>OU342661.1:9220000-10470000 GCA_910589605.1 Chrysoteuchia culmella | reverse complement strand
ACAGGTATGTCCATACGATGCGAGTTAATACGCTGCAGCTACTCGATAGGCTGACTCGCACCACAGAATAACATATTAGTACCTTACGGTACAGAAATTTCACTCCCGAGTTTAGGTATGATAAACGCAAGCGTCCGGTCACCGGACTAGTCTCAATAGGCTGGCATTCGCTCGACTAGTCGTGTCGCACGGCAGACAGTTATTGTACTATGAACGCTATACGCAATGCAAAAGGTTGAAATTAGGTTGTTTTCCAGAATAGTAGGTAAATATCTCGGGGATTTTGCGCCGCTTGTATGGAAGTGAGACAGGCCTGCTCGCACGCTAACTCACACTGCGTAAGATAAAATCAAATAAAAGATGTCTCGGATAATGTTCGGAAGATGTTGGAAATATGAGCCATATTAATTAATGTAAATGCAAACATAAATAAATCCTAACCATATTAATAATATTAGCATTTCGTAGACTTCGGTAGGTAACTAAAATTATAATTTTTCGCAATTTAGGCGACTTTAAAGTTTGTTTCTCATTAACTGTGCTCACTACTTAATCAGAGATCATGGAATAAATAGAAACGTAGTTAATGTTAACACTGTGCTATACTAATGCTATATAAAAGCTTTGCTCATATTTATCTCACTATCAAGAGAAATCAGGTTTGATAATTTTTTTTATACTTATCTTAGTTTCATATCAAAATGATAGAACTTGTACAAAACAGTTGTTTTATATGTAAGCAATATCACTGCTGGATCTTCGGTAGCTTTTGAATAGCAATTTTACAAATATTTCTACATTTAATTGTATTATAGGTACCTATATATGCCAAATAAAAATAGCTTTCAAAAAGCTTACGTTCGGAGTATATTGTGTTCTAATCTTTAGTATGGTGTCTTACATTTGAGCTTACTTTTGTATTTTTATCTACTCTTTGTGTAATATAATCTAAATAAAGAGGGTAAGTAAAGAAAGAGTGGCCACCGCAAGTCATTAAATCTGTAGATTGGTTAATTACTTGTCACAACGATAACAAGTTTTGACTTAACTTATCAAGAACGTAGTATCATCAGTTTTGAGTGTGTCTCCCAATGGCAGGATGTTAGAAAAAGCAAATCCCGCTAGGTGGCGCTGCTGTAAATGTAGACCTGTCAAAGGTTGTTTACTTTCGTGCATGTGGCTTATTATGTATTTGTATCTAAAAATGCATTACATTTGCTTTCAAGCTCAAAAAATGATAGCATCAAATAAGAAAATTCAAGAAAGAATCTCGTTTGAGAAAATTACAGGTCTACATCTACTTACACCAGCGCCACCTTAAAAAAAAAGACGGGTTGCACTCCGGGAGTGCCGGCAAAAGTGAAAACTTGATTATTAACGTTGAGCATGTTTGATATTTTGGAATGGTTAGGGAATAATTTTGCACCAATTGCTTTATCAGTATAAAAGTACTATCATTTATGTGGTAGAATACAATATTCATTTATTGCGCTATCGTACACAAACATGACAAACCATATTAAAGTGAACGTTAAGTTAGGTAATAAGATATAAGAAAACATTAGTTATTATAGAGAATCGAAAAATATATATTGACAATAAAACAAGAGACAAGTAAAAGACATTATCAACAGTCTGTCGCTAAGCAACCGAGACCATAGTCAACCTGTCACCTCAACATTCTCCATCCGTCCTACGCTTTTTCGATCAGGTACGTGTCCTGACGCGAGTTTAAGATTTTATACCCATTACAGAAAAAGTGCTCAACGCCGCTAAAGAAGTTTTCACTTCAAAAACACTCAAATTATCTGTCAAATTATCCTGCCATTGATTTTTTTGATACAATTTCGCGCGGGTGATCTCATCTCGCGTGTCAAATATATGCTAGTGTTATCTTCCAGCTCTCCTCGCCACTCTAAAAGACGATATTACTTGCCAAATTTCATAGTTCTAGGTCAATGGAAAGTATCTTACTTTTTTTGACGTTAATTTTGAAGTTTGATTTTTTCACAGCTTCAAGAGATTGGTAATAAGTATATGGTTTTACTCGATACCTCCACGCGTTCCCGATTTTATCTCGAAATTCAGTTTCCGAAACTAAAGACTATATTTTTATGATTTAATAACAAATTTATAGTTTTTAGATATTTTCCTGTAGGTATTCGTAGTAAAAGACGATATTACTTGCCAAATTTCATATTTATAGGTCAACGGGAAGTAAGAAGGAGAAAGATAGTGTCGAAATCTACGTTTTTTGCGGTCCTATCTTTTTTTTCGTTAATTTACAAATTTGATTTTTTTACCCCATCAACAGACTGTTGACCGGAAATAAAGTTTTAATTTCAACTCGATTCTTCCACGGACCACGGACGGACGGATGGACGGACAGACGAACAACAAAGTGATCCTATGAGCCTATAACGGTTCCTATTTTTTCTTTAGAGGTTCGGAACCCTAAAAACGAGCTTCTAAGTTACTGGATTAACCCTTAATCACCGACCGTAAGGTCTATAATGTAAATAACTCCGTTTGAGTTATATTTATTTTTATAACATTTTTTAAAAGATTTAAAATAGAGAAGGTTCTTAAGTCGACTGTATATCTGGGTTCGTGGGTTACGCCCCCGGTGTGTGACGCCCCCGTGGTGGAGGTCCCCGATTTTCAATTAAGTTATAACAGCCGATTTCATCGCAATAAAAGTAATTTGTACCAGATACCGTCGACAAAAAAGTGTTTATGAACTAAGTAAATTAATAAGTAATTAAATTTAACTGTTTCATGTATATAATTATTATGAGTATCATGTGTTACATTACATAATAATAATAATATAATAATAATATTGCACACCATCACACATTGTTCCAATACCAAAGTATAGTAGCTCATTATGGAAATTCGAAACAACGACGGGTATTGCCACATACACCCAGACCCGAGGAAATATTGAAAAGTTCGTTTTCATGTAGACACTTATAAACATTTTTATAATAGATTACACTTTGCTATCTGACTGTACTTTTGATAAAAATATTTAACGAATAAATTTTATAGCACTAAAACGAAAACGGGCCTCCACCACGGGGGCGTCACACACCGGGGGCGTAACCCACGAACCCGTATATATATATAT
This sequence comes from Chrysoteuchia culmella, assembly GCA_910589605.1. NCBI lineage: Eukaryota > Metazoa > Arthropoda > Insecta > Lepidoptera > Crambidae > Chrysoteuchia > Chrysoteuchia culmella. The sequence goes on along the minus strand of OU342661.1, from coordinate 10,466,867 downwards.
TTTTATGTACGTTTTAACATAACAGTTGTCAACCGATTTTAATCTTTTTGATTGCAAAACTAGTTCAAGTGTGTCCTACAAATCTGGCTAGTAGTTTTTTTTTATAATCCTGAAAAACATGATTTATGTTTTGGCAAATAGTGGTTTATCTAGATGGCATCATTGTAATGGCCGATTTCTAGTGTACGAGATAACGTAGGTAACAAAAAATTTGTGAAAAATAAAAAATAAATGAATTAACACACTGACACTGAAATTTTTTTTTTCATCAAACCTATACGTGTGCGGTATCTATAGATAGGTCTTTAAAAATTGCATTGAGGTTTCGAAAACGATTTTTTCTCAAAGTCAACCGTTTGAAAGTGTACACTTCTAATGTGGTAAAATGTGTGTCCCCTCTAACTTTTGAATTAGGAGAGTGAAAAATTAAAAAAATATATATGCTGTAGATCGCAATAAAACTTTCAACAAAAATTGGTTTGAACGAAATTTATTCAGTAGTTTGAGAGCTATAGCACATTTTCCAAAACCGCAAATATAACTTTGCCATTCATACAAACACTATGAAAAACAAACTTATTTTTGCAGACGAAAAATAATAATGGCATGCGAACCACCGTGGAAATTCTCCAATACTTTTATATTTTTTAATACGCTGTAGGCCAGCGTAGTCACATCAATGCTAGGAAGAGCATTGGACCGGATTTCCAAAAGTCATGGGTTCGATTCCCATCTGAGAATTCACTTGTGGCCGAGTTAATTTTTTCCAATATTTTTCTATTTAAAATTTATCATAAGTGTATAAATTGCATTGAAAAATAATAAATTATAATGGCATTTTTGCAATAATAATAATAGAAACTTTATTGCACACGATACAAAAACAAACACATGCAGAGAAAATGTCAAAAAGAGGAACACACAATAGGCGGCCTTATAGCTATGTAGCAGTCTCTTCCAGGCAACCTTGGGTGAAAGGCGAAACCCTTCATGTGAGAGTTCGACTCGCACTTGGCCGATTTTTTTTACTTTACCTTAAAACTTTAAAGTTACCAATTCATCATCATCATCAGCCATTAAAAGTCCACTGCTGAACGGTGAATAGGCCTCCTCCTTAGAGCGCCACAAAGATCGGCTGTGAGCGACTTGCAGCCATCGACTCCCTCCAACCTTTACAAGTTCATCTGTCCACCTAGTGAGGGGATGCGTCGTCCAGTACGTGGTCGCCACTCGAGAACCTTTCTTCCACAGAGTTGTCGGTTCTGCGAGCGATATGGCCTGCCCATTGCCACTTCAACTTTGAAACTCTGAGAGCTATGCCAGTCACCTTGGTATTTTTGCGGATGTCTTCGTTTCGAATTTTATCACGCAAGGAAATACCGAGTAAAGCTCTCTCCATAGTTCGTTGAGTGACTTTGAGCTTGTTTAAGAGGCCAACTGTTAAAGACCACGTTTTGGTGCCAAAGGTACTCGCTGCCAACACACATTGCTCGAAAACTTTCGTTTTAAGGCTGTGTGGGATACGGGACATGAAAACATCACGTAACTTCCTGAAAGCAAGTTGGATTCGTCGTGCCACCTTTTTATGAAAATTGATCCTACCTAACGGGATTGTTTGTCCAAGGTAGATGTACTAGTCGACAACTTCAATTGTATCGTCTCCAACAATCACGGGTGCGCGCATAACATGGTCATTGAACATGACTTTTTTTTGCACTATTCATTTTGTTGAGAGACTCTACAGAGGAGGAGACTCTACTCCCGTGTTGGGAGACTCTATAGAGGTTCGTCTAGTATCTCAGCTAATATAACTATTTCGTCGGCGAATCGAAGGTGAGTTAAGACGAAAATTATGTGTTCGCCGTTGATGTTGATGCCAGATCCGTTCCAGTCCATGAGTTTGAAAATCTTCCAGAGCGTTAGTGAACAGTTTCGGAGATATATACTGTAATCTTTGTTTTTGGCGATGTAATGTCATATTCAGTAAGGCGAGGGCCTGGTATGACAGGTTACCCTAGTACAGATACCAGTTTCTAACATTTAATTTGTAAGCACCTGGCTAAATTTAATATCTAAGAAACTGAATGTAATAAGTATTTAGTGTGAGAGATAATAAATACATTTTTATTATTATTATTATTATATAGCATCTCCCTGCCGCACGTCACGCTGCAATGGAATAGGATTCGTACTCTGATCCCGTATTCGGACTGACATAGTGGGTTTATCATACAAACACTTAACACTTCGACATACTTATAGGCGATCTGGCAACGCTGTAGTACTGCCCAAGTCTCTATCGAATCGAAGGCCTTTTCATAATCCAAGAACGCTAGACAAAGGGGCCGATTATATTCAAATTCAAATTCAATATCATTTATTCAGTCTTAGGCTGTTACAAGCACTTATGAACGTCAAAGAAGCTTCGCCATCGGTTCACAAACCCTACGGCCGGAGACCTTGTAACGAGAAGAACCGGCAAGAAACTTCACGCAGACACCTGTTGAAAGCAAGGCTAAAGACCCCAGAGCCAAGCTTACCCGACACTTCACCGAAGATATCCCGGAAGTCAGCCTGTACGAGATTAGTATGGCTCTCAAATAGCTCAAAAACGACAAGGCGGCGGGAGATGACGGAATCACTACAGAACTTCTGAGAACGGGCGGTAAGTCGATCTCTAAGTCCTCAAGAAGCTTTTCAATTCCGTCATCGTCGAGGGCATGGAATATAAGTGAGGTGATTTTGTTTTTCAAAAACCGGCCAAGTGCGAGTCGGACTCGCGCACCGAGGGTTCTGTACAAACCTGTAGGTATATAAGTATAAGTTCACCCATCACGACAATCGAGTCATAGTTATGGTATTTTTATTGCAAAATGAAATTTAAAATTTTCAATAATATTTTTTATTATATGATGTAACAAAAAAATTACGGTTTTCGCATTTTTCCTTTATCTGTACTATAAGACGTTACTTCGTACCAAATTTCAAGATTCTAAATTCACGGGAAGTACCCTGTAGGTTTTGATTCCCGTGCGAGTTTCGAAAATTTGCGGAAATTTGCGGCATAAACAGCTGTATCTTTTGATTGCTTTAGCTTAGAAGTTTGATTTTTTCACGGCTCCAAGGGACAGTAGACCTGAGTATTAGATATAAATTTCAGTTTGATACCTCCACGAATTCCTTAGCAAAACGGTCTTGACAGACGGACGGACAACGAAGTGATCCTATAAGGGTTCCGATTTTCCTTTTGAGGTACGGAACCCTATAAAAGGGAGAAAACACACGTTTGAAAAACTTCAGACCCATCTCACTTCTAAGCCATGTTTATAAGTTGTTTTCGAGAGTCATTACGAATCGACTCGTTCTCAGGTTCGACGACTTCCAGCCTCCCAAACAAGCCGGGTTCCGAAAAGGCTTTAGCACCATAGACCACATCCATACGCTGCGGCAGATTATACAAAATATGACTCATGTTCTCCATACACACATACATTTATTTTTGGACTCCGCGTTGCTACTACTAGATACTCATAAATTTAGCTCTTGACCGATTTACTCTGCCACAAACGGCACAGTGTACTGTGACAGGTGACAGCGGCATACGGCATCAACAATAATTCCTAGCAACCGAGTTAGTTGGTTGAAAAAAAACGTTTGTATGAAGCGCGGTATCTAATTGTAGTAACGCGGAGACCGATTATAAATCTATGCATACGCATTTATATTGCATTTTTAATAATATCCAGAGGACTTACGACTGTCATAAGACAGCAGCACCATAAAAGGCATGTCTAGCAGGTCAGTCCTGCTCCCACCCAAAACCCTGACACTGTCAGAGACACCGCACGTTCTGGTGGGCAGAAGACGCAAGTTTCTGTGGTTCTGTATATCAGGGATATCAGGGATGTCGTAACGAGTCTCAGTCAGATCTGAAGAAGGGGTGCAGCAGACCTGAAAAAATATTCATTGTTCAGTACCTACCTAGTGGTTTCCGAATTACTAGTAAAAATCTATTTTGCAATAAATATAAAAGAAAATTTCTTTTTACCATCACGAGGTATACAAGTTTTTGTTTTAGAACATTATTTTAATACGTACCACAGGTTCGTTCTGAACAAAACCACATGTGCGCGCACTTAATTTCATACTAAGATGTTTCGGAAGTGGTTTGCCAACGCTTGCGATCTCATCAAGGAGGTGCTGACACTTCGAGATGAGAGTGTATGTTCCGGGTAGTTCATCCGCTAAGCAACTATCACCGACGTACTCTGGAAAAAAATATTTATCCTGTTTATTTTTTAGGTAAACTCTGTCTCCCAACCAGTGGTCCGCAGAAGCCAAAATATGATAGGCGAATTGTTTTCAATATGTTAAGATAAGTTAATACAAAGTTTGATTGTTACAGTTCATTTTTATTATACCTACTCGTACATTGTGGTCTCTGCTAACAAGAATGAATAATATTAAAGTGGTCCCTGACCAAAAAAAGGTTGGGTACCCCTGCTCTACAGGTTTTTGAGCTAAACTGTTTTTTTTATAAATTTTTCAAAAGTAATTAAAGTACTAATACTTATTGAGGAAGTTGCCGGGCCGGTAAACCAATAGAATTTTTTAGGGAGCATTGCTTCAAAAAGTAATAGATACTTAACTATACCGAAAAAGTTATGACAAACAAAAAAAGTTTAGGTAAATTATTTGAATAAAAAACTATGGTTTATAACCTTTTGAAAAAAGTTTTCCGAACAAAATTCCTCGATTATACGGCTTTGTTTTTAACTTATTTTCCAATTAGCTTTGTACTTGGAAGTTTTAAAACGTTCGATTCGGAAATGGCTGAAAAATTATTGGAAGTATAAAGTCATGGTGTTATTGTCTGTATGTAGGTATACTTAGTCAAAGGATCAAAACACTAATCGGGTTACACCAAAAATTAACTGTAATTTACTTGTCAAAACTGTCAAAAATACCCTGTAAAATTAAAAGTATAACGTAAAAAAAAACTTTGTGCAACACACCGTAAGAGTCCCGCTAAGGCATGAGTTCTATAAGACAGAAATCTCGAAATATCCTTTGCTAAGAAATAAGTTTATAAATTTAACAAAGGTTGGTGAAACGAATGCTGCTGAATAAAATATTCGGTTGCATTAAACAGAAAGGCATATTTTAGAGCTGCATAACGTTTTTTGGCATACTCATTATTTCGCATAACGTTCATACATAATAAATCATAAGGCATACTTTTTTTGCCCATAACCTATTTTGTAATGTTGGTATTTCAGTATAATATTTATTTTGCATAAATGTTTTCACCATAATGATTACTTATCATAACATTTATTGGCATATCAATCTTTATCACAAAATATATTTCAAAAACTTTAATGTCAAAAGTATACAATGCATCCAATGCATATACGCAAATACAAAGCAAGCAAGTAAGCAAGGAAATAAGTATGCAAAGCAAGCATGGAATCAAGCATGCAAGCAAACATACAAGCAAGCATGCAAGCAAGCATGCAAGCAAGCATGCAAGCAAGCATGCTTGCAAGCATGCAAACAAGCAAGCATGCAAGCAAGCAAGCAAGCAAGCAAGCAAGCATGCAAGCAAGCATGCAAGCAAGCAAGAAGTAAGCATGCAAATGGGAAAACAACAAAGCATATGGGAAAAACAGGCGCTGCGGGAAGTGCAGCCCCTTCGCCCTTGCGTACCAAATCACAGACACTTTAGTATTGTGCATACAAGTACCACGGCAGGTGACCACTGGCCTACAGCGTATTAAAAATATAAAAGTATTGGAGAATTTCGACGGTGGTCCGCAAGTCTCGGTAGCTCAGTGGTTAGAGCATTGGACCGGTTTTCCAATATTTTTCTATTCAAAATTTATCATAAGATATAGTTATGGATAAGTCCATTGTGAATGCACAATGGACGAAATGTCGTATTTTATGACAAATTGCCTTTAGACATAAAACAATTATGCCCTTTAATTTTATGGTCATTAAAATTATGTTAAAGGAAGCAAGAATTATGCCGATGAAACCATTCTGCGTTCATAAAACTATGCTTATCATAATTTATGCGAAAAGACTAAATGCCAAAACTGTTATATGCCAAACGACATTATAACTAAAAACATTATAAAGGGCACCCGCTCATGCTGGGGGGGGCTGGTCTTCATGCATGCCCCATCTCAACTTTCCACCCTGTAGGTATAATATGTCGACCTGCTGACTCATGCATTATACTGTGCCATATAATGTGCCCACCTCAACAGATGTGCTAGGCGATTGCCTAAAGTCAGTCGTATTTATTTGACAGTTCATATTGTATCATAATAAATATCATTATATACAAATTGCAGCCGATTGATATGCCGACGATATGAACTGTCAAATGAATACGATTACCTTACGCAATCGCACCCCAGCGCGTTTTTCTCGGAATCGATTGTATCGGATCGAATGATTTCACATTAAAAAATATTATTAGTATTAAATGCTCGTATGTCGGGATTCCAGCCACCAGTGACGAGGGGTCAACATATGGCTAAGGTAAGCCGAACCAAGAAAAAATGACAAATCAGATAATAATAAACATAGAAAATAAAACGTTATGGTCTCTCTGCAACTTCCTAGCACCCACGTATTGTTAAACTGACATAAGTAATTATTATGATCTGCCTAGTGGATAACTGGGGTGCGATTTGTGAAAGGGAAACCGATGAGAATCGGTATGGATCCTTCGCCAATGCTGGACACAATATAGGTAGATTAATAAAGAAGTATAGATAGTAAGTAATAAAAAAAAGATGACTCACCGCTTTTTACCGGCAACAGCAAAAGGAACAACATACACAAAGAAAAATACATTTTTGCGCAAATTTGTTCACAAAAGAGTTTTCATAAGCGAAGATATCAAACACTCTGTCCACATATCGTTTGTTTTATCACAAATATTCGAAACTTGTTATTAAAAGTGAAAAAAAAAACCCGCGTGACGCACATTATTTACATTTTACGACTTTAGACTGGATAAGTTTCCTTTGCGATATACAACATTATGTAGAATTAACTATTTTATTAAAACATTTTCGCTGGAAGATACGAGATGATGTTTTGAAGTGATTCACAGACTGATACAATAATAAGTAGGTGTAGAGGTCATTACCATACTAGCCACTATGACTGGACTCGTTGCAACCTCGTATGGTACGCAGTCACTATATGTCAGCGTTTTAATTAAAATAATGATAAACGAGATATGTATCTCGAGAAGTAGTTTTGAACGCAATCACGTTGTTTCTGCTCGATTATCAGTGTGATTTTCCTATTCCGCAAAAAGTTTTCTAAGTAATAATACTCTATGTAAGTAGCTTAGTAGACATAATTTTATTATGAATAAAATACATCGGATTTATGTGAATGGCCTGTTTCTGCACCAAGAATTTAACATGCCTGACATAATATGCGTTTTTTAATTAAAATAATGATAATCGAGATATATTCGAGAATTAGGTAGGTTTGAACGCAATAGAAGCGTTTATCCTACCAATTAAACGCATATTAATTTACTTACCTATTCGAAGCTTATATAGTTTAATTGAGATAGGCACTACGTTTCCCGCCTTTGCCTTTATATGTCTGTCTCTTTCTTTCACCCGTTCTCCCACCCCTGGCAGTGGAAAGACCACTTTTGGCGAGCCTCGTCATTTCTCGATCATTGAGTCAATCCACCAGAGCTTGACTTTAAACTTCGAATAAGGTAAGTAAATTAAAATATAAAAAGAACAAGCATTTAATGGAACTGACATAATTGTTAAGGTGGTACGACTTCTATACAAACAAACATTACACAATTATCGGTTCATCATACCTTAATAATTCATAAATACATGCACAACTTACTCGTTTCAGTTATTTGTTTGCGCGAAATAATTAAAAAATTGTACATTCATACATAAAACACGAATATACAAATATTTTATAATTTCAATAATTCTACGTATGTGTGTGTGACTCATCGCATTTATATAGCTCATGCATGAAAGTACATTTTTTATTATTTCGCGCAAACAAATAACTGAAACGAGTTAGTTGCACATGTATTTCTGAATTATTAATGTATGATGAACCAATTAATGTGCAATGTTTGTTTGTATGGAAGTCGTACCACCTTAAGTCTAATAATTAAACAGTACCTACATAAATAAAGTAATATTTTAGTAAACAATTAACCTAAGGTATTGATTCAAAACATTATATCAGTGAATATAACCCAATTGGAATATAATCATTACAATGTAACTTAATATTCATTGATTGGGTTAAAAAGCCTGCTTACTGAGTAAGAAGTTGAAAGATTAGCTCTTATTTATTATTTATTAGAAACAAACAGTCACATACATAATTTCATAAATACATTGTTACACAAAGACCTAAAGTTTCCTACATTAATAGCATTTTATAAACTTTTTTGAATTCTTTCTATTCTGTCACTATGTTTTTTATAATGTGGATGCCAGACCGTACACGCAAACTCTAGATGACTGCGGACAAAACTATTGTAAAGTATTTTTTAGGTCAGAGGAGACTTGTAAGGTTTACCCACACGTAATATAAATCCCAGCTGCTTATAAAACTTAGTCAAGATGTGATCTATATGAGGAACAAATGTTATTGAGAATTCATAATGACGCCTAAATCACGAATTTGTGTAACACGTACTAGTACTTTACCGAATAAAGTATAGTCGTGATTAAGAGTGTTGTGTTTTTTACTTTAAGTAATTACATGACATTTTTCTAAATTTAGGAACATATTATTTTTAATGCAATATTTTTCAAATGCTCTTAGATCACTCTGTAGTTGTTCACAATCTTGATTATCTTTTATTATTCTAAAAATCTTAGTATCATCCGCGTAAAGTAACATATTACTACTGCAAGCTATAGAAACTATGTAATTTATATATAGATTAAATAATAACGGCCCAAGGTGGGATCCCTGAGGAACACTAGAACTGATTTCTTTAAACTGTGACGAAAAACCCCTCAAAACAACCGCTTGAGTCCTTCTTTCTATATATGACTTTATCCATCGTAGGAGATCACCATGCACACCGAGTCGCCAAAGTATAACTAAGAAGGTATTATGACAAATTTTGTCGAAACATTTGGCGAAATCAGTGTACACAACGACAACTTGATAATTACCATTCATGGCGTTCAATATTGTGTCAGTGAATAACAATAAATTGGTATCGACACTACGACCCTGGAAAAAGCCATGTTGATCAGGATTAATAATTGCGCGAACCGAGGAAGAGATCTGATCAGTAACTATTTTCTCCAGGATTTTAGCAAACTGACACAACTTAGAGATTTCGCGATAATTTTGAATATTAGGACTGCAATCACCTTTAGGGATTGGGGTTACCCACGCCTGTTTCCAAACACTGGGCATATTGCCCTCACTCAATGATTTTGCATATAATAAAGTGATCGGTAAAGACAAAGATTCAGAACATTTTTTAATCATTAAGGGATGAATTCCATCTGGCCCGGAACCTTTGTTAACGTCAACAGAATCTAAATATTTTAGTACAAGAGACTGAGTGATTTCAATCGAGCCAATGTCAAGATTGGTTAATCCAGGAGGTTCAAAATTTTCTAATAATAAAGGATCTAAGTTACTTGGTTCAAACACCGACTGAAAATGTTCACTAAATAGTTCACAGATATGCTGTCCATCCGTCGCCGTACATTCCCTAAAATGCATAGTATGTGGTAACTGGCCCTTTGACTTAATTGAACTTACGTATGTCCAAAAAAAATCGGGATTTGACTTAATGGTCCGTTTAGAAAATGCAATGAATTCTTCATAACACTGTACCTACCCCCGACGCAGCTTAAAACATCATAAAGAAATATATCCTGGTCACGGCTACAGAAAATGTACCGATCCCCGCTTACTAAAATTATAAGATATGAAACCTATACTCTATAATCTACTCTTGTTTAAATTTTTGCTTATCCTATCCTAACCTTAATTTAAAACCTTCTTAATATGCTCTTGTATAGTTTGAAAGGGCTCGTGATTTCTAGTGGTTTTCCCTGATTGTATTCCGTAGCATACCCAAATCCTTTCAGCATTGTAACTAGCATTCTATCCCTAATGTCCTAATAATGAATACTAACTTTTCCTCTTGTTTCTTAAATATCTCTGCTATTATAACCGATACTTTCCTAAACTAACAATAAAAGTTACTCTAATAGTTTGTCCATGAAAATTGATATTAAGTTATTACCTTTCCTTATGAACCTACCTATAAGCTTATACATTTTCCTAAATGTTGTTATAGTCCTAAAGAAATTACCTATGACAATTAAAGGACTTAGATTCTAGAATAACCTAAGAAAGTACACTAAAATACCCCGATCCTCACAGCTGTTTTAGTATATATATATTATATTAGGTAAAGAATCATTATTTAAGTTTTAGGAGTATACTACAGTGGTAAGAGGTAAGTTGTAAACATGAAGTTATAGTCACTGTGGAGTTAAGTATGGAGAGTCAATTACTGCAACCAATTATGAGTTTACTTGTTATCTATATCTTAGTGCATTTAAGTTGTTACCGGCTAGGTACGAGCACCTCCCCGCTCAATACAATGGATCTCGACTCCAGACGGGTCAATCCTCTTCCGGCCTCAGCTGGATATTTTTATTCGAAATTTTAAGTACTTATCTAAGGTCTACAGTCATTGTCAGTCTGACCTAGTACAATCAATTAAAAGAGGACAAGCAGAGTGCTTTCAAGCGATTTACCAGTCTACACAATGAAGAATTTCTCTTTCCACTGTGGCAGCTGAGTTATAAAATTGAATTTAAATTATAATACGTTTATTTCTAATTCTTTGCTGATTAACATTATATCAGAATGGATTCAACAATACAATCCATACAAAGTAAGGGATACTGGCAAATCTGGGTTCTGAAGGAAGACTCAATAGTATGCCATAAGGCAAATGGCTTTCCACATCTCACTTTTAGCTAAACTTAAAAATGGGTCACTACAAGTTGGTAGCAATATTAGTTTGACTCTCAAAGAACACTAACCTGTACACTAATTGTGCTGAATAGACTTATCTTTTGTTGAATTCAATTACAAGTAGGATTCTATTTGTAGTTTCTTCCAATTGAGTTTGTTAGTGAAACCAAGTTAATATATTTAAGTTAAGTAGTACTTTAATTCCATTATTTGTGAATGTTTCTATTCACTAAATAAATAGATACCTTTTATGGTAAGTACATACTTAAAGAATTGTTCCCTTATTTATCACCATTCCAACAATTGTAAAAGTACACTCTAGCTCTGATCTTGCGTTCCCAAGCCGTGTCCTTAGCATAAGCTTATATAGAAACGCAGGCTACTTCATTCACCTAGATCTTACTGCAGTACACCTTCAAGATTACTAGAACAGTTTATTTCAATTATAAACAGTAGTCTATTCCCAAGTTTCTCATATAACCAACTCAATATAAAGATTTGTTTTCTTAATAGTTTAACCATTACTACAAAGGTAAGTACTGTCCACCATCATGACAGGAATTAGAGAATGAATTTGTCTAACTCTGAGACAATAATTGTAACTAGTATTGAAACTTAAGTAAAGTCAACACAATTATGCACATGATGTTAACTAACATAATCATTGATTAAATATCCTTCCTAGATTTCACTTAGCACTATTGGTTTTGTCAAAACACAACTGATTGGAATCAGATACAGAATATTAGCCCATTCACAATAAATCCTATGGACCCTTTTGATCACCATTTTATCCTATCACATCACCACAATGTTTCCGACCCGTTCTTATTTGTTTTCAATCCCATAAATGCTACCTACTTGTGAAGTTTATTGCAAACTTTCACTCATACTACTTTTGTTTCAATTAGGAGAATCTATTTTTAACCGACTCCAAAAAGGAGGATGTTCCTAAAGTCGACTGCATAGTAGTTTCAGCATACCGTTGTCAGTCGTCAACCCAGATCTTAAAACCATTTTAATATTTCTACAACTCTTTAGCTGCCTATGGCGGCCATTTTGTTGATGCTAATAATGACCTACAAAACCCGACATTTTCCTATCATTCCTACGAATTTTTCGCTAACAATTCGGCCATCTTGAGGAAGCCTAATGGCTCCCAAGTTACCCAACCCATTCTTATACCAGATGGCCTATCAACTATCCTTTCTCGTCATCTTTTATGACGCTTACCGCGATGTTTGGCGCGAAAGCCCTAATCGTGATTTTACCTGCCTAACCAACGACTAAAATCGATTCCTATGCTTGTAATTTGGCTCTTACCACAGCCAACGTCGCCCCACGCTGTACAGTTCGGGCAGGGACCCTCCTAATACCTCCTATAGCCTGTACGTGGTCAGCCCTGCTTGGGAAGGGAACAGAGCCGACGCCCTAACAAAAGAGGCATGGAAAAAACGTGATCATAGACATCGAATCGTGACGGGTTACCCCACGCCGTTCGGACCGTTAGCTTTCACGTCCCGATCTCACACACGCTTTTCCCATATGGCTTTCTAGGCTATCTATTAGCAGATGCCCGCTTGACACACCATAATGCCAAACTCTGACCTAATCCCCCCAGGTTTTGACAAATCTCCCCTCGAGACACAAAGCTAACATTATATGCTTAGGCTGCAACTAAATTATCATAATCCTCAACAAATCGCATAACATCACAGCCGCTCCTCCCCTGACATCTTATAGAGATAAGTATGAAAGAGAGAAGAAAACTATGATCCCATACAACCGATGAAGACCCTGACAATACGATAGCAGTCCTATTCAAAACCTATGCCCTTCCTATTGACACTAACATCAATTCCGGGGCAGATCTAACTATATCAATTATGAATTTACTGGGGAATAAACTACATTACTTTGTGGTTTTTCGCAAACAAAATTTATATACTTTAATCATGAACTTAATTATACCAGTTAAGCTCAGATTAACGCATTTCTAGCAAAAGATCGCGAGGAAATTTGCGGCCTAGCGTCAAAACCTCGAATTTCACTATCTTGCTGACTTCTTGATGTTTTCTTGATTTAAAGATATACTATTTCAATGATGCTTTCTTACAGAGAAAAGTTGGCGTCTTTTCTCGCTTCGGGGGTCCGTCTTCACACGTCAGTCGCGATGATCCTAAGAGCCCCTATCTAAGAAAAGTGCCCCTTATATAGAGCCATTCCCACGCATCCCCTCTAACACCGCGTCACCTAAAACATTTTCGTTCTATTTTCAAATTCCCTAACAAGACGCGTCTTCTTAAGCCTCGCACCTACATTTCATGGATGCCACACCTAAACTTTTCCCCTCTTCCCAAATATTAGGGTAAATTTTATATCCGTGAATAATAAAACTTTATCATATATTACTATATGGTTACGTATTTACTTTTATGATCAGTAACATAGTCCTATCTTGTCAAATTATTCAATGCTTTCAGCATTGTTCTCACTATGCCCTTTTATAATTTTCTAATTATTACAGAACAATCCCCTTTTTCACACGACAATCTTAATGTTTGTTATAAATAAAGTATTAATCTCTGAATTTCTAAGTTTACAGGGTTTGTGAACCGATGGCGCGGCCTCTTCATTCTCACAAGTGCCTGTATAAGCCCAGATCGAATAAATGATATTGAATTTGAATATTGAATTTACATGTAATAACTATACTAATAAGTTATTATTGTAAACTAGTCAATAATGTGATTTATATATTTTTTTCCTCAAAATCAATAATTCGTATGACTACTTTGTCTAGATCCCATCTAATTAATAAATTTCAATTTGCTTTTCCCAGAATGACATAAATCTACTTTTCATATGTGCCTGTAAAAGCCCAGGCTAAATAAATTATACTTGTTGAATTTGAATATTGAATTTACATGTAATAACTATACTAATAAGTTATTATTGTAACCTAGTCAATAAAGTGATTTATATATTTTTTCCTCAAAATCAATAATTCGTATGACTACTTTTGTCTAGATCCCATATTAATAATTTCAATTTGCTTTTCCCAGAAAGACATAAATCTACTTTTCATATGTACCTGTAAAAGCCCAGACTGAATAAATGATACTTATTGAATTTGAATTTACATGTAATAACTATACTAATAAGTTATTATTGTAAACTATCAATAACGCGATTTATATATTGATTTTCCTCAAGATCAATAATTCGTGTGACTACTTTGTCTAGATCCCATCTAATTAATCATTTCAATTTGCTTTTCCAAGAATGACATAAATCTACTTAATTTAGTTCATCAAAATGCCTATTATTGAATTCTGATTAAAGTAACTATCCTATCCTTCAACTATTTTGTATACATTAAAACTATTATTTCCAAACAGACAGACAAATCATATGGGTATTTTTGGCATAGCAACTAGAAATTGGCAACACTTAGTCACTATCCATGTTCCCTCCAAGATGCGTCTCTTTTTTCTTATCTTAAAAACTTTTACCGTCTCGCTATTGGCTAACTCTGATTGGTTAGTCGAATAATCTAATGTCAAATTCAAATTCAAATTTTGACATATTAAAAGCCGGGTTATTCCAGCCAACCTTAAGCGAACTTAACTCGAACCGAATCCTATACGTTTTCCTCGTTAAAGTCGAAGTTATCGTTAAAGTTAGATAGCACAATCTATCCTAAAAAGTCATCATTATAATAAAAAGTTTTGTTGTTTATACAATGACATCCTACGTCACCATGGCGATCGATCGATGACGCTACTTATTAGGTTCTGATTTAAGTTAACTTGATTAATTTATAGTGATAGTTGATTCTATAATTCAATATCAGTTTGTAACGATAATCTAGTAAATCACCTTAATATTACAGAAGGATTGTTATTAAAGGTCTTGATGAAATTTATTAATTCCTACTTTCGTCACCCCGGCGCCACTATCTAATATGACTGATCTGACGTTGTCAAACCTATGTTATTGTTTTTTATAACCTATAAAGCCAATATTATTGTTTTCGTTGAATATCAAGTTTTGCTAAATAAATCGTGTTGTGCAATAACCTATAGAATATAGACATTATCTTAAATTTCCTGAAGATGATAAACAAAGTTTGTCTCAATCTTTTTTTGTCAATACAAAGAAATATTTGGAACATAAATATCATGTTTACTTTTTGGACTTTCACAAAGATTTACCATATAAATGGTGCTGTGCAACAATCTACAGAATATAGACATTATAGAAATTTTCTGATGACGATAAATAAGGTTAGTCTCAAACTTTTTTATGTAAATATAGAGAAATATTTGGAATAAAATAACAGTGCAGTTTTGGACTGTTACAGCTCGACCCCAAAATTCTTCATAGGTGACAATACTACGTATTGGATCCGGAGTAGAATTTTCTTACTCAATTCTCAAATATTTATCTCTACTCTTCTACTCTTATCTCATGATATATTTATATATATAAACTCCCCCCTTTTCTCCCTCTTATAACCCTAACTTTTATTATTTTCCCAAAATCAAAGAACTGTTGGGTGAGCCCTAGTGTAAATGAAATTAAGATTGTAGAGTGTATTTAAACCAAGACAATATCAAAAATTATTAAGCGAATTTTAAGTATTTTTTATTGCTTTTGCCAATTCCGACTTATGCATATCCAACACCAGAGTCGTACAAGATCATGGAAAGTGTGGGTTGTGAGGCCACAGTCCCTAATAGACATACCCGGACACATACGCTCTTTTCTAACCTTATGAAAAGATGGCGTTGGACGCAACGTATCCGCCCGAAGCACCCTTCCACATTTCCGTACTCCTCCTTCTACACGACAGGGCCTACTCTGCCGGATAGGGGTGAGCATATACAATGTCCCTATATTTCCAAAAGCTTACTTAAGATTCTAGAACAACCCTAATATCACCTTGGAGAGTGTGCAGTTGCCGGGTTTAAAAATAGCTCTTAGCTTCTTGTGGAGTATGAATTTTGGACAGTCGTTCACACCGGGACATTACAAACATCAACAGAGTTCGTACCTTTTTTTTTTTTATTTAACCTAGCACCAAAGTCCCACTGTACAAAATTCAAGTTTGTTAAACAAAAGTTCGTGTGCGGGTCTTATCTCTTGGGTCAATAATAATGGTTGTAATCAGGCTTCACGTATGTTATAAACCAAGGCCCTCCATATTGAATCTATTTTTTTTTTGTCTAGTAATCTAGATTAGATTCTCATTCTATTCATCTTTTCTTTAACGCAACGATCACTATCATCATTCTCTAGCCTTCTTTCACGCCACCTAAGATTATATCATAGCTACAACCTGAATACAAAGTTATTTAACTAAAGTCGAATAGATTTTGAATTATATTATAAAGGTTTGATATAAATACGCTGACTGTCACCATATGAAATTCTACGCAAAATTGCAACCCATCGAAATGCATTTCACTTACATTACGCAAGAGTATGAATTTACGCAACGCACCCTATCAGTACGCATTTCTACGCATCGCACTTTCAACGCACCCTATCAGTACGTATCTCTACGCAGCGCATCCTATTAGTACGCATCTCTACGCAACGCATCCTATTAGTACGCATCTCTACGCAACGCATCTTGATTAGAACACCATAAGTGTGTATATATTCCTTTATATTTTTAGATTTCCTTCTGTAATACTTCTCTTTTAAGCTTAATAATTATTTAATTAAAAGTATCATTGACAATTGCACGTCAGATTTAAATTGAGTCATTTAATTATTCACATTATCCGCTTTACAAACTGAATTTCGAATTATTGAATTTCATTTTTTTTTTGAAATTTAATTTTTTTTTTGAATTTTGAATCGTGAAAGTTGAATACTTTTTTTTTTTTACTGAATAATTTTTAGAAAATCGTCAAGATTTCCTTTTAGTAGTTGTACCTACCTCTTAATAATAAACCCCCCGAAAGAAAATCCTTTATCCATCTAGTTATATAATTATACTACTACTCTTTACAAATATTAATTAAAGCTTTATGTTCTGTAGGTATTATTACTTTAGCCCCCCTAAATAAGTTTCAAACTTCACTAAACAACAAATAAATGAATAAAATTCTTGTTCTGAATTTGTCTATTTTAATTTAGCCCCCTCTAATAGTTTACTGTGAAATCCTAAATTTTTTTTTATTTCCCCTTGGTACAAAAACCCAACTAATCCTATTCCTGAGCTGTCAGATCTTCAAACAATTAAAACATAGTAATCCTATCGACTTGGTTTTATATTATCCAACGTGTTGGACAACTTAAACCATGCCTTCAACTTCTAACTTATTTAATCATTAAAAATAGTTAATTTGAATTAAGTTAATCTAAAAAATTTGTTCATCACTAACTTCAGTCAATAATCGATCTAATTGTCTAACTATTTAGTTTTATATAAAACGCACTATAATTAGAACGAAATCAAATTCAGACGCACTATAATCCCCCTAACCATTCTGTCTTGTCATTGCTTTAATGATTAAAACGTTTTGATAATTAGTCATACAACAGATTTCAACTAGATATTATTAAAATGTTAATAATGCCAAACACAAGTGTAACTCTCCCCAAATAGATATATCATAAAGATTAATTTATAAAATAGTTAACCTAAGTTATGAACTGATCCCTCCATAACATAGTATCTAAATAAAATAACTTGATAATTCCACTTAAGTTTGAATCTATTACTAGACCTTAAAAGTGTAACTAATTAATTCACGACCCCATTTTCTTATCATGTTGTTAATATCTTTATAGCATTGATACTTAAAATCACTAGTCATAGTCATAGCTAAAACCCAGAAAATATTTGTTTCCTAAAGTATCGATAAAATCACTACCTGAATTCTAAGTTGCACTAAAATCTAAGTCCAGAATTGTCATTACTAAAGGTCCTAAAAGTCTTTACTACTTCTATAAAATATTATAACTGCAATAATTTAATCTATCTTAACTTGAATATCCATAAGTGTTATCGATAACCCTATCTACATCATTATTCTAATTCACATCACTATCCAAAGAACATAAATTGACATTATTAGTTACTACAAATATGTGTCAAATAAAATAAAAGTTATCTCAACAAAACATCTAACAATAAGTTGCAAATCCTACAGCCACAAGAACCATAGGATAAACAAATAGTGCCTGTCCTTCATAAAATACCGCAAGACAAGCCTAAAATGTTTTCCATGTTTACTAATAAACTACTTCTAATTCTACTCATAAAATCTTTCAATGTAAAGTTTCTAATTTGCCTTATTTGTTTCTTGTTAAAAAATTATTGTTTAACTTTTACTTGGAAAGCAACGGACAAGTTATAAAATCATATTTCACAAACCATTCAAAGTACACAAAACTAAAGTGATCCTAAAAGTTTTCTTAGAAGACCCCTCTCCCTATTCTTTAAATAGTAGAGAAACTCTTATCACAAATATCCTTTTCCACAAGTATATTAATCTAAAAGATTCTAAACTTATCTTTTTTTTTTTTTTTCCAGTTATCCGATTGTTTGCTAAGGCAAAAATTCTTATACTTCAAAGCTTCCTACTAGATATACCTGAATACAACTTTACTCAAGCTTATGGAAATTTAAAATACTACTATATCCTTCCTAATTGTATACTAAAATTGCAAGTTATTATTTAATTGCATTTAAGGCAAGTTGCATATTAATAAACAATCATTCATCCGACTTTGATCGTTAAAAAGTTAATTTTATTTCATTCTATCTCATCACAAGTTTAAATCTCAAGTAAAATATCTTATCCTATCCTATAGATAAATAACCATTTATTCAAATCTGATCATGAACCAAGATTTGTCTATCAAACTACCGGACCATTAATGATAAACTTTGCAATTGAATTTGCAATGATGATTTCAATTCCATAAATCATTCAATTAACTAATCTCTAAAGTTTTGAAACTATCTATGAAGTTTGATGTAGGCATTGACTAGGGTGCATTGACCTTAAGTTATAAAAATATTGTCTAACATGAAATGTAAGAGTTCAACCTAACCATTTGGATCTAGTTAATACATTCACAAAAGTTCAAACACTCACCACTCTCATTGGAAAACTTTTTCCAGAAGATAATTGAAAAGTCCACAAAAGAAAAGTTAAAAGTCTTAGTAGCGGTAGGTATACAAAATAATCGCTTTAGAGTTAATCATCCACACATCCTCGATCACTGTCAGTCAGACACGACAAAAATTCTTTAATTGTTCTTTATAATTTAAACTGATTTACCGGTATAAACAAAAACATAAACAGCGAAAAACTAATGTCATTCATTAACAGTCAGTCCAGGTCACAGCCACAGATTAGGTATTCGTTACTACCAGCGTCACAGAACAAAAGACCGTCAACTTGACGTTATGGTTATTCGTTCGAAAACTTATAAAATTAAAGTCTAAATAACTGACTGTTTAACTATCTAAACTATGATATTACGATTAACTTTATATGTAATAAAAATATATTTACGTGACTTATCGAGACTGTGTTCCTCCACTATCCTACTAGAAGATTTAATTAGCCCAATAATCTGATATTTGTTCTTGTTAAAAAGAATCCCTATAAATTACACACAATTTCTAAGTGAATTTCTTGGGTTAGAAAATGCCTTTTACTATTCTAATCCTACTAGTACCTATTAATCCTCAATCAAATCTAACTCATAATCCCGTTTTTATTTGTCAGGGCTTAGGAACCCGTTTAAAAAATAGTAGTTAATAAAGGTTTTTACATAACCCGTTCCCAACATATTTGGAATAAAAGCGCTTCGATCAAATAAACCGGTTTGATCCTAAGTCGAGAAAAGAACCTTATCTCCCTATTTTGCATCGTCCTATCATACCTATATACAGGTTTCAATAAGTATTGTAGTTGAAAGTTATGAAAATCCTCTATAAACCAGTCAATTTATTCAAAACCCTTTTAATTTCGCTCCTTCGTGAAACCAATATTTCTAAAGTTAAGGTAGAACCAAACCTTATAATAACGCGCTTCCTATGTACTTTCTGCTGATTAAGTATGAAAATTAACCCGTTAAACAAGGCCTGATTTGAGTTAACTATCCAGAATGGTACAACACAAATTACTAGTAGCGACATCTATTACGTAATAGTGTAGTCATTGCTTTTAGCCCCAAGTTATTAACTCCCATTAGACAAGACTATTAATTATTTTATTGAATAAAGGACCTAAAAATTGTGATTGGATCAATTTATGGTACCGAAATGCTTGAACTACTTACCTAACTTCAAAGTTTCACTAAAATAAACCATAAAATAATTTAAATTTACTTCAACCTATCATACTGATTCTATGGCTGTATGGTTTAATGTCATTGCCTATCCGAGTTGACATCTTGAAAGAAAAACTTCAACTTAGCATAAATTGAAATGTCAAACCTAGTTTCTACTATCGTGTTTCTATCTACCTACACCTATCTATATCTAGTTCTCTGTGCTTTGCTATTATCTTATCTGAACGCCGGCGCCGCCGTACTAAAATCGCTTTGAATCGCAACCGTGTTAAAGCTACCTACATGACATTTGCGGGACTGTGCATTAAACTATATTTTATGGTACTGGGTGTTAGAACAAAGCAACCATTCATAATGAAAAAGAAGATTGTACTCCTAACCTTTTGTGTGAAAATACAAAATTTCTCTCATTTCAGGACATAACCAAACCAAATACATGGACTAAACGACCCCCAGTTTGTTGAACCCTTACAGATCACTCTCAAAGAACCTTACATGTGAAACAAAACACTGGAACTATTTAAAAGAGGAAATTGCTTCAACTATGTAAACAAATGCTACCTATTGCAAGCTAGTTACAAGCCTATCCGCTTCACTGCAACAAAATGTGACTGTAACATACTGAAATGCAGACAGCCACTCACTTCCAGAACTAAACAAGAGCTTCGATAAGCTATACTAACCGCTACTAACTTATTAAAAAGATTTGATGTATGTATTCTTTTTTTTTTTACTAATAATCCTGGTCACGGCTATACCATAATGTACCTACCCCCGACGCAGCTTAAAACATCATAAAGAAATATATCCTGGTCACGGCTACAGAAAATGTACCGATCCCCGCTTACTAAAATTATAAGATATGAAACCTATACTCTATAATCTACTCTTGTTTAAATTTTTGCTTATCCTATCCTAACCTTAATTTAAAACCTTCTTAATATGCTCTTGTATAGTTTGAAAGGGCTCGTGATTTCTAGTGGTTTTCCCTGATTGTATTCCGTAGCATACCCAAATCCTTTCAGCATTGTAACTAGCATTCTATCCCTAATGTCCTAATAATGAATACTAACTTTTCCTCTTGTTTCTTAAATATCTCTGCTATTATAACCGATACTTTCCTAAACTAACAATAAAAGTTACTCTAATAGTTTGTCCATGAAAATTGATATTAAGTTATTACCTTTCCTTATGAACCTACCTATAAGCTTATACATTTTCCTAAATGTTGTTATAGTCCTAAAGAAATTACCTATGACAATTAAAGGACTTAGATTCTAGAATAACCTAAGAAAGTACACTAAAATACCCCGATCCTCACAGCTGTTTTAGTATATATATATTATATTAGGTAAAGAATCATTATTTAAGTTTTAGGAGTATACTACAGTGGTAAGAGGTAAGTTGTAAACATGAAGTTATAGTCACTGTGGAGTTAAGTATGGAGAGTCAATTACTGCAACCAATTATGAGTTTACTTGTTATCTATATCTTAGTGCATTTAAGTTGTTACCGGCTAGGTACGAGCACCTCCCCGCTCAATACAATGGATCTCGACTCCAGACGGGTCAATCCTCTTCCGGCCTCAGCTGGATATTTTTATTCGAAATTTTAAGTACTTATCTAAGGTCTACAGTCATTGTCAGTCTGACCTAGTACAATCAATTAAAAGAGGACAAGCAGAGTGCTTTCAAGCGATTTACCAGTCTACACAATGAAGAATTTCTCTTTCCACTGTGGCAGCTGAGTTATAAAATTGAATTTAAATTATAATACGTTTATTTCTAATTCTTTGCTGATTAACATTATATCAGAATGGATTCAACAATACAATCCATACAAAGTAAGGGATACTGGCAAATCTGGGTTCTGAAGGAAGACTCAATAGTATGCCATAAGGCAAATGGCTTTCCACATCTCACTTTTAGCTAAACTTAAAAATGGGTCACTACAAGTTGGTAGCAATATTAGTTTGACTCTCAAAGAACACTAACCTGTACACTAATTGTGCTGAATAGACTTATCTTTTGTTGAATTCAATTACAAGTAGGATTCTATTTGTAGTTTCTTCCAATTGAGTTTGTTAGTGAAACCAAGTTAATATATTTAAGTTAAGTAGTACTTTAATTCCATTATTTGTGAATGTTTCTATTCACTAAATAAATAGATACCTTTTATGGTAAGTACATACTTAAAGAATTGTTCCCTTATTTATCACCATTCCAACAATTGTAAAAGTACACTCTAGCTCTGATCTTGCGTTCCCAAGCCGTGTCCTTAGCATAAGCTTATATAGAAACGCAGGCTACTTCATTCACCTAGATCTTACTGCAGTACACCTTCAAGATTACTAGAACAGTTTATTTCAATTATAAACAGTAGTCTATTCCCAAGTTTCTCATATAACCAACTCAATATAAAGATTTGTTTTCTTAATAGTTTAACCATTACTACAAAGGTAAGTACTGTCCACCATCATGACAGGAATTAGAGAATGAATTTGTCTAACTCTGAGACAATAATTGTAACTAGTATTGAAACTTAAGTAAAGTCAACACAATTATGCACATGATGTTAACTAACATAATCATTGATTAAATATCCTTCCTAGATTTCACTTAGCACTATTGGTTTTGTCAAAACACAACTGATTGGAATCAGATACAGAATATTAGCCCATTCACAATAAATCCTATGGACCCTTTTGATCACCATTTTATCCTATCACATCACCACAATGTTTCCGACCCGTTCTTATTTGTTTTCAATCCCATAAATGCTACCTACTTGTGAAGTTTATTGCAAACTTTCACTCATACTACTTTTGTTTCAATTAGGAGAATCTATTTTTAACCGACTCCAAAAAGGAGGATGTTCCTAAAGTCGACTGCATAGTAGTTTCAGCATACCGTTGTCCGTCGTCAACCCAGATCTTAAAACCATTTTAATATTTCTACAACTCTTTAGCTGCCTATGGCGGCCATTTTGTTGATGCTAATAATGACCTACAAAACCCGACATTTTCCTATCATTCCTACGAATTTTTCGCTAACAATTCGGCCATCTTGAGGAAGCCTAATGGCTCCCAAGTTACCCAACCCATTCTTATACCAGATGGCCTATCAACTATCCTTTCTCGTCATCTTTTATGACGCTTACCGCGATGTTTGGCGCGAAAGCCCTAATCGTGATTTTACCTGCCTAACCAACGACTAAAATCGATTCCTATGCTTGTAATTTGGCTCTTACCACAGCCAACGTCGCCCCACGCTGTACAGTTCGGGCAGGGACCCTCCTAATACCTCCTATAGCCTGAACTACAAAGGTAAGTACTGTCCACCATCATGACAGGAATTAGAGAATGAATTTGTCTAACTCTGAGACAATAATTGTAACTAGTATTGAAACTTAAGTAAAGTCAACACAATTATGCACATGATGTTAACTAACATAATCATTGATTAAATATCCTTCCTAGATTTCACTTAGCACTATTGGTTTTGTCAAAACACAACTGATTGGAATCAGATACAGAATATTAGCCCATTCACAATAAATCCTATGGACCCTTTTGATCACCATTTTATCCTATCACATCACCACAATGTTTCCGACCCGTTCTTATTTGTTTTCAATCCCATAAATGCTACCTACTTGTGAAGTTTATTGCAAACTTTCACTCATACTACTTTTGTTTCAATTAGGAGAATCTATTTTTAACCGACTCCAAAAAGGAGGATGTTCCTAAAGTCGACTGCATAGTAGTTTCAGCATACCGTTGTCAGTCGTCAACCCAGATCTTAAAACCATTTTAATATTTCTACAACTCTTTAGCTGCCTATGGCGGCCATTTTGTTGATGCTAATAATGACCTACAAAACCCGACATTTTCCTATCATTCCTACGAATTTTTCGCTAACAATTCGGCCATCTTGAGGAAGCCTAATGGCTCCCAAGTTACCCAACCCATTCTTATACCAGATGGCCTATCAACTATCCTTTCTCGTCATCTTTTATGACGCTTACCGCGATGTTTGGCGCGAAAGCCCTAATCGTGATTTTACCTGCCTAACCAACGACTAAAATCGATTCCTATGCTTGTAATTTGGCTCTTACCACAGCCAACGTCGCCCCACGCTGTACAGTTCGGGCAGGGACCCTCCTAATACCTCCTATAGCCTGTACGTGGTCAGCCCTGCTTGGGAAGGGAACAGAGCCGACGCCCTAACAAAAGAGGCATGGAAAAAACGTGATCATAGACATCGAATCGTGACGGGTTACCCCACGCCGTTCGGACCGTTAGCTTTCACGTCCCGATCTCACACACGCTTTTCCCATATGGCTTTCTAGGCTATCTATTAGCAGATGCCCGCTTGACACACCATAATGCCAAACTCTGACCTAATCCCCCCAGGTTTTGACAAATCTCCCCTCGAGACACAAAGCTAACATTATATGCTTAGGCTGCAACTAAATTATCATAATCCTCAACAAATCGCATAACATCACAGCCGCTCCTCCCCTGACATCTTATAGAGATAAGTATGAAAGAGAGAAGAAAACTATGATCCCATACAACCGATGAAGACCCTGACAATACGATAGCAGTCCTATTCAAAACCTATGCCCTTCCTATTGACACTAACATCAATTCCGGGGCAGATCTAACTATATCAATTATGAATTTACTGGGGAATAAACTACATTACTTTGTGGTTTTTCGCAAACAAAATTTATATACTTTAATCATGAACTTAATTATACCAGTTAAGCTCAGATTAACGCATTTCTAGCAAAAGATCGCGAGGAAATTTGCGGCCTAGCGTCAAAACCTCGAATTTCACTATCTTGCTGACTTCTTGATGTTTTCTTGATTTAAAGATATACTATTTCAATGATGCTTTCTTACAGAGAAAAGTTGGCGTCTTTTCTCGCTTCGGGGGTCCGTCTTCACACGTCAGTCGCGATGATCCTAAGAGCCCCTATCTAAGAAAAGTGCCCCTTATATAGAGCCATTCCCACGCATCCCCTCTAACACCGCGTCACCTAAAACATTTTCGTTCTATTTTCAAATTCCCTAACAAGACGCGTCTTCTTAAGCCTCGCACCTACATTTCATGGATGCCACACCTAAACTTTTCCCCTCTTCCCAAATATTAGGGTAAATTTTATATCCGTGAATAATAAAACTTTATCATATATTACTATATGGTTACGTATTTACTTTTATGATCAGTAACATAGTCCTATCTTGTCAAATTATTCAATGCTTTCAGCATTGTTCTCACTATGCCCTTTTATAATTTTCTAATTATTACAGAACAATCCCCTTTTTCACACGACAATCTTAATGTTTGTTATAAATAAAGTATTAATCTCTGAATTTCTAAGTTTACAGGGTTTGTGAACCGATGGCGCGGCCTCTTCATTCTCACAAGTGCCTGTATAAGCCCAGATCGAATAAATGATATTGAATTTGAATATTGAATTTACATGTAATAACTATACTAATAAGTTATTATTGTAAACTAGTCAATAATGTGATTTATATATTTTTTTCCTCAAAATCAATAATTCGTATGACTACTTTGTCTAGATCCCATCTAATTAATAAATTTCAATTTGCTTTTCCCAGAATGACATAAATCTACTTTTCATATGTGCCTGTAAAAGCCCAGGCTAAATAAATTATACTTGTTGAATTTGAATATTGAATTTACATGTAATAACTATACTAATAAGTTATTATTGTAACCTAGTCAATAAAGTGATTTATATATTTTTTCCTCAAAATCAATAATTCGTATGACTACTTTTGTCTAGATCCCATATTAATAATTTCAATTTGCTTTTCCCAGAAAGACATAAATCTACTTTTCATATGTACCTGTAAAAGCCCAGACTGAATAAATGATACTTATTGAATTTGAATTTACATGTAATAACTATACTAATAAGTTATTATTGTAAACTATCAATAACGCGATTTATATATTGATTTTCCTCAAGATCAATAATTCGTGTGACTACTTTGTCTAGATCCCATCTAATTAATCATTTCAATTTGCTTTTCCAAGAATGACATAAATCTACTTAATTTAGTTCATCAAAATGCCTATTATTGAATTCTGATTAAAGTAACTATCCTATCCTTCAACTATTTTGTATACATTAAAACTATTATTTCCAAACAGACAGACAAATCATATGGGTATTTTTGGCATAGCAACTAGAAATTGGCAACACTTAGTCACTATCCATGTTCCCTCCAAGATGCGTCTCTTTTTTCTTATCTTAAAAACTTTTACCGTCTCGCTATTGGCTAACTCTGATTGGTTAGTCGAATAATCTAATGTCAAATTCAAATTCAAATTTTGACATATTAAAAGCCGGGTTATTCCAGCCAACCTTAAGCGAACTTAACTCGAACCGAATCCTATACGTTTTCCTCGTTAAAGTCGAAGTTATCGTTAAAGTTAGATAGCACAATCTATCCTAAAAAGTCATCATTATAATAAAAAGTTTTGTTGTTTATACAATGACATCCTACGTCACCATGGCGATCGATCGATGACGCTACTTATTAGGTTCTGATTTAAGTTAACTTGATTAATTTATAGTGATAGTTGATTCTATAATTCAATATCAGTTTGTAACGATAATCTAGTAAATCACCTTAATATTACAGAAGGATTGTTATTAAAGGTCTTGATGAAATTTATTAATTCCTACTTTCGTCACCCCGGCGCCACTATCTAATATGACTGATCTGACGTTGTCAAACCTATGTTATTGTTTTTTATAACCTATAAAGCCAATATTATTGTTTTCGTTGAATATCAAGTTTTGCTAAATAAATCGTGTTGTGCAATAACCTATAGAATATAGACATTATCTTAAATTTCCTGAAGATGATAAACAAAGTTTGTCTCAATCTTTTTTTGTCAATACAAAGAAATATTTGGAACATAAATATCATGTTTACTTTTTGGACTTTCACAAAGATTTACCATATAAATGGTGCTGTGCAACAATCTACAGAATATAGACATTATAGAAATTTTCTGATGACGATAAATAAGGTTAGTCTCAAACTTTTTTATGTAAATATAGAGAAATATTTGGAATAAAATAACAGTGCAGTTTTGGACTGTTACAACACTCCCTCTCAACCGTGACTGCACGTTTTCTAAGTATTGTATATCTTATTTTCTTAAGTATAAAACTTGCAAAAGATATTCTCTGACCGCCAGTTGCCTCTTGCGAGTATACCTTCTATAGGAACATTATCAAACCATTTTTTAAGGCAACCGCAAAACGAATACTTCCTGGACTTAAAGGGTGCAAAGGGCTTAGTCGTGTTAGTTTTTGTTTCAGCATTTTGTTCAGAAGATCCAACAGAGCGCGAAAATTAAGTCTGCCCATATCGACACAAGCTGGCAAACTTGAGCAAGGCTTCAGCTCCTTGAAAGTAACGTTCTTCATTTGAAAAACTACTAACTTGTTTTCCTCTGGCAGACGTTTATGGTGGGACCAAGGATTCCAAGGAATACCAAAGTCAATAAGACTTTGGACTGGTATCAGACAAGACTTGTCTAAGTTGATTATTCATCCAAGTCTTCTTAAAATTTCGACCGCGTGCTTTACACGAGTCTGTAGAACCTGTCAGTCTATTTGAACCACTAGATAGTCGTCCAAATAAACAATAACTCGTAAGCCTTTCTGTCTGTCTTAGGATTTGCGCAATCCAGTTAATAATTGCGGCAAATATTTTTGATGCCGCTGTGCTGAGACCAAACCGAAAGCCACGTGATCTGGAGCAATTCACCTCGATATATTAAGCAAAGGAAGGAACTTTCTGTGGCTGCGAGCTACAGGAAGATGAAAACATACTTGGGAAAAGGTCTACTTTGCATAACCATGGTTGCAAAAACTCCGGGACTCACTGCACATTTATAAGTTGTCGGTTAAAACTCCGGGACTCACTGCACATTTATGAGGTGTCGGTTTAAATATGTTCATATCCTGATTCCTATAAGCATTAAACAGTTACAAACTCTCATTAACTCTTTTTACGAATGAAGTATGGGTTACACAAAGAGTACTTCTTAACCTCATGTACATATTTTAAAAGGCGCCAATTTTCAACCTATGGACTTAGCAGAATAGCAGAACTTGTTAACAGTGAAAAAAGGTGGAAAAAACTGTTTATTTTGCACACTGTTTTAAAAAACATGAAACTTTGTTATAGCAATGACGTTGTTATGAAGAGGCGTAGAAAGGACATAGTTGCTACTATGAATCGAACTCATACTAAATTTGCAGTGTCAATATGTTTATTTGTCATCTTATTTGTATAAGACAATAGAGAAGAAATTGGAAATATACCTATTAACCTACCATGAATGCAGACTAAGGTTATCAGCGTGGTTAAAACCTCTAACTTATGATGAGACCAAGGATCTCCTTGTAATCGACACCTAACCTAACATACATACCCACACACACAAACACACGCACGCACACACTCACTCTCACATACACACACACACATTAACTCGTTATTTATGTTACTAATACTAGTTTTCATGAAACAGTGACTCCATCTGGCACAAGTGCACTATGCCGTTTATAGAGGGAGTCGATCACCATGCTGTAACAATTTATTGGTAACGAAATAAATAAAGGACATTTCCCAATTTGGGCCACGTATTTGGTATGTACACCGCCCCCAAATATAGAGAAAATATTACCGATTCTGAGAGAAGTATAACTAATTTTCAATAATGCACGTTTAGGTGATTAATCATAAAAACAAATCAATATTTTTTACTCGATTTAAGGCGTCAACTATCATAACTCGACGTTAAAAGAAACTGTCAGTGCCACTGTCATCGAGTTCTTACTCATTATTTCTATTGACGACAGTGACAGTGACAAAATGACATCTTCCGCAATTATGTGTTTTTGCATTATATTTATTGTTCCTTTCAGAAAACAAAGCGGTTTAATATTACCTAATATAATATTACCTTGTTTTTGCCACCTTATGTATCTTTGTAATTGTATTGTATGTATCTTTGTAATTAATTATGTAAAAATAAATTAAAAACTTCTGAGCAAAATATTACGTTATCACTGACAGATAAAGTTAAATTCGGCGGCGCGTCACATGCTGGCCAACATGACGTGACGTATAATACTGCTAAATTACGGTGTCGTTATAGTACGATGGGACAAATCTATTAAACTTCCTTTTTCATTAGTCGGGTTTTTTCGTAATTTCATGTTCAACAAACTACGTTCATAAATCCATATATTTTACATTTTTGTATGAAGTGTCGACCCCCTGAGTGTACACAGACGTGGCCCAGACTTCATACATTTTTGGACATCACCTTTTGTTTTTTTTTTCAGCTTAACACATTTAACCCAGAGTTAGTGCTACTTTTGCATGCACTGTAGTGGTGTTTTCTGGTTAGTTTAATTATAATAAACTTATGCTATCACTTACCTGCCTCTGCTAGGAGTTATGACAAACAACGGGTAAATGAGACAAAATACTATTCGTGACAAATAAATAGCTAATGCATTATATACACTCATTTGCAAAAAAAAACGGGCGGTTTTGATTTTCATTCATCGTTAAAAAGATACAATACCAAAAAGGTTTCAATCGTTTGTACACGTTACTGGCCCGTTTTAAAAATGCTGTGGTATTTAAAAAAGTACGCTCTAAATTCAAATTTTCATTTGATGCTCATTTTTACAGAAAACCCCTTTTTATCCTACATTTTTGGCGCGAAGTTCCAGAAGTTAACATCGACTTTCATAACTTTTATTCAATTTTTATCGATTAATTTCATATCCTTGACTGTCAAAGCTTTATTTATTGCTGTTTGGCTGTATCAAAAACGGTAGATAAAGTGGTAAAAGCTACCAAAATTATCGCGCTGCTTGAAGAGGTTTGCAGCCAATGTTTCGTGGCTAGGAGGCTAAATGTTAGTCGCTCGACAGTCCAAAGGACCTGGCAGCGATATCAGGAGACTGGTTCCGTCGAGAGAAGGCCTGGTTCTGGAAGAAAACCATGTACCTAACCACGGGATGATCGTTTTCTTGTGAGTCGCGCATTGAGAAATCGCAAATCTTCGTATGTGGATCTTAAGAACAACCTCCAAGAAATAAGAAATGTGCATATTAGTCTATGGACGGTCAGGAGGAGGCTTCTCGCTGCCAATATACGCAGTCACCGCCCGGGCCCGCGGCCCCAAATTACTCCGTGAGCACAGAGTTCACAGGCTTAGGTTCACTAGAAATTGTGAATCATGGACTCAAGAAGATTGGAATAGGATTTTGTTCTCTGATGAAGCCAGGATATCTCTGTTCGGTGAAGATCGACGTCGGCGAGTGCTAAGAAGACAAGGAGAACGCTTTGCAGAGGCATGTTTCGAAGAAATCACACCTTATGGTGGGGGCTCTGTTATGTTTTGGGCAGGAATAAATTCAATGGATCGTACAGAGTTAGTCTTCATTGAAAACGGCTCACTGACTGGGCATCGATACATAACGGAAGTTCTAATTCCTCATGCACAACCCGCATTGGCCGCTCTAGGTGAATCCTCGATTTTTATGGACGACAATGCTCGCGCCCACCGATCCCGCGATGTTAATGCGTATGTGCAAGAGGTCGGCATTCGTCGTTTGGATTGGCCAGCTCGAAGTCCCGACCTCAATCCCATAGAGCATGTCTGGGACGTTCTGAAACGGCGTGTGAGATCAGTACACCCGGCTCCGCAGACCATCAGAGAGCTGAAGAATGTGATTACTGCGGATTGGGAACGTATTCCGCAAGCAAGTATCCGGGATATACTCGCTAGCATGTCCAGACGAATTCAAGCTGTAATTTTAGCTAGAGGGGGTCACACTCGATACTAAACATTTATCTGCTTTTACTTTATTATAGAAAAACAAACAAAAAACTTTTTTATTTTTACTTCATGAGTATATGCACTACTAGCGAACATACACTACTAGCGAGGTTTAGCATTATTTCCCATAAATTGTATCTAAATTTTATGAAATACTGATGAAAACGATTATTTTCTTATTAATTTACCAAATTGTGAGGATAAAACTACCTATAATTATCAAACAAAGCAATATTAACATTTGAAATGGTTCATTGCTTAGGTGCCCGTTTTTTTTGCAAATGAGTTTATAAACCAAAGTAGCTGAAAGGAACACATAATTCTAATAAAATAGGTACTATAAGGAATGCCGGTGCCTCAGGTGCCTCAGGGGACTTTCAAAATGGCTGATGACGATGACGACCACCGTTATGATAACAAATAACACAGTTTTAGTAATATTAATATAAAATTATAAAATAAACTGAGGGTTCACGGATGCCTGCCAAAGGATATCAGGAATGGATTAACCTAATGGAATGTGATGAGAAATTTTGATGATAATACAATATGGGTGAACGATGAACTCCTAAACTTGATGATGTGAATGAATGGTTGTTGATGATGATGATGTTGTGAATGTTTATAAAACGTTAGTATAAGGTTAGTTTTTTGTTAATTTAATAGATGAATGGGGTCACCGCTCTATGAAATGAATGGGGAGTGGTGATCCTCTGATACAACTTTCACAGCGGGGTAGTTGCAGAATTTAAAAACAGCCGGAGGCGAATCCCGGGCTTCCCTGAACTGTCCTTTAACGCCGGGCGTACTGAATTTTCTACTTCGCGGGCGGAGCGGTCTCTTTGAAGGGGCGCCGTACGTGTCTCCTCACCTGCAAGGGTGGGTTATGGACGAATGTGTTAACTAACTTTAATTTTCAGATATTACTGTAACTTGTGATTTTTAAAAACGGAGCCCGTACTGTAATGTCCTACTAACAGAGCCTGAGGGGCATTCTCCACTATAGGAAGCATTTGAGCGAACATTGATTGACCTCTAAAGTGCAACTTGCATATGATTCTATGGCTTACTGTTAATGTTCTATTTGTAAATGTTTATTTTGTTAATAAATTACAGTATAATGCCCTTCTGTTTCTATTACAGGAAAGCTCAGGCTGTCACTGTCAGCACACCCGGTGCGTTGCGTTCCTTTGCACGGTTTTTTTTTATAATAACTGTGCAGGCATTTGGCCACCATCGTGCTTAATAAACAGGATATGGTCTAAGGTGTTGCATGCTTGCCCAGAAAATGCCTATTCACTCTCGCCTTGAAGAGGCCAAGGTTGTAGGAATCGGGGAACACATGAGTAGGCAGCGCATTCCATTCTTAATTCTAAAGCGCTTAGTTCGGACAATTGGAATGTCAACGACTACGTACGGGTGATAAGTTAACTTGCGTCTTATACCCCGATGGCGGATAGGGGCTGGAAGGACAAGGACATGCAGTTCTCTCGCATACTCTCCAAAGTGTATCCTATAAAAGACCGATAAACATACAACTTTGCAGCGGTGACTGAGGCTCTGAAGTTCCGCCGTGGCCAATGCTGCGTTTCCAATGAGTTTGCGCATTCCATTCTTAATTCTAAAGCGCTAAGTACGGACAATTGGAATGTCAACGACGACGTACGGATGATAAGCTAACTTGCGTCTGGTACCCCGATGGCGGAAAGGGGCTGGAGGGACAAGGTCATGCAGTTCTCTCGCAAACTCTCCAAAGTGTATCCTATAAAAGACCGATAAACATACAACTTTGCAGCGGTGACTGAGGCTCTGAAGTTCCGCCGTGGCCAATGCTTAGTTTCCAATGATTTTACTGGTGGTTATTTCGTCCAAGGTTTCCTGGCACGGTTTTCAATCGATTCTAGAATCTGTAGCTGAAACTGAGCAGAACCATATCGCAGGCGACAGCAGTACTTCATAGATGGCCGAATCTGCGTTTTGTATAAAAGGAGCAGCTGATTTGGAGAGGACGCCCAGATTCTTTGCAGCACACTTCGCAATGGAGTCGATGTACCCGCTGAAGTTCAGGTTGGAAGACAGGTTCAGTTCGAGAAGTTGCAGATTTTCGATTATCGGCATGGATACACCCTAGAAAGTCGAAGTCAGTTGGAAGGTTAGCCTTAGGTCAGTAACAAGGCAGTAGAGTAAGCCAGTCCAGCGCTGACTTGCTACTGGCCTCGTGTAGACACCTAGTTTCAAGCCAGTCCAGCGCTGACTTCAGTCCAGTGACTAGCCACCCGTTCTATTTTTGGGACAGTAAGTCAGTCCAGTGCGACTGGCGTTGTATGGACGCGTTCAAGCAGTCGCTGCCAGCTTGTTGTAGAGTGTCCACGTACCTTTTTGTAGCAAACATGTCACGCAGATTAAGCGATAACGAAACTCTTAAGTTTGTGCACACCACAGTCCTATAGTAACAACCACCACTGTCAATAATCCACAGTCAACTGACTTACTGTCCGATCCTGTCTACATGTAGCCAGTTACTGGGTCCGAAATACCAACTCATTGGGTCCAGTCACTGACCCCGTGTAAACCATGCATTACAGCACTAACTCTGGGTTAAAGGTTAACCTAGCTTGGCGCAAGTTAGCCTTAGAGGAATCATAATGGTATCCTAGAAATGGAAAAGATAAAGGGCACCGATAAAAAGATGATGATTTTGTAAAAGGATGGAAAAGGTCAGCTCTGGACACAGTGGAGTGGAAGAAGCTAGGGGAGGCATATTTATGTAGAAGGACAACCTTACCAATAAAACAGCTGCTGACTAGAAAAAGTATATATATTTTCAATTACTTATGTCAAATAATTGTATCAGGCGAGTAAATAAGTTTTTGTAATTATATTTTGATCATTAAACTTTCGGACTTATATTTCAACTCTCTTATTTTTAGTTATTTATATACAGAGCTACGTTTTTAATCGACTGTACATAATGGAGCGCGTAAGTTGACGACAAAAATTGTTAAAATCGGAAGGTCTCGCGAGTTTCACGCTC
This sequence comes from Chrysoteuchia culmella, assembly GCA_910589605.1. NCBI lineage: Eukaryota > Metazoa > Arthropoda > Insecta > Lepidoptera > Crambidae > Chrysoteuchia > Chrysoteuchia culmella. Next base: position 10,432,526 of record OU342661.1, on the reverse strand, counting down.
GCCAGTTGACGAATAAGTCAACTTTCGTACCATATCTAACTATTGCTTCAAACGATTAGTCCACAACCACACGTACATTTTTTTTTTTTGATGGCCGGCACTTTCAGAAAAGGCCCGAAAATGTATGAAGCCTGAACATTCTCTTTCATGGTCTACTCTTTTCTAGTTCTAGTCGATTTAGTTTACATAAATTCTACTACTATTTTATGAAGTCACTTGTTTCTTTCATTTCAACATGTTATAAAAATATAATCCGTCTTACTAATATACTTTTCTTAAATTGATGAGTAGAGCTATAAGTACTTACTTGTTAGAAAATAAACAATTAAATGAATTGGGAATTCACTTTGTAATATTGCGTTAGCGCCCTTTTTAGACTCCCTGAACGCCAAGAAAAGGAAATAATTATTCTAAAATACTACAGACGAATATTAGCGAAACAGACAGTTTCACTAATAATTACTTAATATTGACCTAATAGTAACATTATTACTGATAGTGGCTGGTCCGCTATTAATAAATATTACATTTTAGGCGATTATTTAATCAAAAACTTTAAAATTAAATGGAATATCAAAACGAGTCTGACTTACGTATTAAACCTTTTTACTTATTATAGATGTGTTATAAATAAAAATGTATATTAAATTATTAAAGATTATTAAACATGTGTTATAAAATATTAATTACGTATGAAAGACGTTCAATACAGCATTACAGTCAATAGTTATATAGGTATTATAAATGCAGTAGTAACTTTGATCTGTTGATTGTAATGTATACCTTTAAACCCGTAATAATAAATAACTATACAGTCTGCATCGATTTGTCCATCCAGTAAGTTGTAGATAATTATGATCCATGGCACTTCGCAATAGCTTTCAGTTTAATATAGACTGAAAATCCATTACCGGCATGCGTATAAAATAACAAAAATGAATCGTTGAAATGAATGAAACCGTTATATTTATATATGGCAAACAGCCTATTAAACAATACAATGTATAATTTAAAATTCAGTCACAAAGCTAAAATAAAATATTATGTATTTAATTATTCTTTATTTAGTTACAAATTCTTTTTTACCTTAGGTACCTAAAAGGTGAGGTATTATCCACATTTCACAAAATCTTAAGGATTTATCAACCCGTTTCATTACCTATTAAGATAAGCACTGACTGAAAACTTTCTATTTCTTTAATTTGACCGGCTGCATTAAAATGTATAATTATTTTTTGTATTTCTTATTGTCAGGACAAGTTTTGTGTAAAAGATTCTTTTAATTTTACAGAAGCTCTAACGCCGACGAAGTCGCGGGCGGAAACCTTGTAGGAAAATCACTAACTTTCCTAACTTTATTTTTTAGGATATTATTATGCAGTAGGTACACTACTGCAGTTAGTGATTTTCCACTTATAATGTCATTTGTATGGCAAACACTATATTATACAATACAATATAATCGAATCATTCAGTCACTTAGCTAAAATATTATCTGTACTTAATTTATTTACAAACTCTTTTTTTCGGGTTACGTAAAATACACATTTCACAAAATCTTAAAGATCAGTCCGTTTCATTATAAGATAAAAACTGAGTGAAAAACTTCTTTTTTTTTTTTTTACTTGAACGGCTGCACCAATTTGGATAATAATTTTTTGTGTTTGTTATTGACAGGACATGGTTTTTGGGTTACGTAAAATCTACATGTCACAAAATCTTAAAGATTTATCAGTCCATTTAGTTTAAAATAAGCACATTCTAAAACTTCCTAGTTTTTTAACTTACTACCACTCTTTTCCTGACAGGCTTCATAGAGAGGCAAGATGGAGGAAATTACGACATTTAAATTGCCTACTTGATGCTGTGTCATCCGTAAACATTGTTTTATTTTTACTGAATAAGTACCTACTTATATAGGTACTATTTGTTTATGTTAATTTGATTCATGAATATTTATTGAAAATAAAACAATGTTTACAGAAAAACCTAAGCCGTGATTAAAGCTAATCAACTTCAATCAGGGTTATTCAATAAGTACCTTTTTTTTTACACATTTTTCATTTTATTCATCAAACCCGAATTGTACACCGGTCTTCATAGAACAATGAAATATGTATTGTGCCTCATATTCCAGGGCCTGAAAGGTTAATAAGTCACATTTATTTGCCTTCTTGTCAATCATCGCCAGCATATACACACCCTAAGTCCCGATATCACAGAATCCATTCTTTACCAAAAATTAAATACGCCTGGATTCATATAAATAATCAGTGTATGTTGTTGAAATTACTCGGTCATATTATCTAATATCCAGTCCATGAAATAGGCGATTCTTGTGTAAACTCCAGGCCGGCCATTGCCGCAGAACTTAGAGCCATATGACACGATCCCTCGCTGGACCGTCCGGGTGCCCTTGCTCCCGACGTTCCCGTAGTACATAAGAGGTCCCCCGGAATCCCCTGTGCAGGAATCCTTATCTAGGACCCCTCCAGCGCACATTTGGCGGTCGTGTATGCGGGGCGTCCTGAACAAAAAGAGACATTAAATTATAACATCATCCACATATTGATATGTAGGGAAACTCATGTATTCTTTACTTAAACGCTTAAACGTCACACTTCGTGATCAGCTTTTTAACTGAAATTGTTATAACGCCTACTTTATACTAAAATTTTGAAAACCGAAAGGTGAATAGCAATCACAAATCATGACAGTTCCAAAATTGTTCATAATTTTGCGACAATATTTCAAGCCTGGATCTTATTTCTTTGTCAAAAACTAGTACCTAAGTAAATTATCTAATTAGGTATAATCTTAGAAAACTCAATCATAACATAATGTCCCGACTACACCGCACCGTCTTACCTGATAGCATGTCTGCACAAACCGGTTTACGCAGTTAAGACGTAGTGGATTGTCCCGGCTACACGCTCCATCTTGTCTGCGCAAACCGGTTTGTGCAGGCATACTTTTAGGTAATACGGAGCGTGTGGCCAGGCCGGGACATTAGAATCATTAAAAGGAGAATCAACTGAAGACCCTCTCAGTAGGCATGATCAGTACCACTGCGTCATCGGTCCACCTACAATCTAGATGATCAAATCAGCTGCAAGCAGTCCCGGGTATCAGCCCCCAGGAATTTACGACACTCGGTTCTGCACTGCCCGCATCCAGCTGCTGCCTGCGACCTTCACCAGATCATATCCGTCGATCCACCTTATCGAGACTGCGAGAGCCTGTCCAAGAAACGTCGTCGTCCAGTGCGCGGTCTCCATTCCAGCACCTTCCCGCCCTCAACGACCTGTAAGAAATAATCTTAACATTCCTTGCGAAAGACCATAGTTATACCACCTACCCATTGAAAGCGTCCTGGCACTCTTTATTCCCAATGATTGGTAACTCCACAGACAGCAGGACCGGCGACTGCATCCCGTCTTCCGTGGCGCCCCAGCCGGCCACCACACCTCCCATCCCTTGCAAGTTCTCATTCTGGAGTTGTGGTGTCACGGGAAGACACACTGGCTTCATGCTATCTACAATAATAAGGATTCTATGTAAAATGACTTTATCGTGGTTCACAATATCGTGAATATCAATTTATATTCTTCATTAAGATAATTCATGATACGGATGTGCACGTAAGTCTGAGTTACTACATATTATCATAAGACTTTTGTTATATGTAGGTAGTTACTTGACACTTTATACATTAAATAAATAAATAAATATTCGCATACATCATTTATTTGGATATATAATATTTATATGGATACTAGATAACGGATGAACATACTTATATACTTATTTTTTTTGTAAATACATACTTAATATACAGTAAATACATACATTAAAGTAAGATGATTGTAAATTGGCTAGACTTTTCCGATTAACCGTATTATTAAAAAAAAATTAAACGGATATTTAGCTGTAGCGTTTTGTTTTCATTCAGATTGCATTGTTTATATGTGTTTGAGGTTTTTTTTTATCTATATTAGATAAAGTTAATAAATAAGTTTAGAACGTAAGTATACGACGCAAAAGGTGTGTAAATATATCACTTTTTTCATCTATGCCTTATTCAGATAAAGGAAAGTTTACATTTATTTTACTTCTAATCTATGTTACCTTTAATATATCTATTGCACAAACCTAATGTAAAATCTGCCGGTTCAGAGAGCCTTATAAGCGCAATATCGTCGACTAAAGATTGGGGGCTGTAGCCCGTGTGAGCAATCACTGATTCCGCTGTTACATTCTGAAAATAAAACGTAATTGAGTTAAACAAGAATTATGAAACATAATCAAAGATAACTGTAAAGATACAATGCTATTTTTATGTGAAAAAAGAAAAAAGCAACTAGTCTCATGTCGCCCTGACGGGACGGGACGGGACGGGCGACATGAGACTAGTTGCTTTTTTCTAGTATATTTTCTTGTTTAATATTTATCACACAACTGTAAAGAGTTATTCACTCTTTAAATATGTGAGAGATTTGGTTGAAGGCTATTTATTTAAAGCTTCTTTTAAAACCATAGCGGCCGCCCGTGGCTACGCCTGCGCTGCGTGCCTGCGTATCTCAGACTGGACATTAATACGAGTATTATGAACAACCAACAATTTCAATACCTTATTTTTGTTGTATCTTCATTGTTGTCAATCTGTCCCTTAAGTAGCAATCATTGTTTTAGAGAGATGCCATTATGCCTATTATAAATTGAACAAGATATTTCACTAAACCCTAACGCTCTTAGTACATTTCGGCTTGCCCTTGCATCGCCCGGGTCCTTTCTGGCGTCCCACTCTCCCAAGATCACTCCAGCATTATTGTTTTAGAAAGATGTCATTATACCTATATATTGAACAAGATATTTCACTAACCCTAACGCTCGGAGCACAGACAGGCTTGCCCTCACTTTGCTCGCAGTCCGGGTCCTTCCTGACATCCCACTCTCCCAGGACCACTCCAGTGAACTTGAGCGAGTTGCCCAGGAAGGTAACGCAGTGCGCCGCCGTCAGCACGTACCGCTCGTTGATTAGCGTTCCACCACAACTCAACCTTCTACCTCGAGCTGAAAATATAACATACGAATTGTAATATAAGCTCAGATCTATTACAAGAATGAGCTCTTTAAAGCAGAATTGCCAATATTTCGAAAATTAACTATTCGACGACAACCCATACCATGGAGGAGTGAAAAAACAAAATTCCCCACTCTACGTGTAGGTACCTCTACACGTGTACACGTAGAACGAGAGCCCACAAATATATTGTTTAAAGATTTTATTATAAAAATAACCAAAACTCTCTGAACTTAGCATCGGACTTAAGTAACCTTAAGAAACTGAACTACAATACAATATTATCAAATACTCTCAAACTAAACCGTCGTCGGCGTTGCCCACGGTTTGTAAGAGAATATATTTATTTTCCGTGGGAAGTGGATAACATCGTTTAAAATTTTTTTGAATTAAGTATCGCGTTGATGTCTTTTTTATGGAAAAATTGTAAAACTAAATCTTTTTTTGTTTCTCGTGAATCATCTTCTGATTCATATTTTATTAGTGAATATTACGTGGAAGTAATTTAATTAAAGACTATATTATGCGTTCCTATTTAAGGAAAAGTTGCGTGGGAAATCAGTATGACGTTACTACATTGTATCGCCTATATTCGCTAGTTCAAAACCGTAATATTTCAATTTCACAACCTCCTATTAAGCCTTACTAAAGAGGGGGTACAAAGGTAAATTGCCATTTGCAGATTCAATTTTACACAAGAAAATAAAACATGAAGAAAATATAATTGACTAGAGGCCGGGCGCGGTTTCACCCGCGTGGTTCCCGTTCCCGTGGGAATTTTGGGATCAAAGCTATCCTAAGTTATCATATCTCTTAAGTTGGATCAGACTGCTCACGGTGTGCCAATTTAATTTAAAATCGGTTAAGTAGTTTAGGAGTCCATCGCGGACAAACATCGTGACAGGAGATTTATATATATTAAGATATTATAGAATAATATTTGGAACAAAGTGGTCGTAGAAAGAAACATCATCAACAGAATCAATTTATTTCCAATTTGATGCATAGAACTGGGTCTATATTTTAATACATCATCCGGAAAAGTGTCGACATTTCGACACTTTTCCGGGGCCATGGTCGCTATTTATTTATTCTGTGTCGTGGTCGGTCATGGGATGACTGTTGTTGAAGATGAAGTCGTTTTATTCAATAAACAGTACACACGTAAATTTAAATAATGCATACGTTACGTACGATTTATACTTACGTGAATCATAACTCAGAAGAACCATCCATGGCATTTCGAACAGCACAGTTCTGTTTCCCCCTAAAACTCGGTCGGCGTCCATACTGACGCCGCAATTTTTGGTCTGCAGAAGGTGCAAGTTTGGGTGGTTTTGGACATCAGGCGGACCTCCCGTACGCATATGGGTATCTGGGTCAGACGGGGGCTTATCCCGACTAAGGGGATTCATCGTCACACCGTTCCCTGGATCTGGCGTATTAATAGTTGGATTTCCTGTTGATGGAATGCAGCAAATCTGCAAAAAAAAATGGTTTAATAACACAGCTTGTGGTGTACCAGCAATATTTTGTTAAATCATGAAAGAAATGATGTTTCTGTCTTACCAAAGGCTCATTCGATTCGAAACCACAAGCGCGGTCAGAAAGTTTCATCCGAATGTACATTGGCATTGGTCTGCCTGCTTTTTTGATCTCATCTAATAGGGGCGAGCATTCTGACAAGCGAACACATGTTCCTGACTGGTCATCAGCCAGACAGGTATCCCCAGCATACACTGCAAGGTCAAGAAAAAGTATGGGTTTATGTCAACAGTCAATACTCGTCGCTATCTTTTTTCTTTAAAGCCTAATCAACAAAAAATATGCTCATCTACGTAATAGTAGATATTATTTGGTTGTAAGATATTATTTTCACCGCTTGATCACCGCTGACCTTATAATTACTTTACTCTTTGCCGCTGACTGTTAAGTTCTGGATAGCTTGCTTGTGAGATAATTTGACAGTTGCAATATGAATACCCCGACTTAATTATCGTCGGCGGTTGCCATTAAATGAACTAGTTTTGCAGTTTTAATTAATTTATTTTTTTAATTCAAATTTTCGTGAATTGGAAATATTTTATTGCTATATTTACTGATTAAATAATAATATTACTTTATTTTGACGATTTATATTTATGATGAAATTTAAAATAGTGATGGCAGCCCCTGACCGATAATTAAGTCGGGTTTTTTTAAATATATTTTTACGATTTTCAATTTAAGTTTTAACTGTCATGAGTTTAAAAAAAATGCTTTTTATTTCAAATGTTATAAAGAGCCTAAGTATTATGTATATAATATCGTCTCCGTACCGTTGCGGGTAAAAATATGACAAATCATATGTCAAACAAGCTATCCATAAGTTATCAACGAATCCGGCCCTTAATTTAATAAAATTAAATATAATAGCATTTATCAGCACTGCGAGCTTAAGGGCCCGCTATAGGCCGATGAAAATCAGATTGCTTTACATGATCGTCTGTAATATCAATATTAATGAAAAACTGAATTTCAAATTAAGATGCAGCAAACTACAGGACTAACACTAGTGACTATGTTACTCAAAAACACGATTGCATAAAATTTTCTCGATAGAAAAAAATTGCGAAGTTGCCTCCAAATCACTATAATTAACACGATAAGCTGCTAGTATTCAAGTAATACATTAAAATAAAGCTTGGAACTTTGACGCTTGGGCTTATGTTATATATTTTTTGTAAATAACTTTAAATATCCTTTAAAAAAAGAATTTCCTTCATTTCTTCATTCCGGACCGGCCGAATGGGGCCGGAGAATTATATAGTAAATACTGCCTTATTTCTTATAGAAATAAGGCAGCATTTACTTTGCAGTTCGCCGTTGCAGTTATTACTTTTGCTTTTGGCCTAGAGCGCGCCCTTAAACAGCTCCATTGCTCAATCTATTTAACACGTTCACTGACAGTAAACGGCTATAGTCGTTATAACAATACAACTATACAAGTACACAATTCAAGTACAAATACTCTTTAACTGTCAGCGGAAGTGTTAAGTGTCCAAAAGATATTTTAACAAATCGATTGAATTATACATATAATACCTATATCTGACTATAACAACAGCTGCTATCACAAACTTTTCTTTTATAATGTCAGCAATGTCAGCGTAAAATCCAACGAATAAAGATATAGAAAATGTCTTAAAATTGTTTACTTTTCCTTATTTAACCAGTTATGTGAACTGCTTCAGATAATTTAAAGCATGCGACAAGATTATATTGACATTATTTACTTTGTTTATTCACTTGTTCTACCTGTTTCGCAATACTAATGACTTAAGGCTCTATACGACTGAAGCGAGATAGCAATGAGAAAACGACGCGCGCGGGAGCGAGGCCGATTTAGCAGATTAAGCGAAAGAACCACAAAATCACTTCGTAGTAAATAGCTAGCGATTAAAGAGAAAATGAAACTAAACGATGCTATATTAATGGTGCCCACTAATTAAAGCAATTTCCATAATCTTGAATTTTCGTATTTTTCGAAACGAAAAAGCGTCGAGGCGAAATCATAAAATCGTGTTTCTTAAACTTTACAACTAGATAAAAGGAATGAAGAAATAGGTAAGTATATTTCTATTACCAGATTTGTAACAGTTCTAACCGTAACAAAAAGTACGTACTTTTCCGTATAGCGTCTTAAATGCAATGAAAGATCCGTATTTATTGACGATCTGAATGTTAAAACGTGTTTTATCCTGACGTACGTTCTCAGAATTAACTTGTCTTTGGTTTGTTTACGCAGGTAAAATTGCTTGGACATTTTCTTTGGAAAATTAAAAAATATCATGGCAAGTGATATTAGTCAATTTAACGATGACGTCGAAACATTTCTAATAACTCCTTCCAAGAACCGATATTGATAGCCATTAGTAAAGTTTTTAACCGACTTCAAAAAAGGAGGAGGTTCTCAATTCGGTTATTATATTTTTTGTATTTTTTTTTTATGTATGTACACCGATTACGCCGAGATTTCTGAACCGTTTCCATGATTCTTTTTTTGTTCGATGCAGAATAGTTGCCAATTGGTCCTATAAAAATTTGGTTTCGTTTGACCCAGTACTTTTTATGTTATGAGAATTTTTATATATTTCATTTCATTGTTGACTTGGACGATGTAGTATTTACGATAATTTTGTTTATAATGTAAGTACATGAAACCTTATCTAATCCAGAAAAACCCTGCTGTAGTTTACAAAACAGCCTATTACAGACACTAAAAAGTTAAAAAAAACTGCGTTAAAAAAAACCGACTTCAAAAACTAAAAAGCAAAAATAAGCCTTTTGGAGTCGGTGCCAGCCAAGGCAAGAAAAATAAAAGAATAGGAGCTTAAAGTAGAATGTCTTGGCTGCCACCGACTCCAAAAGGCTTATTTTTTGCTTTTTAGTTTTTGAAGTCGGTTTTTTTTCACGCAGTTTTTTGAATAGTGTAAATTTTTGTATTTCGTGTAAGTAGGTACAGTCGTTTTAGGGTTTCGTAGCCTAAAGGCACAAAACGAAACCCTTATAGATTCGGCCAAATCGATGTATGTCACAGCCACTTTATTCCAAAACTATGAGGATTACATAGTTGAATCTCGGTAGGTAAACCGCTTTACGGTTTTTACACAAAAATAAAAAAATATATGAATTAAGGGGGGGCTCCCCATACATGGAACTGACACTGATTTTTTTTTAATCAAACCTATACGTGTGGGATATCTATAGATAGGTCTTTAAAATTGCATTGAGGTTTCTAAAACGACATTTTCTCAAAGTCAACCGTTTGAAATACGTACACCTCCAAAGTGGTAAAATGTGTCCCCCCCCCCCTCTAACTTTTGAAATAAGAGAGTGAAATAAAAAAAATATATATATGCTTAATAGAAACTTTCAACGAAAATTGGTTTGAACGAAATTTATTTGTCTGCTTCAAGTACACACTTAAAATACCATTGAGTATATCTAAACAAAATTATGTTTTGTAATTATGATCTATCAGTCAAAACCGTCTCTCTAGTCTGGTGGTAAGAACCACCGGTATCAGACCAAAAGGTCCCGGGTTCAATTCCCAGTGAGGGTACCTACATAATTATATTCGGTTTGGTTGCTGGTAGGACTTGTTGTAGTCTGCCTGGCTAGCTACCACTACCTTATCTAAGTCCGACGCCAAAACAACAATGTTTTAAGCATTGTTATATTCCGGCAATTAGAGATAAGACAGCCAGTTCCTGTGGTAGAGGATTTCGGGATAAACGCGCTTCCATCTTCAGCCTTATCAATACTTAACATCAAGTATGAGGAAAGCTAAACGTCTCCCCGTTGTTCATAAAAAATACTAGATAGGTCTTTAAAAATTACATTGAGGTTTCTAAAACTATTTTTTTTTTAACTCGACTGTTTGAAAGATATACACTTTCAAAGTGGTAAAATGTGTGTCCCATCTAACTTTTAAAATAAGAAAGTGAAAAATCTAAAAAATATATATGCTGTAGACCTTTATAAAAACTTTTAACGAAAATTAGTTTGAACGATATACTTATATTTAGCAGTTTCAGAACTATAGCACATTTTCCAAAACCGCAAATATAACTTTGTCATTCATACAGACACTATGAAATACAAAGTAATTTTTGCAGACGAAAAATTATAGTGGCATTTTGGTATAATAATAATAATAGTAGAAACTTTATTGCACACGATACAAAAACAAACACATACAGAAAAAAACAAAAAACAGCAACTTTAGGGATTTTTATGAACTGAACTCAATGTGACTTTATTGAAATGTTCACTACTGTTGATAAACAGGTTCTCGTCATGTGTCAAAGGTACATTTCACTTTCGTTTTTAACGTGTTAGCACAGTTTATATATCTTCATGGTAGTATGTAAGTATTAAATAACTTGTCATAAATCGTCATGATTCAGCTACATATCATTAAATAGAGAAAGTACGTTTGTTTTGACTTCTAGTCTTACCAAAATTAATTGGAGAAAACAAGAAAGCTGGTCCGAAATTGCTTTATTGGGGAATTTATTTGAAAATAAATTCCATAAATTGTTTCTTAATCTTTCCCACTGTACTTTATGGCTGAATAGTTCATTATTTGTTATGCAAGGCTGGAAAGTTAGATTTGGCGGCGAGTTACCTCTATAGAAATCTGAGCAAGCGAAGAATTCTAGGATTGAACGAGCGTAGTTTCAAAGGTACGAGAGACGAGACACTAAAAACATTGCTGCCGAGCGAAACACTTAATTTTTCACCTCACTATAAAGGTATTAAACTATTTGTTAATAGTTATTTATTTGTCATGCAAGGCTGGTAACTTGGATCTAGCGGCCAGTTACCCCTTTTCAAAAGTACGAGACGCTGAAAACTTTTCTGCCGAGTTTTTCACCTCACAACAGCGAGAAAAATTTTTAGGTTGTTTCCGCGGTCAACTTCCAAACCAAACTTTCTGTCTTGCAAAACAAGACTATTCAATTAATAAATCGTAGGTATGATAATCTTGGTAGTGATAATGATATAGTAGTAGTAGTAGTAGTAGTGATAGTGATGAAAATATAAAAATAATATGTTCATCTAGATTCTACATTGATTTACAATTGAGAGAAGTCTTCACAAAAACTATGCGTGCCTATAATTATAACTGTAATCGTCATTGGCTCCATCTTAGAAATAATAACTAATAACACAGTAAATAACTAAGTTGACAAAGTAGTATAATGATATGAATTTGTATAAATAGGTAGGTAATAGGTAATTGACTTGATTGCGAGATTAGTCTCAATTATCGATAGATAGATAAGATTGATGGTATCAGAAGGCCTACGTCGATTTTTATATACGTTTGAACGCTGACGCTCTCTTAAAAATTAACAATGTAAATCACACATTGATGTATTTGTTTAAGATCTATTTAACCTCACTCACAGTGAATGTAAAAATGCATTAGTTAAAGGACTCGTGAACATAGGATATTGTGAGACAAAAATATTTAAGAATGTTTTGTGATTTTGTTCTACGTGATAACTGCTTATACTTTATAGCATTTGAAATGACCTAGCTTCTTACACACATACACACGCACACACACACCACTTGTATAACAACACTCACTTTCACACACACAAACGAACACAAAGAATTTTAATTTTAATTTACTTAAGATAAAATAGTTTACCATAGAAGTTTAAAACTTATTAAGGAAGAGCAGAACTACCCAATTCAGGCCTGTTCACATGCCTCCTGGGATGGTTCTATCCACTGAATTTACTTTGCATCCAATGAGAATTAAATAAACTATTTTATTTATTTATTGTTTATTTATTTGTATTGTATGGGATTGACAAGCTCTTACCGTGTAACTTTTTTCATAAAAAATTTAACCTACTCTTCGTACCTTGATTGTAAGTTGTAAGTAAATCCAAAATACCTATGACGAAAAGTCTTTCGTCATAGATATTTTGGATAAATGAGAAATTATAGTCATATTTTCTCATTAATGACAAGTTGCATTTATTGATAAGTTTATTGATAACTCGAGGAAACTATTTATTTTTTTCCTTATTACCTGCACCTAATTAGGTGCAGTAATAAGGAACGTATTCGTGTTAAAACCACTTCCGATAGTAATTGTTGAACATATTTCGTGCGATAATTTAAATAACTTCAATCAATTTTGTGATAAATAATTTAGATTACTTAAATTAATAATTAAATAATTAAAATCTCTCATTCACAAGATTTTAAAGAGTCATACTATTTGAGACATACAAGATTTCAAAATTTTCTTTACATGAGCTTTTGAATTAAAATTAAAAAGTACGGGCTTAGTACCTACGAACCCGTTAGTCCTTCTTACCCTATTTTTATTTTATTTTTTTGATGGGCTCTTTTCTCCGCATTTAGACTCTCATTTGGTCCGTTATGCGTGAACCCTAACAAGTATACGAATTCAGTAATGATACGAAAGCATATTCATTTTATTACATCACCATTAAAAAACCACATTAAATTATACTTTTTGATAAGTAATCCCCAAGTTTATGCGCAACAAGCAAGAAACCAAGACATATAATATACCTATTGCACAGAATACTTAATAGTACAAGTACCTATAGCATCTACTTATTCTACTATGATTCGATAATAAGAAGATACTTTTCGGGTGTAATACTTATTAACAGTTAATTCAGTTTCCTGACAAAAAGTTATACGAAACAACCACTATTTAAGCGTTTATAATTCGTTTGTAAGTAATTTACATTTCTAAGTTATTATTATTCCCAAGGAGCAACTGTTTAATTGAGTACACCTACTTAAATTCTATGTAGTTACAAGAAAAATGAGACGAACTAAAAATAAACATTTTCCATTAAATCTCTGAGATCATCTACAACTTTGACATTTACGATGTCAAACATTTGTTTGATAAAGAATGGGCATAAATAATACGGGTAGCCAAATGATTTGTGGCCAATAAAATTATATTTTTAATAATAACATGCATAATTTATTAAAACTGGTTGTTTACTTACGGCTCTTCGCCGGCAATAGCAACGTCAACACGGCACACAGCGTCAACCGATCCATTCTCGAGCAAACAGTTTTTCAATAACTCGACAGTTTTTTCAAACGAAATACTCAACAACACTGCACGCATCCATATATCAGATCATTTAACACTAATGTTCAAAGTATTACTATTTTTACAACTTAATTAAAGCTACTATGACGCACACAAATTGTCCAGTGTTTTACGAAGAATCAACATTTTAAACTTTAAACAATGATGAATACACAGGTTATCTCGGTTGGGTCAAGATTCTTTCTGGCGTACGAGAAGATATGTTTTTGGGATTACCTCGCAAAAACGTTTGATTTATGATTGTTTTAACGCATTATACGATGGTTTCGTTTTGGAGTGATGCACGGAATGATACAAAGAGGCGATGGGAAGTGTTATCGCGACTGGGTCATTACCATACTAGCCCCTCGACTGGTCAACTCGGTGCAATCGCGACGTTTGGCCAAGCCAGCGACGTCGCCGTCGCTCTAATATAGATACAAGTCTCTGGTTGACGCGAACGTGTTTACCGTTTTATATTAGCGTTGATTTTGTGTTATCAAACCTTAGTTTAATTAGGACATCTAATTAATCAAACCAAAATATAAGCGGTTTAAAATTCAATATCAGAGATTTTTATAATTGTTTCTAGATCTTCAGAGAAAATACAATTAAATTATAAGAATTTAAACCTTTCTATACTTTTAGGGTTCTGAACCTATAAAGAAAAAAAAGGAACCCTTATCAGGATCACTTTGTTGTCTGTCTGTCCTCGTTTATATCGAGAATGCGTTGAGGTATTGAGTTGAAATTAAAACCTTATACCTATTCAGTTCAACATCAAAATCAAACTTGTAAATTAACGTAAAAAAGATTTATGACCGTTTATGTCGCAAAAAAACGTAGATTTTGTCACTCTCAAGGGAATCAAAATTCTCATAGGGTACTTTTCGTTGACCTTAAAGGTCTTTTACTACAAGTACACGAAAAAATCTGAAAAATTTTGTCTTAGGTTTTGGAAACTGAATTTCGGGAAAACTTCGGATGAACTGCGAAACTCAATTCCTGGAGACGTGAATGCAGTTTAATTTATTTTTGAAAATGAAGGAATGTTTCTTTTGGGTAAAATTAGCTTACATCAATATTCAGGGTACTTTCCCTCCAGTGACCGTCTTTTTTTCCATCCTGTATACTGTCGTTGGGGAATCAAAAAGTGTGTTTACTTTTGACATTACTTTTTGGGTTAATGTAAATTCCTTATTTTTCATTTCATTAAATTATAAGTACAGTCTACGAGTATATTGACATGAAAATATAATATTTCTTGTTAAGTACTCATTACAACAGAACTAAAAAACATTTTATAAAAAAAAAATCAAACCGACTTCAAAAAGTAAAAAATAAAACTTTTGGAGTCGATGTATGTCACAGCCACTTTATTCCAAAACTATGAGGATTACACAGTTGAAACTTGGTAGATAGATGTATTCTGTAAACCGCTTAACGGTTTTTACACAAAAATAAAAAAATATATATTTCAAGGGGTAAATGGAACTGAAACTATTTTTTTTTCATCAAACCTACAGGTGTGGTGTATCTATAGATAGGTCTTTAAAAATTACATTAAGGTTCCTGAAACGATTTTTTCTCAAAGTCAACCGTTTGCAAAGTGGTAAAATGAGTGTGTGTCCAACTTTTGAAATAAGAGAGTGAAAATAAAAAATAAATTTATTCTATAGATCTTAATAAAAACTTTCAACGAAAATTGGTTTGAACGAAATATAGTTGGCAGTTTTAGAAATATAGAACATTTCCCAAAGGGAAGAAAGAAAAAAAATATTTTTCATCAATATAAGTGTGGGATATCTATAGATAGGTCTTTAAAAATTACATTGAGGTTCTTAAATCAGTTTTTCTGACAAGCGACAAGCAACCTCTGGAACGATGCTGCGACGCCCCCGGGCGTCCATTGTAATTTGTAAATCGTAACAAAAAGACGGACATAACTCTCGCATTCATCCTTACTAATAATATTATGAATGCAAAAGTGTGTCTGTTTGCCCTTCATTCACGCTCTAACTAAGCAGCCAATCGACTTGATTTTTTGGCATAAAGTTTTAGTTGAAAGGACGTAAAGTAACATAGGCTACCTACTGTTTATTCCGATATGCCCACGGGAACAGGAAATACGCTGGTGAAACCACGGGGGAAGCTAGGGATGATATAAGGATTAGTCATATTTTGTATTTTTTCCTTCATCTTTTCCTTATCTTAAAAAATATAAAATTTATTTTTAGGATCGATAACTGTTAATCATAATAAGCGTTATTAAACCGTTTTCCTGCTATTCATTCGTTTGTGAATAAAAATTCAAGCAAGTTGCAAAAGTAATTACCAACCTGCTATTATAATTGATGGGAATGACCCACGTGTCACTGTTATGAACTGTGTCACACATAAACTTGTTTTTAGTCGGACAGACTACTTCTTAAGTATGTCTACAGATAGACACTTACTATAATTATGTATACATACACCATATATTCTTGTCACATTGATATTTTCTGAAAAAATCAACTTATTTAAGTTGTAAAAAGTGTTTCTTCATTGTTTCATTTAGTTGTTGAGTCCAAGGATTTCGGCGCAATTGCATACTTAATCGAGATACCCGGGACACAACAAGTAGTTAAGTAATAGTTAGTATTATTTGGTATTGATTATAGTGGCGAAAGGTCTATACCGACGGCGCCAAGTATACTACTACGGACAACTGAAAAAGGCAACTTCATAAAGTGGTTTAAATATTACTAGTTAGTGTCCGAATGACAATGAAATCGAAATAAAAAGTAGTCAAAACTGCATTATTTTAAGAGTTATAGATTATAGATTTATTTTAAGATATCTTTGTCTACTTTGTTTAAAATCAAACTTAATGTGAGACATCTGCCACTTAACTTATTTTTCATCAAAACCTAAATTAAGATATTTTTATTTTTTCAGCAATAATAATAATAAAGAGGTTCTTAAAGTCCCGACGAAATCCCGGCAATTTTCCTGCGTAACTGTGCAACTAAATTGTCTCGGTATTAACCCGCCAGTACCGCCTCTCACTTGAGACTGGTTAAGTACCTCAATCGTAGAAGCTTGCAAATTTGCGGCCTGTGCCCAAAAAAGGCATAAGTGCCGACCCAACCAACTAAAGGCCAATTTCAGTCACTTCCATACTGTGTAAGACTATGGAACGTATACTCAACATCTTTCTATTTGTATCGCATACCTCGAAAATAACGACATCCTCAGTTATCGCCAGTTTGGTTGGATCGCCGTGGTAGGTTGACTGCCGATCTTCTCGTGTATGCCACTCATTTTTGGACAGCCTAATTGCTGAGCTCCCCTAAACGGTATCTCTGATAGCCTTTGCACTTGGATTGCTGACTTCCTCCGGAATCGCTTAATCCGAGTTGTGGTTGGCGGTCAATCATCGGACCTAAAATAAATCGATGCAGGTGTCCCCCAAGGATCTGTGTTGTCTGCGACATTGTTTCTTCTACACATCAACGATCTGCTGGAGTCAGATACCATTGGGTATGCTTATGACACCACTGAAACTAGCAGATATATATCAACTGCAGGGCTACCAGTATGAAATTCAATCTTGTCGAGGCCGCCTCCGATTGAGGCAACGCTAACCTTGTCAGCTTCAATGCCACTAAAACACAGGCTTTTTTATTTACCGCTAAATGGAGTCCCTTCCAACTGACTCCGACTTTCCTTGTCGATAACCGAAAATCTGCAAATTGGCATGAACCTGTTTCCATCCTTAACTTTTTATGGCCTCTCTAAGGCTAGACGGTACTTCACTCCGAGTTAGCCGCTCCTTTTATACAAAGCGCAGATTTGGCCGTGCATGGAGTACTGCTGTTACCTGTTCTGCTAAGTATCAGCTAGAGCTTTTGGAATCGCTTAAGAGAATCATCATTATTAACATTAAGTTACATTTTTTTAAATATTAATTTGTGTTAAATACTAAACAATATTTATTTAAAACACTATTTATTATCAATATTATGAAAAACGTGATGCTCGTAAAAGGTTTTTTTGCTTTGATTGATCAAACAAGTGGAATTTATCTCACTTTTGCATTTAAAAGACAAATGGCAGATATCTCATATGCATAGAAACGTTTGGCTTATTTTAGATTTTAAACGTCAAAACGTCAAATCGTAAAAGCGGACAAGTGCTTTTGATTACGCGCTTACTTGCTAACGCCGTCGATACATACCGATTCGCATCGGCTTCCCTTTTAGAAATCCCACACACTGATCCACCATATACTTGAGAGCAAAAAGGTCCGGCTTACCTTCGCCACATTTCGACCCTTCGCCACTGGTAGTTTATACTTAGAGATGAGACATTTTGAAAATACTACTATTTAAAATGCAATATACAAACCTCCTATTTCCATTTTGTATTTAAATTCTTTTTTTTAGAAAAGCATTTTGTATTTTATTTACTTTTTGAAGTGAAAACTTCTTTAGCGGCGTTGAGCACTTTTTCTGTAATGGGTATAAAATCTTAAACTCGCGTCAGGACACGTGACCTGATCGAAAAAGCGTAGGACGGATGGAGAATGTTGAGGTGACAGGTTGACTATGGTCTCGGTTGCTTAGCGACAGACTGTTGATAATGTCTTTTACTTGTCTCTTGTTTTATTGTCAATATATATTTTTCGATTCTCTATAATAACTAATGTTTTCTTATATCTTATTACCTAACTTAACGTTCACTTTAATATGGTTTGTCATGTTTGTGTACGATAGCGCAATAAATGAATATTGTATTCTACCACATAAATGATAGTACTTTTATACTGATAAAGCAATTGGTGCAAAATTATTCCCTAACCATTCCAAAATATCAAACATGCTCAACGTTAATAATCAAGTTTTCACTTCTGCCGGCACTCCCGGAGTGCAACCCGTCTTTTTTTTTAAGGACATAAGTATTACATTCAGTATTTGCAAATTGTAAAATACTTTTCAATAAGTTTTGTCAAAATCAAAAGATTAATATAATACTAAATTATTGATAACTAGCGGCCGCTTCACCCGCGTGGTTCGCGTTCCCGTGGGTTCATAACCATACTATCTATTATCTATGTAAAAAAAATCATCGAAATCCGATCAGTAGTTTCAGAGCCTATTCAATGCAAACAAACAAACAATCAAATCTTTCCTCTATATAATATAAAGTATACCAGCAAAATATTTCATTGCTTATGATTGCACGCTTATAGGCTATTTTCTTTTCACCTCACACGCTCGGAAAAGGAGGATTTGCCATTCAATTACCGCGTAGAAAATCGCATTTTGCGGCCTAGCGCGGTAAAGTACTTTTTTAATTTAATACCTAAAAATATGTCATAATGCGTTCCGAATCGCACTATTGACTTTTTTGTTACATTTTATACTTATTTTAAATATTATTTTATGCTTTGAATTAATTATTATACGCCGTTTTGGTTTTATTATATTATTTTAGTTCACTGAATCATAAAACCAATAACAATAAGATTAAACTATTTGTTACAAGAATTTTATATTTGGCTGGGTGAGATTTCACAACCTATGATTGGATTCAGGAACGTGGCATAAACCTTTATTTTTAAATTGTCTGTCTTGTCTCTTGTCAACGTCAACATTTACCGAATCATTTATTGTTATTTATAAGTAACAATATATTCCTACTTCAAATAACTTTGAATTAACTATAATATTCCCTTTTTTATTATTCTTGTTTTTTATATCATAAAAAAACAACAACAATAAGGTATATTTAGATTAAAATTTTGTGAAAAGAATTTTTTACCGGAAGTTGACCGCGGAAACAACCATAAAATTTTCCTCGCTGTTGTGAGGTGAAAAATTGTGTCTTCGCTCTGCAGAAAAGTTTTTATTCAATGATTCAATCTTTGAACCATTTGCTACGCTCGTGGTTTAATCCTAGAATCCTTCACTTGCTCAGCTTTCAATAAAGGTAACTCGCCGCTAATAACCAACTTTCCAGCCTTGCATAACAAATAACTATTCGTTCTTTCTTTCTTTCTTGTTGTTTTAATGATATAAAAAAATAAAAAGGGACTATTAGTTAGTTACTAGTTTAGTTATTAGTTACTAGTTTATTCTTAATAGGAATAATATAACATTAAAAAAGATTCGGCTCTGCTTTTTGGTTGAGTGTGAGCAACATGGTGTCGCTTGAATAAGTGGATTTTAGGAGATATTAAGTTGTTTTTTCACTGTTGAGTTATTTATTGTTTTTGTTTATATTGGTGGTAGCTATAATTTCGTGTATATTCGTGTGTGTTGTCTTGTCCAATGTCTGACCCTCCTGATCCTGGCGGGGGTAATATCGAGTCATGTGCTCATTTGTCACCTCCCGTTTTTAGTCAAATGGATACAGACCAAATTCCCCATAATACCCGAAAACGAACTAGAATGGGGATTGTCCGCCAAGTGCCAGTAGATTAGACTCTAGAGGAACTGGCTGAGTCAATAGAAGTTCCCTCAGGCTATGGGTCAATAGTAAAGGCCCGTAGACTAAACAGAAAAACATACAATAATGACTCACCGGTTTGGGTTCCAACCCAGACTGTAGTTCTGACATTCACAGGTCAAAAACTTCCCAAAAATGTCTACTGTTTCTACACTTCACTCCCAGTAGAAACATACGTGCTCCCTACCATCCAGTCCAACAAATGCTGTAGGTTTGGGCATATTCAGTCCCAATGCCGATCTCAGGCCCGCTGCTTCATTTGTGCACAAGCCCATGAAGGTGTTACATGCAGTAAAGATGTCCCTACCTGCTTGTTTTGTTCTGGGTTGCATAAGGCAACTGACTCATCTTGCCCTGAGCAATCAAGAATGAAACAAATAAAACTGGTTATGTCTCAGGAAAACGTCACCTACTCCGAGGCATCAGCCAGATTTGCCCAGGTCCGTAGATCTTTTGCTGACGCAGCCAGAACTGAGCCAGTCTTATCCACCCCTCATTCCCCTCAATATCCAACTCAACACCTTTCCCCTACTCCGCAAAGTACATCCTATCGGAAAACGGTATTTTCCCCTAGACATCAGCACCTTCCTGCTGCGAGCCATGGCTACAACATTCAGGCTCATAGAGCCATTGTAGAAGCCCCCCAGTCACAACAACCCAATGGTTGTGCTCTTCCAACTGACCTCCCTATCCCTAATGACAACCTCACTCCTCCTCTCGATCACCATAAATCTTCTAGGAAGATTTAATGATGTGGAACTACCGAACAATTCAGAGACCAAGTATCTCAGCTCCTCAATATAGTCCTTCCCAATGGCTCCTTTCCTTCAATGGATCTGTCGCAGTAGTAAGAATAAGGAACATGAGATCCTTCATCTTATCAATAAATACTCCCCCATTGTTTTTGCTGTTCAGGAGATGCGGCGTAAGCCTGGCGATCGAGTACGATATCAAGGCTTTTCGTGCCTCCGGGATGACAGAAGTGATGGATATGGAGGATCTACCCTCCTAGTGTCCCGTTCTGTAACCTTTTCTTAAATAAACCTTCCTCCTCATAGCAAGCATATTAATGCTGTAGCTGTGAGAAATCACGATATTACCTTTTTGTCAATATATATTCCCTACCCAAATCATGCTACTCTTAGTGAATTTTCTAATATCCTCTCCTCTATATTCTCTCCGCTTATAGTCTTAGGTGACTTTAACATTCACTATACCTCTTGGGGCTCATATCATTGTGACCACCTATCTACCCTCTTTCTTGAGATTTGTGACAACTTTGATCTCTGCCTCCTTAATGACGGCTCCCCCACTCGCCTAATCAAAATGTTAAGAGCGCTGTAGATCTGACTCTGTGCTCTCCTGGTCTTTCCTCCTGTCTTACCTGGACAATTCGCCTTTGGACACATGGTAGCGATCATTACCCCATTGTCATTCTAACTTCGGACAGTCGGTTCGGTCGCTCAAATCCTCCTACAAATTCCCCGCGCCCCCAGTTTAAATTTAACACAACAAAAGGCCGACTGGTCGGAATATAGTCGCATTCTAGATGGGGAATTACAACACCTCCCTGAAGTTACATCAGAAAACTATCTTTCAGTCTATGCTGATTTCAGGAATTGCCTTTTAACATCAGAGCAAAAATCCCTTCCTAACAAAAACGTATTTAGAGGTAAATTCCCCTCTCCTCCCTGGTGGGATTCAGAGTGCACGATGGTTTGCAAGGAGCGAAAAGCGGCTGAATTCGATTATGCGCAGTCGATGAGCGAGTCTAATTTCATAAGGTACCAGGCAGCGGCGGCCAAGGCCGTCAGAGTCCTTAGTAATAAGAAGAGGTTAGGTTGGCAGAGATTTTGCGAGTCCCTTTCTCCAAGATCACAACCTTCCATAATTTGGAGAAACATTAGGAAATTTCGTGGTTCTATGTCTTGTAGCGGTAATATGTCTTCCAATGATTCAGCAGTATGGTTAGAGCCTTTTCAGGACAAACTTGCACCCCCGTCCGTCCCAACTGCCATCGAGGCTACACTGTGCTCCCCATTGGTATCCTCACCTCTCTCCGAATTTGATGACCCATTCACTCAGGAGGAACTAACAACAGCGCTGAGTGGCCTCAAAGACTCCTCGCCATGAATCGATGGGATCCCTTACAAATTTTTAGTCAATAGCAGCCCCTCAACCAAGAGTTTACTTCTCTCAATACTTAATAACATTTTACTGGAGGGGTTCCTCATGAGGAATGGAAAAAACATATTATTATCCCTATCTTGAAACTAGGAAAGCTAAGCAATGACCCTAATTAATGGGTATAGGCCTATAGCCCTGTCCTGTACACCGAGTAAAATCCTAGAACACCTTATAAAAAACCGCCTTGAATGGATAGTGGAGAGTAGAGATCTTTTTGCCAAGAGTCAGTTTGGGTTCCGCAAGGGCATGAGTACTACGGACAGTGTCTTTCTGACCGATATTTGGATAGGCTCCTGTCAAAACTCCTGTCACATGTTCTTGCTTGGAGAGCCAAGCAAGAACATGTGACAGGAGTTTTCTTAGATGTGTCATCAGCGTATGACAATGTGCTGCTTCCACAGCTCAGGCAGAAAATCTTGATCTGAGTATTCCTGTGAGGTTAGTCAACATTATATTTAATCTCCTCTCAGCACGTTCCAAACAGATTTGTGTAGATAGCAACTTACAGCCACCAAGAACGGTTTGGAGGGGCCTTCCGCAGGGATCGGTCCTAAGCCCTCTACTATATAGTCTGTACACCTATGACCTCGAACTATCCCTTAACTCCTTCTGTAACGTCCTACAGTATGCTGACGACCTAGCCTTATATATTTCAGATAGCGACCCGGAAAAAGCGGCTTCCCGAATTAACTCTGCGCTCCATTATCTGCACCAGTGGCTATCACACCACGGTCTCTCACTCTCAGTCTCTAAGAGTAACTTTGTGATTTTCACACGTGCAAGAAACACCCCTAGCATGTCAACCAACCTATCCCTCTGAAGAATCAAGCTAAATTCCTGGGAGTTGTGCTGGACTCGAAGATGATTGGCCTTCATCATGTTTCCTATCTTTCCAAAAAATGCGAAATGAATACCCACATCCTACGTTCCCTATCCGGCGCCGTGGGGTGCCCACCCTTTTTGCCAGAAACTCGTCTACAACGCCTTGATTCGAGCCCATTTGGATTACGGATCGTTCCTTTTAGAGCCCTGTTTAAAATCATCCCTAAAAACTCTTGATCAAATTTAATCTAAAAGCCTGAGAATCGTAGCTGGAGCTATGAAATCGTCTCCCACCAACGCCCTACAGGTGACATGCTCGGATCCCCCATTATCCATCAGGAGTCAGTATTTGGCAGATAAGTTCTTTTTCAAACTTATTCAAAATTCATCCCATCCACTCATTGCTAAATTACATCAGTTATCGGAATACATATCGTCTAATAAATTCTGGAAACACAAAGATCCCCCCTGTCTATTCCGCAGCTTTCTTAAGTTTATCCGCCTGCCATGTCCAGTATACCAATGTGTACTAAAACCCTTATTTGGGTCTCCATACCGCTGTCTGACATTTCAACCGGATGTTCATCTTGATATAGATTAACAAAAATTCCCTAGATCCGGAAACCCAACTCCAAAAAATTATTAATTCAAATTGGAAAGACTGGCTTGTGATGTATACAGATGCCTCTAAATTGCCTGATGGAGAGTGTGTTGGTTCAGCATTTCAAATATAAAATCATACTCAGCTTCAAATCGCCTCAACTTACATCTATCTTTACTGGTGAGGCTACTGCTATCTTGGAGGCACTTCTTTACGTAGAGTCACATAAACTGGATAAAACAGTGATTTTCTCTGACTCCAAAAGCTGCCTGCAGGCGATTTTGTCCAACCCTTTTCACAGCAAACCTAGTTTTCCTCTTATCCTCAGGATCCGAAAGGTCTTGTACAGTTGCCTCAGCCATGGAATAAGAGTCACTTTGGCTTGGATACCTCCGAGCTTGAATTGAAGCTCCGAACATAACAAAGTCTTTTCCCACGACTTGCTCCCATTAGCTAGCCAAATCATGAAATCTACTTGGGAGTCCCAGTGGAGAAACAGTAGCAGAGTGGTGGAAAAAACATTATGCAAGCATCCAAGAAACGGTACCAGATAAACCTTGGTTTTTCAAGTACAAAAAGGCATCTAAATTATGTACCTCCACAATATGCCGTCTTAGGTTAGGCCACGCATGTACCCCCGTTGACCACATTTTCTTTAACTGCCCTAAATATCCCACCTCCTTGTATGATATCCTCCCTAAATGTATCCCCAAGCCTACAAATTTAAAAGCTGTCCTCAGCCATGTTAAATCCCCATGTATTGAAATCCTTTGTGATTTTATATCCACTAATAATATAAGATTATAATATAGCTTATTTATATATTCTGTGGGCCTACCATGAGTTTTTCTTTCCGTTTACTGTACAGTAAACGGAAAGAAAAACTCATGGTAGGCCCACTGTACACGTTACTTACTAACCGGTCTTAAGTTTATTTTGTTGTCCCCTTTATAGAATTATCAACAGCTGGATCTACAAGCCTCTAAATTTAAAATTTGGCCACCTCTATACTTCTTCATGAAATTCTCACGAGACGCCTTGAAGAAGCAGAGTCTGTAGAAAGAAAATTATTACTCAGCCGAAAAACTGGATACTGGCGAAATCCAAAAGGGCACCGCCATTATATAAAAAGAAGAAGAAGAAGAATTTAAAAATTACGGTTTATGTCACGTTCCGATATACAATCATAGGTTGTGAAATCTCACTCGGCCTTTTAAATTCTTATAACAAATAATTTAGGATTTTTTAATATTTGCATTTTTCAATGCAATTTTTATACTTATGATAAATTTTAAATAGAAAAATATTGACAAAAATCAACTCGGTCACAAGTGAATTCCCAAATGGGAATCGAACCACCCTTCTGAGAATTCACTTGTGGCCGAGTTGTTGTTTTCCAATATTATTCTATATTTAAAATGTATCTTAAGTGCAAATAGTTTAACTAATTGGTATTGTTTTTATGATTCAAGGAACTAAAATAATATAATAAAACCAAAACAGAATATTATAATTAATCCAAAGTTACTTATAATAAGAATGAAATGTAACATAAAAAATCAGTAGTGCATTCGGAACGCATTAAGACGTATATTCTTTTCTAAATAAAAAGAAAATAATTTACCAAGCTATTCCAGTAATATGCGATTTTTGTCACAGAAATTGAATGATAAACCTCCTTTTCCGAGCGTATGAGATGAAAATAAATGAAGTCATCCATTTGAGCAAATCCCGCCGATGTATAGGGCTTCGCCCTTTCTCGTGGCAACCATTTTCATCAGTATTTTTACAATACTCTTGAACGGTTAACAAATATGTTACCCTTAGTAAAACCTAC
Organism: Chrysoteuchia culmella; assembly: GCA_910589605.1. Classification (NCBI taxonomy): domain Eukaryota; kingdom Metazoa; phylum Arthropoda; class Insecta; order Lepidoptera; family Crambidae; genus Chrysoteuchia; species Chrysoteuchia culmella. Next base: position 10,406,848 of record OU342661.1, on the reverse strand, counting down.
TAAACAACACATGAAAATTTAAGTACATTTTGGCTTTGGACCCACCTTTAACGCTTACGTAATAAGAGCGATTTTAAAAGTGCAAATTTTAGATTGATGTGCTAATACTTCGCCCAAAGCCTGTATTCTGGACAAAACTGTTTTGCCATAAAACAACATTCCTCATTTTTCACAAGACCTTCAAAGACTGTTGCTCCCATGTCGGTGACTTGTTTCACTTATTTTTGCGCTCATTCGAGAGAGTTAAACTACAACGAGTTTTAAAACAAGACATACAAATAATATTGCTTACTAGCGCTTCACCCGCTACTTCGCCCGTGTGGAGTTTGGTTAGGATTCGCTCACAGTAAAATGTCTCACTCCGTCTACACATAAGTACTAGGTCGACAAATCAACTGACAATGATGACATTATTTATGTAGGGTCTAGGGGTATGATTTTCTCTTGGGCTGCGAGAGGTTCAAATTCCGGACGAGCCCCCAAATTTGTAGGGTGGGGCGGTGAAAATATACGCGAAAATCCAATAAAGTCTTTTATTTCAAGTTTAAAATCGCTGAGCACACAGCAGCTGCAAAGCTGACGCCATAGTCCTCCCTCCGCCTCGTTCATTCTCTCTCTTTCACTTCGTACTACCACGTCCACTAATCGCCTCTCGCTATTACTCTCGCATATACTAGGATGCCCGGAGTTACCATCCTTCATTTATAAAAAAAAAATTACGACATTTTAAAGATTGTAATTTCTTTAATTTATTGATAGTGTCTGTCCGCTTTAGGGTTCACTTAAAATTTTCGCAACAAAAAGTACCCTCAGCTGGGAATGGGACTCGAACCCAGGAGCTTTGGAAATCCGGTCTAATGCTCTAACCATTAAGCTACCGAGACTAGCGGACCACCGTCGAAATTCTGAAATACTTTTCTATTTTTAATACACTGTAGGCCCGCGTTGTCACATCAATGCTAGGAATATCCTTGCATTTAAAAGAAACATCTATTCAAATGTTTAACGATCGATTAAGATGCAACAGCCAATATTTATGATTTTAGATTTTTTGCATTTTTAATGCTATTTTTATACTTATGATAAATTTTAACTTGGGGGGGGCGGGGGGGGGGGGGCTATGCCCGCAGCAGGTATCACGTCACGACGATCTACGTATTCATAATATTGGTATATATTGATATGGATGAATAGTGTAACTTTCTGTAATTATTACCTATAATTGTAAAGTAAAGAATTGTAGTCACATCTCTCGCAGCGCACTTATCTCGTTTTTTTCACCAGCATGCAGCTTGCGCGTTTTTTCACCAGAGATGAGCGAGGATTCGTAGTGATACGGATGTGTTAAGAACCAATAGCAATCCTAGCCTAGCCTAAATGCGATGAAGTTCTTTTTTTGGTTCTTAACAAACACATCCCTCGTCGTTACGCATCCTCGTACATCTCTTGTGGAAATGTAAGCCCCTTCGTACACAAGGATACTCAAGTCTCCAATACCCGAGCGATTTCGGTATCCAACGACACGCGTGTCTGTCGAACCTCTATCAAAGAATGTCATATATTATTATGTCAACACTCGCTCTATGGATTTGTGTAGCGATAGTCGTTTGGAAACCGAAATCGGGTACGGGAGACTTGAGAATCATTGTGTATGAAGGGGTTTAATGTCACTTGAATCGCGGCCGTTCGCAGTGTGATCATCCATCAGCGATCCACCACGAGACGCTGTCTCATGAAAATGACCCAACCCGATGCTACGATGGACACCTCACGACAGCGTTCCCGTATTCCAAGCATAACTTTAAACGGCCCGCCGGGACAGACGATGTCCCGTATTTTAACATTATTTGAATAAAATTAAATAAGCCCCAACACAAAAAACTAATTATAAAAAAAATAAAAATAATATTCATTTGCCTATTACGGTATTTTGTTTTTTATATATTAAATATCACAGACGTCGTGGGACCGCTATAGATAGCCATGAACGAAATAGTATCCTGACGTGCCGTGCCTAGCAATAGGCAAATATCGGCCTCCCGACATCTGTGCTGTGATATGATTTAAAAAAAAACAATAAGTAGGTTAATTAATTATATTTTTTTAAACTTTTAAGGAGTTACATTTTTGGCACAGTCATAGGGCTGGTATTTCAATATCGCTTTATCTTATGACTTAAGTCCAACATTTGAGCTAAGTATCACTTATGGAAGACAATAGCGTATTTCAATCAGGATATTCCTCGCCTTAGCTAATCTAGGATTTATCGCAATATTGCAACATAACAAACAAAATAAAAATAATTGTCTATGAATTTTGATGTCATTTGGTGACATTGAGATTGAGCGCTCATTGGCTGCGTGCGTGTGTGCACGCGATGACCAAGAGAATTGTTGTGGAGGCCAGGGGTCGACACTTTCATACAAAAATGAATATAATGAATATAGGAAATATATGGATTTATGAACGTAGTTTGTGCCAGCATTAAATTAGGAAAAATCCGACTAATGAAAAAGGAAGTTTAATCGCTTTATCCCATCGTATTAAAACGACACGGTAATTTAGCCGCATCGTCATGTTGGCCAGTACGTGACGCGCCGCCAAATTTAACTTTATCTGTCAGTGATAACGTAATATTATGTTTAGTCAGAAGTGTTTACTTCATTTATTTTTACATAATTTTAAAATGTTATTGATTGCAAATCTTTGCGAATTAACGTAAATTTTTGGCTAAATTCCCGCTTGAGCTGAACACCGCTCGATACTGGTACCACTGTCTGCAAACTTACTTACATTTTAGCCCTCACATTGTCATTATCTAAATGTTGTTGCTGCTCATCATTAATGAAAGTAGAAGTAACATCAGGAATTATGTTTGTAAGATCTGCCAATACGATTCTAAAAAACCGAAAAATAATACATTTTATAACTGTTTTGTTTTGTCATGCACCAAAGCACTTTTAAGGTATTGGGTATTTTAAGATACCTTTTGGGACTAATACATTCGACATTCGTAGGTTCCTGCACCGTCATATCAGAATTGAACATTGAGCTACCTGTTACAATGCTGTTACTACTAGACTCGGCTCTGAAATAAAAACCGGAAACAGGTACAGCCCGAGGAAATAAAGAAAAGAAATTCTGATCATTCCGTCTTAATAATTCCGTCATCTAAACTTTGCATTACTATAAGTAAGTGCCGAGCAATATTTTGGTTCCTCGATGTGTCCAATGAGGTACCAAATTGGTCTGTTCGGAACTTACATAGAATATAATACATTTGTTTGGGGGGGATGGGGGGGGGGGGAATTTGGTTCAGGAAGGTTATATCATAATTGCAAACATTTTGCTTAAAAACTTTGCGTAAAACTGTGTGCCGGGGGGAGGGGGGCAATGGCTATTGTCCCCCCCCCCTTTTGTTTGTGCCTCAAACTTAAAAAGTATACTATGTATTTACTTATAATAAATTACTACTTTTATCTAAAAAGTAAGTTCAAATAATATCTTTAATCAATTTCAAACATTTAAATTGGCACTGATTTCTGACAGATATTTGACAGTTTTGTATCTTAATATGCTGCTCGTCGAATAGGTACTTGTCTACTTTGTACAAATTTCTACAAAAGCTTATTTTTTATCTCTGTTTGCTATAATTACCTATACCTAGGTTATGATTAACAAATAGACTTTTTAAATAATCTACGTGCGAAATCATCGCGGAGCGTAAGGCAAGCGCAGTCCACACGTCTCAATGGAGCACTCACGACTGAAGAGCGAGGAGCGAATCAGACAGAAATACGGTGAAATAACGCATGCGATAGAGATGCAAACACTGGTGTCTGTTTTAAAAACATCAACGTAAGCGACATTATCGTTTTTAATTTATTATTAATGAACTATTTAAAATTTTGAAAAACTGTCAATCACAAAACTAGAGAACTAGCTACGGTATTTTTTAATAATAGTTTCAAGACTAAAGGTTTAATAGCGGTTAGCACAGCATTGAAAAACTACAAAATTGGAAGTAACTTTACGATTTTTTTCTATCGAGAAAAAGTTTTAGCAATCATGTTTCTGTCAATCACATAACTGAGTACTATAGTCTACTTTCTACAGTATTTTTTTGGGGCCGATAAATCTAGTAATACTATGTGAAATCCTTGATCAAAAATGTGTATTTGGCTTTGTACGGCCCCTTAAAAAACGTAGTGATTACTTGCTCAGTGGTGGAGGCTCCACAATGAAAAATAGCGCTTAAATTTTTAAATTTGATGGACTTTCTCAGTAAAAATTAATTTGGCACATCCATTGGGTAAGATTACAGCGCTCAGATTTTGTAAACACCACCAATTATTGTAAAACCTGTAATAGGCAAATAAATACATTTGGATTTGGAAAAAAAAACTCATTTTAGTATTTCTTCTCATTTCGAAATGTTTACATTACATTACGCATCATTTTCAAGATTTCGCATAATATTCTTGTAACTTGCGATTATTTCTACAATATAATATTTTTTACACTACAACTGAGCTTTTTTTGAAGAAATTACGTATTCATTATACCCAATATGTATAGTGCTTATTACGTAAGTACCTACCTACTGCTGTCTGTAAACTTTCTCCACCATTTTACACCATTGGCGATTAACTTACTATAAAACTCTTTGTGTTTCAGTAACTATAATTCATGTTATAATGATGATATTATTGAATTAGTGGTGCGGTGCCGTGTGGCTGATATGATGATGAAACAAATATTCAAGGACTCTGTGGATATAATTTATATGTAACTTTGACTTTTGTACATAATGTTGCAGTGAAAATATACTACCGCCGTAGTAGTGATACGCCTGCTAGATTATCAGTGATTAAACAGGTTATCTTTGACATTATCAATGTGCCAGTAGGTCCATTTTATAGAGGCAGGCACAACGTCTCTCCTCACGAATTGTAGTGCTATAATATTCACTGTTTAAATAATTTGTAGCAAGGTAATTAAATAACTGATGAATTTGCTTAACCTTATGTGAGCCGTGTAGTGACGGCTTAGAATAGCACTACCCCTGGGTTGTCCCCCTCTCATCCCGTGGGTGAAGTAAAAGGCGACTAAGGGACTCATCCTTTAGGCGACGGACAGCAGCGTCTCCTACACACTTGTCTATACTGCGATCGCCAACCCGCCTAGCGTGGCGATTATGGCAAACCCCCCTTATGAAAGGACCCAAGAAAAATCGGCCCCCAGTTCCCGGCAGCCCTGCTATTCCTGGCTATGACAGCGACTATGGTAACTGCAGGGCAGGGGTGCGAAGAATCCCCGGGCTCCCTTAACATCCTTTCCGGTTGACTGGTAGAGAATGCCTAGGGGCATTAAGTCCGAAATTTGCTGTAAGTATATGTGCAATAAAGAGTTATTAAATAAATAAATCTGTCACTTTGCTTGGCGTTTGTGGATTAAGCTAAAGACTTCGATTCGATAGAGACCTGGGTGGTGCTGCAGTCTCTCCAGAGGTGCCAAGTGGACTAAAGGTACCTATATCGAGTTGTTAACCCTTTCGCGGACACTCAACGGATATAGCAGTAGCAATAAAATTCTATTGTGTCTCGTTCCGTGTCCGCGAATGTGTTAAGGTACTTATACGAATATGCCACCATGTCGGGCCGATTACAGAACCAGAGAGGGACACATAGCGAGAAGAACCGATGGCCGTTGGGGCGGAAAGGTTCTGGAATGGCGACCGCGCACAGGACGACGCTCCGTGGGAAGGCCCCCGACAAGGTGGACCGACGACCTGGTGAAGGTCGCGGGAAGCCGCTGGATGCAGACAGCGCAGGACCGAGCGTTGTGGAGATCCTTGGGGGGAGGCCTTTACCCAGCAGCTACATAACAAGCTGAGACGACGAATATGAGCATTTTATTTACTGATCCTGAAATAGTAAATACCTACGTAAATGTAAAACTAAAATATCTTTTTGTCAGTAAAAAAAAATACCATAGCAACGAATCTCGGATCGGCACTGAATTCCTCCGCTTAAATATTGGCTAGTTAGGATGGACTTTAAGCGTCACTTAACTTTAATCGTTTATTGAAATATACATAAGTCAAACATATCTTCAATCCTGGATCAATTCAACACAAGTCGATATTGAAATACCGGCCCATAGTCATATAGTCTCTAGATACAAATACAACCCGTATATTTTTTTATCTTAAATCGTTATGCCAATTTTGGCAAACTTTTTTCAACATATAAAAAAACTAAATTAAAAAATTATGATAAATTTCAAATAGAAAAGTATTGGAAAACTTCAACTAATGAATTCTCTGATGGGACTCGGACCCACGACTTATGGAAATCGGGTTCAATGCTCTTGTAAAAAATTAGTTTAAAAAAAATCCGTTAATGCAATCACATGTTTGGCCGGTTTTTTTTGGTTTTTTAAACGTATAGATTTCTCAACAATTACTACCGTAGTACTAAAGTCATTAATATATCTACATGCTTTAGATAAACGATTCCTAATTAACGAAATCATAATTCTGGTTTGTTATTCTCCTCTTCATGTTAGTGGTTAGTAAAATATCACGCGCGTAAAAAATTGATTACAAGCGTTTCGTTTTCGCAGCAGTTATGAAGTTTAATATGCTCGCGTTGCTGCCGTTAGTAATGTTCAATCGGCCACCTAATAGCCACACTCTCGCAAAAAAAATAAAAACAATGTCAAAAATCTGTTATATAATAGCCCTCTTTATGGTCGCAAGCGGCGATGCCGGTGAGTAATTTGTTAAATTAGTTATGGTATAGAAGTAAGTAATTATTGAACACGGAAAGTTAACATAAATAAAACCTTAATTTGTGTTTGACTTTAATTAAGATTCTCTGATTAATGATCACTTAATACGTACACTACTGGATTGAAATTAAAAATTAACATTCTTGAAATATCCATTACTTACGGTAGTTTGTGAATTACGTTGGTTTATTTCTTATAACTTTACAATATTAATTTTCAAAATCAGTATTAAAAAAAGCAACATTATCTCTTATTTTATTTATTTAATCGCCATTATCAGGATTTGCCGCTACAAAGATTACACCTGATCTATCCAACCATCCAGCTTGGAAGTTCCTGAACTCCTTGGAATGTGGAGAAAGTGCTGCTGACCGCATCATCGGTGGTACCAGAGCGGGCTTAGGCCAGTTCCCTTGGATCGCACGCCTAGGATATGTTTGTGAGTTTAAATAAATTGTTTATCATTGAGACTAACAATAACATTCTAACCGTGTGTTTGGACTGCCCAATAATCTACAAAAAAACCATAATGCGGCCGCAAAGAAGATGTACAAAGTCACTTCTCTCAGCGGTCACATTAGTTAGATGTTTTTCTGTAAATGTTGGCACGGGCATTGCGACGACCCACGGTAAAACAACATCCTGCCAGGCCTCCTTCAAGGCTCCACCCTAGAGCAGTCATACGAAATTACCGAAATTATTTTTTTATTTATTCTAGTCGTTTCCGAGTGGGCGGCACCATCAGTGACAGCATACCACCGCTCGGATCTGTTGCTTACTCTTTGGGAATCACATCAATCTGTTTAGAAAAAAACGTTTAAAACGTTAAATCGTTAAAAAATTAAAAAACTTTTGATATAGGAGTGTGTTCATGATACTTTTCAATTTTGTTAGAATATTACTTATACAAAATTAAATCGTGCCCTTGTTTATAAAAACATATATTCACTATGACCAATCGTATCCGTTACATGTTAACAAAATAGGTAATAGTTATAGCTAAAATGTAATTTAAAATAATTTCTCAAGTTAGGTAACAAAAGTTTTATTAAATAAATATAACTGGTTGCTATAACAATCTTTTGTACAAAAAACATAACTCTTTTGAAGGCTCGAACTCTTTTAAAGCCTCGAGGCATGGCTCAGAGAGCTCGCGGCTCGGCTAGGCTCGGGAGTCCGGGCCTACCGAGCTCACTGAGTCTTGCCATTTCGCCTCGAGGCTTCAAAAATAGGACTTGACGCCTCGAGTCTTGTACATCACTAGTCTTAGGTCCACTTGCGCCAAGCTAGGTAAACATTTAACCCAGAGTTAGTCCATACCTTCAAAACTAGCACTAACTGTGGGTTAAATGTGTTAATCTAGCTTGGTGAAAGTAGGTCTTAGACTTTAAAATGGAAAATTTCAAGGACAAATAAAGTATTTCCAGATTGATGTAAAATCAGTCAGAAATATAGTACTTTTCTTTTGCAAATCAACTATCTCCATATCGCTCAGCGTAAAAAATTGTATATAATAGGAAATTTCGACGTGTGCTCAATAGAGAATTTTCCTCTTATACCTATTAAATATATTTCAAAATTGTAAATTTGTGCTTGGCAACAACATGTTCCATTGTAAATGTTGTTGTTTCTGTTAAAGCTGATAAGTGAGGCCGTTCTTCTTATCAGTTAAAAGATGTCCTGAATGGCTGGTAGGGAAAAAAATTTTTTGGACTATTCGAAAGTACTTATCTATAAGTCTATTTGAATAAAAATCTTTGACTTTGACTTTGACTTAGAGCATTAGGCCGGACTCCCATAGGTTTGAGTCCCGACTGACAAAATATGGAAAAATATAAAGACAAGTTGTTTTGTTCTTGTATATTATCCAGTCTCAAAGCTATATTTCAGGAAGTTGAAACAAGTGAGTATATATGAGTAGCTAAGCTATTTCCGCACTGTGCTCATTTTTGTTCATCAAACGCGCAAATGACATAGCGCATACATTAAAGACATGTTTCACGTGCGCTGTTCACTGTGCTGTGACTGCTTTATTAAACAAAAAAGAGCACAGTGTGAGCACATAACTGATGAGCTATATACATTATCATTACGATTTGCTTTAACAGTTCCAGATGATCCTAACACGGATTGGATGTGCGGTGGGACCTTGCTAACGGACCGGCTCGTACTCACCGCCGCACACTGTATACCCTCACACGAAGACGAATACACCCTGTAAGTTTTGGCTATTTAGAATATATTATAATAGAATTTTCATTTCATAATTTAGTACACCGTATACTACCTTAAAATATATGTACTTACGTAGGTAACAATATCAGTTATTATATTATTCTGCTGATACAAACAAATAAAGTACCTTTGGACAATCATTGGATTGCACCATCCAACCAATATAACGATATCTATAAGTTGACTGATTAACTGATTTATTTAAATACAATAATGTGATTTTACGTAAACACGTAGTAAACGCAAAATCGTCAGATAAGTGGTGCGAATTGCAAGTTTGATTAAAACAATTTTTATTGTATTTCTTAATGAAGATAATACGTATTTTTATGGTGAATAGTGCATTGGTAAATATTATGCACTTCATATGCTGAGTGAACAAATTAATTACATATTTTAACATGATATGAGAAAAAAATATTGTGAGATACTCGCACGTGCAAATAACCAATCAATAATCTTGAACACAAATATAGACCCTAATAGATATTACTTGTAATCAAATCAAATATAATGAATAGAGATATATAAAGCAAAAGAAATCGGTAAATATTAAAATTAAGTAATGTATAACATGTTTTATAAAATATATAAACATACTATATATATACCACATAATAGCGGCCCCAAACAGAAATACCATATTATGTTAATATCGATTGACATAGTGTTAAGTATACGACTGTATTTGTTTTGCTATCTCTCAAATTTCTATTTTTTTTGAAAACAGGTGTGAGCTTGTGAATGCGAGAGTTTAAATTACTTATATGCTGTTTACAATTAAAAATTTTATCTATTTTAATTCCCAGATATTTAATACTATTATTAAATGTCTGGGATTATATTGTAAAAATTAGTTCTAGATAACTTAGAGCAATTGCAGCCAAAAGAATCTGTACATTCAGAGGAATGATCTATTACGGTGAAATAGTTCCATGTTAGCTTTTATACTGAAAGCTATATATTTTGTTTCTTTAGATTTAGAGTAAGCAGATTATAGTCAAGCCATTTTGTCGTATTACGAAACCCTTTTTGAGCTGACTCGTTTACAAGAGACATCATGGTCTCTTGTAAACGAGTACCTATTTTGGAATAGAATTACAGTATCGTCAACAAATGTAATAACTTTTGAATCCGGCAGTTCTATATCACAAAGGCTATTCACATAAATAAGGAACAACGTAGGTCCAAGTACTGAACCTTGAGGGACATCGATCTCCCATGATGGACGGGGAGTGGAAAAGAATGTGCCAGCTGCAAGTTTTCCAGTGCAGATAGTAAAAGCCTATCAATGACCGAAACCGCCTCTGTGAGGTTGAGGTGAGGTCTATGAGAGTGATGTTTCTAATTACTTTACTTTTGAGGGATTTATGGCGTGAGTTTATGTACCTATGTGATTTATTTTTTGACATGTCACACAATTTTCTTTTTAGACAGCACATCCGCTTAGGCGAGCACAACATTCACACCGACCCTGACTGTGAGCTGGCAATATGCGCGCCGCCAGTCCAAGACAGAGCCATCAGGAACATTACCAAGCACCCCTTCTTTAACACGCCAGCTTTTCACAACGACATCGCTGTCATAGAGTTGGACAGCCCGATAATTTTAAATGGTTTGTAAATTCCCTTGTGTAACAGGTGATAAGCGGCTTTGCTACGGTAAATATCGAGGAGGAATGGAGAATAAAGTGAAATAGAAGCATGATGAGAAATGTGATGAGAGTAAATTAAATGGCATTGCTTTTTAATTGATATCGGTCGATACAACCCTACAGCAACTTTCCCCCTTTTTCTCCCGTATTTTCCTCCTAATCCAAGTCGCGATGCATATTCATTTTATATACCTACGTTACATTAAGAAACTTGTGTGCCAATTTTCATTAACATCGGTTGCAAAATGCGACATGTGAGAAGGCGAGAAAAACCGACTGACAGATGGAAAAAAGCATTTTTGGTCAATTATTGCACTTGGCTCGCGTGGGCTAAAAATAAAGATTTAGACCAGATATACATAAAGTCAAATTGGTCGAAATGACTTTATAAATGACCCCAAAGCCTCCAATATACCATTTTATTTGTTGTTTGAAAGCTATTATAGGAATATTAGAACCTCATCCTAAACCACATTTCAGATTACGTGGCACCAGTATGTCTGCCTCAGAACAAAGAGCAGCGAGCAGGCTTGAAGATCGGCGACCAAGTACAGGCGGCGGGTTGGGGCAAGACGAACATGACTACGGAAGACAGAGCTGAAATATTGCAAGTGGTCACTGTGAGTCAAAATACCAACTACTTCAGCCAACTAACAAAAAGGTTGTTTAAAAGAGAAAGTATTTTTTTTATTATGCGATTTATAAATATGGTTCACGTCGTCATTATGTTGCTAGTTGGTTTCAGCAAAATTGCACAAAGTTATGTTTACAAACATTCTTTCCGTAAGTTGACTGGTGTATAGGGAAAATTCAGAACCTAAGGAAAAATGTAGGTACGTTCTGATTTTCTTCTAGTTTGATAGTCATAGGATTTATGTAGGTACCTACTTTGTTCATTATTGTCTGATTTATTATTGCGTCTGAAAATTATAATAGAACTAACATCCGCCCGCGGTTTCACCCGCGTGGTTCCCGTTCCCGTGGGAATATCGGGATAAAAAACCTATGTTACTGTCCGCCCTTTCAACTAACTCTGCCAAGTCGGTTGGTTGCTTAGTTTGGGCGTCAAGAAAGGACAAACAAACACATTTTCGCATTTATAATATTAGTTAGCATTAGAATAGGATGTGCAATTGTTCACGTCATTAATTGCTTGTTATTGTAAAAGTAAAATTAATTTGACTGTGACTTACTTAATAAAATTGTTAATTGTTTTTTTTTAAGTACAAACAATCATTCCGTAACTTGAAAAATATACGCTCTGTTTTTCTTCTTCGCCATCATAGGATTGGTGACTTATATTATATTACTACATGTAATGAAAAGCAATTGCAAATCATTTAACTTATATAGTAAATTAATGGTACTTCAAAACTTTACTTTTCGTCCATTGCAAATGTATAAAAGAGAACTTTTTATAGTGCACTAAAAAGCTCGATATACCGTCGACATAAATAAGTACAACGTGTGGGTGGAAACTACAGATACAGAATTCCGATTGTAGGAAAAAGTAGACCAACAAACTGGAGAATCCAATTAATGTCATTATCAATAATGATTTAAATTGTTTTGTTATTAGTAAATGACAACAATTTATTGACTGGGTTTTTATTTATGAATGTTACTTTTAAATCGGCTGGCTCCTTCCTCCTTCCTCCTTATTACATTGCAAAAAAATCATCTCCTTCGGATTTTTCGAGATAATAAATAATAATAATAAATAATTTATTCAATAATAATCAAAACATTACAGTATTAAAAACTTATAGCCTAGAATTTTTACCAAAATCTATAATTATATAATTATCCTGAACTAGGAATACCCTGTGTTTCAGGCAAAAAGGACTTACATTATACTTAAATTAAACAAATAAATACAATATCATTAATTAACAAGATCATGACAAACAAACATAATAATAAATATCATAGGTACGTACTAAAAACTTTTTATCATTTAATCACAAGCAATAATTTCTCTGTGTCTTCGTAGGACATTTTTTGAAGAGCTGCATACAGAATGCTCCTTATGCTGTGATAATTAATAGAATAAATACCAAATTTGGCATTAAATCTATTATAAAGCAAAGGCCCTAGAAACATGAAGAAGCTGGAAGAGAAGGCAGATTTCATTCCCGTATTTTGTGGGCAAACTCTATCTTTTCGTCTTTTGTTAGTAATTTCAGTGCTCTAGGGAAGTGCAGTGTGCTGTTTAAGGATAGTGCTTAAGGTGGTACGACTTCCATACAAACAAACATTGCACAATTATTGGTTCATCATACCTTAATAATTAATAAATACATGCGCAACTAACTCGTTTCAGTTATTTGTTTGCGCGAAATAATAAAAAAATTGTACTTTTATACATAAATCACGAATAAACTAATATCTTGTAATATCAATAAGTCTACGTATGTGTGTGTGACTCATCGCATTTATATACCTCATGTATGAAAGTACATTTTTTTATTATTTCGCGCAAACAAATTACTGAAACGAGTTTGTTGCGCATGTATTTATTAATTATTAAGGTATGATGAACCAATAATTGTGCAATGTTTGTTTGTATGGAAGTCGTACCACCTTAATATAAATAATTGTCTAACGGTTAGTACATTACAATTCTTATAAAGAAGCTCAGTTGAGTAGAGGTAGGGCCGGAAAGTTGCAACTTTTAGAACCGCCCTTTGGGCTCTTTCCAATGATAACAATGAAGTTTTAGACGTGCCACCCCGTGACGTAATGCAGTAATTTATTATTGATTGACCTAGGCCCCCAGGTGCAGAGGCGATTCGAAATGTTGGACTCACCTGGAGTACACGGCCTATACGAACATATAGGCCACGCACTCCATCCCACGCCCCTCCCGTACCCCCACCCAGCGTTTGAGCTCGGTGGAGGTTCGGAAGGGGTATATATCCTCTTGTATCCCCACCTTCCCATCCTAATGATGAGAAAGTGGGGGGGGCCGGGGGACACCCGCCTCCCGACCCCCCATCGAGTCCTAAGGCTCGACGGGGGGACGGGAGGCGGGCGGGTACTACCAACTAAAACTCCTAGTACTTGCCCTCCAGGCCGCCATTGGTCACGGGGGGTAGGGTTCGCAATCACCCCTAAAGACCAGGCGGTGGAATACCTATATCTGGGCAAGTGCAACGGTGATTAACAGGGTCCTTACAACGGTGGGCATGCAATTTTGGGTTAGTTAGAATTGTTTTATATTTACGCATTGAGAAATATACATACTTAGTTTTGTCAGCGTTTAATGTTAGTAGATGTTGCTGTAACCAATTATTCACTACATTGAAGCCTCGTTGCGCATATTCATATACCTCTTCTTCCGAGCTTGCGGAAAAAAAGTAGAGCAGTGTCGTCAGCATATGAAATGATTTTTCCGCCATGCAATTTTAGATTACAGGGGCCATTAATGTAAACTAAAAATAGGGTAGGGCCTAATATACTTCCCTGGGGAACTCCATGGGAAGTATTCGTCAAATCAGAGCTGATAAAATTGTTTATTTTAACACATTGTGAACGCTCGTATAAGTAACTTGTTAATAATTTAAGCTGGTTGCCTCTTATACCTAGTGATTCAAGTTTCAGCAATAGAATGGGTACAGAAACGGTATCAAAAGCTTTTGCTAGGTCGAGAAATATTCCCAAAGTCTTGTTACCCTTGTCTAGTTCTTGAACTAAATAGTTAGTTAACTGATGCACAGCAACGGCAGTCGATAATTTGGGTCTAAAGCCATATTGAGATCTAGAAAAAACAGAATACTTCTCGAAATATCTAACAAGTCTGATATTTATAATCTTTTCTAATATTTTTGAAATGGCGGGTAATAAAGAGATAGGCCTATAGTTTGATAATTGATGTTTGTTGCCGGATTTATACACAGGAATAATAACTGCTTTTTTTAGACATTTAGGGAAAACTCCTTGAGCTAGATACTTGCGAAAGATGTAAGTGAGGGGTGAGACCAAAATATGCCTGTATCGTTTCAACATTTTATTCGATATGTTATCCCATCCAACCGCTGAATCGTCTTTTAAATCCATAATGATTCTTTCCACCTCAGCTTCATCAGTATCCAATAGCACAAATGATCTAAATGAATTTTCGCAACTATGCTGTATACTTGACTGGGACATAAATGAGTGACTTTGAACCTTGCTTGCTAGACACTTTCCTATGTTGACGAAGTAATCATTTGCACTATTTACGGATGTCAGTTGTGACGTGCCCTCTTGAAACAACCCAAGATGACTCATGTTGCTTTGACATATGAGTAACATTTTTTATAACCTTCCATATTCTTTTACTGTCAGTTCCAGCCTTTTCTAATTCTTTTTTATCGTAACTTTTCTTTACTTTTTTCAAAACATCGTTACAAAAGTTTCGATATCTTTTGTACGATACGAGATGACCTAATGATGACATAAAGTGCCTATTTATTTTATAATAAAAAGCGGATGTTGCGGAAAATTTATGGATTAATTTCTACTAAAACAATGAAAATTAGAATGCCTTCGCAAGTGCGCCAAGATGGTAGGCAATGGAATTTAAGAAGTGTTTAAAATTTCTGGTGTATGACATTTTGTTTTTCTTATTCTACGTCTTATATTTATGTATTTACAAATTATGCTTTACTATTTCAATACCGACATACGAGTGTACTAATGTTCCACCGCAAAGTGAATAAAAAAATAACTGATTCCCTTCAAAACTATTTTTTTTTTCGAATAAAAAACCATTTAACTATTTGAATTTGCAGTAACCAATTGTCAAACAGACATTATGCGGTTTGTTTGGGAATGAGTATACGTCTTTAAAATAAATAATTATATCTCTCAAAAATAATCCTTAAAAATAATAAATAATCCACAACTTACATATTTGAATTGCAGTTACCAATTGTCAAGCCAGAATTATGCGATATGTTTGGGAAAGAGTTCAACGTGTTCGTGTCAGAAATATGTGCCGGCGCCCAAGTAAACAAGGACGCCTGCGGCGGCGACTCGGGCGGTCCTCTCATGAAGGTAAATATTAATTTATATTGGTTAGCGGTATTCGTCATCAGCCATTTTTAATGTCCCCACTGCTGGGGCACTGGCCTTCCTTATGGATGAATAAGAAGAACGGACCATGACCCACCAATGCGGATTGATGGTTTTACCGACTGCAAACGCAGCCGGGACCAAGAGCTTAAAGTGTCTTCCAAAGCACGGAGGAGCTCGAGATAGTAAATTTGTGGTCATCCATCCCGTGACCGACCATTGCGAAAGTTGCTTAACCTCAACAATCGCAGGCCGAGCGCGCGAACCACTGCGCTACAGGCTGGTTGGTGGTATATCTTGTTGTAATGCAAATCCGTCTGGCTAACTACTACCATCTCATAAGAAATATTTATTATTATTTGTTACTATTACAGGTTTACGACACGGATGAGGGACCAAAAACTTACGTGGTTGGTGTGGTATCGTTCGGGCCAAGCATATGTGGTATCAAGAAACCAGGGGTGTACACCTCAGTTACATATTTCCTCAAGTGGATTTTAGACCAAATAGCGTAAAATTAGTACAAGTTGAACGTTTACACCATCGTGTGCAATATTATAATTAAATAGGTAATCTTAGATTATTGTTTGCATTATTTATTAAACATACTTATACTGACTTATTTATTTAAATTATTCTTTTATTGCTCTACTCTGGGTAGCGTATTGGTATGAGTAAAATCTTTTCTCAATGTTAACTGTTTATATTTAAACTAGGTAATTTATCTGGGACGTGATCAAAGTAATAACATGTCAACCCAAATATTTTCGATAATCATATGCTTTTTACAAGACTTATACCAAAGTTGCTAAGTCCAATATTATGAACGTCCAAGATGCCTAGATCTTAAGAGACAGAAACTAGACAGAAACTTAAAAGATGAAAAATAACTACCTAACTGTTCTCGCTGTGAGTTAATAGGAAACACCAATGACCAAAGAATTTAAAAATTCCCATGAAAAGTAGACAAAATCATCGTTATTTTGGTTTCTCGTGCAAAACTAGAATTATTACGGAAATTATTTCAAATAGAGAAATGAACCTTCAAAGTATATATCAAAGTCAAAGAGTTTTTTTTTTTTACTTTGGCTTTCATATATACTGAACCTTCAAAGTATATATATCGACGACATTACATGAAAAAGAAAGAGAAAAAAGATTCCGTCGAATTGAGAACCTCCTCCTTTTTTTGAAGTCGGTTAAAAAGAAAAGAACATGGCCAAAACCGCTTTTCTATAAATTTTCATGGAAAAAGTAGTAAATTCATTTTTGATTAGGGGATTTTTTCAGATTTGTGGGAGTAAAAGGGACTACGAAACATTGATTTGTCTCCTTTACATAGGAAACACGTTAATATTTAACATGTTTTAAATTCTTTATCCCACGGTGTTTCTTCATAATCAATCATCTATAGTGAAACAATTGTTTTCCTCTAAACAAGGCGTGGTTTGCAATTCAACCAATAACTAAGTTGATCTTTCACCTCAAAAATAGGAAAGCCAGAGAAACAAAACCGATGATATCTGGCTGCGACTAGCGATCAACTAGATAAAAAATCAGGATAATGGAAATGTTTATCTATCTGTCAATATTCTATAAGCCACAGTTTTCAGTCCAAAAATGTATTATATGATACCTAATTCTTTGTGTCGTATCATCGTGAAATGCGGCAGAAAACCTCAGCCCAAGTTTAATAACGAGATCCGAACATTTTCTTCTTTTATTTAGGTACAGTCGGGAAACTTCCCGGTTGACCAGTAGTTTTTAGGGAGCTATATATAAACGAGAATATATATATATATATATATATATATATATATATTATATATATAAAACGTTTATATCACAAATAATAGAACATTAACAGGTAATTCATTTGAATAATAAATTATTTAGTACTTTCCGAGAAAATATTTCTTAAAAAAACTCTACTGGTCAACCGGGAAGTTTCCCGATTGTACCTACATACATACAATAATTGGAAGTACGGAATCCTAAGTGTGCGATGCAGGTTAACAATTCCTAGGGTTTTTGAAAAGCTGATCGGATCTTAACGCTAAGGAAACAAATTAGTGACTGTCATAGTGACCGTTTTGTGGATAATTGTCGCGAACAACAAAAAACAACAATAAACTTACGTAGGTTAGCCAGTTACGGTCAGTGAGCACTTAGCATCACTCGCTTGCAGAAAATTAGTACTTACTTGGAACTTTAAGTTTAATTATTTTAAATAATTTGAAATCTAAATTAGTATGCTGCTGATGACTATAAGATGGACTGTCCTCACTTTTATCGTATCGGGAATATCCGGTGAGTAATTTTGGTCTGATCCTTTGATATCTTTTAGAATCTTTCCTATTACCTTATTGCTTATGCTATAGGTGCAGAAGAAACTTTAAGTGACACACCAGTTGCAGTAAGGTCAATGACAACAAAAAATGTAAATGAATCATTAACATATGTGCAAAGATCTTTAATTAACAATGGACCAAATCTGAAAAACATTTATACTGAAGACTTTATACCATCTGGAACAAATAATGATGCATATTTTCTGCCAAATAGAAGTGTTTGTGGTTTATTATCAGACGAAGACAGGATTATCGGTGGTGAAAATGCAAGCATTGACGAATTTCCATGGCTCGTGAGAATAAAATATATCTTAGGTAATTTTTTTTTTAATGTTACTACTTGCTAAATTTATAAATGTCACGTCAAAATATAGGCGCTTACTCCAAGATCTAGCTGTGTCTATAAAAATGTGGTAACGCGCGTGAAAAAACGGGTCTTAATAATGTTTATAAGGACTTTGGAAACAGTAATTATTTTCGTCTTAGTAATATTCCTTATTATCTTACAGACAACGGGAAAGAAGTTTATGCATGTGCAGGCTCATTGATAAGTAATAATTATGTTCTAACAGCAGCTCATTGTGCCGTCAATTTAACTATGTGAGTTATGAAACAGGTAACAGCACTGTAACAATTCTTTTTTCACCTAACACGTTCGAAAAAGCAGGTTTGTCATTCTATTTCTGCGCGGAAACTAGCTAGCGTGTACACAAATTACTTTTTTAATTTAAAACCTACAAAGTACTTTTTGCTGTACTACTTTTTTCTGTATGCGGCCTACAAAGTACTTTTTTAATTTAAAACTAAAAGTTTGTCCTAACGCGTTCCGAATCACAGTATTGACTTTTTTTGTTATATTTTATTCTTATTTCCAATAACTTTGAATTAATTGTAATAAGTACTCCGTTTTTAGTTATTATATTATTTTAGTTCCTTGAATCATAAAAACAATAACAATAAGATTAAACTATTTGTTATAAGAATTTTATATTTACGTTGTGAGCTTATTGATGAATGAATTATGTCAAAAGATTTTTTTACCGGAAGTTAACCTAAAAACAACCTAAAAATCCTCGCTGTTGTGAGGTGAAAATTTGTGTTGCGCTCTGCAGAATAGTTTTAGCATCTCGTACCTTTGAAACCCTCGCTACGCTCATGATTTAATGCAATAGAGGTAACTCGCCGCCAAATCCAACTTTCCAGCTTTGCATAACAAATAACTATAACTTGTTTGTAATCTCGTTATTAAAACAATTTATTAAAGTAACTCAAACATTTATAGTCTTTAGAAATTATGGACGTTAAAGATAGAGCTAATCTTTCAAGGCCATTGAATCAGAAAATCCTGTAGCGGCACCTTGTCAAGGATTGTTCTTTTCTTCGTGTGTTATTTCGCAAATAGTCATCAAATTAAAATATTATAATTTGAAAACTATTAACGCCAGTAACGCCATTAACGCCTATACTGTAAGTTTAAAAAAAAATCGTGACACTTTTCAGAAAAGAAGTAAGACTAGGTGATTGGAATATTGAAACAGATCCAGATTGTCAAGGTAGAAGTTGTAATAACCCTGCAGTTGATATAAAAGTGAGCCAGGTAAATCCATTTCCGGAATATAGCACGTTCAAAGGTGACATTGCACTGTTACGACTTCAAAGACCAGTGAGTTTTACAGGTGAGTATTATTTCAATAATAAACATAGTTAGTTGTCACACTTTATTCCAATATTAGTAATTACAATTTCACACGTCAGTGTTGCTCTGTAGTTTCACGTATTCCTTCGTTAAATTACAGCGTCATAAGAAAAACTTAGCTTATCGCGATCTCACTGTCAAGTACGTTAATTATGAGGATAAAGGAGGGCCTGACTTAAAAAAAATTGAATTTTTCAGAATTTATTCATCCAATATGTTTGCCAACCATTGAAGAAATCGCCAAACACGATTACTCTCCAGATGACGTCTTTTGGACAGCAGGTTGGGGAAAGACGGAATATGGTCAGTCATAGAACATTTAGGTATACACAATAAATTGATTGCCTTTAAATGATATCGTGACTTTCCTAAAACACGCCTTCGTGTTGTTGCAGAAAAGAAAGCAAAGATAAAACAAAAACTGAGTTTAAACGCTGTGTCCATAAACGAATGTCGTCAAAGACAACCTGTTATTACTGAAGATTCTGCACCATTTGTGATCTGTGCTGGTGGTAGGGAAGGCAAAGATACTTGTGTGGGTGACTCAGGCGGGTCATTAGTGAAACAAATTAGTGCCAATAATTCCACAAACTGGTCTCTTGTAGGAGTTACCAGTTACGGGTATAAACACTGTGGTAGCGAAGGAAGACCAGGCTTATATGCCAGGATCACTCCTCTTATGAACTGGATTTTACGCAACATTCATGTTTGAGTATTTAACATAGTCTCAATGTATTACAAATAAGCCCTCACTTTCACTTGTCATTGTGTGTCTCACAGTTCACACCCATTTGCACTAATCTTAAGAATCGCCTAAGGCTATTCTTATCTATCTTAATCTTAATAAAAATTGCTTTGCACTAACCCTTTAAGATGTTCTTAAATCTACTAAGTCTTGTCTTAACTTATGGACCCAATATTGAGCGCCTAAGGGTCTAAGCTATGTATTTTTTGTTATAAATGTCTTAAGATTACGAGAAGACAAGAATAGCCTTAGGCAATTCTTAAATTTAGTTCAAAGGGGTATCAGTTCTCTTGAATTAGTTTTATTTTACACTTTTCCACTATCGTAACTATCTATTGCTACTTCTGAATCGAAGTATAATTTATCATCATCGATTCTATTCAGATACTCAGCAACATCACCGTTGAAAGTCTCAGCTGTATCATTAATCGAAACTTTTCGAGATCTGGTAGGGCTGTTAAAATGATAATTCTTTATCCTTGAGCTACGTTTTTTACCACCCTTACGAGGTGATAATTGTAGAGTTTCAGAGGATAAGTAATGTGGTCGTGGTGCATAGTATCTCTCGAATAGCATGGGCTGTTGTTGCACCCGTCCATACATCAATTCCATTTCGTGGAGAAACTCTTCTCGTCGCATTTTTTCTTCATCTCGCCGTGTTTGTAATCTCATTGCAATGTCTTCTTCATGACTGAAATAAAAAATACCTTATTTGAGTTTTTTGAGTCTAATCTACATTGGGCTCGAGAGGAAAGTCGTGGCTCCTTTTTTTTATTCCGTTGGGAAATCTGTCTCCAGCTAGCAGAATAGTTTTGAAAATGATTGATAACGATGATGGTGATAACTACTTTCAACAATATTGTTTGTAATTATAAAGTCACATACTTAACTAAATAAAAAATAAATTAAAAACTTCATATATTTTACATTAATTCTACTAACAAATAAAATACTCACTTGTTTTTAACTAAGTGCCATGCAGGTTTTGATCTTAGCAGCCGATCGCGTTGGCGCATCTCTAAACGCCGACGTTGCTCTTGAAGTCTTCTTGCAGTTTCCATTTCAAATCTACGCCTCACTGCTTCTTCACGGAGCAAAGCAGCTAAATTTGATCTTCCTGATGCTGCTGCCCGTAAATCTAATGCCGAATATGCTCGAGCTCCTGGAGTTGCATTTGCGGTGCTATCGCCCACACTACCCGCACCTGATTGGTATATTTTTCTAGCAACGTCTTGCATCTAAAAAAATAACAAATAATGTATTACAAAGTTTTCGATTTAACTGGTAAAGACCTATAAACTACTACTACCTACTTACTTTCTTCGCTGCTCGATCAGCAGTGCTAAACTTGAAAGGTTGGGGACTTGTAGTTATTAAATCCTCCTTTGCTATTTTCTCTTTTCTGCCTGCCTTTGTAGGACTAGAGCATCTCTGTCGATCTGAAGATGTGATTGAAGGATTGGCGGGTGAGGGATCTATAGGTAGATCACTATGAGCTGCCGGTGTCGACAGTCGGCTACGATCGCGAGTAGCCATAGTGCCTGGATAGTTAGAAATTCGAAGCAATTCTTCTGCGCGAATTTTCCGATTCATATTTCTGCAAGGACATTAATGTGATGTGGTGAGATTAGAAGTAGGTTTCAACAAATCAATTACCTAGCCTTACTCTAGAACTTTTATTCTACCTGAAGAACTGTTCCTCCTTGATTTTATCATAGAAGTAGTTGGAAAACAGGTCTTTTGGGACAGGCCTAGCCTTAAATCGTTTTTTCTTCTTGCTTTTCGGTAGCACATGTGTGGCACGCTCGCATACACCGTCTATTCCCTTCTCTTCTCGCCTTGTAAAGCTGAATAGTTTCATTTGAGCTCGCAGCTCCGCTTCACTATTAATTTTCGTTATCGCTCTCCTGCAATACGCTTCTATTGTGTAGGATAAATTAAATTGGCACCCTTAATAATCTACCCAAAAACAACAACAACTTAAGTTATAAGACAAAATAATAATAAATTGCTTCTCATTGATTTAAAAAACTCGCTTTTCAAATGTTTATGGAAGTGAAAGTAGTTTTCTAAACAGAGCTAAACCTACCACTAATCTATAAAAAAATCGCTAATGTATAAAAAAATATGTACCAAATAAAAATACTTATAAATTAATCTCCGCATAACTTCAAAACGACTGCACCAAATTAGATAGATAGTTAATATTGTTTTTGTAACACCTATTCTTAATTATTGTCAAAGTTTGCATGAAAGAAAATTCAAAATATGTTACGGTAATCATTTTGGAATTCCACGCGGGCAAAAAGCAAAAATTTAAAATAAAGGGCAGATAAAATTAATTCTGCTTAACTGTTGCAAATGTAACATTCTGATGGGTGAAATGAAATTCTATTCCAATAATATTTCTGCGCGAAACTTTTAACCCCTGATAAAAATTTATTACAAATTACTTTATTGCCCTAGGGCTTGAAATTTTATTTTAGGTTCTGTCTGGTAGGTACGCTAATGGTTTGGTAAAGACCAACTTTTCGAACAAGAGGCGTGAAATTTTTATTATTAGGTAATGACCAACAGTTTCGTCAACAAGGTTGATAGTCAATGATAATCAAACATGTAACAAAACCACACCCCTCTATAAAAAATATGAATTTTCTTAAAAATCTAGGAACCGTCGTTATTAGACATATTTCTTCCTCATATTTTTTTATTTTTTATATTTTTTTATAATACATACATCCTTCTACAAGGAATATCTACCTATAATTTATTGTCATTTGTTTTCGGACGTTAATAAAGTGACAACAAAAGCTTAAAAAAAATGTGTAATCTAATAAAAAGCGTACTGGAGGTGCTCGAGTGCAGAGTGAAAACCTCATTGCTTGATCTTCAAGTATCTTGTCGTAGAGGGGGATGCGAGACTCGATGGGGACAGGCCTGGCGCGGAACTGTCTCCTTTCGCACTTCTGATGCAGCATATCTTCGGAAAATGACTTCTGAAGACTTCGCAACTCATTGACAATGCGATCTTCTTCGTCCCTGGAAAAACATGTTTTTTTTAAGTTATTTTAACTCCTATTTAGTGACCCGCTGCACGATGGCGCAGTTGATTAGGATCCTACTATCATGGGGTCGTGAGTTCGATCCCCGTTCAAGATCGAACATTTACTTATTCATTATTGTAAAATTTCTTAAAGATTGAGTTTGTTTTTACCTTTCCGTCATCTTAAACGGCTTCGGTATTGTAATATTCTTTTTTCTAACGGGAGATACGTTGCGTTTAGTTCTCAAAGGACTTGACGGCATACTTCGAGTTTTAAAATCATCGTCAATATCAATTTTGCTCATAATATACTTCTTTCTATCAAAATACTGATCGAATTTACGATCTATGTCGTTTCTTGTCTCAACGTCGTTCCAAGAAATAGAGCACGCTGAATGATTTCTGTTTTGTCGATCAGATTTATTTCTATCTTTTATAGAACTTGTTCTTATCGGAGTTATCTTTATATCGTGTTTTATGTCGTTTTCCAAATCCTGGACGGTGATTTTTTTAGAAGTTCTTTTTATAAATCCTTTCTCCGCTTCTAGAAAGTTATTGTCATTTGATTTTTTATCTTTAGTGTTATTACTGTTGGTTTTAGCTTTTCTGTCATCGGAGTATCGTCTTCTTAATGTGCTATTTAACTTGGATTTAGCATGCTTACTAGTCAAGGTCGGAGATAAATCCTTAGTTTCTTCCTTCTCACAAATGTCGTCAACATATTTATTATCGATGTCGTTATGGTCGATATGTTCGACAGCTAAATTCAACATTGTTTTTTTCTTTTCCCTCAAACGTTTCAGCGTCGAATAAAACTCCTCTTCTGGTAGATGATTTATATCGTTGTAATCAGGGATACTGTGATAGAAATCTTTTAATTTTTCGGCTTCTATGTCTGGAGAAATGGAGCATGTTGAAGGGAAATCAATGGACGATTGATCAAGCACTGGTTTCACTCTACGTTCGTAGGCTGTTTTTGGCATTTTACTTACGGGATCCACTGGCACATTGAGACATGAGTTTTTGAATACACTACAATAGTGCGTCATTACCTACTAATAAACAACATGATAATACCCGGCGAAACATAAGAAAAATAACAGAACTGTGTTGTATTGTATTTTATTATGCTGTTGCCATGGAAACAAATAATCCGATAACCACTCATAGCTCCTAACTTTGAAACCTATATGGCGCCGTCATTGTGCGACATTACATTAACCATTGACCATTATAATAGAAAAGCTAAATGTTTAATAACAGTAATCTATTTACTGAGCCGGTTTAACACAGAAAGTAAAGTATAACATACATTTGTTAATTGTTACCCACATTATGTACTTATGATATAGGTCTTACCTAACTTTACTTTCTGTATTATAAATATAAAAAATATCTTCTAAAAACAAACGACTTTTGAGGATACTAACTTCAAAAACAAAAAATCAAACGTTACATAACTACTATAAAAAATATGAAAAATTATTAAAAAAGGCTGTAAATATATCTAAAAAAATTAACTACATAAATAAATTAAAGAACTCATCAAATAAAATTAAAACAATGTGGAGTATCATAAAGGAACGTACAAACAAGAATAAAAAAAAAGATAGGAATAACGTAACACTAAAAATAAACAATACCATAATATCAGATCCAAAAACAGTTGCAAACACATTTAATTCCTTCTTTGCGTCCATAGGCGAGAGTAACTCTCCAATAGCAGTTGGCCGTCCTGTCCTGAGTCCCACCCAAAACACGTTTTTCCTAAGTCCTGTCCATTGTGAGGAGGTGTGTAAGACTTTGAATAATCTAAAAAGCAAAAACAGCTTCGGAATTGATGAACTCTCACAGACTTTGCTCAAACATTGTTCCTCTGAACTTGCCTTGCCACTTAGTATACTTATAAATCAATCTTTTGATGAAGGTATTTTTCCTGACCTACTAAAAAAAGCCATAGTAAAACCACTATATAAAAAAAACGAAAAAGATGACCCCAATAACTACCGCCCAATAGCCTTATTACCTTCACCTTCTAAAGTTTTCGAAAAAATTATGTGCGATCGTGTCTACAGTTTTTGCGAAAAATATAATATTTTTGATAACTGTCAAAATGGTTTCCGCAAAAAACGATCGACTACATTAGCAGTGTATAAATACATCCAGGAAGTTCTTAATATAATCAACGACAAAAAATACGCAATAGGTATCCTACTAGACATGTCGAAAGCCTATGACAAAGTTCAATTTAAAATACTCCTGAATAAGTTATATGGAATAGGGATCCGGGGAAAATCTTATAAATGGTTTGAATCGTATCTGAAAGATCGGGAACAGTTCGTAGAAATTGAGCACTTTGATCATAACACTAAAGAAATCAGAACTATAAGATCAGACGGAAAATTTTGTAATGCATCTATTCCACAAGGAAGTGTAATTGGATGTTTGCTTTTCATTATTTATATTAACGACCTTCCCAAAATTATTGAAGACCCATGCGTGTTGTTTGCCGATGACATGTCCTTGCTTACTTCGAGCAATAATAATAGTAATTCACAAATTAAGTGTAAATTACAGTCAATAATAGACAAGACTTCTGTTTGGATGGCTGAACACAATCTAGAAATTAACTATTCCAAAACAAAAATAATTAGCTTTCACCCATATCAAAAAAAACCCCTTAATATAAAATTATCTTATAACAACATTAAATTAGAGCAAGTTAATGAATTTTCCCTACTCGGCTTAATTATAGATACTAACATAAATTGGAAATCCCACATACAGAAAATCAGAAGTAAATTAGTCAGTTTTAGTTATGCTCTCCGAGAAGTAAAAAAAGCCACTGACATACCTACAGCACTCAGTTCATATTATGCTTATGCGTATTCGTGGCTCAGCTATGGAGTTATTATGTGGGGAAACAGTACGAATGCCCCCGATCTCTTAATCCTACAAAAAAAATTAGTTCGAATAATATTTAATATACAAAATACCGATAGTTGCAAACCATACTTTGTCGAACATAACATACTAACCCTGCCATGTATATATATCTTGGAAACCTGTAAATTTGTCAAAAAATACCCGGAATTTTATAAGAAACGAGGAGATATTAATGTTAAATACAAATTACGTCATCGACAGAAACTCCTTATGCCTACTTCCCACCTTGAGCTATTTTCATCAGGTCCCCTTTCCATGTCCATCAAAATCTTTAACAAACTCCCAGATTCGATAAAATGTATAAAAAAAGAAAAACCATTCATTAACAAATTAAAAGAATTTTTGATATCCAAACACTATTACACCTTAAGTGAATACTTCAATGATAAATCATAAAATTAAATACATAAATACTTACTCTTATTCCACAATGATCCTCCCCTCTTCATATTTTGCCCATGATGTAATTTTATTTTAAACTGTATATTACATTATAAATAAATTGTGTGTACAAATTGTGACTATACATACTGATTTTTTTAATGAATTGTTTGTTTTATGGTATATTTATATGCTTTAATGTGCTTTGTTTTTAATAAGTTATCAATTTAAATTTTAGATTTTATAATGTACATTATGAATTTGTTTTATTTCAATTATGAGTGCGCGAAGAAGCTTATGATGTGCTTATTGTTTATTTTAATAATTTCGGTAAATGATCTTTCAAATGTTAATTTTATTGTATTTGCGATACCTTTTCAAGGTAACTAAGTTTTAAGTACGAGCAATATGTAACACCTATGTAACACTTAGTTTGCAAATAAACAGTTTGAGTTTGAGTTTGAGTTTACTTAAATTAACCTTTGAACAAGCTTCAGTACGTACAGACCGTACAATCCATGGCATGTTCTTGCGCCAAGGTGGAGGCTCCAAGTTCCAATCCAACAACGCCTTCCTATAAATGAGATAAAGAAAGCATTGGAAAACATTAAATGTTGAGAAAATAGCTTACGTTGAGGTAGGTAGCGCGTCCCTCGCTATACTGTGCAATCGCGGCCAAAAATAAAATAAAAGAACGTTAGGACGTACTACCTACATAATAAACAAAGTAATCAACTTGACCTGCTGTCGAAAATATTAGTAGAGGTAGGTACATTCAACAGCACATCAAGCTTACCACTTGCATTACGGAATCGTCGACATTACGAGCGACATAAAAGAAGGTGTTCTCAAGAACAAAGTATAAACCTGACGTGCTGTCTACAGTACAAAGGGAATTACGATGATAAATATTAAACAAGAAAATATACTACTTAGAAAAAAGCAAATGGCCCAATGCACTATCCAATTATGCTACAGAGACCTATGAGGACACGTAGAATTTTTTTCTAGTATATTCATGCAATGGGCCGGATTCCCAAGGATGCGGGTCGAATCCCGCCAGGGCGACAAGAGACTAGTTGCTTTTTTCTAGTATATTTTCTTGTTTAATATTTATCACATAAAAATAGCATTGTTAAATGCAAAATTCAAAAATTATAAAAAGGAAATACGATGATTTTGCTACATGCAGCAGCCGGGCGGTCCCTGGATACTTACTATCTGATGGGTGGATGAAACACCCAAGGTTTTTAATTATTATCTGACGAGACCACGACAGACTATAACAATATCCTAGTCCAGCCCAACTAGCAAAAATAATAAATAATATATTCCAATATTCACATCGCGACCCAGCAGTGGGTCGAGCTCTCTCCATTGCACGATGGTTACCTTGAGCTTTCAGATAGGTACCCATGTTAGCGAAGGGAACGATCCTCCGAAACGATTAATCTGAAAGGAGTGCGTAACGATCGCTGTAGATCAGCTGTAGATACATCGTTACGTTATTCATGATTGCATGGGTCTAGTTGCTATTTCCGATCGACAAGGGGCCCATTAGCAATAGAGCGCGGAATACACATGCTAGCACATAAGCATTCTAGTTTCGAACATGTGTTACTTAGTAGCAATAGCAAGCAAGCAACTAGCACGTGTATACGAAAAGAGCATGTTACACTCGGAGAAGTAGTACAAGCTAGTAACAAGAGAGCAAGCATATTAGTAGCATGTGTATTCCAGGCTTAAAAAGGAAATAGCTTTTGGCAACACTGAATCAAAATGTCAAATTGTCATGTCAATGTCATAATCATAAACAGCTGTTGTCTGTGATCTGTCTGCTGTTGTCAAATAATTTGTAATTTATTTCGAACAAATCGCACTTTCTCCAAGTACAAAACAAATCTAAACAAGTTTTCCATACGTAAGTACTTATAAATTACTAATTTTGTGAACGGGAACTGGCCAAAATAAGTCTACCATCTGTAATCAGTATTTCCTTCACAGAAAAATGTTACTACGAAAGACGGTTCGCCGGTTGATAACGTCAGTCCCAAAAAACACAGCAGTTATCTCTGTTCGTACATTAAGTACGTTAAGAGAAGAAAATGTTAAAGAGAAATATGACATCATTATTGCTGGAGGTGGAATGGTCGGATGTACTTTGGGATGCGCCATGGGTAACCTACAATCTGTACAATAACAACGCAATAACAACTTTACAGTAAAACATAATACAAACACAATTCTATTCTCAAACATACCTACCTATTCTTTTGATTTCAACCAAAATATGGACTCACATTTCCATTAGTAGCCCACAAGTATGGAAGTGATAATTTTTTTTACATAAGATGTCATCATTTTTACCACAAATAACGAAATTTCAACTTTAGGAAACAAATACGAAGCGAAAAAAAATGATTTGCACTTCCTAGGATAAGGTCTATTTTGACTTGATTTGTCCATTTCTGACAACTAATTCTTGAAAGTTTTTAATGTTTTGTTGAATAGATCTACTGACTATAGAAAAAGTTTCTTTTGTATCCCTATGGCTGATATTACCCTATCATGCTTTTGTGGGGCAGTGGATGAGTCTCTCCACCTACCTCATCTTATAATGCATACAAACACCTAAAAGTGGCGCCTACTTTTTGGAAAAAAAAAAAAATTCATTAAAAAAAGTATCCATTTCCTAAATTCCAAACTTTAGGGAGAA
Organism: Chrysoteuchia culmella; assembly: GCA_910589605.1. Lineage (NCBI taxonomy): Eukaryota > Metazoa > Arthropoda > Insecta > Lepidoptera > Crambidae > Chrysoteuchia > Chrysoteuchia culmella. The sequence continues at coordinate 10,377,228 of OU342661.1, read as the reverse complement.
GGATGAGGGGCACCCCCTCCTCCACCCCTCCCCCATCCTCTTACCCCTGTATCTGTGGGCTATTAATGGAAATTTCTACCCTTTTTAAAATAGCCCAGTATTTTTTTTTTTAATACTTATCATATAGGTAATTATAATCTACTATCTGCTCTTCTCTCCTGTAACTGGACTGGCAGCCTAAATTCACTCTAAACACATCCATCCAAATATATTTTGTTTAAGTATTTAAAAAAAAAAAAACTTAATTTGCATTTGTTTATAGGTAAAAACTCCTTAATGTCTCATTTAAAAATATTATTACTGGAAGGAAGCCCTAACCAAAAATACCAAACGAAGCCAGAATACAGCAACAGAGTGGTGGCGTTAAATCAGAATACAAAGTCCTTAATGAATTCTCTCCAAGTGTGGAGGCATGTTGAAAATGCCCGTCTGCAACCTGTTAGAAGTATGCAAGTATGTTATTTCATTATTTTTTATTATTTAGTACCTACCTTCAACCTAAACCTAAATTAAAAAAATACCTAAATAAAAACATTGTAACTAGATATTCTACTTACACACCCATTTAAAGTTTCCATTGTATAATTGTCTCATTTCATAGGCAACCTAAAACATTTTTTTAATGTAATAGCTTTAACATGTTTTCTGACAAAGATGGCTATAGAAGTTATAACAATAAATCATCTATTGTGTTTCTGTGAACGTGTTAAGATGCTAAGATGCTTCATTTACGTCATCAGCCATTTTTAATATCCCCACTGCTGGGGCACTGGCCTTTCTTATGGATGGATAAGGAGAACGGGCCATAACCCACCACGCGGGCCCAATGCAGACTGGTGGGTTTTAACGACTGCAAATGCAGCCGGGGCCAACGGCTTAACGTGCCTTCCGAAGCACGGAGGAGCCCGAGATAGTAAATTTTTGGTCACCCATCCCGTGACCGACCATTGCGAAAGTTGCTTAACCTCAACAATCGCAGGCCGAGCGCGTGAACCACTGCGCCAGGGGCTCCTTATTGCTTCATGCTTCATTTAATAATTAAAAAAAGAGAGATTTAGATTTTTATGGAGAAACCTGTGTGTAATTTAAGGTGTTGTTTAAGACAAATATGGTTTCACAAACATAATTTCCTACTACATAATCTTTTACAATGAATGGTTTCAGGTATGGGATGCTAGTTCTGATGCGCTCATATCATTTAACAGCTCTGATATTCTTGATGATGACATTGCTTACATAGTTGAAAACGATCTCTTGCTTGATGCAGTAAATAAAGAACTGATGTCACCAGAAGTGAAAAACGTTAAAATTGTTTATGGTTCTAAAATAGCAGGCTTTGAACTGTCCAAAGATATTGGCAATACTACCACCGACAACTTTGTGAAGATGAGCAATGGAGACGTTTATGCTTGTGAACTATTGGTAAGTAGAAAAACAGTTTTATAAATAGGCAACAATTTTATTATTAAACAAAACAAATGCAAGTATATTTATAATTAAGTTCATATAAAATAATGGTATGACCCTAATAATTGTAAAAGCTTCCTGAAATAATCAAATATGATTTCTCTGCAGTGGATATTTTTCTATGAAAAGATATACTCGTATTTACTAGATCTAACACTTTAATAAATAAAATGAATGTGGTTTGCTAATTTACACATATTTTTGCAACTTCAATCCAGCAGCAATGAATACATAATACAGATTGTACCTACTTGATGCTGTCATTTGGCCTAAAATAACTAAAACAACCCTGTTTTTATATTGCTTCGTAATTACAAATAATAATTATTTAAGAATTAACAAAAAATATTGTCAAGGTGGCTGTATATCATTTAGTTTATTTTCAATAATTTTTAATTTGGCTTCTGTGGCATCCGTTAATTTTGTGACTTTCTTGGCTAGCTCTGCTAACTGATTTTTTATGTCAACCATACAGATTTCTTGTATGCCATTTATTGTCAAAGAAACTGGTCTATTTCTACTTTCTACAGAGCTCGTAGCTCTTTTACGCCTTTCAATAGGTTGACCTTCATTTGAGAACCGGTCATAAAGATAACTTTTTCTTTTAACTTGCTGTTGCACCTCCATATCATCTTGTCTTCCTTTTCTTATCTGACATTCGTAATTGTTATTCCTTCGTACACTTCGCTTGGTGACTTTTCGACTTGCTACCATTTTGTATATTGATGCAATCAAATCTTTTGGAATCTGAAAACAAAATCTCTAATGTAAATTAGTTATTAGCGTAGAAGCTCGTCTTCGCCACTTCGAACCTAAACGTTATGTAAATAACAATTAAATTACTGTGGTTATTACCCTATTTTCTCTGGGGTCATTTGGCCTGATATTCAGAGTCCTTGTATGACTGGCTGTCAGTAAAGCGCCCCACCGAAGTACAGCTACCAGCTGTCGCGGCGCACACGATAACATCGAGCTGAACAGCATACTCTCCAGGTGTGCCACCAGCTGTGTCTGCCGCACCAGCCGGTCCAGGCCAGCGCTCTCTTGAAGTGCCTGAAAAAAAACAATATTCTGTAAATCTGCCGAATAAGCCAGACTCAGAGTGATACCCAGTGTACTATGAAACACAAACGATATTTTGTTAGCGGTAGTTTCGTATGGGGAACGATAGCTAACGCTAAGTTTTGAGAATTCTTGGTACAAAGGGGTGGATGACATTTTATGCACCTCTATTTGACACGGACTATCAGCACAAAATAGAGAGGTACAAAAGTTAAGCTTAGTGCTAGGGCGCTCGAGCAACGCACACATAGACAGCTCTCACCGGCACGGAATCTCAGTTACACTTAAAACAATTCGAGCATGAGTGCCGCGCGTATACCCAAACACGTGTTCAAATACGCCGAGAGTGCGTGTGTATGTATATTCATCAAGTATGAAAGAGACAAGAAAGGGATAGTTTTCGCAAACGATTTTAGTTTGCCAAACTCGTAATAAGTGCACTCAACATATCTGTCGTTGGCAAAACCGGAACTTACTATCTTTACTGACTTATAAATCCGCGAGCATCAGTGCCATCTTAGAACTGTTTTGCTATTTTTGTTCAAAATTTCATTATAGTATTATTCTGTAGGAGTAGAAAGTAACAATATCTTTGAAGTCGATTTAGATATAGACCTTACATTTAGATTTTCTTCAAAATTAATACGTAAACATCAGCGCCATGTTGAAACTTTTTCTCATTTTTTTTATTGTACATCCATCTTGCATACCTATTATTTGCATTACTCATTATTTTATGCAGAAATCAATTGAACCCGAGAAATAATCATACTTGTGCATCACACGTTTACCACATTCTGTATTTTTACGTAAGTCAGAGTTGATGACAGCCCTAGTGCCGCCCGAGTTTAGTGTGTGTGAGTGTATGAATTTCAAGGACAAGCTGGAGCTTAACTTCTGTACCTCTCTCTATTTTGGGCTATAAGGCAATATTTAATAGGACTTTCAACTACAATCTACATGATAAAAACGAATGATGTACACATCAAAACCTTCTATAAAAATATACAGTTAAGATTTTTTTCAGGCATTAGTTCCTAAGGCCTTCCTAAGTTATTTGCGTTCTTTATTGCGTTCATATTTTTCTTGCATAACTTGGCATAAGCTTTGCTACATGTTAAATATATTACGAAATACCTGGATATCACTGACTGCCAAACCGACTAACAGGTTCGTCAGTATCACGGTTACAAGCAGTACGAATATCAGAAACATCCCGTGAGCTGTCAAAGGGTACTGAATCTGCGCGTCACCGTTGTTATAAAAGATGTCCTCGTACTCCAATTCTCCTGACATCATCATGACAGTTTTGACAAGCCCGGCAGGCAAATGGAATGCTGGGTAGTTGCTGAACAGTACACTGAATGCCAAACCAAACGCTATCAAGAGACAGCTGTACGCAAGTAGAAATGTGGCGAAATTCACGGTCACTATAAAAAATAAACATATTTCAGTGAGGATTGGGTCGTAGTTCATAGGACGAATGACGTCAATATACGATAGAAGATGAAATGAAATAATCAAATTATTCAACTTATTAGATTCATACTTTGATACCACACATTATTCAAGATCTTCTAATTATCAATATCATACTAATTAAAATATTTTACCAGTATTTAAAGAATTTAAAGTCAGCTAACCTGTCGTGAACATTTGTACATACAATCCAAATGTTGGAAATCTGCCAATAATCAACATTAATTCAAGCCAGCAAAAGAATATCGTGACGGCTGCGATATCATGCTGCCAGTTTGATGTATTGCCTTTAATTACAACACCATTCTGTATATCCCATGGTATCTGCAAAGCAAATGGGTCATTTACTATGAATTTACTTAAAGTTCAAAACATAAATTAATAACCTCATCCAAAAACAATACCCACTGTACATAAAAAGACTCCGATAATTATCAAACATTGCAACCAATTTTCCCACTGTCGTATGTAAGATGACCAATCTAAACATGCTTGGAAAATTTCTTTGCTCATGAAACACAAGTTAAGCATAATAATCAGATACTGTATTGGTCGAACATAGGCGGGGACATCACAAGTCACGGCTTCACAAAGAAATATCTCTGGAACAAGCAAAAGTATTTAGTGGCATAGGTAATAACATTGATTTAAGCAATCCTTTAGTTTCACCAATACAATTACTTACGAAGTATATAGAGACTGTATAAGGATATAAATATTGCATGATATATGAAGCTCAGGACGAAAAATTTTCTTATTCGTCGCCATTTCAAGAAAAGAAATGTTTCCGCCACAGGATGCTTCAGAAAATCTTTACGTCCAACCTGTAAAAGTTTGTTATGGGTATTTTAAATCAATATGCCGTCGAAATAAAGTTCAGTATCGCTAGACAAAGACGCCATTGTAACAAGATATCAGCGTTATTGTGTTTCAGCCGTTAAGAGATAATATAGCCAGTGTTGAGGATTCCGGAAGAAAAGCGATTCTATCTTCAGCCTTATCATTACGCGTCCTCACTCATACCTATTTAAAAAAAAGACGGGTTGCACTCCGGGAGTGCCGGCAGAAGTGAAAACTTGATTATTAACGTTGAGCATGTTTGATATTTTGGAATGGTTAGGGAATAATTTTGCATATTATTATTAATAAATTATTATTAATAAATAATAATAATAATAATAATAATAATAATAATAATAAATATAATAATAACAGACGATAGATGTCGCAAATGCCATACCCAACCAGAAAATATACAACACATAACTGGAGCATGCCCCAACCTTGCACAAACTGATTACACCCATAGACACAACCAGTTAGCTAACATAATACACCAAAGACTAGCACTAAAACACGGACTCATACCAGACACGCATACACCGTACTACAAATACAGCCCTAAGCCTATCCTAGAAAATTACTCGTACAAAAAGTATTTCGACCGCACGATCTTAACAGACAGAACAATCCACTACAACCGCCCAGACATCACATTACAAGATAAATATAATAAGACCACTTACCTCATCGACATCGCCGTACCCAATACACACAACTTACAAAATACAATTGCTGAAAAAATACACAAATATACAGACTTAAAAGATGAAATTTCGCGAATATGGAAGCAGGATAAAGTTTTTATAATTCCAATAGTTCTCTCAACGACCGGCATTATTCCTCAATACCTCCATAAGAGTCTAAAAAATCTTGATCTGAAACCCAGCACTTACATACAGTTGCAAAAAGCAGCCATACTTAACACTTGCCGAATAGTCCGTAAGTTCCTACAATTAGATGACCACACTCAAACATAAAAAAATTCATTTACTTGGCATTGTCCCGTAAATGACATAAAATACCAGCGTATGCTGAGAAAAAGAAACGTAAGAAAAATAATAATAATAATAATAATAATAATAATAATAATAATAATAATAATAATAATAATAATAATAATAATAATAATAATAATAATAATAATAATAATAATAATAATAATAATAATAAACAAATTTATTAATTTTTTTAAAAGCCTAAACGAAACAGTAGGCCCAGGCATACATTTTCGCCGCGCCGTAGAGAGGGGATAGCTGTCTACTCTCCATCCGTCCTACGCTTTTTCGATCAGGTCACGTGTCCTGACGCGAGTTTAAGATTTTATACCCATTACAGAAAAAGTGCTCAACGCCGCTAAAGAAGTTTTCACTTCAAAAATGCAAGAGAAAAATATAACAAACACAAGCGTCTAATAGAACAGTCTTAACTAACCTCAACAAATGCTAGGAGAAGTTCAGCCTCCCCTCTCGAGAGACTAGGCACCAAAGGTCTGAAGTCAATAGTGAGTTCGCAGTCGACATCACCCAACTCGTGCTCGCTCACGTGCACAGCATCGTCGAACTTGCAAAGGTAGCGTGGAATCACGTCTGGCACTCGCCGAACTATGAACGAAAGCGCAGAAACGCCGCCATTCGTGCGTAGTGTAACATCACCGCCATAATCTGGAAGATAAGATGACAAAGTTTTTGCAATTCATTCTCTAAATTGAACCAGTCAGTATACTTGACGTTTAGTCGTCTCTTGCTTGACTTTTTGGAACTCAACATCAATATATATTGTATTTTGTTATTTAAGCTTTGAAATTCGTACAACGCTAACTACTACCTACTTTTTGCATTGAATATACAGTGTATGTGAAACCTGAAAGTAAATGTGATAGATGTGGAGTTGCAAAGTTAGAAAGCTCGGTTCTATAATAATCCACCATATAGTTCGGCTGGTAAGATATATTAATAAAATGCTTACTCCTATGAAGTCTTACCGAGTAATAGTAAGACACAGGCTGAGAACTCATTAAGAGCAGCTATGTGTAATGGAGTGTATCCGAAGTTATCTGGTGCGTTAGGGTCGGCGCCCACTGACAGTAGCAGTCTTGCGACGTCGCATGCACGTGCTCCTCTCACTATAGAACCGTGGAGAGGAGTGCGACCATCATTGTCGCGCGCCTTAACGTTCGCTCGCCTTGATACCAATAACTCTACCACTTCGACTGATTGCGCTAAAGCCGCTGCAACAATAAATATTTTTTTAGGAAAAGTGGTTATTCATTGATCTGCCTATAATCTCTCTTAAATTTTCTCGTTGTCCATCTTTCTCGTCGGTCATTCTGCCTGTTGGTATGTTTACCTAGTCCCTTTCATGTACTCTTGGAAGTATCAATAAATCTCAATTCAAGCTTCTACAAATTAGCGAAACAAACTGACACTCGCGCGTTTTTAATATTCAATAAGGAAATGAAGGACTAATATGTCATTTAACTCACCAAGGTGTAGCGGTGTTTGTCCCCTAAAGTTAGGCCAATCAATAAACGCCCCGTGGTCTAACAATAGCCTAGCACACTCCGCATGGCCATCTTCTGCAGCGAGATGTAATGCAGTCGCTTTCCCTGGACCCAAAGCAGTTCGGACGTCTGCCCCAGCATCTAACAAAAGCTTCGTACACGAAGCTGAACCCAACGACGCTGCAACATGTAGCGGGGTTTCAGTAAAGACCTGAAAACATGAACGATGAATAACTAAATCATAATTGGAGCCGTCTGTAGTTTGTTTAGACGTTCCTATCAACGTTGCATATGTTTACGTTTGAAACAAGCTTGAACTAAAACAGACCCACCTGTGGCGTATCGGGGCATGCGCCCGCTTCCAACAATACGCGGACGACTTCCGTTGCGTCACTAAGCACGGCATAGTGCAGTGGCGATCGCTCAGTCAGACCTGCGTTCACATCAGCACCGTGATTTAGCAGCACCTGGAAAAATATATTAATCTGAGTGAAGCACAAAATTCTAGGTCACTGTATATTTCCTTTTCGTATATTGTATCCTGTTTACCTTTACGCAAGCGAGAGATTTAGCGCTTGCGGCACAGTGCAAAGGTGTTGCCCTCCTTTCGTTTGATGCGTCCCACCTGTTTGGATCCGCTTTGTAATGCAATAGTAATTTGACACATTCTTCGCTTCCCACTAAACAGCTTAGATGTAAACAAGTTCTGAAAATGAAGATAAACGGAGCCAATTTTACCAACTGTCTATTAGATAATCGTGGTTGAAAAACATCGTTCTGTTCTTTAAACTTCAAACAAACGACTAAAATACAAATACGTTTAAATTATACAAAGCATATAATTACACTTTCATCAATTGATTAACCCAAAATTGGTATTTGTGAGGTACTTATTTACTCTTTTTAGATTTTAACTAATTGTCTTACCTGCCAGCTTCATCGGAGGAGTTTGGATTTACTCCCAACTTTAACAATTTCTCTAATAATGAATTTCTTCCTTGCCAGCAAGCCCATAAAGCTGCTGTCACGAGTCCCAAACCACTTGGTGTTTGTGTTGCAAAACATATTACTTGTTCATACTGTCCAGTTTCTAGTAAAGCTACTATTTCTTCCGTATGTGGTAATTGGCCCAAAGTATTAATGATTTCATCTGCAACAAATGACATTAATATAAAGTAATCGTCACAAAAATATAAGCCACAGACCGTCGTCTGTCCAAACTATTGACCCAATATCGTTTGAGCGAGACGTCTATTTTATTATAATAATATATATGTCTGGTATTTTAACGCTTGACGTTACATTAAATTTGCTGATATTTCGGGACGGGTGACATAAAAACTTTTATGCTTAAGATAATATATTACGACTTTTACTATGTGTTTATGGTTTAAGACACACTTAATGCGTTTGAAGGGAATCATATTTTAACTGAGCAATTATTTTCTTAATAAAAAAATGACAGCTTCTATAAATTACTACGCGTTTTCCTATAGTTTTATTATCAAATAACTCGGGACTAACCTAGTTCCCAAATATCCTTTGAAGGTTTCACTCGTAGTCTCTCGCCGAGGTCCGCCGCGTGCGCGGACTCATCGCTGGAGATGTACGCGGTCTCAACGTCGTCGTCCGAGTCTTCAGGCAGTTGGCCCATGCCCACGCACCATCGCGAACTGCCTTGCCGGTACACCTACACATCACTAATATTCAACCAAACAATAAGAGCAAAACACTCGTTTGATGTTGCTAAAATAAATCTCGCTTTAACCTGACGATGATATCATAAATATTGAAGATGTTCAATATAAATACGAATATATATTTTTTTAGATATCAACCTTCTTTTTGTTTTTTCTCCTTAAAACAACTTCTTCGTCCATCTTTCACTAGTGCACGTGAGTGCGTATTATGAGCGCGCGCTTCACTGATCCATTGATAATAACTGTCCTCGCGTCTTGAGTCCAAGCTATTATTTTGGGAAATGCCGAAGATTCTTGCATAGATCAAGGAGCTATAAATTGCGTGTCTGATCGACGATATATCGCGGATGTATAATAAAAGCGGTTTATAATATGATTGGATTTGTCTATTAGAACAAAATAATTCTAATCCTAACTATTATATCTATATATAGGGTGGAAAAAAAAGACGGCTGTCGGAGGAAAAGTACCCTTAATATATATTATAAACCCAGATGTAACAGATCAGAAATGAACCTTGTTTGCAGATGATACAACTGTTAAAATTAAGTCCAAAAACAAACAAGATTTGGAAGATCTAGCTAACGAAAATCTGGTTTAAAATTAATTGAATGATAATTAATTGGCTAGAGTGCAAAAATTTACACATAAATAAATAAAACTAAATACATACCATTTAAAACACGAAACATATTAGACATAAACTATGACATCAAGTATAACAGTAATAAAATAGACAAAGAAAATAACACAAAATTTTTAGGCATACAGATTGACCAAAATTGCAACTGAAAAGCTCACATTGAAATTCTAGTGAGTAAGCTTGATGAAGGCATTTCAAGTTCAAAAAAAATTGTCAGAGCTATCTGTGGCGCTGATTATCTAGATAGTTGCAAGCCTTTATTTAAACATTGCAAATCTTGTCTCACCCTGTTTAGGTCCTCAGTGGCTGAGGATTCCGGGAGAGACTCACTTCCATTTTTCAGCCTTATCAATACTTAACATCAGGTATGATGAAGGCTAAGAGTATCCCTATCATTCATAAAAAAAACATCTTTGAAATAACCCTTTTTTGTAAAAAGATATGCATATTTGTTCACTACTGAATGGCATTGTGAATATAGAGGTAGAAAAGAAGTTACAAATACCGAATAAAAAACTTGTACTTTTCTCCAAAAATGCTTATTGTATGGCAATAACTTTTTTTAATAAATTACCATCTAGTTAGACACAAATGTCATTCAATAAATTTAAAACTAAATTGTATAATTTATTACTGGGTAAAACATATTATTCTGTTACTGAATTCCTTAATTATCATTTGGTAAATTACTTTGATTGAATTATGTATAGTGGATATTAATTTTTTGACATTCACTTAATGAAGTATATTATTTAATAAATATTAAACAAGAAAATATACTAGAAAAAAGCAACTTGTCTCATGTCGCCCTGACGGGACTCGAACCCGCATCCTTGGGAGTCCGGCCCAATGCACTAACCAATTATGCTACAGAGACCTATGAGGACACGTCGATTTTTTCTAGTATATTCACCGTTCTACGGTGTTGGCCACCGTCGCTTCATCAATGAGAGAAAATACTGCCAAGGAAAATAAAAAGGGAAATAATGCCAAGGATGCGGGTTCGAGTCCCGTCAGGGCGACATGAGACAAGTTGCTTTTTTCTAGTATATTTTCTTGTTTAATATTTATTACATAAAAATAGCATTGTAAAATGCAAAATTATGAAGTATATTATTATTGTTGATATTGTAAAATTTCACTACGTACTTGACATTAACATTATTGCTATTTAGATTTAAGATTAGAACTTGACATTAATGAGGGGGCACTGGCTGCATAATTTGACATTTATGATACACCTAACGACTATAATATTTACTTTGTCATTTTTTTAAATCATTGTTTGTATTTTTGTAAGTATTTTGACATTGTAATAACTCAGAATGAAGATTATCGTATTTACACGTTAACAAACTCGGCAGGTCATGTTGCGCAATAATCAATATTATAAAACTATGTATTTACCATGTCCTTGCAAATAAATGAATAATGAATGAATGAATAATAAATTATGATAGCAAATTATGATAAGAGGAAACATTCCTTTATTTTCAAAACAAGTAAAACTGCATTCAAAGATTTTTTATTTTTGACTTGCCTGAATCAGGAATCGAACCGGCATAAATAAAAAAATATCACTGTACTTTCACGGATACCGATCGATAGTGTTAATCATAGGGATCAATTTAGTTGAAGTAACATAGTGTCTAAAATTAAAAACAGACCATGAAAAGGTTAAGAAAACATTATAGCTTACTATTCATTATCGTATGGTACGTAAGTTATTACTTAGGTATACTAGCTAAAATAAAAATGAATCTGTGCATTGGTGCAAATGGGTTACATTTTGAACAACATAAAAGTTAAATAGTACAATTAGTACTTAAAATTCATTTTTCTTTTAGCTAGTATATGTAAATAACTACATACCTACGTACCATATGATAAAGTATGGTGAGTTATAATTTTATTTCAATTTTTTCATGCTCTGTTTTTAATTTTAGATTCTATTTTACTTATTATACGTGCTGAGTGAGGCAGGGACCCTATCCCTATTCAACTCTAAAGACCGTATCTTGTTATTTGTTTTTTTTCTTTTTATTTATTGTTACCTACCTGTTTCTTTGTATTACTATTCGTTTTCATCTTGGTTGTATGTGCATTTGTGTTGTATGGTCTTTTTGTGTGAATAAGAAATTCCTCTCTCTTCTCTCACTTTAACTAAATTGATCATTATGATTAACACTACCTATCGATTGGTATCCATAAAAGTACTGGTGATATGTTTTTAATTTAAGCCGGTTCGATTCCCGATTCAGGCAAGTAAACATTAAAAAATCTTTGAATGCAGTTTTACTTGTTTTCGAAAATAAAGGAATACTTCTTTTCACCATAATTTGCTATCATCAGTATTAAGGGTACTTATTATACTTATACACCTGATGTGGAACCCTAGATACGAATATAGCACCTTGGCATAAGTTGTTTAGCGTGATAAGTATTTTCAATTGATGTATAAAATCGAAGGTCTGGCACACCTGATGTAGCCTGCTGGGCTGCCCAGCATAAGTATAAGAGATACGAATATAGCGTCTTGGGTATGGATACGAATGTAGCGCCTTGGGTAAAGTTCTGCAGCAAATGAGCACTTTCTCTTTAGGTATAAAAATCGATGGCGTTTGGGGCGAAATGGTTCCGGAATGGCGAACGCGCACCGGGCGATGCTCTGTGCGTAGGCCACCGTCAAGGTGGACCGAACGGTTTGGTGAAGGTTGCGGGTAGCCGCTGGATGCGACGCAACGCAGGACTGATCGTTGTAGAGTTTTTAGAGTAGGGGAGTAGCTATAGCCAGCAGGCAGTGACCGTCGTGCTGCTGATATGATAATGATACCAAAAATTAAAGATCTGGTACCTACTCCTGATATTGAACCCTAGCAGCCCTGCTTAGGTATAGGAGATACGAATATAGACAACATTTAGTAATTCTGAGGCGGTACGAAATTCGCCGGGTCCACTAGTAATATTATAAATGCGAATGTGTGTTTGTATGTCCTTTCTTGACGCCCTAACTAAATAACCAATCGACTTGATTTTTGGCATTGAGTTAGTTGAAAAGGCGGAGAGTAACATAGGATACTTTTAATCCCGATATTCCCACGGAAACGCGAACCAAGCGGGCGGAAGCTATTTTAATCATAATTTCAGGCAATACATTTTTACTGATTAACTTAATGCACTGAATAAAGTTGAAATTGGCATCCAATCCCGGCTTATCTGTTCTCGTATTTAAAAAGTTCATTATAATAGCGTGCCGAAATTTTTTGAATTGCAGACTGAAAATTTTAATTTTTATTTTCATACTTAAACTAATACTTTGATCTTCTATACAATATATATCTCAAAATTATTTTCAAATGATATGATTTCTCTTTCGAGTACCGGAGAAAAATTGTGTCTAATGAGGTTTAGTTGCGGGTTCCTGTGTCGTGGAATACAGATCATGATTTAGTGGCAATAATATAATGTCCCTAATGTAGGTATGTAGTAGAAATTCCTGTATTCCCATCTGTTTTGCGGAGTAAGTTGTTCTGTTCAAAGTACTAATTTATACACACACGGTATTTTTTTCACTAGTTTTGTTTACATAACTCTTGAGTTCTGTTTGATTCCATGTCAGTTTACCCCTGGCTATAACCCTGGTGGTCATGGTCGGAAGCGATCGCTAGTCTAAACATAAAATTGGCATTTAGACGCTTTACGGAAAAGTACTTGTTGTTATAAAACTATAGGGCGGTTAGAGATGTCATAAAGTAATAAGATATATATTTCTTCATACCTTTATCTAAATTTGTAAAGTTTCATAAAGACGATTTTATGATTTTGCCTCAACACTTTTTCTTTTCAAAATGACCCCTTTAAAATACGAAATCCTAGATTATTCTCAAATGCGGTTACATATACTATTGGTTTAATTAGTGGACACCAATAATATTTAATTTAGCATCGTGTAATTTCAATTCTCTTTAATCGCTATAAGTACCTAGTTATTTACTAGGAATTAATTTCGTGTTTTTTTCGACTATTCTGCAAAATCGATCTCATCGGTCATTTTCTCATTGTTATCTCGCTTTAATCTTATAGCGCCTTAATAAAACAGGTAGAAACTGAAATCTCAACAATAGACGTGAATCATATGGATTGATTGATTTATAGACGTTACAAAGCAAATCGTAATGACTCTCTACGGAATGCTAACCGCTGCTGTACTCAGAAACAATTAAAGATCCAATTTTAGAGTTCTCGTCCAACTTATTAGAGTTCTAAGAAATAACCGGTATTTGTGTTAGTTAATACCACTTTAACTGGTTTGGACGACTTGTTAATTGAAGTGATTGCAATGTTTGCAAATATAGATCTGCTACTTTACGATAAAAGTTTATTGATCACAACTAGCCGAGACTAGTGAAAATTTCTGTATTTAGTGCAATTTCTTACTTTTTTCACGTGAATAATTCTGTATATTAGTCAGTTCATTTTTAGAAACAATCTACATTAGTTCCTATGCTTTTAAAATACAATTAAAAAAAATTGCACTAGGCAGGTACCGGTACGAGTCATAGTCATTTATTCCTCATAAACGATAAAATCGTATTGGAAATTACAATAAAATATGAAATAAGTAAATAAAAAAATTTTTGGTACGAATTTATTTTTTGTAAGTTTAGTATAAAAGCTACTTAACATACCCTTTGAGTAAGAAATACCTAACTTTATTACGAATTCTTCATACCGATCATACAATATAATATGACTAGAAATCTATTTTTGATTTTGTTTAGACATAAAATATGTCTGACAAATCTACATGCGTGCCATACATTTTTGCGAATATTTACCGCCACACAGAGAATCCAGTTCTCTTTAAAGTTGTGCCAAAATCAAATGAGCATGTCTAATTTCTCTTGAAAATTATTAATTGAAATGTTAATTCTTTCAGAAACAACTGGTCTTAGGATGACATGAAAAGCAGTAGGTCTAGGTAGGATGCTTTGAGGCATAGCTTAGCTTGTTAATGTATGCTTGACTGCTGGCCCTTTTCTATGTTAACTACAATAACTATTAATAATAGGAATCTGTAAGGGTCGGACATTACTTAAAATAGTTGTTACCTATATTATACATAATTAAAATATCCCTAGGGCTACAATCGGTGCAATATCTTAATTACCTACCTATTGTTTAAACTAATTGATCTGATAAAGAGTCTAATGAGAGTATATGATGGTGAAGAATTTCATCGTCATCAGCCATTTTTAATGTCCCCACTGCTTTGCACTGGCCTTCTTTATGGATGGATAAAGCGAACGGGCCATGACCTACCACGCGCGCTAATGCGGATTGGTGGGTTGTAACGACTGCAAATGCAGCCGGGATGAACGGCTAAATAAAGTAATTTTTTGGTCACCCATCCCGTGACCGACCATTGCGAAAGTTGCTTAACCTCAACTATAGCGAATCGAGCTTGCGAACCACTGCGTCACGGGCTCCTCGAAGAATTACATTTGCGTTTATAACATTTCAAAACCAATCCTAGGTAAGTTCAAAATCTTCTACGTTCAGACTTACCGGTTGTTCTCTGATGTTCTCCATCATAGTCTCGCACAACATTGTTGTCGTTAGATACTTCGATTTAACCACAGATGTCTTTATCCCAAATTGATTTCTCAATATAAAGTTATCTGTTTACCCGATATTTCCCTGGTTGAGTCATCCCGACGTAATTTCGGGAGAGGCTGGCAATACAACCAAACGTTCAAGATTTTTCTCAGAAATCCCTTTTGAAGTAAGCTTGAGAAGTGATTAGCAAACGAAGATATAAATAAATTGGAGCGACTATCCATTTGAAGTCGATTTTTATTCTGTAATTAGGTCGCACAGTTTGTTTCCAAGAATAATTGTCACGATAACAAAAAATATTTTCGCTTATCCTGTTGTCTTTGTAGTTTTAAAATTTTTCATCAGGTATTTTTATGCCTAACTAAAATTTGAATCATAAACAAACCACTTATTTGAACTTATCTTTTATCACGACAAACATATCAACCTTCGCTATTTTACATTTTATAGTTTGTAAAGTTATTAATCTCGCTGTTATATTTAATTGCTCACATCCACACTTAACAAAAGCTCACTCATTCCTTGTTTTAAATCGTCTTTACCAATCCTATTGGGAACACCGTATACTTGAGATTCCATTCACTGCACTGAGTACGAATTCCCCCATTGCCCGCCGTTACACACCTAAAAACAAACATACTTCCAGAACTAATGATTACAGTCCAATCATCGGTCGAGTTTGTTATTTCTGGTAGAAATAGCCACCTCTGTAGGCTCGTAAATTACATTATTATGATGGAATTTGCGTGGGATGTGATACTTTGTTAGTTTCAACCACTTAAAGTATAGTGGAAATTCATTCTTTTTTCTTACATGAAATATTTTTGCATCGATACTGAAAGTAGTTCAATAGGTAAGTCATAAATCATTTGAGAGAGCGATAATGGTATTTGAATTTCTTCACGGTCTGCATCTCTAAGTTTACATTTAGCTTCAAATTATAGCACACTAGCGTGATTTAAAGGTAAATAATATTCTATACGACATGACATATTATGAAGTCCATTTACTGATGATACATCATGATTATTTTACCTAGACCTAGGGTTCCCAAGCCTCCCGGATTGCCCGGGAGACTACGGTAATAATGGTTAACCTCCCGATCTCCCGGAGTGCAATAATTTCTCCAGTTTTTTCTGAATATTAAATGCATCCGTCGGCGTCGTTCGCTCGTCGCCACTCACTCACTCGCTTTGCGGCCACAACACCGCGCGCCCGCGCCCCGCTCCGCTGCCAGCAGTGGTCTCGAACGTCATAGAACGAAATCGGTAGAGCTGCCCACTAAAATCGGTATTTTTGAACCCAAAATCGGTAGATAAAAAATACAATATTTAATCAAATTCTTTATAAAACAAAAACTAACTAAGAGTCTAGTTTATATTAAACACATTTAATAATTATTTTTTTCGATATTTAGAGTTATACCAATATTCTTTGGCCATAGAGTCATCTTTGAATTACTTTCAAATTCATAACACTTAGCCTTATTAAAGAGTCGTTTTGCATGTAGGTAATAGACCAGTGATTGACTCAGTAGACAGCCTATTTCGCTAAATTTTTTTTTCATAAGATTAATATGCGAAAATATGCGTTTAATTTAAGCGGATGAATGAGGCAGTGATAAAATATTAAAGATGAAAGTAGACATCAAAGGAAACATTTGAGTGTCCATGCCACGCTTTAGTAAACTAACTTCATCCTAAAAGGGTTCTACCATCTTTAGGAAATGTTTCGATTTGTTCACAATTTCTTAAAATGCGCCACTCAGTATCAATTTCCTGGAAATCGTTGCTCTGAATAATATTGGAAAAGAGCCCGCTAATAGGAACTATAGACGCAGTTTTGCCACTTTTAACATTTGTTGGATCAGTTACGTCTAAGCCTTTTATTGGATTATTTTTCAATGGAAACCGCGTGGTTATTTGCTTACAGGCCTTTCGAGAGTTGGCAACCCTACCTAGACCCCTTTGATTTTCATCTAGATCATAATTTACGTTCCACCCATTTGAAGATATTTTTTGCACGAGTAAAAGACACGTTTTGCTATAAGTACATTGTTCGCTGGATTTTAGCTGTTCCAGTAATATCTGCTACTTTAACAGTGTTGTAATCAAATATTGTCTGGACAAGATCCGAGTTATCCATATCGCGAGACCGGGGTAGCTAGCGGCGCGGGGCTGGCGGTTGGGTAATAGTAGTAGGTAGACCCCTAAGGTCTGCCAGAGTGCTCAGAATGTTGTTTGTCTGAAATATATAGAGAAACTTTCAGTTTCCCTACAGGCTAGGGCTACGGCATTACAGTTTTCTTGTCATATTGAAAGCGATCATAGTAATGTGTTGTATTACTCAATAATTAGGACCCACGTTCACTTTCCTTTAGAAAATGATATAATATATAATAGACATAGATATACTATACAGAATCTATACTTGCTTTTCAGATCGGGGCCGATGGCGCGAACTCCGCAGTGCGCAAGGCCATGGGAGTCCAGTACCTATCGTGGAATTACGACCAAATGGGTGTGGTGGCAACGCTAGACTTAGCTGAGGTGAAACTACTAAACTTTTATAGTGATGAAGAGATTGTTTATTTACTCTTACACATTTTTCGTTTTCTACTCTTACACACCGGCTCCTTTTTTGCACTGTTTTATTTTGAATGATATATTCCATATAATTACAAAGGCAGTAAATAAATTGATTTTGGACAAATGATTTATATTATTTTAGAAACAGTTACAAATATATTTACCAAACATGCACTAATCCGGTTGTTTACGATGACGCCTTCTAGGAACTTGTCGTGGAGACAAGGCGCAGAGCGCATACCAAACGAGTGAGGCTGAAATATTCGGTCACTCCTCCTAGTTTCAGAAGGAAAGTCCAGATGGCGCTGCCTTCATAGAATTTTCAAACATCATTTGCCCTTTACACCATTATGCTCTTTCAAATAAAAACGAATAACATTTAAAATATACTCAAACAAATAACAAATACTTGAAATAATTTTTTCTTACGTTACTTTTTAGGAGACAGAAAACACAACAGCCTGGCAGCGGTGGTTGCCATCGGGCCCAGTGGCTCTGTTGCCGCTGGACAACAGTCGGAGCTCGCTCGTGTGGTCTGTATGGCAGGACGAGGCGAAACGCCTGCTCAAATTGTCGGACGAGGATTTTGTGGACGCAGTCAATGATGCGTTGGTGAGTTCTTGCTGTTACGATTAATGAAGATAACTTTCTAGGAGATAGAAACACCATAGCCTTGCAGCGGTGGTTACCATCGGGCCCAGTGGCTCTGTTGCCGCTGGACAACAGTCGGAGCTCGCTCGTGTGGTCTGTACGGCAAGACGAGGCGAAGCGCCTGCTCAAATTGTCTGACGAGGAGTTTGTGGACGCAGTCAATTATGCGTTGATGAGTTTTTGCTGTTACGATTATTGTAGATAACTTTATATGCGATAGAAAACACCACAGCCTGACAGCGGTGGTTGCCGTCAGGTCCTGTGGCTTGTTGCCGCTGGACAGCAGTTTAAGTTCGCTCGTGTGGTCTGTATGGCAGGATGAGGCGAAGCGCCTGTTCAAATTGTTTTACGAGGAGTTTGTGGACGCAGTCAATGATGCGTTAGTGAGTTCTTGCTGTTACGATTAATGTAGATAACTCTCTAGGAGATAGAAAACATCACCGCCTGGCAGCGGTGATTGCCATCGGGCCCAGTGGCTCTGTTGCCGCTGGACAGCAGTTGAAGTTCGCTCGTGTGGTCTGTATGGCAGGATGAGGCGAAGCGCCTGTTCAAATTGTTGGACGAGGAGTTTGTGGACGCAGTCAATGATGCGTTGGTGAGCTCTTGCTGTTACGATTAATGTAGATAACTTTCTAGGAGATAGAAAACACCACAGCCTTGCAGCGGTGGTTGCCGTCAGGTCCTGTGGTTTGTTGCGCTGGACAGCAGTCAAAGTTCGCTCGTGTGGTCTGTATGGCAGGATGAGGCGAAGCGCCTGTTCGAATTGTTGGACGAGGAGTTTGTGGACGCAGTCAATGATGCGTTGGTGAGTTGTTGCGTCAAAAATCATGTTAGTGTTGATTTTTTGTGCTAAATAGCGTATTTGTGCATAATTAATGGATGTGATTGTATACGATCCCTTTGGGGGATTCACTTGATAAAGTAATATATCAGTCAGAAACGCTACATGGCCGCTAGTTCAAGGCAAGTCAAATCTCGAAAATATCTTAAGTTAAAATGGTTTTTTCTTCTGTATTTTCGTAAAAACTTTTAGAGAATCTAATTATTATAGGCTTGGCATTCAAATCTTAATGCAGTAATCCCAACTATATTGCTTATACGAAAGTAACGCCACTACTCGTCGCCTGCAATATCTTTTGTTACATTGTAGGCAACGACTAAAGTAAGAGAGACATGTCCTCTTACTTAGCAGTTAAGGAATGAGTGTTTAACTAATTTTATTGTTTCGGTACAGTGGAAGCAATACCCGCGCAGCAGCAGCGTGGAAGCGTGCATGTCATGGTTAAGCTCGTGGCTGAAGCGAGCGGGATTGCCCGACGGCGCCGTTAGACAACTGCCGCCGTCCGTGCGACAAGTGGCGCCCTCTTCCCGTGCCGCCTTTCCCCTCGGCTTCGGTCACAGCGTGCGATACATCGCGCCGGGTGTCGCTCTAATAGGGTACGTGATACTAACTATGATTGCATTGTTACAGATATCGTTAACTAAACGTGAACTAACTCTCACGCTGCTTGCTCCCTCGGATTCGGTACCAGCGTGCGATACATCGCGCCGGGCGTCGCTCTAATAGTCGTGTAGTACTAGCTATGATTGACGTCCTTCAGCTATCACCGTCCGTGCAGTAGTTGACATTCTCCTCACGCTCTGATTCTCGGCACTAATAGGGTCATCATCATCAGCCTGTGGACGTCCCCTGCTGGACATAGGCCTCTCCTTGCTCACGCCTATTGTGGCTTTCATAGGAGGCGATTAGCCTACTGCTGCCACGCTGGCTAGACGAGTTAGTAGAGGGTTTGTTTAAAATTTTCCTTCTCTCGCACAGGTGTTCAATGCATCGAGCCTCTTGGTCGACTCTTACGACATCCCAGGCATGTAAGGGAGTGGTGCCACTTGTATTCTTAGGCCGTCACCACACGGCACTAATAGGGTACATGATACTAGTTATGACTGCTCTCTTTCAGCTATCAACATCCGTGAAATAACTCACGCTGCCTTTTTCCTCCCTTTAGCTATCACCGTCCGGGCGACAAGTGACGCTCTCTTCCTGCACCGCCTTCGCCCTCAGTTTCGGTCACAGCGTCCGGCACATCGCTCCAGGCTTGGCTTTTATAAGTTATGTGATATTTCCATGATTGCCGTCCTTCAGCTGTCATCGTCCATGCAGTAGCTGACACTCTGCCGTCCTTCACCTATCATTAGTGGCCTGTATATGAATGTCATTGTATTTATTTACAAAAAAAGTATTTAAGTATTTTTATCCATTATCTAGTATCCATAACACAAGTGGTGAGGAGCCCGTGGCGCAGTGGTACGCGCGCTCGGCCTGCTATTGTTGAGGTTAAGCAACTTTCGCAACGGTCGGTAACGGGATGGATAACCAAAAATTTACTATCTCGAGCTCTTCTGTGCTTCGGAAAGCACGTTAAGGCTAAATGATGTTAATACTACCTGATGTTAGTATTAATAAGGTTGAAGATGGAAGCGAGCCTCTCTCGGAATTCTCTACCACTGAGGAACTGGCTATCTTATCTCTTACCTACTGCCGGAACATAATAATGCTTCAGTGTTATTCTTCTAATGCTTCAGCATTATTATGTGGCACACAGGAGGATCTCATGACAGCATCCGACAAGGCTGTCAAAGTGGCTTAATTCTGGGACACAATACTTTAGTTTATATCTAGGAGTTGTGATTGATTCTGCGCTCAACTTTTGCCCTCATATTGATCTTCTAGCTAGTCGAGTTCGAAATATATTTTTTATTTTTAAAACGCTACGCCATTTTGCCGATCATAGTGGAATTAAATCTGTATATCTTGCCTTATGTTAAATTTAATCCAGGCTATCTGCTATCTGTGTGTCAAAATTCATCCCAATCCGTTCTGTAGTTTTTGCGTGAAAGAGTAACAAACAAAGAAACAAACTGACATACTTTTGCATGATAATATTAATAGGATGTGAAAGTTTGGATGCCTGGATGTTTGGATGTTTCTTACTCAACCAAGAAAAATTGCATTTGGATGGAATTTGGCAGCCGGATTCCTAAGTTATACCTCGATTTAATACACGGGATATATTTTATCCCGATATTACCCCAGGAAACGGAACCACACGGGTGAAACTGCGGGCAGCCACCAGTGTACAAAAATCTTTGAATGCTGTTGTGTTTCTATTAAAAAATAAAGGAATGTTTCCGCTCAGTAAAATGAGCTAACTATAGGATTAAGATAGTTCCCTTCCAGGGCCCATAGATTATTTCCATCCTGTATAAGAAAATTAGACCCACAATCTTCGTATGAATGAAAATATTTAATCGAATGGCCTCTACTTTGCCTGCCCTTAGCCGTTAGTCCCGGCTGCATTTGCAGTCGTTAAAACCCACCAATCCGCATTGGGCCCGCGTGGTGAGTCATCATGGCCCATTCTCCTTTTCCAATCGTAAGAAAGACCAGTGCTCCAGCAGTGGGGACATTAAAAATAACGATAACACAAGTTCTTAATAAAAAATAATTACTTTCTTCCTCTTATCTCTTATTATATGGAAGTACACTAACAATCCCTTAATTTATGATTTTTGAATTTGCAATGCTATTTTTATACTTATGATAATTTTAACAATTGAGTTCTTTTTTTTTTTTTTTTTTTACATTTTATAGGCTTACTCTTGGCTTAATTCTGAATCGTTAGATTAAGAAGAGGCCTAAGATGGCCTACGTCTGGATTCCCGGTGGTAAAAAGGAGCTGGCGGTATGAGCTCATGCAGCTCAATAGCACACTCTCCGAAATACAATCTGTAGAACACCGATAATGAAGCAACTCTTCGTCGATGAGGGAGACTGTGGAGCTTGTTGTTCACCAGATTATCATCTCCAATGAGTTTTCTGGCTCTGCGTTCCACCGAGTCGAGTGCGGCCAGCTGGTATTTTGCTGAACCATCCCAAAGGTGGGAGCAGTATTCCATGCACGGACGAATTTGTGCTTTATATAACATAAGAAGCTGTTCCGGCGTGAAATACCGCTTAACCCTATTTAAGATGCCCAGCTTTTTTGCCGCAGTCTGAGCTTTCAACTCGATGTTATCGCCGAAGTTGAGACCTGATGACAACTTCATGCCAAGAAGTTCAAGATTCTCAGTGATTGGTATAGTTGTACCGCGGAAAGTAAGAGTCATGTCGAAAGGACTCTTTTTGGCGGAGAATAAACACGCCTGTGTTTTGGCAGCGTTAAAACTGACCAGATTGTTGTCACCCCAATGGGAGACAAGACTTAAGGTCGAGTTAGTCCGCTCAGCCATGGCCTCTCTTAAAGAACGAGACTCCTCCCCGCTGACTTTTGCGTTGGATAAATATCTCTCCGTAACCGTGCTGTCATCTGCATACCCAACAATACCGGGCACAAGCAGGTCATTAATATGCAGCAGGAATAAAGTCGCGGAGAGAACAGATCCCTGAGGTACTCCGGCATCAATAGCCTTGAGGTCAGAGGAGCAGCCGTCAATGACTACACGTATTGACCGTTCACTCAGAAAATCAGAGACCCAATCGCAAAAGTCAGCAGAGATACCGTATGATGGAAGTTTGCTTAACAAGCTAGCGTGCCAGACCCGGTCGAAGGCTTTCGAGATGTCGAGTGACACGGCGAGAGCTTCGCCATGTTTCTCGATAGCCTCGCCCCAGCAATGCGTAACGTACACTAGAAGATCCCCAGTTGAGCGATCCTGGCGAAAGCCGTACTGACGGTCACTGAGTAGGTCGTAATTTTCTAGGTACGAAAGCAGTTTGCTATTAAAAATCCTTTCCATAACCTTGCATAGTATGGAGGTAATTGCAATTGGACGGTAGTTGGTGGGGTCGGCACGGTCACCCTTTTTCGGCACTGGCTGTACATTAGCAACTTTCCACGACTTGGGAACCGTTTTTTGTTGGAGAGAAAGGCGGTACAGCCGTGTTAATACAGGAGATAGTTCAGGCGCGCAAATCCTTAGCACTCTTGCTGGTATTCCATCAGGACCGCTGGCCTTATTCACATCCAAACTAAGCAATGCTCTTTTTACCTCTTTACAGTGAATTGAGATATGTGGCATGGAGCTGCCACAGTGAGGTAGAGATGGTGGAACTGCAGTGCTTGTGTCAAGATGTGAATTGCTCGCGAACAAAGACGCAAATAAATTTGCTTTGTCTGATGCGGAGTGAGCCAGCGACCCGTCTGGTCGCAACATCGGAGGCAAAGTGGGACGGCAGAAGTTAGATTCGACCAACTTGGACAGGGACCAAAACTGCTTACTACCAGAAGGGTAAGATGATAGTTTGGACCCTATGTGGCTAACGTGGTCGAAACGTGCCTTGCGGGACATTCTTTTGCTTGCCTTAGCTGCAGAATTAAAGGCCTTTTTCCTCGCACGAACCCTCCGAGGCCCCCATTTTTGGTCGCGGGCTTTTACCCAGGCTTGGTAAGCAAACTCTTTACGCGCTTCAGCGCGTGCACAGTCTGCATTAAACCAAGGTCGGGCACAGTGACCGAGCGGGATGTCGGAGAACGGAATAAAATATTCCATTCCCTGCCGTATCACGTTCACGAACTCATCGGCAGAGCTTGAGGGGTCATTCGAAGAAAAACACACTTGCTGCCAAGGATAAGACGCAAAGAAATGCCGCATTTCGTCCCAATCTGCTGACTCGTATCGCCATACTCGCCTCGTGCCCCTGTTACCGACATCTGGAGGTGAGCAGACCGATACGGATTTAACCACACTATGATCTGAAGAGCCCAACGGGGCTGAGACCGAAACGGAGTGTCTAGGAGGGTTAGTTGTCAGCAACAGGTCTAGGCAGTTGGGCGTATGGCCATCAATGTCTGGTACTCGCGTTGCTTCGTTTACCAGCTGGGTGAGATCAAGCGATATAGCAAACTTTCGCGTCTCACGACCAGCGTGGTCAGTTTCCTTGAACGGGAACAACCATTCACGATGGTGGGCGTTAAAGTCCCCAAGGAAAATAAGCTCCGCTGCGTTGTACGTTTGCATAGCCTGATCTGCCGTCTCAGTTAGATATTCAATAAGCCTGGACGTCTCCTGGTTACCGCTGTGCGAACGATATACACCGATGTAGAGATATTTCTCCATTCCAGTGTCTACCAACAGCCACAAAGCGGAGAAGCCTGGTTTTTCAAAGCCACGGAGACGCTTATAGCAGACGTCATCGCGCACGTACACACAGACCCCAGCCCACTTCTTGAACTTATGCTCAAGAGTGTAACCTGGGTAGTTGAGGTACGACACGTCCGACGGGGTTGCTATCTGCGTCTCCGTTAAAAAGAACAGGTTTGGCTTGTCGGTTTCAAGGTGGTGGTGGACCGAATCGAGGTTGGAGTGCAGGCCTCGGATGTTTGTGAGGTGCACTTTGACTGGGAGGAAGTGCAGCCGTTGTTTAACCTTTCTCTTATTGCGACTTTTCATTTTGTGTGGAGTGATGTTGGGGAGATAGTTTTGACGATCGAGGCGCCGCTCAGTAAACAAACTGGAGAGCTACAACTCTATTGACGCTTGGGAAACTCAATCTGGAGACTGCGGGGACGCCCGAACCCCCCCGAGAATGTCCACCGGGTCCTCCCGTCCAGTCGCCAACTGGCACGGTGGCGCATTCCGGGATTTTTCGCAAGTTGGCGGGGCAGCCTTTTGCACGTGGCTAGCGCACTACTTGGGCCCCCTACTAACTGCGGTCGGCCAACGGCAAGACCGTGCTTCGGATCCCGCTAGTCTGCAAACTGAGTCTCCTGGTACGATATCGCTGAAGATCCAGCACCGTTCTTTTAAGCAACGCAACTGACCGCCGACTATTTCCCAGTGGCACTGGTTCTCCCGTACTCCGACGGAACGCAATAAATTGCTTGGCGCCGGTTTTTAACAGGAGGGTGGTAGCTGAACCAGGCGGCTTCATAGGAAGCCTACCACCGCGGAGGGATCTCTCAGCCGACAAAGTGTGTCGTTGCCCGGGGTGGACCACTTAGAGGTGGATCCCATACCAACCCCAAAAAGTTAAGTTCGCAGATGGAACTCGAACCCACGACCTTTGGAAATCCGGTCCAATGCTCTAACCACTGTCTCGGTAGCTCAGTGGTTAGAGCATTGGACCGGATTTTCAGTTGTCGCCGAGTTAATGTTTTTTCCAATATTTTTCTATTTTCAATTTATCATAACCCCTGTTGTGTATAATGTTGTTATTATTGGATTCCAGAGATGCCGCGCACCGCGTGCACCCGCTGGCGGGACAGGGAGTCAACCTCGGCTTTGGTGACGTCAAAGATCTCGTGCACTTACTAGCGGATGCTATTTACTCGGGATACGACATTAGTAAGCGGATGTCACTTTCTACTAATATTACACTACACATCTTAAGTTAAACGTTCTTTATTTGTGGAGACGACAGTGAGGGTAGTTTATTATTTGGGATCATCGTGGTGGAAGGATAAGTTAGCTAGTTCTGCGTTATCGAAAACTAGTTGCCCAGGGTGCGCCCGATGTTTGGAATCAGGGTACGATCTGCTTAACATCACTAGGGGAGGCTCCTTCCTTCCATTCCTACGCCCTACCACCTGTAGTTTGAGTGACCTGATGAAGGCAGCATGCAACGCCATTCAAGTCGCTGCTCACTGGGCGAAACAAAATGTGTGAATCTCGACAAGAAGAAGACACATCTAAAAGTTTAAATGTTTGTCACGCAAAAACGGCTGAACAGATCTGGATGATTCGCACACAGATGCCTTATGGCCTTAAAAATGCCTTAAACACAGGTCCCGAGAAAATTTTACCTAGGGATGTCCACACGGACGAAATCGCGGACGGAAGCTGTATACAAATAAATGTATCATTCATTTTATCTATGCGTATCTAAACATTATCATTTAAACATTATTTTTTAGTATCTTTGTGTGGGTGAATTAGGCTGCTAAATGGTGCTAGAGAATTTTTTGAGAAGACAGCGTATTAAAAAAAAAATTTGTGAAAGGATGGAGGAAATAACGCACTGGATTATATGTTAACCATGCCAGCTTCTTTACAAAAGAGAAAGTATCACGTTCTTTAAAAAATATAAAACAAGTGCTTCTCAACGACAAACAATGCCTGTCATTGAAACAATATTCGAAATGTTATGTATTGTAGAGCAAATACAAGCTATTGACATCGAAACAATAGTAAAAGTATAATGTATAATCAACAATACAAGTCTATAAGCGTTAACTTGGGCCATAAATAACTTCAAATAGGTAATTGTAATTTAGCGTGGTATTTTATTTTATTTTGAATACGATTGATTTTATAAAAGTTTTGTTATACGTATCCGTGACCAGATACCGATTAGGCGATTCACCCACTGGAACCGCGCCCCGCCTGCGGATGCCGTGCGTGACGACGGAAAAGCAAGAGTTGTATTTTTGAAACAATTACTTATCGCATACGTAATAGCAAGATTTGCATGCGAAAGTTGTGTCATTCAAAAGGATTTATTCGATTGTTTTAATAATACGACTCTCTATGACAGATAATACCGCAAGCGGACCACGCTATCCCGGTTTTGGTGGGTTGGACGACGCGGTTTTTCCATTCTAATTGATTTTTTTTTTTTTTTATGAACGACGGGGACACTTTTAGCCTTAACGACGGGGACATTTTTATGACAAAGGTTGGTCGCACAGGAAAATTGCAGATCACTTGCGATGCTCTACAGATATGGTTCTGCTATCCGGCATTTTAAAAAGTTTAAAACTACGGAAAATGTGCCTAGGAAACCTAAACCGAGAATAACGATCTCGCGAGAAGACTCAACAATTGAATTGAAGAATTGAAATTGAATTGAGAAAAAAATACCCTTTTTTATTTAAAATTTATCATAGGTATAAAAATAGTAATTGAAAAATTCAAAATTCAAAAATTATAAAAAAAACCCTTTCAAGGGATCAGAAGTTATTCGATTAGAAGTATTTGGTGCAGAGGGGTCTAGAAGAGTGTCAGCAAGAACGGTTAGGAAGATTATGTGAGGCAGATTTGTTTGGAAGATTTTATAGTAAGGTCCCACTTTGAAAAAAGAAAATATCAGATCAAGATTTCAATTCGCCAAAAAATATGCACACGACAGTGGAAAAATTAGCTTTTTCCGACGAAACTAAAATTAATATGGTTAACTCTGATGGAAAATGAAATATAAAATAAATCAACTTTTACGGATATCAAACGCGCTATACTTCACGAAATAAGTTGTAATTGTCCGATTACTAGGTTTTTTAAAATTTCAGTGTCAGTTTTATTTTAATGAACAGTGCGCGTCAAAACATTAGATGTACGTATCTGATGGAAAAGTTTACGTGAAGCGTCCTCCAAACAAAGGGTAATATCAAAGTTTGGAGATGTTTTTCTGGTCACGGTGTGGGACCTAAAAAAAATAGAAGGTAACATGGATAAATTTCAATATGAGAATATTTTAGAAGAAGCCATGTTACCTTATGCCGATGATCATTTGCCGGTGATATGGACTTTTCAACACGATAACGATCCCAAGCACACTTCAGTAGTGGTCAAAGAATTTCTTAGGAGCCTATCAGTAATAGTTTTAGATTGGCCTCCGTACAGTCCCGACATTAACCCGATCGGAAACTTGTGAGATCATCAAGATCATAGTGGCAAAAAAACGTACAACGTGCATCAACTTTACACGGCATTTAAAGAGGCATGAGAGCAGATTTCTATTGAACTGTGCAATCATTTGATCGCTTCAATGCCTAGGCGGTGTCGGGCTGTCATTGCTGCTAAAGGACATGCGACAAAATATTAATAACGTGGTTTTATGTTTTTATAATACATCTAATATTTATTAAAGTCAACTTGACTTTTCAATTTTTAATTTGTGTGACTTTAATTATTTGGCCAAGTCTTTGTATTAGGTCATACTGCTTGCATAAAGTTAAATTTGATATAAATTTAAAATCTTTCTGTTTATTCCATTTCAAACCTTTCATGATTACCGTAAAAATAATTTAAATAGTTTTGATATCTCTTAAGTTAACTCTAAAAAACTTAATATCCTCTAAGTGTTTTTAATTATGTGTCCACCACTGTATAAGTATATTTTCTGGTTGGGGATCGTATTCACGATCCCTATGGCTCAGTAGCCTTGACCAGTACCACTTTGCTGGCCAGTATAGGTCATCTCAGTCTTATTGAGAATCATATTCATCACTCTCACTCATCGGTACCATAAATCCTACAGTACACCACAGCTGGCTGGAGAAGTATGAAAGCCAGCACAACGTGCCCACTCAGGTGGCTGTAGCTGTAGATGCCCTCCACCGTCTGTACACGGTGCAGCTGCCTCACGTAGTTCTGGCGCGCAGTTTAGGCTATAACTAGATTATAACGCCTATACATCAAACTAAGACCAATATGCTATCTGTGGAGGCTTATAAATGGCTCTTAGTTGTATAATTTATGTATCTACTTTGCAATGTTAGCTGTAAGCCCCCCAAATATTGTAAATAAAATAAAATAAAATATACATCACATAAGTATCAACTATAATAGTTGGGATCGAATTCACGATTCCATGGCTCAGTAGACTTAACCAGTACAACTTCGCTGGCCAGTATTTGTCACCTATACGAATCATATTCAGAATTATGTCTATGACACTTTTAACGGTCGCATCAACTCCTCAGCACACCACAGCTGGCTGGAGAAGTACGAAAGCCAGCGTCAGAGACACAACGTGCCCACTCAGATGGCTGTAGATGCCCTCCACCGGCTGTACACGGTGCAGCTCCCTCCTGTAGTTCTGGCGCGCAGTTTAGGACTGCAACTCACGAATGCGGCCCACCCTATCAAGGTATAATAACCTCATAGTATAGCAACTGAGAGAATGCGTTTCTGTCAGGTCCTTCTGTCAAGTGTTCTGAATGTAGTTAATTTTCGTTAATACTGAAATTTTCGTTAACCGCCTCTGTGGTCTAGTGGTACAACCATCGGTATAAGACCCAGGGGTCTATATCGTCATTTGTAATTCTAATGTCGAAACATCGTAAATTGTTTTTGTCAGTAGAATCTAGCCAAAACCCTTTTCGAGCCGTCAATGTAGAGAAGCAAAGTATGAATTTAACCTGTAATGTAACAGTCAAGCAAAAGAGACAGAGGAGAATCGATCTGTATTAAAATTTGTGAACTTATAGCCAGGACTAAAACACTATTCAAAATTTGATCTAACATTGTTACATTAAAGTAGGCCCAGCACAAATAACTTTCATGTAAGTATCGAGAAAGGAAAGTAAAAAAATGTATGAGAGAATAAAAATTATTGGGCAGCGTTCCAAACGGACGTAAAGGGAACTACATTTTCCTATACACTTTTTGACATAACGTGCTCCATACTATTTCAATAGTTGTTAGTGCTACCCTACAGGCGATTGCTTGGTGTGTGAACGCTTTTAGTCTTAATTCGACATAACATACCGAATAAATCATAATACTAACATACAGCTCACTTTATGATTTTTTTAAATGCAAAAATGAAAATACTGCTCACTGTTTAAACGGTTGACTTTATATTACTAAAGATAATTCATACCATAACACATTGTCATTCGTACGTAACGTAATAAAAATGGTGAAGCAATGACTTGTTTGCTAGTGTGTTGCGTTTGTAATAGAAGGAAATTAAAGCTTAGGGATGCATGTGGTTCAAGACTGAGTATTGTAACTACTATCTGACCAAGACAATTAGGCGCATGACAGCAAAGAACCAACTTAAAAAATCTAACTAAAAACCAACATTTCAAGAAACGGTAATCAATCAGGTAATCACTAGCGCTAATAAATCAGATAATAAGAGAAGTACGGTGATAGAAGTAGGCTGCATGTGCCAAAAGTGTAAAACCGCATTCCTTTCATGCACCTAATTGTCTTGGTCGTATTATACGAAATAAATTTATTTTGCGTATAGCAGTTTTAACGTCCATGGTGATAATTAATAAATACCTATTTACAAGTCAAAGGCAATAAAACGAAAAACTACTTGCGCGATAGTTGTAGCGCAATGTGTGACCGTATATTATATTTAATGACCTAACAAAATGCTGGGAAATATTAATTGCACAATTAACCCTACTGTTGTGTTTCACCAAAAAAAAACACAAATAAACCAAAGTCTCGATGTATTTTCTGCGGCAGCCAACACTTTGGTGTAAATAGCTAACGGTGCAAACATCGGATGTTATTAAAACATTATTAATCCAAATTACTTTGGCTACTACGCTTATGTCATCATTAACCATATTAACAACGTTTATCACTACTTCGATTAACTAAATAACTTAATTAGGCCAAAATTACACACTCAACTCTTAATCTAACTGCTTAAGCGCATTAAATATTGTTTTTACCTCCTATAACTCATTATTATAGTTTTTCTTTTATAATAACTGGGCAGGCATTTCACCACCATCTTGCTTAATAAACAGGATGTGGTCTAAGGTATTGCATGCTTGCCTATATAGTTACATGAATAGATATCAATTGGTATTTATATGTATCATGGTAATTAAAATATATATTTATATGTACTAAATCGTACTTACGTATAAATGATAAGTTTTTTTTTATAAAAATAATAATATTATTTTATTTATTACAGAAAATGATTATGTCCCATGCCACAACATAGCGGATGGAAAATAATCACCCGGATTATTTACACATGCGGATACGTTTACAAAAATGACGTAATGATGATGCAGTTATAGATTTGTTTAGAGGAATGTGATTTTTTATTGTACGTTTAGGGAATACCAATGTGGAGTGCAATAAAGATATTTGATTGTTGAATGCGTAATTTTTTTAACATGTCATCGTCATTATTTTACTTATCATCAGTTATTATCATAAGTCGCATGTAGCGAAAGTTAAGACTCATGTAAATAAATAAATACCACTAATCTACCCCAAGTAAGTTTCATCAAAAACTTGTGTTATGGATTCTAGATATCGGTTACACAATACTTGTATATTTTTTGCAAATACATAAGTACATATTAAACACCCAGGCCAAGATAAATAGTCATGCATATCATGCACACAAATATTTGTCTTGTGCGGTTATCGAACTCGAGACTTTTGCACCAAACAGTTCGTCATTGAATCTTTTACTCTTTACACCCATATCCAAAAAAAACGGTCAAATACTATCCAATTAACCGATCACCGTATGTTAGGCGAGTCTATATCTTATTAAAAATAGTAAGTTAACCTTTCACCTCTCATACGTATTACCACTATTATCAAATTATCATACATAATAATAGGTTTTTACCTATGAAATTGCTGTTTTTTTTCTTACACTTCTAGAAAACCTCACTACTTCTATGATTAAAAGGTACATCAATTGCTAGATTTTACAATAAAGATCATAACGGCCAAGAATTAGGAATCATAAGATTATTATTTTCTTTTCTTATACGATAAAAAATACCTTGAAAGGTACTCATATATAAAAAAATTGTGGCATCAGCTTTGCTGTAGTAACTATAACAATTTAAACACAAATTCTTCGTACAAATCGGCAATTTCATAGGTAAGGACCTAATAGTATGTCTTAATATAATACAACGTTATTTTATGTTTACCCAAAACCCACAAATGGTCGGTTTGGGTTAACAAAAACTGAAGGCCAAATGTACGAAATCCCAAATCACGTTTTACCAAAAACATTTTTGATCGAATCACGTTAACCCAAATGAACAAAATCCCAAATCACGTTTTACCAAAACCTTTTAGGTGAAGTCACGTAACTCTTCTCACTATCCTACTAATATTATAAATGCGAAAATTTGTGAGGATATTTAGATGGATCTTTTTTACTCTTTCACGCAAAAACTATGTAACGGATTTGGATGGAATTTGGCACACATATAGTAAATAGCCCGGATTAAAACATAAGATTTTTATGAACTTTTTATCCCGATATTCCCACGGGAACGGGAACCACGCGGTGAAATTATACATGCAGCAGTGCCTAACCTGCAAGGTAGCTGTGCACAATTATAGGCCAGTCCATATGAAAATTAACGCTGAAATCGGAATAATTCTGATACACCTGCATTCTTGGTATGTTTTTTGGGTCCACCTAGATAGTATTTATCCAGATTTGCAGCTTTATAAAATGTAAGCGCGCAGAGTTATTGCTGAAGATTTGTGAAAAAAAGACATAGGAGCTCTGACGAGAAAAGTATAATGTATTTAAAGTCAATCCAACCCAAAATTCCTGTCGGGATAAAAATAATCTTATGTTTTAATCCAGGCTTTCTACTATCTGTGTGCGAAATTTCAACAAAATCCGTTTAATTATTTCGATATATATGCTGATCCTTTAAGCAAATTAAAATCTATTTGTCTGGGTAAAGTATTACTTATAAAACGTGATTTGGGATTTCGTGCATCTGGATTAACGTGATTCGGCTTTTAATTTTTTTGGTGAAACGTGATTTGCTATTTCGAGCATTTTGCTTTCAGAGATTTAATGATTCGTATTTCGGGATGTCATTTCACACTCTTACTTACTAAGGTACTTATTTTTTTCGTTACATTAAATTATTAAGTACCTATAGAATATATACTTTTTTAGTAGTTACTTACGCGTTATCTATTCCTACACTGATATGATATGTATGTAGACAGCGTAATGGAACTCCAGATAACCTCGCTTAATGTAAACATTAGTACCTACATAATTCAAAAAATTTAAGATCGTTTCAATAATTTACTCGTTAATAGATGTAAAATTAAATTGGCTTGAATTACTCGTTAACATTGTATTGATTAGATCTTGTTAGGTAGGTATGTCTAGCTGACCTGTAGGACTTTGAACTGAATGTGACCCTACACTCCTACACACAGAGACAGCCAACATTAGTTTGCTCATGAAGGTCAATCAAAGGATAAATAAGTTCGTTGCCTGCCCTTGCATGATCTTTCTAGATAAGTAATTACTTTGCGATTTTAAACTTAACATCGACCTTAGCTCACAGAATATTCATAGTCACAGAAACTGGGTACCTATTATAATACTTTTCTTAAAATCACCCCTGCTATACTACAAGATATACTTACAACGAAGTAAGAATAACCACCTATTCTAAAAAAAGTTAAAGGAAACGTTAACTAAAACGTGTTCGTACAAGTTCTGTCGACAGCTGTAGATCCGTTGAACGGCCATGATAGGGGAGTGACGTCATGACGGTGCGCAGCGCATTGTGCTATTTTGATATAAGCGATTTTCGTGCTTATTACTTTTATAATATGGTTGAAAATTAAAATACCGCTAGTTATCGATTGACTCAACGTTTGGTAAACATGCGCATTCTGTCATTGTCTTTTTATTCCTTTGAGTCATTCAAGGATTTATTTAAAACAATCGCATTATTTTTCCATTGTTAATGATATTATGAATCTTCGGAATTCCTGCACTATAATTTACTAATTACTTAAACATTTAATGTATTATCCACAATCAGATTTAGGGTTACTGAGACAATAGCTTAATTTTAGGGCTACGATCAATTAGCTTCAATTATGAGATTTAATAATTTAGTAAATTCTAGAAAAAGAGCCGATAAAACTCTTTAAATCATGCCAAGTATCTGCTTTTTTTATTATAATATTCACTTGTACTCAACTCAAACATGTAAGTAATAACAATAACAAGGCTAAAAGACCCCTCATATTCCCACGTGAACCAAGGTTACCCAAAGTCGCAAACCGTTGGTCGCGAAGGGTCATAATTGCGAAAACCAAAACGAGTTTTTATACCTGACTAGGGTCCAGGTAGACGCAAAAGCATTCCTGATCCTTATTTTAACATTTATTTGTCACGAGGAATTAACATGTGAATGGAATAACGGTCAGTACATTTAGGTACCTAGGTATTTGTCCTGTTTAAGACCCCCAGTTTCCTAGTTCTAACGTGGTAATTTACAAGGTAATACCAATTTCTGTATAATAATAGTGTGGTTTGTAATAATACCCAATGAGCTACAGATAAAATAATGAAATGATGAATATAGAATAGAACATGAATATAGAACATAGAAATATCCGTTCTTTGTTTTATTAACGGGAAAATATTATAATAATGACTAGTTTCGTATCAAATTTAAAATTAATTAGTCTTGATTTCTAGATCGTTGTAAAATAAATGCAGGAATGAGCATACAAGTAGGTAATATTGCGCTGCCGATAAAAAGTAGCTTTTTATCATTAATCTTAAATGGTAGACAAGTATGTAGTTTTAACCCAGATTGATTTTAATACTTTTGTGTCAATGACCCATAATGATGTATTTTGGCTAAAAAACAAAATCCTAGCCCAATGACGCAGATTACCAAGTTGGAAAAATCAATCTTCAGAAGGAAATATCTAGTACATCCCCCCCTCCCAGCCTCAGGTCAATATCCCCCTTCGCCTCCTTCCCCTCAGTGGCGTGGTTTGGAAACCTCGTACGGCGATTACATCATTTTTTTATTTATTTAATAAATCTATTTAATTAAATTTATTTTATTTATTAAATCTAGACCTATAGTGCCTTTTTTGTTAATAGCCAATATAGTCGTAATCATGCTAAGTATAAAATTTAGGTGGTACAACTAACATTATCTTGTTTTAATACTGGGTTACAGGTTTTTAGATTATGCTAATCATCTAAATAAGAAAAGGTCTAAGTGACAAGGCACGTTATTTATATCATTAATTACTTAATAAAACATAAGACCTACTACAGATTACTACATTAAACAGCCAATAAAAAGATAAACATTAAAAGGTACAAATCAACATTGAATTTTATTTTTAATAACTGGTTACAGCATTTTTAAACGAATCTAATAATGAGCTATACAAGAAAAGGTTTAAGCGAAAAGGCACGTTATTCAGTTATAATCATTGATCATCATTATCATCATTGACTATTTTGTTATTCACAATCGTAACTAAGCAACCAAAATCTATGATTAAAAATGCTATGCAATAGCTTTACCGCGGCAGTCCCCGAGTGCCACACTTTTTTTTATTATTATTTGTTAAAAAACCGTAAAATAAAGAGTTCAAAATTCCTTAAAAAATTAAGGATGGTTTGTCTAAGAACATTTTCATGTAGCTATAATGCTTAAGGTACCTGTCCTTCATGCCCCGTCTTAATCCACCCTGTATATCACGTCTATTGCATATATTTAGTTGTTTAACATAATACACATGTAACTCACAATCTGTCAAGCATTTCTAGAAAAATATGAGACTAATCTTTTGTCTATTGTACTGACACCAACTATACAGATAAATTCTAGTGTTGATGTTACAGGATAACTCGAAACTATATGTAATCCTCTCAACAAAGTACGTCCGTTTGAACCGTGTTTCGGTATTTGTATGTAATACCTACTTATTAACTGCCATTGACTTCATATATTACTAGAGCGTTGAAATCATTGTTCACTGCTGGTAACCTGTGTATCTAACTGTAAAACCCTACATACTTGTTGAAATAAATATTTTTGTATTTTTTTAATTTCTTCTTAGAAACGGATATACCTACCTATGAGATGTAATAAAATGAAATATCCAAAACACTAACAAGTTATTTTTTATACGTACATCTTATGTGTTGGCGCGCACTGTTCATTGAAATAAAATAACTTTTACGGATATCAAACGCGCTATATTTCACGAACTAAGTTGTAATTTTCCGTATTTTTTGGTTTTTTAGGGGTTTTTTTTTATTTTCCGACGTTTCGGCACCTTTTCAGCTGCCGTGGTCACGGGAGCCAAGTGGCCAGTTATCCCGTTACCACGGCAGCTATCTACACTGTTTGCTTACCAAATTTTGAAGGCAGATTTTTTATTGAACTCATCTAAAGTTGCACAAAATCTTCAAAAACGTGTGTTGGCGTTTACAAGATATAGTTTATTTTCCATAAAATTATTATGTAAAAACTACTTTTATTTATGTAATTTTTGCATTTTTCAATGCTATTTTTATATTCGAATCGAACCCGCGAACTTTGGAAATCCGGTCCAGTGCTCAATGCGGATTTCCAAAGGTCGCGGGTTCGATTCCCGTCTGAGAATTCACTTGTGACCGAGTTAAATTTACCATAAGTTACTTATGGTAAATTTTAAATAGAAAAATATTGGAAAAAATTAACTCGGTCACAAGTGAATTCTCAGACAAGAATCGAACCCGCGACCTTTGGAAATCCGGTCCAATGCTCTAGACTTGCGAACCACCGTCGAAATTCTCCAATACTTTTATATTTTTAATACGCTGTAGGCCAGCGTTGTTACATCAATGCTAGGAAAATCCTTGCATTCGAAAGAAACATCTTTTCAGGTGTTTAACGATCGATTAAGATGCAACTGTCAATAATTTATGATTTTGTAATTTTTGCATTTTTCAATGCTATTTTTATACTTATGGTAAATTTTAAATAGAAAAATATTGGAAAAAATTAACTCGGTCACAAGTGAATTCTCAGACGGGAATCGAACCCGCGACCTTTGGAAATCCGGTCCAATGCTCTAACCGCTGAGCTACCGAGACTTGCGAACCACCGTCGAAATTCTCCAATACTTTTATATTTTTAATACGCTGTAGGCCAGCGTTGTTACATCAATGCTAGGAAAATGCTTGCATTCGAAAGAAACATCTTTTCAGGTGTTTAACGATCGATTAAGATGCAACTGCCAATAATTTATGATTTTGTAATTTTTGCATTTTTCAATGCTATTTTTATAATTATGGTAAATTTTAAATAGAAAAATATTGGAAAATAGCATTGAAAAATGCAAAAATTACAAAATCATAAATTACCATAAGTACTTTTATTTAATGTCTATTAAGTGATTTACAGGTTTTGCGTCTTACATTTTAAATTTAAGGTCTAAAAGATTTAATGTAAATTTATCAAAAATTCGCTCTTAATTCTACATACAAAGGACCATATGAGCAAAAATGTATGGAGTCTGGTCTAAAACACGAACAGTGTGCCAAATGAAAACATTTAAAGCGTAAAATATTTCATACTAGGAGCACTAAGCCGAAATCAAGCGCGAACATGGAGATAAAACATACTTAAAAACATACATACAACAAAAAATATTATTGTGCAATTATTATTTATTATCAGTTTTGGATATCAGTGTCATCGATGATCGGGGAAGGAGAGAGGGGGAAATGTGTATGTAGCGTCGCGGCGACGAACACAAAATATAGAAAAAAAAAAATTTTATGGCTTTTGATGCTAAGAATTTATGCTTTTTTAGGTTTGAAAATGTATTAAAACACCATGGCCGCATTAGATATTACTTAGCCGTCATAATATTAAATAAAGTGTATCCCATAACCGTTCATTTGGTATCACTTCCAAAATTGTTGAGGGATTGGATCAACACAAAAAGGACTATCCTTTACTATAGCCGCGATGTGCCGTATTTTACATGTTAAACGTTTAAGGATGCGAATTTAAGCATAGTAATATATAACTCAATGCGCATAGCCTATTTTCTTCTCTAAAATGGCCAAGCCGCTGGGGTTTGTGTCGCGAAAAAAGTAATCCTTAACAATTGTGTAATAAGCTAATTTCATGCGGACGAAGTCACGGATAAAGCGCAAGGTATTAATAAAATATGTAAACCCTGATAATCCAAACGATGATATCGGCAGTATTAATATTAATATGATAACGAACTTCACTCATGTAATTTGTTTGTGATGAGAAAATAAAGATTATTCATATTATTATAATAATCTATGTGATGATTCGAACCCTCATGCCTAGAAAAATGTAATAAAGTAAACCGTCTAAAAAGGTTTTAACATTGGAAAAGGTCGAACAAGGCTTGAAAAAAATGACGTTCTAAAGTTTGACATGGAATTTTAAAAACATTAAGGAGTATGAAATTTTATTGATTGATTGCCGAATGACGTGACGAAGGAAATTACGAAAACTATTATTGAGATTGCGGTAAAATAAAAATTGAGGGAATTGCTGTTTGTAATAATTAAAATACAGTAGTGACTTGTGCTTGTGCTTGTGAATATTTACTTCAAGACACGCCTTCTCATATTATCGTTCTAAGCTAATATCCGTTGGTTGTTTCCGAAACGCGCTTGTATTGACCGTCTATTTTCGTCGTTGGATTGCCGCCATTTTGTTGGAACAACTGCGCAGAGGGGCCCCGGGTGGCGTCTGGTATAAAAGCGCCGCATGACGTCAGCGCCCCGCATTAATTTTCCCAACCTGGTGCAGTGCAGACGTGAATTGTGTGTGAAGTGTTGCTCCTGCTCTTCAACTGAAATATTGCCTGTACGGATTCAGGTGTGTAACATTGTCACGCCCATATATTTTCTGCCCTATTTCTAACCATGGGCTACAGTACTAAAGAAAAATCTGTTGTTGACTTTTGCGAAAGTAAAACCGAATCCCTATCTAACTGGGTTCGTCAAGTTAAAAGTAAATCGCTTAATGCCAAGACAAAGAGAAAGCGCGACTTGAGAATAATCGCCATTTTGAGCAACTCTTTACTCCGCGCTGAGAGTGAACTAATTACGAAACAAAGAGAACGTGCGAGGAGGTGGGCTCAAATGCAAGCTGATCTCGGATTGTGCAATAAAGAAGAAGAAATCGCCAAACAACAGCGAGAGAAAATTGATAATTTATGGAAGAATGATCTCAGCGGGCTAGATAGTTTTTTCAAAGAATTAGATAATGTCAAACCTGTTCTAGCAAGTTGAATACTCTTTAGGTAATGTAAACCTCTGTATCTGTGATATACTATGTAGGATGTTTTTCTAAATTACAGTCCCATTGCGTTTCGCGTGGGTCTGCATCCGTTGGCCGCCATCTTGGCCGCCGCTGGGGCGCGACGCAGCTAGCCACAAATGGGTTTGTAAAACGGTATCATGCATTTAATTAATTAATTAGTTAGTTAGTCCAATTGTATTGTTTCAATTTTCTCTTTCCTATTGATTAAATTGGAATTTATGTTTTATTCATATTGAATAGTAAGAAATATTGTAACATATGTTTAAGTATGGTAATAAAAAAAGTTTTCAAAAAGAATTTGTGGTCTTACTGCTTTCTCTTTTTTTTTGTTATTGTGATTTCACCAACACAAATGTATTATTCCATGAGTCATCATCTACGTGGAGTCTTGGAGTCACGATGGTGTGGCGCAATCGAGTTCCTGAGAAGGAGAATGAGTCAGCGTGTGCAAGCGTGCGGTGGCGATGTAGACCTGCGTAATACACTCCCACGGCGTACTGTGCTGCGCTACGTGCCAAATCACGTGGATACGATCAGTCCCGGTTGTCAGCCCACTAGGTAACCGTTAGGAAATTGCGACATTATTTCATTACATTAGGAAATTTACGGGCCCAAGTCGGGCCCGCCTGGTATAACACTGTCTTTAGATCTCAGAATCCTGACTAAGCGAGTAACTGCGCTGCGACAAACTGCAAATGGGTTTCGCGGTCAGCGTCGCGACGCTGACGCTCAAAGCCAATACACAATAAGAAGTGATTGGAAGTGCCTTCATTGGTGAGTCAATTATTGATGCAGTGAAAGTGTCCTAGAGACAATAAAATTAAAATTGTTTTCTCAGTAAGAGTTGATAATGTAACGCTAGGTGTTAGGAAATAACTATTCACCCAAGCAGGCATGAGCTGTGTCTGGTTTCAATATGAAGTTGACGTCCCGGGAGAGCGAAGTCAGCGGAGCCGTGGCGGTCACGTCACACCTACGGGCCCCGGCTGCCTGCCGCCCGAACAGATCGATCGAACTCTGCGCAGCCCTCGCCACCCACGGCACGGTTTCATTTCATTTTAGGTAAACCTCAAGTGACTGATAATGAGTGAACAAATACTATTTACTGACCAAAACCTTTTCTAAGCATAACTTAATTTCAAGATGATCTATCAATGTAATGGCCAGAAAATCTTTGTGTGTCATATTTGCCCAAGGGCATTTGCAAATAACCACCATCCAAACAGGCAGCAGTGTGGTAAAGAAGTTTGAAGTCACGAGAGTGCACAGTTGGTGAACCGTGTCCGTCACGCTCCGCGGGCAAACGGGACGCGTCTTTGGATTTTAGGTAAACATCAATTCAATGTTACCTCAATTTCTTGTATAATGTAGCTTATGCATGATCAACTCGACCTACACAGATAGTCTAGACTAGATGAACGCGGCAAACTGAAATATCTATTGGAAGTTGAACATCACAATCGATGAAAAATAATAATAGGCAAAATACTGAAATCGACACAATTTATCGAAATGAACAAAGTGGGCTGATGTAATACATCGGGAAATTGAAATATGGAAATGCTAAAACCGTAATTACTCTGCACATGCACTGAATCTTTTATACAAATAAAGTAAATGAAAGGAAGAGAACCTTGCGAATAAGTTAATGGTAAGTTCATACTGCTTGCAGGTATTAACTATTATTTTCTTTTAAGATTTTAAACTTTCGCGTTCCAGTATAAGTTTAGCTCAAAACAACGGGGCTCAAACGCGATGTTTATTATGAAGTACATTAGTACTTACAGATTGACGTATTAGCTGTAAGTACTAACAGCTGTAATATTGCAAGATGTAAGTAGTTATGTACTTCATTATAAATGTCGAGTTTGAGGTGCTATTAGCTTTGAGCTATTATTTATTTTATCTCAAAATTTTAGTATAGAATAATTAATTTAACTAACTGCTCTCTGAAATCCAACATAAATGAAATTAGGTTACTTAATTGCTTTCCGATAAATTACTATACATTTCGTAAGTTTCCACTGGTTGCGCTTGCGCATGCCCATTTCAAGTTTTTTTTTTGGAACGATACGTACTATTGCTCATACAAGTCTTATACAATATAACCTACTGATAGTTGCGTGTTGTTCCACAAAAATCTGAATATTGTACGTACTTGGGTCAACCATATAAGATTTAATCTAAGGCGAATACGTTATCTAACAGTTCTTACAAATTGTAACGTAAACTAAACAAAACCTAAATAAACTGAAGTCGTATGTACATCTACTGATATATGTGCAAACTTCACAGCTGACTGGACACGGAGCCGAGGCACGTCGTGAACGATCATTCACGACGAGGCTACATATAACGACACTACCTACAAGGCCGAAGGCTTTCCCTGATCCAGTAAACATTAGCAAAGGACCCTGTACAGATAAGTCCTAACGGTCACACATTATAGGGCACAGTACCCTAATTATCCATCCTATAACGGAATCTAAAGGAAATACCTACCATATAAAATATTTTTCATGCAATTTTTATTGAACTGTTGGCTGTGTTGAAGTATCGAGCTGATGTATTTAGGTAAGTTTAGACTATCCTAATTTAATGCAAAATTACAATAATTATTGCACTGATGTTCGATGGTTTACACAGTGCTTACAGTTAATTTAAATTGCAGTATATTTTGTATCTGTTGTGATTCTGACACAAGACATGGAAGTTGCGAATTTGTATTTGATATTATCCATAAGATCAATATTCTTAACATTTCTTTAACTTTTCAGATTTTCTATATAAAATTATACGAAACTTAACAGTAACCAAAACGAAATCTTAAAAAATGGAATAACTACAACCGGGAGAGACTATACATAACAATAATAATTGCATGATGAACAAAGAATCTTTCTAATATATACCTACGTATGTCTAAATAGCAAGTCTATCTGCAATGGAAAGTTTTGGAAAATCCATGTATCAAGTAAACATGATTAGGAAACATCATTTATAATGACACCAGATACCGGAATGAAATTAAAATGATATTTGAAAACTATTCGAAGGATACAAAGACATCCGATTGTAATGTTAATCTATTATTACTATTGTGTGCAATGGTACACAAGCGTCGCGATTTTTGTTTGATATGAATCTCCAGGCCCAGCTGATCACAGGGTAGCAACATTCGCCGCGTATTCTGATCCAGATAGCTAGCTCGTATTCTCAACGTAGCAACGAACGCGATACCGGTACTCAACGTAGCGACGAACGAGATACCTGCTACCATTACAGTCATTGTCACATCTTGTGCGCGTCCGCGAGAAATTTTGATCTAAAGGATGATTGTAGCTGACAACCAAAACTGTTTTATAAGGTACCTGTTTCGTAAAAGTAACTTACTTAATTATTACAATATTTAATTACTTTAGATTTACTTTATTGATAAGACTTGTAACCTTAACGGTGCGATGCCTACAAATATATTGTTATCTCTCTTTTGTTTCATTCTAAGCACCTAAATATTTTATAATCTATAAGTGTGCTGTCGTGTGTTGTTGTTTTGTTCAGCTAGGTTTCTGCTATGTGTTCCTGCTGAACGAGTTATTTACTGCAAAGAAGTTTATTTTATTATAACACCTGCTTCCCTACCGAATGGCATCATGGGCACCCTTTCAAGTAAAAGCAATAAAAATACTAGTGAGTCACTCCTGACTATCAATAGAATAATTAATTGAAGACAAAAGTTATTCTTCTTTATTGCGAAAAATGAGAAATCTGGTATGCAATCAGGT
Source organism: Chrysoteuchia culmella (assembly GCA_910589605.1). Lineage (NCBI taxonomy): Eukaryota > Metazoa > Arthropoda > Insecta > Lepidoptera > Crambidae > Chrysoteuchia > Chrysoteuchia culmella. The sequence continues at coordinate 10,334,048 of OU342661.1, read as the reverse complement.
TTAACAAACTTGTTGTGTGATAATTTCCACCATAATACTTGCTTGCCTGTTGGTTGCGAAATGTTTGCTTAACGCTAGTTGAAACAGGAATTAATTGGATGAAAGAACAAATAAGAAAGTTAATACAAAGTTTCTCATCACTGTACATCAAAATACATTCACTCCATAATATGATAAATTAATCACATTGGATATTTGGCGAGGATAGCTGATAAGTTCAATGAAGGAACTAAACACTTAACCATGTAATTTTTGAGTGATGATTTCCGCATGTGGTTGGTATGTCCATTTTACCCTTTTTTATTCCATTAATAGCCGTGTAGTTTTCTCCTTTTAGATTTTCTTTCTTCTGTTCACTTAGAAAAAAGCACACCTTGTATTAGTTAAACTTGGTACTAGGACTAGGCGTTGCTTTTTTCTTGCTATATTTAACGGCTAATTAAACAGTATTTTTTTGTCTGAATTCGATTTGGTATACTTAATAGCTGTTGTCATCTTTTCACTGAATGAAAACTATATAAATAATACTTAGTATGAATGCTGTCGTTATAACCTTATATATTTTTTGGTGTCTTGTGTTTGTTTAGCCTAGGTGCAAGAGAAACATTATTAGAGTACATCCATCTGAAAGGAAATAAATTCAATAAATGCTACTTAAAGTACTGGCTCGTAGTCACAAAACAAGCTATAAATATCATATTACCTTGACTTCAAGAGCCAATGCATCTAGATGTATGCACAAGTATAATAGAATTTGCAAGACACAGCTGCTTTTGTTCTTCGATTAGTTCGACTGAAAATTATCCGCTATAATACATTTATCGTGACGTCAGACTGCTAATGCTATTCGTGCGTCGTGCACTACAGTATGCACAAGGTAATGATTGAAGGTTGCTGCCTCGTCTCAACCGCTTCCACAACTGCAATGCCAATCGGATCGCTAGCCCCGCTACGGTACTGTCGTCAATACACGACCACTAAAGAGAAGGCAAGACTCGAATGCGTCGATTGCTTCCCTGTCACACCTGCGGCTGCAGCTGCAATGGCGATCAGACCGCTGGCACCGCCACGGTCCGTTACCAACTTCTTTATACAAGAAGTAACTACGCCGGCTGCTGTCGTACCAACACACAGCCAATGCCGCAATCACATTGCTTGCTAACAGCATCCTGGACTGACGTAACTCTACAACGTCTAGAGTATTATTCCTCTTGATTGCTCCGCTCGCTCAGATGCTGCACCTGAAACGGTATATTTTTATATAATCTGCTCTCTATACGTCAGATATTTACTAAGGAAGTAGTCGAGCGGCGGTTGCTTGTTGCCACGTCACAATCGCTCTTGCTGCAATATTAATAAAAGGTAAAAAAATGGCCAAACAATGTGATAATAAATAACAATGCCTCGCTGTCTCTGTTGACTACTGCATTCCAGAGCGCAATCCTGTTAAGCAGGCACTGCAAAGAGAATAACCTCGGTGTAGGTATGTACATAAATGACTGTCCGGCGTGTAAGTAGCTTTTAGGTACACTGATCAAGGCTGTAGTACATGCCAACAAGCATTTGATTCCATTATTAAACGCATGAAGATAATCATTGACGTCATAATATATATATACTTAATGTAAAGACTGCTTAGCAAAATTACATGAAGATTTTTGTGAAATGCTTTCCTTAAGAAAATATTGGTAAAGTGAACACGACTACGTCCGTCATCTTTTCAGGTATGGCATTTAATATTATTAGAGCGTTATCCTTTCCTAGTTAGCAATTTTCAGATTTTCACAAGCTCGAAATGAAACAAAATTCATAATCATGAATTCTATGAAATAAATAATGACGGGACTTAGAAACCTACACGATTTAGACAGTCATCTGCCAAACATAAAAATTTACAAAAAATTTGAATAATGTGAGTAAGTACTAATACTCTGCAAAACCCTAAACAGGAAATCCTATATTTAATTTGGATGTTATTATAATATTAGGATGGGCTGATACCGCTGTCTTGATTATGCAAGAACGCAATTGAAGTACGTATCCTGAATAAGACTACCGAAATTATCATTAAAAACTTATGCACGAAATCTGAATAGAAGATGTAAATGCACTACGATGCAACGTCATAAATGTATGTATGTGCTGCGTCATATTGCCACTGCTGCCACATTGTATTACTAAGATGATTAATCGTTTACCTTTAGCTTTAAGTGTCTACCTATCGCTTTTGGCAAACTGCAAAATAATATTCTGCATAGGATATCTGAAAATGCCAGGATGCGACTTCCAGGCTTCTGGTAACATTATTTTCTTTATAGGGTTCAATATGAAACGCCAACCTAACAAAATGTTACTTAAGGTACCTATTATGGTGCCTATATTCATGGGTCTACACATCTTTTGGACTTACTTGATCGCCGAAGCTCAGCTCTGCTCAACCGGAGTATCTGGACAGCTACTGATATTTTGAGACCTTATCATCGATTGGTCAGATAGAACTAAATTACTATTCTAGTTTGGTAACTTAATGATTGATGCTTATTATTGCCTGCGTATCCGGCCTTGCATACTCTGATTTAAATATACGGTTATACAGCTATAACCATGGTGACACTAAACGAGTACCTAATCTTCATTGGACTGCGAGGTGACCTCCGGTCACCATCTTCGTGTAACTCCTAAAGAACTTTCTTTATGTAGCACCTTGGGCAGACTCTTCAAAAAAACTAGCGGGCACAACCAGTACAACCAGTCCTGCAATTGGTACCTACTATACTGTCTTACCTACTCCCACTGCTAGCCTTCGGCGTGCGGCTTCGGAGTGCCCTACGCCTGGTGCAATGTGTGCGCTGCTCACCTTCCGCTGCCAGTCTTCCGACGTGACCTCTGGCTCCACACCGTGTGCGCCACTCCTAGTGCCACTCAGCGGGTGCTGCTACAGCTGCCAGCCTTCCGGCGTGTCATCTGGCGCCTCACCGGGTGCGCCACTTCTAGTGCCACTCGGCAGGTGCTGCTACGGCTGCCAGCCTTACGGCGTGTCTTCTTGCGCCACACCGGTTGCGCCACTCCTAGTGCCACTCAGCGGGTGCTGCTACAGCTGCCAGCCTTACGGCGTGTCTTCTGGCGCCACACCGGGTGCGCCACTCCTAATGCCACTCAGCGGGTGCTGCTACGGCTACTAGCCTTCCGGCGTTTCTTCTGACGCCACACCGGGTGCGTCACTCCTAGTGCCACACCGGGTGCGCCACACCGGTGCGCTACTCCTAGTGCCACTCAGCGGGTGCTGCTACGGCTGCCAGCCTTCCGGCGTGTCTTCTGGCGGCCACACCGGGTGCGCCACTCCTAGTACCACTTAGCGGGTGCTGCTACAGCTGCCAGCCTTTGGGCGTGTCTTCTGACGTCACACCGGGTGCGTCACTCCTAGTGCCACACCGGGTGCGCCACACCGGTGCGCGCCGGTGCCACTCAGCGGGTGCTGCTACGGCTGCCAGCCTTTGGGCGTGTCTTCTTGCGCCACACCGGGTGCGCCCCTCCTAGTGCCACTCAGCGGGTGCTGCTACTGCTACTAGCCTCCCGGCGTTTCTTCTGACGCCACACCGGGTGCGTCACTCCTAGTGCCACACCGGGTGCGCCACACCGGTGCGCGCCGGTGCCACTCAGCGGGTGCTGCTACGGCTGCCAACCTTACGGCGTGTCTTCTGGCGCCACACCGGGTGCGCCACTCCTAGTGCCACTCAGCGGGTGCTGCTACGGCTGCCAGCTTTCCGGCGTGTCTTCTGGCGCCTCACCGGGTGCGCCACTTCTAGTGCCACTCAGCAGGTGCTGCTACAACTGCCAGCCTTACGGCGTGTCTTCTGGCGCCACACCGGGTGCGCCACTCCTAGTGCCACTCAGCGGGTGCTGCTACAGCTGCCAGCCTTTGGGCGTGTCTTATTGCGCCACACCGGGTGCGCCCCTCCTAGTGCCACTCAGCGGGTGCTGCTACGGCTACTAGCCTTCCGGCGTTTCTTCTGACGCCACACCGGGTGCGTCACTCCTAGTGCCACACCGGGTGCGCCACACCGGTGCGCTACTCCTAGTGCCACTCAGCGGGTGCTGCTACGGCTGCCAGCCTTCCGGCGTGTCTTCTGGCGCCTAGCCGGGTGCGCCACTTCTAGTGCCACTCAGCAGGTGCTGCTACAACTGCCAGCCTTACGGCGTGTCTTCTGGCGCCACACCGGGTGCGCCACTCCTAGTGCCACTCAGCGGGTGCTGCTACGGCTACTAGCCTTCCGGCGTTTCTTCTGACGCCACGCCGGGTGCGTCACTCCGGTGCGCTACTCCTAGTGCCACTCAGCGGGTGCTGCTACAGCTGCCAGCCTTACGGCGTGTCTTCTGGCGCCACACCGGGTGCGCCACACCGGGTGCGCCACTCCTAGTGCCACTCAGCGGGTGCTGCTACGGCTACTAGCCTTCCGGCGTTTCTTCTGACGCCACACCGGGTGCGTCACTCCTAGTGCCACACCGGGTGCGCCACACCGGTGCGCTACTCCTAGTGCCACTCAGCGGGTGCTGCTACGGCTGCCAGCCTTCCGGCGTGTCTTCTGGCGGCCACACCGGGTGCGCCACTCCTAGTGCCACTCAGCGGGTGCTGCTACAGCTGCCAGCCTTTGGGCGTGTCTTCTGACGCCACACCGGGTGCGTCACTCCTAGTGCCTCACCGGGTGCGCCACACCGGTGCGCGCCGGTGCCACTCAGCGGGTGCTGCTACGGCTGCCAGCCTTTGGGCGTGTCTTCTTGCGCCACACCGGGTGCGCCCCTCCTAGTGCCACTCAGCGGGTGCTGCTACGGCTACTAGCCTTCCGGCGTTTCTTCTGACGCCACACCGGGTGCGTCACTCCTAGTGCCACACCGGGTGCGCCACACCGGTGCGCTACTCCTAGTGCCACTCAGCGGGTGCTGCTACGGCTGCCAGCCTTCCGGCGTGTCTTCTGGCGCCTAGCCGGGTGCGCCACTTCTAGTGCCACTCAGCAGGTGCTGCTACAACTGCCAGCCTTACGGCGTGTCTTCTGGCGCCACACCGGGTGCGCCACTCCTAGTGCCACTCAGCGGGTGCTGCTACGGCTACTAGCCTTCCGGCGTTTCTTCTGACGCCACGCCGGGGGCGTCACTCCGGTGCGCTACTCCTAGTGCCACTCAGCGGGTGCTGCTACGGCTGCCAGCCTTCCGGCGTGTCTTCTGGCGCCACACCGGGTGCGCCACTCCTAGCGCCACTCAGCGGGTGCTGCTACGACTGCTAGCCTTCCGGCGTGTCTTCTGGCGCCACACCAGGTGCGTCACTCCTAGTGCCACTCAGCGGGTGCTGCTACAGCTGCTAGCCTTTCGGCGTGTCTTCTGGCGCCACACCGGGTGTGCCACTCTAGTGCCACTCAGCGGGTGCTGCTACGGCTGCCAGCCTTCCGGCTGGCTTGATTTCTGGCGCCACACCGGGTGCGTTACTACTAGTGCCACACCGAGAGCGCTGCTGCCTCTGCTAGAGTTCCGGAATTTCGTGTGCGCCACTCCTAGTGCCACACCGAGAGCGCTGCTGCCAGCCTTCCGGCGTGTCTTCTGCCTCCACACCGGGTGCACCATTTTTAGTGCAACTGTGCGTGCGCTGCTGCGACTGCTAGCTTTCTGGCGTGACTTCTGGAGCCACACCGTGTGCGTCACTCTTTGTGCCACTCTGCAAGCGCTGCTTGCCCTGCTAGCCTTCCGGCGTGACTTCTGGTACCCAGCGCCGCTGCCATGCTTTCGGCGTTACTTCTGGCGCCCCACCGGGTGCGCCCCTCCTAGTGCCACTCAGCGGGTGCTGGTTCGGCTGCTAGCCTTCCGGCGTGTCTTCTGGTGCCACAGCGGGTGCGCCACTCCTAGTGCCACTCAGCGGGTGCTGCTACGGCTGCCAGCCTTCCGGCATGTCTTCTGGCGCCACACCGGGTGTGCTACTCCTAGTGCCACTCAGCGGGTGCTGCTACAGCTGCCAGCCTTCCAGCGTGTCTTCTGGTGCCACACCAGGTGCGCCACTCCTAGTGCCACTCAGCGGGTGCTGTTACGGCTGCCAGCCTTCCGGCGTGTCTTCTGGCGCCACACCGGGTGCGCCACTCCTAGTGCTACACCGGGTGCGCCACACCGAGAACGCTGCTGCCAGCCTTCCGGCGTGTCTGCTGGTGCCACACCGGGTGCGCCACTCCTAGTGCCACTCTGCGGGTGCTGCTAAGGCTGTCAGCCTTACGGCGTGTCTTCAGGCGCCACACTGGGTGCGCCACTCCTAGTGCCACTCTGCGGGTGCTACTACGGCTGCCGGACTACTGGCTCCACACCGGGAGCGCTGCTGCCCCTGCCAGCCTTCCGGCGTGTCGACTCTACACCGGGTCCGCCACTCCCAGTGCCACACCGAGAGCGCTGCTGGCGCCACTCCGGATGCGCCACTCCTTGTGCCACTCTGCGGGCGCTGCTACCTCTGCCAGCCTGCTGGCGTGACATCAGACTCTACACCGGGTGCGCCACTCTTAGTGCCACTCAGCACCACACTGGGTGCGCCACTCTTTAGTGCCACTCTGCGCCACACTGGGTGCGCCACTCTCTAGTGCCACTCTGAGCTACAACTGGGTGCGCCACTCTTTAGTGCCACTCTCAGCCACACTGGGTGCGCTGCTGCCGCTGCCAGCCTTCCAGCGAGACTTCTGGCGCCACACCGGGTGCGCCACTCTGCGTGCGCTGCTCCTAGTGCCATACTAATGGTAATTTAAGGTATCATTAAAAAAAAATGTGCAGTTTTTATATAATAGTTAAATTTTTGGCCATACCTTTGAGCTAAAGGCTCCAAATGTACAATACTGCTTCCGCTAGCCCACCCGGAGCATAACTTCTGCTTCGAGCTCACAGATTTGCCTTCAATCTTTTTGCGGTCCGCCATATCCTTCGCAAAACTCATAGAACAGCTGCGGAGACGGCGCCTTCTGCTACCAGCCGCGAGAGCGACTGCTGCCATCAGCTTCGAGGGCGGCTTGCTGAGAGGGCAACTTCTGCTGCGAGCTGCGAAGTCGGCTGCAACTGCCAGCCTGCAAAGGCTCACGCTGCCGTCTGCCTGCAAAGGCGGACCTGCTGAGAGGGCAACTCCTGGTGGCAGCTGCGAGTGTGATTGCTGCCAGCGGCTGCTGCCTCCCCCCTGCAAAGGCGCCCGCTGCTGCCAGCCTACAAAGGCGCCCGCTGCTTCCTGCCTACAAAGGTGCCTGCTGCGAACAGCTGCAAGAGCGACTGCTGCCGCCGGCTGCGAGTCCAGCTGCTGCTGCTAGCCTGCAAAGGCTGCTTCTGCCGTCTGCCTGAAAAGGCGTCAGCTGCTGCCAGCCTGCAAAGGCGCCTGCTGCTGCCAGCTAAGAAGGTGGCTCCTGCTGCCAGCTGTGCGAGCGACAGCGGCCGTCAGCTGCGAGTCTAACTGGTGCTGTCTACTGACAAGAAAGCGGCTCCTGCGACCACTTGCGAGAGCGGCTGAAGCCACCAGCTGCGAAGCCGGCTGCTGCCGGTAGCCTGCGAAAGTGTCTACTGCTGCCTGCCGCGAGGTAGACTGCTGTCACCAGCTACGAGAATGAAGTGACGGCTGCTGTTACGGCGGCAACTATTGCTTCTGGGCCCAACTTTCAGAACCCAAAAATCAGGTGCAATATTTTCCTTACAAAATCAAAGTTTTTCCAGTTCGGAATCGACGTTTTGTTACAGATTTTCTCCATTCTTTTAGGTAGAAACATCGTCGGTTGCCGATCGGGTAGGCCACTTCAGATGCTCACAGCCCACCGGGGACGCCACTCTAGACGCCAACCCACCGGGTGCGCCACTCCTGCCGCCAGCCCACCGGTTGCACCACTCCAGACGCCAGCCCATCGGCTGCGCTACTTCTGCCGCCAGCCCACCGGGTGCGCCACTCCAGACGCCAGCCCACCGGGTGCGCCACTTCAGACGCCAGCCCACGGGGTGCGCCACTCCAGACGCCAACCCACCGGGTGCGCTACTCCTGCCACCATCCCACCGGGTGCGCCACTCCAGACGCCAGCCGACCGGGTGCGCCACTCCAGACGACAACCCACCGGTTGCGCCACTCCCGACGCCAGCCCACCGGGTGCGCCACTCCAGACGCCAACCCACCGGGTGCGCTACTCCAGACGCCAGCCTACAGTGTGCGCCACTTCAGACGCCAGCCCACCGGGTGCGCCACTCCAGACGCCAGCCCACCGAGTGCGCGTCTCCAGACGCCAGCCCACCGGGTGCGCCAATCCAGACGCCAGCCCACCGCGTGCGTCTCTCCAGACGCCAGCACACCGGGTGCGCCACTCCAGACGCCAGCCCACCGGGTGCGCCACTCATGCCGCCAGCCCACCGGGTGCGCCACTCCAGATACCAGCCCACCGGGTGCGCCAATCCAGACGCCAGCCCACCGAGTGCGCCACTCCTGCCGCCAGCTCACCGGGTGCGCCTTTCCAGACGCCAGCCCACCGGGTGCGCCACTCCAGACGCCAGCCCACCGGGTACGCCACTCCTGCCGCCAGCCCACCGGGTGCGCCCACTGCAGACGCTAGCCCACCGGGTGCGCCACTCCAGATGCTAGCCTACCGGGTGCGCCACACCAGACGCCAGCGCATCGGGTGCGCCACTCCTGCTATCAGCCCACCGGGTGCGCCATTCCAGACGCCAGCCCACCGGGTGCGCCACTCCAGATGCCAGTCCACCGGGTGCGCCACTCCTGACGCCATCCAACGGGTGGTCCATGTCGTCGTGCCACCACGGGGTATGCCCACTCATTTGTTGCGATAGGTATTGGTGATTTATGTTTCAGATTCAAATTATACTCTTAGTTATCTAAATTTTACAAGTCCAAGAACAACTGCACCCTCGATAAAGTAGCAGACATTGTTTATAAGATAATATTAAAGAGTAATATGATAAAATGGCAATCAACATAAAATATTAAAGAAATACCAACCAAAGCGTCGAACACCAGTCGCACGAGTATGCACGAGTTTTACAACACTGCGCCACTGTAAGTCTGTTGTGATTTTGAACACACCCTGGCTCGTTCTTTGATAATCCATGTTATGTGATTAGGGAGCTGCATGTTGCGAAACGTATTGTTTATTTCTGCTCCAGACTACAAAAATTTGGGCAATATACAGATAAGAATTTTCTTCATAACTTTATAATGATGTTTGCATTGTACATTGTATGGCACATTCGGTTAACCACTTAAATACTTTTCGTACTAATAGACACTAGCAAGACACCCGCCGACCAGGAACGAGAATGGGGAAAGTATCCTGAAAATTTCCAGTTGAATGTACAGCGAAGTAATGATTGATAAAAATCTAAAATCAGGAATGTAAAGCTGATCAGCTGCGTAATAACGGCTTTTTTGACAGATGACGATTCGCCAGCCTGCATGATGCCTGAAATGAGGGGAATACATTGCCTACTCCTTAATGCTATTCTTTCTCAGATTCACTATAAACTGAAGCTATTGGAACTTCATTAAACGAGCATCTGCCTGCAGTATGTACTAAAGGCCTTTTCAAATCATGTCTGGTATCGACTACAACAAGAGGAGGCTCTCTCTCTTCACGAAGCTCTCTGTACATTTACATTACCTTGCTAATGAGAAATAACCGTCGGGTCTACTTACCTACGCATGCAACCAGAAAGATAAGGTTATATTAGTATTGATATTGACTCCCAAATGATGAGTAACTGTCACTGCTTTTGGCATCCTGTTAAACTGAACATCCGAGTGTCATCCCAATTCTTAAGACAAGGCTTTAGGATCAATTTCCTTACGGTCAACTTGACGAGACGAATCACCTTTGAAAGAGAGATCCCATTCGACATCCGCTCATACAACAAAAGGTTTTTTTTGAAAACTAATCGTTTAATGCAGACAAATAAGCTTCAGGACGTATCGACGAATAAGCGCAGCGCATTATGCAAGGTAGTCATTTCCGCAACCTGTCTATCGGGTCGTCACTTTTGTGGCCAGATGACTGACTCCGCCAGCCCACCGGAAGCGCAACGTGCGTCGTGCCACCATGGGGTATGCCGACTTATTTGTTGCGACAGGTGTTTTTTATTTATGTTTCAGATTCTGCACAGATGCTGCACTGCACCCTTGATATAGTAGCAGACAATTTCCGTAAGATATGATTACTGTATAATTTTATAAGAATATGTCAGTCATAACAAAATCTTAAAGATGTACGAGTACCTACTAAAACTGACCAGACGTCGAACACCATTTGCACCAATACACACCAGTTAATTACAACACTGCTACCTTTCCCGTTGTAAGTTTGTTGTGATTTTGGACAACTCGATAATTTTTTTATAATCTATGCTATGTGATTAGGAACTTGCGTGTTGCGAAACGTATTGTTTCTTTCTGTTCCAGACTCCAAAAATGTGGACATATTACGGATAAGAATTTTCTTCATAATTACAAAGTAATGATGTTATGCTGTGCATTATACCTACTATATCGCACGTTTGCTAAGCCACTTGCATACTTTTTGTACCAATAGACACCAGCAAGATACCTGCACGATACACGGGCACAGTATCCTGAAAGTATCCAGTTCAATGTTCAGCGAAGTAATGATGGATTAACCAGTGCTTATGAATCGTAACGTAAGATTGTCTGTGCATTCGCTTGTCTTGACAGATAAAGATTCACCGGCTTGCGTGAAGAACGAGCTCCAACTGTAAAATAAGACTGCTTTTGTTTAACACATCTATTCGTAGGTTATCGAGTCAATTGAGATAATCAGCCGAAGAAGGAATGGAAAGCTGATCGGCTGCTTAGCAACGGCAAATGTTTGTAAGACCTTCTGTGGATTCGCTTGTCTTTTTGACAGATGACGATTCGCCAGCATGCATGGTGCACGAAATGAGTGGAAGATGTTGCCTACATGCGGTCTACTTCTTAATGCTATTCCTTCTCAGATTCACTTTAAACTGAAGGTGACGTCACTCCGTCAGAAGAGCTTCAGAAAACTATTGAAACTTCATTAAACCAGCATCTGCAGTATGTAATTCTTACAAATTTGTCAAGACCTTTTCCGGGCATGCCTGGTATCTACTACAACAACACGAGGCTTACGAAGCTCTTTATAGGTTCACAGTATGTACACCATCGTTTCTAGAGACTACCCTGCTAATGAAGAAAACCTTCAAGTCTACGTCATTCAACTACCACATGCAACAAGAAAGATAAGGTTATATTAGTATTGATATTGACTCCAAATTATGAGCAACTGTCACTGTCTTCGGCGTCCTGCTAAACTAAACATCAAGTATCACCTCCAAATCTTAAGATAATGCTTTTTGATTAAAAAGAAATACTGTCAGCGTGACGAGATGATCCACCATTGAAAGAGATATCCCATCAAGACTTATAGACGAATAAGCGCAGCGAAATTATGCAAGGTAGCCATTTCTGTCACTCGTCCACCGAGTGGTCACATTTGTCGCCAGATGACTCCGCCAACACACCGGGTGCACCTCCAGACGGCAGCCCACCGGGTGCGCCTCTCCAGACGGCAACCCACCGGGTGCGCGACTCCAGACGCCAGCCACCGAGTGCGCCTCTCCAGACTTCAGCCCACCAGGTGCCTCTTCATGCGACAGATTAAATTTTCCTTCCAGCGCACCGGGTATGTTATTACGCTGCAAGCCAATGGCCAATACTCAAATACTCGTTTACAGAATAGTCGCAATTGGTAATGTTATTTGTTTCAGAATTCCTAGTTCTATCAATCAAACAGAGTGGATGTATAAGGGTAATACCGCTCTAGTACGTACGTACATTTATAGTGTGATTTGAATGTAGTCTACCAATCATAATATGGGCCGATTTTAAATAAACTACCAACTGAGCCAGCGAGTTGATGTGCTGCTACGTAATCCTGAGCTGCAGTCTTCGGCAAGTTATCAAGCCAGCTTTTTATGTAGCCAAGCTGTTAGCCTCGCTAGACTAGCCAACTAGACTCGCAAGTACAAGTCGAAAATGGTCATTGACCAGAATTTCAAGATGCGTCAATACCTCTGTAAGTTCTGCTTAAAATATTTAACTTTTTTAAGATGAAGAAGCTGCTTAGGTCTTTATAATATCGACGAGCTCAATATCTGTTTTGCGAAAGGTATTGGTAATTTTTTCAGGCACATATTATATTTGAATGGATTATGGAAGTCGAACAACCCTTGCCCGTTAGCAGACTATTAGATTGAATCAAAGTGCAAGGTAATGATAAAGTAATAAGCAATACATATTAGATAGACTGGCTCCAGGACGAATATAAATTTCACACATGTTTTACATCCCCATCTTTCACGCAGTAAGCTGTAAGTAATGCTCTATGGACACCCTGTTCTTTTTATAACTGCAAATCGACGATATACGAGTAGAAACGTAGCATGTTGCGAAAGGTATTGTTTCTTCTGTTCCAGATTCGAACAATGTGGACAAGATAAGAGTTTCCTTCATAATTATGTTTGTAATAATATTGAGCATCGTACTATAGGCATATACGCTTAGCTACTTGTTATCGTTCTAATAGATGCTAGCAAAAAAGCCGTCAATCAGCAGCGAGAATAGACAAAGTAACCTGAAACTAACTTGAATATTATCATCCAGTGCTTTGAGCCGAGACGTAAGATTGTCTGTGCATTCGCTTGCCTTTTGACAGATGACGATTCGCCAGCCTACGTGAACCACGCCTCCTACGACTACAAAATGTGACTTTTTCGCTTTAACATCATCTCTTCGCAGATTGTCGAGTCGAGTCAATCCAGATTTATGCCAATCAAGGAATGGAAAGCAGATCTACGCGATAGCTATTTGTACTCAAAGACCCTCCGTGCATTCACTTGTCTTTTGACAGATGACGATTGGCCAGCCGGCATTCCATTACGACCATTTTGATTCACAGTACGTACATCTTCGTTCTTCTGATGCGACAACCTTCCATAAAAAAACCTTCGGGTCTTCTTTTACTATCTACACATGAAACCAGAAAGATAAGGTTATATTTAATTATTGATATTGTCTCCAAAATGATCACCAACTACGGTCTCCGACGTCCTTATGAACTGAACATCGAGTATCACTCCAAATTTTAAGATAAGGCTTTAGGATAAGATTCCATACGGCCAGTGTGACGAAACATCTCCGGGGAAGAGGTCCCAGACTACAACCACGCATGTAACGCAAGGTTTTCTAAGTAAGCTGTTGGTCTTTATTCTGGCAAATAAACTTCAAGACGAATAAGCGCAGTGACATGATGCAAGGTGTGTTTTATAGGATTCAGGTTGAATGCATCAAGCTTTTACATCCCATTGCATTGCGAAACGTGTTTATTTTTTGTTACAGATAGGCGATTGTATTATTGTAGTAAAAAGGTGAAAGGCTAAGTGCACATCTGCCAAAGCGCCCATAGTCGATGATACCAGCAAGAATGTATCGCCTTCTACTTAATGATATTTCTTCTCAGATACACTTTGAAATGAAGACGCAGTGAATCTGACAGAAGAGCTTCAGAGAGCTATTTAAACTTCACTTTACCAGCTAGTTATCAGTATGTACTGAATATAACATGCAAATATAGCTTCACATCAGCCAACCTGCTTACACCCCCCGAGGTCTGCTTGGTTTCAACTTTAACGACATGAAGCTCTTCACGGTGCTTATAACGACTTTCGGCGTCAACTTTCAACCATTTAGATTTACAGTACGTATATCTTCGTTCTCCTGACATGCGACAACCTTCCATGAGGATTAACCTTCGGGTCTACTTTAACTACCTACACATGAAACCAGAAAGATAAGGTTATTTATAAATTTTGATATTGCCTCCAAATGACGAGCAACCACAGTCCTGGACGTCCTGTCGAACTGTAAATCGAGTATTACCTCCAAATTTTAAGATAAGGCTTTAGGATAAGATTCCTTACGGCCAGCGTGACGAGGCATCTTCGGAAAAGAGATCCCAGACGACACCTACGTATGTAACAAAAGGTTTTTTTAAGTAAACTGTTGGTCTAATTTCTGGCAAATAAACTTCAAGACATATCGACGAATAAGCGCAGCGATATGATGCAAGGTGTGTAACAATATTCAGGTTGAATGCATTAATCTTTTACATCCCATGGCATTGCGAAACGTGTGTTTATTTTTTTGTTACAGATAGGTGTTTGTATAGTTTTAGTAAAAGGTGTGCACACTTGCAAAAGCCTCCATAGTTGTCCACTTTAGAGCACTCTTGGATGTAACATGTCATTAAACCTAACAACTTACAACTGGTATCAATCTAGCTATGTACTTGCAACCATGCGACACTGTATGCCAAAAAATTATGTTACTATGCTTGTCTACCGAGCTGCGTTTGTTTATTCGTAAGTCACTTGACCAGGTTATGTGTGCTTTAACGCGGCATCAATATCGCAACTTATCTTTGTTAATTGTATGCTATTTATGTAATGTATCTGGTGGCATGTATTTGTCATTTAGCCATATAACGCAGAAACTAGTTGTTCAAGGAATGGTGGTTAAAGTAAGCATGCTTCACATGGTGTTTTTGTTAAATGCTTTGACAAAATTAATCAGTGTAATGGAAGTCAGTAGCACAAAGAGTTCATCTATGATGTAAAGCTTGAGTGCTGTTAATAATAATTTATTTCAGTAACATGGTGTAGGTAAGAAACCTCTTTTATATCGATTTGTTAGTGAAGCTATGGGTCTAATTTGATTTCTTTCAGAATGTCTCACGTATGAGTGTGAGTACTTAGATACTGTTTTTTTTTTTATAGCAGATTCAGATTTTGTTTTGGTTGAATGTTTTTCTTTGTGTTATTTTGCGTGGGATAATAAGTTTTGTTTCAGTTACACTAGGTATTTATAAAGCATGACTAATAAAATAATAGTTGATAATGAACAAATAATGGAAAATTATGAATATTGCAAAGAAATATGGAACATTAACAATAGCGAAAAGTAAAAAGATAGGAACATCGCGTTACAAATATATAAACGAAATTTCAAATGGATAAGTACCTAAATATAACCTAATTATATGGATTATCCACTGGGTAATTTAAATATAATTTTCAGACTCATCGAAACTAAAATGTAAATGGATGGTAAAATTATTAATAATAAAAAGATATAAATGCATATCATATCATTGAAGGTAATGTAATGTCTTCCTTAAAAATTTAAAATATAGTATTTAGTTTTTGCCATAACACAATTTATTCCAGTTAAGTATAAGTTCGATGCAAATAATATATGGAGAGGAATAACAAAATAATTAATGAAACAAAGAACGCAAACGTCATGAGTAGTTTAAAGGAATAAATGTAACTACAAGATGCAAACAAAAGTTAATGTATAATATTTAATGTGGACAATAAAATTTTAAAAGTTATGTTAAGCCATTTGATGAGTAAGTACCTTAGGTATAAGTTTACTAACAGTACTTTGCAGGTGTTCTTTGTTAGATGTAAATATCTAGAATACAAGTTATAATAGAAAGGGGAGTAAACTCAAAATAATGTAAGAAAGCATGCGGAAATAAATGAAATTGCTAAAATTCCTTTGGATTCTAACTAATTGGTTACAGATACATAGAATATGTAAGTACTGTCAACTTAAAAAGGGACTAATTATTTTATTTCAGTTAGATTTTTACGATGTGTAAGTACCTAATACATACCTATCCAAATAATCAGCAGAGGTAATTTTCAATAAACACGTAGGTAGGGTGGTAATAAAATTTTGAATTCACAGACAAAAATCGTACAAAATAAAGGCATGGTAAAATTCCAAGTATTTTGAGGCGTAACAATAAATAATTCAAAATATTGGAAGACTGATTGGTAGTATCTACTAACTTAATAAAAATAGCAAAAGAGAATAAGTTCCTAAATAATCTTAAAGATAATCTCTTTTAATAGGACACTCATTTCGGTAAGTCCTTTAAAGAAATATTGATTTAAACGATCCTATTTCAGCACTTCTTAAATATGTAAGTAAACAAAGAAGTATTTTAATAGAACTGCATGTTTGGTAGGCTAAAACAAATTTCATCAACAGGATGAATGATCTTATGGATCATTGTTAAATAGATACCAACATTGATAAAAGAGGAAGAAATAAGTAATTACAAAATTGAGAAAACGTGTTTTTTAAATTTTGATTCATTTATGGATGGTTATTCAGTCTTAGGGTAAGTCCCTTAATAAATTTAAGTCCTCAGATCAAATTGAAAAGATTTACTGTCATGATACAAATAAAGTCATAATATGAACTATCTAGATTATAAAATGGGAATATGGATAAATAAGTACAAAGATGGAAAGCAATACCAAACTATGTCAAAAAGGACAGTTTACATTATTCATCAAGTTAATGAACAACCATAAAAATAATATACAATATGTTTGTATACCACACAGTGATAAATTATTGAGTAACATAATAGGTGAGTAGAATTTAATAGCTTGTTCGCAGGGATATTTGTTGTGGGAAAACACATTATTAGTATTGAGATATAAACAGAATAAAATTATTGTAAAATGATGATTGAAATTAAAATATAGGAGAAAGAAATTAAGGGGTACCTAAAACAAAATCAAATGTATTGTACTGATTGATAATATCCCAAGAATGACTCCAACTAAACACTAAGTAAGAAAAGGACTCAAATAATACAATACACAAAAAACGAATGCTGATTGAATGTAAAGCCCTCTCAACTGTATGAAAATATTCAATCTTAACTCAAGATATACAAATATATCGAAGAAATAATAAGATGGCTAATACATTACGATTACGAAGAAACCTGAACCTTAAATTCCTGATACATTATATGTATCTGAAATACTAAAAAACAATTTTACAAAAATAAGCAAATATAACATATAAAATAACTTGAAGAAGTAAGTCCCTTACATAAATTAATATAAAAAGACGAGAGAAAGAATACTGGAAGCAAGAAGACCAGAAGCAAGAAGACTAGAAGGAAGAAGACTAGAAGAAAGAAGACTAGAAGAAAGAAGACTTGAAGAAAGAAGACTTGAAGAAAGAAGACTCGAAGAAAGAAGACTTGAAGAAAGAAGACTTGAAGAAGGAAGACTTGAAGAAGGAAGACTTGAAGAAAGAAGACTCAAGAAGGAAGACTTGAAGAAAGAAGACTCGAAGAGGGAGGACTTGAAGAAAGAAACAGTGAAAGAATACTGGAAAATAAAATATGAAGAAAGATAAAAAACTAAAAGAGGATAAGAGAAAGAAAACGACAAGAAAGAAGACGTAAACGAAGAAGAGGTGAAAAAAGAAGACATGAAGGAAGAAGAGGTAAAAAAATAAGATAAGAAGAAAGAAGAAAGATGAGGTGAAGAAACAAAACGTGAAAAAACAAGATGGGAAGAAAGAAGACCTGAAGAAACAAGACGGGAAAAAAGAAGGCGTAAAGAAACAAGACGTGAAGAACGAAAACGTGAAGAAACAAGATGTGTACATAGCAGACGTGAACAATAGACGTGAAGAACGAAAACGTGAAGAAGGAAGACTTAAAGAAAGAAGACGTTAAAAAAGAAGACGTTAAGAAAGAAGACATGAAGAAAGAAGACGTGAAGAAAGAAGACTGAAAAACGAAGATGAGAACAAAGAAGACGTGGAAAACGAAGACCAGCAAATAATGAAATTTAAAGGAAATTGTGAAAAAGAAAATATACCGAGGCTCTAAATAAAAGAACATGACAACAAGAAAGAAAACTAGTAGTAATAAGGCTTTGAAGAAAGAACTTTATCAGAATATTGAAAGACAGAAGATTAAAAAATGAAGATTCAAAGAAAGAAGATTGGAAGACAGAAGACTGTAAGACAGAAGATTTGAAGACAGAAGCTTGGAAGACAGAAGATTTGAAGACAGAAGCTTGGAAGATAGTAGATACGAAGTCAGAAGATGAGAAGATTGGAAGAAAGAAGATAAGAAGAAAGAAGATTGGAAGAAAGAAGATTAGAAGACAGAAGATTGGAAGAAAGAAGATTGGAAGACAGAAGATTAGAAGACAGAAGATTGGAAGAAAGAAGATACGAAGGTAGAAGATAAGAAGATTGGAAGAAAGAAGATTAGAAGACAGAAGATTGGAAGAACGAAGATAAGATGAAATAAATAAGATAAGAAGAAAGAAAAACGAAGATATACAGGACATAGAAACAAAGAAAAGTGACGGTCGACGAAAATATATGAAATGGAACTTGGAAAATGCTTAAAACAGCATACTAAAAAACTTAAAACACATCTTCAAATTTATTAAGTAATCTAAAAATAAGACAGACCAGTAGAAACAAGACCGGAAATAACAAGACTTTAAAAAACAATACCCGAAAAAACAAGGCATAAGTAAAAAGGCCAGATAGAGGTTATGAAAAATATACCATAACATTAGAACAAAATAAAAGAGATTACAAGAAATAAGTTCAGAAGAAACATGAACAGAAGAAAAAAGGCCATAAGAGACAAGATCAGAAGAAACAAGGTTAGAAAAAAGACGAACAGAAGAAACAAGACTAGATGAAACAGGACCATAAAAAACAAGACCATAAAAACAAGACCAGAAAGAGACTATGACAAATAGGACCAAAAGATAAGAAAGGATAAATGAGAGTAAAAGAAATAACACCATAAGAAACAAGACCAGAAATAGATTATGAGAAACAAGATTTAAAGATACTAACAGAATTAATAAGACAAAAAAAGGCAAGATCACAAGAAACAAAGATGATAATAACAGAATTAATAAGACAAGAAGAAGCAAGACTAGAAGAAACAAGACCAGAAGAAACAAACCAGAAGAAAAAATATTAGAAGAAACAAGAACAGAAGAAACAAGACCGGAA
This sequence comes from Chrysoteuchia culmella, assembly GCA_910589605.1. NCBI lineage: Eukaryota > Metazoa > Arthropoda > Insecta > Lepidoptera > Crambidae > Chrysoteuchia > Chrysoteuchia culmella. The sequence continues at coordinate 10,315,096 of OU342661.1, read as the reverse complement.
GAAACAAGAACGAAGAAACAAGACCGGAAGAAACAAGACCGGAAGAAACAAGAACAAAAGAAACAAGAACAGATGAAACAAGATCAGGAGAAACAAGACCAGAAGAAACAAGACCAGATGAAACAAGACCAGAAGAAACAAGACCAGAAGAAACAAGACCAGAAGAAACAAGACTAGAAGAAACAAGAACAAGAGAAACAAGACCAAAAGAAACAAGACATTGATAAAAGAAACAAATAGACAAGAAAATAGAAGGAAGACTTAAGTCATTTGGAGAAGAGATGACATCGCATAAACTAGGTGATGATTATAATATTATTTTTAGGCCTGAGTTCACCAACTAATTAACGATAAACGTAATTTAATGTCATTGCATTTGAGTCGTTTGTTTGAAGTGTAAAGGTACAGAAGGATGTTTTAAACCACTAAACCCTGATTATCTAATCGACAGTTGGTGAACTCCGCTCTTAATGTTACTACAGTGAACAAAGCAATTATCTAAAATAGTAGCAGTTTCAATGCATTAATATCTGTTGTTACTATATCATCATTACCATTTCTAAAAGGATCATACTGAAAATTCATCCTTTTTAACCATTTGTTTTTCGTCTGCAGGTTTTCGAGAAGGAGATTGGTGACCATTGATGGAAATCCTACGTTTGTCGGCCGATTAGCAGCAAAGGAAGAATGTAAACTTTAATTACTCTAAATAAAAGTGATATTTGTAAAATATGAAACTTTTCTATTTTTTAAATTAAACATTGAAGTATTATTGCACTGACGTAATTAAACCCTTTTTATTCGACTATTTTAGTTTCATTTCATTCTGTACATTATTAGGAATTACCTAAAACTTACCTAAATGCATAAAAAAAATCTTTCTAAATTCATAGTAAAAATGCCTACTTTCCTAATGTCTATTCAAACCAACCAGCGGGCGCGAATGCCCGTGAGCGTCAAGATGGCGGGATCAAAGGGAATTTTAAATGTATCACAAGACGGTTTTTGGGTCCGTTCCACCTAGTTACATCGTAGTTACATTAATGTAACTAGTTTTTACATTTAACTACTTGGAATAAAAATGTCCAACTAGTTACATTAATGTAACTACGATGTAACTAGGTGGAACGGACGAGTTTATGTGCTACATAATGTACACGGACATTTGTACCTCTAAAGGTAAAGGAAGTATGTCAAGAAGACCTCCCTGATCCCGCTACTTTGACGTCAAAGTGGCACGACCTTCTGAAAGCGCTACACGGAGGCGCGGAACCACTACCGATTTAACACCCCCCAAAAGCTTTTACGAAGATTTCAATATAGCAATAGTTAATACCCTGTTTCTACCTTAAAATGGTATCTAAAATAACTTTGTAAATGCCACCATTTCATATTGATAAGCATTTTTCATGCTAACCTGTAAATTTTGTCCGAGCAATAAGTAACTAGAGTAAAAATGTGACTAAATTTGTAGGCATTTTGTAAGGATGTACCTACACTGTAACCGCTCTAGTGGCCAGATTGCCACTCGCTCGGTGCCTCTTATCGGCCATGTCATTCGACACCTAAAAATTTCGGCACGCACACTTAGAAACCGTCAAAAGAGACTCTGTGGCCACGTATGGTGATAACGTTTTGTTTTTTGTAAAGCGTAGGTACGAATGGCAACTTATAACTTATATAAGTGGGTTTCGACTGGTTTCGACTGTATAATTTATTTCTTTTTGTTAATCAGCACTTAAGACAGAGAGAAAAAACCCTAAAAAGTGAGTCAAATTAAAATATTTTTATGACCTTGGGTCATAAATAGTTATTTGTTATGCAAGGCTGGAAAGTTGGTTATTTAACGGCGAGTTGTTAAGAATAGTGTATTACACCCTTTATTAGGCTGTATGCAATAATGTCTTTGCATTAACTAAACGTCTCCCACTGCCGCTTCAGCAGGACATACTCCTGAAGGTTTGTTGACCGGTTCTAAACCAGACCTCGGTCACCTTCATGTTTTTGGGTGCATTGCATATTCGCTTACACCAAACGTCAAAAGTTAGATGCGAGGAGTAAGATGTACATCTTTGTAGGTTGCAGTGAGACAACGACAGGCTTTGTAGTGAAGTTAGGTGGGATCACGTAAGCAGCGTTTGTTGCCCCTTTCAAGTACTGAGGCGGAATATTTGTCTATAAATGATGTGTGTAAAGATATATGTTTCATTAAGAACTTTATGTTAGAAGTTTTGTGTATGAAACTTATGACTGTTATTTATAACGACAATCAGAGTGCAAATAAGCTAGTAGAGACGAGGGAACACTGCCATAAACGTACTAACATTACATTTTATCAAGGACTTGGTACATAATCATAATATAACTATTAAGTTCTTACCCAGCGAACGAATGATTGCTGATGTAGGTACTTACCAAACCATTGAGCGCAAACAAGCATTCTACAGCAACGGTGGCTCTGTATACATACGCGTATAACCGCCATTTTGACGTTTGTATGTGTGCGTGAGATTGTGCCTATCATGTAAAAAATAACTTTTTTTTTATAAATATTTAGTCGTTTATGGCTAATATGTGGTGTGATTTTATATTCTCAATGAAATTACCCGTGTAATAAATACCACCAATTATTACGCGCAATGTTTTACCTCGAAAAACAATAACGTCGTGTAACCGTTACATTGTTCGGATTTTACGAAGATAGATTTTTCAAAATTAGTGATTTATTTGTACATATAACTGATCTGTATAACATAAAGAATAATAAAATGTATCAATAACTTACCGTTCTTTGGAAAAAACACTGGTAAAACACAAAACTCACGAACCACTTTTCGGCCGGTCGGCATTCATATTTGAACTGGTAATTGTAACGTTTCTCTAAGCTGAATGATGAGTGAAGTTCTCGATCATTAGTTCAATATTATAGGGAAATATAGATAGGAAAATAAAGCAATATAGACCGTATTTCAAGTGTATATATTTCAAAATCAAGTTGAAAGTGTCGCAGGTCACCTGAACACTGATCAGAGTGGCCGCATATTTCATACGAGAATATTGATCAGGGTTAAAGCAGCGGAAGGGTTAAACTTTCTGTTCTGTGAGTGAACCAATCAAAATAAAAGTTAGCAAGTAAGCCTAAATTAAGCCAATCAGAGTTAAGAATATCCAATGTTACTAAAGCAATCCGTATTTTTGCAAAAACCCTATCTTTTTTCAGTAACATTGAGAAATATCAACACCTTTAATTATCCGTGTTTTCGCAATATCTCTAGGAGTTTTGCATAAAATCCCCTGCTATTTATTGCTATTTATCAAATCCCCTTTCGGACCTGAGTCACACGATCGTGACTTGCGATTTTAAAAAATCAAACGTCACGCGATATTCGTTTCTACGGGCGCCACATAATCGTGCGTTTGTCAAGTAACCAATGAGAAATAGTTTTCGCGGCAAAACAGTTTAGCAGGAGCGTGCGAGCTGCCAAAATGGCTGCGTTCCCTGACCCCCGGAAACAACAACGTAAGTTTTATTGGATATATTGAGTTTTTATTGCAATTTCTTATATCTGCATGTTTTTACATTGGCAGATGCATGAAGTAACATATTCAGGCAAAATTTTCTGTTAGATATTACTAACTATTGATAACGCTATGAGCAAAAATGCAACATCACGATCGTGAGCTTTGGGTCTTAACTGTACTAGCGCACTAACGTGACTTTTTAAAAAGATGTGTGTATTCTAAGTATTTTATTTTATTTTAGGTTTGCCTTTAGATGATGATAATATCCTAAGCTTATTGGAGTATGGTAACTGCTCGGACAGAGAAGTTGACTATGGTGATGACGAATTTGTGGCGCCACTCGAACGTGAAGTCAGTAAACCTGCTGGTATCTGTTACCATTGGGTATGCAGATGACACCACTTTAACTATCTGCTAGTTAAAACATTTTTCAACTGCAAAGGCTATCAGTGATGAAATCCAGTCTTGTCGACCATACGAATCTAGCACTTCAGGCCGTCTCAGATTGGGGCAACGAAAATCTTGTCTTGGCTTTAAACACAGGCTTGTTTATTCACTGCAAAACGGAGTCCCCTCCAACTGAGTCCGACTTTCCAGGGTGTATCCTTACCGATAACTCTGCAACTTCTTGGCCTGAACCTGTCTTCCAACCTGAACTTTACTTCTAGGCGATACTTCTCTCCGAATCAGCTGCTCCTTTTACACAAAGCGCAGATTCGGGCGTCTATGGAGTATTGCTGTCACCTGTGGGATGGTTCTGCTAAGTATGAGCTAGAGCTTCTAGAATTGATTGAAAACCGTGCCAGGAAACTCATTGGAAACTCAGCATTGTGGCCATGGCGGAACTTCAGAACCTCAGTCACCACCGCAAAGTTGCACGTCTATCGGTCTTTTATAGGATACACTTTGGAGAGTGTGCGAGAGAACTGCACGACCTTGTTCCTCCAGCTCCTTTCCACCATCGGAGTACCATACGCAGGTTAGCTTATCACCCGTACGTCGTTGACATTCCAGCTATCCGTACCAAGCGCTTTGCTAACACATTTCTTACGCTACCTACTAAAGAATGGAATACTCTGCCTGCTCATGTGTTCCCCGATTCCTACAACCTTGGCCTCTTCAAGGCGAGAGTGAATAGGCATTTCCTGGGCCAGCATGCAACACCTTAGACTACATCAAACAGGATGTAGTCAAGCACGATGGTAGTCAAATGCCTGCCCAGTTATTGTTAAAAAAAACCTAACGAAGAACTCTAACCGTGAGCCTGTCGCTATTGCCGAATGGAGGTAGAAAAAGGAAAGCTGCAAGAAGTAATATACCGAATGAAGACGAAGCTGGTCCATCCAGTTCAAAAAATGGGTAAGAAAGCGATCAAAGTTAAAGTTAATCAAAGTAAACGGATTTGAAAAAAAAAACAATTGCATTTTCTATATATCGCCGATAAAGCCGTTTGTTTTTTATAAAAATTAAATTTTGTTTATGTTACTTAATGTCTAATACGTTTAGAATGTATGTTAATTTGTTGTGAAATCTATCTTAGTTTGCCCTAAGGCATGTTACGGTCCTAACTTGACTGTGATTGACAAAAATAAAAATATATTTTCTAATTAACTGTTATTTTAATAATCTGCACGAAAACAAATCAATTGTTATACTTGCCATCTCAGAAATCTCAGAAAGAGTTATAGATTAATGTTTTTCGTAGCAATAACAAAATATATAGCGTTCCTGAACCCAAATGCCCTGAAATACTACAAACTCACTATCGTGAACAGGTACTAGTAAAACCCAGAACTCACGATCGTAGCATGTACGTTTTAGGTTTGTTTGTAGAAAGAGATTTTTTTAATTATTTTTACATCAAACGTAATAACTAACCATCAATGATTTCAAAAGGAAGGATGCGCCCATCTGAACATTTGACATAAAACTGTTTCATACCAGTAAAGTCAGAGCCATCTGTGAGCAACTCACTCGTACTTCTTGCATCGTATAGGTGTTTCAGAGGTGGGCAAAAAAGATTACAGAAGTGAACGATTTTGTTCAATTGGAGCTATCCTATCTATCATTTATCTAGTTTATTTGGAGAGCTAGTACTAATTTTAAATTTTCTAATATTGTTTAACTAATACAAAATGAAACACGCTTGTTTCAACTTAAAATTATCTTTTCTCCCCAATTTGACAACACTGCATTTTTTATATAGAAATAAACGAAAAATATTTTTATTTTATAAAGAATAATATGATCTCATAGAGGGACTATTGAGTAACTTCTCAATATTTTCCAAATAAGTACATTTTAATGAATAACAACAAACTTTAATGCATATTAGATGTAGGTAATAACACCGTAACCCGTGCAATTGTCTCGCTTCTATACGCGGCGTTCGTAACCTACCTTTATCTTCGCTTTACTGCCATTCTTTGAGTTAATTAACTATGGAACTAAAGGAGACGGTTCCACTTTCCATAGAAATACTTCACTAAAATGCAGCTGGTACAAAGTGAATGAAAAAAATGAATGTAAAAAAATTTAACTCGTATGAGTTGAAAAAATCCTCTAACTCTAGCCGATTTTTCACAATATGTTTATCGTAGCATCACAAAACATACTTTACATCTCTCATGTTCGGTAAGTAGGTTCTTATTACCTCCAAATGGGGCTTGTAGGTGACTAATTAGTGCTCTAGGGTAATAATGTAATATAGCGAGAAAAGCCCTAGGGCGGTAGTAATTAAAAATAAAAAACACTTCTTTCTTTCAAAAAGTTCGCGTACATCTAACCATCATACTGGCAATAGACATCATGCATTCAGCCCAATGACCAAAGAGGTCGATTTGCTATCAGTCATCAATTTTAAATATCGAACGGCGAAGCTAAAAAAAAATTAAAAAGTTCTTTACTTGATTATTTTTAATGAAAAAAGGCGGGAATAGAAAACTTTTACTTTAAATATTGTTTGTTTTTGGGATTGTTCTCATTTCACTATAAATTTCAACAATTGAAATGTTTTATTCTTGTAATGCCGGTTTTTTTTCTACTTACCTCACAATCGAGATGTAAAGCAGAATAGTTAGCTCGGGTGTAAGCATCAATTGCACCCTCGAACTATATGACTATAGAACTATAAATATCTCGGGCTGCAATTGATGCCTTACAGCCCTTGGCTACTAATCTACTATTAAGTTTTACTCTATTGGCTCTTTGGATATGAAAATATTTCCATAGAAACTAGCGCCGTTTGTACAACGGTGGGAGCGACTGAAAAAACGTTACTCTTTGACGCTATGCAAGTATTCCTATAAAAACTAGCGGCACCTGGTAATCGGTAAGAGCGACTAAGTTTTCATAGTTTCGTTACATTTTGGTCTTATTTCCCTTGGTTTTTTAGTTCCTTTGACAATGACAGCCTACAAGTGTTTGCGCTGTCGTTATGTCAAGAATACGTTCGTTTCGTGACAACCGGTACATACACTTGGTTTCAAGGTGTCGCCTACCTGCGAGGTCCTGAGTTCGAATCCCGGTAGGGGCAAATATTTGTATGGTGAATACGAGCATTTGTACCTGAGTCATGGAGGTCACAAATATTTATAATTATATGAATTTATATCCGTTACCTTAATATCCCATAACACAAGCCTTACCGTACTTACTTTAGGGGCTAGGTTAATTGGTGTGAGTGTAATTAATATTTATTTATTTATAATAAAACATTAATATTATAAAAAAATATATAAAAAGTTGGCTAGCTTTAGAGTTTTAATAATTACGTGAGGACATTCGGATTTTGAATCTTCACCTTTGATTACTCTTATTATTATGCCAGCTGCTTGTCAAGGGAATTTTGAACCGTCTCATTTCATACTAGGTAGGCTAATGATTCATTCATTCAGTTTTTATGAATCGTTCATAATAATGTCCCATCTCTAGTGCTTTGCTCTTCTGCCATTAACCCTGCCAGTGGTGGCATGGATTACATATTTGCTGATCCCGGGAAAATAACATCACAATATATATATTTTTTTGCATTACTGTTCATACGGGAAAAGGGATTAAGTTCTTGAAGTTGTTTCATCTACAATAACTTCAAATACTATCAATCGAAAACATTTTATAGTGCTAATCTGTGATGTTTATAATATTCTAAAGATGTTTATTCCTCGAAGTCAACCTATAATTGTGGATATAAAGTGCGACTCCTTAAATACTCTTTCAAGTTAATGCGTGATTTACACGATGGCAGTGACTGGACTTAGTTTTACAGAATTTCGGACCCAGTAACTGAGTACGTGTAGACAAGATTGGGCAGTAGTCTCATCTGGACAGCAAGTCACCGCTGGACTGGACTGGGATGTATGTAATGTCTACGCGAACCCAGTAGCGAGAACATTTAGAAGAAAACATGTTGTAAAATAAATTGCGGCTGCTAATTCCTATTAGCAGCCGCAATTTATTTTACAACATGTTTTCTTTAACCAAGCAATAGCTCTCGATAGGAGCTGTCAAATATTGCATTCTCTCAGTTGCCGCACTAAACGTTTAAATCATATTCTTGAAAGGATTCTTGAAAATGTTTTGGCAGTGGAAACGGCGGGTCACGTTACTCAAACTTTTATCTTTTCTGAATTCAGTACTTCGATATTTTTAACTTCGTATTTTAGTATGACAGTCAATATTATGACATTATTATCGTCCGGTAGAATAACATATTTTTTTCTATTATCATTTATATTTGGCAGACAACTATATTCCTCGCGACCAATCAGGTAATTTTAGTACGCGACCACTCTAGGGTTAAGACTGTCTACGAAAAATTCTTGTAAAAGGTAATATCGTTTAAATAAAATAGTTAGACATGCAATACAAATAATGTAAAGCTATTTACGGATGATACGATATTCCATAGAACTTGTTAACTATGGGGTCATAATTTTTGCACCATTTTACTACAAAAATTCGGCATTTTTATGAATTGACAGCTAACGTCTTTCAACTTCAGTCTCCCGTAGACAACTGAATCGCCGTTTGCCCTAAACTGATATTTTAGGGCCAACGATTTGGCACGCTTTTTAGCACCGTTGGCCGGGTCCTTACGCTAGTAATATATAAGTCAATGCTAACCATACAAAAATCATAGAAATTTAGATGATCACGGAGAATAAAAATCTCAGGTCCGAAAGGGCTACGGCATTACGTCGAATAGAGATAGGATCGGCCGATAGTTCACCGGCTGCCGCGCTGCCTCCGTCACCGAGACGTCACGTCAATGAGATAATGCTGACATTCCGGCCGCATGGTCGCCGTTTTCCCGAGGGGATAAAAATAGCCTACGTTACTCTCTGTCCTTTCAACTTAGGATTTTAATTCAGTAGCAGTAGGTACTTTCTTTCTTAATTAATGGCCTGCTCGCGATAGAATTCGCGAATTTTGCCAATGTCATGTAAATATATTTTGTGGTATAAAGAAATTGTACGGTAAAATCTAAAAAACGTAATGACCTGCGGCCATTTTTTCTAGTTACTTCAGTATTCAGTAGAGTAATTTGACAGGTGCCAATGTCACTTTATAAAAATAACGAAGCCAAGGTCATAATAGTTAAAATGTATGTTATTACGGCAGTATAACTTGGCAGTATGGTGTCTAACTTTAGCTTGCTCAGCTATGAAACGAAAAAAAACAATCAACCTATTCATTTTCATTATGTCACTTTGACATTTCATTTCATTGATTTTGATTTACTTGTACAGAATTGTAAATTGTGATTAGTTTTCTTGAGGAAACTGCAAAATAAATTAACTTAATTTATTCCCATAGGTACATTTTTGTTATATCAATCTTAGTAATGTCTTATCAACTTTATAGAAATACTACTATCGGAAACACATTGCAGGAAAGTCTCGATGAATTGATACAAGTAAGTTTTGTACTACCAGCAATTTCAATGAGTTTTAATTGAACTGTTTGAACGGGGGTCATTTCTTTTTGCATAATATTGTTTGACATACACTCACTAGGCATATTCGCCAAACCGCATAAATTTATTTTGTCATAAACTTCATTTGGCACATCGTAAAGGGATTATTTAAAAAAATATATAATTATATCTCTAGCTCTAAAAGTCTTAAGCATTACTACTGAAATCCATAATGATCTTTTGGCATAAAATTCTCTAGTATCTTTAATCTATAATTTTGTACTTAGGTATATAATTTAAGTGGCGAAAACTAATTGCTGGCAAAACCGACACCACAAACCAAAGCTGTGGTGGTAAGCCTTAAAATCATCTGCAACGATAAGCATGCGTGAGCCCACCGTAGCCCTGCAGCGCCGGAGCCGTGACAGCAGCCATGTATGTCTGCATACCTGCTTGCATACAGTAACAAAATTAATGATGTAATTATTCTGCTATACAATAATAAATTATGCTTAAAAAAATAATGCGAAAAGTTGTTCTGCCTTTTGAGTTTATGGATTTCAAAACTTATGCCAAACAATATTATGCTTTTTAAAAATCTGCTTCATGATTATTATGCATAATGATGATTATTTCAATCGACATTATGCATTGTAATATTATGATTAAAATATTTATACTTAAAATTAGAGAGCTGTTTCAACGTCAAATGTTTTTGTTTATCAACTTGGACTATGATTAACTAACTGTATCTTTAATCTTGATTTCAGTATGGTCAAATTACTCCTGCCTTAGCAGTCAAAGTTTTATTGCAGTTTGACAAATCTATCAACCAAGCACTATCTAACAGGGTGAAATCCAGATTAACTTTTAAGGCTGGTAAATTAAATACTTACAGGTAAATGACTCTTGGTAAATGGTAAATGAGTAACCAGTCTTAATTTGTGTCTATTTAATATTTATAAATCCACACTTTAGTAAATTGTCCTATTAGATTTAGCTGTACCTAACTAATCAGAATTGCATGCTTGTGTTAAGAAAAAAAAAAACCGCACTTGATGGTTTTCTTGCCAGTTCTTCTCGTTACAAGGTCTCATGCCGTAGAGTTTGTGAATCGATGCATAGCTTCTATGACATTCGCAAGTGCTTGTAACAGTCTAGACTGATACAAGCACTAGCGAATTTGCCGCTAGGTACTACTAGTAGGTGGTGTTTTTGATAAAATATATTTTTTTATTCTTTTACAGATTTTGCGATAATGTATGGACATTTATGTTGAACGATGTTGAGTTTAGGGAAGTTCAAGAAGTTGCCAAAGTAGATAAAGTTAAAATTGTTGCCTGTGATGGCAAAAGTAAGTTAATCCTTCCTCCTTTTTATTGAAAAACTGCAAAGTCAAAAAGTTACCATTTTTTTTACAGATTAGACTGAAGTGCATATCCACAAATATGTGTAAATTTTCTTATTGACTTTGTAAACTAAATTATTAACTGAATTCCAAAAAGGAGGAGGTTCTTTATTATTCATCCATACCGTCTATGTTGTTTCTATAAATAATTTTGTATTTTGTTTCATTTTTAGTTGGTAGCACCAGAATCAACTTTCATTTTCATTAGCTGATATATCAATGTTTCTTTCAGATGTTGAAGAACGAAGATAACCACTGATTGCTTAGTTATATTTTTGGATTTACAATTATTGAAGGGTAACTCATACTGTCTCATCTCAGAATTGGAAGGCTTTTGTCATGGAAAATTAATAAATAAATTATTTAAGTTGCAAGTCCTAAGTTTTATTATTCTTCAAGGCATTGGTCTATCAAGAATGTTTTCAATGATCTCAAAAATTTTAAAATTTGTTTGGTGGTCATCTATCTTTTCACAGAGAAGAAAAATGCATTAGTAACTAATTTATTTATATTTAAACAATGACAATAATAAACAAATATATACATTTGAAGTCTAGTCAGCCAAAAGATCTGCAAACAAGTGTGATCTTGAACACAAAGTAATAAAATATAATATTTTACAAACAAAAATAGGTAATCAATCGGAAATTGTACAGGTAAATACTTAAATCAAACTATAAAAATAATAGTATAATTTTAGAGGTGAGAATACAACTTTACTATAAAATAATATTTTTTTATATATTATTCAGTTTACCATTTTTTCTGTTTCATTTTTAAATAAACATGTTTAATATATGATTTTTGAATGTTTGCATTTTTCAATGCTATTTTTATACTTATGATAAGTTGTAAATAGAAAAATATTGGAAAAATATCAACTCTGCCACTCTGAGAATTTACTTGTGGCCGATGTAATTTTTTCAAATATTTTTCTATTAAATTTATCATATGTTTAATATAATTTGTTATTGTTACTATATTCCAGTAATTTTTATATTATACTTCTTATAACTATGTAAAGTTACCCTTAGCAAGTGTGATAATATGAAAACCCGTAAAGTTCCACCACCTGCCTAAAGAAAGTCAAGATTGTCGTGTTTTTTTTATTTGAGCTACAACCCATTTGATCAGTCAATAATAGTATTGATGTTGATTATTTTATATTATCTGAATGATGCAAATCACAATTGACTATTATTATTTTGAAAAAATCACAACTAAAGTGGGAATATACAATAAGGTCTGTCACACTCACACTTGAATAATCAAGGCTTGCCAAAAATGGTTAAAGTATATTGCGTGAACGAATAACATTCATGAAGTTACTTTTGATGTGTTTTGCATTTATTTTGCTTTTTTTTATCGATGAGGTGTGCACAGTCTCAGTCTGATCATATTATGCTATTTTTATTATTATTTAAAGAAACAATCTCAAGAAATAATAATTGTAGTAGACAAAAAATTATTATTATGATAGACAACTCTAGCTGTATTTCTGTAGAAAGTAAAAAGTAACAGTAAAATTCCCAACCAGAACGCATCAAAACCCAAGTATCTTAATAGAATTTCAACATTAAACATATATAATATTCACAGAAAACATGACATCACAAAAATAAACGAATTCATTTAAAATTGTCCAGACGGATGGTTTTTCTCTATACCTATCTAGACAACCTGTAGCTCTATTTTTGATTCACTCATCTCGAGGATTCTACTGATTTTCGTGCGAACGTTTGAGTTTCCGTATTGTTTAGACATAGCTTCGCTTTTCGCCTTTAGTGCCGCCTCCCAACACGAGCGCGCGAAAAGCGTGCTATGTTAACGCTTGCAAGGTCGCTAATCGCGTGATTGCCTCCTCGTTCGCCTCGCCACTCACGCGACGAGTGATTAAAAAATAGAAGTCCAGTCTCGTGTGCGCGCCGTAACTCATTGTACAGATCTCGCCAAACTTAGTCAAATTAATACTAATACCATTCATTATATTATAATTTATAACACTGAAAAATAAAGTTGACTGGGGGCCTCTTTCACAATCTAAAAGTAAGTTCTATGTAGCTTACTTGATAGCGGATTTGACATATTTTTCATATCACCTGTCAAATTATCTAGCAAGTACTCGGAACTTACTTTTAGATTGTGAAACAGGCACTAAATATTATAATAAACAGTCAGCAGCAGTCTAGCTTTACTTTGGGCTTTACACTTGCACTACGAAAACAGTACTTATTACAAGCGCATAACGGCGCTCGCAAGGTCAAACTGTAAATTTTGACCGTACTTCAAAAACATGTACTTGAATAATGAATGATTGATGATGTTTTTGATTTATAATGAACGTGGTACAAAAAAAACTCTGCCCTCGTTAATTATAAGCCTTATTGCACATGCAATAAGGCTTTTATTGAATGTGGCAGAAAAAAGGAACTAAGAGCGCCATCTTGCGTAATGCCATTTTTAATAGTAAACGTTCATTATAAGCCTTGCCGCACTAAAGCTGTAAGTATAACCATTTTGAAACAACGACTACCTGCACAGCACTACTTTTGAAACTAAAAGTTTGGCGCGATCAATGACTATTGAATTAACACGCATATACGCAAATGCTGTCTTTACCAATCTAGGCGCAATAAGATGGTGGGGATGTGAGGTCGGCTAACAGATCGAGTTCTTCTTCAGTGAGTTGGTCTCTGTGCTTGGGCCAGTCGTCTTGATGCGTTCTGCGGAAGTCTGCGAGCGCTGTGCGTATCGTAGCTGGTATGGGATCAGGAGCGCTCGTGTGACGAGCTAACTCTGCCAACACGTCTCCTATCTTAGGACCGAGGCTGTAAGGACGTGAAGCGAGATAACCACAAAGCCCGAGCACTCCACAGTGTCTCTCTAGGAGCTGCTTGGAACGGCAGCTCTTCATCAGCCCGCGGAGCGTGGAGTCCTCGTCTTTCAATGCTCGGCAGTGCATTAAACCTGTTAGTAGTTTAGCGGCTGCTTGACGTACCTTGTAAAGAGAAGATGTATATGTTAGAGTAGTACACACGAACTGCATGGATGTATCCTATGAACAGAACGGCGGGGCTATTACCTATCTTTGCAACAGCAACGCGACAGCAGAAATTGCGCGATAATTGCTTTACGTCACGTATCAACAGTGCAGCCTCTACCGAACAAATGTTGAACTACATGTGCATTCATTTAGTTCCTGTAAATTGTTTTTGGCGCTAGCGTCATAGCAACACGCGGCGTCTCACTCTCGCACCTAGGTAGGAGCGCGAGAAAGAGAGATGCCGCTATACGAACCAACAGCGAGCGATTGGCCAGCAATCACACACGTAATACCATTTTTATTTTGACGTACCGCAGCGATCGCGCGATATTTGTTAATTTTTAGGTAATAGCCCCGCGGGCTAGTGGACTTAACCCTTTGAATGTCGGAACGTAAGATCCACGCGAGACACAATTGATTTCCTATTGTGTCTAGAATCCCGAAATACGAGCAATTAATAATTGCGAAAGTTTCCGCGCGGACTGCTGGCTCGGGCTCAGAGGCAGCTAATAGTATTATGTAACTTGTCTATTTCCATCCTTGTCATGTCACCTAATCAAAGAGTACAATTTAACTTACTTCAAGTCTCGGGTCCCGCATTAGATTGAGCGCGAACGTTTCGGCGCGGACTGCTTGCTCGGGCTCCTCGCATAGTAGAGGCAGCCCGTAGAAAAGTAGCGGTTGAGCGAACTCTACGCAAGCGAGGCGGGTCCACCAGGACCGACCTGTGAAATGTTTAATAGAAATGGGTTACTTGATACCGTTAATCAATTAATATTCGATTGGATACCACCAATCAATGGAAATACGATTGGAGGGTTGTTGATTAGATATCACCAATCTCACTTGTTAAAAGGTATTTAATTTACTCGTTTTTGCTTGCGTCTTTTTCAGCATTCTCTCTTCTGTTCGTTTTACTGCTCATTCATTCATCATTCGGTTCGGTATGTTCTTCCCACGTTATGTTCCATCCCTAAAATGATATTTGGCCTACTTTACGCTAACTGAGCAGGTCGTCGAGCAAGTAGTCGATATTTCTAACAGTTAATCGACATTTTCAGTTCTGCATAAAAATATTTTCTGGCATCCCAAAAAACCACACAGGAATTAGCTGCGGCTGCTAGCAGTAGGCCAGGAAGCTGTATGGCTGTGTACTGTACAGTGAGAGGAACTTACCCGCAGCGCGCGCTTTTAGCTATCTTCACGCGTGGATAAACGTAGCAAGACAGGACAGGCGGCGCGCGGCATCTCGTCGTGCGGCTGTGGTGGAATTTAGTTGCGGGTTTCTATGGTATTTGTTGTAACTTACTCGCAGCGCGCGTCTCCATCTGTCTCGATTCGTGGTCACAGGCAGCAGGGCTATGATGGGAAAACGCCAGGATGACCCTGCAGCTACGCGCGGCATTTCGTCGTGCGGTTATTTGGTGAAACTCACCCGCGACGCGCGTCTCTAGCTGTCTTAACGCGTGGTCAAAGGCACCAAGACTATGGTGGGCCAGTGCTAATGCGGCCAGAAACCCTGCGGCTGCGCGCGGCATTTCGTCGTGCGGTTGTGGTGGACCGCGGGCCGCTACCGCACAAGCGGTCCCGATTAGGGAATGCTGGGTTAAAACGCGGCCGTTTACGCCGCGAACGGTCACGCCCATGCAGCCGCGGAGGACTGGGAAATAAAAATAAAATAACATTAAGAATAGTATAACAAAATGTCATCGGATGAGTAGGTAACCAAAAATTTCTGAAAATAAAAAAACATTAAATAAAAACAATATCTATATTAGGTAATAAGATACGCGATCAAAAATGTTTGTTTCTGTATTCATCATGACATCAGCGTAACTAACCGGCAGAGATGTGCAAAATAGTTTTGAAAATGTATTTGAATAAAAAATGCAAATACTTTTTGATTTTTCTATTTCAAATAAGTACTAAATACAAAATCGTTTTTCATTTTGTATTTGAAATACTAAATGCAAAATACGTATTTTCAAAACACTTTTTTAAAATAAAAAACTTATCGACTCTCATTCTCACATCGTAAATTTCGTATTATTTAAACGCTTTATGAACTCGTCATTTGCCATTTTTCATAACCAGGCTATCTACTATCTGTGTACCAAATTTCATCCAAACCCGTTCAGTAGTTTCGAAGCCTATTCAATGCAAACAATCAAATCTTTTCTCTTTATAATATTAGTATAGATTTGCAAATAATGGTATAACGTCACTCACCGGTGGTCAGCAGGTTGACAGCGACGGCGTGGTCCCTGGGCCCGGCTATGGCGACGTCGCCAGCGAGTCGTAACGCCGAGTCCAGTTGCGACACTAGTTGCTTGTCTAGACGATCATTGCGGACGATGCCGGCTAGCTCCCCTGATATGTCCGCCGTCTGAACGTGATAAAAACACTGTTAAAGACTGTTTAGGACGTAATCTTCCGCTATCCGATGCAATGGGTGAGGAAAATCTATAAATTTCGTATAAAATCCAAAGGCGATTAATCATATTAATATTAAAAAAAAAAAACGAAAGTTAGGCGTAGTTCCGTGGGAGTGGGACGCTCCGATATGGGGTTTTACGCCGTATCGGCGCCGGTGCCGATTAACTTCAGGCTTCGTGTACTATAATAAGCCTTCGCCCCTACACTGACTGCTAGCATTGATGATGTTTCACTATTAGTGCAACCGCACATTGAGCCACTAGTCGCGGCCACTATAGTACGACCGCTTAAATGAGTCCTCGCCTGCGCGGTACAGGGGCGCGGGGGTATGACGACAAAGGCGACCGAGAGAGGTGCGGGTAGCGGGCGCATTTTTGTTTTACCTCATTTCTTTCGCTACGCAAGTAGCTATCACATGTGCTGATTGTTGCGGAGGTTTTGTGAGAGATATACATGAGATTTCATTCTCAAGATGAATCGCAATATCTTCGGACATAAAAAAATTTATAGTCAGTGCAAGCAAATGGTTTTTAACGTTTACGAATACTTTAGAAAAAAAAGACCCAAATTCTGTTGAATATTAACAAGTTATACCTTTAAACAAAACCTTAGCAGAAGTTACTGGGCTATCGGAAAAGACTGTATCTAGAATCGTACAGCAAGGAAAATTATTGAAAGACAACGAAAGATTCACCTCACCGAGAAAACCAAAACAGGTTCGCAGAAAAAAATGGAAATAGACGATTTCACAAAAGAAGTAAAAGAAGAAAAAAGTGACTCAGTTTTACACAATTGAAAAAAATATGCGTACTCTGAAAACTTTGAATGCTGTACTTAGAGAAGAGAATATATTATACTGCGGCAGGGGAAATTTAAGGCTGTTATAACATGATCTAGGTTTTCAATTTGATAAATGCGGTTCTAAAAGAAAACTCCTTATTGAACAGCCAAATTGCCAGCCATAGTGGAGGTGGAAATACCTAAAGATAAAACATATCGTAGAGAAGGACGACATATTTTATATCTTGACGAAACTTAGGTAAATGAGTATCATTGTTTCATTAAAATTTTATATAATCATCAATTGATTTTTAAATAAAAAAATCACTATTTGTTCGCCGTTAAACACAATGACGTCACATATCTTCGGATCTGTCTAGTGTGCATTTCGTCTATGTATCACACTACATGCGCCCGCCGCCCGCCCCTCACTCGGTCCCCTTTGTCGTCATACCCCCGCGCCCGTGTACCGCGCAGGCGAGGACTCATTTAAGCGGTCGTACTATAAACGCGACCACTAGTGGTCGGTCACGCCACTAGACGCGGCCACTATATGGCGGCCACAAGTCGCCAGAGAAGAAACCATCTCGTGTGGCCGATTGTGCGCGCGAGGTGAGCAACAAACGCGGCCACTAGTAGTGAGCGCGAGCGACTGCCGCAACTTGTCACTCGAACGCTCGGTTTGCGCCGATACTATACAAAATGTCTGAAAAAAACTCATCTGCAAATTGTGATCGCGTTGAGTGGCGACGACTAATCGCTCTATGTGCGAGTGATCCTAAACAGGTACCTCAGCGTTATCTTCAGCAATAGCACTATCCGCGGAAAGGGCTGCCACGTCAACGGCGATAGCAGGCCCGTGTTCTAAAGACGCCGCCACCTCGGGCTCCAACGATGGGCCTTCGCCTCCGCACTGGCCGCCAGACATTGACGCTGACTTTACAACTACAGAAAAACAAGTATTTTTACAGTCATTATTGGAGAACATATTTCAGGAATGAAAGAGGACTAGCTTAGGGATCTAATGATGTGTCCACAAAAAAAGGTTTAAGTACTTCAGTGTTAGTAAATAGATAATATACACAAAAAATTTCCTCCAGGGACATGGCTGTTCAGATGACAGAATGTCCAATTTGTTCGATAACTAATATGCTAAATAAAACGAGATTTAAAATGCAGAGATGTGCAAAATAGTTTTGAAAATGTATTTGAATAAAAAATACAAAAAAAAAAACGATTTAAAATACAAAATAGTTTTTCATTTTGTATTTGAAATACGAAATATTTCGAATAATTAAAACGAGTTTACATGCTTTATGAAATCGTCATTTGCCATTTTAATGTCCCCACTGCTGGGGCACTGGCATTCCTTATAGATGGATAAGGAGAATGGGTCATAATGATGACCCACCACGCGGGTGCAATGCGGATTGGTGGGTTATTAACGACTGCAAATTCAGCCGGGACGAACGGCTTAACGTGCCTTCCATAGCACGGGGGAGCTCGAGATAATGAATTTCTGGTCACCCATCCCGCAACAGACCACTGCGAAAGTTGCTTAACTTCCACAATCGCAGGTCGACCGCGCAAACCACTGCGCCATGGGCTCCTTATCAACTCAATAGCGATATTTTGAAATAGATATCGAGATTCTTAACCGCCTCTGTGATCTAGTGGTAACACCACCAGCATCATACCCAGAGGTCCTGGGTTCTATTTCCAATGGGGGTACAAAATTTGTATTTGGTTTATTTGGTGGTAGGACTTGTTGTTAGTCCACCTGGCTAGCTACCAGCATCTTATCTAAGTCTGACACCATAACATTCATGTTATCAACATTAGCTAATTTCTATGTGGTTGTGGATTCCGGGAGAGGCGCGCTAAGTACCACCTTATCATTACTTAACAATATGTATGATGAAAATGTTAAGCCTTCCCGGTGTTTATAAATTTGTTCAAAGGCACTGTCGTTCATGTTGCTTCAAGGGGTCGCCATTATCAGAAAAAGCCTTTCTACCCTTGCAGTCCAAGCCGCTCGTATATTTTAAGACAGTCCTTATTGTTATATATGCAGGCAGACATCATCGTCCTTTAAAGGTTGAAATGATACCACGATATGATATCTTCAATATTGGCGTTTGCACTTGCACTTAAAACGAAAATTCAACATTAATTAGGTTAGATCATCGGTTAACTCCGTTAATCAAGCAGTAACAAACAGTTCAGTTCTGTACCTACGACACCATAACAATTTAGTTTCACGTAAATGTTTTGTTTTATTTTGACAAAACTTGTCGAAAATATTTTGCATTTTGCAAATACAAAATATGTCCAAAAAAGTATTTAAAAAAATAAAAAAAGGCTTCTTAAATAAAAAATGGAAATAGGTATTTTGTATTAAGTATTTTGCATTTTAAATAGAAGTATTATCAAAATACAAGTGAATACTAAGAATACAAGTGTCACCACTCCCTTACATGCCTGGGATGTCGTAAGAGTCGACTATGAGGCTTGAAAACCTGTGCGAGAGAAGGAAAACTTGAAACAAACCCCCTACCAACCCGTCTGGCCAGCGTGGTAGCAGTAGGTTAATAGCCCGATATGAACGCCACAATAGGCGTGAGCTAAGAGAGGCTTATGGCCAGCAGTGGACGTCCACAGGCTGATGATGGATGGATGGATGGATGATTATCAAAATGTCACATCTCTGTCAAAATGCACAACAGACATATAATACGATTGTTTGAAAGAACGATTGATAAATGCATTAATAGTCTATGATTTTGTAATTTTTGCATTTTTCAATGCTATTTTTATACTTATTTTTAAATAAATAAATAGATACATTTTTAAATAGAAAAATATTGGAAAAAATTAACTCGGCCACAAGTGAATTCTCAGACGGGAATCGAACCCGCGACCTTTGGAAATCCATTGGACCGGAAAGAGCATTGGACCGGATTTCCAAAGGTCGCGGGTTCGATTCCCGTCTGAGAATTCACTTGTGGCCGAGTTATTTTTTTTTAATATTTTTCTATTTAAAAAAATTCCATAAGCATTAATAGTCATAAAGATTATTTGTCAGAACGAGCTAGTATGAAATGGACTAATTGTAACAAAGTGCAAGTGTCAAAACGATGGAGTGTCAGAATGTTTTATATTTTTAGCCGAAAGTATATAGCATCGCATAACTAACCAGGAGATTATTTTAGATGTTTTGAGAATTCTGATTGAATTCAAACAATTTTTATAGGCAGTTGAAGTATAATAACTACTGGTTGGTCATGCTGCCCTGGTATATTTATTTTCATTAAATGGGCCTTTTTGAAGTAGGTAAAAAGTTATAGATTATGTACAGTGTGTGTTATTTTAAACTATGATTAGGGTTTGGCTACGAGGAATTAAGTTTCCTTGTGGCCATATTAGTATGGCATTTTACTTTGGCCACGTGGACACGCCCGACTTCATCTGCGTTAGTACTTCGGGTAGTCTATTACTCTCTGCCAAAAAGGGTTTGTTCGGTTTTACACAGTGGATTTTGTAAGAATCAGCTATTCACAGTCTCTTTTAAAAACTGTAACATTTATACATTTTATCTCTGACGTAAATTGACATAAACGCATCGTAAGATTTTTACATTCTGTTACAAACATGATGGTAACATAAATACAATGTGAACTTTTGTCATTTTGCAACATTTTAACCATTAAACTTTGTACATTTTTACCTATACATTCGAACACTTTAGACATTTTGTCATGTGGACAGCCATGTCCCTAAAGGAAAAATTATATAATAACAGTGACCGACCGGTTAAGTACAAAGGACATCAGCAACGTTGGGCTCGACTGTGGACAGAATTAAAAAAATATATTTCCAA
Organism: Chrysoteuchia culmella; assembly: GCA_910589605.1. Classification (NCBI taxonomy): domain Eukaryota; kingdom Metazoa; phylum Arthropoda; class Insecta; order Lepidoptera; family Crambidae; genus Chrysoteuchia; species Chrysoteuchia culmella. The sequence goes on along the minus strand of OU342661.1, from coordinate 10,294,110 downwards.
AGTGCGGTTTGGAAATATATATAAATATTTGGTAAATAATATTGTATCAAAATGTATGTCAGGCCCAACAGCCTACACGACATGGCTGATGTCCTTTACATATTACAATTACAATTACACCTTCCATAAATTTGGATAAGGAGAATGGTCCACACTTATATAACCAAACTGTTTCCCGTATCGCTGTCAAATGTCATTCTTAAAGTAGTTAAAACTGTGCCGCTTTATTTAGTTTTTAACCGTCTTCAAAAAAGGAGGAGGTTCTCAATTCGATTAGTATATATTTATATATATATATATATATATTTTATGTATGTACACCGATTACGCCGAGATTTCTGAACCGATTTCCATGATTATTTTTTTGTTCGATGCAGAATAGTTGCCAATTGGTCCCATAAAAATTTGGTTTCGTTTGACCCAGTACTTGTTATGTTATGAGCATTTTTATATATTTAATTTCATTGTTGACTTGGACGATGTATTATTTACGATAATTTAGTATATAATGTACATGAAACCTTATCTAATTACAGACACTAAAAAGTAAAAAAAAAACGTTAAAAAAACCGACTTCAAAAAGCAAAAAATAAGCCTTTTGGAGTCCGTGCCAGCTAAGGCAAGAAAAATAAAAGAATAGGAGCTTAAAGTAGAATGTCTGGGCTGCCACCGACTCCAAAAGGCTTATTTTTTGCTTTTTAGTTTTTGAAGTCGGTTTTTTTTTCTATTAATAAAAAACATGGGGGAAAAAATCTAGATATTTTTTGGGTTGTTTTGTATTGTAATTTTGCGAACGTACAAGTTTTGGGGCGTTGATAAATAAATAATCAGTATTTGGACTTGGAAGTTCATGTGTGTAAACGTACCTATGTTTCCTTGTGCGTCGTATAACGCCGCGAGTCGTGGATGCACTGAATCCAGGAATTCCTCCAATTTCGGAGAACATATATTTTCGCCTCCAGGGAACACCAGTTCAGTGTCGAAGATTGTCATTAGGATGCTAAAAAGTATTTGAATTATTAAGGAGAATACATTTTAGAGTTCCAGTCTAGAAATAATAGAACTAAATCTGTTTTGCTAAAATAAACAGAGCTAGGCTCTTTTAGATTATTTAAATGAATACTTGGTTACGGGAACAGAAAATCCTTGTTTCAAAATTGCAGAAAGTTTGAAATTTACTATATTTAATATTGGTATACGAGAGAGATGTTGGTTCCCACAAGTCTTAGCAGTTTGTCATCTAATACCTATGTGATTGGTGCATATGTGTGTAAACTACTTTTTTTGATATATGATAATTTGACAAACAGAAAACGTAATAAATTATTATTATAGAAAAGTGTGAATACCTTCCGACTATCTCACGCACGTTTTGGTACGGGTGGTTGATGAATTTGGCCGCTTCCAGTCGTTTGAGTAGCTCTCCGGCGAGAGGCGCTGTTCGCCAGTTTAGCGATCCTAGCGCTCCCTAGAACAAAATGAAGCACCAATTTAATTTAATTTAATTTAATACATTTAATACATACTGTTTGGCGCAGAGGTACTAACCCCGCCTTCTGCGTCAGAGGTCCCGGGTTCGATCCCCGGACAAGACAAATATTTGTGTGCATGAACATGTCCATTTGTCTTGGTCTGGGTGTTTATTAAGTATGTATATTAAGTATGTATTTACAAAAAAATTGTATATATGTATGTTTATCCGTTATCTAGTATCCATAACACAAGTTCTTCATGAAACTTAACGTGGGACTAGATAATTGGTGTGATTGTATGCGAATATTTATTTATTATTTATTTATTTATTGGGACAATTGCAACTGTTTTTATTCAAATAACTTTGATGGATTAGCAAGGATTGTATCAAAACTGTGTGCCTTTTCGTAATTCTTACACAAATAGGTGCGTAAATTTTCAGTTCATTTATACCATAATCTTAGATGAGATTAGCAAGCTATTATTGATTTCTAAAATCATTAATAAAAAGTAAAAAAAATACTTTTGAATCGTCCCTATCAGGATGCGCGTGAGCATGCGCAGTGGGCGCGCACAATTGTACTACCCGTCCAACACAATTAGGCGCATGACAGCTATGAAAAATATAAAATAACTAACTGAAAACTAAAAAAACAAGAAGCGAATTTCTGTCAGTTAATCACTGTTGTGCTAATTAATCCGCTAATAGAGTAAATTCAATAAAAGAGGCGGGGTGCGGGCTTTGAAAATATGAAACCGCATTCATGTCTCGCTGTCTCTGCTCTCATGTCATTCTGTCATGCGCCTAATTGTTTTGGTCGCGTAGCAGCAACGATTGTAATAAACTAGCGCCTCGATTATGTTCATTTTGAAAATGCTTTTAGCTTATTCGTTAAAACTGCATGTTAATTGTTTTTCCATTACCTGTAGCGCGTACAATCGAGCGCACACCAAGAACGACGCGTCTCTATCAGGATGCGCGTGAGCATGCGCTGTGGGCGCGCACAATTGTAGCAACGATTGTAATAAATTAGCGCCGCGATTTGGTTCCAACTTTTCTACGCCTGTTGCTAAGCAAGTGCCCCAGTCCTCCATGGTCTCGGGCGTGACAGTTGTCAAACCTGTTAGAAAGGGAATTCGGGAAGTTAAAATTATAAGTATCACCGTCTTTTTGCAAGAATCGATTGTTTGTAAATAATCGAGGGTATTTAAAAACTGTCGAATTATTGTAAACAGACGATTGGATTTGCGATAAAAACGGATGATTTTTAGATGATTTATAAATAATCAGTATCTCTTCGTTATATTGTACATATGCGTGTGACAAAAAACATGCTTTACGCCGATTGGTTGAAGTACGTAACGTAAACAATGTGTGCTCGAGTGTTATTTTTAGTGCTCAATACCATACTAGAGGAAAACCCAGAAAGCGGTACTCGGTTGCTACCGTTAAAAATAAATTATAGGTGCGCGACGTTCATTTTTTTTTCGGAACATATTGTTGGCGAAAGTTACTTGAATATTCTATTTTTTTTACCTCTATTAAATAGGCTTTACTACTATATTTTTTGTTAGCAAATAAAAACACTAGTTTATTAATTACAGTGACTTAAGAAAAAAAATATAAATGAAAAATTGTGAATAATTTTTTAAACTAATTGAGAAATTATTATTTTTTTGTAGCAGAAATGAATTCCTCGTCATCGATTTATACGAAAATAATACCAAACTTGACCTATTAGCTAAACATGGAAGGTTATAATTTTTGGAATGAAGCCGGGCGGAGAAGTACTTTGGCCACCCCCTTAGGTGCCCTACGAGGGCTACCGATCGTAATCGGCTTATTTCGACCCAGGGAACAAACTGTGTCAAGTTGCAAACTTGTGACAAAAATTGGAAGAGTAATGTACCACATTCCTATACTACCAGTTTTTATCGGTTTGTTTAACACACAAAGCGAAAATTAATTGAAAATTATTGAAACGGAGCCTGCGGACCAAGAAATAAATGACCAACCAGTGCTATAACTCTTGAGTTTGTTCATGAACAATTACTTAACCCGTGCTACCAATCCATGGTGGGCCAATCATATGACCGCGTATAATAACACGTATACGGTAACTACGGGTAATTGTAGACCGTACCGTGGTTGGTGCATTTGATCACAATTAAACGCTGTTGATCTCGTTTGTTTAGACTGACCGATGTACAATGATTACTTATAAAAAAACGAAAAATTATCTGTTTTATTGCAAATCGTACGACCTGTTTGCAATAATTCGGCAGTGGGACCAGTGGTGCATGCAAACATTAGATACCGTGGATCATCCTGTTTTTGACCATTTCAGTCGAGGCTATAACCTATTTGCGGACTTTGGGAGAGGCTATGCCAGAAAGTGAGTTTGTGGGTCTAAATACAATCGGGAAACTTCCAAGTCCAGAGATTGGAAAACGTTTTCTTTTAAAGTAATAAGATTAGCGAAAAAAGTAAAATAAAATAAAATACCTAACAATCATATTTTTTGTGATATCAACGTTTTCTACAAATCTATTAGTTTTTTAAATACCTATTGCTCCCCAAAAAACTTTACTGGTTGACCGAGAAGTTCCCTGACTATATAGTCAACCGCATGTCGAGCTTTACACTAGCACAACGAAAACCGCCGCTATTACGAGTGCCATAAGGCCGCTGTAGGCCCCACGTGTAAATCACGACGTGCTATCCTGTGTACCTAACCTATACACTAAACTTAATATTTATTATATTAACCTGCAGTTACAATCTCCATAGCCGAGTTGTACATATTCAGAGCCTTCTCCCTCGTCCAATAGCGAGGCGCTCGTATAGCAGCCGCAGCTACTTCTGCCGCGAATCTTTGAGGCGCTTCCTGAGTGTCGCCCGCGCAACGGAGCGCGTGATCCAAGTACTTCTTGGCCACTTTCTCGCCGAATTGGGCGAACAGCATCTGTAAGAAGAAGAATAATATACTTTCGTAAGTAATTAAGCATCAATCAGGAAAAGGCAAAGTTAGGCATAGCCTTTTCCTATAAACATTTCCTAAAATAAGGCTATTATGTGTTCCGTTCTACGTCCGAAGTCCCTTAAGAGAGAGTGTGTTGACTTTTCCCGCCGGATGTTGCTAGCTGCTTCCGCTCCCGCCAATTTTGACAAGTGACAACCTGTCAACAAACTCAACCCAAGCACAAGCCGCCATTTTCTGATCATTGTTGCGTCGGTTTTTCCTAACGTCGGACGTGTGCTAGTTTGTCTTAGTAACATTTTGAGCTTTTGAGATTAAAGTAAAAAGTTCATAGTTTTAAATTTTCCGCTTTGTATATTCAATATCGTTCGTATAAAATGGATAACGATAACGAAAATTCTCCCGCCGCCGCCGCCGTATCGGCTGGCTCGAAAAGACAATCGCGCGGTTCGGTTTCATCGAGTGAAAGTGATCGTAGCGATATGAGTGACAGCGCGCGGACATGGATCAAAGGTTTGCCATACTGTCGCATCAACTGGTGAGTCATATCAATAACATCTTAGCTCCCAATTATTACAACATGCATGCGGGACCTACATGCTCTTCTTCTTTGAACGTGTCGAACTCTGCCGTTCCGTTTACACAAAATTTAAACGTTGCGAATAATGATAGTGATTTTTTGCACCCACCGGAAACTATTAATAAATTTGAAGATATTGCAAATCTTTCTGTAACGGTAAAAGAGCCTACGGTTGTCGTCGCTATTCCGGAGCGGGTGACTAAACTCGCGGCTTTGCAACGATTCGATTCTCCGGATTGGAACTCGGTTCGTTACACAGATACCCAGAAGAAGTATGTTGCGTCACCAGGTTTTGTGGACTCGAAAGTTAACGAAGAATTAAAGCGTTTTGATGATACATCGGCCTCGTCTAGCTGGTCTAAAATGGAACGTAGCTTCGCGGCCCTATCTAATGCGGTAATGGCACAGAATGAGCTCGTTAATACGGCTTTACAGAACCTTATAGATTGGTCTGCTAAGCCCGATAGCCAACTTTCTCCTAATACGCTTTACACTAAACTCAAAGAACTATTCGGTAACGATTCAGGTTATAAAACGGCTACTCATGACATTCTGCAAATAATTTGTGGTAAGCGCGCTGAAGTTTTAGAGACACGTCGCCGATTCGTTTTAAAGAATTTAAAAGTTAAATACATGCGAGATGACCTAGAAAAAATACCGCCTTCATCAGAGTACATGTTCGCTCCCCAGTCTTTAGCGAATTATTTGCAGAAAATCGGAGGTATTGATAAGTTAGATAAACAGAGTACCCCTTTTCCGCGGCCGGTTCGTGGTCGTTCTCCGCAAGAGAAAACATTTCAACAACCCCGCACAACAAATAAACCCCGGCGAAATGAGAAAAAAGAATCGGCCGGAAGAAATCACAACGACGATTCTACCTCGAAGAAAAGAGGGGGAGGGGGCAGAATTAAAAATACTAGAAAACCATATAGGAATAACAAGCCATGACTCGGAGATTTTTTCGGGGGGTTGTTTAAAACATTATCAGGACGCTTGGCTTTTTCTTTATCCTCCCAAACCAATTTTAAAAATTATACAGGGTGCTCGAATCCCCTTCAATCGAACTCCACCTTTGATTGTGCCGACACGAGAGGTAATAGCGAAATATCGAACGCCTCAGAGCTCGGCCATGACGAAAGAAATTGCAAATATGTTAAGGGACCACATACTGGAACCAGCTCCATTAACTCCAAGCTTTATCTCCCCCCTTTTTATTATAAACAAGAGCAACGGACAAAATCGTGTGATTTTCAACCTCAAAGCCTTAAATATGTTCATCAAGACACAGAAATTTCATCTTTTCAATCATTACCGCATGCCGACTTTGTTACAAACAATGGATTGGATGGTGAAATTAGACCTTTCCCAGGCTTACTATCACGTGCCTATAAGGGAACAGCACCGATGCTATTTACGGGTCAGTTATGGAGGTCATCTTTACCAAATGACGTGCCTACCTTTTGGTCTCGCAGCAGCACCGAAGATTTTCGCGTCTCTAACCAATTGGATAGCCGAAAAGCTTCGGGATCAGGGTCTACGATTGGTGGTCTATCTGGACGACTATTTAATAGTCCATCAGTCTCGAGCCGTACTGTGTTCCCAAGTAAGGACAGCTATGGAGTTACTAACCAAACTGGGTTGGTGCATCAATTTCGAGAAATCGATCACCACGCCAACGAGGAATATCGAGTTTTTGGGTTCACGTGGGACACTCTCAGGAACACGAAGAGCTTACCACCGGACAAGATTTCCAGAGCCTTCCAGTACCTCACCAGTCGCTTGGCCGCCGGCAGTTGGACCCTCAAGCAGGCGCAATGCCTCTTAGGGTTTCTCAACTTCGCAACCTTCATCACCCAACGGGGAAGGTTGCATTGCCGGGCGGTGCAGCGCCACAGCAACCAGCTTCGTCGAAACCCTCACTCTGCACTTCCTTTGCCAGACGAGGTGAGACTAGAACTGCAGTGGTGGTTGGAGAACATCGATCAGGAGTCCCTTATACATCGGCCTACGCGACGGACCAACTACATAGTTACGGATGCATCGGACGTTCAATGGGGAGCTGTGGTAAACGACGACTTCGAGTCAGGTACGTGGACACTCCGGCAGAATCGATGGAACTGCAACGCCAAAGAAATGTACGCAGTAATAGCAGCTGTATCAGCTCGGGCGAACGACCTCAAGGGCTCCGAAGTCATCCTGCAGAGCGACAACAAGACGGTGATCTCGTACATAAAGAACGAAGGAGGTACCAAATCCAAACTACTACTAGAGTTGACAGAGCAGCTCTTCACTCTAATAGACAGTCTCAATATTGTACTTCTCCCTCATCACATTCCGGGAAGGTACAATACGGAAGCCGATCGCCTGTCGCGCAGTCGCGCCGGCTCCGAATGGCACCTAAGCGAGCGAGCGACGAGTCTAATTTTCGGCCATTGGGGTGTCCCAGAAATAGACTTGTTCGCCTCCCAGACCGCTCATGTCGTTCAAAATTATGCTACTCGCGACTTATCCGACTCGAACGCCTGCTTTCACGACGCGTTCAGCAAGTCTTGGCACTACGATCTAGCTTGGGTGTTTCCACCACCGTGCCTCATACCGCAAGTGCTACATCACCTAAACACCGCGACAGGGAAATTTGTGATAGTAGTACCCAAGTGGAAGAAACCATTTTGGCGACCAGACCTGAAAGCGAGGGCCATAGCACGACCGAAGAAAATTCCAACTCTAGAAGACTCCCTAGTCGACACGGCTACGGGTCTCCCACCTGCCTACATCAACCATCTGCACCTGGAAGCTTGGCTCATTTCGGGTGGGACACGTTAACATCAAACTGGTCTGTCGAAGAGAAAACTCTACTCTCAAATTGCTGGCGAGCTTCAACTCTTAAAACTTACACCCCTATCTGGACTAAATGGGTAGTTTGGTGCCGTCAAAATAACTTGAACTCTAGTTTACCATCTCCAGCAGATGTAGCTAGGTATATAGCAAAATTATCTTGTTGTGATAAGTTAGCATATCGTAGTATACTAGTACACAAATCAGTTATTTCATCTATATGTGAAACTGCATCAGACATTAAAATATCTTCCAGTCCTATCGTAAGACACATGCTAAAAGCTGTGTCGGTTTCTAGACCGATTCCACCGAAAGCACCGATTTGGGACGCTAGAGTACTTATAGAATATCTAAAATCTAAAAGCCCCAAGTCTAACAGTTTATACGACATTTCTAGACGAGCTGCTGTGCTTCTTTTATTGGCATCTGGACGAAGAGTCCACGATTTAACATTATTGCACTTTGATGTTGACCATTATATCGATAGTAACGATTCTATTACTCTACATCCTACTTTCGGCTCAAAGACTGATTCTGTGTCGTATCAACAGTCAAGTTGGAAACTGCTGACCTGCCCGAATCAAAATATCGATCCAGTTTATTGGTTGAGAGCTTTAAAAACTTTTTCCGCAGACCGCAGAGGTTCGGTAACTAATATATTCATTTCTATTAGAGAACCTGTTAAGCCCGCCACTTCTACAGTCATTGGTGGATGGATCAAAAAACTTTTAGTGGAAGCAGGGATTCAGGCCTCTCCCGGTAGTTTAAGGTCAGCAGTATCTTCCTTGAACTGGTTGGAAAACTATCCCATTAACGAAATATTAGATAAAGCTAATTGGCGCCATGAACAGACATTTAGAAAATACTATCGGAAAAATGTACAAATTAATGATTCGCAATTGTCAGAAAAATCCTTATCACAATATTTTAACACTTCTTAAGTGATGTATAAGTTTATGTTCATTATTTATCATAAGTTCATTGATACAAATGATTTAATTACAGATTTGTCAAATGCAAATCGAATAGATTCCTAAAAAATTACTTTAATAAAGATTACAATATTTATATTACAAACTCGAACATTGTTACGTCTTTCATTTCTTGGACAACACAAGCCACCAGGAGATAACAAACACGTCTCTCTTAAGGGACTTCGGACGTAGAACGGAACACATAATATACAAATTTTACCTTCCAATAAAATTTTTATTATGTTTCCTGAGACGTCCGAAGTCCCAATAACGGCTTCCTGTTGGAACATCCTCCGTTATCATACGAGTCTTACAATGATCAGAAAATGGCGGCTTGTGCTTGGGTTGAGTTTGTTGACAGGTTGTTACTTGTCAAAATTGGCGGGAGCGGAAGCAGCTAGCAACATCCGGCGGGAAAAGTCAACACACTCTCTCTTAAGGGACTTCGGACGTCTCAGGAAACATAATAAAAATTTTATTGGAAGGTAAAATTTGTATATTTTGTTTTTGGACTTTTAACCTTAATAGCTCGGTTCGGACTGAGTTTAGACACTAACATTTATATCGCAGTAAGATTTTCATTTTACATTATTATTCTGAACTGAAATAATAAGGGTTAATCAATGGCCGCGCAAAAAAAAAGACGCCACCTTCCATACCAAATTAGGCATTGTCTTTTGAGAGTCAATGCATAACAAAGGGTCTTACTTCTACAATATTTTGGCCGGTGGTAGGATTTATAGCATCTATCTATAGAACGGATTTGTGAATAATGTTATAAAAAGGATGAAGAAGAAGTCTTATGGTCAAGAGAACAAAGATTATGATACAACATCAAGCAACTGTATAAATGAAGTCTTTTAAGTGAAATCTAGTTTTTTTCTCTATACATATTATATTTATAACTACTATTAATCAAACCCGAACCGGACACCGGGGTCCAGAGAACAATGGAAAATGTATTGTTTATGATTTTTGAATTTTTGCATTTTCAATGCTATTTCAATTTCAAGTCTCGGTAGCTCAGCGGTTAGAGCATTGGACCGGATTTCCAAAGGTCGTGAGTTTCGATTCTTATCTGAGAATTCACTTGTGGCCGAGGAATTTTTTTTCCAATATTTTTTTATTTATAATTTAGCATAAGTATAAAATGTATTGTGTCTCATAATCCGGGGCCTGAAAGGTAACAACAACGGGCTTATTATAAAGTCAATTAATATCAAAAGACAAAACACAGCAGTGGTATTTGCGTAGAGATTTATTCAAAGGTTTCAGAGGTTTATTCAAATTCCCATTGAAAAAATTCCCAAAATTAAAAAACAGAAAATCTTTTCTTTAACCTAAAAAGAACTAAAGAAGAAAACAAAGAGACTTAAATTACCATAAAATAACCAAGAAAATAAAACCCAAATCCTTACCCTAAACATAGAGAAGCGCACTCCACTGAACTTATCCCTGCCCTTCTTCTCTTCAACTGTGAGGAAGGCGACCAGTCTGTCCACGTTCTCCTGGTCGCTGAAGAACTCCCACAGGTACCTCTCGCCTTCTTCCATGTCTTCTGGTTGCACGTCTGACGACTGGAGCTGTTCGCTAAGGGGCGCGGCTACCTATTAAATAAACAAATATAAGAAAATTGGGATTGGGATTGTGATTGTGTAATTAATTTGACAGTTCATCGTATATGATAAATGTGCTGCACTATGTATGGAATTGAATTAGTAAGACAGTGTTTGGTTTTGCTTATATCATAACATACTCGCGAGCCGGCGTCAGTAAACGTTTGAAATCCCAAGTTCTACTCCATATCGCGAGCGAGCGAGCGAGCGAGGTAATACACATGCGGCCTCTGAGATTCCTTTCAACGCCGCCATGCAACAGCGAGCCGAGTGAAACTCGCGAGCGGCAATTGATACTAACCATAAGTTTTTCAGGCCAGGCGTAGAAGCCATAAGTGGAGTTTCTAAGCCAAGGTCGATCCCATTCCTCATCAGTTTTCGGTACTTGGTTTGAATAAATAGCCCAAAGCAAGTCTTTCCTGTATCCTGCAACAATTATTAAACACTTTAAAGACCTTGTATAATATATTAATTTTAACCAGTTCAATAAAATTGGAATTTAAAAGTATTACTGGATATTGCGATATTAACGAAATTGGAACACTAAAAATATGTCCTAAGAAGGAGAATTTCAAGCAATAACTTCTAATCTCAACTCAATAGTAAAACTAAATCGTAACAGAAGTACATAAGGTCCAATTTCAAATAACCTGGTACATGTTTTTCCGGGTTAGGGACACCGGCCACTTCATAAGGGTCGACGGCTATCTTCTTGAGCGGTCTTTTTCTTTGCTTCAGCGTGTAATGCGTGAGGCGCTGGGCGGTTCTTCGCACCGCTATGTCGTCGTGTATGAGAGACTTCGCTATCAGTTTCACAGCCCGAGGTGGGTACGGAGTTTGAACGGAAGGACAAAAAGTTATCATTTGCATTGCCAGTTCTAGGCGCCGCCATTGTCTGGAAAGATGGGAAGAGGGTGTTTTATGTAAAAATCACGTGTATTATAAATATTATTTTGAACAGGATCAGGCTTCCTAGTATTGACACTGCTATATTATGCGATATGACACAGCGAATGATGCTGTCTTGCTTAGCCCGCTAGCTAGGCACACGGTGAACGGGGCAGTGACACATATCGAGCCACGAGTGTACATAAAAGGCGCATATGCTAGGGCTACCTGTAGGGGGGATTGAGTAAAGTAATCGTTTTAAATTGAACTGTCAAATTAATACTTTAAAGGACATCAGGCATATAGGCATTAGGCACGACGCTCCGTGGGTAGGCCCCCGACAAGGTGGACCGACGATCTGGTGAAGGTCGCGGGAAGCCGCTGGATGCGGACTGCGCAGGACCGATCGTTGTGGAGATCCTTGGGGGAGGCCTATACCAAGCAGTGGGTGTCATGTGGCTAAGACGACGAGGCATATTAGACCCAAAAGTGTATAAATATAATTTTGCTACATATACACCTACACTATATGTTATTAGAATCATAAAACAATTGTAAGTTTATTTTTTAACTGCTTAAATTAATTTTGATAAAACGGAAGTAAATAGATGAAACGGACACCATTTTGATTGCTTAGGTCCCTAAGCAATCAATTAACCAATTAAAAAGTATAATGTCATGATAACTGACGTGACATTGATAGCCAAAAATTAGTTCAACTGTCACTGTTACTGTCAGTCAACTGCCAAAACCATATTGTTTTGGCTTTTCTTAAAAAACTTTGAAACATAAATAACTCAAAATAAATGATTTTATAAAACGGTGAATATTATCTCACTTATTGATTATACGCCTTTATTTTAAACTAACCAGTAATGCTAAACATTTTGGGTATTTTTCATAAACAATGCCTGATGTCCTTTACACAATCGTGTAAATGTGGCGTTGTTGGGGTGCGGCTATGAGGTTGAAGTATCCTCTCAAGCTGCACCTGCCAACCCCGCAACGGTCTGGTGTGATGTGTGTTTACGTGTTCGTGTGCGCGTATCTGTAAAATCTGTTAGAACAGATTTTACAGTATAATAATAGCATTGAAAAATTCAAAAAATAAAATACCATAAAATAAAATCTGTTAAAACAGGATGCAAATCTTATAAGCTAAACATAATTATATACTCACATATTAGGCGTCTCAGCGATATCAACTAGTTCTCCAATAAGATCTTTGTACAGCTTCTCAGTTCTATCAGAGTTGGCCTCTTCCAAAGCCGGTGCGCTGGCTAATTGCTTAGACAATTCTGGGTCATTGTAGTCATTAATCAAGTATGTCGCTGCTTTAACAGCCTCCTTGTGGATGGTAAGACGAGTATTCACGGTCGGGAAGTGACGGTGAAGGGAGTCGCTGAACGCTTGTTCTAATCTGTGGCAATGGCAAGTCAAATTAAAATTATAAATATTTTAATACACTATATATACAGTGGTGGTCACATAATTAACTACACTAGTCGATTTTCATACAAACGAGGTAACTTTGGAGCCTTGGTTCTCTGCCAACTGTGACCGGGTGGTCACATTAATAAATGTGACCACCACTGTATATAGACAATCTATAGTGAAATTGTATTGGTCTACCTTTACACCACTAAAAATATTGCCATACATTTTTATCAAGTCACGATTTTTAAATTTCTCAAGTAGTTTTATGTTAATTTGTATTTTCGGGATTAGTTTGTGACGTGTTAAAGTTATTGTTGAACTTGTTATCCTTTTCGAATGTCTTCAAGACTTTTGTCAAAATTAAGCCCGAATAGCTTTCGTATAATACGTTTGCGGTAAATTAATTCTTACAAATAAGAAAAGACGGTTCCATCTTGATTTAAAGTCGTTTGAAGAGAGGTACCAAGGTTTTTAGGATAAAAATATGCTGGCCGATTATTATTGGTCTATTTTAAGAGATTCAGACCCTAAACAGTATAAAAGAAGTACTTTTAGTATTAAAAAAAAAAATCTCATACAATTAATATGAAAATTCGAAAACCTTTTCAATAAAATATTTTCAAAACTTTACGTTCTAATTATTTTTTACTTCAGTTTCGAACTACGGGTAACTAACTCTAACGATGTACATTAGTTTCATGCTCGGGTATTTTTTGTTGTAAAGTAGTGTGATTTTTTAATGTCTGGCTTCTCTCGATAATCGAAAATTAACTTTATTTAGTAGATGGCACGAACTGACAAGTTTGTTGGTTGTATGACTTGTTGTAAGTCCGCCTGGCTACCACCATCTTATCTAAGTCTGACGCCATAACAACAATGTTTTCAGCATTCCGGCAGTTAGAGATAAGATAGCCAGTCCCTCAGTGGTTGAGAGTTCCGGGAGAGGCTCGCTTCCATCTTTAGCCTTATCAATACTTAACATGAGGTATGATGAAGGCTAAGAGTATCCCCGTCATAAATAAAAAAAAAACTGACAAGAACCTGTCAGAAAAGCATTCTCTCAGTGGCCCTGAGAGAATGGGTTTCTGTTAATTTCGCACATAAGTTAATTATTTTACGCTGTACGGATAAACTGTTACAGAAGCTAAAACAGACTGGATATAAATTCTAAATCACGAAAACCCTAGTTATTATTAAGTGAAATTACAGGAAGCTTTTATAGCCAATCAATATGTAATATTACCACAAGAGCCTATCTTCTTCTCCAAGGTTCAATCTACAGTTACATAGCAACCATCAGAAGAACTAGTTCGGAGTTCAGGTAAACAGTAAGATTGTTTTCGAATTATAAAGTGCGGTTTGAAAAAGAAACATAAAAATCAAAGCATTAATCGTTAGGGGAACCATTATGCTAAGATGAATCTAGCAGACAGAAAACGTACAAGCAATGAATCACCCAAGTTTGCCCTTGTCTCAAATTCTTGGCACTCAAAGTATGTGCTCATGAAAACTATCGAAACTTACCTTAAAATGCTTGGTTTCTCGCTCAACGGCGCCTTCAGTATCGCCGGCCATAGTGTCCGTGCCACATCCCAATCTTGCTTGGCTATCAGTGGTCCAGACCGCGGTCCCAACATCATGTACAGCGCTCCTTTATGACGAGCGTGCCATTCATCCCCTTCACCCCCTTTGGCTAGTAACTCAGCTAGTTTGGGAACCAATGCACGGTAGGAATATGGGTAGTGGCAGAGCATCCAGTAGAGGCGGATTTGGGCTAGTATACGGACCTGTGGAAGAACATTTATGTTTGTTATAAGAGACTTGGCAAAGTAATGTGTACGACGCGCCTTTGTGTCGAGCGTGCCATTCATCCCCTTCGCCCCCTTTGGCTAGCAACTCGGCAAGTTTGGGAACCCATGCGCGGTAGGAATATGCATAGTGGCAGAGCATCCAGTAGAGACGGATTTGGGCTAGTATATGGACCCGTAGAAGAACATTTATGTTTAACGGTATTGACACAGAAATGTCTACTTTTTATCTAATTTAATTAATATTAGTATATTGTAAAGAAGAAAGATTCATTTGTTTATTTGCATTGAATAGGTTTCAAAACTACTGAATGGATTTGGATGAAATTTGGTACACAGATAGTAGATAGTCTGGTAATGAACATAGGATACTTTTTATCCCGATATTCCCACGCGAACGGTTACCACGCGGGTGAAACCACTAGTGGCCGCTAGAGTTTCTATAAAGGTAAACCTCTCTCTTCAAAGTTCTTCTTAGAGTAAACATTTGATGAAATTGGTTCTTTAAGTTAAAAATGGACTTTCACGCTTAAAACGTACTAGCCATAATCTCACACCGAGCTATGTTTTGATGGACAGCTTGTACAGTGCTACAGCGCTTGCGGCGCAGACGCCGCGGCGTAATGCCCGTATGACACACGAGATCCAGTCTCGACTTATCCCACAGCCTTTACTATCATCCACATCTGTAGTTTACCGGCGCATTATAGTACCTATCACCCATGCTGTAATATCTACAACTTACCGAGCTATAAGTGTTGATGGACAACTCGTACATCGCAGACGGCGTAATGCACGCATCACACACAGGTCCAGTCTCGCTTCATCCTGCAGCCTTGAGTATCTCTCACATCCGTAGTTTAGCAGCGCATATAGTAACAATCACCCTTACTGTAATATCTACAACTTACCGAGCTATAAGTGTTGATGGACAGATCGTACAGCGCATTAAGCGCTTGCAGCGCGGACGGCGTAATGCCCGCATCACATACAAGGTCCAATCTAGCTTCATCCTGAAGTCTTGCTCCATCCGCTAGAAGCATCCGAAGTCTAGCGGCGCCTTTAGTATCGCCAGCTACTCCGCCTCGCCCGTCTAAAGCTCTTTCTAGAGCGCCAAATGAACGGAGACGAGCTTCTAAACCAGGACCCGCACGGAGACCTTTCATTACTACTATTCGCTCCCACACCTGTTTGTAAAGAAATAAACATATAAGACAGCTTCACATGCGTTGATCTCTATGCGAGATCGAAGAATCTTAAGAACTTGAGAAACGCATACTCAAATAGACCCACTGTAATAGGTCACTTTTGACATCTACCTTTTTCACGGTAATAAGTTATATTCTTGTGAATAACGTGTGGCCGCTCGTATTTATTATGAAACATAAAACGCCAAATCATGTCAACCAATCATGATCAATGGAAATGACCCTACTTTGGATCCATAAAAGGTATTGGGTAAAAAGAAACAGAAGAACAGAAACATATTTGTACATAAGTAAGTAGAGTTATAAACTGACCTGTCTGAGCATCTCAAAGCTCTTAGTATCATTCGCCTAGTCAGTTAGCTATCGTCCCTGCACCGCTAGAAGCAAGCGTATGAGCGCCGCTCGCATATATTCCCCTCATTATTTCTTGCTTCACTTGGCATAATTTTCCCCATGCAATCTGACTTGGTAAAAGGACCTTCTAGAAAAGGAGGTAGGAATAAATTTAAGAAAAACTGACCTGTATGAGCATCTCAAAGCCCTTAGTGTCGTCTGCTTTGTCAGCTAGCATTCGCTCTTGCACCGCTAGAAGCAAGCGAGTGAGCGCCGCGCGCATGTTTTCACCATCTAATGTTACTTCGTGACTGACGCCGTTTGTGAATGGCAGACTGGTCGCTGGCACTTGGGATTCCATCCTTTAACAATTTGGTATTTAACACAATTAAATCGATAACTAAAAGTATTTTTGAAAAATCTTTGTATTGCAATCAGTGATTGTTGTGCGAGTTATAAGGTTTCTAAAATGTTGTATGCATTGGAGTCAATAGCTCGTGTAACTAGTGCCACGAACTATTGATATAATAAATCATGCGATTTACCAAAATAGCCAGCTAGAGCTATATTTTTGAATCACTCATCTCGCAAGTGGAGAGCTGAACGGGGAGGCGATCAGGCGGATAGCGAAGCTATGTATATATGTGCAAAGTCGCTATTACGGAAATACGGAAACTCAAATGTCGCTCGAAAATCAGTAGAAACCTCGAGTCGAGTGAATCAAAAATAGAGCTCCTCATCAGTTATGTTTATGTAAACTTTGGTTTAACTACATAACTTCAATGTATATGTCGGACCCATCTGGTTAAATCGGCCATTTGATTGGAAGGCTAGCCCGGTAATTAAACACCGGCATTTAGTTGAATGCCTAGGCCGATCATTAATTGAACTAGCTTCCCTTAAAGTTCAAATAGTTGGTTTATTGTAAGTTAGGCCTTTGAAGATTGCTGACATTAATTCAGCCAGGTGATTCAAATTTAGTTTATTTTTTTGCAACAAATATGGCGTCAGATAGCTCGCATCAGCTGGCAGTTTTATGTGCTTTTTTCTTTGCATCTCATTGAATGAGACAGCTAAATATGAGGTTCAGCCAAGTTGTTAAACGTTTCATTCAACGACATGGCTAGTTGACCCTTAGCCATTTCATTGAATGCCGGCGTTTAATTAAGGGCTAGCCCTCCAATTGAACGGCTGATTTAACCAGTTGGCTGCGACATATACATATTGCTATAGCTTTTTATTTTACTGCCCTGACGTGAGAGTTTAAGTTACGAAATAACTGTGTACAATAAATAACAAGATAGAACTTACAGAGCAACAGGTTCTTCATTAGGAGGCGGCAGAAAGGTACTGGCCGAGAGCACAGCATTCATTATGATGAAGGATCTGAGCCTTCTCTCTCGGCACATAGTCCTCTCACCGCCCATCCACTGTCGCAGCCGCAATATCTCCGGTTTCAAGTACCGATCGATCAACATCTGAGCGCATTCCGCCTCTTCTGCGCAAGGTACGTGCCATTTAAAGTCCGCGTCCTTCAACAAACAACCGCGACCCCACTCCCGAACCGGCAACCATTTCTCTGGAGCCGCACCGTAATCTTTAGGCGAACTACGCCACTCTTTCAGATCTACGTAACACAAAGACGACAGCATGTGACTCAAAGTCTGACAAGAACGCGACAACGGGTAGAGAGCGTGCTGTTTCAGAGCCCTATCTAGTATAGGGAGAATATCAGGCACGTATTTTAAAAGCACTACCCCATCGCATTCGACTACGTGCATTAATAACACGAGTCGGTACAACAAGTCTCGAGGAGGATTTTCTTCGTGTAGAGCCTCGTCTGTAGCCAGCAATTCTTTTAAATCTTCACATAGTTTGGGCAAGAACGCAGCTAGTGTACTTTCAGAATCGATGCGAGCGAAAACACGAAGCAGAACCCCCACCATACTGCCAGATACGTTTGTTTCGAACGTAGATTCTGTTGCGAACGCCTTAAACTTCCTTAAAGCTTCTTTGAATATCTTGGGGGAACATTGCATCAGGACTGCCGTCGCAGCCGAAGAAATAGCCGTCTCCATCACTGCATCCGTTTTACTTCTCAACGAATCGGACTCTTTAGTATCTAGTCGCACGTGTTCAAGAGTGCTCGATTCAATAATAACAAAAAGCCTATCTAAGAAGACTAATACGAAATCCTCAATTTGTGCCGTAGACTCGCATGTTAGTAATTCTTCTTCTGTTAGATCTTTCCAGTGCTCATGTGCGGAGCTGCAGTCTATGTATGGAACCATCCAAGTGAATATTAATATGAAATGTAGTGTCACTAGGGTCTTTTTAATGTCGTTTGGGTCTAGACCTGGAAGAACGGCTAGAAGGAAGGGGACTACGTGCGTTGGGCCTTCAGGGTAGTCAGCATCGGCTCCTCTCAGCATTGGTCTAGCTACGGCAGCTACAGCTGACATTGCTGCGGTCACTCTATGGGGTTCCGTTAGAGAAGTCAAAGAAGTCCTCAATCTTTCTAACAAGGGAGGGACTACTATAGCCGGCCTGAGAGTAGCGAGGTTCTGTAGTGCGATGGATATGTCGAGGGCTCCACTTCGACTATACACCGCTTGGAGCGTGGGTTCGAGGACGATTTTAACGAATTCGGTGATGTCCTCATCTCTGAGTTTGTAGTGGTCGGGGGTTTGGTTCTCCCAACTTTCTTTGAAACGCTTTTCACGTTCTCTTCTTACTCTACAAAAATAAAAAAAGCACTGGTCAACAAATAGGACACAATTAGTTAGGACCATTTGTAATCCAGTTGAAGTTAGCTTTCGGGTAGTTATTTAGACAATTATTTATTAGAAAAAGCTAGTCTCTAACTACTTTTGCCTGGATTTAAACCCCCCAACTTATGGATTTAGCTACAGAGACTTGAAACATCGAAATTGTATAGTACTTTTTACTTTTCTTTGGTGTGAGCCAGCGTTATTTCAAGGATGGTGACTTCATGGTCATATCGCCAGTGTCTGATTCACTTTTCATAAGTTTGTATTTAACGCTTCACCAGACTAAACTAACCTAATCTATAAACATACTAAGTTGGCATCTAAAAATACTGAAATGCATAGCAAAAACCAAGAATATTATATTATTTTTTCCAATGGGTTTATAGAAAATATTCAAAGTGTATACCTATTCAGGAACTCCCTAGCGAGTTTCCTCAGCAAATCCCTTAACTTGTAAGACCATCGCCCAGAGTTGGCGCTGTGCAGATAGCTCTCCACACCTGCAAGGAAGCTACGCAGATGTTTCAAAACTACGCCGTCCGGGCATATGCTCCAAACGACCCAGGACGCCACGTGCTTCATATCTGAAATGAGATAGATGATAATAAAATGGAATCACAGTATAGCCGCAAAAAAACGTGTTTTTGACAGGTCGTGTCTGTTCTCTATATCAAATGAATAAAGCCTATTTTCAATATCTTGATTTCCGGGTCTGAAATGACCTTAATTTTGTAGAGTTAGCGAACATGTATAAGGTGTTTAAAAGTGCGCCCGCTGTGAGAAAACACCTCTATAGTCATAACATTATGATGGAATGCGTAAAAAGGCCACTACGTATGATATATGATATGTCCTATATCTTGAAGAATACGATGAAGTCTCTATCAAATATGAAAGATTGAGGAAGTGAGCTGCAATTTAGCCTCACGCTGATTTTTCGATCCTTCAGAACTTACCTAAGGCGTGATTTCTTGTAATCTGCATGTCCTTATAGCCAACTGGCAGGTTCAAAGCGTGTAAGAATCGCGTGAACAACTTGGCAACTTGGGGACTCCAATCTATTGCCCCAGGACTCCGCTTAGCCAAACCCGCAAATAACATAGTGAGCTCCTGAAAGAAGATAAATAAATTACAACATTGCCAAAGAACCTAGGTGTAAAAACCTGTAGCCCTACCGCGTAAGTGTCGTCGACGTCGTCGAATATGGGCGCAAGTCTTCACACGCGAGCGCTGATGTTATAGCGCTGTCTCGGTCACACACACAGAGTCGAGTATTAACTGACTATTGAAATTGAATCTTATTGTTAGGACAATAACGTTGAAGTTGGGCTGTACGAAATCGCCACCGACTTGTAAAATGAAGTCGACATCGATGCCGACGGCACTTACGCGGTAAGCCTACTGGTACTACCATGACTGTATAGGTAATGCAAATCTTTTACTGAAACGCACACATTTAGGTAATTCTCCAATATGAATGCCAAATTGGGCAAATAATTTCGATAACAGGGCGTGAAAGTTTGTTCGGGCGACAATAGCGCGGTAGGGGCGCTATTGTCGTCGGCATTGACATCGACTTCATTTGACAGATGGATGTGACACATTGCTGCTTCTTTTTGACACAAATGAAAACTTAGAAAAGATTATGAGCAATATGTCACATCCATCTGTAAAATTAAATCGATGTCTATGCCGACGACACTTGCGCGGTAGGGGTCTAGGTAATCTGACATTTAGATTTAGAACCGAAATCATCAACAATTTCAGCTTCAATAGTGAATAAGCGCGTGGCGTGACGTTTAACTGCATGGGCGTCTGTCCGTCTTTCTCGCGCGCGGTCAAACTTACAAGTATGGAGACCAAATTGGTTTCCTTTGCAACTATAGAGTGCCCATTTTTGTATTACATTATTCGTTTTTTTAAATTGCATTAGTGTGAGTACTGACAACGCGCCAGCTTTCGGTAACCGACCTATACTTAAGGGTTCTTTTCTTACCGATACGCTACATTGCGAGATAAAGCACGTATCCCACAGCTCCATAAGCTTATCGAGCCACAAATTGTGGCCGTACTCGGCGTGCTGTGGCGGGAGGGCCACAGGAAGAAATACCACTAGCCGGCACATCAGTGACGGCAAACGTCAGCGTCACTCAATTTCATATGAATTTGGTGTCTATTTAATTAGCATTGTCTAGTTAAGGCTCTGGCTATCGTACATTTGTTTACTCTGCTAAGCTCTAGAAGTTCAGCAGTTTGCTTTTGCGAGTAGACTCCGATAAGGGATTTGGCGGTTACAAAAACTGGTTGATTTAACCAGTATTTTTTTGCCTTTGGGAAGTTGTATGTCCTGGTTCTTTGAGATACCGCAGAAAGGAAATGTAAGTACGTACTTAATACTAAAGGGTTCTTTTCTTACCGATACGCCACATTGGGAGTTATAGCACGTATCCCACAGCTCCATTAGCTTATCGAGCCACAGCTTGTGGCCGTGCTCGGCGTGCTGTGGTGGGAGGGCTACGGGAAGGAATACCACTAGCTGGCACATCAGGTTGGTCTCTGTCGACCACGGGTTTATTTGCGGTAAGAACTCTTCGAGGATTTCTTTGGTAGCGCTTAGTTCGAAGTATCTAGTAACGAAAAATATTAAATTAAAGTAAAGAAATAACCATATACCCTAACATTCGTTAAGAGATAGCAAGACATATAAAAATGTTTTAAGACTTCGATAATGTAAAGACTACTATTATCATCAGCCATTTTAATGTTCTCACTGCTGGGACACTGACTTTTCTTATGAATGGATATTACGTTTTACCGATTTAACGTGTCTTCTGAAGCACGCAGGAGCTAGAGCTAAGATTTTTTTTGTCACCCATCCTGTGACCGACATTTGTGAAAGTTGCTTAACTGCTACAATCGCAGGGAGCATCAAACTCAAAAGCCGAATACCTTAGCGAGCGTACGTATAGTACCTACGTGTGATTGTTTTCGGGTTATAAAATCCAAAACATTACAAAATACAATTTCAAAAATAAGTTAAAATGATAACTTACGGCCTGGCGCATTTCACCATAGACATGTATGAAGACTCCAGCGACCTGAAATAGTTAACGAGATATACTTTCGTAGCTTTAATTTATGACGTCACAACATGCACCGTACCACCACACCAGCTCGCGGAATGGGGAAACAAAGGACCAGTACCCCTAGTAAGAGCTTGGTAAACTATATTCGTTATCAAAAACTATCGCTTTGTCTTTTTCATTTCTATTGACTGTATAGTTTTCGTTAACATTGATAGTAAATAAGCTCATAGTACGGGCACAGAAGTGGATTAGATAAAGTGAGACATGATCCCATCCCAACTTCCACCGAATGTTTAAGCGTAACCCAGGTGTTGAACTGTTCAAACTCATTACGTCGGCAACTCGTTGTCGTCACGTTCTGCCAGGCCGAACAACTTTAAAGCGTCATCGAGGCCATATCCCGACAGGAATTTTCGAATCATATCGAGCATATCGCCTCCTTGCTTGTCAGAACGTTTAGGCCTGAATAGAATTATAATAGGACTACATTTTTCTTAAAAACAAAAGAATGTTATAAAATCACTACTTTCATTTGAATAACTTAGTTTTTGATCAATGGCAGGTATCAAAGATGTTTTGGCACACAGCTTGGTCTAATAATAGTATGTTATTTCCTATTTTTATTGATAACAATCTCATATTGAATTTCTTGGCCGTATGCCTAATGAAATACTTATGATAAGTAGATAATGGAGAATGTAATTGCTGAGGCATTTCTACCATCAGTAATAAGAAGTTATGCCTACTTAGTTAATTTGTAGCAGTATTAATACATGTTTGTGTTACTTACGAGAGGTAGTGATAAAGTCCAACATGTGTCGCGCTCTTTTCAAATATCTTTCTTCCTACATCATATAGGGGGCGCCATGGTAGTGTAAGATCCTCCGGCGACACTAGATGTCTTTTCCTAAAAAAGAGATCAATATAGTAGTGATTGGTAATTTAATTTTCTTTATTCAATTGCATTGGATAATATTGTTGCATTTGCAGAGAATAAAAACCTTCAGATTATTATAAATCATTCAAAAGCAACAAGGAAGTCTGAAAGTCAAGGCAAGTAACTGTGACTAACTGTGAAACACTATCAAAATATGCATTTGTATGGTGTTTATAAGAGGTCAGCCCAAATGCATTGCACAGGCGACACTGTGATGTCATTGTTAAGTTAGACAGTAGACATTTTATTTATGCCATTATATTTTTAACTATAGTTTTTTTAATCTGTTTTGCTCTGTATTATTAATTTGTCATATTCTACATGTAATTTTTTTTTGTTGTAATTTAGTACTTACTTTGTGAGCATAAGAAATAGTGTAGCAAACTTGTGAATCTTGCATGGCTCTAAGTCAGGAATAAGCACCAGTTCATATGCCAGTTTTATCAACTTTATATGGTCATCCTTCCCAAATTTCAGGCCATATATTCTAATGTATCTGTAAATAAACAAGGTAAGAGACTTAGATTCTTTCACTTAATAACTACAACATGAGTTACTTATTGAAGAGTATGGACATAGATAGACTTGTTTAAACTGAAGCTGACACTTTCACTAGCTCATAGAAAAACAGAGACAGCAATTGACAGTCAACTCTCAAATCCACTCCCAACAAACTCCAATCAACTTTGGACTTCAAGACATATGCTGTGGGGGTTAAGATTTGTCTGTAGTAATTTGTCATTTTGTTGAATCCGTAGTTGCTGCTGACCGTACATTTTGTTATAATAAATTTATTTGTTTTTATAATAACATATAATATAATTTGACGACCTGTTTGGCGCAGGGGTACTGACCTTTTTTTTTATACTAGGAGAAATGCTTATACGCATCCCTCGCCCCCAGGTGCAGGGGTGATTCGAAATGTTGGACTCACCTGAAGTGCGCAGCCTGTACCAGTATACAGGCCGCTCATCCCATCCCACAACCTCCCGTGCCCCCACCCAGCGTATAAGCTCAGTGGAGGTTCGAGAAGGGTATGTATCCCCTTTTGTCCCCACCTTCCCATCCTAGTGATGGGAAATCGAGGGGGGCCGGGGGACACCCGCATCCCATCAGGCGTACTGACCCTGCCTTCTGCGCCAGAGGTCCCGGGTTCGATCCCCGGAGAAGACAAATATTTGTGTGCATGAACATGTCTATTTGTCTTGGTCTGGGTGATTAATATGTATATTATGTATGTATTTAAAAATATATATAAATATCTATATAAGTATGTTTATCCTTTATCTAGTAACCATAACACAAGTTCTTTATGAAACTTAATGTGGGCTAAATAATTGGTGTGTGTGTATGCAATTATTTATATTTATTTATAATATTTTGCTGAAATTGAAACAGGTAGGTAGGGATTAATTATATCATGAAAAGCCAGTTTAACATTAAGGCGCTACTCGGAAAAAATATGGACGTTTTGATATAAAACTATGCACGGTTACAGTTGTTACAAATCTGCTAATAACATATATATTTCTTCATACCTTTATCTAGATTCGTATAGTTTCAGAAACATGAGTTTATGAGTTAGTTATCCCGTCAGGGCGACATGAGACTAGTTGCTTTTTTCTAGTATATTTTCTTGTTTAATATTTATAACATGAGTTTATGATTTTGCCTCAACACTTTTTCTTTTCGAAAAGACCTCTAAAAATACGAAAATTCAAGATTATTCTTAAATGGCGTTACTTACACTATTGGAAATTGGTTTAATAAGTGGACACCAATAATATTTAGGATCGTATAAAAGCATTTTTTTAAATCGCCGTAGTTTTATAATACGAAGTGATTTTGTGTTTCTTTTTGGATAATCTGCAAATCGGTCTCGCTCCCGTGCGCGTCCTTTTCTCATGCTATCTCGCTTCAGCATATTTTTTTCGAGTATCGCCTTAAGATAAAAAAATACTTAGATCTCAAATACGATTTAGTTAAAAAACTAACTAAAGATAGAATTCCGAAAACAAAACTTTAGTCATTTAAAATATCATACATATGCAAGCAACAATAAATCATAAATATGAAGGGGTAAGGTGCATATTGATCTGAAATAAATTACAACATAAAGACTAGGTGTCATTATCAGGAAGTTCTGGGTTAGGGCCAGATAATTTCAGACACTGAAGATGTTGCCAAAGGTTAATACTTTATATATTAGTTCTGTTACAACTTTATTTTTGTACTAGAATATTTCCCAATTACGAAGGTATGAGTATTCCAAGTTATTATGAATATAGCGGTATTATAGCAGGTATGCAAACTATGGCTTATGTTGATACCACACAATGTTGATTTGCATTTAATTCAAACTATTTGCATAACTAGTTTCTTTGATTGTTCATTTTGTTGTTTATGAGTATATTGAGCAGAAAAAATCTTAGTCTATTACTATTGAGAAATTAATATGACCTCTATGCACTTAACAATAGGGTTCATAATAGTATACAAAAAAAACAATATAATAGATTTATTAATTTTTAAGCTGTATATTACTTTTTATTTAGTAAATAATTATTGAAAATTGCATCTGTTATTTTCTGTTTAGTTTTACAATTTCATGCAACATGATGACTATCAATATTCTTATTGTGGTGAGTCATGTTTGATTTTCTGAACAACAGATTTTGTTGAAAATCCTTCCTACTATAAAATTATAAATGTGAAAGTACTTATGTCAGTTTATTTGTTACTTTTTCACACATAAACATCTGAACGGATTTGGATGAAATTTGGTATGTAGGGACTTCCAATAGTACTGACACCTAGGCTACTTTTTATCCCAATATTCCCACGGGAACAAGAACACGGGTGAAAACCGCGGGCAGCCACTAGTCTAATATAAAAACAAGCTGAACTAGGGTTAAGAGATACAATAGATTTTCCATTGTTCTTTTGATACCAGTGTCCTGCTAGCAAATGGTTAATTAAATTATAATAAAAGATATCTTTTGTGATTCCCCAACTACAATCTATGTGTAGTATTAGTTATATTTGTAATTATTTTTCTTTCTTCAGTAAAAAGGTTAAGTTCTATAACAAACATCATACATAGACATTTTATTACACACTTTTAAATAGTTTGATTTCACACTGATTGAACATTTCTTATCATTATTGCCCATATCTTTCATTAGAAAACTGCTAAAACATAAATAGTTAAAAAACAGTGATTGTGTTACTGTGTACACATAATATTTGTCAGTATTTGTTGTTCAGGATTTCTAAAAAATAAGTAATAAAGAACATGTCAACCTATTGCAACTCCTCTCTAACGTCTGACGTACCAGATGTAAATTGAATAACATACCTAACACAGGTATAGTGTTAAGATATCAATAATAAGGGTACATATTATGGTTCGTTTGGTGCTTTAGGAATCACTAACATCTTGTATAACAAAGGTTAAGGTTACAAAGATGTTGGTAGACCTTAGCAATAAATAAAAGAAAAAGTTATCAAAATATATTACTTCATCAGCCTGGAGGACCACACACCACATGCAGGTTTCATCTCACGCAGCATCACAGACTTTGCCAAGTTAAGTTTGACCTGCTCCAAGAAATTTGCGGATTCTTCATCCAATTTGTCGGCATATGGTAAGATGTGGTTGGTGAGTATCTCCTTCTGAGGCTTGAACCCCAGAGCTGCTATCCGCTCTGGGGTCGTAACCAACAGCTCGTATTCGTCGTCCTGAATCATTGTCACAATTTTATAACTTCTTGAAACACCAAGGAAAATAAATGCAAAGTTTAGCCAATATCCTTTATCACTGACGGCCACATGAGCACAGCTGAATAGTTTATTGCCGTACGCGCTCGCACTTTTTAACTATTGTTCCGTCATCAACAAACCAACATTGAATTTGCACAAGTCATCGAATATTTTATTGAAACCCCGAATCAGACGAGTCGCACGTTCCGTTTCACGAAACTTTGACGTTTGTTTGGCTGACGTCAATGTCTAATACGTTCCATTACGCGCAAATAAAAATTGGGATAAAAAAATCAATACCTACGTATTGGTAAAAGTGGTATTGGTAAAAGTGCACATACCTTCTTATTTTTATTTGTTTCGATTTTAATAGGTATTTACTATTCAAAATGCATAAAATAAAATGGCGATGCACAATTTCCGCCGTTTTCGGATAAAAAATTCCTCGCCTGTCTGTCATTCGAGTTCGTTAATTATAGCATAAATAGCTGGCGCTCCCGATCCCCCCGTGACGCCACAAACAATACCTATATTTTGTTTGTTAGGCGCCATCATCGTTCGCTGGGCGTGCCACGCCAACGCCGCCGCCGCAGCCGCCGCGCCGCCGCTCACCCGGCGGCCGCCTCATCGCCGACACCGCAGGCGTCGAATTTTCCGACGCCCCCGCCGTGGAGAGCCGCCCGGCCGACCGTGACCGTGATATAATAAATTACGCGCAATATCTAATTTAATTGAGATTTAAAGATCTTAGGTACGAGGACCGTATGTGCCTATAGTAGTTGCAAAAGTAAGTACTCAGTATCTTAGCAATCTCTGAATCATGAAATCACTATTCTAAAATTATGGGCGTTTTCATGGTGTCCGTTTCGACTGCTCGGCCAGTGTCCAAGAAAAAAACGACTACGTCAACATTACGAAGGAATTTGTAGAAAACTAATACTTATACTAAAACCGCAAATTTGTTGAACCGATAATCAGTAAGTACAACTTACTGATTATCGGTTCAACAAATTTGGGCTTAACCGTGGCCGCACAGTCGAAACGTGGAGAACCGCGCGGCCACGCAGATCTCATATACGGGAGCTACATAGAGATCTCATTCTTTTTGCAAATCACTGATATGATTTCGCAGAAATTGTAGAAAGTCATAATAGAGCCTTAAAGTATGTACTTTACGACCTAAAGTTCTTTAAAGTCGTGGCCGCGCAGTTGAAACGGTGACAGCCGAGCGAACATAGGGATCTCAGAAACGGAGCTTCTCAGAGGTCCCATTCTTTTTGCTAATCAGAGATACGATTTCGCAGAATTTATAGAAAGTTAGAGTAGAGCCCTTAAGTTTGTAGTTCACGACCTGTAGATCTTAAAAGCCATGGCTGCGCAGTTGAAACGGTTAGAATCGCACGCCCACGCAGATCTCAGAAACGGAGCGTCTCGTAGAGGTTCCATTATTTTTGCTAATTATTGATACGAATGTTGATAGTATATAAATGGCTGGCATAAGGACCTGCATGATATTTAAATAAACCCCTGCGTGTTTCATGAAAACGCCTATAATTTTAGAATAGTTATTTCATGATTCAGAGATTGCTAAGGTACTGAGTACTTACTTTAAATCTCAATTAAATTAGATATTGCGTGTAATTGATTAAATATTCCGACGAAGCGTCGAAACGTTTTGTGCGAAAAATTACCTGTAAAGCTAGAAGTAGGGTGACCATCATTTGTATTGCGTCAAGCAGACATTTCCAAAGGAACACGCGGGCGCGGCGCGATGTACTCACATATGAAACCTTGTTCGAGTGTCCACAGTGGGCACGTGGGTGGGCGCGGCGAGTAAAATTTCATATGTTTGAGACATCGCGCCGCGCCCGCGTGTTCAGTCTGGCCAAGCACTTACGTCTGATTTCAGAATGCGTTCGCATCGATACTTTTTGTGGTTGCGGTGCTGTGTAGTGTAGGTAAGTACTATACCCTCATTAACCGACTTCAAAAAAAGGAGGAGGTTCTCAATTCGACGGAATCTTTTTATTTTTATTTTTTATGTATGTTACTCGCTTACTCGAAGACGGCTGGGCCGATTTGAGTAATTCTTTTTTTGTTCGAAAGGGTATACTTCCCATGTGGTCCCATTGTCATTATATCAGGATCTGGTGATGGGATCCTGGAGAAATCCAGGGAACTCTTCAAATTTTATAGGCACTCCTATAGTGATTTGGTGTTTTGAAGTGGAACTGATGATGAAGACCACAAATGGTCATTGCAACTATGAAATACTTAGCATTTCATGGGAAGCGATACGATTACTTTAATGCGGTTCATAAGCAATTTATGCTCGACTCAATGCATGTGATGAAGTGGAGCTGGTGATGAAGTATCGGGAGAACTCCTCAATAAGTAACTTCCCTGCGCTGGGAAAAGCAGCATTTTGTAAAAGGTGATCAGGAGTTGACATAAGGTTATTAGCTTAAGCACAGGACCTCTTCTACCTTTAAAAATTGTGACATAAAAATTATTTAAACGTATTTTTACCAGAGCTGACGTGAGAAAAAACTTTGGCCAAGTCTTGTAGGAGACGCTGCTGCCCGTCTCCTGAAGGCTAAATCCCTAAGTCGCCTTTTACGACACCTACGGGATGAGAGGGGGTAGTGCTATTCTAAGCCGACACTACTCAGCTATTGGGGGCAATTACTAAAAGAAAATCAAATCCATTGCAGGATTGCAGGAGCGTTTTTTGAATTGGAACATTACAACGCTCTCCAGCAGTATTTTAGTATTTTAGCACCTACATATTTAATAAATTCATATAAAGTAATGTCCTTATATCACTGACATTTATTACATTTTATTATTATTTTAGTATTCATAGTCCACATTTTAATCACTGCACTTTGTTTTCTATGCTCATTGTTTTTCACATATTATTTAGTACTAATTATATTTAGTCCTTTCTTTTCTCATAACAATTATTTATTAAACTTTTCAGTTCACATTTTTTCACTATTTTTAATTCCCAACAAACCATCTGCGCAGCGCTGCCGACAGGCAGCACTGGCAGGGTCGCCATGCAATGTATTAGGTTCGGGTGGTTTAAAATAATAAGTCTGACTGCGATTTAAGAGCGTTTATTAGGCTCTGCAAGAGCTTATATACTAATTGGTAGAGATGAGTGTGTGCATAGGTAATACACACACTACATATGAAACGTCGACGTGCTGGGGTTATTAGATACTCTTTGTAATGTTCCAAATTAAAAAATCGCTCCTGCAATGGATTTGATTTTCCTTGCCCGTAAATTCGATACTTCGCGTGTTCTTTTTTCGAAAATAATGACAATATTTCCATGCATGTTTGAGAAAAAGTTATTTCAATAAGAATAAAATGTAACTTATAAAGTCAATAGTGCGATTCGGAACGCATTAGGATATATGCAGGAGTAATTGTGTTCTGTGGACATATACCGAAACTTCATAAAAAACATACAGTCCGATTCCATTACTTTGGTCGGACTGCATAAAGTGCTAGGTTTTGAACTGGAAGAACAATAAATATTGAAAGGGCATCATTTCAGCTACTAGAAGAACTTGGTTTCATTTAGTAACCCGCTGACGTAAAAGTACCCCCTGATGGGAACCACTAAAAATTTTTGGACTGCGGAACCCTCCAAGGCTGCGCTCGGCAGACCGGTTGAGAAATAGATTGGACGGAGATAAGCTTTTGTTTTGTTATAATTTGCTTCTTTTGGAGTCACTTAATTTGATTTTCGCTTCTATCTGTTTTTGAAACTTTTTATTTATGCATTTACAATACTTTTTATGAGTGATAAATTTTAAACTAGAAATTATTTCCTTGTATGGAAAAAATCTATTGGGACTCCCAAGTCCGATTAAGGAACTTTTTCATGTTGCTTAGGTACCTATGTAAAGAAGCATTTTTTTAAAGTTGCATTTGTTATATTTATTTGAAGGTGATTTTAGGATCCGAAAATAATATTTTTATTGGGGTCGCCTATGAACACCCAGGTGATTACCTATATTTGCCGGTGGTCAAAGGACACTAAATAGAGTCGCCTACGATGACCCAGGTGATCATAGAGGAATAGACCAAAATAGCTGATGACAGTTTGATTGAAGCGCGTTTGTCAGACAGATCGCAATCGATCACTTATGTTAAGCAACGTTCGGTCCGGTCAGGTGTCGGGTGGGTGACCATAAAGTGGCATTACAACTGAGCGCTTCCGTGCTTCGGAGGGCACCCTAAGCCGTCGGTCCCGTCCCGGCTGTTGTCATCTGATAACAGTCGTTAAGCCAAGTCAGAGGTCTAATAGGCGGCTTGATAAACTCTAACACCAGAGGTAGCCACTAATCTTCATACGGAAGAAGACAGTCAGGAAAGATTCAAAGAGAAATATGAATCAGAACATGATGCAAGCAGGCATTATGTTAAGTATAATTAGTACTGCTATGGTATTTTCTGATATTATATAAGGTACAGTCTGAGGGTACAGAACTACAGATGATAGATACAATCCTTAAACTGAGCGGATTTCCTTCAGCTGCTGTAAATTAGAAGATAAAGGATGTCTTCCTGTAGCATAATTTAAAAGAACAGGAAATAATACAAGGAGGGTCTTACCTGTATATACCTACTTATTATTTTAGAGTAAAAAAAAGAGAAAACGTATTTCAAATTAGCTTATTATTACAAACAGAATATAAACGTATAAATTATGTATTTTATGTTACATGTACTTAATCCATTATTAAATCATCGTGATAAGACATGAATTAAAACCTAGGCCCGGTTTTATCACCACAGATAAGTTCTGGATAGCCTAACTGGCAGATAATTTGACATATTACAACTGTCATATGTCAACTGTCAAATTATCTGCCAACTAACCTATACAGAACTTATCTTTCGGTGGTGAATCCGACCCTCAAAAAGATCTTAATTTTCATGGCATGTGCCTAACAATTTTAAAAATCTCTGCAAAATATAAAATATCTGCTTAAGTCTATTTATTTATTTATTTTTATTTTTTATATAAAAAAAATAAAAATAGCACATTGTTTAAAACATTAATATAAGGTATCATCTTGGTGTGAATTAAAAATATTATGCAAACGGAATTCTCTCTGTATCTCACTAAAAAGGTCTACATATGGCGAATACGCGGCAAATGCGGAACTGTGCGCGCGAACTGCATGCGCGCAGATCGCACGGCGCGCGAACAATTACAGTAACGGCACGCGATCTGCGCGCATTCGCCAGATATGGACGCACCCTAAGACTTGGACAAATAATTAAAGCTCTACACTCATTTTTGCATAGGACCGGAACAAACAGCCAATTGTGTGTGTTCTCCGATTCCTACAACCTTGGCCTCTGCAAGGCGAGAGTGAATAGGCATTTCCTGGGCAAGCATGCAACACCTTAGACCACATCTTGTATGTTAAGCAGTCAAATGCCTGTCCAAAACTAAAAAAAAAAAAAATGAGGTTAAGGTGCTGCTGTACTAACCATTGGTCGCACGATGGTGCTTTGCGATATCATCCTGTGATGACACGAACAATGGCTACTAGCTTTTATCCCGCGACTCTCAATATGATTGTCAGTAGACATCAGTTTGTTAGATTACACGATCGTGCGATGACCAATTAGATAGATAGAATTAGCCTTATTTTAATAAATCCATAAAGTTTATTTTTACCTACTGTATAAATACCTATCTCAACGAATAAAACTTGCACGTGTACGCGTACGCATCCGGTGTGTTATGATCTGTATACGTTAGTACTGTTAACATTTTTTATTTTTATTTATTTAAACATAGTTATACCGCTTTATGAGAATTACAGACAAGTACAAAATAAGTTCGTTTCCTTTCCTTTTTCATAGAGGATTCATTCATCTTTCGTTTTATAGTATATCAAAATATCGAAAGATTACTACATTAACTTTATCGGGAAAGGAATTGAAATCGTACATACATTCTGTTCTCGCTCTGGACCTTTATTTTTGAATCACTCGTCGTGCGAGTGGCGAGGCGAACGAGGAGGCGATCAGGCTGTTAGCGACCTTGCTTGCGTAGACATAGCACGCTTTTCGCTTTGCCCCTCGCGCGCTCGCGTTGGGAGGCGGTACTAGAGGCGAAAAGCGAAGCTATGTATATACGGTTAAGGTAGCTTTTACGGAATACGGAAACTCAAACGTCGCACGAAAATCAGTAGAATCCTCTATTTTTGATTCGCTCGTATGACTTAAGTGCATGCGACTTAATTTACGCGTCGTCACCGTCCGCACGCTTGTTTCGCTTGACTGCAACGAGTGGGTGAAGGCACTCGCTGCGTTCGAACGATTCAAAAATACGAAAATTCGTATGTCGAACGAAAATCAATCAATGAATCAAGAAAAAGATAGGCGCTCGACGCGCGACGAGTGAATAAAAAATAGAGCACCTGCTTTACATGCCCCTCGCCGGTGTAAACCATGAAAGATTCTATGAACATTTTGTAGCGTGCTTTTGTATGATTATTAGTATCTGACATACCCTTCGTTTATATTAATCATCGGATACAAGGGTACAATACGTAGTTATAGTAAAGTGGTGACTTATAACTTTCAATATTGACACAAACAAACTCAAAACTACATCAAACAGTGACGGATTCCTTCTGCGTGGTATACAAACTGGCAGCGAATACGATATCTCTCTTTATAGCTGTGGACGCTTCCATCATTTTGGCTTGCAACTTTGGATCGCCGACTGCAACCGCCGCGTCTTTTACGTCTATCAGAAGCTGTAAAGGAAACATACCGATTTTTTAAAGTAAGATATAGTTTTGATCTTGAAATTAATTTTCAGCATTCAATTTTATAAATAAAATAAAAAACAGGATATTTTAGCAATGACAATGCTGCTATTTAATAAAATACTGGAAATATACTAGAAAAGAAATCATTGGACCGAACATAGAAAGGTTGCGGATTCGCGTCCCGTCTGAGTAAGTTGTGGAAGTTTATTTTTTCTAGCAAAAAATATCTTAGTGGGCTTCTTATGAGGTGCAGGGGTGCACTAAGAAAGGAATTTTCGAAATTCAACCTATAAGGGGTTGAAATAGGGGATGAAAGTTTGTATGAAAGGTGACAGAATTTCATACAAACTTTCATCCCCTATTTAAATACAAATTTTAAAGATAGGATCTTCAAATTTTGTGTTTAGGTTGACGATTGAAAATGAACATTGACCGATCTCAACGTTTTCCAAAATTCTACCACTAAAGGGGAGATGAAATTGTGTAAGAGAAGTCCTTTATTTACATAGTAAAAGTCACTTTTTTTTTATAAGCTTATGGTTTGAACATTAATACAAAAATCCCCCACTCAAGAAATCAACCCCTAAGGGGTAAAAAGAGTAAATAATGTTAAAATCGACATGGGTGTCGTTATTGAGGTTTTATGGGATGTTGATTGCAAAAATGTCATCGATTTTGAAGTCTAATGCGGTGGACACAAATCAACACTTAATGGTTTAAGAAAAGGGTTAAAATTTTGTATAGAAAAGTAATGTAAAATAGACATAACGACTTTGATCGCGAAAGCTTTGGAGCATTTTCTACTACATTTCCATTCACACTTATCCATGCGCTTATATTATAAATGCTAAAGAAACACTGTACGTTTGTCTGGGTGTTACGTTTTACGCGTAAACCGCTGAATCGGTTTTAGTAAAATTTTATATGGACATAACTTGAACCGTGGAGATGGACATAAGATACTTTTTACTCTGATAAATGCTGATAAATGGCACTCTTACGGTAGTGAAACGTGGTCGCTACTAACTATGGGTCTGATAAGAAGGCTCAAGGTAACCCAGCGTGCAATGGAGATGGCTATGTTCGAAGAGGGAAATGAGGAGATCGAAACTAAAGTAACCGACATCGCACCAAGGATTGCTTAGCTGAAGTAGCAGTGAGCCGGGATACATAGCGAGAAGAATTGATAGTTGGGGCGGAAAAGTTCTGGAATAGCGACCGCGCACCGGCCGACGCTCCGTTAGAAGGCAAGGTGGCCCCGCCAAGGTGGACCGACGATCTGGCGAAGGTCGCGGAAAACCGCTGGATGCGTGCAGCGCAGGACCGATCTTCGTGGAGCTCCTTCGGGGAGGCCTTTACGCAGCAATGGGTATTATGTGGCTGAGACGACGAATTGGTACCGCTAAGCGACATCCTAAATCCACGCGATCACCTAATTCCTCGCGGACGAAGTCGCGGGCGGAAGGCTAGTAAGTTATAATATGTTTGCTTGTCAGTACAGGGGTTAAGTCGTAAATTTAATCAGACAATTCTGAACTCAGCGGCTTAATTATTCATACTTTAAGACAAAGTCAAATCAAATCATGTAGACAGTTTTCAATAAATAACCTATAAATTTATGAACTTCATAAGCATATTTCTCATGAATACGTCGAATTACGGTAATGGTGTTTTTTCTAAATGAATCTAAGTTCAAGACACTACAAAATGACGTGGGTTTCATTGGGGGACAATGTCATACAAATTGAAACCAAACTCCACACTTCATTGGTCATTCTCCTCTGACAGTTTGGTAAAGCCTAATCTGCTGTGGACCGCAAGAAAATAATTTTTCATCTAAAAAAAAATGGTAATATTAAAAACCAATTACCTCGTGCAACTGTTGTATACATCGGACTATGATTCCTTCTTGGACGTCAGTGAGGTCCATTATTTCGGCGAAAGGCTTTTCGAGAGCCCATTCGTAGACTACTCTCACTAGTCCGAAATTCAACCTCTCCGGTTGGCCTTCAAATTGGTTTACCTGAAGAGGTAAAAAAATAGGTTAAATATCTTTCAACCTTTTGATTAGTACATTAGTAAGATATTCATTTGAACATACACTTGTAACACTCTAGACTCAGGGGTTCCCAACCTTTTTCCCTATGCGCCTCACCCAAGCTTTTGCAAACATACTAGGGCCCCCCTAGGGTCAGAATAAAGAACTAATTTTTTTTAATTAATATTTCTGATACCTAATTTATGTAAAAGTAACAAACAGCTGAAGTCGCCGCGCCCCCCCTTGAACCATTCTACGCCCCCCAAGTGGGGCGCGCCCCACTGGTTGGGAATCGCTCTAGACTTTAGTTATACTTTAAGCTCAAAAAGCTCTATAACCCGTATACTATATACTTAGCCTTGATCTTCTTAAGTCTGTTCAAATAGCCCTCTTTCGGCCAATTTATCAGTCAGCTTGAGCAAAAGAAAGTTCTAGTACCCGCGTACCATATACTTAGGCTTGTCGTCATTCCCTCCTTCAGCCAGTTTATCAATCAGCTGTGGTTCCACTTGCGTGCGTGCTTGGATCACGAAACAGCTTTTTTTTAATTTTTTTTTTATGAACGACGGGGAGACTCTAAGCCTTCATCATACCTGATGTTAAGTATTGATAAGGACAAAGATGGAATCGAGCCTCTCCCGGAATCCTCAATCACTGAGGAACTGGCTATCTTATCTCTAACTGCCGGAACACAACAATGCTGAAAACATTGTTGTTATGGCGTCAGACTTAGATAAGACGGTGGTAGCTAGCCAGGCGGACTTACTACAAGTCTTACCACAAACCAAACCGAATACAATATGTACCCCCGCTGGGAATCGAACCCGGGACCCCTGGGTCTGATACCGGTGGTTGTACCACTAGACCACAGAGGCGGTTAAAACTGAGCAAAAGAAAGTGCTAGAACACGCGTACCATATACTTAGCCTCAATCTTCGTAAGTTCGTCATCAATCTGTTCAATAGCTTTCACTCCTTCAGCCAGTTTATCAGTCAGCTGTGGCTCCACTTGCGTACGAGCTTGGAACACGAAACAGCTGAGCAGCGCCGCTATTTCAGCAGGACTCTTGTCCGTGAAAACGTTACGGAATACTAGTTCGGATATTATTAGTTCGTTTGTTCCCATGCCGCAGGCTACGCGACCTTTAAATAAAAGAAAGTAACATTATAAGATGTAAGGAATTTTCGACTCTGAACAAGATTTTAATAAAATGGGTAGACACGTGAACTTTTTGTACACATCCGTTGGAGTGTTTTCGGTAAGATCAACTGCTGTAGATTAGTTTATGTATGATTCATACCGAACGAGGCGGCGCGCAGAGCAGCGGATGCTCGAGCATGCGCGGACAGTTTATATTGTTTCTGTACAGAAGTTCTGTACAGAGCCTTCAGACAATTGTAAAAGACAATAAAATCGTAAACGATAGCGTTCTTTTCGACTCGGACGTCCGATCCGACTATCGGATCGGATGTGTATTGAGTGTTCAAACAAATGTATGGCACGAGCGCCTTCCGATTGTCTAATTAGACTATCGGATCCGACTATCGGAGAGAAAAATCCGACGTGTATTCCCAGCCTTATATGTCTACCAAAAGTTATAGAATGGGGCGTGGTATTACTGGCAGTTGCATTAGAAATAGTAGATAATAATAATAAAAGAATAATAAAGATATTTTGACCAAACTTGTTCTAAGTCCTGTCGAGCTAACGCGGCAGATATTAATTTATAAATATGCTGCCGTGCCGGGTGTAGTAAAAAACCCTCATTGATTGATAAAGTACAGTTAGTTTTCGTACTTGTAATTTTTATAGATTAAAGTGACAGAGAGGTCGCTGTATTAGCTCGTCTCAGTGAACAGACTATCCTAATCCTTACTAATATTATAAATGCGAAAGTGTGTTTGTTTGTCCGTGTGGCTTCAAGCCCTAACTAAGCAACCAATCGACTTATTTTTGCATAGAGATTGAAAGCAGGGAGAGTAACAGAGGCTATTTTTTTTATCCCAATATTCACACGGGAATGGGAACACACGGATGAAACCGCGGGCGAAAGCTAGTAAACTATAAATATCGTTATCAGCCATTTTTATTGTCCCCACTGCTGGGGCACTGGCCTTCCTTATGGATGGATAAGGAGAACGGGCAATGCGGATTGGTGGGTTTTAACGACTGCAAATGCTGCCGGGACCAATGGCTTAGGCACGGAGGAGCTCGAGATAGAAAATTTTTGGTCACCCATCCCGTAGCCGACCA
Source organism: Chrysoteuchia culmella (assembly GCA_910589605.1). Classification (NCBI taxonomy): domain Eukaryota; kingdom Metazoa; phylum Arthropoda; class Insecta; order Lepidoptera; family Crambidae; genus Chrysoteuchia; species Chrysoteuchia culmella. The sequence continues at coordinate 10,256,315 of OU342661.1, read as the reverse complement.
TTGCGAAAGTTGCTTAACGCGTTAAGCACCAACCACTGCGAACCACGGGCTCCTCCTATATAATTGAGTTCCGATATTATTCTCGAATAACATCAATGTTGATGTTTTCGAAGACAATAGATTAAATGTTTATCCCTCTATTTTCTTTATTTATTCAATAACTCTTTATTGCACATATACAGCATATGGCGGACTTAACGCCCTTAGGCATTCTCTACCAGTCAACCGGAAAGGATGTTAAGGGAGAGATCATGGCGGCAATGGAAAAAAAAATTGATAAAAAGACAGTGATTAACAAATCAATCTAAACATCGATCGATGAATATCGATCATCCCTAGGCAGTAGGCAAACGTTACCAGCGCCCGCAACAATAGCCAGACGGCGCTGTCGGCAGTTCGACTTCAAAGGCTATGGGAACCGACCAAAGGCTATGGGAATTGCATTCAAATAGGGAACTTAACTTCTTTACGGATGTTTCAATTTCCTTTAGTAAATTTAAAATGCGCTGCGCGACGATTCAGTCCGTTCAGTGTGTATCATCATAGATTATAGTGTCATGTAAATACAAATTATAAAGACACTTCGCTTCTATAGTCTTAAAGAATAATTTGACATCAATGAGACATTTACATAGTTACTTAATTCAATAATAACCTTGATTTAGATTGCTTAAAATAATGAAACACTGTAATATAAAAAAAAATATACCTTTCAATATAACACTATCATGCTCGTCGATATAATTGAGCTCTTTCAGCACAAGTAATCTTCTCTGGTAGTCTGGGTACAATGCCAGATTCTCGAATGAAAGCAGCCTTTTATACTTGTCTCGCTTCCTTTCAGTCTGTTTTCGTTCGTAAACTACGGCAAACTCCGACTTGAAATTTGCAATGTCTGTGCATTTTTTCTGTGCTTCTAGTTCACTCTGAAAGTGTTACTTATTAAAAACATACCTTAAGATTTCTACACTGAATAGTGAAAAAATTATAATAGCTAAATGGTATAAATAGACAATCAGTAAAAACAAAATATAAATAAAAAATAATCCTATTAGTCTGGCCGCTCTGAGAATGCGTTCCTAACCAATCGTGTCAGTTGTCTAATATCAAGTTATTAATAAGTTGGTAAAGAATACTTATTTTCGAATATCTAGAATTAACCAACTAGTATATTATAATCATGTCACGCGAAGAGCGCACGAAGCTGTTATTAATGTAAATCCAAAACTACTTGTCGTATTTTAATAGGAAAAAACCGGACAAGTGCGAGTCAGACTCGCCCACCGAGGGTTCCGCACAAATTTGTAGGTCTTGTAGGAATTGAGTCTCACAGTTTTTAACGAAGTTTTCCCGAAATTCGATTTCCAAAACTTAAGACTAAATTTTTATGATTTAATTACAAATGTCTAGTTTTAGATTTTTTCCTGTATTCGTAGTAAAAGAAGATATTACTTGCCAAATTTCATAGTTGTAGGTCAACGGGAAATATCCTATGAATTTTGATTCCCTTGTGAGTGTTGTAATCTAAGTTTTTTGCGACATAAACGGTCCTATCTTTTTTAACATTAATTTAGAAGTTTGATTTTGTTACCCCTTCAACAGACTGTTGAACAGAATGTATAATTTTAATTTCTAATCGATACGTCCACGCGTTCTCGAGATAAACGAGGACAGACGGACAATAAAGTGATCCTATATGGGTTCCTTTTTTTTCTTTAGAGATTCGAAACCCTAAAAAAAGGAGAGAAAAAAAAAGAATTAACTTTTCTATGTTAAGCTATAGTGTAACAAGGTTTCAAGCGATTTTGGGGATCTGTTGCTAAGCCTCATTGTATCTCTTAGATTATTTTAATAACCTTTGGAATATAACTAGTTAGTTTTGCTAAGTACCTAAAAAAGAAACAAAAAATGTTTTTGTAATCTACTGTTATCCACTAGGGAAGAGCGGGTCATTTTCAATACAAGATCTTTCGATAACTTATAGGGAAGTCTCGGCAATGTATTAGAATAAGATTACAGAAATAAATGCATTTTTATCTTACTTTTCCAGATAAAAATTAACTTTATTCAGAAGACTTAACGAACTGACAAGCACCTGTCAGAAACACAACCATCACAGCTTTGACGTCGTAATGCAATGCATGGAATATGTATGGGAAATGAGTCACCAAACGCGCATTGCTGCAACGCGTTGCGCAGTTCAGCAACGCGCGTTGGGTTTTGGCGCACTTCAGTGATTTTCCTCAATCAGACATACCGAGTGTCGGTTCATCCGGTCCAGCGATTGCAGTATCTCGCCAGTAGATATAGCTAGCGACTGAGTGAGGCTCACGTGCTCTATATTGGTCGCTCCCGTGCGGACAGCGTGCGATATTCTAGACAACTCTTGTACGGCGGTCATACAACTAGAGCCAACAGGCGCGTCTTTAAACCTGTCCAAATACAAGCATTAATATTGTGTAGCCAACAGTAATGTTGATATTAATTTTCAATCTTATTCAAATCAAACGCATAACAAACAAAACAAGTAAAGGTCGCTGCACATGTAACGTGTTTTATCCCGGACGCGCATCCCGGACGGGACGGGACGTTGTGTCGTTTCATAGAAAATGGCACGTTCTCGTCCCGTCTGTGCATTCGTGATGTATACATTTAGTGCACATTTTTTATAAAACGATATTTCCAAAGCTCCACATTCCGTCCTGTCCAGGATAAAACACGTTACGTATGCAGCGACCTTTAAAGGTCAAAATCGATGGGAGAGGATTTTATTACAGTTGGACAGTCCAGTGGTGATCAAATAAGTTTTTTTATGGTTTAGTGACCCATTACGAAATGTAAAAAAATGAAAAAAAAGTGTAACAAAATAACACACCTTTAAACATTTATAATACAAATCTTACAAATATGGAACTAACGTATTATAACGTTAGTTCTATATTTGTAAGATTTTATATGAAAAATTACCTTGGCATCTGTCGTTTTTCCCAGTCTTGTATAATGATGTTAGCATCAATTTTAAGATTCGTTTTAGTTACTGCTACTATGTTTTTCGGTGCTATACATAGTATTGTGTGATCTAAAGTGCTTTCTTCCGAGCCTTAACAAGAAAATAAATATGAATATACTTAGCATATATTTTGTATTTACAGATATTGAAAGTTTTAAGAAAAAATCAAATCATTATTAAATGAAGGGGGAAAATATCTGGTTTGTTGTACTTACCCACTCCGTCGTACATATTTGAAAAACTGAGCATCCTATACCAATTCTCGTCGACCTCAAAATTATACCTGGTTGGGTCTTGTTCGACTGTATTCAATACCAAAACTTTGTACGGCGTTTGTCGCGGACCTAAAAGTCAGTCATAAAATCGTCAAAGTGAGGTCGTCATCATGTCAAATCATGCCACACTCATAAAACGATAACAATGAAATCAAAACGAAAAGAAACGAATTTCGTTTCACGAATTTCCTACTTGCTTGAATTTACACTTTTATATAGAGCTTTGTAGACAGAGAACGAAAGAGAGAGAGAGAGAGAGAGAGAGAGAGGGGGAAAGAGAATCCGAGCGAAGCATTTAGAACGGTATTGTTCGGAGTCAAGCGAACCTCGTTTTGTTTCATTCTCATTAGGGCTTAACAGTAAATAGGACCGCCAATGATATATATAAGTCAATGAGAACAGCAGTATCTAGATCACTACAATAAAAGTTGACATACAACAAAATCTCCATCTTACCGTTCCCACTCAAATAAACTCCCAACTGATTAATATACGGTCCCGCAGACACAACCAAGATTTTGCCCGGTACCATTTCTTTGGCTACTTTCGACTGACTCAGCAATATCGGCATTATTTCATTCAACACATCTATGTATGCCGCCGCTGTATCGTAGAATGTCGCTAAAGGTGCTAAATGAGAAGCCAGAGGGGTACTACACTTTTCAGAATATTCTTTTTCAGCTAGCTGCAACTGTTTTCTGTAGTTGTCGGCTTGAACGATTTGGTTGAACTCTCGGAACGAACGCTGCATCATTCCTTCTACAGATACGGTTGCCGCTCTGAAAGGTTACAGAAACTAATTATTTACTCCTAGTATGCGTAAAATATATATCGAAGTTTAGCGAAACATCGTGAAATTGATCCATAGATTATTAACCCAAATCAGATAAACAGGTTGAAAATATATAATTGGCTTCTTAAGTAATAAAAAATAATTCAAACTCGAAATTTTCTTCTAATAAAGCATTATCTAATTAAAAAAGAAACATAAGCACATACCGTAGTAAACTCAAAATCATGGCATAAGTAAGTCTGAATTGTGAGGATAGCTTTTGGGGGATACCCATCATCATGCCTTTGAGTATAACCAGATTTGGCACTTCATCCTTACATAATATTATCACAGTTCCAGTGTCGTCCAACCCTGCGAAAAGATACCACTACTATATAATATCGTATGGTCCCCGGCACAGCACTGAACATTGAACGAAAGTTACGCAAAGGTTATATATGAAGCCTGGCGTTTACTACATCAGAATCGCATCGAATTTCTTCCTACGTGTCTGTCTCAGACAAATCGCAACTCTTTATCCATGTAGATAGATCAAAATTCGCCTGTGGGCGGGAAATGATCGCGGTCGATTCCTTTCATCGCTAATGGGCGCTTTCTAAGTAAAATAGCAGGCATTTTTTGGATTCGACTAGTATAAGTAATGTTAATTGCGATGGAAGAATAAAACATTTTATTTATTATTTTTAGTTCAGCTCGGTGCACCTAGTGGACGCGGGGGTAGTAGTTCATTAGAAAGGTTTCCAAAGGTTTTGTATCTGAAAACTTACCTCTCCTTCCAGCTCTGCCTGCCATCTGTATATACTCAGCTGGCGCCAGCGTCCTCCTCTGTTGGCCGTCGAACTTGGTGATCTCATCGAAGACTACCGTACGTGCTGGCATGTTCACGCCCATCGCGAATGTTTCAGTTGCAAACAATATTTTCACCTAATGGGGGACGGGATGAGGTTGAAATTCAAATAACATTTCTATTAAACGAACGCGAATGATAATGACACAATCTCAAAATATAAAAATATAAAATAGTCAATAGCAGGCAGTTCAGGTAAGGCTTTACAATTTCTCCAATCGATTTGAACTTTAAGAGAGACCATCAGGCATAGGCTCTTGCGTCTACTTCTGTTGGTCGATAAACTTGGTGATAGTGATAATGACCGCAGTAAATATTTAGATACAATCAATATTTTAAAAATTCTGTTCAATTCTTTAAGGTTCAATATCATCAGGATTGTAAATCAATTGGAGAGGAGAGATACTCACATAACCAGTTTGAAACAGCATTTCCACTATTTCTTTAAGCAGCGGCAGTATACCGCTGTGATGTACGCCTATTCCGTTTTCTAAAACTCTCTGTAACCTTATTACCTAGAACAAGATATAATAACAGTCATACTTAAAGATCACAAGGAAAAAATATTTTTACTGTTAGTCAAAATATTATAAACAAAAATGAGCTTTATTTACTTGAGGTAAATGTCTATCAGGTTCCTTCAACCTCTGCAAACACCTTTGGAAGAAAGACTTAATATGGCTCTTCTCTTTGGCAGTTGTTAAATCCACTGACATTAAGTTCTCTGCATTTTGGTCACATCTGAAAAACGGAACAATCAGATAGGCGGTTACGTAAAAGTGATCGTATTCCTTTACCTTCCGGGCTGTTTGTAACTAATCTCGAAATACCCATTACTTAATACGACCTAAGATTTACAGACCTTTTCTCATAAGGGATGATACCCATACGGACTTTCTACCAAAAAGAGCGGTTCTCAATATATTACTATCCTTACTAACCACAGTCCATACAGTCTTTGCTCTGCCTACAAACGATATGCGCCGCTACACGCGCGCTCGCTACTGTTTTAGGCTCGGACTACAGCGAAAACCAGTGAGATCCGTGTAGCAATAGCGAGCGGCGCGTGTGTGTGTGAGAGAGCGCGTCATATCGGCCGAGAGCGCACCCAAGGGTGCAATTGCGTGAAGTAATCGTATTCATTTGACAGGTTATATCGTATTCGATCGGCTGCAATTTGTATGGAATGACATACATTATGAACTGTCAAATGAATGATACGTCAAATACGATTCACTTTACCCACGCAATCGCCTATCTGATTATGATGTCATTTTATCAAGTATAATAAATATGCATAATTATTATTTATAGATAACACAGCTGTATTGAAACCGCATGGGATGGGAAAGAAACCGCATTGAGTGAATTACTATACTATGTAACAGTGGCGAGGGGTTGAAATATGGCCAATGTAAGCCGAACCAAACCAAACAACATTGCTTTGTAATATTGTGACACAAAAATTATATGTAGTTTTTTTGGTTATACATATTGCATAGTACTTACCTATTCCTTGATAGTGTAAATGCCACAACTGGTAATTTATCTTTTTGTTTCAAGTGATCTATGAAAGCTACCCACATAGTTTGCTCTGCTTTCGGGTTAAGGAATTGTTTACCACCAGCTAAAACATCAATGCATTATAAGTAACAAAGTAAAGTCTGTTACAAACAAAAATAAATCTAAGTGCGATTACCTTTAGGTCCAAAGTTCTTTTTGTATTCATTTTCTCTGGCTTTCTTGGCAGCAACTGCTTCATTGTAACCTCTTAGTTGGAAGTTTCCTTCTTGATCAACAACTAGGAACCTCTCATTTTTAGATTTTCCACCAGACCCTGGATTGTAAGTGAAGTGATAGGTTATGCCAGGAAAATCTTTTGTATAAACTATTCTAAGCTTTATTTCTGTTTCAGTTCTCACAAAAATAAGTAATTGCATCTGTATGGATGCATTCCATTGCATATTTTTTTAGTTAAAATAAAGCTAATAATTTTTTATTTAACACAAAACACAAGAAAGCTGTTAAAAAAATTAAGAACTCTGTCCTGCGTCGCCACACGAAACACATAAACAGTAAACCCGTTTCTACGATTTTGAATTTTTCAATGTCGTTATGGCAACATGGCGGTGGCGACGACACTCCTTTATTAAATGCATACCAGGCTCCTTCTAACTTCAAACATATAAAAGTCAGAGTCGATACGAAAAGGTATAATTACTTTTATTTTACACACCGTTGTGGAAAAGCTTAGCCTTCATCATACCTTATGATAACTAATGATAAGGCTGAAGGTGGAATCACGCATCTCCCAGAATCTTATACCACTGAGGAACGGGCTACCTTATCTCATAACTGCAGGAAGACAACAACGCTGAAAACATTGTTGCTACGGCAACAGACTAGTTCCAACTTAATTACATACCTGTATAAAGATAGTGGCAGAGCGGCACAGGTCTTTTGGGGGTGGAAACTACGTAGACTTTCCGTTTCTTCGTGCGACCGACCCAGTCGGCGAACTGCAGCGTATTCGGCACAGTCGCGCTCAACATCACTATACTGACGTGAGAAGGGAGCAATATTAGCACTTCTTCCCAAACGTAGCCACGCTGGAAAATGAGAAAGCTTCTTTGAATTGCTAATAAAGTTAGTAGTACTTCTTGTTTCTTGAGTTAAGTGTGCCTGTCGAACCAACATTCAATTTAAATAATACAAGTGAGAGACAGAGAAAAAAAAATTAAGAAACCCACGACGGTTAAAAGGTAATTGAAAAAGGATAAAATAATACAAAAACCTCCGACTTAATTATCCGTCGCGGGCTGCCATTAAATGAAATATACTTTTGCAGTTTTATAGTAACGTGAATAATTGGATTTATTTATATTCATGCTGAAATTTATAATAGTGATGGCAGCCCCCGACGGATAATTAAGTCGGAGGTTTTTATATTATTTTATCCATTTTCAATTACGTTTTTACCGTCGCTCGTGGGCAAATAGAAAAATTAATTTTGCTTTTTATTTCAAACTTTTCAGCGAGCATAGATATTATGTAAATTGGACTACAGAAAACCCGTTACTGAAAACCGCATCAAAATCGGATTAGTAGTTTTGGTTTTGCTCAAACATTACTGCAGCGCCCCCTGGCGAGTTGTCACCGTAACACTTATCAAAGTACATTCACCAATCAAACCCAAACCAGGCCTGTTTCACTCCCCGTGTAGTTCGAAAATATACCTACGCGCGGCGGCATCTCCGGCGTTGCTAATCTAGCAGGGACTAACGAGCGAGCAGTGATGCACGATGCGCGACGCGCGAGTTTTGTTCGTCACCTACTTTACCGATTTTAAAATGGAGAATCATTAAAAATTAAGTAAACATAGTGCAGTATTTAGCTGTTTAAACACACATCGCGATTCAAATTATGTTATCTTATCTTGTTCGCGTCGTAATATTATGTCATTCCGATTTGATACGAACCCTACCTACCTACATGAACACATAAAATATTGAAATAATATTAAGTTTCATAAACAAACGTATGCCGTATCTATCTTCATATTAGGTTAAAGAAGTAGGTAGGTTACTTTAGGTATATATAATAATAATAATAAATTTTTATTTCACACTACAATCAATCTAAACTAGGGCGGTTACAACCCGATACTCGGGTTCGTCGATCGACGAAAAATTCCAAATTATGCGAAAATCTTTAATTGCAGTTTGTGATCATCACGTTTAACATTTTGTATATTTTATAGTTTTGGGAACAAATAGACTCGAGTACCTTTAATTTGATACCTTACTCGGCCGCGTACTACGCGCCAAAATCCCTATCGAGTCGTCACCTTTTTTGCGAACCTGAATTAAGTATATAGATAAAGTACAGTACAATGATTTCACTTATTTCTAAAGTAGACTGTGGCGGGCTGATACCTAAACTGGGAAGACCCCTGTATCTCAGGTTATCAACTCTCCACCCCGAGAAATTAAATCTATATGTATAAAATAACAGAGGTACCAACATGATTCATATAAAACCTAACAAACGACGAGTAACTAATTATTTAAAATTTAATAATTTAAAAAATAATGGATAAATCAATTCAAATAACATGGTTCAATACATTACTTTAAGTTAAAATGGAATGTACTGTGAAGAACTGCTTTACTTTTTAACAGGAAAGGTAATGTGGAATATGGTTATTTTATTAAGTGTAAAATTACATTTTCTCTTTTTTATCCATATTATGTACTTAAGAGATCTGACATTAATGGGGTGATATTTAAATTTATTGTACAATGTTAAGGATCTTTTCCGTTTCATGAAAATCAACCGATTTTAGTTTGTCTTTAAGAGTCTTTTTTAAAGAAGCTTTATTCATATTAAGAATGTGAGATGTATCGTTAAAGTACCTGCCCTCCTAGACAAGTGGCTTTCTAATATCGAATTCGCCAGTCGAATAGAAAGAAAATGTATAGGATTGACATTAGCGGTCGCGTGACATTTAGATCGCCAATGTCAATCCCATACATTTTCTTTCTATTCGACTGGCCAATGCGATAATAGAAAGTGAATCAGGCGACACTGATCACAATCTCAGTTTTTCCAATGCGCATTTCTGCACAATTCAAATTTTTCACAATCGCGGATTTACGCACTTCGCAATTTAGCATTAGAATACAGTCGGGTATATAATTTTATGATTATTTTAAACTAGCTGAAGCCCGCGACGTCGTTAGTGTGGTCTACAGGATAACACGTTATGGATTCGATTTAATTATGTACTATAGATGCGTGGTTATTGTCCTTGCGGTTATGAATTCAAACATTTAGTTAAATATACCTATGTAGTTCGACGTAATTAAATGATTTATAACTATAACACATGTAGAAACTGCGTGGTCCGTATACTAGATAAATGGTCATTTCATTTTATTTTCTTTACAGACGTCATAAAATATTCAATCAATGTCTTGTTGACGCGGTGTGTATTGTCATTATATTATTTTATTATTGATTGAAAGTAGTGGAAACTATAGGTATATTATGGAAAAAAGCGAAGATAAAATTACATTTATAAAGAGTTATGGGTTATGTTTTTGGTTAGTTTAGATTACACGGAAACATTAAATTGGTATTTATCGATTTGTCTTTATAACTGTATTTTGCTAAATTGCGAAGAGGCAGAAACCGGATTGCGTAAAGCCGCGATTGTGAAAAATTTGAATTGTGCAGAAATGCGCATTGGAAAAACTGAGATTGTGATCAGTGTCGCCTGATTCTAGAAAGTCACTTGTCTAGGGGGGCTGTACAGAAAAGGCCCAGTGTAGATCAGTTGTCGTCGAGCAAAAATTGTGTTGAAAAAGAAACCGTCGTGCGAATCCGTCTTTTTTGCTTAGCGTATTCGGATGAGTCAACTATTTTGTGGTGTCTTAAGATGGAGGTAAAGATAAAGAGCTGTCTTACGGTCAGCAGATTAGCCTCTTGGTACAATATACGTGTCGGATATTTTCTGGGTTTGCGAAGCATGACTTTGACAATAGCCCTTTGTGCTCACTCAATCTCCAGAAGTTTTATATATGCCAATTTCTTAAAATTTTGATAGACATTATTTAACCCTTACTTATGTCTTATTTTACTTACCCATGTATATTATTTACTTTGCACATATCTACACAAAATCTGCCTATAAATAAATTATTTTTTTAATTTATTTTTTTCTCTCTTATCGTATGAGGATTAGTGGCCGGCTACCTCTGATGTAAGAGTTTATCAAGCCGCTTTTAAGCCCTCTAACTTGGCTTAACGACTGTTATCAGATGAACACAGCCGGACCGACGACGAGACGTTTCAACGTGCCCTCTGAAGCACGAAAACACTCATTTTGTAATACCACTTTATGGTGAGCCATCCGATACCTGACCGGACCGAACGTTGTTTAACAAAAGTGATCGAATACTATAAGTTTGTCAAGCGCCGCCATGAGCGCTTCAAATATTAAAATAATAAAGAAATTATAAGGAGGCAACCCTAGCGGCGTCAGAAGGAAACGAGCTACGCGATAGAAAGAGACGCAAATTTTAGGTGAATAAAATTCTATATATTTAGCGCAGTGCGACGTGAATTGCACTTTATTGAGTCGCAGCAAAGCTAGCTATTTATTTGATTGGGTTTGCAGAGTGAACAACAAACCCGAACACCTGGGCAGTATGGTCCTTGACCTAAGCCCTATCGTCCCACGGGAAACAATAACAAAAAAAAAAATGTTTTGTTTGTTTTCCACTGTTGATGTTGAGTTAAGGTTACGTATTATAAAACAAAGAAACAGATTAAAATTAAAGAAAACTTAGAAACAAAATGCATATAGAGATGCATTTTATTGTCTTTAGTGCTACTTAAAGTAAAATAACAAGAAAAACATTATTAAAAACGCAGGGTACAAGTAACACTTAATTATAGCCTTGAGGGTTAAGTTTAGGTGGCTTACTCCGAAAACCAAATATCGTTATCGTACAAGTATCAATCATTTTAGTGTCATTATTAGCTCGGATAGAAAGCTCAAAATGAAGTAATTACGCAAATCGAATTACGAGCATCATCCAATTACCGTGAATCAATTACTTAGTAGAAATAAATTTGGCTTAGAAACTACTAGAAAAACTTTAGGAAATTATTTTTGACGATCTGAAGGATTTACTAATTGAATCCTCATTCGGATTGTAGAAAAATTTGTCACTGTAACAAAACAATACTAAAGCATTAGTTCTTACCTCAGCATTATTGATATAATGTACTTCATCAAATATGACAAACTCTAAGTCTCTCGTGACATCCGAGCCGCAGTACAGCATAGACCGCAGAATCTCCGTGGTCATGACGAGGCACGGTGCCGTAGCATTAATCTGAAGGTCCCCAGTTAGGAGACCCACTTCACCGAACTGTTTGTTGAAGTCGTTGTATTTCTGGTTGGACAACGCTTTGATTGGGGATGTGTATATTGACCTGTGGGACGACACGTATGAGCTGAAGCCGCATATTGATGTTTGTATATATGATCTATATACGCCATACGATTAAATAAATATATAATATATAAGCAATCTGGATCTCCTCCATTCACTCCCTGGATGGCCAATCAGATTACAGCTCGGTCAATCCTTGGCAGAGAACCAAGGCTCCAAAGTTACCTCGATTGTATGTAAATCGACTGGTGTCGTTAATTATGTGACCAGCACTGTATATAGTTAATAACTGCGAAAGTTACTGGTTATTTTGGTTGGCTGGCGAGTGAACACGAACCATTATAAAGACAGCTTGTAAAAGTATGAACGAGCATACCTGGTACAGTTTCTTCTCGACATAGCGATAGCATATTCGGCCACAACCGTTTTACCAGCAGATGTATGAGCGGCGACAAAGACGTGGTGACCTTCTTCTAACTTTAGTATGGCCTATAAATACAAATAGTGAAGAGGATTTTACTTATATAAATAAAAAATACATAATATTTCTTACACTCACACCAATTAACCTAGCCTCAAAGTAAGCACTGTAAGGCTTGTGTTATGAGACACTAGGGCAACGGATATATATACATATAATTCTACATATATAAATATTTATGTGTAGAAATATATATAAACGTCCATGACTCAGGTACAAGGGATTCGAACCCGGGACCTCGAGAGTAGGCGACACCTTGAAACCGGTGTACGTACCACTCTACCACGGTCGTCAAGAAAAATACCTGTACTCGGGTGTCAGTGTACAAAAGGAGTTAAATGAACTCCTCGCTAATCTTAACTCATTTAATAGAACTACCTGTTTTTGGAAATTATCCAATTCAAATGGATATGTATGCGCCATATCCTTAATTTTTTCTTTAAATTCCGGTACAGGTAACGACACATCGATCATTTCCGCCCATTCCGTAGACGTCACTCCAGGCCTCGCGGATGAAGACGTTATGTTCAATATAGGTATTTCTGGTAGCTCTACAGGTGGATGAATTACAGTACTTTCAAGGAAATTATCATCATCTGCATCATTTGTTGATAACTCTATCTTCTTCTGTGGTTTACTTGGCTTTTGTTGTTCATCATCTTCACTCCATAGACCTTTTCAAATAAAATAGAAAATTAGTGGGGGGTTCTTTAAAAATCAAAGGAAACCATGATCTTGACTATTTAGTCATTATTGCTAGTTAAAAAAAAGATTAAAAACTTTTAGTATTAAAGCATTTTATATTTTCCTAGTGAAGGCGGTTCCTCCCGGCTTCTATCGCGTGGTTGGCGTTGCCATAGGAACTTCAATTTTTTTAATCACTAAAATCTTTTTCTAATTCTTCAATACTCTTTGTCAGGAGTATTTGAAAAAAAATCTGAATTGGTTCAACTACTAATAGGACAAAATGCATCTTTAATATAGTTACCGGCTAAATGTGCATTGTTGTCGACAACTTCTTCCAAATTGACTTTAATCTGAATGTCAATTTTATCTTCCCTGTCTTCTTCACCAGGCCCATCTTTATTTTCATCATTCAGTATAGTTACTCCATCATCAGCGAAAATAACACCTTCTTTAGATCCAGGTGGTATTGTTAGAATATCTAAAAAGAACATGACAAAAAATACATGAAAAATATTGTTTTGTGTCAAATTCACTGTAATCAGGAAGAAAAAGCACATAACTAAAATGTTTGGTCTCTTCTTGTATTTGAATTCACAACAGAGTAGAAATATAATTCTACAGAATAAATTCATAGGTTGGTTTGCCAAGCTACGTCTGCAAGGTATACAAGATAGGTTTAGTTGTAACTTGACGACATGCATGCATTTTTGACGACCTCCGTCTTACCTCCGTGGTAGAGTGGTACGTACACCGGTTTCAAGGTGTCGCCACCTCTGAGGTCCTGGGTTCAAACCCCGGTAGGGGCAAATGTTTGTATGGGGAATACGAGCATTTGTACCTGAGTCATGTATAGATGGTGTTAGATGATAGATAGCGGCAATAGATGGCGTAGCCGTCAGATAACCAGCCGTCAAAAAAGTGAGCTCCGTATTTAAAATAACAAAAAAAAATTTCATAGACTGTTTTATTAATTTTTTTAATACTAATCAGAGCCTTTTTGTGTGTTTTCAAGGTGACTGTTCAAGGTGTCCACTTCCGGAGACGGGCAGCAGCGTCTCCCACAAACTTGACCATACTGCGATCGCCAAACGTTATTAAGTTTCAACTATGTTACCCTTATAGCTTCGTAATAAAGAGGTTGTAACATACGGACGGACAGACAGACAGACAGATATGACGAATCTATAATAGTTAAATTATTTCTGATTATGGAAGCGCTGAAGAAACATGAACGACGCCTCTGAACAAACTTATGAAGCTTAGGTGTCAACATATGTGTTGTAAATTAATGAGAAGGCGGAAGGTGTAAGCGCGTCTCTCCCGGAATCCTCAACCACTGAGGAATTGGCTAATGCTGATAACATTAATGTTATGGTATCAGACTTAGATAAATAGCCGGTAGCTGGCCAGGCGGACTTACAACAAGTTCTACCACTTACTAAACCAAATGCAATATGTACCCCCACTGGGAATAGAACCCAGGACCTCTGGATACGACACCGGTAGTGTTACCACTAGTTCACAGTGGCGCTTAAAATCTCTGTTTATTATGGTATTGAGTTTTAAGTTCATAAAGCATGCCATTAAAATCTCATTTAATTCCAACTTGGAGATATGAGAGTCAATGAAAGCATTTCATTTTAAAAAAGTATTTTGAAAATACATATTTTGCATTTAGTTTTTTTTTTACATTATTATAAACTAATTTGTATTTTGTATTTGAAATAGAAAATTCAAAAAGTATTTGCATTTTCTTTTCAAATACATTTTAGAAACTATTTTGCACCTCTCTGATAGCCGATAATGAAATATCTAATTTAGTCTCCTAAAACAGTACATTAAAAAGAACCTTGACAAGTACGAACTTAAAATCAACCAACTGACTCATATCTGCAGGACACCAAAGTCAAATTCAATAAAAAAAGTACAAACAAAAATAATCACAACTTTGAAGTTCAAACCATCAACCCATCAAACCACGTCGAAATTCACATCATCAAACCCTGTTTAACACATTCTGCAAGAGGCTCAACAGATGGCAACTAGAGACGACATCCTAAGTGAATACAATATTTACTTATTAGGCGACGAAAATCTAAGAGGCCTGTCTTTTCAATCTTGTAAATTCGAGTCTTTTTTTTTATTATTAGATAGGTAAAGAGCTTGACCGCTATCTTGCCTGATGGAAAGCAAAGATGCGATCTAGGATGTAACGCGTTTGCCTAGAAGATACCTATTCACTCGTGACTTGAAGACCCCCAAATTGTAAGTGTCAGGAAACACAGACTCAGGCAAGGAGTTCCACTCTTTAGCGGTGCGGATGATAAATGTCGAATCAAAACGCTTAGTGCCACTCTTGGGTATATCAACCATATAATTGTGGCACCTATTTGTACGTCTGGTTGTCCGATGAAAAATGGGGATGGTGGAATGAGGCTGTGCAATTCCGCTGCACACTTCCCGAAATGTAACCTATAGAATACGGATAGACCAGCAACCTTCCGTCTATGTTCAAGGCTCTTTAATTTATTAAATAAATCATCGTTGCCGATGAGCTTCTTGGCCCTTCTTTCAATGGACTCAAGTGTCTGGAGTTGGTATTGGGCAGAACCATCCCAAAGATGAGAACAGTACTCCATACACGATCGAACTTGTGCTTGGTAAAGATTGAGCAACTGTTCCGGTGTGAAGTACTTTCTCACCTTTGCCAGAATGCCAAGTTTTTTTGAAGCCAATTGAGCTTTACTCTCAATAAAAGAGCCAAAATTGAGAGTCGGAGACAATGTAATGCGGAGAAGCGGTGCCATGTGTAATGCCGTCAAGGTGGTCAGAAATCGGCACGGAAACATTTCGGAAAGTAGGAGTTAAGTGAAAAGGACTCCTTTTTGCGGAGAAAAGACACGCCTGGGTGTTTGACGGGTTAAACCTGACCAGATTGGCATCGCCCCATTCGGAGACTGCCTGCAGGGATAGGTTCATACGATTGACTATCGCCTCCCTATAACACTCGACCTGTTCAGCACTGGCACGTGCATCAGACATATAGCTCTCTACAACGGTGCTGTCATCTGCGTTTCCCAAAATACCGGGCATTAGCAGGTCATTTATATGGATCAGAAAAAGTGTTGCAGAGAGAACTGGATCCTGAGGGACACCGGCATTAATAGCCAACTGGTCCGACGAGCAACCATCAATGACCACTCGTATCGACCGATCCCTCAGGAAGTTCGATATCCAGACACACAAGCCGGTGGGAAGTCCAAATGACGGAAGCTTGCTAATAAGGCTTTCATGCCATACCATGTCAAAAGCCTTCGAGATATCAAGAGAGACGGCAAGCGCCTCACCATGTCTCTCGATGGCTTCGCTCTGTATGTAAGTCTGGGAAGAACAAACAAAAATACATATAAAATCCACGCCCACATTATGAGCGGAGGTTCGAGTACTGAAATGTTAAACCATTGTGACGGCTTGGGTAAACGGCTAAGTCCAAGTGATATTGTTGTCTTAGGCTTCGGCAGTCACGATAAAAATATTCACTTGCTACACTCAACTATGTGTGGTTTTGTTAAACATACTTAATGACATGACATGTTTCTAAATGTAGTCTATGGGTAACTTTATCACAATATTAAGTTATAGAGAAAACATTTTTCTTTCTGTAATTACATTGATATAAAAATAAATAAATGTTATGACAATACCAATTTAAGGAATTTACTGTGTGATAAAAAAAATAATTGTGTAAACTTTATAGAATACAAAAAACATTATTTATGTTATGATTTCAACAAAAAGCATATTGGGGAGTCTAAAATAATATTGACAATACCATTATTTCTATCCCGAAAACAGATGAATTCTTAAGATGTAAGTGAGTACCTACCTATTTCAAATGGGTGGTATTGAGTATTTCAATGTGAATTTTATTACCACTTAACATTATAGATTGCATTTTTTTATATTGTTTTAATGATTGTTGTTTCTATTATTATTTTTGACATTGAATATACACTATTATTATTTTTGACACTGAATTTATACACTCTTATTATTTTTTGACATTAATGATTATTACTACTTAATCTGTTAATACATCCAAATATTTTAATAGGAATTTTATTAATATTGATATTAGAGATTGCCTTTTTATTATATTGATTATTGTGATTACTATTATTCTTGACATTGAATTAGTATGATTGTTAATTAATAAGTCCAAACAAAAATATTTGCATGTTAGATAGTCAAATGGCTAAATAGGCTAAGACCCACATTTTGAATTAAGAACATCAAAACTGTTCCCAATTTACAGCAAATAAAATTATTTGTATTTGTATTGACGTTGTAAAAATAATTCGGTCATTCGAGGGAAAGTACCCTAAATATTGATGTAAGCAAATTTTACTCAAAGAAAACATTTCTTCAGTTTCAAAAATAAGTTAAACAGCATTCAGAGATTTTTGAAAAATCACTTACTTGCGCCGGGAATCGAACCGGCTTAAATGAGAAAAATAACATAATGTACTTTTATGGTACCAATCAATAGTGTTCATCATTAAGAACAATTAAGTGCAGGGCAAATAGTATCTAAAATTAAAGACCACTCTTAAAAAACCTGTTTAAAAACTTATTCATCAATTGAACTCGCGTCTTGTCGCCATTTGTATGGAATTATGGTGAATATTAGCCACAAAAAGTCAATAACCTAATATTAAAATCAGTGTATTGCTGCAAATGGTTTTCATTTCTAGCATCTAAGTAAGTTAAAGTGAACTTCATTTTTATTTAAGTTACCTAGTGTAAGTAAGAGTGGGTACAATAAAATATTGAACTATTTTGTAATCTTTTATCTTTCCTAGCTTTGGCTTTAATCTAAGGCACTAAGTTACTTAAGCCAAATTGATCTTAAATCTTAAGACTATTGATTGGTACCATAAAAACATGCAATGTTTTTTTCTCACTTAAGCCGGTTCAATTCCCGGTGCAAATATGTAATTTTCAAAAAAAAAATTTATGCAGATTAATTTATTTTCGAAAATGAAGGAATGTTTACTTATTGTCAAATTTACTTACATCAATACTATATTTAGGGTACTTTCCCTGCAATTACCGTCTTTTTTTCTACCCTGTATATATGTATTTATATCTGTTAGGTACTCTAGTATCCCATAACACAAGCCTTACAGTGCTAACTTTAGGGCTAGGGTTAATGGGTGTATAAAAAAAATTTTAAGCCTTAGAAATCAAACACAATTACCTAAATAAAAAAAAATCAATTACCTTCTCCCAAAAACTTGCCAGGCTCATCATTTTCTAAATCAATATTAATCTCAGCAAAACTTGCTGTTTCTTTGAGCAAATTATGCAATTCCTCTTCAAACCCGGCCGGCAAGAATGGGCTTTTAGTTGTTGTCCCTCGAGTTGCAAGACTCGGAGGCAATGGTGCTCTTGACATTGACAAACTTTCTTCATCTTCCTCTATTGGTATACTTACTTCTTCTAGACCAACTATTTCTCCTGTTATAGGGTCTCGTACAACCTATAAGTAAGCAGAAATAAACTTAAGTCTAAGTATTATGATACTCTGTAACGATTATTACACAAATAATCAAGAAAAGTTGGCTGCATGGTGGGTTGTAGCCCTTTCTCCTTAAACATTCATACAGAAGTCCAGTGCCCCAGCAGTGAGGACATGGCTGACGATGACAGTGGTATTGCAGATCTAGAATGAGTCAGTTGCAGCAATATATTTGCTTATCATAAAATCTACAGTAATTCACAATAGAACGACAGTGTTCCTGACTATCTTGATAAATTTTCGAGTTGATGGTAAAAATTGTGATTTTAATTTTGATAAATTGTTTAAATATTTGTAATATTTGCTCCTGATATTGTTCTATCAAATAAGATAACATACTTACATAGTTATGTACAGCAACAGTATGTAAACACTTACAATACAACTTTGTCACATTTCAATAATTTTAATGTCTCGTGGTCACAGAGCTGTTTCCGTGTATTTCAATGTGATAAGGTTGTTTAACCTTTACTTATTATTGCTCGTGCCTGTACTTACCTCGAGGGTAGTATCTGGTCCAAAATCTTCGTCGTCTATTTTAAACAACGAATCAACATCGGATTTTCGATGCCAGTGGGACTGAGACCTTTCCCATTTGTGTATAGAGAGCCGTTCGGGTTTCAAGAGATAGTCTTTCACACGTTCATTCAAGTCATCAAAGATAGGTGGTATCTGAAAAATATGAGCAACATATTGGTCACAAAAATATACATACCTTTTAGTGCCATGCTTCAAGATTTACATTATGACCTCACCTTAAAATCAGAAAAATCATTGTCTGTATCTGCAGACATTATACAAATTACTAGTTTATTCTCAGAATTTGTATAAAATAATATTATGTTTTTTGTAAACACTTTTTTAGGTTATTTCCCGGTTAGACGTTAAAGTCATTTGTCATTATCAACTGTCAAATTGAATTACCCTATCAATATAAGCTCATGAGCAATTTTTACCCATTATAGGAAAATAATCTGACTGAAAAATTATCAAAATAAACAATGATAATTTAATGTTATGTTATTAATGTAATAATAAATGAATTAATCGTTTACAAAACATACGAACTGTTTTGTCACCTGTAATCGCTACTTAATATTTAATGTAAGTGTTTGTTAATTTATATAAAAATTAAACCAAAAAAATATTAGATAGATTGTTTTATGACAATGGAGCAAAATAATATTTATAAGGCGAGAGCGCTATTTTGAATACAGAACGTTTCAAGCAATTAATGAATAAGTTTAATTAAAACATTATAATATGAATGTAAAAATGTATCAAAACGAAGACGGATTACGGCCCATAGAAAATTACCCCACGTCCTACAGCAAAGTGATGTACCTAAAAAATTTATAAAAAAAATATAAAAATTCTACAATAGCTAAAATAAGTCCCTTGTATTAAATTTATATTTTAATGCTGACCACCCACTATCACGTGTGTTTCGTTTCATGTGACGAATTTAAGTTCGGGAAACAAAACAATATAAAATAAGAATTAACTTCTTTGTTTATTTTTAATTATTTGTAGCGTGAGGCGCTGGGGTGTGCGGCCGGCTTCATTTAATTCCTTGAATTCCAGTCAAAGAAATAAAACAACTTTTCCGGATAGGTAGCGCAAAGTTATTTACACGAGTTTCTTAGATTTGATATTCGTTTATTTTAAGGCTTTTAGGTTTTCCCAACGTTTCGGCACCTTTTCAGCTGCCGTGGTGCAAACTCGTATGAATAAACTGTGCGCTAAATATTCGGTTAATAAAGATGTGCCTTTCAGTCACTCACTCAGTCTTCCCTAATGATCTTGCCAGAAGGCGGCGCTGCCCATAGCTGCTGCTTCTGTAGGCACTCCAGTAGCCACCGGTGAACATACCACTCTACCGTGGAGGTCGTCAAATCCTGCCCCCCTATCGAGTAAAAAATATGGATATGGATATGGGCTTCATTTGGCAGTTCATAAAATTACCTTTTATGGTCATTTAACTGTCAAATGAAGCTCAATGAAATTGTTACATCCCGTGAATACATGTTCACGCGTGATGCGATGACCAAGGGAAATAACGACTCATTTTGATATAAATATATACAGGCTGGAAAAAATCTATGGGCCCTACAGGGGAACTACCTTAAATCCTTTAATTAGCTCATTTTACTGAAAGAAAACATTCCTTTATTTTCAAAAATAAGTAATCCTGCATTTAAAGATTTTTGATAAATCACTTGCCTGCCTCGGGATTCGAACCGGCTAAAATTTGAAAAAATAACACCATGTACTTTAATGGTACCAATCGATAGTCTTACTTATACAGATCAATTAAGTTTAAGTAACTTAGGTTTTAAAATCAAAGGCAAAGCCAAGAAAGATAAAAGATCACTATTAGTTCTAGAAACCATGCCTACCCTTTAGTATTGTACCCAACTACGAGTACACCTTGAGTATCTAGTTATGGTGAATATGAGTAGGCAAAAACTGTAAATAACTTAAACCATTAAAATCTGTTTATTGCTGCAAATGGTTATAACTTCGAGTCACTAATAAGTTGAATATGTGAACTTCATTTTTGTTTTAGTTAGTAGAAGTAAGTAGGTACTTAGGTACCATACTAAAAGGTGGGCAAGGTAGAACTAAGTGATCTTTATATTACTAGGTTTTGTCTTTAATTTTAGACACTATGTTATTTAAACTAAACTGATCTTTCTGAATAAGACTATCGATTGGTATAATCGGGATACTTCCCGAATGAGCAGTAGAGTTTTTTTTTGGAAACGTAAATTCGAAAAGTAATAAGGTTAAAGAAATAACTTATGGTTTTACCGAAATACATAATAATGCTCTATTATTTGTGATATAAACAGTTTGTATAAGTTTATAACTTTTTTTAATAACGCTTCCTTAACCGACTGTACCATAAAAATACATGATGTTATTTTATTCTAATTTAAGCCGGTTCGATTCTCGGAACAGACAAGTTTTAAAAAAAAAACTTAGAAAGAAGGATTACTTATTTAAAAAAATAAAGGAATGTTTTCTTTCAGTAAAATTTAAGGTAGGTCCCCCCAGGGCCAATAGATTTTTTCCACCCTGTATATATAATAAAAACTAAAACCCACTACTGAAAAATCACGCTCTAAAAAGTATGAAACAGGGTTTTAGTTTTTAAACTTATTTTTTGTTTAATTTTTTTTGGAGTTGTAAAGTATGGTAATTATTACCAAAATTCGGTTTATGCAAGCAAAGCCGAGAGCAAAAACTAATAAAATATATGTTTTTGAAACGTGTTTACCAAGAACTTTCGACACCAAACACGATATTCTTTAAAATAAATAAGTTTTTTAGTTCACAACTTTATGTCGTTTAAAGGGCGCCATATTCAATTTCATGTGACGTGACATAGCCTATAACCAGCGGACAATCGAGACGCTTCCAACGATACCTCAATTGTGAATATAGACTCAGCAGTTTAAAAGTTATGTGGGTACAGATGAACATACATACATACATACATACCGGTCAAAATCATAATCCTCCTTTTTTTTGTTTTGCCGTAGTCGGGTAAAAATTAGTCGTTATTTCACTTGGTCATCGCATCACGCGTGAACGGATGGAACAATTTCACAAATTTTTTATCTGTTGTGTTTATTATTGTAAGGAGAAGGTTCATATGAAATAAAAAATCGAAGGTCTGGTACCCTTGATGTGGAACCTTAGCAGCCCAGCTAAACCATAAAAAATACAAATAAAGCACCTTGCGATAAGTTTTTTAGCGTGATAAATATGAATGAACCCAAGGCAATATTGAACTTTAAAAATTTTCAACATGTATATCAGATTTTATTCAAGATTATTATCAAATCGTTACAATAGAAAAAAAAAATCGCGTTTGGTAGAAATCTAGGCCCTGACTTTGCATGGAAAACAGATAACAAACTAAAAATTAGACAATTATTATTGTTTTTGTGTCTATATCCTGAATCAACGACGGCTTCTATTTTAATTTATTTAATATACTTATATCTACTATTTTATTTAATAGGTAACTAATGTTTGCAGATAATATGGTTTCTTCGTAAAAATGAAATAACAAATGAAAACAAAAAAGCTGTGGACGTACATACATTATAATGTCACTCAAACTATAAAAACCCATACAATAGATTTCCCCACTACACTTTTTGTGCAGTTACAAAGGACATGATTGCCATTAATTTTTTGTGATCGATTCATGGTAACACGTAAGATGCGAATATGTGATTCAGTGAGCCTTGACGGTCAAGGCTGTGTAGCAGGTTCCCTACCAGGCCAGACTTGGATAGCACGACAGTCGTTCGTGGTTGTGTCGAAAGGACTGACGGTTAAACGCGACCGTCCTATGTTTTTAAATTGTTTTGTTTTTTTTTAAATAATGGCGAATAGACTGTGGCCCTGTGCTTTTGTTTTGTGCTTCTTAAATTTGGCGCTTGAAGTGAAAAATGGATTCGGATTGGTAGGTGTTTTATTCTTTTAAGTTAAAAATAGCTTATGTTTGGAGCAGTCAAATTAAAGTAGTTAAAACTAAGAATTAAAAATAATCGTTAAGTCAATCAATAACTGGTTCATCGGGTTCACCCCAATGCTATGATAATTCAATGAAATCAATTATAAGATTACTAATTACAAACTTGATTTACTTAAGTATTTGTATTTTTATTGGTCAAAATTATATGATTACGTTTGCGAAGCAAAAACCACAATGTTAAACAAGAAAATATACTAGATAAAACAAGTTGCTTTTTTCTAGTATATTTTCTTGTTTATTTTTTTTTACATAAAAATAGCATTGTAAAATGCAAAATTAAAAATTTATAAAAACCACCATGTTCAGTTTCGACTCAAAAGAAAAAACTTGCGAGACGACGTTGATGTCTTTATGTAAAGAAAATAAAAAAAAGTTAAAGTAGAGTTCATCGTCTGCCAGTTGTTTGCCGAAAGATACTTTATTTTTATAATTTCTGAGTATTTTTATAATTAAGGATTGTTTTGATTATTGATGTGATGGTTATTCATATATAGAATAGAATTAAGGTAGAAGTTGCTTTTTGCCCGCTTGTGGCCAGTTTTAAAATGATCCTACTGATATCATAAATTCGAGAGTTTGGATGTTTTATCTAATCACACAAAACATAAAAAATGGCACAATAGTTATTTGTTATGCAAGTTTGGATAGTTGGATTTCGCGGCGAGATACCTCTTTTGAAACCTGTGCGGAGCGAGGTTTTCAAAGGTAAGTACGAGACGCTGAAACTTTTCTGCCGAGCGCAACACTAAATTGTTCACTCACAACAGAGAGGATTTTTTTTAGGTTGTTTCTGCGGTCATCTTCCGGTAAAAAATTCTTTAAACAAAAAGTTAAATTTAAATATACCTAATTCTTCTTGTTTTAATGATATAAAAAACTAAAGTAATAAAAAGGGAGTAAGTATTATACATTCAATGTCAGAAAAATCGCATCTTTAAGAAATCTGACTTTTAAACTTAGTTTAACGTTATTTGGAATCAATTTATGAGGGAAATGTTGGATATCATTTGAAAGGTAACGAAAAGGAGTACCCAAAATAATTAAACTTTTTATTTTTTATTGGAATAGAAGAAAAACAGATAAAGTTTACAAAACAATACCACTCCTTATTAATGCTTCTTGTACAAAACAACTTAGAAAATACGTTTTTTTATGGGTTAGATTACGGATCAGTGACTTTTGAACCTGCGTTGACCCATTAAAACCCACAAATTGCATTTTTTTATGTCACATTTTTGTTATTTATTATGCTTTTATAATGCAATGAAATCTTTTTTATTAAGTTCATTTATTGGGCTTTCAAACGAGGTTAATATTGGTGGGGTACAAGCCGTGCACGCATTTGTAAAGTGTTAATAACGCTTACGAAACTTTAAAACAGGTGCGATTTTTTTGACGTTGGGTGTAGTTATTTAAAATAGGAAGAAATAGTTACTTATAATAACAAAAAACTAATTGGTAAATGTTGACATTGACATAAGGTACATGATAAAGACAATTTATAAATAAAGATTTATGTCACGTTCCGAAATCGAATCATAGGTTGTGTAATCTCACCCAGCCGAAATAGAAATTTCTAATAAAAAATAGTTTAATCTTATTGTTATTGTTTTTATGATTTAAGGAACTACAATAACACAATAAAACCAAAGCGGAGTATTATAATTAACTCAAAGTTATTTAAAATAAGAATAAAATGTAGCATAAAAGCCATATTTTTAGGTTTAAAATTAATAAAGTACTTTACCACGCTCGTCCGCAAAATTCTATTTTCCACGCAGAAATTGAATGACAAAACCTCCTTTTCCGAGGGTGTGAGGTGACAAGATATTCTATAGGCACCCTTTATTAGAATTTAAGATACATTTATCCCAATAATCCCACGGGAATGGGAGAAACGCGTGCGGAACCCAGTGACACCGCGCAATAAACTATTCATCCAAGTCAAACCCCCATATTCTAAGTCGTTCCTCCAAAACTTTTTACACTCTACTCAACCTCGTCGTGGGTAAAAATGGTAGTGTGCGCTAGGCCTAACACGGAGTGGCTACTACTCTTTGGCTCCTCCAGGTCCTTACGGAGTTATGACTTAGAATACCGATTTCGAGGAGAATTTCGAAGAGGTTTTCAATGAAAGAAAGAAAGAAAAATGTTTATTTGACATCCACAATGAGGTTTCGTTAAGTCGAGGACGAGTAAGTTTTGGAGGAACGACTTAGAATATGGGTGTTAATGTACAATATTGATCTATTTATTCCTTAAGAGAAAAGAAACTAAAATATTTTTTTTTTGCAATTTTATGATGCGTGCTAGACTGCCATTATAACTTTACTGCATCTATCAACCAGATTAAGGAAAATTATTGTATTTAAAGCATATTAGTGCATAAGAATCGATACTTAACTGCTTTGAATATTAATAACAGCATACCTACTGCATTTAATTATCTTTAATTCGCAGTTTGGCACAGATAAGATGCTCACGTAAGTTAAGATTTTAATCAATAATTCCAAACTTATTAAATAACTGAGAGTAAGTTACTGGAACCCGGTGAAAGTTAGTCTTATTATATCATAATGTTTTTTATTGCAGTAGGTACTTAAGTATTTCGTACTAACTTAAACTAGCTTAAATGTTGTCTAGCCTGTTACTTAAAAGATAAGTTATGATCGATAGTAAATAATTTGTTTTGAACTGGTAAAACGTTCTGCAGCGAATTAGGTCAAATTTAACTACTTTGCTCATTATCAGTACGTAATTTAAAAATCATTTATGGAATGGTTGAATGGTAATAACAAAAACGTTAACAGAACTTTCATTAACTGCGACTTCGGTAGATTGTTCGATTTCTGCGTCGATCGATGCATTGGACCGCATTTTCCCGTGACATATGAAATTTTACTACAATTCAACATATCATCATTTTTGATCCGGGTTTTAGTTTTAAGACTTTGTCCTTTTTTGTTTACGGACACGTAATGTGATATGGGAACTACGTTTCTTGCGAACGCCGGAAAAAAGCAAGCAGTATAATATTAAAATTGAACGATTTTGATAATGCGAAACCCTTCATGCTTTCGTATCTTATCGGATAGGGAAGTGAAGACAAATGAATGCTTTAGTAATCGTATGTCCCACCAACTCTTGCTTCACGCGCTGTGGAGCCTAAGGTAATTTGTGAACGATGCAACAAAAACGGAAACGTTGCCATTTTCATTGTTTATGATAAAAAACATATATTTTTTAAAATTATTTTCGTTCTAATCTAACTTCTCTACGAATGGGATTTTTGTGATGGATTCTTGTGACTGCTCACTACTGACACACAGGGTCTGTCTTTGGAGGGTAGAGGGATCCGAAGCATAGTGCTGCCGCTGGCTGACCGCAGGAAGTTGGGGGCCCAAGTAACGGGTTAGCCACCCGTGATTTGGGCCCCGCCACCTTGCGAAAAATCCCAGGATTCTCCACCTTGCCGGTTGGTGACCGAATGGGACCACAACTGCTGTTCCTCACCGAGACACAGATCAACAGTCCAGCTGAAGTGGCGTACCTCAGCTACCTCGGGTACACTCTGGAGCATCGATTCATCCTCAATGCCGGAGTCTGTGTGTACGTCCGCGATGACATTTGAATTAAACGTCTCAAGACCTGAGGGGTCCAAATATAAGA
The DNA here is from genome assembly GCA_910589605.1 of Chrysoteuchia culmella. Taxonomy (NCBI): domain Eukaryota; kingdom Metazoa; phylum Arthropoda; class Insecta; order Lepidoptera; family Crambidae; genus Chrysoteuchia; species Chrysoteuchia culmella. The sequence continues at coordinate 10,229,452 of OU342661.1, read as the reverse complement.
GCCCACACTCTGGTGGACACCGGAGTGGAGCATAATATACTCTCTACGCCGCTGTCTAAGGCTCGCACAGCGGTGACCAAGAGATAACCAGGTTCATTATAAGCTCGAGTTTCTGGAATCCATTAAAACCGTGCCAGGAAACTCATTGGAAACTCAGCATTGGCCATGGCGGAACTTCAGAGCCTCAGTCACCGTGATTGCTACGTTGCTGATACATTTTTTATGCGAACCGAATAAGGAATGGAATTCTTTGCCTCCTCATGTGTTCCCCGATTCCTACAACCTTGGCCTCTTCAAGGCGAGAGTGAATAGGCATTTCCTGGGTAAGTTTGTAACATCCTAGGCCACATCCTGTTTCCAAACAAGATGGTGGTCAAATACTTGCCCTATCTAGAATAAAAAAAATCTCAATTTTACTATGTTTGTTTGTTTTATTTTATACTAGCGGCCGCCCGCGGTTGCTCCCGCGTGGTTCCCGTTCTCGTGCTAAATATCGGGGTAAAAACATACAAAAATACTAATCCTAGCCTGGAATAAAAAAGTATGCCATGTTTTAATCCAGGCTATCTACTACCTCTCTGTCAAATTTCATCCAAACCCGTTCAACATTTTAAGCGTGAAAGAGTAACAAACAAAGAAACTGACATACTTTCGCGTATAATTATAATAAGTATTAGTAGGATTGATTCTTATTCTTTATACAATGTCTCATAAATGAACATGGGTTAATTATCGTGGTTCGGTTTTCGAAATATGCGTTTAGATATCAGAAATTCTGCGGTGCACATCGAGTAGGAAGTATCATAACCGGTACGGTGTCTCTCCATGTTTGAGGCTGGTGCAACTTGTCTCGGTGCATTCTAATAATAACTGATGCACGGCTGTGAACGAGCGAGTTTTGTTTGTCTTTATAAAGATCGTAGCACACCTTCGAGGCATTATTTATTAATATTCTCATTGCCAATAATGTTACAATAACTTAAATTTAACTAATGAAGCTTTTATGCGAATAAAAGAGGTGAAGAAAAAGGGTTGCAGAATCCCACAAAAAGGGAATAGGTCAACTACTGTTAGGTTAAGTTAAAGATCTGACTCATATAGAAATTGAACTTATTTTTAGGGACTTATTATTCTTTTAGAGATAATTCAATAAAAGTTAAACCCACCAATCAGCATTGGGTCTGCGTGGTTGGTTATTGCCCATTTTCCTTATCCATCCATAAGGAAGGCAGGCCAGTGCCCCCCGATGATTACGTTAAAATGACTGATATCACCAACTCACTGACAGTTCAGTGTATTATTAATGCGATTCCAAAGGGCGTCGGTGCATCGCTAATTACCGTAACCATTAAGGACAAGCCTTGACCAGGTAAAAAAATTAAAACATATTGAATGCTTTGTATGGACGCCCACATCGTAACACTCGGTGACTCGAGCGGTTGTGTCATGGACATCACAAGTAGGTACAGTTGCCAGCATGCTAATTTATTTTATTTTTTATTCGGCACATGCTAGCAGGGCACCGGTGTCCAGAGCACAATGGAATATCGTTTGTGTGTCATAACCCGGGGCATGAGAGGTTGCATTTTCAATGTTATCATAAATGATAATTTTTATTAGAGAAAATCGACTTGGCTCACAAGTTATTCTCAGGCAGGACTTGAACACCCAACCTTTGATCAAAGAATTAGTTACTAAAATTTTTTGGGTATGGCCCACTGCTCTCCCAATAACAAAGAGGAAAAAATAGACTCGGCTCACAAGATATTCTCAGGCAGGACTTGAACACGCAACCTTTGATCAAAGAATTAGTTACTAACATTTTTTGTGTATGGCCTACTGCTCTTCCATAACAAAGAGGAAAAAAAAATCGACTCGGCTCACAAGATATGCCGACGAGTATGCAAAAATTTTCGTCGTCCAACTGTAACGCTTGATGTTCTGTCAACTGTACCTGTTACTGCAATCACGAATAACTATCCCATGGTGCCTGCAACATCCGATGAGCGGAAAATGACATACTCGAAAACCCTGACACAGATGTATGAGTCTATTTGGAGAAATAATTACCTACCACTTAAAACTCGAAATAAATGTATTGTTGTCAGTACCTACCTACTTTTACAATTTATTAACTAACCAACCGTGGGAATAAATATTGGGATAAGCAGTGCCCATGTTACTTTCCGTCCTTATGAGACTAAACACACTTGGAAAGCGATAGTCAAGCTGTGGATAATGTAAACTCTACTTAAAACAATCATTTGACGCCTCTACTGTCAATTAGCTAGATTAAAGGAAACGTTTGTACTGCGTGATTGTTTAAGGTTTTACGTAATAGTGTAATGAGTCCCATTACACCACGTTTTCACTTTCAAATAACTTTCTTATGGCAGTCTTTTTATGTGGAGAAACGGTAGGAAAATAGCCGTGACTTATTGTAAGTTAAAAATATACTACTTTCTGAAAAACATACGAGTAACTGAATGTTTAGAAAATCGTTTATTTAAATGAGAAAGTTATTGAGTAGGTAGGTATATCTTCTTAACTTAGATACTTTACTTACCTATTTATCTGATAAAATGGGTTAGTAAGTAAATTATCACTATTTAATGCACTAATAAATACTTGTCATTTATATTATGTAGGTAGTTTGGTTAGGTTAGGTTTCTTTTTTTTTCTCTCAAAAAATGTAAGTATCTATTTCTGTAAAAATTATTAGAATTTTGCATTGCATTGAATATGCACGGTTAATACTTACTGCTTTTTTAACTTCACACCTGCAAAAAGTAGTAGTTATGTCGCAGCCATCTGGTTAAATCAGCCATTCAATTGGAAGGCTAGCACATTAATTAAACGCCGGCATTAAATTGAATGCCTAGGCCGATAATTGGTTGAAATAGCATCACCCAATGTTCAACTAGATGGCTGATTGTAAGCAAGCACATTGAAGATGGCTGACGCGAATTCAGGAAGTTGATTTAAATTTTGTTATTTTTTTTACCACTGCGGCGCTGGTGTCACCAAAACAAGTAAGTAGCGAGTGGTTCAAAGATTGAATCCTGAGTGAAGCAGAAAAGTTTTACCTTTGAAATCCTCCAAAGGTAAAACTTTTCTGCCGAGCGCAACACACAATTTTTCACCTCACAACAGCGAGGAACATTTTATGGTTGTTTCCGCGGTCAACTTCCGGTAAAAATTCCTTAAACATAAAGTTTAATCTGAATATACCTTATTCTCGTTGTTTTAATGATATTAAAAACTAAAATAATAAAAAGGGAGTATTATAGTTAATCCAAAGTTATTTAAAGTAGGGATATATTGATACTTATTAATAAGAATATAAACGATTCCGTAAATGTTGACACTGACATGAGGTACAAAACAAACACAATTTAAAAATAAAGATTTATGTCACAGTCCGAAATCCAATTATAGGTTGTGAAATCTCACCCAGCCCAATATAAAATTCTTATAACAAATAGTTTAATCTTATTATTATTGTTTTTATGATTCAATGAACTAAAATAATATAATAAAACCAAAACGGAGTATTATAATTAATTTAAAGGTATTTAAAATAAGAATAAAATGTAACAATATAATCAATAGTGTGATTCGGAACGCATTATGACATATTTTTAGGTATTAAATTAAAAAAGTACTTTGCCGCGCTAGGCCGCAGAAAGCTATTTTCTACGCCTAATCTGATTGACAAAACCTCCTTTTCAGAGCGTGTGAGGTGAAAAGTATTTTTTGTACTCCTGCAGCCTTAGCCCTGCAGATCACGTGATAGGTTAGAAATTTAAGGCGAACGCGAAGCCTAGCGGAGCGTGAGTCTTAAATTTTGCGGTATATTTTTTTCAAACCATTGAAGTCGCTTTGCTAATGAAAATGAAAATGAAAAAAAAAATAAAAAATATTTATTTCGTTAACAGAGGGTAGATATCTTAACTATAGTGTTGGGGGCCCTCTGTTAAGTATAGTAATACCTGTAGTAGAGGAGCCCCGCTCCTCCGCATTAGCACGACAGAAACTATCTACTTAGTTTTAATTTTCTAAATGTAAGTGCACTTTAATATAATTTCTCCAAAATGTACTTATTAAATCTTTATGAACAAATAATAATAAAAAGTTAATTTGCGTATGTGTGTGTATGTGTGTGTGTGTGTGTGTGTGTGTGTGTGTGTGTGTGTGTGTGTGTGTGTGTGTGTGTGTGTGTGTGTGTGTGTGTGTGTGTGTGTGTGTGTGTGTGTGTGTGCATGATAATGTATATGTGTATATATTTATCTTATATATTGTAACAAACCTTCAACCTCATCATAGCTTTGTTGCATTAAAAACATTTTCAATTTCTTTTTACACTCAACATATGTCAAACCGTATACATCAATTTTATTATTTACAGCGTTGTATAAGGTTATTGTTCGCCTAGTATACTGTCTACATGCATATTTAGTTTTAAACTTATCTTTATATTCAATTTTATATTTCCATCTTTTATTTGTCATGTTTGGTTGGAAGATGATGGATTTATGATTTTTTTAAACTATTGTAAAAATGTAAAGTCTTCTCACCGACAGTAAGACACTCAAAGTATATAATTCTGTAGTGCTGAATCTAAAAGGTTTAATGTACATGACTTTGATTAGGCTTCTTTGCGCTCTTTCTAGTTCCAAAAACCTTGTCTTAGCTGCGCCACCCCATATTGAAATGTAGTAACTTAGTATGGACTGCGCTAAAGCTATATAAATTTTGTTAATAATTTCTTTCGTGCAAATATGTCTTAGAGATTTAAAAATGTATATAAGTTTTCTTAAACGATTTGACATTACTTCCAGATGGGAATACCAGGTTAGTCTTTGGTCTAATATTACACCTAAATAACTTGCGCTAGAAAGCCGATTCAACTGTGGACAATTACAGTTTAAGCTAATACCCCCCAAAACTACCAAAATAGTGGGTCCATAAAGTAGTTTTACCCTAGCCGGTTCAACGAAACGGCTAAATATGACGTATAGCCAAGTCGTTAAACGTTTAATTCAACATTTTGGCTAGTTGTTCTTTAGCCATTTAATTGAATGCTGGCGTTCAGTTCCATTTTATTAAACGGCTGATTTAACCAGATGGCTGCGACAGTTACATAGGAAAATGTCCAAGTGTAAAATATATCATAATACAAACATATTATAGTTAACTAGTAACATCAAGAACTTTACAATGTCAATCAAAGTTAACAAAAAATGCACATAGCTTCAATAGTTTTTATACCATACAACCGTCGCCGTTGGGTATTTCATGTATTTGCAGTTTTCCTTTCCGTTTCATCATCTTTAAATTATTATTTAACAAGTTTGGGTATTGCGATAATATCTAGAATTCCACTATTTGAGAACTGTGATATTGGAATAGGCTGTTAGGTATACAGACTAGATATACTGTCGATTGCAAGGCTAACCCGCTCTCTTACAAATATTGACTAGTTTACTTATTTATCATTTGCATAGCAAACTTCCTAAGTGTGGAATGGAATTTATCGAATGTTAAATGTATAAAAAGGATATAATTTTATTATAACTTTAAATTGCCGACTGTTGTTGGAAAATCTTATGACATGACATCAACAGGTCATATAATTAAAGAAAATACAAGAAAGAGCAGAAGTACGCTTTTGATAGAATCAGGCGCTGGCGGAAATCCATATCCAACCTCACTGTTTTGCATTTACTTGCAGGCACCAGGCAGGCATTATGCATATGAGGAAGTAAACTAGATATTTTTGTTGTCCTAGTTACTTAAGCAAATGAAGTCCTGTCTTAGAATAACTTGTGCCCGAGTCGATTAAGGCTCGGTAGCTCAGTTGTTAGAGCAGTGAGCGGGATACCCAAAGGTTTGAGTCCTGTCTGTGTGTATGACTGAATAATTAGTGAACAAGTGAGATTTTTTCCAAAATTTTTCTACTAAAAATATCTTGAGTATAGGTTGTTTTATAAACTACAGTAGGATTTTTCTACATTAGATCAAGTAGACTATAGTAGGCAGGGGCGTGCATTCCATATATGCAATTAGGCAGTGCCTACCTCATTAAAACCTTAATAAATATACAATAAGCGTTAAAGTTATTCAATTTTAGTTTAAACTTCTATTCAACAGTCACCCACTAAGATTTTCCTTACGCTAAATACTGAATACTAACCGGTAGGCAGTCTCCAAATTGCCTACTCGAAACAAGCAGCGTTTCATACAAGAATACAACTTATTTAGAAAAAGTAATGCTCAAGTATAAACCGCCCACGGCAAGAAGGGCGCTATTTGTACGTGTAACGTTCTAGCTTAAACTTCCGGAATATATCAGTATAAAGTAAGCAAGCCTACCTGACGAATGAATTTGGTCGCGAATTATTTTGTTGAGGAGTTATTTTAAAACTACCATATTTCCTAAGATATTCATAAAAATTTAATGATGTAAAGGACAATTTTGTTCAAAATTAATTTAGATAAGGATTAATATCATGTTTATGAAATCAGCTTCTCAAATAATACATTAGTTTAGAACAAATTTTATTATCTTAAAAATGGTTATAGTGAGTAAACCATAAAACATAGACATATGCTGTCGGACTTTTTTTTAGAACTTTTGATGGGGAACAATTTCGTCATACATGATTTTTACGTAACTTTAACCGTTTACACACCGTCCGCAACGGAAGCTCCCAAAAGTAATATTTTTTCCCCATTTTTGTAACGTTTTACATTAATGCTCTGCTCTTATTAATCGTAGCGTGATATTAAATATCTTATTACCTTCCGAGATAAATGGACTATCCAGCACAAAAATATATTTTCAATTCGAACTAGTAGTTCCGGAGATTAGAGTGCTCAAACAATCAAACTCGTCAGCATTTTAATATTTCTACTAAATATTAGGAACCTTATCATTTATGACTAGCGGCCGCTCTCGGTTTCTCTCGCCGCGTGGTTGCCGTTACCGTAGGAATATCAGGATAATTATAAATATTTGCTTATAATGTGGTTTTCTGATGTATAAGCTACATTGCTGTAAAGTTTCATATTAATCAGTTCAGTAGTTTTTGAGTAAAAGAGTAACAAACATTATCATCCATCCAAATATCCTCACAAACTTTCAAACTTATAATAATCGGTAGCATGATAGGATAATTGCAAAGTTACTAGTTAGATCTACAGTGCCTACTACACTGAAAAACCAATGCACGCCCCTGATAGTAGGTTTCGTTGTTGTTTATTGTCATAAATCGTCCAAGTAAACAAAAATGCGCATAAAATAAAAACTGCTGAGTAAAACTTAATTAACTTTATATGGGACCAAATGGCAAGTATATTCCATCAAACAAAAAAGAATCACGTAAATCGGACCAGAAATCTCGGCGTGATCGGTGTACATACATGAAAAAAAGACATACCGGCCGAATTGAGAAGCTCCTCCTTTTTGGAAGTTGGTTAAAAATAGCATTGAAAATACAAAAACTTAAAAATCATATAAAATGGATTACTCTGTTATCCATCAGTCTTATATTGGAACTTGTTTATCAACAGAAGTAGAAACTTTGTTACTGAGATTCAAGTTTCCCTAACTTTTCTTTGTGAAGTTGTTTTCATTCGTTCGTTTCACTGTATTTCTTGCTTCATGATAATTATTTTTTAAATGTGAAATAACCTCCTTCTTTTTGAAGTCGGTTAAAAGCACGAGTCAAAACGCAAGTTAAGGCTTAGACTTACCTAGTCGTTATCATAAAGTCGGTGTCACTATCTAGATACGATGAGACTTTGTAAGCACTAAACAGGAACAAGATACTAGCAAACGTCTTTTAAGGTGGTACGACTTCTATACAAACAAACATTGCACAATTATTGGTTCATCATACCTTAATAATTAATAAATAAATGCGCAACTAACTCGTTTCAGTTATTTGTTTGCGGGAAATAATTAAAAATTGTACTTTCATACATAAATCACGAATATCTTGTAATTTCAATAATTCTACGTATGTGTGTGTGACTCATCGCATTTATATACCTCATGTATGAAAGTACATTTTTTAAATAATTTCGCGCAAACAAATAACTGAAACGAGTTAGTTGCACATGTATTTATGAATTATTAATGTATGATGAACCAATTAATGTGCAATGTTTGTTTGTATGGAAGTCGTACCACCTTAAGGTAAGTTCGCTTAAAGAGAATCTGTGGACCTTTAGGTTGAAATACCATAGAATATTGAGATACAATACGGCTCAAAATCCGATAGTTACGATGCAAAACGTAAACATAGTAAATTTCATAAGATGAAATTGAGGTCGTGGTTCCGTTGCATATCAAGTAAGGGTTACGTGCTAAGCATAAGCTGGAGTAGCACCTACACAAAAATAAACAACTACCTATTTGTGCATAATTATTATCAATATCATCTTTGTTTCAATCATCTGTTTAATACACCTGCTTATAGCTACACACGCACGCGTTATGCGCTGATCGATGGATACTAATAAAAAAAAATATAACAGCTGATTATGATAATTCTGAAGTAAGAGCTAACTTAAAATTATGAAGACAATATCACACACTCTCGGCGAAACAAATATTGTAGTCAATTTCGTCGTTTGTAGTTGTATCTAAGTACTCGTATTATCCTATCATATCCTACTTATATTATGAATGCGAAAGTGTCTCAGTTCGTTTGTTTGTTACTCGTTCACGCTAAAACTACTAAACGGATTTGGGTGAAATTTGGCACAGAGATATTCCCTCGGAAACCGCGGGCGGCCGCTAGTCTAATATAAATGTTGGTCTATATTTGTGAATGATATAAAACCTTCTTTGTTTTACAGAGTTAGATCAATGTATGTGATGAGGTCTGCTATTTTATTTATTAGTGTGAACCTCATAATGGCTTTCTGTTTTATATTTAGATTGTTAATTGTTGTAGTTTTTATGATAACTGTCGACTCACCTGTAATTAAGAAATAAAATAAAAAGTTATTTCTTGTTTTTCATTGTGCAGGAAAAAGAGACACCACATGCCTGCATTGTCGGCGCCGGTTATTCAGGACTTGGCACTGCCCGGTACATGAAGGAGTATGGTGTGAACTTCACTATGTTCGAGGCCACAAAGTACGTGGGAGGCACTTGGAGGTTCGACCCTCACGTAGGCACTGACGAGGATGGTCTTCCACTCTTCACAAGCATGTACAAACATCTGAGGTGAGTCGGATTGTGACAAAAATTACATTCGAATAGCCGTTCGAAGATTAAGTTTGGTCTGCACCATCTAATTTTAAAATTTCGGAAGGTACTTATAGGATTAACAAGTTTCGATAATCACAAATCTGTTGAAGTTATTTGGTGCAACTCAACGGCCTAAGTAAGTTGACTTGGTATATCGTATCACCTTCAGCATAGTCACTTCTATGACCTTCGGCCACATGATGCCCTTAGGGTTGACGAGGTGAAAGTGATCCAAGCAGCACGTTATATACTTGGAGCTGGTTCTGGACAATAGATGTGGACAGTATCTAATAAATAATAAAATAATAAAATAAAAATTCATTTATTTGTCTCTCAACAATGGTTATACATATCAATTTATTTGGTCGATGTTATATGCAAGCAGCCACATTACAACCCTTGGCTGAGAGACTGGCGCCTGAGATAGGTTTGTAAAACCCGTAATACAGGTCACCAGCGCCCCCCACCGCGGAGATTTTATGGTTACATAAAAATTGCATATCATTTCGTGAAACCATGGCAGTTGTGTTGGCCAGTAAAATAATTGCGTGTAGAATGATATAACTAAGGACAAATGACATAAAAGTAAACAAACACTTAACAGTTCTAGTTACATTTTTCAATGGTAACATTGAACACGCAAAGATCGTATGTAAAAAAAAAAAAAAATTTAAATAACAACAATAAAAATAAAAAAAAGGCCAAATGATTCATGACACTATCACCGAATTAATACTTGAGTAGGAACTTACCGCTATATCTATGCTGGGATACCATGTAGTGTATGTGTGCTCGTATGTGTGTATGATTAAATGTGTGTGCAAGGTTATTTTGCATGGATTTGTTTGTGTATATGTGTGTGTGTTAGTAAATTTCTGTATTGCGTGTGTGTGGATAAACTATTGTATAATATAAATTTTTAATATATATATATATATTCTAATGTTAGTTAATGTTGGGGGTAACTATGAGGTCGGGTGAATGAATGCTTCGGTGTCATCGTAATTTTTAGTTTTTAACCATTTCATAACAGCGGCTTTACAACTTGTTCTGTGCAGGGGAAAGATATTTAAGATCAGGGGGCTAATTGTCTAATTTTAAATCTATCGCAATCCCTTTCAAATCGTAATTTGAAAGTTATTCAGGCCGTCACTATTTGACATTTGAAAGGGATTGTGATCGGGACGCGTTTTAAAAGGTATGGAATAAACGAAATTGAACTGTCTAAGCAATATGGCAGACGAAAATATCAAAATCACAATACCTCTGAAAGGGATTGCGATAGATTTTAAATTAGACAATTAGGGGGCTGGTTTAGGCGGTTATAAATAAAAGGACCGAGAAAAGTGAAAAACTTGTGCGAATGACTAGATTTAAAGGACTGGGTACTGCAAACCTGGTGCTTCCTGCGCTTATTATAGTTGTATTCTGAACTGTAAGTGAGTTTGGAGTGTTGTTTGAGCGCTGTATTAAGTATAAATGATTGCCGTATTGTTAGAACATCCCACCTCTTATACAGCTCAGTTGAAGGGAATCGGTAGGGAAGACCGGCGCTCACCTTTAGGATAGCCCTTTGCGCTCTCTCCAGTTGGATGAGGTGCGTTTTTGATGCTCCGCCCCATGAGGTGATACAATAATCGATTAATGAATGGCATAAGGCAAAATATACCATTTTTATAGTTTGGGGATTAGCAAAATGTTTTAAAATAATAGAAGGAAAGACATTTCACTGTCGCATGTTGGTTACGACAGCCTATAAATACGACATCCAGGGAATGAGGGGGAGTATATGTATTCTCTGAGTGACTCTACGATCATTCAGAGTTAGCTTCTTCATGAAGTCTAAAATGCTAATAAGTTTTAAAATTATTTTTCGCCTTCGTTACAACTCTACCGAAATTCCACAAAGATAAGCAAACATTTAAATAAGAGTCATTTTTTTATTACAAAATTCAGAGTCTGCCTCGTTTACATACAATCTGCATACAATAGAATACGAGTATTATTATAATAATGTTTTAATCCAACAGACCTCATTCCGAGTGTTTTAGTGAAATTCGCAGTCACTTCTTATGTAACTTGAGCAAAGAACAGGTTAATATCATGTTATGAAATAACCAGAACTCCTTTTTGGGACTAGTTTATATGTCAGTAGCTTGTCATAATGCTTAAAATCTGATGTTGGACGTGATTTTCTTATGTCAGTAGGTAGCTACTTTTTCTGAGTGATTGCAAATATTTTAACGAATCTAATTAACAACGGCTTATTAATTTACTTAAGTTCTTAAGCTATAAACATAGCAAAAAATATACCTACCTATATTTGCAACGTGCGTGCGATTCGTGTTTTTTTTTGGAATAGGAAAAAGACTTCTTTATAAAGTCCATTAATATTAAATCATCATCAGCCTGTGGACGTCCACTGCTGGACATAGGCCTCTCCTAGCTCACGCCTATCGTGGCGTTCATAGGAAGTTGTTATCCTACTGCTACCACGCTGGCCAGACGGGTTGGTAGAGGATTTGTTTCAAGTTTTCCTTCTCTCGCACAGGTGTTCAATGGGTCTTAGTCGACTCTTACGACATCCCAGGCATGTAAAGGAGTGGTCACAGAACATTTATTCCTTGTTCTGTGGGAGTGGTGACACTTGTATTCTTAGGCCGTCACCACACATCTATTAATATTAAATACAATAGTCTTATTTTGAAATGAAACAAATGGTTATGATGGTCATAATCATCCTGCTGTAATAATATATATGTGAAAGAATGTCAGGTTGTTTGTTTGTTCCTCTTTCATGCCTAAACGGTTGAACGAATTTGGATGTTCGGTACACAGATACTACAATCACCGGCACATTTAACAGCCCACCCCGTTATTTTCATATTGCAAACATGCTCACTTTGCGGCTCTATACATAAAAATGACAATATATTTCTGCAAAGATCTGTATGCTAATGTTTAGGTCAAGCATTCGATTGTCCACTAAGCACTATAAAGTGTTTTTTTTTATGATTTTGTAATTTTTCAATGCTATTTTTATACTTATGGAAAATTTTAAATAGAAAAATATTGGAAACAATCATGTCCATATCACATAGGAATTTATAGGGTTGGAATGTGATGAAGCATTCATTGAAATAAAATCAACTTTTACGGATTTAAGTGCACTAGGTAATGCACTCTTTATCGTTCTCCTTGGACAATCGCATGCTTAATCCAAACATTAGCATACAGATCTTTGCACAAATATATTGTAATTTTTATGTATAGATTCGCAAAGTAAGCATTTTTGCCAGTGAGTGTAGATAACATGGATTAAAACTTTTCAGACCGACATTATCACGGGAACGTAAACCACGCGGGTAAAACCGCGGGCAGCTGCTAATAATTCAATAAAGCATTAATAATACTTAGCTCAATAAGATTATAACTAGGTATTACGATAAACGGGGTTTTTGCCATGTTTGTATTTCTTAACTTTAAAAAACCCGTTTATCGTAATATTATGTCGGTAGTTATAGCGATAATGACAATGAAAGTTAAAATATTAGCTCACTAAGATGTTCTTAAAAGTGTGTAGGAAGAAATATACTTACAGTAGTAATTGCATTCGAGTATGAGTCAGAGTTAGCACATTTTTTTATATGGTAGGCGTTCCTTATATTATCTAAGGTCTAATGTTGGAAGTCAAGAGCAAGGTCGTACGCAGAATTCCCCAAGTTTTTACAGTATTAAAATTCCACTTTTTTATCCAGCAGGTATGGTTAACAAATCAGCTTAATTTGTGCATAACATACAAAGGTATTTAGCCATCAATTATTTTAATTATTGTCTATAAAATAAAAAACTTTTTATAAAAAAAAAACCGACTTCAAAAAACTAAAAAGCAAAAAATAAACCTTTTGCAGTCGGTGCCAGCCAAGGCATTCTACTTTGCGGTCCAACTATTTTATTTTTCTTGCCTTGGCTGGCACCGACTCCAAAAGGTTTATTTTTTGCTTTTTAGTTTTTTGAAGTCGGTTTTTTTTTATAAAAAGTTTTTTATTTCACAATTTTTAAGGGTAGAACAGGTCTCGTACCTACGCTAATAACCTTATGTCAACTCCTCATTACCTTTTACAAAGCTGCTTTTCCCGGTGCAGGGACGTTACTTATTGAGGGTTTATAGCCTATAGGTATGTTGGCGAGGACCAATAGCTATTTAACAAAAAAGTTTCATCAAAATCCGCTCAGTAGTTATTGCGTGAAACTTCAGCTCGAACAAGAATCTAACAATTGCCTGGATGATATAATTGTTCCATGACTTCCATGACATCAGGCCCCATATCTCCGAAGATTATTATCGGATCTCAATGAAACTTATATGGGACCAAATTGACAGTGTACCCGATCGAACAAAAAAACAACTATTAAAATCGGATCACCAACACCGGAGTAATCGGTATACATACATCGGACAAAAAAAAAACGGGTTGAATTGAGTACCTCCCTCCTTTTTTGTTGAAGTCGGTAAAATAAAAGAATGAACTTAGGTAATGTTTTGCAAGACTAGTAATCAACAAACTTGAGCGCGTCAAGAAAGCAAATAAAGGTGTTGTGCATGATCTTGAGCTCTGATCCAGTCCAGGACTAGAGCATTAATTCTCGAGCCTTCGTCGGAGGGTAGATAAGGTATCTTCTATCTATGTTTATCTACCTATTTATCTTCTATACTAATAAAACAATACCGTGGCTGACTGACAGACAACGCACAGCCCAAACGAATGAACCAATAAAGCCGAAATTTTGCATACAAGATTTTGACGATGTAGGTAAGCACTAAGAAAGTATATTTGAAATTCTCACGGGATAGGAAACCACGCGGGTGAAACCGCGGGCAGCCGCTAGTTAACAATAAAATCGCTTGACGTAAGCTTATCAATATGATTTTTGACATAATTGATAATGTGGGGCCTTTCACCAATAGTCACTAATGATTATTTCATCATTTCATATATATATTGTGTCTCTTAACCCGGAGCCTTGTTTGAAGTTAAAAGGGATACATTCTTCTTTGTCGTCACACTCTTGGCCGAGTGGTTGTGGCTTGCTTCACAATCCGTCGCCATTCCTCCCGTACTGTGGTTCTTCTTGTACATTCATGGAGAAGGGATACATGGATGTGTTTTATACATAATTAGAGCTAAACTTATTAGTGTTAGTTGGTAAAAGTCACCCTTGAATGAAAAAAGGCTAGGGCATGCTAAGGTAAGCTACTGACTTGAGGCTACCAACCAAGCTCTTACATTGTTAACAAGGAAAATAAGAAAAATAAAATAAAATCTCTTTTCAGAATAAACACACCTCGCCTGACTATGGAGTATAGGGGGTTCCCGTTCCCGGAGGACACGCAGTCTTATCCTACGGGAGAGTGCTTTTACAAGTACTTGCAAATCTTCGCCAAGGAGTTCGATCTCATAAATAATATTAAAGTAAGTAGTAATAATTCCAATGACTCTTTACTTTAAGCTTTTTAACAAATAATTTTGTGCATAATAGTTTAGCTAATAACTTCAAAAGATAAATAAGTTATAGGTACATAGATAGGTACATTCTCACACCTCCTTTGCTGGGTTTCAAAGGTACAGAGCTTGAGAGTGAAATGTATAAGTCGTAACCATCTGGTTAAATCAGCATTTGATTGGAAGGCTAGCCTGTTAATTAAAAGCCGGCATTTAGTTGAATGCCTAGGCCGATCGTTGATTGAACTAGCATCACTTTACATTCGACTAATTGGCTTATTGTAAGTTAGCCTCTTGAAGATGGCTGACGTTAACTCAGCCAGGTGATTCAAATTGAGTTAAATTTTTTGCGGCTGGGGGTAGCGTAGTATCAAAACAAATATTGCGTCAGATAGTTCGCATTAGCTGGCAATTTTATGTGCTTTTTTTTCGTTTCAACATAACTAAGAGTGTTTTATTAATATCAATATTGCTTTATTAATATTATAAAGCTGAAGTTTGTTTGTTTGAACGCGCTAATCTCAGAAACTACTGGACCGATTTAGAAAATTCTTAGACCATTAGAAAGCTACATTTCTCCCTAGTGACATAGGCTATATTTTATCCCGATATTCCCACGGGAACGGGCACCACGCGGGTAAAACCGCGAGGATCCGCTAGTATGCCTTTTATTACACCGCGGGCGCCGGCTACAAGTTTTCACGAATAGTTTGAGTCTATAATGACATCTCAATTAATGAGACGCCTAAATATGACGTTCAGCCAAGTCGTTAAACGTTTCATTCAACGACTTGGCTAGTTGTCCTTTAGCCATTTCATTGAAAGCCGGCGTTTGATTAACGGGCTAGTCCTCCAATTGAACGGCTGATTTAAGCATAGCTACCTCAATAACGCCATCATTTGCCAGTACTTAGGTCTAACATGTTGCACGTAAACAAGTCGTAGTGACGACCTATCGCCGGTTAACATCTTGTCGATAGTTTAACTCACAAAAGTACTAACGACATAAAGTGGACTCTTCACGACAGCTTTTTAAAATTAACGATTTATGAAATAAATGTTAGCAATAACCGAAGCTTATTTAATACAATTCTGTGACACTAAGTTTTAATAGAAAGAGATGGATTAAGGTATTTGGTTTTACTTACATATTTGATGAAATTTCTTTAGATTTATTAGAATAGACATGAAAACTCAATAAACTCAACTTCAAACTTGTTTTTCAAAAGTTCAATATCACAGACATAGATCTAAGTCTGTGTTCAATATATTTTAAATGGTAATCGAAATCCTTGGGAGTATACTATACCTAGCCGTGAGCGTCCTATTCTATGAAATTGATATAAGAATACTTAAGTAATTTGTAGTCACATGATTATGAACGATATAAAGTATATTTTCTTGTTTAATATTTATCACGATATAAAGACCCGTTCACACCATGCCCGGATAAAGTGGACGTGACAAGAAACTAGATTTAACTCAGTGGTCATGTAGGCAGATGGTAGGATGATAGAGCATAGTAACAAGGTTATCGGTCTACATTCCTCATTACCATTATATATTCTGTACATAGATTATTTTATACATTTAACTAACTTTTGCCCGCAACTTCGTTCGAGTGATAAAAATAGTTGTGCATTTATTTTGAAAGTCATGGTTCATAAATATATCTAGGTATTTATCAGTAGACCTTTCTTTTTAGGGTTCCGTAATTCAAAAAAACCGTGTATTCAGGTCAACAGTCTGTTGGAGCTGTGAACATATCAAACTTGTAAATTAACGTAAAAAAAGATATGACCGTTTATGACGCAAAAAACGTATATTTCAACACTCTCAAGAAAATCTTAACTCTTAGGGTACTTCCCGTTGCCTAGAACTATGAAAATCGGCATGTGATATCGTCTTTTACTACAAATCTAATAACTAAACATTTGTAATTAAATCATAAAATTATAGTCTTCAGTTTTGGAAATTGCATTTCGAGAAAAACTCGGGAAAGCGTAGAGCTATCGAGCTAAAATTAAAACCATATATTCAAATCAACAGTCTCTTGAAGCCGTGAAAAATCAATCTTGTAAATTAACGTTAAAACATGTAGACCGAATTTCGACTCTCTCAAGGAAAATCAAAACTCATAGGGTACTTTTCATTAACCTAGAACTATGAAATTTGGTAAGTAATATTATCCTTTACTAAAACTATACATTTGCAGTTAAATCATAAAAATATAGTCTTTAGTTTTAGAAAAAAATGCGAGGCTCGATTCCTGAACTATTTATAATATTATGTTAGTACCTAGGTACCTTAAATTGGTGCGGAACCCTCGGTGGACGAGTCCAACTTGCACTTGACCGGATTTTTTTATTACATTCATTACATTTGGTCAGAGTCTTTGTTCGCTTGGTGTGCTAATTCCTATATAGGTACTTACATATAATAAAATGTGTGCACATTTAAATTTTCCCATAAATATATAAAAATCGGCCAAGTGCGAGTCGAACTCGCACATGAAGGGTTCCGTCTCTCACCCAAGGTTTCCTGGAAGAGATTGCTATGTAGCAATAAGGCCGCCTATTGTGTGTTCCTCTTTTTTGTCATTTTCTCTGTATGTGTTTGTTTTTGTATCGTGTGCAATAAAGTTTATATTATTATTATTATTATATTAAATACACCAACCCAAAATGCCACTATAATAATTTCGTCTGCAAATTTCATAGTGTTTGTATGAACGACAAAGTTATATTTACGGTTTTGGAAAATGTGCTATAGCTCTGAAACTGCTAAATATATTTCGTTCAAACCAATTATCGTTGAAAGTTTATATAAAGATCTACAGCAAATATATATATTTTTTTAATTTTCACTTTCTTATTTTAAAAGTTAAATGAGTTACACAATTTTACCACTTTGAAAGTGTACCTATATATCATTCAAACGGTTGACTTTGAGAAAAACTGTTTTAGGAACCTCAATGTAATTTTTAAAGTACTATCTAAAGATACCCCACACGTATAGGTTTGATGAAAAAAAATTATTTTCAGTTTCAGTTCCATGTATGGGGAGCCCCCCCTTAATATATATATTTTTTCATTTTTGCGTAAAAACCGTAAAGCGGTTTACAGAATACATCTACCCCTACCAAGTTTCAACTGTGTAATCCTCATAGTTTTGGAATAAAGTGGCTGTGACATACGTTGGACAAACAGACATGACGAATCTATAAGGGTTCCGTTTTTTGCCGCTACGGAATCCTAAAAATTGAACACTGTAGCACTCTGTATAACGGGAATTGTACAAAACGCCTTCTTAGCGCTCACCTACACCATAGTACCTCTACCCTCAATAAATGATTTCTCTACCTTAACCGTTATTTTCCTATACAAATTTCCATACAAACTTTCATCCCCGATATACCCCCTTAGGGGATGAACTTTAAAAATACATTTTTAGTGCTCACCTAGGTACACCATGAAAGGTATCTTCAAAAATGGTGTCTCTAGTTTTAGCCGTTTGGGCTCCATGTGCATGACAACAATCAATCAATTTAGAGTATAAACAGGGTGGAAAAAAAGACGTTCATTGCAGGGAAAGTACCCTAGATTTTGATGTAAGCAAATTTCACTAAAAGTAAACATTCCTTCATTTTCAAAAATAATTTAAATTGCATTCAAAGATTTTTGAAAAATCACTTACTTGCGCCGCGAGTCGAAGCGGCTTAAATGAGAAAAATAACATTCTTTTACGGTACCAATCGATAGTGTTCATCATAAAGATCAATTTAATGTGAGTAAAATACTACGGTACATACATCAGTATTTTATAAGAATTTAATCACCATCAGCCATTCTTAATGTCCCCATGACTAACTAGGAAAAAAAAGGAGAGGTTATGTATTTAATACTAGGAGAAAAAACTTTGTCTGTAAATTCCCCGTCTCATCCGCTTATTTTTGAACAACGAAGAGACGCTTAGCCTTCGATAAGGTTGAAGATGTAAGTGCGCCTCACGGAATTCCCTTCTGAGCAATTGGGAGACTAGGTATATAGGTAGGTAACGTAAGTAGGTAAGTAAGTTTCCTATAAAACACGTGTTAAAAGTAAAAACCACGGTTCTAAATAGATCTTGTTAGTTAGATACAGTCAGATGCGGACACAGAACAAATTATTATTGTTGAAGGTGATTCGTGATTCAGAACACCTTATTAAGAACCAGTCTATACCTACATTGCTTAGGAAATAACAACATGATTAATGCCGGAGGTTGAATATGGCTAGATCAGATGGTAGTAAAATATCTAAAATACCTAATGACCTGAAGATAAAAAACTTTTAATGGTCTAAATGATAATAGCATGGATCGTGCTTTAATGCGTTATGATGTTTTATTTGTCTGAGAGAATCTGTTTTATTGGCCAGCTATTCTGTAGGTACATCAGTCTTAAGTCTGAAGGTACATCAGTCTAATTTCTACTTACGTCACAAAGATGAATATTTAAATGGAGTTTGTTAATAAAGAGACTTGATACAATTGATTTTAGGTAGAGTTACATATTCATAATATGTATTTATCTTCATAGAATCTTACGCCAACGACACCTCTCTTTGGCGTTACTTGAATGTATCGCAAGCAAGAAACATATAGCATATCAAACTAGGTACTTGCACTACAAAATAATATAAAATATGCGTGTTGGGCGTTCGGCCTAATTTCTACAAGATCGAAAAAGAGGCGTATGTAGAGACTATGAACCACCACTTCGCTCTGTATTGACCTTGACTCCTTAGCTCCAAATAGGTACTTCGACAATTGTTGTTCTTTTATTCCCACCAAGCTAGACCCTAGATTTTTTTAGCACATTATACGAATTCCTTTTTTTTAGTACTAATGAGGTGGGTTAAAAAATAATAATAATTTTGGCAAAATTTCATAAATTATTTATAAATTGTTTTCTTAAATTTTCTAAAGTTAAGGCCAAATTTATGTCAACATGTTGGTAGGACTTATCATAATTACTACATGATCTAATAATGAAGCAGTTAGAGGCATAATTGGTGCAACAAAGGGGAGGTGCAAAAGTTTGAGTAGTTCTAAGACTCATCCTTTTACATTTATAAAAAATTTTGCTAATCAGGTAGGGTGATTCCACTATGCCATTGATTAATTTATATAGAAAAAAAATGTCACGTTGGTCCCTTCGCAGCTTCAAGGATGTGATACTGTCAGCGTTAAAATTCGGAAACCTATACTTTAAGCGTAAGCGTTTCATAATTAATATATTTTTCTATTAGTTTCAGAGTTTTGTGACTTCAATAAAATGGGCAGATGATCATTGGAATATAACTTACAGAAAAGTTGATACAGACAAAATATTGGTAACTAAATGTGATTTCGTGGTTGTCGCAAATGGGGAATTCAGTACTCCAGTGTGGCCGAAGTTTGAAGGACAGGATAAATTTGAAGGTAGTAAATAAGGCATTTAAGCGAATAATTGAAAGCTTTTCTTTTATAAATAAAGAGTACCTAAATAGGAAATAACTCGTATTCAAATAGCTCAATTACAGCGCAAAGATGTAGTACATAATTTCTATGAGACCATATACTTAACTACTTAAGAGAGAGTTATACTTAAACATGGGCAAGTACTAACTGAGAGATCTATGACAGAGTACTATTTGATTGGAATGGTTTACTGCTAAAAATAAATGGGAATCCACTAAAAGTAAACATAAAAATCGAAATATAACGCTTCTGGAATGCCGTGTGGTGGAAACATACACACAAAGGCGTACACATCTAACTAACAAAATGTACTATATACACACACTTTTATTAAAAAAAGAGCTAGAAATAAGTTATTCGTAGAAGCTGTATTTAAAAATGGTCTCAACAACTTTTCCATCATAATTAAACCTTTTTATAAGAAAAATATATAAAATAAAATTTTCCTACTTCGTTCCAGGAAAAATGATCCACAGCCATGACTACAAAGATCCCGAGGATTATAGAAACCGTCGGGTTCTCCTCGTCGGTGCCGGGCCCTCAGGGTTAGACCTGGCCATCCACCTCACCAACGTCACCTCCAGACTGATCCACAGCCACCACCTCAAATACAACCAACCTTTCTTCTCTGACTCCTATGTCAAGAAGCCAGACATCAAAATGTTTACTTCGAATGGAGTCGTATTCCAGGATAACAGTTCTGAAGAAATTGATGATGTTATATTCTGTACAGGTACATATAATTAATTTGCGTTCATATCATAAAATCAAGTATTTGGGTTTTCATATTATGTAGATCTTTAACACAAAAACTTAAGTATAGGGTCTTTCAATCGTAGTCAACTTTATCCCATTTATTGTGATAAGTTCAACATAACTTTATGATTTTAGAAAATAATAGTGTTTGCAGTTCTTGGGTGCACCTAAGTGCATAGAAGACATTATGTCGTAACTCTATTATTTTATGTCTTCAATAGCGAATAAATGCCAATAATCTCCGTCAATATAGTTGATAAGACAAAAGAAGACCAACACTGTGTAACAAAACTCTATATAATGTGATCAGTATTGACGTTCGACAATCTTACATTTGTAGGTTACGATTTCTCTCATCCGTTCCTTGACAAAAGCGTTGGAATCACAGCAACGGGCAAGTTCCTGCTGCCTCTGTACCAACACATGGTGAACATTAGACATCCAACCATGGTGTTTGTCGGCATTCCCAAAAAAGTACTCAACAGCGTACTAGAAGCACAGGTTTGTTTGACGAACTTTTTTATATACACTTTAATAGGTTCTGAAGGCTGTTTCAAATAATAGCTAACAAGTCAGAAGGAACAGATTAACTATTGATGGACACTTGCGCACTGGAAATTAGAAAGAGTAGGGTTTGAAATTTGAACACTGGTACTCATCCAAGCCACTCGTATACAAACCATCTGTGGAGAGAAACCTTTCCATTGCTTGCGCTGCATACTTCGAATATCAAAGTGAAAGATAAACTGTCAATTTGTATCCTTGTCTGCTTATCGGAGCGAAAAAAATCTAAATCTATGGCTTATACCGCTGAACCATTTTAGTTATATGAAGTTTGTTGCCTACTTAGTTCCACATCTTGGAATCTATTCGCATTATGGCAACGAAATCAAACATTTTTATTTATATCTCTTCTCTTTTAAATATCAACCTTTTGTCCTGGAAATATACTAGAATAGAAATTTGTTTATTTTGTTGCAATACACATCAGGTACAATAGGTCACATGTACATCTGGTATTTAGGTAGACATCTTTTAATTTACATGACATATTGTTATAATCGATTTTCAGCCTTCACCCTATTGATGGGTGAGCGGAAAATGACGCACGCAAGTATTAACAAAAAGTAGGTATAAAGTCTATAAAAAAAGGGGAACGGGAAGGATTGCGAGGAAGACTAATAAAAAGCAGTAGGTTCCTAGTTTATAAATAACTTACAACATTTTAGACTATAAATAGATTAGTAATTAATGCAAATAAATAAAAAAACTCTAGCTGTAAAAGGGGTTCAACGTCGCTATGAATGAATCTTTTGGAGCTCTAGCAAATGGAAACGTAATTTAATTTACGACTAATTGGCTACAAAAAACTGGTGAATAGCAAGTTTCGCACCCTAGCTCACCGCCGCAAAATTCCTGTCTGTCTGTCTTTTACAGACTGTACTTCGGAGACTGTGCTCAGGAGCTGCATGAGCTCATACCGCTATATCCATTCTTCCATCGGACATCTTGCCGCACTGCGGCCTTCCACCCTTTCTTGGTTAATATTCCTAAATGTTGCACAAAGCGATAATCAATATCTTTTATATTGCGCACAGCAAAGGAGTGGAACTCCCTCCCTGCACCTGTATTTCCGAGTACTTATATCCCGACTACCTTCAATGCAAGGGTGAATAGGCACTTTCTGGTTGTCTGTTTTTGATGATCTCACAAATAAGGTATGCAAAACGCAGCTTCCTTTGCAATTCTGTTCGAAGCATGCCTGCTTGCTGAGTTTAGGTATGGCGAAACGTGAGTCCATGGAGGTATATAAATACAGAATCTGCAACAAGCGTTCTGTACGCGCTGGATCAAGCGTTAGACCCTGAATAATAAGCAAGGGCATATAACGACGTCGGCATAATATAATCGAGAGAGAATCAGTGACTTACACAATTTATATGCGAACTTCTTATTAAGAAACTTACGGGCCCTATATAAAATTTTCAGGCGGTACCTACATACAACCCTGACCACATTCAGCACATGAGTTTCAAATCGTAGCTTGCTATCAAAAGTCACCACTAAAGTTCGGTTTAATAGGAGATGGAAGTTAGTACATGACTAACTGCAGGAGTTTGGTCATATTCAAAGTAAGAACCATCGGTTCTACACAAACACAGTCGCAGTTGCAACTGTTCTTAAACTTATTTACAAGTTCGTTGCTTACAACACAGGGTGAATATGCGGCAGCGTTAGCAGCAGGAAAATTTGAGCTGCCGCCACAAGAGACGATGCTGAAGTCCTGGCTGCAGCACGTGGGCTCGCTGCAAGCTAGGAGAATGAAGATAGTGGACGTCAATGTCATAGGAGACGAAATGGTGAGTAAATATTGACTCTTAGCTCGATGCTAACATACAGGGTGAATATGCGGCAGCGTTAGCAGCAGGAAAATTCGAGCTTCCGAAGTCCTGGCTGCAGCATGTGGGCTCATTGCTAGCTAGGAGAATAAAGATAGTGGCCGTCAACGTCATAGGAGAGGAAATGGTGAGTGAATATATATATATGAATAATATATACCCTTTCATTCGATGTCAATAACACAGGGTGAATACGCGGCAGCGTTAGTAGCGGGGAAGTTCGAGCTATCGCCTCAAGAGACGATGCTGAAGCCCTGGCTGCAGAATGTGGGTTCTACGCAAGCTAGGAGAATGAATGATAGTGGAAGTCAACGTCATAGGAGACCAAATACTGAGTGAATATTGATCCTTAGGTCGATGCTAACAGCATTGGGTGAATACGCGGCAGCTTTAGCAGCAGGCAAGTTTGAACTGTCGTCACAAGAGACGATGCTGAAATCCTGGCTGCAGCTTATAGACAAATTAGGAGAATGAAGATAATGGACGTCAACGTCATAGGAGACGAAATGGTAAGTGAATATTGACCCTTAGGTCGATGCTAACAACACTGGGTGAATACGTGGCAGCGTTAGCAGCTGGCAGGTTCGTGCTGCCGCCTCAAGAGACGATGCTTTAGTCCTGCCTGCAGCATGTGGGCTCGCTGTAACCTAGAAAAATGAAGAAGGTGGACGTAAATGTGATAGGAGACGAAATGGCTAATTTTATAGCTCTATGTTGTACACTATATAGTACGAGTTGACATGAACTGTTAACGTTATCGAAAACTATATTATGCACTGCTCGCTTATGTCGGTAAAGCGGTCTATGGATATGAAGAAGATAAAGCTATAGTTTTTGATAACGAATATAGTTTGCCAAGTATGGTATTATTGAAAGTATGTCTGTCGATGACGGATATCGATCCTTTTTCTGTTGTTGTTTCTCAGTTTCTCAGTTGTGTCTCATTAAGACTCCGTCAAGATTCTTCGACAAATAAATCATTTGCATTGATATATATATTTGGCATTGTTAGTTAATTAGATTTATTGTCAGGCAAATCTATAATGGTGTACATAACTATCCTAGAAGTTGACTGTTTAGGAGCTAAATCTATTTTGGTTTCAAAATAAATATAGACGTATCTAATGGTATATTTTGGTTAAACGAAATCACAAAAATAAGATATGCGAGACACACACCCATCGTCATCAGCCTCAATCATTTTGATGTCCCCACTGTTGGAACACACATGCCTTTCTTATGGATGGATAAAGAGGAAAGACCACGAATATAGATGCACTGTCCACAAATAAGAGCAGTTGCAAACACAATGCGGATTTGTTATGGGTAATATAGAAATTGATAAATTATGTTTTTATTTATATTTATTTTTCCAGGACAATTACTTCGCGAATCTGACTCAAGAAGCAGGCATATACCGCCGACCGCAAGTGCTAACAGCGATCAGGGACTTCAACGCGAGGTACCGTCTCGAAGACTTGCTCAATTACCGCGACTTCGACTACCATATCAAAGACGACTACAAGTACGAGCGTGTGTACAACCCTAGGAAGGGCAACCCTTGTCCTATAGATATTTAATAAAACGAGACAATTTGTGATATTTCAAGATCATGACTCTCTTTAAGTAATATACGAAAGAAAGTAGGCGTCAATACAAATAAACATGATTGATGACGTAATGCGTTTTTTTTATTCAATGCATAGTTAGGTAGCAAACATTTTTTGTATTAATATTGTGAGAAAACTAATATCGACCTGATGATGTTGCTAAGAAATTATGGCAATTAAGGATCTAGTTCCATAACCTTGTGAACATTTTTTATTGCATATGTATAACTCAATTTTATTCTCAGCTATCGTGACAAATCAATTTTACATAATTGCTATTTGTAAGTAGTTCAATAATTGCTATTTCTAGTATAGTAAAGTTATTTCTTTGTTCTTTCGACACGTGCAGGCTTAAGAATGCAATTGATAACTATAATTTTAAGATTCGTAGATAAATCTAATCAAGAAGTGCTAAGGGGTGCTTTTAGCTACGTACCTATATGTTATGTATCAAATTATATGTTACACTCCCGAACTTACTTATTGAAAAATCCATTTTCTGTTTATGATGCATACGATATGATTTTACTAAAAAAATCTATAAACCCCCCATTGCTTCAAACTTTGTAACAGTATATAATAGCTTAAACGTATAAACACTGAACTCTATTTTGGCTTTCCGAATTTTTGCATTTTTTCAATCCTATTTTTATACTTATTATAAATTTTAAATAAAAAAATATTGAAAAAAAATCAACTCGGCCACAACTGAATCCTCAGATGGGACTCGAACCCACGACCTTTGGAAATCCGGTCCAATGCTCTAACCACTGAGCTACCGAGACTGTCTCGGCTCTGTCTCTATGGCCGGGGTTGTTTTCCAATATTTTTCTAATTAAAATTTATCATATCTATTTGTTATATTCAAATACGGTAAGAAGTTTCGGATTTACAAGTGTTCAAACTTCAAGATTCGCGCGTACTTTGCGTGACATCATTGTGTACCGGTTTATACAAAGAAGACGACTCTCTGACCAAATCGGTCAAGCGTGAGCCGCAAGCTGCATACAAAGTGTTAAACAGTGACGTCACAAAATAAAACGCCGACCCGAAGTGAAAAAAAAAATATTCCCAGAAATATACACTTAGACATGGAAAAAAGAAAAACATGATGGCATATGAATCTAAAAGTGCTGTTAATCCCCATACGAGCGGGTTTTCTCGTCTAACAACTTGTGAGACGGACGAGTCGATTTTTTCTAGTAAAAACATTTTTGTTTCTTTTTTCAATCTAATGACATGTAAAAAGTTTTATTTGCATAGTTAATTATTTTATAATGTTTAGTAATTTTTGTCATCACTACGTTTCATGCTCTACTTACATGTAATTTGTTCACTACATTAGTAGTTTTACTTTTAATTAAATAAAATGACGGCTATTTTATTTGCTCTAGTATGAATGCATAAAAAATTATAGTTAAGTAATAAATAAGTATTATTTAGTATTACTAGTACTAAATAAGTATTACGATGCGATCGATTGTTAATTTACATTTTGGTTTTTTGTAAATGGGAATGACTAAGAATGAGCCATTTTAAAAAAGGCGTTTTAAATAAGTCCTTTTCGGAACAAGTAATTTTGAGTAATTTTCAGGTACCTATGGAACTTCAGGATTCTGGAGTCGTATTTTTAAATCACTCGATTTTTGATCACCTGGATGCCACCAGGCTTAAAGAGATACTATAACTAGGTGGCGAGTTACCATAGATCTTTTAGGTCACAGTGACTACAGTTCCGACTGGAGCTGCATTATATCATACAAATAAAAATTATACATTCGCATACGGAACCGCTAGATTCGCATGCGAATTATTTTGTTTAACACCGCATTCGCATGCGATCTTGTAAGTTTCTTATGCGACGGTAACTAATTCGAGTGATTTAAAAATACGACATCAGGTTCCATTTCCGGAATAGGGCATTATCGTACAAAACACAAAACTAATAGTGTTATCGCTGTAATAATTTGGGACTTTTTGATGTAGTATGTTTTCCTACTTTTTTTTTTTGTAAATATTAACGAAATAACTTTACTGGTCATTTAAGGCTTCATTAAGTATCAATAGTTACCATATTATTATAACATTGTAATAAGTAATATTTATGTAAGTAGAGACAAATAAATAAGTAATTAAATAACAAAAAATATGTTTATATTTACATTTAATAACACTATATAACAATTTGATTGTAATAAATTATATCTTAAGGTAGGTACTTGTGATGTTTTGTTTGGAACTCAAAATGTTATTAGTACAACTTTAGTAAAAGTAGATAAGTAGTATTTTTGTGTATATTGTGGGCGGATTTTAAAATTGAAAATGATGTGGCCGACCATTTCAAAATGGTCGTTTCTCGGGACAAAACAACTATCTACTAAAAACTACTTTCACTTTTACTCCTCCGTTATCTTATCACACTTATGCAATGTGTTATAAAAAAAACTACTAAAATGCTCCTCAATACTAAGACTCTGCACAATTATTTGTTTTGTTGCACGGCTCTGTTTCGAGGTGCCTGACAAAGTTCTCATTGTCCAAAATAGTGTAGGCGTAATTTCTGTACGTGTACAAATTTTCCAGTTTTGCTTGTGTGTCGAGAGTTCGTATTTTAAACAGCACTGGGGGAACCCGCATTATACCCGATTGGTTGGTTAATTCTTCATAATATTGGTCCTGAAATAAATAAAATCGATTTTCAGTATTATTGTTTTCCATTAAATCTAAGTGAGTGAGTTTTGTGAAAATACAAAATAAATGTTATGATGACGAATGTCTCTCATGCCTTTGTCTCTTTGATAAAGAAAAAAACTGTACAAACATTACCGGTGCGTTTACAAAGACAGTTTGCTCGTCACTTTCTGTAGGAATTAAATGATTAGGCACACAAAGTTTTGCCCTCTTTTATTTCTTTCGATAAAAAGTCACGATCTTTAAACTATTAATCCAGTATACTAGCGTTTATAATAAAAAAGCGGAGTCAGTAACGGTACCTCTTTTTCTGCTAGCAAATGTATGTGTGATAATGGTCTGCCACTTGACCGCAATACATCTACAGACCGTTGCCATTCATTCATCATTTCCTTGTGGGACGGGAGAGTGAAGTTGCCTTTGATTAAAGCAGTTGCATATCGAGCCTAAAATATAAAAAAAATATTGTAAGTCATGATTATTTTTGAGTATATACATAGCAATTTGTATAATAATACAAACTGTATTATTTACTCGTTCTAATCACACTTAAGTGATAAATTATAAACTACATGAAAAACAACTGTGAAGGGTTAATTGCGAAAAAGAAACAAATTCTTGAGATTTCACGAGATTTACTTTCAGTATAATGTATCACAACGGCGCCGGCGGCCTTACCAGGAAGAGAGCATAAAGAACAATTTACTTCAAAACTGACATTAGATTGGCAACTGTCACTTACAATGTCACAGATAGGATTTGACGTTAGCTGTCATTCGCAGATGAGAATGTCTTTAGTTTATTATTCCTAATAAATTGGAGCGAGCTACCAAACCAATTCTTCTCGTGACAAGTCTTGGTAGCTCAATTGCGAGAGCAGTGGACCAGAAATCCAAAGGATGCAGGTTAGAGTTGTTTTATTCCAGCATATAGGAATTATTGTTACACCAACGTTTGTTATTACTTCCTCAATCATCCGTTTTCTACTCTTTTGTGTCGTACTGTATGTAAAATGGTTTTATAAAAAATCGGTAAATTTACCTGAGCGTCTAAAGCAACCACCAAACACGCTCGGACCACTAACCCCATAATAAGCATACTAGGCTGGTTGATGTTCACCATGTACTTATACAACGGGGTTACACTATGAGGTAATATTGTGAGTCCACTACTTTCATCTATAAATGGGTAATCGTATAGGAATCCTGAAAAAACATAAATATAGAGGGTACATAAATAACATCCTACAAAACAACCTTACTCTTCTAATGCTAGGTACTTAACACATTTAAGTACAATTTTATTGGAATGCAATAGGAATTCATGTCACCACTGACCTGTACAATAAATAACATCATCAATTTCTTCAAAAGTGCCATCCGTAAATACTACGCCTGTTTCATTGAACTCCTTGATGTCTGGCTTTTTGATGTAATGGGGGGGAAATGGCGTTCTGAAGTTCACTTTAGAATGATGACTGTGGACGAGAGTCTTGCTGACTTCTGCTACGTCTAGACTGATGTCCATACCCGAAGGACCTGCACCCACTATGAGCACTCGACGACTTATATATGGATCTGGAACTCTGTAGTCATGGCTATGTATGATCGTACCTAAAATTATGAAACTTAAAATGAGTCATGAAAACTGCATGCCTTATCAATCACCTACATTGTGCATTGGTTTTCCTGTGTAGTAGGCACTGTAGATCTAACTAGTAACTTTGCAATTATCCTATCCAGCTACCGAATATTAAAAGTTTAAAAGTTTGTGAGGATATTTGGATGGATCTTTGTTACTCTTTCACTCAAAAACTACTGAACTGATTAAGATGAAACTTTACAGCAATGTAGCTTATACATCAGAATACCACATTGTATGCAAATATTTATAATTATCCTGATATTCCCACGGTAACGGCAACCACGCGGCGAGTGAAACCGAGTGTGAGCGACGTCGAACAATGAAATAGTTGTTTGAACGCCGCGCGAACATTGAGAGACAAAAAGTTAGTAAAAGAGTCGCGCTGCATTAAATAAGGACGAAGATTGCGAGAAATTTCTACGGCGGAAGCGAGTGAGCGAGACAGAAATAGTGTCTCGCTCTCTGGGCCGCTCGTGGATTGTCGGGAACGTTCGAGACGCACACGTCGCGAATATTCCATGCGATTCTCGACTTTCCGCGGGCGGTATAAAAGCGGCACGCAGCGCAGCGTATAGCATTAGTGACTTAAAAAGTGTATTGAGTAAGCGCATCCGGAAGTGTTCAAAGAAGAGTTTGAAAATAAGTGTTCTGAAGAGTAATAAGAAGTGTTCAAACAAGTGCAGCGAATTAGAAGTGTCAAGCGTGAACTGTTTTTAAGGAATAATAGATTTTATATTATTTAAAGTGCAGATAATTTAGTGGTCGCGGATTTAGCCGATTTATAATCTGTATTGAAGTGACTTTGATTCAGTGCATTTATTTAATAATAAAATATACTGTGTTAAATAATAAATAATTGTTTATTTGTACTGATCAACGGTTCTTCAGCGTATCATTGGACGTAGTGGCATTTTCCAGCCAGCATTTACTAAGTGTCAGTAGTGTGACTAAGCGCTCGTCCACGACATATTTTTGGTCCTTCGAGCCGGATCTGGAGACGAAGAGCATGCCGAAGTCTACGTCCATTACGAAGCGATCAAGAAGTAAAAGAAGAGCTAAAGAGTCAACTCGCGCCGCACCATATCACGAACTTAAACAGCATCGTGAAGAGGATACTTCTTCATCAACACCTGAAGAGAAGTTCAACCCCCAACATAAAAGTGACGAAGTGCGATGCATTGAAGACAATGCTCAATTATCGAAAGTTGAGGGTGAACTCATACCGCAACTTCTAAATGACGAAGGGTCGTTGCGGGGGAGTAGTGTCGGCATACGTTCCGATGCCATCTCAAAGAAAAGAGCAGAGGTCAACGCAAGGATTTTGGTGGCCAGAAGGGAAATGGAAGCCGCTGAAGCCAAACTTAAGATGGCGCGAATAAAATTAGAAGCTATGGAGTTGGAACTACTTGAACTTGAATCTGAAGTTGTGAGTGTTCACGCCGAAGAGTGTCTCCGTGACCACGACCGAAGAGTCACGCAGGAAATAATTATAGATAAACCAGTCAAAGAGAATAACGTCGTGCAAAAACTAGCTGAGGCGATTGCCAAGCTCAGCGAAAGGTGGAAGAGTTGTGAAAGTGTTGAGCTGCCACACTTTAACGGTGCCTGCGAAGAGTGGCTGGCATTTAAAAGGTCTTATGTAGATACTGCCAAAGACTTCAGCGCCACGCAGAACTTAGCGCGACTACAAAGAGCTTTACGAGGAAGCGCCAGAGAAGCTGTGAAGAGTCTTCTGTTCACTGCAGAAGATCCGAACGAAGTTTTGAAGGGACTAGAAGCGCGCTTCGGCAGACCTGCGGCTCTAGCATTGGCAGAACTGGAAAAGCTAAAGAGGCTTCCAAGAGTGGCAGCGGACCCAAGCGACATATGCATATTCGCCAGCCAAGTGAAGAACGCCGTCGCAACTATTACAGCGCTTGGGAAAGAAAATTATTTATCTTCTCCGGAAACTGTGAAAACTGTTATTGACAAGATGCCATCAGTTGTGAAATTTCGCTGGTTTGACTTTTACAAGAAACATCAAGATGAAGCGTTACCAGAGTTGATACTCATCAGCAACTTCCTGGAAGAAGAAGCAGCTGTATGTGCAGACTTCGCTCCACTTGAAGAGTTCCCGGAAGCGAAGTTCAGACGCCTGCATAGAGCTCCTCATGAAGAGTTTTGGGAGCATAAGCATTGTGGACCATGGAGGAATGTAGTAAAAATGAAAGAAAACTGGAGGCGCCCCCACTTGGCTCCACCTGAAGAGTCTCCGGAACAGAAAGGCAGCGGGCCCCATAAGATGTACCACGTTCGCGTCACTGACGAAGGTTCCAGGGAAGACGCGAATATCTGTCCGGCGTGTCAAGGAAACCATTACCTGCTGCAGTGCAAGATATTTAGAGGTGCCAGCATAAGTGCGAAATGGGACATGGCAAAGAAGGAACATCTATGTTTTAAGTGCTTGAGATTTAGACACTCGCGCATCAAATGCCGAGCTGCCACTTGTAAGAAGTGTGGAAGATGGCACCACACAGCGCTGCACTCCGATATACCTCCAGCTAAGGTAAATGAAGAGCCACAAACAGCTTTAGCAAAGGAAGAGCCACCAATGACAACAGATCACCGAAATGATGATAAGTGCCCCCCGCCGTGTTTCAGAGCTGAACGTCGTCGCATCCAAGAAGAGAGGTGCTATGCACCGCGGGGGAGATTGTGAGCGACGTCGAACAATGAAATAGTTGTTTGAACGCCGCGCGAACATTGAGAGACAAAAAGTTAGTAAAAGAGTCGCGCTGCATTAAATAAGGACGAAGATTGCGAGAAATTTCTACGGCGGAAGCGAGTGAGCGAGACAGAAATAGAGTCTCGCTCTCTCGGCCGCTCGTGGATTGTCGGGAACGTTCGAGACGCACACGTCGCGAATATTCCATGCGATTCTCGACTTTCCGCGGGCGGTATAAAAGCGGCACGCAGCGCAGCGTATAGCACCGAGAGCGACCGCTAGTCATAAATGATAAGGTTCGTAATAATTAGTAGGAATATTGAATGCTGACGAGTTTGATTGTTTAAGCACGTTAATCTCTTGAACTACTAGTGCGAATTGAAAAAATATTTTTGTGCTGGATAGTCCATTTATCTCGGAATGTAATAAAATATTGAATATCACGCTACGCTTAAAAAGAGCAGAGCATTAATGTAAAACGTTGCAAAAACAGGGAAATATATTACTTTTGGGAGCTTCCGTTGCGAACGGTGTGTAAACGGTTAATAATACGTAAAAATCATGTATGACGAAATTGTTCCCCATCAAAAGTTCTAAACAAAAGTCCGCGACAGCATATGTCTATGTTTTATAGTTAACTCACTATAACCATTTTTAAGATTATAAAATTTGTTTTAAACTAATGTATTATTTGAGAAGCTGTTTTCATAAACGTGATATTAATCCTTATCTAAATTAATACGTTAATCATCAAAGTATTTAATTTTGAACAAAATTGTCCTTTAAATCATTTAATTTTAATGAATATCTTTTATACTTAATATGACAGTTTTAAAATAACTCCCAAACAAAATAATTCGCGACCAAATTCATTCGTCAGGTAGGCTTGCTTACTTTAAACTGATATATTCCGGAAATTAAAGCTAGAACGTCACACGTACAAATAGCGCCCTTCTGGCCGTGGACGGTTTATACTTGAGCAATACTTTTTCTAATTAAGTTGTATTCTTGTATGAAACGCTGCTTGTTTCGAGTAGGCAATTTCGAGACTGCCTACCGGTAGGTATTCAGTATTTAGCGTAAGGAAAATCTTAGTCGGTGAGTGTTGAATAGAAGTTTAAACTAAAATAAAATAACTTTTAAACATATTGTATATCTATCGGTTTTGAATGAGGTAGGCACTGCCTAATTGCCTATATGGAATGCACGCCCCTGATCACCTACAACATTTTGTCATTCGAAGAATCGAGAAGAAATCTGAAAATGTAACCAAAAAAACGATAATTATGTTACCTTTGAACAACTGTTCTCCAGAATTGTTTGGGTAATTAGGCTTGCTATGATGTCCTGAACCAACAATAACATAATCATAATCTTCTTCATATTCAGTACCAGAAGGGATATGCTTATATTTCACTTTCCATTTATCTTCCACTCTTTTCACGCAAATGACATTGTGTAAGAACTGAAAAAATCATGTTGCTAGTTCAATAAACCACATCCTACACAGTTTCAAGATAATAATGGCTTTTTGATCTTACCTTGATATATTTTTCAACGTCAAAATGTTTCGCATAAGACATAAGATAATTATAATACATTTCCCAAGTCGGAAAGGATGGATATTCCTTCGGTAGTGAAAAACTGTGGAGTTCCATGGTACCTTTAGGCAAATTGGTTCTGCAAAAATAAAGAATATTTCAATAGGCACTTCGTATTTTAAAAATTAATTCACGTGGGCCAAGCATACGCTACCTTAAATGCTTGTACATGCTTGTATGTATTGGAAGTCCATTTTCGTCGTTACCCACTCTTTCTTCATATCGCCATGTTCCACCGACATATTTTGTGGATTCAAGGACTGTGAACTGTATTCCTTCATCTTGTAAGTATCTTGCCGAAGTTAGACCAGCAATACCAGCTCCAATAATACACACACGAGGCCTAACAATTGCACCCTGTAAAATGTAGAACAGAAGTTATTATTTATTTACAAATAATAACTTCTGTTCTACATTTTACTTAATAGTTAATGTAAATTTACAATTTTTTTCAGCGGCATGTCAGGCGTCAGCGTTATCCTAATCGGTTTTTAGGAAAAATATAATTCCAATTTAAAGGATATAACAATAGTTTTATTTTTAATTATCTAGATATGGATACATAAAAGAAATAAGAATATTGTAGCGTTATTGAATTTCATTCAATATCTTAAATGAAATTTTTCGCTCCAAGCAGTCTTTGTAAACGTTCTCAAACGATCAAATACGATGCTGATCAGAGATCTGTCGGAAGTCGAGTGAAACAACAATACATTATTTTTAGAAAACTAGTCTTATTCTTAGTAATCTGCTACCTATAAATGTGTTTTACTTGTATAAATAATTTAATAACAATACAAAATAGTTAAACCGTGATAGAATCAGAAGACAAATGAACGTTTAAGAGGTTAAAATAGAACGTAATTTGAGACGGTGACAAAAAATATACAATACCATTTTTCACAACACTAATATTTAAATTCGTCCAATCACACCGACTGGTTATCAAACACTGAAATATAATTTCGATAAACAGAGGTAAACTTATTTATGTTTAGTTATCTATGCAAAAATGTCATAAATGACAACGCATATTTATCTCACATTCACAGAGCATTTACATCGACTGTTTTGAATACTGTATTGTCTACGATAAGTTGGCACTAGAGATTAACATTATATGAGCGCTGGAGTAACTGCAATTTCTTTCCCCATTAGGTTTGCTCTGTATTAAGATAATATTAATTAAGTGATAAATTTTAAACAAGAAAATGCAAAATAAAAAACCTAAATAGTATTAAAGGTTTCACCCGCGTGGTTCCCGTTCCCGCGGCAATATCAGGATAATAAGAAGCCTATGTTTTTTTCCAGGCTATCTCTATCTGTGTGCCAAATTTCATTCAAATCGGTTCAGTAGTTTTTGCGTGAAAAAGTAACAAACTGGCATACTTTCGCTTTTATAACATTACTAGTGGCCGCCCGCGGTTTCACACGCGTGGTTCCCGTTCCCGTGAGAATGTCGGGATAAAAAGTAGCTTATATTTGTGTTCTAAATTTTATTCAAAACGCTTCAGTAGTTTGTGCGTGAAAGAGTAACAAACATCCAAACACCACAACACAAAATTAGTATTATTAAATACCTACTATGTTGGTAAATAATAAAGAATTAAATAACTTCGACATGCCTATTTAAGTATAGATAATTTTATCAGTTTAAGTTTTAAGATAGTTATCAGCATACATTTGTAGAGTTATAAACAAGAGTAACGGGTTTCAACGCGACATTTATTATGTAGTAGGTGCATATTATGTATTACTTACAGTGACTGTGTATATGAATTGTGTATATGTATGTACTACATAATAAATGTCGCGTTGAGTTCCGTTACTCTTGTTGATAATTATAATGGGACGAAAAGTTTAAAATCTTATATACGTCGAGTTCTAATAATAGCCGGCAAAAACTCCAAGTCAACTCACGCCTTAAAGCCCTTGCGAGGATTAACAGTACATGAATGGTGCAGCTTGAGAGTCGTCGTTGTCGTTGTTGACATTTTAACGGTCCGTACCAAGCGCTTTGCTGACACATTTCTTATGCGAAACACTAAAGAATGGAATGCGCTGCCTGCTCTTGCGTTCCCCGATTCCTACAACCTTGGCCTCTTCAAGGCGATAGTGAATAGGCATTTCCTCGGCAAGCATGCAACACCTTAGACCACATCCTGTTTATTAAGAACGTTGGAGTCAAATGCCTGCCCAGTTATTATATAAAAAAAAAAGAAAAATGTCAACATCACTCTCATAGCCACATCTCAGCGAGTCGACGCCACATTTGACGTCAGTCGGGTCTAGCTAGATGTTGTCCGGAAACAGCAATGACAGATTGGCAGCCTATCGATTATATTTGTTTTCGAAATACCCTGTCCATTGATAAGCTATCTGCCCTCTTACTCTGGATGGAATCGAGTTTTTTTTGTCTAATGGTTTTCTTCCATTGATTACAGAAATTCCGCCAACGTCCCGTAATGAAAGATACACTGATTACCGGAAGAATGTTCACATTAGGCACGCATCAACGTCAAAAATCTGTTATTTTGGTAATTAGTGTTCCCGAGGCCTATAGGCTTTTGGGCTTTTTTTAAGGCTAGCCTATGAATTAGGGGCTACAGTGGGATAAAAGCCTAAAAAGTCTTTTAGGCCTTTAGGCTAGACCTTTTTCATAGCCTTTTTTTGTCCACCCGATGACTATAGGCTTTTAGCCTTTTTGTAGGCTAGGCGCATATTTAAAAGGCTTGAAAGGCTAAAAACCTAAAAGATTTTTCGTCCTTTAGGCTAGGTCTATTTTATTTATTGTTCGAGTATAATAATTGTCAACTTAATTTTACGATTTTATACCGCCCTTATGTCGGGATCATAAGCGTTAACTTTGAGTGTCTGAGTGTTAACCGTACATCGGACGAGTCGAGCGAGCGCGTATTTGATTTTACTCAAGCAACGTATGAACGTCGCACTGTGAACTCATGACTCGCGTGAATGATATTTAAACTACCCTCAAAATCGTGAAGATGATTCTGATGTTTCAGAACACGAAAGAAAAGCGAGTGAAGAGAATGATTTACCAAATACAAGTACTGCATCTAGTACAAAGAAGTACAAAAAAGTAAAATCTTCGCATTTTACCAAATTTCAAAATGGATTTAAGTGTAATATTTGTGATAAAAAATTATCGATTAAAAGTTCACATTCAACGTTCGTAAGTCATTTAAAAACACACGAAAGTGCCTCAACACGCAGAACAAATGTGAGTAAACAGAATAAGCAGTCACATTTTGATGAATTAGTGCTTAACTTTGTAATACATGGACACCACGCTTTTAGTATTGTCGATGAGGAGCATTTCAAAAAAATGTTGAATGGTCTAAATTCTAATTATTCGCCATTAAGTCCTACTACTCTTACTGTCCACATTCAGGAACTATTTAAAATAAAACAGAAGGAAGTCATCGAAACATTAAAGACCATCATTACAAATAAAATTTCCATAACATTTGATTTTTGGACTTCTGTCACAAACAAACCGTACGTGGTTGTAACAGCACACTTTATAAATAATAGTTCTACGTTGCAGTCATTAATCCTGGACTTTGATTTAATACCATATCCACACAAAAGTGAGAATATTCTGAATAAAATCGTAGACATATTCGATTTATATGGATTACAGAAAAAAATCCTTTCAATTACTACCGATAACGAGAAATCGAATGTGAAGTGCTTAGAGTTACTTAGGCTATTTCATGATGATTACGAAGATGTGATCCATACAAGATGTTTGGCACATATTTTAAATTTAGCCGTTAAGAAAGGATTACAAGAGGTTCAAAATCCTATATCAGCTGTGTCTAAATTAGTGAACGTTATTAATTTTTCGCCGAAAAAAAAACAGGCATATTTCGAAGCCTGCACCACATTGAACATGCCACAGTTACGTTGGGTAAAGGAAATTAATATTAGGTGGAATTCTACCTACCTGATGTTAAAACGAGCATTCGAAATGAAAGATGCTCTGAATTACATTTGTCAGAATAATAGTGATTTTCAAAAATACTTAATTGAAGACTCTGAATGGAACCATGTAAAATTATTCATGGATTTGTTAATGCCATTTTATGATGCCACATTATTATTGTCAAAGTCAAAATATCCAAGTATATACTATGTATTACCC
The DNA here is from genome assembly GCA_910589605.1 of Chrysoteuchia culmella. Classification (NCBI taxonomy): domain Eukaryota; kingdom Metazoa; phylum Arthropoda; class Insecta; order Lepidoptera; family Crambidae; genus Chrysoteuchia; species Chrysoteuchia culmella. Next base: position 10,191,608 of record OU342661.1, on the reverse strand, counting down.
ATACTTGATGTTCTTATGAATCAAACTTCTAATGTGGAAATAGATGATGACCTTATAAGAAAAGCTGCTGCAGCTATGTTTGCCAAATTGCAAGAATTTTCACCTATACTGCGTACTGATTATGCAAAATTTTCTGTAGTGTTGGATCCAAGACTAAAAACTGATTATTTTTCTGGAATGAATGATTATGAAGACCCTCTGACGTCTATAACCTTATTTTATAATAACAAATATAACCTTCAAAATCAAGGAGGTAATCAACAACCTGAGCCTTCTAGATTGTCGGAATCATCGCCGTCGGAATCATCGCCAGCAAACTCAGCTAATAAAAATATATTTTCTTCTATTTACAAACGGAGAAGACGTAACGAGAGTGAACTTCAAAAATATTTAACATATCCGATCGAGACAGAGGATACAGATGTTATATCATGGTGGAAAACCCAAGAAAAAAATTTACCACATTTACAATCTATGGCGTTTGATATTTTATCTATACCTGCTACAAGTGTCCCCAGCGAACAATCATTCTCTAAGGCAGGACATTTAATTAATAGAAAAAGAAATCGCCTGAGTGACAAAAGTATAAGATCCTCAATGTGCTTGTCATCGTGGCTAATTTTTTTTTGAAAATAATGTATAACAAGTAGTTACTTATTATTTCCCAGTTTCAAATAATATTCGTTTTCATTTAATTTGAAATAAATACAATACAAAAATACTTGTTTAATTCATACTACTAAGCCATAACCTGAATAATGGCTATAGCCTTATATTAAGCCTACTACTCAAAAAAGACTTTTGTCGGAAATAAAGCCTAAAAGGCTATTAAGGCCTATAGGTTTTTTTTTAAACCTATGGGCTTTTTGATATGAGTAGCCTTTAAAAAGCCCAGTAGTCTACCATGGCCATAAAAAAGAACTAATAGGCTGAATTTTAGGCCTAAAAGCCTATAGGCCTCGGGAACCCTATTGGTAATGGTTTGGTTTGAAAAATCAGAGCAACTCTGGTTTCTATAATACCGTTGGGCATTTCTTCGATCATTATGTGTACTCGATTCCGTCAAGAGTAACCCCCCTGCACTGAATATACTGGCTTATTCTGTTTTATTTTCACTCGTTTAGCATGGGAGCTACTCATTTAATAATTATTAAACTTTTATTTTCAAAACCTACAGGATCCCAAATTCTAATAAGGTTAAACATAGTGTCGTATAATTTTTATTACTTATCTATATCTATACTAATATTATAAAGAGGACAGATTTGATTGTTTGTTTGCTTTGTTTGATTGAATAGGCTCCGAAACTACTGAACGGATTCGGATGAAATTTGGTACACAGACTGATAGTATACAGCCTGGCTATGGACATAGAATAATATTTATCTCGATATTCCCACAGGAACGGGAACCATTCGGGTGAAACCGCGACCGGCTGCTAGTCTATCTATGATTCTTTGGATAATATGTAGGTAGGTAAATATGGAAGAACTTAGTTAATAAAAAAAATAGTCTTAAAGTAAATCGAGCATGGTGTACGATAACACAGAATACTTAATAATACAAGTAAGATAATAAGTTTCCTGTGATCTGTAAAATACTGTAAGTACTGTAAATAACTTTTAAAACAGCTCTACTGTATAAATACACAGACATGTACAATCCTGCTTTTTAAAATAAAAATCTTTTCACGAATTAATTTAAATTAATAATTAGTGAGCGTTATTTTTACTCATACTGATTATTTTATCGGTACCTCTCGATCATGGATGTCACGACCCCCTGGTTCCAAACACGATAGGAATATTTCACAAGATTAAATTCTAGAACACACACACACGTATACACTTCACCACCACACAAAACACACAAAAACACGTGTTTTTCAAGAAAAAAATACATGAAAAATGCTCTACTTTTAATTGGGTATAGACTCACCGTGGCGTACGTTTGAAGGATATAAAGTATTATAACTAATTTGATCATTGTTTTCTTTTTAAAATAAGTCGCCTAAAATACACAACGTGTGGACATTGCGGGTCAGCGTATGTCACAGAATGACTATCCACTACTCGTGTAGTACATAACTAAATGATAAACAATGAACTTGTAATTTAAAGATTATCGCAGGAAATAACGCGACCCTGCGGTCGCATTATTCATATATTTTATGAAGATGCGGCAGACTGCATACTTTTAAGTTTCCATAAAATATTACCCAAAACAAACATGACACCAGCTCTCAAGACTTTTCCTAAAATTGCATCTACCTAGTAGTGCTATTTATCTTAATGTCCACTATACAAATATTCCGACGCCAAAGCAGCCCCCCGTGGGAGCACAAAGAGGCGAAAATTAGATTCGTAAGGGGCTGTCCTTCGACAACTGTGTTACGCTTCAAATTGACCATGAAAAAGAATTTTAGTGGAGGTTGCACCCAAATGTAGATTACTTTGTGTTAACAGAAGCAAAAGATTAAGTAAACTATTTTTTTTTAATTTTTTTTTCTGACAAGAAGATACTAGAGATGGAAAAAACAAAGGTTTACCTAGTTATGTACCGATTAGTATTAAATATATTCTGTGCTATACTAACCATCATTATAATTATAACCTATAATTGTATTAAGTCTTATGAGAAAAATAATTAACTAAGGCCTTCGAACATTAAAAGGGATTGTGCTATTTATCCCACTTTTTTACAGATTGAATTTGATTGAAATCGAGTGTTAAAAACAAATTAATGCTAAATATTTGTAAACTTCCTTAAATGCCTGACAGAAGTTTCTGGAAAATTTCGTTAGTCTACAAAAATCCGTCCCCTAGATTAGCCAGACGGATTGCAAGGGTCATGCGAATCTCCACCCATTCATTCATCGAGATTGGAACTTGAATCACATTTAAGTTTTCACTACAAATTGATATGGTAAGTTAATTTACATGCAGTTGTGGAATTAAATAGTTAGATCAAATGATAGGTAGAGAAAGATTGTTGAAGATTTTTTTTATGAACGAAGGGGAGACTCTTAGCCTTCATCATACCTGATGTTCAGCATCGATGTACCCCCGCTGGGAATCGTACCCGGGACCCCTGGGTCTGATACCGGTGGTTGTACCTACCACTAGACCACAGAGGCGGTTAGATTATGCATAATTTATGAATCATTGACGTTATTCTAAAAATCGTGGTTATAGGTAAGTTTAAAGTTGAAGAAAGTTTTGAACTTGTTTGTGTTTTTATTAGATTCCTGAATCAAACAATTATTAAACCGCCCTATATTTAAATTTTAGCGCATTACTTTTTCGTGTTATTTTATAGTTTTTGGGTTTCGACACCTTCCGTCAATTTTAAAAAATGAAATGTGCTAAATTGATTGATTTGTTTCTTTTATATAAAAAAAAAGTTTTACGATAAACTATGTTTTTTTTACTAGCAGAAAAAATTCGCTGTCAACAATATTTGTAAGGTCTCTTGTAGAACATATTAATGATTAACCTACAAGTATCTTTCCTTTATGAAAATTGAGTCATAATATGTAGCTCCATTTCGGCAAATGAATTAGCGTAGAATTTGCTCCGAACATTCCTCTCTAACACGTCAAAAGGGATGCTTGCTCTATTAAATTCGCAATTAATTGATAAATACTTGACCATCGGTGTGTATAATCGAATGTTCATACATGCGATAAACTGTACCGCAAAAACAGCCCTTATGGTATGGACTTTAGGTTTTCATTTGATTGTTGAAGTGCAAATTATTATGTGAGAGCACTGGGTGATGATTGACCGTTGTGAGTTTCGGTTATTAGTCGATGAATTTAATTTGAGTATGTCTTACTATAATAAAATAGTGGTAAAAACCACTAAGTTTAATTAAAACTATTTATTAACTAACTCATGGTTTTACTATTAGTCTAGGATACCAAATAACATAAAAAATACCTACTTAAATATATAAAAGCGACTTAATAAAAATGGAATAGTTGGGAATAAACGCAAAAGAAAAAATAAATGAGCTCAATCGTATCATATTATTGATTAATTTTAAGTGCTTCTATGAATATTTCTATCGGAACTATTTTATCAATCGTAATCTCCTAACGAATTCACCGGAATTATGTGTAAGCGGACTTGTTTTTATTAAGTTTAGCTCAGTAACACAAAACTGTAATAGCGGTAGTTGTTGCAGATAATAACAAATTTCTTATCCGTACTTAACTTATCATTGATAATAATCATATTGTTGGTAGATCATGACGTATCGTGTGTGACATACTCAAAATACTTGTATTCGTGAAATAAAAAAAAAATATCATCTATCAAATAACCACCTACGTTAATTCAGCTGCACCGAATTTCCTAAACTCCACGTAAAAAAACCGAACTGAAAACTTTTCCTGTGACCGTGCTTGATCGACATTTATTTATTTATTTAGGTACACAAAACAGAGTGACAGCAAATACATGAAGACCAATCTAAACAGATAAAGAGTTATGATAGACTGCAACTCCACAAGTATGTGTACACAACATGACAGGCATGTAACATCAAAAAATCGCACGCTACAATATAAATTAATAATTAACAATAATAAAAAAGAATAATAATAACTAAAATAAAATCAATAAAAAAAACAGACAGCGAAATATCATAAAATTAGAAACAAATATAAATATACATAAGTAATTATATACTGATCGTTTAAATTAAGTAAGTAGTCGTATTTGAATCTTGTTTCAAATACAGTTATCGCAGCGACACCGAATTTCTTACGCTCAGCTTAAACGACCGCACTTTTCCTTTGACCGTTTACGACAAAACTTGGACAAACAATAAAACCATTAAAACAGTGAGTATGAGGCGTGAATACTGGTCCCGACCGCTACCGCATCATTATCTGACCATCACACCCAAACCTTCGGACACAAAGGGAAACTTTCCGAAATTTCACCTCAGTGGTCATACACAATGTTCCTTTCGACTGGATTTTCATCATTTCTTAAAGTATGAATTCGATTTGCGTTTATTTTTTAAAAGGAAAAGAAAAACTATTTACCTATGAACCGTAAAATATGCAAGTGACAATTCTTTTGATATTAGTTTTTGAAGTAAAAACTTCTTTAGCGCGTTGTGCACATCAGAGTTTAAAATTTTTGGGATGGATTTGGATGTAAAAAAAATTAAAGTCGCGTCAGGACACGTGACCAGATCGAAAATTCGTAAGACGGAGGGAGAGTAGACAGCCGGCGCGCGGCGTTGGAGAGGAAGTAAATAGTTTATCAACATATTTTATTTGTTTTTCGTTTGTTTTTTAAACATTGGTAAACTTTGTGTTAAACGAGACTTTTAAGTAAATTCTACGTTTTCGTAATAAATAGGTAAGTGCTAATGATAAAATACCATAATCGAATATTGAAAATTCTGCGGACTCTTTGCTTTTTATAAGTACGAGAAAAAAGAAACTAGTCTTCCGTATAGATAGCGTTGAATTTTGTGAATTGTGATTTTGCCTTTATCCCGAACAAACTTGCAAACCCTATCTAACCTCCAAAAGATTTTTCGCAACAAAAAGTTTTGTGAAATTCAATTCAAGTTCAAACGTAAAATGGTAACAGCCAGAAAACAATTACTTTTTATATCGTCGTATATTATTTCTATTCGGGCATTGACCTTTGCAAAATCTTCACAGAGATTTTCTTTTTCAACTTGTTCAAGTCTGTTCCCATGTGCCTTCGTGTCCTAAGATATAATAAATAATAATGTGCTCCACAGTACATCACGGGGCGTGCTCGCAATTTGCCGACGTAATGGAAAAATTCCATGGAAATCGTCCGGCGCGCCTCACACCTCGTCTCTAGTAGGTATACTCGTACATTATAAACAGCGTATAAAAAAGTAAAAAATACTAGAAAATTTCAACGGTTGTTTACAAGGCTCGATAGCTCAATTGGAAGAGTAGTGGGATACCCAAAGGTTGCGGGTTTAAGTCCAGATTGAGAATTACTTAGTCGATTATTTCTAGTATTTTCCAATTGAATATATTTCAAAGTACAAAGAGAAGCTGTAGCTTATATTTTACATCTAGAACTCAGTATCAAAGTTAATGTGATTGTAAATTGTATTATTAGATATGCGGATATACTTACATAATAGATGAGTTTTTTTTTTGAATTGTATTTAAAAAAAAAAGAAATCATCATAGTTCATCGATATTGATAAACTTCAGTACCATTCACCGTTCAATTAATATGAGTTTCATCATAAACCTTATTAATTTCCAATACATACTTATTCAATTAAGTAACTTAATAAATATACCTATAATACCAAGTGGCCTTCCAATATTCCCAGCGGCCTGCCCTGGCCTGTCTCGCAGCATTAAGGATGCCCATACAAAGGCCACATGACGCAGAATCAGGATTACGACACAAAGGGAGGCTTACTGGCGACAACTACAATATTTGGGGCTTAACTTTTGTCCGAGGATATTGCGAAGAACACGAGCTAATAATACCTAATGGCAAATTTTCTCGTTTTCCCCAAGGAAACAGAATTAAGGTAGTATAGCTACGGATGGAATTTGTGATATTTAAGACGCTATATCGACAAAGTACGTACTTTTTGGTGGTATAAAACTAGAGGACGGTTACAGATGTTACAAATCTGGTAATAAGATGTATATTTCTTCATACCTTTATCTAGATTGTCTAAAGTTTCAGAAACACGATTTTATAATTATACCTCGAAACGAGGGGTTCATTTGGAAATACGAATTTTCAAAATGACTCTCAATTACTTATACTGTTGGAAATTGGTTTAATTAGTGGACACCAATAATATTTAGGATCGTATAGTTTCATTTCTCTTTAATCGCTATAGTTATTTACTACGAAGTGATTTCGTGGTTTTTTCGCCTAATCTGCAAAGTAGGTCCTGCGCTCCTTTTCGCCTATGTCGAGTAACCCCTTAAGTTGATAAGTTAGTCTTTTTCAACTAGAATCATTTCTGTGACGTTTCAAGTTTGACAGATCTAGAGATGTCCCATATTGAAATCCTATCGATTTTCTCCAAGAGTCAATATACCTACTTTTGGAGAAAATTGCAATATATTTTAAAATCCAAAACAGTTCATGGAAACTGCAGAAGAAATTATATATTTTTCATTTTCCTAATCTTGCCAATGAAAATTCTCATAAACATTCATGATTACTTTGCTCCTATTGTCTTATTTATGATTGTAATTCAGAATATACGTCTGTATATTAAGTTTGATCGTGCTATTATGATTTTCTTTTGATGATATTGTTGTCTCCGTAATGAGGCGTTGATTTGATTGTATGCAATTATACTGTCTACTTACATTACTAAAATTGACTGATAGGAGTACCTACCTGCCAGTGACTAAGGGTCTAAACATGCCGATTCCCATCGGCTTCCTTTTCAGAAATCCCACCCCAGCGATCTACCATGCAGATTATAATTATTAAGTCATTAATTATTGTTACCAATTACTTAAATATCCGTAGATGCGAGGCAGTTGCAAAGTGACCAAATTTTCTATTTTTTTTTTATTTTCCATGTTTATTATTGTTAGATTTGTGGATTTTTCTTTTGTTCCGGCTTACCTTCGCCATATTTCCCCCCCTCGCCACTGGTACCTATACTTACTAAAATTTGTATTTTTAGATATCTACAGGCAAAACAACAATACTTATCGTATATATAACATTGATAAATGTGCATTAAAATTTATACTTTTATCTTTATATTATCATTCAAGATCAAACCTCTCGAAATTCTTGAAAGAGTTTTTCTCGAATAACTAAATGTTTTTATTTGATATATCATCCATGGAGGTATTAAATCAACCCACACGTGAGTTGTACCGTCGTTTAGGAGCTTTTCATGGCTGCTTTGCCATAATCCTATAATTCTTAATAGAATGACACAGACACAGGTGATCTCACAAACATTTCCGATATCTCATATACAGACACATGTTCTCAAACTTTGCTATTTCAATTGAAAGATAACTCCTATTCCATCTTTTTCATTACTGCAGAAATTTCAATTCGTACCTACTTATTGGTAAATAATCTCAAACTAAAACAGGATGATGACAATCACATCAAAAACTAAGGTAATTTCGTCGGAAAATCTTAAAGATGAGATTGCTGGGTTCATTTAATTTTTTCCACATGGATAAAAGTTAAAAAATTATTTATAGTCACTTATGAGCCCTATTACAAATCTGCAATCTGCGTATCAGTACTAAGTTCAGACGGCCGCCGCCGGTGCGTCACATTTTGTAGTAATTTTGCAGTTGTATTTATCGTTTTTATTGAAATAGGATAATAAATTCATGCTTAAAAATTATTAAATCTTTATTCCTCATGATGTAACAATTATTCTGGTACAAATTTTGCTCAATAATATTATCGTAGACAGGAGAAATTCACAGTTAACTAAAAGCGATTTTCGAAGTTTTTTTGGTTTAGAATAAGATTTTTTTCTATATTTAAAAATTTCTGCCGCTACCTACTATACGACTATATAAGAGATATCATTCATTTTTTTCCTTCATTAGTTTAGAACATTATTTCGATCCAGGTGCTCAAAAATCTTTTTCTGCAATTTTGGGATTTATTAAAATGTTTACCAAAATTTATGAAATGCGAGGTCGCTATAAACTATGCCAACAGCTATTCTGCACTATTTCAATAAGTCAAATCACAGTAGAGATGTAAACTCGAGCGGGACACCGGTGTTCAGAGAACATAAAATAATCTATTGTACCTCATAATCCGGGGCCTGAGAGCTTAAAGAATTCAAAGATATAAAACAGTCATCTAGGATACTCAAATAAAAAAAGATAAATAAATAAAAATACTACTGCCATTCAAGTTCGTGATAGTTCTTATGATTGGGAAACACATAAAATATTGTCGAAAAAGGACCAAGCCAAATTTTGGCGTTTCGTCTACTTTTACTACATGATTCTAAACTATGATTATCAGGGACTCCTGGCTTGTTGCCGACACTACAAGCAAAGATAATCAAACAGTAATTTTCGTACCACTTGCTCAAAAAAGTGACATTCTATGCCACAAAAAGCGAACATAACAATAGTCATTTTTAACTGTTAAAAACAGGGAAAGAAAATTGTACTGAATTTCATTCATCCTCTAGGGGGAGAATGTGATTTAAATTTGGAATACTTACCGAAATTTATACTGAACTACATCTGTGTTTACACCATTGAGTTTGTATATAAAGCATTACACATCTTTTTGAAAAAGGAATACGCATTTATTATGCAGTTATGATTATTAAATAAAATTACGAAAACAGACGAGGCCGTATGAGCTTGATGCCGTTGCTTTTCCGACAAAAAAATATTAGTCTAGGAATTGGCCGCGTTTTTGTTTTCTTCAAATACATAAACGTTAAGTTTATTTTAATTTACTTTTATAAATAAGTTAATGTTCTAAAAATACGTTACGATGTTAAATCAAAGCGACAGTGACAGTGAATTGTCGGATTCCATCAGTGCAAATGCTGCCGCAATTATAAATAATTTGTTTCCAAAAAAATCCAAGGAAAATTATTTAAAAAGTTATAAAGAATTTTCAACGTGGAGAAGTGCGAAAGGCCTATCAATTTCAGAATCAGTACTTCTTGTCTATTTTGATTATTTATCCAAGACAAAGAATCCGAATACACTTTGGTGCATATACCTACTCAAAACTGAAAGCTACAATAGGCATCAAACACGTTATAGCATTGAAATAAAAAGATTCACGAAATTACTGGCTTTTTAAAAAGAAAATCAGAATGGCATTCCGCAAAGAAGTCTAAAATTTTTACGACTCAAAATGTAGAAAAATTTCATAATGAAGCTCCTGATCATTCATCATCGGTCATTCATTGTACAAGGACAATATACTAAAATCATTCATAAATACCAAGCATTACGTCCCACCAACATGGAAAACAAAATTTTTTTTATAAACTATCGGAATGGGAAATGTACTCGACAAGTTATCGGCAAAAATAAAATTAGCAATATGCCAAAGGAAATTGCTAAATATTTAAAACTTACACCGGTCACTGCTTTAGAAGAACTTCGGCGACTTTCTTGGCGGATTCAGGGGCGGATATTACGTCAATAAAAAGACACGGTGGTTGGAGCTCTGATAGAGTAGCTGAGGGTTATATCGAAAACTCAATGGCGAATAAAACCATATTAAGCAGTCAAATTAACAAAAATATAAAACTTAATCCAGCAGAGCCACAACCATCAACTTCCGGCATCTTATCTTCGTCCGTAACTCACGATGCACCACCACCACTATCTCCGACGTGTACTATCTACAATGAAACGCAAGTTCCTCAGACGCAAGAACAGAGAAATACTCAAATCAACTCATCAACAATAAATGTACCAAACAAAAATGTAACTCTCTCTATCATTAATTGGACCAATGTTTCGAATGTTAACTTTTACTTTTAGTTGTCATTATTTTTAATAAATGCTTATCTCATATTATTATTGTGTTAATTTTTTCGCAAATGGTACGAAAAGTAGAGTATTTTCCTAGGTGATAAAGCTGTCTTAGTCTTGGGTGAACTTAAATCCCTCGCTACACTCAGGACTCGTCTTAAGAAGACACTGCTTTATCCCCTTGGTTAATAATCAACTGTTTAACACCAAAACACTGTGACAAAAACTGTTCACGGGGCTAAAAAATTAAATGCTAACAGTACCACAGTCAAGTGTGGTTCCAAAGGAGGTTGTTGATCAAGAAAGTTTGCGTATCGCATGTTATTATAATCGGCTAATGGTATATTATCATTGGGCACATTACCGCAGCCGTCTGATATTCGATCGAACGGTTCTATATCGCATTATCCTCAAAGGTTCCCTTCGAGAGGGCGAAAAAACGATGAATAGAGCTTATGGAATCCAATAAAATGGGGCATTCTTGGAGCTCGCGTCTGAGCTAATTTCGCATTACTCATCCATGAGCTATTACTATTATCAGCCTTCTTGTCGACGTACCTATTCCTATCAATGCTATGTTTTGGATTATAGTTACACTTAGCCAAAACAAGCTGATTGTGACAATACCAAATGGGGTGTTGTTGAGGTTGGCTACGAGAGCGATGTTAATTCACCCTTTACTTGCCCCTTCAATGATCTGCCAAGGGATTTATGCTCTGAGGATATGTAGGTTTAGGTAGTACTTGCTGATCGAATAGGCTTTTATGCTGATCAATCAATTATTAGTAAGGTTAAAGAGTTTTTCCTGATCATTTAAATAACAGCCTTATATTATCTGAGCTTCCACGTAACATCAAACAAACGACACCTTCATAACTCTTTTAATCACACACACACACACACACACACACACACAAATACATACACAATGTAAGCTGTTTTGGCTTGTTTCTTTTGTGTTTCATTTTATTATTAATGTTTTACTTATGTTTTTTTTTTTCGTTTTAACATCACTATTGTAAGGAAGAGCAGTATCTCCTAACACAGGCTGGTTTAGCTTAAAAGGAGATGCTGATCACTAGCTTAAGACACCTAAAATTGTTAGAGCAAATAAACATATTTATTATTATTATTATTATTTAATGCTGAGCATTCACAGCCGCCGCACCGCAACACAAAGGAAAATAGGCCTGGATGGCCGCTGGTACCTACACGCGTTGCGATGCGGCCTGTCTGTAGTGTGCGATAGTTCATACAAAACGTACGAAAGTAGGAAGATTTTTGTTATGCAATGCGGTGCGGCCCTAATATGCGTCAGTCTTTAAGCTCCGTAATATGAAAATCATTTTCCTATTTCATCCCCCATTTAGGGTATATGCCGGTATATGGCGGCTGAGTGGTGCATGCATATTAATGTCGTCGGGACGTAAGCGGATTGTCGTTCGCTAAATGGTGGCGCGCTCTGCGACAGAAGGTTTGTGGTTACATACCGGGCCATTAGTCGTAACTTTGCATTTATCTATCTTAGTTTAAGCTTAAAAGATGAGGGTACTGGTTGATTTATATGTTGGGTGTCATTAAATTTAGCGAGCTTAAAAATGTAGTATAGTTTGGCTGAAATATTGTAGGATTATCCTACATCTGTAGATATAGTTTCAGTTGTTCTTTTTTATGACCAACGGGGAGAATCTTGTATTGATAAGGCTGAAGATGGCCATCACCGGCCACGGTAACTTTAACAAGCACCTTTTTAATTTAGGTGTCACTGACAGCCCACTATGCAGAGGCTGCATGGAGGAAGAAGAGACAGCTGCTCACGTCCTGTTGGATTGTGACGGAGAAGCCCCTTACCCGGCGAAGTATCTCGGATCACCAGGCAGTCTCCGGGAAGCCGTCTGTGACGTGAAGGCGCTGCGAGCATTCCTGGTTGAGATGGGATGGCTGAAGTGATCCGGCCTGACACCCTCCGGACGAAAAATAGGCGCAAAAAGTCGTAGAGTTGCGGAAACCGCCCGTATTGTATGAAGAAGAAGAAGAAGAACGTCTGAAAATGGAAGCGAGACTCTCCTGGAATCACTGAGGAACTGGCTATCTTATCTCGAATTGCCGGAACACAACAATGTTAAAAACATTGTTGTGATTGACGATGTCGCGGTTTCATTTACCTACTATAATTGACTCTTGTTTTTATTCTTTAACTAGCTTTCCACTCTCGACTTCGTCCCCGTGGAAATTTAAAAAAGATTTCCATACGTTTATTTTTACTTTATTCTTTTATTCAAACCATGTCCTAGCAATGACAAACAAAACAAAAACAAATTATCGAATTTAGTGCAGTCGTTCTGAAGTAATGCGCTTACATACATTTCGGCTATTTTTTTTTAAGTATATATATATATACTCGTAGATAAATATGTGCCAAAGGAAAAAGTTCGGTAGGTACCTACCTAATAGACTTTCATTCATTCCAAAACCTTATGTAATATAAAAACTATAATAACATAACTATCACTTACACAGAATTTACTTACTATATTATAAAATCGTGAAAATGCTTGCACAAAATTTTATCTTATAACTAATCCTCATTCCGTAAATACTCAGGTAAGTCATCACATGTCTAGGGCGTACGTTATAGAGTATCGCCGCTATAGAGGATTATTATTTTAACTTTTTTGGATTATAAACTTCATTTACAAAAAATAATCATTAACATATCTGTTTGAATGAAGAAAGAATCAAAGCAAAAATCTAGTCTGAAAGACTACATTTGGTAATATAAGTTAATACTTGTTAATCGTTAAAAAAGTACCCGATCCCTTGACACTTTTGAGGTGACCTAGTATTGTGTGTTGTACACACACAATATTAGGTAGGTAACCATGTTATAAAATCGTGAAAATTCACATGTATTTAACTTATATTTAATCCTCGTTTCACAAATACGTATTTTAATCCCCATGCCGCAAATACATATTATATGATGACGTAAGCAGCTTAACCGCGGTGGGCGGGGCGCGCGGTTGGGCGGGCGTGAATACTTCATCAGATAGAGGACTCCTTTGTCCCTGACCGGACTTTGTAAGCCAAGTACAGATAGGCTTTGCCAGTATCGCAACTTTTCAGCACGAAATAAATAATGCCATGCAATCACACCAATTGTCTAGCCCACGATAAGTTTTACGAAGAACTTGTATTATTGCCTAGAATTACTAGGTAACGGATAAACATACCTACTTATGATTTATTTTTTGTAAATACATACATAATATACCTATATATTTAACATTGCTTCTGTTAAAGCTGATAAGTTTCTTGCGGCCGTTCTTCTTATCAGTTAAAAGATGTCCTGAATGGCTGGTAGGAAAAAAAATTGGACGATTCGAAAGCACTTATCTATAAGTCTATTTAAATAAAAATCCTTGACTTTGACTTTGAACATCCAGACTAATAGACAAATATACACTTTCATAGCTACAAATATTTGTCTTGTTCGGGGATCGAACCCGGGACCTCTGGCGCAGTAGGAAGGTTTTAGTACCCCTGCGTCAAACAGGGTCGCCGGAAAACGAGTAGATACGGTAATACGAGTCGATTATAAAAACCTCCGCCGTCTTGCGTCTTGGAAATAAAAACAGGGAATATACCTACGGAGAAGACACTAAATACTACTTCCGCCACAGCTTATTTTATTATTATTAATCATTTAATGCACACTTTGTTATTTCAAAACAGAGGTAAAAATTATGAAGGTAATTTAATTGTAAAATAGTTAGTTTAAGCTTACTGGCGTGTTGGAATTTTCTGTAATCCTGTGAGTATTTTTAGTAACTTCCCGGTTGACCACTAGGCTTTTTTGGGAAACGTTTTCTCGGAAATTACTAAAGTTAAAGAAATAATTTATTATTCAAATGAAAAACCTGTTAATATCTATTAATTAAATTATAAATATTAAATTTTCTATATATCTGTTGCTTTTTAAATAAAGCTTCCTAAAATAACTCTACTAGTCAACCGAGAAGTTCACCGACTGTAGGTACTAAGTCACCAGTCACCCCTGTGTAACAATCTTGGACGAGTGGTTAATTCGTCCAAGGTAACTATACAGTGCCGCCCTGTTTGAGGATAGAGGTACTGCTGCCTCTATTTGGACTCTGCTAGCCTAGCTTCTATATTTACGGCTAACTAAATACTTCGGTGCTACAGACAAATATGGATTTTAGAAAGTACGAATCACATTAAAAATGCTGAGTTAATCCCACTTTATCCATTGCGTATATCCATTGATGGATAATCTGGGATTGTTTGTCCCACTATCGGGTAAAATGTTCGCTAGTATTGATCACTGAAATAAACCAGTTTCAATAAAGATTATTTGAAATTCATTAATTTTCCTACGTGGCCGTTGGCTTTATATGGGGCATGGTCACGATCATAATAAAAAAAAAAAGTTTCTAGTTGGTAAAATATTACTGACACTATACATTAAAATGCATTGAAAAAATAAATAATGTCATGCACTTAACACAAAAGATAAATTAAAAACAAAATATTCTTGACTACTGTCATTTGTTTCAAAGCAAATAAACTAACGTATTTAAAAAACAAAACTCATATTCTCATTTTCCACTCAACCTCTTTAGAACCGCACGCAAAGTTAATCATCCCATAAAAGTTAGCACAAACACTGTTTATAATGGATAAACATCGCACCCACAACCCCTTGATTTGCATATCAATCTAGCGAAAAACATGTTTAAAATAAAGCAACCCCTAATAGGTTTATAAATAGATTTCTGAAAGAACAAACTTCCTTCGTGGTAACGTATGAATAAATCATATCAAATAACTATCAGGGGATTTTCGTTTTCTTTTAGATCAAAACATTTAGGGACGATGGGCACAGATTTCAGGTCGTATGATTTTTTAATAACCATCCGTCGTTTCTTTGCTTTTTGTTTATTGAAATATTAATGTTTCAATGGCAGCTCTTTCTGTTTTAAGTTTGCGTTATTTGTTTCGAAGCTTTTGGCAGATAGGATTATGTGAAGGCGTCGTTTTTTTGTGATTTTTTGTGTCGTAACAAAAATGGCTACCAACTCGTCGTTCTTAGCTAACGTTCGAAAGCTCGTGAAAAGGACGTGATCACGGTATTTTCTTAAGATTATCACGGGTGGGCGTTTGCAGTATAGAATCTACTTATCTTAGAAATCACAGCAAGTTATATGAAGCAAGAGAGTGCAAGAGAAATAGCCGCAGAAGATGCAAAGGCGAGAACCAAGTTAATTCTCACAATCGATCCGTCATTGTATAATTACATCAAAGATGCTACGAGTACAAAGAATTTGTGGGAAAAACTGTAGACTATGTTCGATAATTCAGGGTTTACACAAAGAATAACACTACTGTGAATCCATACGTGTCGATAATTGCGATTCAATGACGGCATATGTGACACAAAATCGTCAACAAAAATAAACAAATACCTTGATCCTTCTATTGAACTGCACTCCATTGGTCCACAGACATCAGCATGGATAATATTCAGAAGCTCGCTACTCCTCGTGCCTTTGTGATTGTTTCCCTTCACAACATATTGTGCATGTCAGCCGAGACAATCCGCAAGAACGTTGCTGATTGTGCTGCCCTCTAGTCCAAAAAGCACTTCTTGTCTCTAAATCATCATTACTTGCAAGATCGATCAACTTCGTTTTCACTACGTCACCTGTAATAGTGATACCGGAATGTTCTATCGGCATTATCATAGATATGTATTTTTCAGGTAAACCTGCCAGCATTAAGCAGCCGATCCACTCGTCGTTCACAGTAAAACCGGTTCCAGATAACTCATGTTTCTAAGTGTGTATGAACTTGTAATAAAATCTCTTTGGCTATACTATTTGTATCTGGCTGGTTTTGGTATCATTAATAGTTTAAATTTTAAAGAAGATAATTCCAAATTAAAATTACGAAAATGTGTGATTTTTCATTTGTTTTTCTTACTGTCTAGATGTATGAATCTAATAAAGAAATTCGATAAGTTTAAAAATGTTACTACAATAAAGATAAAAATGCAACGCAAGCCGCGAACAAATTTGCGATGTTTATGGACCTAGTGCAGTGTCTGTGAGAGTAGCACAAATTTAGTTTAAGCGTTTTCAATCCGGAAATTCTAATTTCAAAGATGTACAGTCGGGGACTTTCCCGGTTGATCAGTAGAGTTTTTTCAAGGAGCTTTATTTAAAAAAGTAAAAGATATATAGAAAACGTTTATATCACAAATAATAGACAATAAAGAAGTATTTCATTTGAATAATAAATAATTTCTTTAACCGTAGTACTTTTCGAGAAAATGTTTCTCAAAAAAACTCTACTGATCAACCGGGAAAGTCCCCCACTGTACGTCGCTCTGGTATATATAATAGTATATATAATAATATATATAAAAGTGGAGCAAGGTCGGCATATCAGTAGTAACGACGTAGCTGAAGAATTGGGAACTGACCACAAAACAGTTTTGGCATTTGAAAAAAACTGGGTACACAAAAAAGCTCGATATTTGGATACTTCACGAGCTCACTGAAGGAAACCTAATGAAAAGAGTACTCATCTGTGATTCTTTATTAAGACGTAATGAAATCAAACCATTTTTGAAGAAGCTGATAACTGGTGGTGAAAAGTGGATCATGTAAGACAAGAACGTGCGAAAAAGGTCGTGGTCCAAGGCCAGTCAGGCTTCACAGACTGTGGCAAACCCGGGTTAACCCGTAACAAGGTGATGCTGTGTGTGTGGTGGGATCGGAAGGGCATTATTCATTATGAGTTGTTACCACCAGGCAGGACCATCGATTCTGCGAATAACTGATGAGATTAAGGCAAGAAGTTGAGAGAAAGCGGTCGGAATTAATAAACAGAAGGGGTGTGTTTTTTCATCATGATAGCGCTAGACCTCACACATCTTTAGCCACTCAGCAGAAATTAAGAGAGTTTGGCTGGGAGCTGTTAAGGCGGTACCCCCACCGAAAGTGGCTCCGCGTTGAATTTTATTTAATTTTGCAATTCTAATACACAAATCTAATAAAACTAAACGTGGATTTTTTAGAGCCCATAGTCTAGTATTTTTAGACGGTATCAATACATTCCCTCGTAGTCACTGCTAGAAGTAGATAGCAAAACTGCTAAAAGTGGCCGTTTTTGACACATTTGCTATCTACTTCTACGAATGACTATGACGAGATGTAGCGTATTAGTGCGTAATCTGCAACAGTGCGAAGTTTTTTGAATATATATATTAATTTACGTATTCTGCCACATAAAGCTTCAATATGGGGCTTAAATGAAAGGTTTTCGTCAATAATGACACCCAAATACTTCAGATTGTTAGCAATACCTATATCTGGGCAAGTGCAACGGTGATTAACAGGGGCCTTACAACGGTGGGCATGCAATTTTGGGTTAGTTAGAATAGTTTTATATTTACGCATTGAGAAATATACATACTTAGTTTTGTCAGCGTTTAATGTTAGTAGATGTTGCTGTAACCAATTATTCACTACATTGAAGCCTCGTTGCGCATATTCATATACCTCTTCTTCCGAGCTTGCGGAAAAAAGTAGAGCAGTGTCGTCAGCATATGAAATGATTTTTCCGCCATGCAATTTTAGATTACAAAGGTCATTAATGTAAACTAAAAATAAGGTAGGGCCTAATATACTTCCCTGGGGAACTCCATGGGAAGTATTCGTCAAATCAGAGCTGATAACATTGTATATTTTAACACATTGTGAACGCTCGTATAAGTAACTTGTTAATAATTTAAGCTGGTTGCCTCTTATACCTAGTGATTCAAGTTTCAGCAATAGAATGGGTACAGAAACGGTATCAAAAGCTTTTGCTAGGTCGAGAAATATTCCCAAAGTCTTGTTACCCTTGTCTAGTTCTTGAACTAAATATTTAGTTAACTGATGCACAGCATCGGCAGTCGATAATTTGGGTCTAAAGCCATATTGAGATCTAGAAAAAACAGAATACTTCTCGAAATATCTAACAAGTCTGATATTTATAATCTTTTCTAATATTTTTGAAATGGCGGGTAATAAAGAGATAGGCCTATAGTTTGATATTTGATCTTTGTTGCCGGATTTATACACAGGAATAATAACTGCTTTTTTTAGACATTTAGAGAAAACTCCTTGAGCTAGACACTTGCGAAAGATGTAAGTGAGGGGTGAGACCAAAATATGCCTGTATCGTTTCAACATTTTATTCGATATGTTATCCCATCCAACCGCTGAATCGTCTTTTAAATCCATAATGATTCTTTCCACCTCAGCTTCATCAGTATAAAATAGCACAAATGATCTAAATGAATTTTCGCAACTATGCTGTATACTTGACTGGGACATAAATGAGTGACTTTGAACCTTGCTTGCTAGACACTTTCCTAATTAATGCATCCGCCGTATAGTCCTGACCTTCAGATTTCCACCTATTCCGGTCTCTTCAGAATTCTTTAGACAGTGTCAGATTAAAATCACGAGAGGACTGCCAAAACCACTTGTCGCGATATTTTGATCACAAGCCCCAAAATTTCTATACCAATGGGATCATGTCCCTACGACGACCTACAAGATGCTAAAAAGTTTTCGAACAAAATGGCACCTATATAGTTTAGTTACATGAAAATAAACTATATTAAAAAAAGCTTAAATTTCCTAAAAAAAATGCGGAGAAACTTTTTCCCCAACTTATTATACAGGTTTTTGTTTTGTAATGTCAGGATCAGCTATTTCCTGGGAAAGTAAAAAGAAGAGAAACATTGCATTGTCAAGCATGGAATCTGATTATATGGCTTTAGCTGAGGCATGCAAAGAAAATATATATTTGAGATCTTTATTCTTTGAAATTACTGGTAATCTTTGTATTGTGCAATTATACAGGATGGAAAAAAAATATGGGCCCTGGAGGGGAACTACCTTAAAACCTTTAATTATTTTTATTTGTTTTAAAAAATAAAGAAATGTTTCCTTTCAGTAACATGAGCTAACTAAAGGATTTAAGGTAGTTCCCCTGCAGAGCCCATAGATTTTTTTCTGTTTAATGACAGTCTGTTTTATAAAGACAGTTTTGTTTGTAATAGAAAAAGTAAACACATTGGTATTAGATATCATTTTATAAAAGATGCAGTTAGCATTAAAATAATTAATTTTAAATATTTGCCAACAACTCATATGCCCGCTGATGTTCTTAACAAAGCCTTAAATTGTGTAAAGCGTAATAAATGTATTGAAGGTTTATGTGTTAGCTTAATATAGTCTTAGAATGTTAATTAAAAATAAAAGGTTATTATTTTTTTCTGTTTATTTGTTGTAGTTGGGGTGCTAGAAATATAATATTTCCATCTGGTCACATCAAAAAAACGCTAACGGCGTCATTGAATTTACTAAACTATGGAATGGAATGGAATGGAATTTATTATCTGTCAATTGTTGTATTTATTCTGTGCTCGTTCATTCAAAATAAAACCGTTCTTTGAGTTACACAGAATTACGTCGTTTTAATTAGGTATTTAATTAAAAATCCATATCTGTCGTGGTTTACGGCCGATAATAACCTATCTATAAATATGGATAGGGCTATCTGATATAATTGCCTAGGACCTAGGATACTTCCTTCGTTGCCTAGAAACCGTCGTTATTTTGGTCATATTAACAAAAATATCCTAGGCATCTATCTCAGATAGCCCAATCCATATCTACAGATAGGTTATTAATTTCGGGCGTTAGCGGCCAAATAAATTACTTAGCAAACTAATATCTGTCGTGTAATTTAAAAATGGAACGATCTTTTACTTCGAAACAATTCGAACGACCTTTCAAATAGAAAGCTGTTTATTGAAAAAACAACTGAACACTTTAACGCGCAGCTAACACAAAAAAAAATCGTAGTAACGAAGTTGTTGTTGCACCTTAAATATTAGTGACACGTTTGATTGCTCCTAATATGCATTAAAATATGGCATGCTTAGAATTTCTCTATGCCTTATGAGGAAGTTGTAGACACCATCGGGAATGTACTTTAAATAAAAAGTTCTGCCTAGGTTAGTTTTAATTTCCGCGCATTATTTGAGAAAAGTACGATACAAGCCTTGGCCACAACTAGGCATTGATGGACTAAAATAAAGATTTATTATTATTATTACGTATGTGTCGGCTTCGCCTCGGCCCACATTTACAAGTTCGTCCATCAATGCCTCTTTTGCTGGCATGATGACGTATTTTTCTTTCTATATTAATAAAATAGTTTACCACGCTAGGCCGGTAATATGCGATTTTCGGCGCAGAAATTGAATGACAAAACCTCCTTTTCCGAGCGTGTGAGGTGAAAATTTTATTTTTATGGCTAAAGGTAACTGTTTTTTTTTAAGTAATCAATCAAACGTGTCAATCAAAGACAATATCCTTGGTCCCTACGAAAAACTCTTAGCAAATTCTCAGTTTGAGTGAATAGCAAAATCATTTTGTTGCCACAAAGAAAATTTAATTTCCCCATGACTTCACACACCCGTTACAATCCATTCAATGTCTCGCATTTTCAAGTCTTTATCGCAATCATTTCAACGTCGCATCGCACATTGAATTTCTCAAAATTCTCCTGTATCAATTGCCACGGGAACTTTGTCTGGTGAATTTAGGCTTTGTGCTTTGGTGATAGGGGTCAAAGTTGTTGTATAAGGTGTGGTATTCCCTTGGGTGTTGCGAAGTGTAGCGAACACCTAGAACCCGTAAGCCTCTCAGCGACACGGTGATTGAATCCACATCCCCGATGGAGTAGCGGCATTGCTTCTTCTAAACTTACCAAGATTTTAAAAGTAACTATTTAGGCGTCTATTTCGAGATCCCAGATTGAGCAGTAGAGGTTTTTTACGGAGCTTTATTTAAAAAGTAAAAGATACATAGAAAACGTTTATATCACAACACAACTAATAGAACAATAAAAGGTATTTCATTTGAATAAGTAGTACTTTTAGGTTACTCTACAGCTGGCCTACCGCCATCTCTTAGCGCAATATTGTTTTCTGTCAAACTTTATTATTTTTATATATCACTTCGTACCGCGAACCTCATAAAACAAAATAACTTTTTGACGGAGGTTTTGTGTGAAGTGTGTCAAAATATGACAACTTCTATTCGTTCGTTGGCAGGAACAATGAATAAGATGTGCATGGATCTGAGATAGTTGTTTAAAGAAATTTATATTATTCAAATATATCATGAGTATTTGGTACCTAGTCAAGTCCGTCATTACAAAGTAAGTACCATCAAGTGCAGGTAGGCACGTTCTTTTTTGTAATATTTCATCTACATAGATATATCTCAATGGTTGTGTCATTGGGCAGGAATGAAAAAAAAACTTTATGAAGTTCGCGGTACGAATTCAAACACTATTGAAACAAAAGGAAAACAAAAAGTTTTTTCGACATGATGGTCTCTAAAAAATGGCGGTAGGCCCCCTGGTCAACCGGGGTGTTTCCCGATAGTACCTAGTCACGCCTAATGCCAACCATTTATTACATTTAACTATTGTAAATAAGCTTTGTATCAACAATGGCATGTACTCAGTCATAAGGAGACGTTCCCGACGAGCACCTGACGACTCACACTTCTTGTTTGTGTGTAAGGTATTTAGTTTGATTGAGAGATTTCTCAACGTTTCGGCTCCTGTTCACGTTTCATGGCAACCATTTATTACGTTTAACTATTGTAAATAAGTTTTTATTTATCAACAATGGCACCCACTCATTAGCCGACGACGCGCCCGGAGTGCGCCTGACGGGACGCTGCCGCGTCGCTCTCTAATTATGGCCCTGCTTCTGACAGATGGAAGAAATTTTAAACATTTCTCCGATGAAACATTATAGAGTTTATGGTTTACTACGATAAACAAGATTTTGGATTCATAATAAACTTTTTTTTTATGAACAACGGGGAGACTCTTACCCTTCATCATACCTGATGTTAAGTATTGATAAGGCTCAAGAGGAAAGCGAGCCTCTCCCGGAATCCTCGTCACTGAGAAACAGGCTATCTTATCTCTAACTGCCGGAACACAACAATGCTGAAAACATTGTTGTTATGGCGTCAGACTTAGATAAGATGGTGGTAGCTAGCCAGGCGGACTTACAACAAGTCATTCCACCAACCAAACCGAATACAATATGTACCCCCGCTGGAAAACGACCCCTGGTTCTAGCGGTGGTTGTTACCATTAGACCACAGATGCGGTGTTTACATAAGTTTCCTAATACACAATCTTGAAATTATTATAGGTAAGTACCTTCTTATGCAATTTAATTTTGGTACGTGATTTATATTCACTGTTCCAATGTCCATGATATTCTTATATTTTCATTAGAATGCAAGTAAGTAATAAGTATATTAGATTCTAACTCATTATGCACACAGAAAAAGCAACAAAACCTCATCAAAAAGTATTTTTTATATTATAGTTAGTCATTAAGTCTATTCTGATTATTTTACCCATCTATGCATTCGCTTCTATAGAAACATTTACTTAGTATCATCGATTCAAAAGCGCATTATAAAACCAATTGGACACAATTTTCGGTCTATGAAAAAGTTCCAATACCAAATCAACCTATTAGCGTGCCAAATCTTATTACCCGTTCGACATTCAAAATCTGCTCTTTTGAACTCTGACCACTGCACAGAAAATTGACAGCACTCGGACCGAAAGTCACTTCACCATTTTAAATGTTAACACCAACATCTCCAAATGAAACTGAACTTTATATATGATGTATCAAGGATTAATTTCATGTTTGTTGATTGTAAAGTTAATTTGGTTTCGAGGAAAGGGTTCCATTGAGTTGGAGGAGGTGCTCGATTTGGCGTGCATCGCCTCGGGCCTGTAATCTCATTGGCACCCTCTACTCAGTTAAAATCGCAAGGCTAATAAAATATTTTGACCCCTTTATGAGATGAATACGTCCAATATGCGGTACACTCACAACTCTATTTGGCGAAATAATTTTCACTTTATCAGATCGTCGGGGGTATTACCTAAAAATTAGTAATTATCGCGTAGATATCGCGCGATCGCTGCGGAACGTCAAAATTAAAATGGTATTAAGTATGTAATCGCTCCCTGATGGTTCGTATAGCGGCGTCTCACTCTCTCGCGCTCCTTCCTAGGTGCGAGATAGTGAGACGCCGCGTGTTGCTATGACGCTAGCGCCAAAAACAATTTGGTAGCAATAACAGGAACTAAATGAATGCACATTGTAGTTCATCGTTTGTTCGGTAGAGGCCGCAATGTTGATACGTGACGTAAAGCAATTATTGCACAATTTCTGCTGTCGCGTTGCTGTTGCAGAGATAGGTAATAGCCTCGCGCATTTACCTAATGTTCTAAGAATTAAGTTTCTGTTTAGTTAAACTATTGTTTTAGAATTTTAGAATCAAGCACAAATATTCGATGATAAATGCGCGAACATAATTTACACCAATGGTAATGCTTCCTCCAAAGAATCATCGACCTCAACTCAACGGACGACGAAGGCTCCTCGAAATCGGTATACTAAATCGTATCTTGAGGTAGAGGAAGAAGAAACTCAGTATGTGCTAAAGTGTATCTATGTAATTTATTATTGATTATATGGGAAAATTTTAGGCAGAAACTTTCACTGACAGTTTACGGCTATAGACGTCATAACAATAGAACATCTATTGGGTCTCGTCTCGTTCACTGTCAGCGAAAATGTTAAATAATGTCTTTTTACCTAAATCTACATTAATATGGTTTTTATAACTACCTATCTATTTTGATTAAAAAAGAAATACTGTAATTTTTTTTATAATAAATAAATTTCCCTTTTTTTAAACCTGTCAACGACTGTACTAACTCCCGTTCGGAACTATTCGGATGCGACAATAATTGAAATTTGTGCCCGGAGGCATTCATGGCAAATAGCTTTATGCAGCGTTTAGGGCCCAATCTGCGTGTGTTTTGGAGGCGGAAGGAACCGGTCCGTCTGGGCGGGGAGCGGCCGAAGTCGTCACCTTTTAGATTGTCTAAAAACATTTATATATTCTTACAACACAAATAGAACCTACCTTATTTTTAGAAAAAGTAAGTACTTAGGTACTATTGAGTTATAAAGTAACAAACCTAAGATACAGACTACTAAGTAGCAAGCATAACTGATGATAATTACAACAAAACAAACATAACTTTAAGTTTAGTGCTATGCAGCGTTTAGGGCCCCATCTTATCTAAGTATGACGCCATAGTAACAATGTTTTCAGCATTCTTGTGTTCCGGCAGTAAGAGATAAGATAGCCAGTTCCTCAATGATTGAGGATTCCGCGAGAGGCTCGCATTCATCTTCAGCCTTTATCAATACTTAACATCAGGTATTATGAAGGCTAAGAGTCTCCAAGTCGACGTTCATTAAAAAAAATCTGCGTTGTTTTGGAGGCGGAAGGAAACGGCCCGCCTGGACGAGGAGCGGTGACATCGCCTTTTGGATTGTCTAAAAACAACCATGAACTGACATTATACTTTTAGGTTCTTCATACTTCATTAACACATGCTCTTAAGACGCTAACGAAAAAGTACGTGCTTATTGGTATAAAACTATAGGACGTTTAGAGATGTTACAAATCTGGTAATAAGATATATAGGCTATATTTCTTCATACCTTTATCTAGATTTGTAAAGTTTAACCACAACGCGACACAGGCAAATTATAAATATACACATAGTATTTTATCTTGCTACAAAAGGTGCATTAGCGAGTAATACCTGACGCGCCTCGTCTCGGTGAGAGCTCGGCAAGCGTCTGTCTCGAATGCGCCGCGATGACGAATGCACGCTGTAAAAGTTTTGGCTTATTTATTTTGGCGGGCAGTCCAATCGCGTGTTGCGTACTGCGGCAGCTGCAATCGTCGTCGTCGTCTCAGCCACATAACACCCACTGCTGGCCTCCCCCAAGAATCTCCACGACGATCGGTCCTGCGCTGCCCGCATCCAGCGGCTTCCCGCTACCTTCACCAGATCGTCGGTCCACCTTGTCGGGGGCCTTTCCACGAAGCGGCGTCCGGTGTGCGGTCGCCATTCCAGAACCTTTCCGCCCCATCGGCCATCGGTTCTTCTCGCTATGAGTCCCGCTTCAGCTGATCAATCCTTCGAGCGATGTCGGTTACTTTAGTTCTCCTCCTACGGAACTCCTTATTTCTGATTCAATCACGTAGGGAGACCCCGAGCATAGTTCTCTCCATTGCACGCTGTATGACTTTGACCCTTCTTACCTATAGTTAGCGACCACGTTTCACTGCCATAAGTCATCACTGGCAAAACCCACTGGTCATAGACTTTGTCTTGAGGCACTGAGGTAAGTCCCCTAAGATTTTACGAAGCTTCCCGAATGCTGCCCATCCGAGTTGGATTTGACGAGAGATCCCTTTCCCAATGTTGAACTTACGTAACTGGACTGTATCATCGGCAAAACGAAGGTGTGATAGATACTGGCCTTTAATGTTGATGCCCAGTCCTATCCAGTCCAAGAGCTAAAAGATGTCCTCCAACGCAGCTGTGAACAGTTTCGGAGAAATGACATCTCCCTGTCGCACACCTCGCTGCAGTTGTATGGAATCTGTATTTTGGTTATGTAATCAGACCGACATGGTGGCATGTTTGTAGTGTAAAACCTTAACACTTCGATATACCTATAGTCCACTTGGCACCTCTTGCGAGACTGTAGTGAGTCTACCCTATTTGGCAGAACTTTTTAAGTCATAACTTTATTCTGCATAACAACGGTTGGCATAAAACTCATTTCGCAGAAAGTTATTTGGAATAAACTTATTTGTCATACATTAAAAAAGGCATAATTTTGCTAAGCAGAATTTCCCTATGCATAATAATCAAAAAGCAGGATCATCATTTGGCAGAACGTTCACAAAAGAAGAGGCAGAATCGTCTTTGGGCAGAAATTTCATATCGACGATAACGATTTATTTGCTATTAAAATTAATAATTTGGAATAACGAAATTAATCCAAATGAAATTCTGTATCTCCAAAGTATACCAAGTGAAATTATACCAAATAATCGTGGTACTAAATAAAAGAGACGCTAAACAAAATGAAGCGAAATAAAAAAATGAAATGCTGCCGTCTTAACAGTATGTCATTGTAAATTCGGGCATATTTATATGCCCGAATTCTTTCAATTCTTTCAATTCTGCCAATCAACAATTATTTTATGCCTAAAAAATATTCGTTTAATAAAGATTCTGCCAAATAAGTTTCAAAATTCTGCCAGATAGAGGGACTGCAGCACCGCCTAGGTCCCTATCGAATCGAAGGTTTTCTCATAGTCCCCAAACGCCAAGCAAAGTCGCAGATTATACTCCTCGGTCTTCTGTTTAACTTGCCGCAGCGTATGGTTATGGTCTATGGTGCTAAAGCTTTTTCAGAACCCGGCTTGTTAGGGAGGCTGGAAGTCGTCGAACCTGCGAGCGAGACTATTCGTAATTTCTCTTGAAAACAACTTATAGACAAGGTTTAAGTAGAAGTGAAGTTCCTCAAACGGGTGTTATCTCCCTTTTTGAGGAACAGAATCACCTCACTTATATTCCATGCCCTCAGCGTTTTGCCCACCACGATGACGGAATTGAAAATCTTTTGGAGGACTTTCAGTATCGGCTTACCGCCCGCTTTCAGAAGTTCTGTAGTGATTTCGTCATAGCCCGTCGCCATGTTGTTTTTGAGCTGTTTGAGAGTCATACTAATCCCGAACAGGCTGACATTCGGGATATATCGGTAAAGTGTCGGATAAGCTTAGCTCTGGGGTCTTTAGCCTTGCTTTCAACAGTTGTCCTAAACCTTAAATCATTTTCTAAGTCATTGAAATCTTACCTCATACAAAAATATTACTACTCCGTAAATGATTACCTAAATACATGAAATATGTTAATATATTGGAATCTGCACCATCCCTTAGCAAAAAAAAATTTGTAATTTAAGTTAAGTGTCCGAACGTTGGTCGGCTGTCCTGTCATAATTTTTGCTACACCTTAACGGTTACTAAGCCGCACCTTACCATGTATGTAACACCTATGTACCTATCGCTTAGTTTGCAAAATAAACGATTTGATTTGATTGTCTGCTTGGAATATAACTGCCCATAAAAACTCTCGATCTCCCTCAGGATTTCAGGTTTCGTAGAAATGATGCGACCGTCGTCAGTATTCTGCTTCGTCATCTGGCTTTGCCCAATAGAAAGATCTCTCGCGAACACTTTGGAGCCCTTATTCCGGTCAATAGCCTCTTAAATACGGTTCGTATTAAATTGGCGAAGGTCGTTTGTCAAAGATTTTGAGATCTGCCTATTCAGCTGCCGTTCTGAAGCCTCATTTCACGTCTCTGATCCATGATAGGAGTGTGTGTTCGGAGAGTTTCTTTAATTTTGGACGGCGGGTCTTAAAGTACTTCGACCCTACCGTACAGACAGTGTCCACCACCGTGTTGTGTAGATCGTCCACATCGATGCTGTTCTCAAGGGTTTCTAAGCGGTTTCGGAGCTCGAGTTGAAATCTCTCCGGGTTTTGTATATGGGCTGGTGATGGTCGGGGCGTAGATTTTATCAGCTGCGATCTTTCAAGCTTCACGTTGATATTCAATGTGCCACGTACCAATCGGTGATCGCTCCTCATCTTGACTGTGTTGATCACAGCGGCATAATTGAATATTTGCTTGTTCGTCGACAAGATAAAAGTCCCCCATCATGGCTATGCATGGCTCTACAAATGTCCTCATACATAGCCTCCACTTCGCCATCTTGGTGTGTCGAGGTCGGAGCGTAGACCTGTATAACATTCAGCGAACATCGTTTGGATTTTCTGAGTATCAGGTACGGTCGACACACTTCCGATGGAAATCACGTTGTTGACAAGGGGCTTGTGGACGATGAAACCGACAACACCTACGGACTGTTGGTCGTCCTCCCGGTAATATAGCAGGTTACCGAAATTGAGAATTATCGAGTGCGGCGGCGAGCGGCGGTTGCTATAATAATAATTAACTTATATCAAGAAAGAATCTGAAAGTGGCATTCGGATCTCGGCAGTCACCGCCCGGCAGCCGATGCCGAGCAGCGCTGCTGAGGAGCGGCGCTTCTAAGCAGCGCTGTCACGAGTCTTCGGATAGTAGCTGCCGCGGCCCGGGCCGCGAATGCCACGTGCGTAATTGGAACGTTCTCTTTACAAGTTGTGAGTCAAAAATCTTAGAACGGCGGATTTTTAATAATTAATTTTACTAAAATCTCGTAATTTTTGTTATCGGAACGTGCCATATACAAATACATACAAAGCAGTGCTAGTAGGCCGGCCAACTAGAGTGTAAGGTTATTTTTCGCTCAAGTCATCTCGGATATGGGTATATATATATGGATTCAATGTGATGTCCTGAATACAAATATAGGATGACAAGCGCGCAATGGTGGGGTAGAAACTATGATGTAATAAAGGTGGCGGTACAAAGAAAAGAAAATCTCTTAAACACACCGTGCTGGGTATCAAATAAATGGACTTTGCAAGTAGATTCCAAATATATAACATACTATAGCATTTTCACTACTTGTCTAACAAATTATTCGAAAACGTCTCACAATTCAGATTTACTCTAGATTGAAAATTACTAGATGGATTTTTTCAAAATAGCACCACTGTTTATTATCTTTATAATGACTAAAAATAATTGACCAAATATGTTCAAGAATGAGAAAAGTCAATTAATTTGAATTACAGTATAATTTCCAATCTTATAACAATCATCCTGCTTCAAATACTCTACCTTTGAAAGGGCTTACTGTACCCATTTTTCATTGGTAACGTCTAAATAGGTTCTAAGGAAAAAAACGAGGCCATGTTGTCAGGCCACGCGCAGTATAGGGTTCCGTAGCCAAAATACCACTGTAATTTTTCATCTGCAAAATAACTTTGTTTGAATAGTGTTTGTATAAATGACAAAGTTATATTTGTGAATTTAAAAAAGGTGCTACATATCTAACTGCTTACTATGTCTCGTTCAAACTAATTTTCGTTGAAAGTGATTAAGATCTACATCATTATAATTTTTATTTTTTTACTGAACTTGAACTTGAACGAGATATTATAGTTAGTAGTTTTAGATATTATAGCACCTTTTTTAAAGACGCAAATATACAAACACTATCAAAAACAAGAGCTATCTTTGCAGACGAAAAATTAAAGTGGTATTTTGGCTACTATACTGCGCGTGGCTTGACACACACTTGGCCGATTTTCTTCCTCGGAAAATCGTTTACTAAGCGTCTTTTGGCTTCATGCATACTATGCACGGCTGCCGTGCCGCTACTGCCGGGTCACGGCTGCTGGGCGGCGACTGTCGACATCCGAATGGTACCTTAAGACAAAATACTACATATTTCTTTATGCTGTGACCTAAGTTAAGTCCGTAAGTAAGTCCGGTAGTCCGTGCCAGATGGCGTGAGTGCCGTCACATGGAAACTTTCATAGTTGACTCGATAATTTGCCTCGCCGTAGTAACTAACTTAGATTTTGAAAATTATATTTTGCATGTTCACCTAATCGGTTGCTATTTGTAAATTATACTGCAGAAAAAGGTCAAGCTGGTGTTTGACTGGCTTATAATTATAGGAACTATAGTGCCCGTGAACTGTTGAAGTTTAAAGATTTCCACTGAAGTATTTTAAAAAAAAACTCCTACAAAATACATTATAACACTCACCGGCACATTTAAAGGCCTTATACAAACATGCTCAATTTGCGACTCTATGCATAAAAATGTCAACATATTTCTACAAAGATCTTTAAGCTAATGTTTAGGTTAAGCGTTCGACTGTCTAATTAGCAATTTTAATGAGTATCGAAACCACTGCATTTGCACATAGAGGCAGAACAATGATTGCTTCATAATCACATTTTAAGATCCTTGAAAATAAAAACTTTTATGGATTTAAGTGCACTATTTAATCATATATAAGTGCACATAAATCCGTAAAAGTTGTTTTAATTTAATAAGTTATTTATCAAAATCCATACAATGTGATATGGCCATAAAGTAATGCTTTGCTTAAACGAAGCCATGGAGACGGGAAGAGATTTTTAAAACTCCTTAAAGTGCTTATTGGACAGTCGAACGCTTGTACTTCATTACTACTAGGTACACTGAGCTCAAATTTTTTGAGTCCCAGACTCTTGAAACGAAAAAATAATGCCTTTGTAATTTAGCAATACTTAAAGTTTCTATTTAGATACTAGTAAAGCGAAGCAAAGGTGGTACAGAATTTAGACACCTAGTTAGAAATACTACATTATGTTTTTGATTAACCTCAGGCCCCGAGTTATGAGACACAATAGGCATTGTTCTCTGGACACCGGTGTCCTGCTAGCAAATGACAAATTAAGATAACTATCCATTTCCATCATTCATTATACAGCACACACGTTATAGTCCAAAATAAAATATAAATAAAGAACATTATTATGTTGTAAACATAACGGAATTATTGAAAATTATAACAAGTTAGTCAAAAGAGATGTTTACTTAATACACATTTTTTTATGAATCTTAGATAAGTACTTTATAAATTTTGGATTAGTATTAATTTTAAGTTTAAAGCAGACTGTTCATTCTGTATTGCCGTGGCAACTGTATCTTAATATTCTATGTGGTGTACATCTTGTTGGTTGTCCTTAAATAAATGAAAAAACTAACCTACATCGATAGAAACCGGCAAAATCTGATATTCAGAAGTGCGTAGCCACGTGAGTCGACACTGAGAAAATATAGAAAAATTAAATTTAGAGTAATTAAAATCCATTATTATTAGGTTTATGATTATTGGATATTTATTTCATGAAAATATGAGTAGCAAAGTTAAATTGCGCGATGTTTATTGGTTCCGCGTAATTGGCTCGATTAGGCATCCCTCGGGTCCGCGCAATTATGCCGCTTCAAACTTCACCATTATCACCTCTGCGACAGGACCGGGGTGGGATACGGAACTGATGTGTCGATATCGATACCTAGGTAGTATAATTTTATAATGCTCGGTTTCTGAATTATGAATTTCCAGTTGAGCACGTCTTTTAAACCTCACTCGTGTTTAATATTGATTGAATATTTTGTTTTGAGTCGATTTTGAGACATTACGCTTTAAATTCTCATTTCAGAAACCAATCAATTACTGAAATTCAATTTCAATACGGTTTCAGAAAAGGTAAGTCTACCGAAGACGCTGTTCTTGAATTAACCAAAGCCGTAGTCACTAGCCTTGAACGTAAGCAAAAGTGTGCAGGCTTATTTTTGGACCTCTCCAAGGCTTTTGACACTGTTTCTGTGCCCATCCTGATAGATAGGCTATCACATTGTGGTATACGTGGAATTGCTCTAGATATCTTCACAAGCTATCTACATGATCGCTCACAATGCGTTACCATAAACAGCATTGAAAGTCTTTATGAAAACATCTGCTACGGTGTCCCGCAGGGGAGTGTACTAGGACCCACCCTCTTTAACATCTATATAAACGAGCTCTGTAAACTAACCCTTCCAAACTGTGATATCATAGTTTACGCTGATGATACTGTTTTGCTCATCGACGGTAACGATTGGGACGAAGTAACCTCAAATGCCGAGCACGCTTTTAATGTTGTCACGGAATGGTTAGCAGCAAACTTGTTAACCCTCAACCTGGATAAAACAAAATTTATGCCTTTCACTGCTAATGCATCCACACTTCCCTCTGACGCTTTTTCTATCCGCGCTCATACACAACCGTTTCACAATTGGACAAATTGTTACTGTCTGCAAATTCAGCGCGTCCCCCACTTTAAGTACCTTGGCGTTTGGATTGATTCTTCACTTTCCTGGAAAGAACACATTAAAACTACTGCATCTCGAGTCAGAAAACTTATATATACTTTTAAAAAACTCAGAAACATTATTGACTTTGAAACTTTGAAAACTATTTACTACGCTTTAGGTCAATCCATTTTATCATACTGTATTACGGTTTGGGGATGTTCAAGTAAAACCAATTTAATACGCTTGGAAAGAGCTCAAAGAGCCATTCTCAAAGTAATCGCTTTCAAGCCTATTATTTTTCCGACTATTGAATTATTTTCAATTTTCAAACTTTTAACCGTAAGACAGCTCTATGTTCTTCAAGTCATCTTGCGCAAGCATATGCAGACTGTATATGACGACTCTCTTATTTTAAATAGACGTAGACACTATGCAGTTTGTAAAACTCCTCGTTTTAGGCTGAAATTAGCTAGACGTCATTTTCATTTTATTTCCTCTCCTATGTACAATGAAGTAAATAAAATCATAGATATTTTTCCTTTAACTTTAAGAAACTGTAAAATTAAAACCATGCATTGGCTCCAAAACTTGTCGTACTCTGACACAGAGGAATTTATCAGCACTTTAGTGGGGATTTAGATGATAATGTTATACGAAACCATTCATAAAATAATACTCACACACGCACGTACACACACACACCCGCACCCACCCACACACTCACACACACTCACCCACACACACACACACATGCAAAAATACACACCCAAACTTGCATGCCCTTTATATAACTATTAAACTACTATTATTAGATATAAAACCTATCTATGGTAATAATGTGTTCTGGAGGTGGGCGCTAGTGACTGCGACACAGTTTATAACTAATGCGGTCACTACCGATCACTACCTGCTCTTATCTCATAAGTCTCCTGTAAGCAATAAAAAATTTCGTTTCAAAAATTTCGTTTCAATTAAAGAAAGTAATAATGAAACTCTGAATCTGAATTTATATGAAACGATCATTCCTATACGAACGTACGGAAGGAATTTTCCGAAACAATCGGTTGAAATTGAGTGTGTGTTACTAAACAAATATAATAGGTAAGTATAAAAAAAATACTAGACATCATGCGTGATCTACCTATCCGAACAACAAGGCCGCTTCAAACTTTACCATTGTCACCTTTGCGGCGGGATTGGCCTAAGACCTGAGACACGTGTGATCCGTTGATATAGATATTTTCTCATCACGTATCTATTATAGATCAGATTCCATGATAAGTAGTTTAAGCACTTGTGTAACTAATATCAGAGCAAACATAATTATATATTTGCCCCGAATGGATAATCGAACACCCGACATGACCGATAAGACCGATTCAATAGACGTTTTGAAGCAGACGTCGCGAAGTAGCCGTAAAAAGGGCAGGGCATCATCATCATCAGGCATGATCAGTATGACTGCTATTTACAACTATAGATTTACTCATGAACATTATGACATTATTTTGACATTATTAAAACAACTGCAAAAATCGATAAAAGATCTTGAAAGCACTACAAGCTTTCTCGGTGTATTTCACTTAATAAAAATATTAGCCGGGCAGCGTCAAAGAAACAGGTTAATTTAATTACTCTCGCCTTTTAATAATAAACTCCGGTACCCTTGCTAATTTATTTATAATTTGCTGTTTACAAAATCAACTCGTTTCATTATGCTGTTGAGGAAAATTGTTTTCTTGGTATCTTATAAGTAATAAAGGTTGTAGGGTAGTTACATCCGTTAGTTCCTTTAGTTATTTGATTTCGAAAGGGAAAATAATTGTACATAATTTTTAAAAAGCAAAATATTTTTCTAATATTTTTCTATTAAAAATTTATCAAGTATAAAAATAGCATTGAAAATGCAAACACTTGAAAATCATAAAATTATTGTAGGTACTGAATGTTTGTAATTTTTAAAATACAACAAATAATTGAAATATTTTGTGTTATGTCTAAATGTTTCTTGATTTGGATACATTAGAATAATTTTCTTGATAAGTGCTAATCTATATTAGTTTAATTTTAATAGAGTCGAAAAGTGTGTTATAGTTAAAACTCTCTTATTTTTTGTATTTGACAGCAATATTGATTGGTTTATGTGTTATTTGCACCATGCTACAAAAACTTTCAAAATTCGTAGGATATAATGCACAAAATGCGCCCCAGGAAATACAATGCATTTTGTGAAACTTAACACTATAATGTTAGCCTGCGGCTATATTCACATTTCCAATACTCTATACCTATCAGTTATTCGTGTTTATTTATCAAGTGAATATAATCTTTATTAA
Organism: Chrysoteuchia culmella; assembly: GCA_910589605.1. Classification (NCBI taxonomy): domain Eukaryota; kingdom Metazoa; phylum Arthropoda; class Insecta; order Lepidoptera; family Crambidae; genus Chrysoteuchia; species Chrysoteuchia culmella. The sequence continues at coordinate 10,156,873 of OU342661.1, read as the reverse complement.
TGTAAGGAAAATAACTAAAATATTATGTTACTCCAACGCAAGAAGGTAGCAAGACGTACATGTTTTCCTAACATTATTTCATATAGGTACTAAGGACTTAACTTACTAACTTTTATAAATAATAAATGATTCTGATTAAAAAAACACGGTTCTAAAGTTATGATTGATTTCTAAAGTTATAAATAAATGCTAAGGTATAATATTATCGAAAGTAAAAAAAAATACAGAAAAAATACAAGAAATGGTTCGTACATTTTGCGTGAAAAAATAACAAAAAGACGAATAAACTGACATACTTTCGCATTTATAATATTATATTATTAAATATTATCTTATAAGTAGGATTCTAAGAATAGAGTTTACTTCACAATCATCAACGCTTAAAAACGATCACAACTTTCACTGAACGACAGTAGGTACATCCACAACATCCTAAACAATCCTCGTAACCAAACGCCAACGGAACTTTACTCAAACTGACGTCACTGACAACCCTAATATTACCAGTTAAACACATCCAAGCCACATAATTTTCAACTTAACTACAACAAATTTAGGTTTATTTTACCTGCTGTAACTGAAGTGTCAGAAGTTGACACATTTGTACTACAGGGGGCGTAGCACTTTGCAGCTTGCTTCCGGGAGTGTGTGAACACGTCACCTTGTAAGTATTGCTATGGAGATCAACGAACTTTATGGTGGTCGTCGATGGGGATCGACGGAACTAACCACTTTATAAAGCCGCCGTGAAATTAAAACAGTAGCTCGAAACTGACAGACAATAAAAAGAAATCAGCTGCCTTACACTTTAGGTACAGCTAGATAACGTCTCGTTTGAGCAATTTGGAGACGTGTTTTTATAGATAAAATTTAGCTTGCTAACAGTTAAAACAGGTGCGAAATTACACACAAAAATCAAAACCAAAGCTCAACTGCTTATAAAACTAAGCGTTAGACCACGGTTTTTTCATCGTAGATTTTCACGGCGGAAAAACCGTGTGTGTTGTGTACAAGAGGCCTTACGAACACATTTATCAGAAAATATGCTATTACACTGATACAATATGATTTAAAACGTGGTGCATTTCTCTTAATTAGTTAAATTAGAGCAATTTTCATATTCTCAATGAAAACTTCGCTGCTTGGTAAGTTACACTAATAATATTCTAAAGGTGAAAAGTTTTTGAGTTTGTTTGTAGGAACTACAAACGGTTTTGAAAATTATTTAATTAATAGAAAGCTTCATTATTCCTGAGTGACATAGTGATCACGATTGTAATTAAAAATATTTGTTAATGAGAGTTTATCCTCTTAGGCTCTCAGGTCCCGGGCTATGAGACACAATTGATATTACATTGTTCTCTGGACACCTGTGTCCTGCTAAAAAATAACGAATTATTAAAAGCAAGCGTCACTTCCCTTTTGGCGTATTCTGATTGCTGATTAACAGACTACAAAATCAGTTGAGACAATTTACTATTATGACATCAGTAAGTAAGTACTATTCGTAAAATGCTTTCTAAAGAAAATACTTAAATCAGAAGCAAATATGACAAATCGGTAAAAGTCACAAACAAAAGAGACTTATCTATTTGTTTTGATGTTAAAATGTTTTCTATTACCGCAACCCCCGCCCTTGAGCAAAGCAATCAAGTTGTCTGGACTCTGTGGAGGTACAGGCGACAGCCACTGGGCCCGGTGATGTAACGAAGGGTCCACTTTACTAAGGTGACCACTTCTCTATATGAAAAAAGGAAAATAAAAACCCGTTGAATCTTGTCATGGTTTGTGTCCATGAGAATTACAACAAAAAAAAAACACATGCACAACTAATACTACTCATTGTTTTATACGAACATAGTATTGTTGTTTATATGCTATTTACTAACTTTGAATAAGGAATTATTTTATGCTATATTTTTTCTTTCAATTTTCAAATCATAAAAACAACAAAATTGGGTCAGCACTGGACTGAATTTCCAAAGGTTGCAAGTCGTTTTTTTATAGTATTTTTCTTTTAATATAACGACTAAATTGCATTCTCTCTTTGGTAAACGGAAAGTAGGTATTACTGTAACTAAATAAATTAAATGCTCACAACCTAAAAATAATAGAAAATATGGTGTCTTTTATAATGTGTTTTATTATGATTTTTTTTTACCCACCTCATTAGTAGGTTATTATATATGCCTTTGTTATTGATTATTTTCATAGTTAAACATATAAAAAAACAAAGTTTATTTTTAATTTCTTTTAGGAATTTAGGTTTACTGCATAAGTAACATATTGTGTTCACTCAATTGAACTGTTTTATTTTGTTGTGGAAACTGTCTTTGGCTTTTGTATTAGTCATTAAGTATAGCATTAAGGTAATATTGTATGCTGTTTGTTTCCCAAAAATAAATAAATAAATAATTGGAAACTCTCCTAAGCCATGGTTACCCTATCGGTCGCAGGAGATTTACCTCTAATAGCTTCCTAGTCGGAGGTCCATCTTACTCTTACAGCCACAAAGACATAATTTTTTCATGTAGGCTTTTAAATAACGTTTTTGTATTTTTACTGTCTCTTTACTCTCAATCTTAGGTAAAAGCCACGAAAATGTAATATACCGTGTGGGGCCTACAACCGGGGATAATATTAAAAGTGGTGGCTCTATAGGACACTAGTAATTGACTCATTATGGTCCCAACTAATTAAAACCAAATCTATACTTTTTGATTTTTTCTAACAAACTTAATCGTAAATTCAATGTAATGCAAACAACAGTACCGCTCAACAATTTCGGAGCTACTCGGAACGTCTTTCTGTCAATTTATGTGTCGGCTGATAGAAAAATAATACTGTAAGACAGTATATGGATCCACGTAGGTATTGTTTTTTCTGGAGTTTTTTTTTGCACTCAAAGCCATTTTCACATTTAATTGCAAATTGTGTAAAATAAATCCAATTCAATTAATTTAAACTGAAACCAAAGAAATTCTCATAACAATATTTTGACTTTACTACTTAATCAAAATTATTCGTTTAAATTTATACTCTTTTTACACTATGATATTCTTTTTGAAAAGATCATAATGGAAAAAGCGTTGAATCCATGAAATTAATACTTAAAATACTTAGTACTTAATAATCCCAGGGCTGAATTTATTTTGTACAAAGAGTATACTTGGTATTGGTTGACATGACATGTCATGCTTATAAGCAGGGGGTCGACACTTCATACAAAAATGTAAAATATATGGATTTATGAACGTAGTTAGTGCCAATATAAAATTACGAAAAAGTCCGCCTAATGAAAAAGAAGGTTTAATCGCTTTGTCCTATCGTATTATAACGACACGGTAATTTAGCCGCATTATACATCACGTCATGTTGGCCAGCATGTGACGCGCCGCCAAATTTAACTTTATCTGTCAGTGATAACGTAATATTTTGCTCAGAAGTTTTTAATTTAATTTTAATAATGTTATTAATTACAAAGAGACAATAGGTGGCAAATCATTGCGAACGTGCGAAATTTGTTGTGTCCGTAGAGTGAGAAAGTTGAACAAGGTAATATTTTTGGCTAAATTCCCGCTTGAGCTGAACAGGCAATATAATCAATTGTTTTAATAAAACATTGTATAAAGTCCATTTGAGTAAAAACAGTGTTAATAATTATAGTTTTATTATTAAATATTATGGATTTAAGTAATAATTTTATGAACTATATTGTCATAGTGCTGTGTCATTGTCATGTTATTAGTTATCGATATTGTTATATTTTAGATGTCCGTCATGGGGCGAAGACTTCCATCGGTTGGATCCCGGTTCAAGTGCGAATGACATCCAGTCTGGAAAAAGAGCTCACCGCTGTTGTCTTTTCTATCAGTTCTTCTTTCTCCTAATACTGCCTTCCAACATTACTACAGATTTATCAGAATTACATAAATCATATGAAACCTTGTTTTATTTGTGCAATACTATACTAATAGGTAACTAATAACTTCCGAGTGGAATGTGAAAAATTATAACCGTGTAAGTATGAAAGTATTAGTATTTTTTATCGATATCGATACGTATACGTTTAGGGGTGCATCCCTTGTCATTTTGACAACTGACACTGTTATGTTGGTACCTCTTAGAAAAACTCAGGTTGGTAGAAACTACGTTCATAAATCAGTTTAGTTGCTTGTATGGAAGTGCCGTCTCTTAAAAACGTAGTGATTACTTGCTCAGTGCTTATAAGATAAAATTGTAAACAGATAACTTACTGTCATTGCGATATTTAATAATAAATTACAGATTTTAATTAATTTGAAACAGAGATTTTATGCTGCGGGAAGTAGCGGGGGCTTTTGCTATTCAAGGAGTTAAAGGTAAACTGTCTAACGAATAGTGATATCATGATGTTTTGCGGTAAGTTTTTTTTATTGTTTCCTGCAGGGGGTCGACACTTCATACAAAAATGTAAAATATATGGATTTATGAACGTAGTTTGTACCAACATCAAATTACGAAAAAACCCGACTAATGAAAAAGGAAATTTAATATATTTGTCCCATCGTATTATAACGACACCGTAATTTAGCAGTATTATACGTCACGTCATGTTGGCCAGCATGTGACGCGCCGCCGAACTTTGTCTGTCAGTGATAACCTCATATTTTGCTTTTTCAATTTATTTTTACATAATTTTAATAATGTTATTAATTACAAAGATACATAAGGTGGCAAATCTTTGCGAATGTGCGAAATTTGTTGTGTCCGTAGAGTGAGAAGGTTGAACAAGGTAATATTATGGCTAAATTCCCGCTTGAGCTGAACAGGTAATATAATCAATTGTTTTAATAAAACATTGTTTGAAGTCTATTTGACTAAAAACATGTTAAAACTAATAGTATTATCAGTAAATATTATGGATTTAAGTAATAATTTTATGAAAATTACAATATTGTAGTTTATACTATATTGTCATAGTGCTGTGTCATTGTCAAGTTATTAGTTATCGATATTGTTATATTTTAGATGTCCGTCATGGGACGAAGACTTCCAGACCAGCTTCAGTTGGATCCCGGTACCCGGGCGAATAACATCCAGTCCGGAAGAAGAGCTCACCGCTATTGTCCTTTCTATCAGTGGCTGCTTCATCCTCCTGATACTGCCTTCAATATACCTACAGATTTATCAGAAATACATGAATCATATGGAACCTTGTTTTATTTGTGCAATACTATACTAATAGGTAACTAAGAACTGCCGAGTGGAATGTGATCATTTATAAATAGTGTAAGTATTATTTATCGATATCGATATATGTTTAGGGGTGCATCCCTAATCCCTTGTCATTTTGACAACTGACACTGTTATGTTGGTACCTCTTAAAAAACTCAGGTTGGTAGAAACTACGTTCATAAATCAGTTTAGTGGCTTGTATGGAAGTGCCGTCTCTTAAAAAACGTAGTGATTACTTGCTCAGTGGTTTCCTGTACAACGATAAGTTCGCAACGTTAGCTATAATATCGTTTTGCAATAATACACTGATTATGAATTGTAACTTGAAATTCTTATTGACAGTAATGCATGGGTTTTGATTAACTGGAAACTTTTCAGAATAAATACTAACACTCGACGAGTCGAGAGAGTCTCTATTTTCAATATTTTCCCCGGCTCTAGGCCCCACACGGTATTATTACGGGCGTAGAGGTTAGCTAGTTTTGATTGTTTCGTAAATTTAACTTTTATTAAAAGTGGCTTCTTCAGTTTTTCACAGAATGGAAATTCTGCCAACGTCCCATGGTGGAAGAAACCCGTATTAGCCATTTAAATTTTGACGTGTCAAAATTCTAATCTACATACTTCATTGCTGCCTGCGGTTTTTAAGTACTTACTAATAAAAGTGAGTAAAACTATGTTAATGCAAAAAAAATGCATATAAACTTAAAACAAATAATTTATTATACTAAAAGGTAAAGATTCCGAACTGCTCCTCTTGAAGCAAAAAAAGGTAATAATGGTCTTCTGGTCTGCTATTATACACACCCTAGTCCGATCATGTCCATAGATATTTGATAATTTCATTATCACCAGATGTTCGATTAAGGATATTATTTATGTTTTTTATGAACATTGACCTCCCGCTGTGTCATCGTTTTATGTATGAATGTTTATAAAGAGTTTGGTAATGTGCTGTGTAACATTGTGTCGAAAGAATTGAGAATAGTAAAAAAAGCGTACAAGTGGAAGTCGAACTCACCCACCGAGGGTTCCGCACAATTTTGTAGGCACCTACATTAATAATATAAATAGTTCAGGAATCGACTCTCGCAGTATTTTCCAAATTTATCCCCGAAATTCAGTTTCCAAAACTAAAGACTATATTTTATTATGATTTAATTATAAATGTATAGTTTTTTATTTTTTCCTGTATGTGTAGTAAAAGACAATATTACTTGCCAAATTTCAGAGTTGTAGGTCAATGGAAAAACCCTGTGAATTTTGATTCCTTTAAGAGTGTCGAAATATACGTTTTTGCGGCATAATGTCCCTACTTTTTTGACGTTAATTTACAAGTTTGATTTTTGCCAGCAAAAAATCAGCATCAGACTGTGACCTGTACCCCTATTACGAGTTTGCTTAACATGACATTTACAGGACTCGTGAGCGTAGACTATCGGATACACTGCTCATGTCGGTAAAACAGTCGCTAAATATGAAAGAGACAGAGCTACATTTTACATTAACGTTTACTGTAACGTCGAGTTTGCCAAACTCGTAATAAGCCTACTGAATACGTGATTTCAATTTCAAGTTGATACCTCCACGCGTTCCCGAGATAATCGAAGACAGACTGAAAAACTGACGGACGGACAGACAGACAACAAAGTTATCCTTTAAGGGTTCCGTTTTTTTTGTTTAGAGGTACGGAACCCTAAAAAAACTAAATATTGCAAAAATGAATCAAGTGCCGACGCAATGATATTATACGGTGTACAATGATATGATATGCCGACATCATTATCATTACTTACGCAATTCAATTTTATGAAATTTTCCAACTCTTGTGCTGCTTTTTCTGCCACGAAACAAATATTCTGTACAAAGTAAGCTAGTCTATGTTTTTCTTAGAACAAAAACATGTTAAAACGCTACGAAAAATATCTTTTTTATAGCAACGTTATAGGCTTAAGCCTATAGGTTTACTTTTCCTTTGAAGGAACACATCTCTATTAAAGTTCGTACTAACGTTTCTTATAGGTTTTCCTAACGATAAGTCAATACCTTTAATCGGAGAGAACCTAAATCACCTACATGCCTCCACCTAACCACCCTTAGAGCTGCTGAAATTTGTATTAATAATTTGAATTTATAATAATTTGCTTGACATGTAATTTGTACTTATGATAAATTTAAAGAAAAGAAACAACTCGGCCACAAGCGAATTCTCAGATGGGAATTTATCATATTAAATATATATTTATCATAAGTATAAAAATAGCGACGAAAAATTCAAAAATAAAAAAATCATAAAATGTAATTTGTATTTATTAATCTGCTTGACATTTGTGATTTGATTTGAGTAATTAATTATTAATATAATCATGTACTAACATAGCTTTAAGTTCCATTGTTACCTACTAACAATAATGTCGTCTTTGTTTCTCGAAATAAATATATATAACTAGCGGACCCGGGCTCGTAGACAATGTAACATCGTTATGTAGCAAAACGATAATTCGTTTCGTTCTTGTCTATAATCGCCAATGAACTTGCTGTAAGACCACGTGATGCAAATCCGCCAATCCCATACATTTAATTGTTTTCGAAATTCGTTATCGTTTTTGAATTGTTACTTTGGCTAATTGCCCCGGCGTACTTCGTACCGCCAAAGAATTATTAGTGTTGTCTAAATTCGAATCTCGAATACCTTAGAAGGGCTGCTGAACGAATTTTGAAAATGTCGAAAACAAATACGTCATTGGCGTGGTTTGAGCAAGAAATCGATAAGTGGTCATAGAACCTTGACCTTGGAATCTGTGCGTGAATACCGCACGTTTGTCGTGCATGTCCCTTGCACGATTGTTACAGTATCCAGTATCCAGTAGTTACCCTTGTACAATTAGCCACTCAATTCACGCATTTTATACAAAATCATTTGTAATGAACAGGCTGGGGGTTGGCCCACGCATTTTACACATTATTATTATTTTACGTTACTTGGGAGACTTGGTCCACGTCTACCTTACTATGAAACCGAAATTTAACCTACTTACAATGCTACTTTATATGATAATTTACAAAAATTACAAATAATTATGAATAACAAAAAAGGTTTTCTATATTATATGGTAAAAATGATACGTAGGTAGGTCGAAACGTCGTTGGAGGTCGTAATAACTTTTCCAGCACAAAAAAATAACATCCTATATTATTATAACTTTTTAATTTTGCACAATGCTTTTTTTGTGTGATATAAAACAAGAAAATATACTACAAAAAAGCAACTTGTCTTATGCCACTCTGACAGACAGAGACAAGTTGCTTTTTTCTAGTATATTTTCGTGATTAATATTTATCATCTTATATTATTTTTATTGTTACAATCATAAATTACATCTGCAATCAAAATATATCTTACGAAATTACCATATATTTATAACTTTTTAATTTTGTATTTTGCCATGCTATTTTTATGTGAAAAAAGCAACTAGGCTCATGTCGCCCTGACGGGATGAGACTAGTTGCATTTTTCTAGTATATTTTCTTGTTTAATATTTTTACCATATATTTTTCATGAGTGCCACGCTTTGATCAAGTCAGGTATAACGAGTATTTTTAAATATTTAATAGAATTCACGAAAAGCGTGTCACCCCATTACTACGGTGCTGATACAGTGACCCTTAATGATTATTATTATTACGCCATAAGGCCGCGTCCACACTGGCACGCGCGCAGATTTATCAGTCGGCCATAATTAAAAGGCGCATTACCGTATGAATGCGCGACTGCGTGCGAGTCGCAGCTGTCGTAGAAAGCAGAGCGGTGGTGTTTACTTGATACTTTTAGGCCGACTTGTACTTTTTTACCACTTTTAACCAAGCTAGGTTTTATTTTAACACATTCAAATCAGAGTTAAAGCTACGTTTGTACGGATCTAACTCTGAGTTAAATATCAAATTAGCTCGGCGCAAGTGAGCTTTCCATTTAAAATTTGGTCTTCGACATTCTATAATTTAGTTTTAAAATAATTATGGACAAAATTTGTATATGAAGTTTATCTAAATTAAGTTTATTTTTCACTAGCAGCTCGCGGTTTCTCCCGCGTGGTTCCCGTTCTCGCGGGAATATCGGGATAAAATGTAGCCTACTAGTAGTATGTACGTTAATGGGGGATAGTGCAGCTTCCCAACGGTGAAAGAATTTTTCAAATCGGTCCAGTAGGTTCGGAGCCTATTCAATTCAAACAAACAATCAAATATTTCCTCTTTACAATATTAGTATAGAAGTCTATTAACGTTTTTACTGAAATATGCTTCGATTTGTACTGGATATCATTAGAAACTTTTTAAAACAGTGTCTCCTAATTATTGAACTTTCTTGGGGATAAAAATTTTCACACATGTTTGTGTAATGATAAATAATTGATACATAAATTTAAAAACTTTAATAGTGTAATGTTTGTGTCAATTGTATATTAATTAATCATGTTGCGTATTTATAAAGATACGTTTGGGGTTAGCGTTATGATTTAAAAGCACTTAATTTAACTAAAACTTATATTATTTAAAATATTGACTTAAAATAAAAACAGCAAAAGGAACTTTTTAATTTATAATCAAAGATCAAAATCAGTCCGCGTGCATACAAAAATCGCGTGACATATCGTGATTGTCTAAACGCCGACAGATGTGTGCCGGAATGTAATTGTTCGTCCGAAGCTTTACAAGCGTAGTACATTTTATATCAGTCCGCACCCCTGCCTTACCGAGACTGGGATTCATTCACCTCTACAGATGTTCAATGGCCCGGGGTCGGAAGTAAACTTTTTGTTGAGAAAGTGTTTTTTTTCTTAATTTGATTTACTGGCAACAATTTATATTGTAAGTCTGCACAAAGGATGCATTAAATTATCACAGTAGCTGATTTGGTTGATTTTATTTCTGTTTTTTTAGATTAATAAGATAACAGATTTCAGTTTTTTTTCGATACAGCTCAAAATCTCTGCCGATACTCTGGTTTTTATAGTTACTACCTATATTATTTATTCCAATAAAGTTTATTTCAATAGGGCTTTAATTCAAGATTGCCATTTTTGATTAAGAAATTTCCAATATAACTTAATATATCCAAGATACTTTCAACAGCTTAAATCTTCAATCATCTGTAAATTGATTAACGTATTTTCAAGCTTCAAGTAAAGCTCTTCGTGATATTAAGTAAGAAACTTTTAACAGGTAAGTAATAGTAATTTGACTGTCTGGATGTCGCTGTGGTAAGTGTCTTATCCACTGCCCCAGGGACCGGGAGTTTAGTAGCTATCCTCGGGAAATATATTCATGTGCTAAATATTGACGACCTGTTTATCGCAGGGGTACTAACCCCACCTTCTGCGCCAGAGGTCCCGGGTTCGATCCCCGGACAAGGCAAATATTTGTGTGCATGAACATGTCTATTTGTCTTGGTCTGGATGTTTAATATGTATATTATGTATGTATTTACAAAAAAAAAAAGTATATAAGTATGTTTATCCGTTATCTAGTATCCATAACACAAGTTCTTCATGATACTTAACGTGGGCTAGATAATTGGTGTGATTGTATGGAAATATTTATTTATTTATTTATTATTTATTCGTTTTTTTTTAATTTCTGGATGTAATTTCCTATGAAGTACCTAGCGGCCGCCCGCGGTTTCACCGGCGGCGGTGTGGTTCCCGCTCCCATGGGAATATCGGATAAAAAGTATCTTATGTTTTAATCCAGACTATCTACATCTGTGTGCCAAATTTCATCCAAATCATTCAGTAGTTTTTGTGAGAAAGAGTAACAAACATCCATCCATTCTCACAAACTTTCGCATTGAATAGTATGATGATGTGTATATTTTTAAGTTGTTCTATAGCCTGATTCCTGATTGGTGTAATTGTACTTACGTGATTGTTGTCTAGACAATGTCTGGTATTTAAAAGTCTGTTTTGCTTTTGAATACTAAGTATTACAACAGCATGCTAGTGTTAACATATTGGTAATTCCTAGGTATCACCCGAGGTTGTTTATTTTTGTATTGTCTCCATTCTTAAAAAAATGTGACGTCTATTGGGTCGTCTATTAATCAAGAAACATTAATGGAATATTCTTCTACTTCTTATCGAGTGAGAATTAGTGGCTACCTCTGGTGTCAGAGTTTATCAATGCCGCCTATGCCTTATAGGCGGCTTGATAAAACGCACTGACTTGGCTTAACGACTGTATTCAAATGACAATAGCCGGGACCGACGGTTATACGTGCCATCCGAAGCACGGAAGTTGTAATGCCACTTTACGGTCACCCATCCGACACCTTACCGGTCCGAACTTTGCTTAACAACTTGTTCAAATACGATCAGTCTGTGAAGTGCGGCCATGAGCGCTTTCATGATCTGCCCCCCTAGCATGCACACTGCTATATCACGCGATATATGCATCATGCTGTCTTGCTTACTCCGCTACGATATGAGCGGGACAGGGACATGCTAGCGAGTTATTGAGTCGATAAAAGCCGCTCGTGCTAGGGCTACAGGACCCAAAAAAGTGTTTTGGATATAATTTTTCTAAAGTTTATTTCAAAGTAGTTCATGATTTATAAAGTTTTCATTTACATACATGTCCATACACTCACACCACAAATCCCTTGCGGGGTTGGCTACATACATCGAAGGTATGTACAGCTAGAGAGTAAAATGTATAGGTCCCTAAACATCACTCTCATAGGTACTCATACACCTCAACAATGCCATATTTGAAACTAAAGTTTGATTTTTAATTTTTCACTTTGTAAAAATAATATGTACTGTAGGTACCTGAATGGATGATACCTATTGAGGGCAGCATTTATTTTTTACAAAAGTGACATTAGCACCTGTCAGATTACCCCAGTGAATTAAAAGTTAGACTTTAGTTGGGTTGGGTCTAAGTTAAGACATAGCCGCGGACATAGCGACATAGCCGCGGGCACCATAGTCATCAATATTACCGGAATCAATTTCATTATTAAGTAGCCACATGTTTTGACATTTGGCTGTACAGTATCAGTGTTTCCCGCACGCGCCTGCGCAGTTGCGTGACTTATTATAGTAATGGTGTAATTCCACAAGCTTCCTGTAGACATTTTTTTACCAGTATTGTTAGTTGTAGGTACTAATTATTGGTAAAACCGGAACTTATTATTATGGACACTTTATGATTAGTAGTAGGTATTATAGAAAACGCAACACGTGGTGTGTAAAATCACGATGAAAAGTCTTACTAATATTTTAAATGTGTAAAAGTTTGGATGTTTGCTGAATGAATTTGGATGAAATTTGGCAAACGGATAGTTTACCTTTAGATTGGATGAAACATTATCATGATATTGCAAAGCCAAAACCGCGGACGGTCTCTTCTAAAAAGTTCAATTTATAGTAGCAGAAGCAAAACAATATCTGTCTCCTTCATACTCATAAGTTTGACCGCGCACGAGAGCGAAAGACAGACTATTCTTGATGACCATGCAGTGCAATGTCATTTCACGCGCTTATTCACAGACACGTGTAAATGTGTTGAACATGCCAGCTTTAGTTAGCCGACCTGAGGGCCTACCATCAACTGTAATGCGATTCATTTTAGGTTACTTTTAGGTAGTAAGTGCGGGACGCCGCTAGACGCGCCATATGGCAGCATCCCACTCTCACAACCTACAATGAATTGTATTACAGTTTATGGTAAGGCCCCTGTAGTATAATCTGTGTCTTCGGACCCATCAAAAGAAATTATTATATGGTGAGTTAACTAAATGTATGGTGAAGTTCCGTCCAGAAATCCCGTTCTCGTTTCCCTATTTTTATGCCATTCCCTTCAAGAAACAGGTCAAGGCGTTTGCAACCTGTTGCACCCCAGGAGTTATTACGAACACGCGCGACTAAATTAGGGGAAGTATTATGACAAGGAGCCGACTACTTTGATAACAAGTGTAAGGAAGGTTGCCCACACCTGTTTTAGTTAAGGGTATAGGATTGATTTTGGGAAAGAGTGTTTTTTTTTAAGTTTTTTTTATCCATTTTGCTAAGTAATTAAGTATAATAGATTTTAATAGCCATTCCGAATAAGTATTTTAAGAATAGGTCATTGTCGGAATAAGTCCTTTAGATTAAAGAATAAGTCTTTTCAGGAATGCGTCCTGTCAGTACTGCTGTGTGTCCATTTACGGAATAGGCATCATATAAAATAAAAGGTAACGTCTCAGGTCCCGCGTTATAAGACACACAATACATGATCTATTGTTCTCTAGACACCGGTGCCAAATGTATGTAAGTGTAACTAAACACTAAACTTGTTTAATGGTTTTTTTAGCATTTGGTTATTTTAGGCTGTTCTTGGTTTAGAAACTTCATTTGCAGGTTTGTTTTTAGTGTCAAGGTACGAAAAAAACCACCTAGCTGGGTATAAAGAAAATGTTTTCAGTATATTTTTGCAAACAATGCATTGTTAGGACTCAAAAGATGTAAACATGACTTGAAACTATTGAAAAACTATTGTTAATTTATAACTGGTAATATAGGTACGATAGGTCGCGTACTCCGTTGATGACATGATTGATGATTGATGACATTATTTCTGTTTATACTTTTTGACATACGGAGGATACTAAAGGGCGACTTTCATCAACGTCACTAAACACATTTAGAGCTAAGCTAAACCGTGGAAGTAATACTCATATAGTACATTATAATTCCATGAGCTGAACATATTTAAAATTACATTGTCATTTCAGTCATGCGTTTGAAGTGAAAAGTGACAGCGATGATTTTTAATACATTTAGCGTTAAATATATTTTATTTACATTTATATAAAAATTAAATTAAAATTAATTTAGTAATATATTTTATGTTATTAGATTGTATGTGTTCTTCAAGGATTATTTCACAACAAAGAATTTAGGCTTTACTTTTTGTTGATGATGTTATTATATTAATGAAGCAAAGTGTATTTATTAGCATGTAAATCTTTTGTGATAATGTCCATAATGTTCAACTACGTTCGTAAAGACTACCTAAGAATTATTAAGTAGGAGGGATATTGATTGTAAGTACTATTTTTAAACGTGAAAACGGAATAATCGAGTACCCTTTTCATGTGCAATCAATATCAGGTTGATTGCATGCACAGAACTTTAATTATATCTACTAAAGGGGATCGACAGAAGTTTATGACTTATGTTTTTTATAAATAATCGAATAGTCTAAATAGAATAATAATAATGAATCTTTAAAAAAAAAGCTTTTTTAAATGTACGGTACGGGTTTATAACGAGAGTAACAAGAAAAAACCCATTTTTTTTTGGTTTTTATAGTCATTTCAAATAGTGTGTATTCTTTGCTGGCATAATTACTCCCGAGGAAATACCTATAGGCATGTAAATCAAAGATATGTATCTGCAATATTCAAATAGTTTTCATTATCCATAACCTTTTTGGACAGGCCTAATGGGTTTCGATCCCTTGCCTGCATATCACATATCGTTTTCATCTGCATGGACGTCATAATCACAACAAGGGGATGCAACAAGAATATTGTGTTACTTCAAAGGCATCAACCACCGGTCTTATATTTTGGGTAATGCACACTGCTCTATGCAGATATTAGCAGTGGAGATTAATCCTAATCTTGGTAATCATCGTAAGAATCAATTGACGAAATTTGTGTTTTTAAGGAAAGTCGTCGTCATCAGCCCGTGGACGTCCACTGCTGTACATAGGCCTCTCCTAGCTCACGCCTATTGTGGCGTTCATAGGAGGCTATTAGCCTACTGCTACCACGCTGGCCAGACGGGTAGGAAGTGGGTTTGTTTCAAGTTTTCCTTCTCTCGCACAGGTGTTCAATGCGTCGAGCCTCTTAGTCGACTCTTACGACATCCCAGGCATGTAAGGGAGTGGTGACACTTGTATTCTTCGGCCGTCACCACACGGCACATTAAGGAAAGTAATTGATATAAAAATTTAGTAATATTTTCGATTGATTTAAATAACCAAATGCAAGCTTCTGGTATGCAGTGATTTTCCTTTTCAAGGGCCCGTAGACAAATTAACATCGTTATGTAGCGAAACGATAATTCGATTAGTTTTTGTCTATATTCGCCAGTTATGTTGCGGTAAGACCACGTGATTTCAATCCGCCGTCAATCCGCCAATCCCATACATTTAATTCTTTTCGAATCGTTTTTGAATTGTAATTTTGGCTAAGGCCCAAGAGTTGTTTAACGTAAGATGACATAGTATGTCATCTGCCCTATGGAAACCGCTCTTATCACATCTTCATGACATATATCCTTTGCGGTGTTGGCAGAGCATCAAAAGTGCACCTAAAGCCCTGTGTAATTTAAGCCATCGACTTTATTGACACTTTATAAAATACTAGCGGATCCTCGCGGTTTTACCCGCGTGGTGCCCGTCCCCGGGGAATATCGGGAGAAAATATGTAGCTTTCCAATGGTCTAAGACTTTTCTAAATCGGTCCAGGTAGTTCCTGAGTTCAAACAAACAAACTCTTCAGCTTTATAATATTAGTATAGATTTCATTGAAACATTTGTTACAAAATCAGCAATGTGCTATGCGTTTGTCAAAGTGATATAGGACTGCGTTCATCAACATTTAAAGAAGAACATTCATTAACTGACCACAAAAAGTGGTAGACACAATAGAGTTATCGATACGCAATCAACCGCTTTTCAAACAACGCACATGGAGAAGCAAAGGGCACGCACAGCACAATTCAACGGTGAAGGGCCCGCATCGCAACGCAACGGGTCAGATAAGTATGGAGGTGATTGTGCGCTATGGGTTAATTGTGATTGGCTCAGAAGAATACTCTATTCAGTTCATACCTGAAGTTTAACCAGCTGCTATAGTTCAGTTGACAAGTAGATCTATAAACCTACAAAGTTCAAAACGAAAAGTTTCGAACATTATAATTGGCAGAGCAAACTGCGCTATTTCGTTCGTACCTGAAGCTTAACCAGCTTCTATAGTTCAATTGACAAGTAGATCTAAGTATATACAAAGTGCAGGGCAGTCAGAGAGCCAAGAAAAACAAAAGTTACATAATTGGCACAGAAGAATACTCTATCTATGTAGTTCAAACATGAAGCTTAACCAGCTGCTATAGTTCAATTGACAAGTAGATCTAGGTATATATACTAAGTGCAGGGCAGTCAGAGAGCGAAGAAAAACAAAAGTTACATTATTGGCACAGAAGAATACTCTATCTATGCAGTTCCTACGTGAAGCTTAACCGGCTGCTATAGCTCAATTTACAAGTACCAATTCTTTTATATACAAAGTGCAGGGTAGTTGAAAAGTTTCTTTCAACAGACTGTAGCCTTTTCCGTGAACGAGCTTTGCTATTATAATTAGGAATTCAAATAAAACATACGTGAAACGAACCTTGTTTTGCTTTATAAAAGCAACATGATCAATATAATAAAAAAAAAACCAAATACATAAATATTTTATTTATTTAGTTTTTTTATCTAAACGTCTTAGCTAGCTAAACCATAGTAAATTCTAACTAAGAAAAATCAGTTTGTATCTTGTTACGGCATCAGAAATTTCAAAATAGCTTTTTAAGAACCTATTTCACGAAATTGTTACTTATATAGAAACGAAATAATAATCCTGTCCATAATACATCCTTTAACATGTAATAGAGACAGAAAAATAAAAATGTCGATCTCCTATTTTCATTCACCTTCACAAAAAGCTTCAATATGTCAACAAACGGGATACGGGGCGAAGTGCATTATTATACACAAATACAATAGACAGCGTAAATCGTAGCACGCTCCCTAGCTTAACTCTAACTAAAGTACACCTGCCGGGCCTGCGCAAGAGTGCCCAGCTGCTCAAACTTGCGACGCGAACTGTCAACTACGCTTGTATCTTTGCCATCAACCAGTTATGGGGAAATTGGAGAATAATAATGAGATTCTGGTATTCAAATTATGAGTCTTGTTGCAGTTGTTGCCAACTTGTTTGATGAAAGGGCTTGCTTGTTCCAATTTTACTGTGCTTTGAACAAGAAACTTTAATGCTGCTTTAGAATTAATTTTACAATTTATTGACCTTGTCGCTGCAGATGTAGGTATTAATTGTATTTTTGCAGTATCTTATGATGTAGCCTTGGACGAATTAACCACTATAGCGAACTATTTGAACTCTAGTTAAGTTTGTGTGGTCGGCAGTTCATCTATTGAAATGAAATATTTGTTTATTTTCCCATCACAAATATTCTCTATTATTTTATTTTTAAGTCTTTCCAAATGCGATTTCCTGATGTAACATCAGCTGTTACAAAATTAACACCCATTTGTACTAAACTTAATCACCTAAGGGTATTCTTAACATTGAGTTTTATATTTCTGTCTGTTATCTGTTAAAATAGACAAACCACAACGACGTGGGGTGCGCAAATTTTAATAAATGTTTAAAAGTCAGTGAAATATCACAAAAGAGATTATTTAATTATATGCAGTCTATAATTAAAAAAAAACCTACCTACCGCCAAACTATTAAATGTTAAAAAATATCCATTAAAACATCAGAAAGGTAACGTATTATGTATAATATATAAACAGAGTAGTGCGTACAAAGAACACGGATTACGAGCACACAGCCATAGGTGGGCTGTACCCTTCGGAGTGTGCTGAAATACACAATAAAATAATCCAATGCTTTGTCGAAAAATCTGTGTACCGTTAGCAAAAAAAAAAAAAAAGACGGGTTGCACTCCGGGAGTGCCGGCAGAAGTGAAAACTTGATTATTAACGTTGAGCATGTTTGATATTTTAGAATGGTTAGGGAATAATTTTGCACCAATTGCTTTATCAGTATAAAAGTACTATCATTTATGTGGTAGAATACAATATTCATTTATTGCGCTATCGTACACAAACATGACAAACCATATTAAAGTGAACGTTAAGTTAGGTAATAAGATATAAGAAAACATTAGTTATTATAGAGAATCGAAAAATATATATTGACAATAAAACAAGAGACAAGTAAAAGACATTATCAACAGTCTGTCGCTAAGCAACCGAGACCATAGTCAACCTGTCACCTCAACATTCTCCATCCGTCCTACGCTTTTTCGATCAGGTCACGTCTCCTGACGCGAGTTTAAGATTTTATACCCATTACAGAAAAAGTGCTCAACGCCGCTAAAGAAGTTTTCACTTCAAAAAGTGTTTACATTATATTTTTGGTGAACCCATTATTATTATAGTTAAATAACAAGGTAAATAGCCTGATGGGTGCAACGAAATTAATCCTTTTCTATGCTAGATTGGGAACAAATGTAAATCGAAGAAAGCGTCAACTGATATTTGATATTCGTAAACTATTTTAGTTGTGAATATAGAATAAAAAAAAAGAGTAAAGCGAGTCACACATTACGCAGATACGATAATATTTTATCTGCGTATAAAAACTTATTTATCTGAAGGCATTACACACTAGACAGATACGATAATATACGAGATGATACATTCACTCGGAATCCTTCAGACTGAGTAGACTTGTTTTTTTGGTAAGGATTGTTTATACAGTGTGTTTAAAAATGAGTTCGCGTTTTACGGAAATAACGCGTTTATTGCTTCTCGATTAGACAGCTCGTCAGAAGATGATTCTGATTTTGAATTTGATGCACGTCTTGCTTCATTTTCTAAAACGCGAAGAATTTGGATAGAGCGTAAAAAGGACCGAGGCGAATTTAATTTCTTCCAGGATGTCTCAGATAACAAATTTGAAAGCTATTTTCGAATCCCAAGAGCAACTTTTATGGTGATTCACGATTTGATTAAAGAAGATATATATAAAAAAACTAAAATGCGAAAATGTATTTCTACCGAAGAACGACTTGCTGTTTGCTTACTTTACCATAACAACAACATAAATAGAATGATTAAAATTCAAATACTTATTCACTTACCACTGTTTCTAGGAGATTCAAGCCGACCTCTATCGCTATTAAAACCTCACCATACAAAAAAATGTACGCTTTAAATACCTATAATAAAATTATTTAAGGTAAAATAAAACTATCTAAACAAGAACTTAATCTAAACAAAAGTACAACAACTAAAACTGTTGCCTTAATTAAATGAGAACACTCAGACAAGCTCCACCCACCAACTCTTAACTTTTATACAGTTCAACCTTCCACCATCAGCCTACTCACTAAAATAACCGTAAAGAATACAATTATAAATCTTTACGTATCAAAAATATATAAAAAAATAGTCTTAATTGTAACCGTTGAGGAGTTGTTCCTTTTATCACCAGTTCATCATCATGAGATGATCTTTGTTGTGAATTCAATTTTGTTTCCTTTGAAAATATAAGTTGAATGGGCAAGTTTGGACACGTGCTTATAGTCTAGTATTGTAGTATAGCAAATATTGATGCTCAAAAGTTGAGACTTGGCTACAAGAGCTCATGAAAGGTATCGTTCCGTACAAAAGAAAAAACAAAAAAAAATCTAACCTAAATATTGATTTTAGAAATACCTTGAGATGATTGGCCACTAGGATCAAGTGATCTATCGATAAATATAAAAAAGATGTACGAATTGAAGAAAAAGTCCCAGACCCTCAATTAGCACTTTAGACCCACTGTGAGCTTGACCGGGTGGTTCCCTCCCCTCTGGGCTCTGTCTCGCCGCAAACAGTCCCTACCCCTGCGCATCACCCTGTATTTACATGCAGATAAAATCTGTTTAACTGCAGATGTTATCTGCCGGTATATTTGTATACGCAGATAATTATCTGACCATCTGTTGATATATGTCGGTGCCGACAGATACTGTACGATAAAATATAAATTATCTGCGCTGTGTGTGTTAGTTCATATGAAATGTATAGAGAGCGATATTGACAGATATGCGCTCAGATACAGATATCTTATCGTATCTGCGTAGTGTGTGACTCGCTTAAAGGCACAGTGTAACTTAATAATGCTAACTTTTACTAACGTACTAAGGTACTAACAGTGGACAACGCCCTTAAAACCTCGCGGCCGCTTTTGACAAGACTTTCATAGTATTTGTCAACATATAAGTATGTCATTTTCCCGAGTGAGCGTATGGCAGCTTAGTCTCGCTAGCACCCCCTCTCGCCCCGCAAACCCCGCACGATTGCTCTGGCAAAACGTGTCCGTATGCATAGATAGACTGTGGTACAGTTAAATAGAAGAAGAATCAAATAATTATCGTCCTAATTTAAGTAACCTTAAACTATAGGCCAAATTTTTAAGATTCATCAGAAAAACTAACTAATAATTTATTGTTAAAGACAGACAGACATAAACATAATTTGACACATTAATTATGAATTCGTACAAATATTTATAAGAATAACAAATAAAAAAGTGACAGATTTTTTTTGTGTTTCATGCTAATATATTATTGCATTTCAGTAATCAGCATCTATTAGAGTTGAGTGTTTACGATATACTTTTTTTTATCTGTAGTTTGTTTTGCTGATCGTAAAAAGCAAGGTGCGTATCGCGCGGCGCGTGGCGCTCGCGTGCGCTAGCGCCGCCTGGCCGCGTTTCTGCACTGTCATGGCGGACATTTCCACAAACTTTTTTATTTATATTTTTTTCGTGCAATCGACTATAGATCTCGTAAATTGCTGCACTATTGTGCCAGCTTAAGGGGGCGGAAGGGAACTCATTCCTGTTTACGCGATTTTCTGTTACTGCATGGGGTGTTAAGACTTAATGAATTCCGCTTTCACATTCATTGCCATTGTTAGGTTCACCTAGTGAACTTAGCCTACTTTGTAGTGATTGTTCTAGTTTGAGAGCTCGTTATTCATTTTTTATTAATTGAAAACCTTGTATTTTAAACAAGGAAATGTCGCTATTTTTGAGATGTAGTTCAAATAAGTTTTGCATGCAGGGTAGACGACCGATCGGTGGCGATTCTGAACCACGGTTGTGGCCAATTAATCTTTATTTACATATAGTTAAGTTTTAAAGTATTTACAACAGGAATAGTGGTTAGGTACAGCGGGCTCGTCTACCCTACGTACAAAGAACACTGCCCTTGATCACAAAATATAAAAACTCAAGACATTGGAAAAGGACTACCTCATCTGTTTGGTTAGTACTGGCCACTCAGATCCGCTACCCATGAACCGTTGGATGTTTCAACGGAACTCAGAACAACTACATATCTCAGCGATGTACCGTACCGTTACATCGGAACGGACAAACAGTCGACAGACGAGTACATCCACGGGCGATAGGGCTGCACCCCTCATTAGTCCATCGCGACCAATCAGTTGATTAAATCCGGACACACCTGCGGACCCTGGAGGCGAGGGCGCGTCGCTAGGTGACGGCTGATAAACAATTTTTGAAATAACGGTCAATGAACAACCCTAAACTTTTTAATCTAGAGATGGCGTCTTTATTCTGATGCTATCAATCAAGCGCGAGAGCCTAGACGAGATCTATGATTGTTGAAGAAGAAAATACATACATATACAAGTTAACGACCCTCATTTTTTGTAGATAGAGATGTCTTTAGTTTATAAATTTGATTTGATTTAAGGATTTGCTCTTGATATCAATAAAGCCTCAAGCCTAGTTAAAATCCACGATTCTACTACTGAGTTAAAAAGTTGCGTTGCGCAGTTAGTACTCTTGAACCAAAGTATTGCTCCTTTGCCATTATATTGGCCAATATATCGGATACAAGGACCCAGTTTGGGTCACATGGTCATCAAAGTGAGTTGAGTTTTATCTTAGCCTGATTGTGAAATTCAAAGATCAAAGTTGATTATTGAAATTGATAGATTTGATAAATTAACACAGTTTTGAATTTTCATTATGTATTCAAACAGCAAAGACACAAATGAGCTTCTAGAACTCTTAGATGGTAAATTTTAAACCAATGTTCAAATAAAACGTATTCAACTTTGCATTTCATTGATTAATCGTGTTTTTCTCTACTTATCAAATAAACGCATCAGGACAACTGCAACCGATGTCAATAGACTTATGATGCAGCCTACTTGAGTAGTCACACTCCCTCATGCCATAAATCCCTTTCGGGTTGGCAGATCATCAAAGGTATAACTAGGGAGTGAAATGTCTTAAACATCACTCTCACAGACACATCTCAACTACTACGCCACATTCGGCATTGGTTAAGTGGGTCTATGAAGTTATATCCGGAGACACTAAAGTGACAGGTTGCCAGCCCTTCGCCTATATCAGTTTCCGAATATGTCTTGTCCCTTAAAAGGCTTTTACTATCTTATATATTTTCGTACTTAAGGGATAGAGAGCAATTCGTTGAGATCGACCACTTCGATACCACTACTAAGAACATCTCATGCGTGTGCTCTGATTCCAAGGTAATAAATGCATCCATACCTCAAGGAAGCGTGGTTGGAAGTCTTTAATTTTTATTTATCATTTACATCAATGATATTCCTAAATTAACAGAGGAAATGTGTGTTTTATTTGTCGACGATATAACTTCATATTGAGTATTGAGCTTATCTGCACTGAAAAGCTGGCAGGCACATTCTTTTTTTTTTGTAATAACAGGCATTTGACAACCACCGTGCTTAACAAATAGGATGTGGTCTAAGGTGTTACATGCTTGTCCAGGAAATGCCTATTCTCTTTCGCCTTGAAGATGCTACTAAGGTTGTAGGAATCGGGAAAAATTCTATGTTTTTCTTTCATTCCCAGTCTAACATAGGAAGATAATCTTTTAATTGCGGTTTTTCCTAACCTGCATTTTATGCAGCTACCTACTCAAACAAAAAAGGTTATTAACAAAAAAGTACTTACCATTTCCAACGGTATTTTACTGGAGATATTTCGCTCACGCACTCGCATGCCACCCCACACGCAAACAATAGTTCGAGTACAATACCGCGCATCTGCCAAACCACGCGTTCTGATTGGTCGACGCCTGCGCACCCCTAGCACTGATTTCCACGCGTTGTCCGAATCGATACCGAAATTCGATATAACGGCGTTTTTGGTACCCGATAGGTGTGTTTGGCTTATGATATTTGTGGATTGAAGTCAAGTTGTAAACGAATGATATCAGTTAGAAGATAAAAAAATTAGCATGAAATTTTTTAATTTGGTTTAGGCGTTTAATAAATAATTACAATAATGTGTTAGTAACGATTTTAAACTAATCTTTATCAATCAACTGGATCATCATTAATTTCCATAATCATGATAAATTCTGACTTAGGGGTAAGTATAAGAATATTCTATATGTCAATTTATTTACTTTATTACAATGTTGTAAAGTCCTTGAAAATAACTACGAACGCAGTATTCCGGCCATTGTAGATCAAGACATTGCTAAACAAAGGATATTTTTAACACGCAATGCAACAATATTTATTTTTTCGTAAGACGCGGTAATAAGAATCTGCGTCGTTTATTTCTTCGTCATCACATCATAAACATCGGTATAATTTAGATCTTTAATTCAACACACTACGTTGACTTCCGAAGAATTGATAGAAATAGATAATTTCATTAGTCTTTTGTAATGCAGATAAATTAAAATTAAAAAATATATTTAATATTGACTTTTTTAGAAGTGTTTGAGAAAATGAACATGGCTTAGGGGTTAACTTAGGGGCGTGAAAATAATATAGCCTTATCATGTCTACGATGTTTTCAATAAATAAATTTTAAAACAGGAAAATAAAATAAAAAAATATACCAACCGAATTGAGAACCTCCTCCTTTTTTGAAGTCGGTTAAAAAGCGGCCTATATAATTGACTTCTTCAAATGCTGCTATTCTCTATGTAGCTATTTTAGTCTGGATTTAATATAGCAAAACTTGATTACTTTGAAATTGAGCCGTGGTGGAAGGATCGGCTAGTCTGCGTTACAGACCTGCCGCCCGCAGACCTTTCCCTAGGGTACGCCGGACGCATACTTGTCTTGTTGCGCCATAGAGCGAGGCTCCTTTTCATGCACCCAAATTTTATAACTAGTAAAAAATACAACTAATCTCTGAAAATTGGAGACTAGTTAATTGTAATTTTAATTAGTATAGCTGATTATCAATGAAAGTTGTTAAATTAATAATAATCAAGAGGAAACAATTACCCAGGTGTGACATTCGAACCGTTAACATCCTTCCTTTAAACTCTGTTCCCACGGATCATCAATGTGTCACTGGCCAACACCTACCTATTGTTTTTTTTTATCCTCTGTCATCAGACTTTTTAAAGAACCAGCACGAAGACAGAAATATTGCCATTTGTCTTTAAATTGACCTTACCTTATTACTATAGGCCATAAGTGCCTACTTTAAGGACCCAGTCGAGAAGCACGATTTTATACCATTTAGCCAATAAGACAAACTCAATACTATCGGTATTTAGATGACTCGGTAGCTCAATTAGGAGAGCAGTGGATAAATAACTTTTGGGTCGAGTGAATTTTTTCTAGTATTATTTGATTAAAAATGTACTCGTTTCGTTAGTACTTTTGCAGTTGTTCAAGTTATTACCGTTCCACTAAATAAGTATAGGGTATTGGTGATGGTGTCACATGACGTTTTTTTACAGTAAAATAAAACGTCTACATACAAATTACTCTACAACAGAGCTTGCATATAAAAAAAATCGTAAAAAAATTCGTTGTAGGAAAAATTTAAATTGTTAACTATAGTTTTATAACAACGAACCTCGATCTATTATCGATCGTTACAAAAGGTGTTTGTCCCACGTGGGAACAGCACAAGTGTTTGCTACACGGGAGCAGAGCACTCACGTCGAGTTGCGTCTGCGCATGTGTATATCGTCCCCCGTTCCCACACAGAGAGAGGGGACTTTTATAATTACTCATCAATTTGAGCACACCTTTTATAGACAAACAACATTTTAAGGTTCCGGTCACATCTGACGGCTCGGTACCGTCACAGTGAAACGGCTTGGGCGTAGTATATCGGGGAAATTCACGGCATGATGCCGGTTCGTCCCACGGCGTTCGTATGCATTATTAGTTATCTATTGCTACTATTGTCTCTTGTAATCTTCCCTTGGAAGTCGCATACAGAAAACAGGGACAAAGTTGTCATCTTTTCTTTACTCTCAGACAATCAAAAGCAATTAAGTAGGTATATCGTCTACGCAGCACCGCGTATTTTCACGTTCCCGGAGCAGTGTCGCACCTACTACTACTAAAGTATCGATAAAACAAGTTAGCATCACTGTCATAATCAATGTGACGTGTCGTAAGAACAATGGCCTAAGCAGCACCGTGAATTTACACGAGACGGCGTAACACCGACTTACGGTACAACCACGCCCGTGCCACCGATTGTGATGTGTCCGGACCCTACGGGTGGGTCCAGATATGTTTTTTTGTCCGTCCGTACCTCCGTTTCGTATCAGCGTTGCGATCAAGAACGCAACTTTGGTCGCCTGTTCGGTACCGTACGGTGGTACGGCGTCTCAATATGGATACAGGTACGTTCCGATCCATCGCGAGTCGGTTTTTCACCCCGTTCAAAGGAAATGAGCGCGAGATGGTCGTAGTGACGAACTTTTCGTGCAGAGTTTTTGGATCGCGACGCTGATACGAAACGGAGGTACGGACGGACAAAAGAACATATCTGGACCCACCCTTACGCACCGATAAAACAAGATAGCATCACTGTCATAAACAATGAGGTGGACACTCAATGATGTGTGGGAAAAAATTAGGAGTTGTTAGCAATAAACAGATCGAATTAATTTTACGCTTTGTTTGTGGAATTTGTGACAAATTCAAAAGGGCATGATGTAAACATAGCAAGTAGGTAGCGTAGTACGATATTAGTATCAGTTTAGGAGGATCAATTTAATTTCCAATCGTAAATTAAGTAGTTTTGGAGAGAAAGCAAAGTTTAGCATAAAGCGCGTAAGTACACTTGTCTGTTATTCTCGTTACAAGGTCTCTAGAATTTTCCAGACGCATAACGTAAATACTTTGACATTAGTACCTAACATGCATGCGTGTAACAAAACAAACTGCCTAACTTTTTATTAACATTCTTTATTTCTTATTTTTGAAGTGAAAACTTCTTTAGCGGCGTTGAGCACTTTTTCTGTAATGGGTATAAAATCTTAAACTCGCGTCAGGACACGTGACCTGATCGAAAAAGCGTAGGACGGATGGAGAGTAGACAGCTATCCCCTCTCTACGGCGCGGCGAAAATGTATGCCTGGGCCTACTGTTTCGTTTAGGCTTTTAATAAATTTAATAAATTTGTTTATTATTATTATTATTATTATTATTATTATTATTATTATTATTATTATTATTATTATTATTATTATTATTATTATTATTATTATTATTATTATTATTATTATTATTATTATTATTATTATTATTATTATTATTATTATTATTATTATTATTATTATTATTATTATTATTATTATTATTATTATTATTATTATTATTATTATTATTATTATTATTATTATTATTATTATTATTATTATTATTATTATTATTATTATTATTATTATTATTATTATTATTATTATTATTATTATTATTATTATTATTATTATTATTATTATTATTATTATTATTATTATTATTATTATTATTATTATTATTATTATTATTATTATTATTATTATTATTATTATTATTATTATTATTATTATTATTATTATTATTATTATTATTATTATTTATTAGTAATAATTTATTAATAATAATATGCAAAATTATTCCCTAACCATTCCAAAATATCAAACATGCTCAACGTTAATAATCAAGTTTTCACTTCTGCCGGCACTCCCGGAGTGCAACCCGTCTATTTTTTTAACTAAGGTTGGCCAACACGGCAAGGTTAGTTTTCATACAATGTCTCGTGTTAATTTTGTGTTGAGAATATAGTTAAAGAGCTATATTATGGTCTCAGACTTTTTTTTAATTTATTTATAAAAATAATAAAAACTGACTTCAAAAAGTAATAACATTAAGTCTTTTGGAGTTAGTGCCAGCCAAGGCAAGAAAAGTAAAAGTATAGAAGAGCAATGTAGAATTTGAACAACGCATCATAGATGCCTTGGCTGGCACCGACTACAAAAGGCTAATTTTTTACTTTTTGTAATCGGTTTTCATGTTTTTACTAAAATGCTTTTTTATTTCACTATTTTCAAAGTTAGCGTAAGTTCCGTACTTGCACTACTAAAAATCCAGCTGTGAAGTATTATATTGCCATCTACGTAAAGAAACCGACAAATTACGAAAACGACAGTTTTTTCAAGATTTCCTGAAAAATACTGAACGGCAGGCTGATTATCTAACTCGCGATCAGTAACAATTACGGAAATGTTCGTTGTTAAACACGACTTTTCTTAAATACTTATGATAGTACTGCCTCAGTCTGACGAACAACTAAGGAATTAAAACGTTCTGGCCACAGAATAATTTTTCATGTTTTTTGTTATAAAAAAATACTCTGTGACCAAGAGATAACTAAAATCTATGATTTGTTTTAACTCGTTCCCAGTGGCGCTAGTTTCTATAGAAATATTAAAAGACATATAATCACTATGGAATGAGCGATCGCATAGGTACATATTACCAAAATCAGTGTGTTAATTCAGTAACCGCGATCTGTCTCTCATTTTTAGCTCATACATTTTTTTGTGGAAAGGAGTCTCCCCGTCGTGAATAAAAAATAATAATAATCAGTCTGCCTATTTCAACATTTCAAAAAATGATTTGTAATTAGTTTTATAAAAAACAGCTGATTTCCCGGAAAAAGTTCGTAAAGCACGAGTTTATTGATGATTCACGTAAGTAAAGTGGGTAATTGAAGCCACATACCACTTTGGTTAAGTAATCGATACAATAGCGAGTACACTTATTCGATTACATACATACTATACCGGCCGGTGCGCTGCGCCGGCGCAGTCTTCCGGCGCGTGCGCGAGTGGGGCTTCCATGTTCCGCTTTAAACATACTTATACTTTACAAACTTTAAATAGCTTTACTTAACGAAAATATACTCTATGTCCCAAGGTTTAGAACTTACGAAACGCGTACGGGTAAACAATTTTGTAAAAGACTTGAGGAAATGCCGAGTTGAATAGGACACCTTAGGGTCACTGTTTTAATGAGTAGGTAAAGCCACCACCTCTGTGGTGTAAGCAGTTCTGTCAACCACCGGTATCGGATCCAGAGCCCAGAGGTTCCGGGTTCGATGCCCAATGGGTAATATTGTATTCAGTTTGGTTGGTGGTAGGACTTGTTCAAAGTCCTCCTGATTAGCTATCACCATCTTATCTAAGTCTGGCACCATAACAACAATTTTTTTAACAATATATACATTGTGTTTCGGCAGTTAGAGATAAGATAGCCAGGTCCTCAGTGGTTGAGGATTCCGGGAGAGGTCCTTCAGCCATTACTGTGTTGAACATGCAGGTATGATGAAGGCAAAGCGTCTTCTGTTGTTCATAAAAAAAAAGAACTTTAAAAACGTCAAGAAGAAAAAGAAGTAAAAAATATACCTACCAATAGACATAATGATTACTTGAATCCAGTGTCCTGACTCCTTTAACTTAAAGTTTACATGACATTTAAAAATATGACTAACATTCTTTATAGTAACTTAAATACTAGTATAGTATTATATAATCTGGGCTTAAACTGACCAACCAAGGACGTCTCTACCTTTCTTTATTTACGTACATATTTTGACTATGATCTTTGAAATTATGTATTAGGTATGATTGTTCAATGTACAGTCAAAGGCAACTACAACTTCCTACTAATATTATAAATGCGAAAGTATGTCAGTTTGTTTGTACCTCTACTGCACCGATTTTGATGTAATTTGGAAAACAGATAGCAGATAGCCTGGATTAAAACATAGGTTTCTTTTTATCCCGATATTCCCACGGGAACGGGAACCACGCGGGTGACCGCTAGTATACGATATTTCTATCTTTCGTCAGAGAATTACGAAAATATCGGCTGCAAGTCTTAAAGTTCTGTGTCGATTTGAGAAATGTGGCAGTTTTTTAAGCCTGACTTGCTTGATAGCATAAAGCTGTAAGTGTATATTATGTGTACCTATGCATGAAAAAGTATTGAGAAGCAATAGATAAAAGTGTATCATAAATAGAGCTACTAAAAATACTAAGATCACCCGAAAATGATTTGTGAGCTTTTAGTATTTTATGATCAACTTAGTATTTCTGTTGATTAAGTTAGAAACGTGGTCACTTACAAAGTTACAACCCAAATATACTTGTTGACAAAAAAAAATACAGGAACGAAAATCAGGACACAGAAATCTACCTTGCAATGATACCTCGGCTTGGACGAATTAACCACTGGACACGAAACCCGAGAAGAATGTATGAAAACACGATCAACCAATTCTTGCGGGGGTGAGGGGCGATTACTAATGTCAAATAATGACAGTAGTGCTTGAAGTAATCGATATTTTTTTTTATCGATAAGTAAGGAGTGAATGAATGAACCTATTGAGTTTAATAAATCATGTGTGTTTTAAAGAAATTAGTAAGTTAATTGTTTATTTCGTGGAAAAATAAAAAGCACCTAATAATATGAAAATCTCATTAAAAAAATACCTCAAATTCATAAAAACTATACAATATGGTGTTCAAAGCGTGTGTTTGGGTTTTTTTCGTGAAAAATGGGTAGATACATGCAACCTGATACTAAATGGAAGCGCGCCTCTCCCGGAATCCTCAATCACTGAGGAACTGGCTATCTTACCTCTAACTGCCGGAACGGACTTAGATAAGATGGTAGTCCTAGCCAGGCAGACTGACAAATTACTAACACTCTTTATGTGAGTAAAAATCATTAATATTTGGTTTATATAATAATATAATTCATTATTTACATTAACTTCTTCTTCAATCACTCGAGCTTTTTATATAAAACAAAATATGGGTAATTAGTTCATTACAGAACCTTTGTATAGGACATACACAATAGCAACCCCTCCATAAGTGTTTAATTTTATAATCGATTGCAATCCTTTTCAAAGGTCAAATAGTTGTGGCGCGATGCTCGTATAATATGTACCTTTTAAATGAAAAATTTAAAGGGATTGTGATAGATTTATAATTAGACAATTAACCCCCTGTCTGCTTCTCGAGCTGTGACACCTTTTATTCGACATTTTCTTTGGAGCAAAAAATCTAAGTATACTAAAACTTATTAAACATATTCATCGACATTATAGGATTGTCAAAGATCGTTGAGACTAAACATTTTATTTTCTCTTTCATTTCTTACATTTAAGAAATATGCATATTTGTAAAAAAATATAAACTTGTTTTCACTTTATTAAAGATCTCAAAACTTACGTCACCGTATAAAATTAGCACAACCTAAACCCAAATTAGAAATAGTAGCATTTGGATAGCGTATGGTCCAGCATACGCTATGACAGTTTTAAACAACAAACTCCCAGAAGTTATCAACAAAACATCGCATATAAATTACCTATATTTAAGAAAAAGCCAAGGCAGTTTCTTTCTAGCAACTACTAGCTGAAATACTAATTGCAAGAATATTTCAACCAATAGTTTATTGTAGTTTTAAGATTATTTTACTTGAATATAATAAAACGATATTTAAATTAAGTTAAAGATGAAAAAATTGTATAATATAGCTTACGTACATACATTATATAATATAAATATAATTAATTTTATTCTTGCTGTGACCTAACAAGGTCTATGTTAGAAACAAATAATAAATGTAACCACCAGTTATGATAAATTTTAACAAGAAGAATATTGGAACAAATGAACTCGGCCACAAGTGAATTTTCAGATGGGACTTGAACCCACGACCTTTGGGAATCCGGCCCACTGCTCTTACCAATGAGCTACCGAGACTTGCGGACCACTGTCAAAATTCTCCGATACTTTTATACTTTTAATATGCTGTAAGAATATCCTTCCTTGCATTCGAAAGAGAAAAAAAACAAATGTTTAACGATCAATTATGATGCAACAGCTAATAATTTATGATTTTTGAATTTTTGCGTTGTCAATGCTATTTTTATACTTATGATAAATGTTAAATGTTAATGTACAACACACTATGATAATGTACAACATAAGTCTAATACTAAAAAACAATACCGTGACTGATTGATAGGCAACGCACAGCCCAAACGGCTAAACCAATTAAACTGAAATTTTGCATACAGGTTCCTTTAACGATATCGGCGAGCACTAAGGAAGGATGTTTTTATATTACCACGGGAACGGGAACCATGCGGGTGAAAAAAGCACCTTTTTTAAGTTTGAAGCTATATTTAAAATATAACGAGCTCAAAGTTCGTAGGGTTGCGTCGTATAATTACAGAGTTCCTATAGTTATCTTCTGGCTCCATCATCAGACCTTAGATGTTATCTAAGACCTGAGTCCTCGTCCATGTTATCTCCCTGCGTACAGGTTCCACCCAATTTCTTCTTGTTAGGGGTTCAACTGTAAATCTGAAATTAATTTGAATAGTTCCTACATTAAAATTGGATTCGTTCGTTCATTTACATACATCGATATGTTTATCGATATGTTCAAGCCCTATACGACATAAAAATGACAATTGATTGAATGAGTGATACATATAACCCAACCAAATTACTTATGCAATATCTTTGAAGAATTTACACGTACAATGATTACTTTTTGAAATGACGTATTACATTTTGTTTACATACCGAATTTTATTTATTTTACGAAAAATTGCTACTCTAATAGATTGAAATTATACTTACGCGTGAAAAGAAAAATGTTTTGATTGTCCGGTATGTTTTTTACAAATTAACTCAGCGTATTTACCCATTTTTGAGATAATGTTCCACTTCGAGATCTCGCGTCATACTGACAACGCCATATTGCTTACTGTGTCTAAAAGGCAGGGTAAGTGACAGAGGGGTAAAAGCGAACGCGGTCCTCGTTACGCGTCCAGTGGTTAATTCGTCCAAGTACCTCGGGCTAGGCATAACAGATCAAAGAAGTTGGCTAATATTACTGACATGACATGACGACCTGTTTGAAGCAGGGTGCTTTACCCACCTTCTGCGCCAAAGTTCCCGGGTTCGATCCCCGGACATGACATATATTTGTGTGCTCGAACCTTGGACGAATTAACCACTGGACGCGTAACGAGGACCGCGTTCGCCTTTACCCCTCTGTCACTTACCCTGCCTTTTAGACACAGTAAGCAATATGGCGTTGTCAGTATGACGCGAGATCTCGAAGTGGAACATTATCTCAAAAATGGGTAAATACGCTGATTTAATTTGTAAAAATCATACCGGACAATCAAAACATTTTTCTTTTCACGCGTAAGTATAATTTCAATCTATTAGAGTAGCAATTTTTCGTAAAATAAATAAAATTTGGTATGTAAACAAAATGTAATACGTCATTTCAAAAAGTAATCATTGTACGTGTAAATTCTTCAAAGATATTGCATAAGTAATTTGGTTGGGTTATACGTATCACTCATTCATTCAATTGTCATTTTTATGTCGTATAGGGCTTGAACATATCGATAAACATATCGATGTATGTAAATGAACGAACGAATCCAATTTTAATGTAGGAACTATTTAAATTAATTTCAGATTTACAGTTGAGCCCCTAACAAGAAGAATTGGGTGGAAGCGGTACGCAGGGAGATAACATAGACGAGTACTCAGGTCTTAGATAACATCTAAGGTCTGATGATGGAGCCCGAAGATGGCTATAGGAACTCTGTAATTAAACGACGCAACCCTACGAACTTTGAGCTTGTTATATTTGAAATATAGCTTCAAACTTTTATAAAAATGTTGCTTATTTCACCCGCATGGTTCCCGTTTCCGTGGTAATATCAAAAATCCTGTCTTAGTGCTCGCTAACATCGTTAAAAGAACCTGTATGCAAAAATTCAGTTTAATTGGTTTAGCCGTTTGGGCGGTGCGTTGCCTTGCCTGTAAGTCAGTCACGGTATTGTTTTTTAGTATTAGACTTATGTTGTACATTATCATGATGTGTTGTACATTAATATTTAAAATGTATCATAAGTATAAATATAACACTGACAACGCAAAAATTAAAAAATCATAACTTATTAGCTGTTGCATCATAATATTAATCGTTAAACATTTGTTTTTTTTTCTCTTTCGAATGTAAGGAAGGATATTCTTACAGCGTATAAAAATATAAAAGCATCGGAGAATTTCGACAGTGGTCCGCAAAACTCGGTAGCTCATTGGTTAGAGCAGTGGGCCGGATTCCCAAAGGTCGTGGGTTCAAGTCACATCTGAAAATTCACTTGTGGCCGAGTTCATTAGTTCCAATATTTTTCTTGTTAAAATGTATCATAAATGGTGGTTACATTTATTATTTGTTTCTAACATAGACCTTGTTAGGTCACAGCAAGAATAAAATTAATTATATTTATGTATGTACTTAGCTATATTATACTATTTTTTAATCTTATAATATTTTAATTTTAAGATCGTTTTATTATATTCAAGTAAAACAATCTTAAAACTACAATAAACTATTGGTTGCAATATACTTGCAATTAGTATTTCAGCTAGTAGTTGCTAGAAAGATACTGCCTTGGCTTTATCTTAAATATAGGTAATTATATATAATTATAACTTCTGGGAGTTTGTTGTTTAATACTGTCATAGCGTATGCTGGACCATACGCTATCCAAACGCTAGTCTACTATTTCTAATTTGGGTTTAGGTTGTGCTAATTTCGTACGGTGGCGTAAATTTTGAGATCTTTAATAAAGTGAAAACAAGTTTATATTTTTTTCTTACAAATATACATATTTCTTAAATGTAAATGGACTAGAGTTGTAATTAAAATGTTTTAGTCTCAACGATCTTCTAATGTCGATGATTATTTTCAATAAGTTTTAGTATACTTAGATTTTTGGCTCCAAAAAAAATGTAGAATACGAGATATCACAGCTCGAGAAGCACACAGGGGGTTTATTGACTAATTTTAAGTCTATCACAATCCCTTTAAATTTTTCATTTAAAAGGTACATATTATTCACATCGCATCACATAGCATCGCGCCACAACTATTTGACCTTTGAAAGGGATTGCAATCGATTATAAAATTAAACACTTATGGAGGGGTTGCTATTGTGTATGTCCTATACAATGGTTCTGTAATGAACTAATTACCCATATTTTGTTTTATATAAAAAAGCTCGAGTGATTGAAGACGTTAATGTAAATAATGAATTATATTATTATATAAACCAAATATTAATGTTTTTTACTCACTTAAAAAGTGTTAGTAAGTAAATTGTAAGTCCGCCTGGCTAGCGACTACCATCTTATCCAAGTCCGTTCCGGCAGTTAGAGGTAAGATAGCTAGTTCCTCAGAGATTGAGGATACCGGGAGAGGCGCGCTTCCACCTTAAGCCTTATCAGTACAGTACTAGTATCAGGTTGCATGTATCTACCCATTTTTCACAAAATAAACCCAAACACAAACGCTTTGGAAACCATATTGTATAGTTTTTATGAATTTGAGGTATTTTTTTAATGAGATTTTCATATTATTAGGTGCTTTATATTTTTCCACGAAATAAACAATTAACTTACTAATTTCTTTAAAACACACATGATTTATTAAACTCAATAGGTTCATTCATTCACTCCTTACCTATCGTGCTATTTATTTTTCCACGAAATAAACAATTAACTTACTATTTTTTTTAAAACACACATGATTTATTAATCTCAATAGGTTCATTCATTCACTCCTTACTTATCGATAAAAAAAATATCGATTACTTCAAGCACTACTGTCATTATTTGACATTAGTAATCGCCCCTCACCCCCGCAAGAATTGGTTGATCGTGTTTTCATACATTCTTCTCGGGTTTCGTGTCCAGTGGTTAATTCGTCCAAGGCTCGAACCTGTCTATTTGTCTTGGTACAAATACAAAAAAAGTTTGTCCGTTATCTAGTATCCATAACACAAGTTCATCATGAAACTTAACGTAGGCTACATAATTGGTGTGGTTGTGTGCAATTATTTATTTATATATGTATAACTGATATATAATAATACTGGCCTCAAACAGAAATTACACTACCAAAGAGTTTATCTATCTATTGTGTCTCCTACGGCTAACTTTGTCTCAGCATTACGAGACTAGGAGACTAGCTCCTGCTAATAAATAAACAATAGCTCTGATTACTCGCACAGATGCTTGATGCTCTATGACGAAATAATTGAATACTCTGCCGTGTTGATTTGATTACATTCAATTATTCTAGCCTTGTTGGGCGGCTTGGTGGGCGGGGCCAGCGCGGATTGGGCGGCGGGTCAGGGCGGGTGGGACGACGATCCGCCCAGAAAACCGCGCAGCTGAGATAACAAACGTTATGGAATCTGTGTAGCACTTTTTCAATGTACTCAACTAGTATCAACATTATTTATTCATGTCATACTCGTGCCTATGAGATTTATTGTATACCTAGATTTTAGTAGGTACTTACAGACAGATGAAACTGTTTTATGTCTACCTTTTATTAAACAGAAATAGCTTGAGATACATTTATTTATTTTTATTTAATTATTTATTTTCGGACGACCAACAGCCATGTTTAACACAAAAGATAACCAATTATAAGCAATTATATAATAGCCAATTATAGGTAACATAAAAAATATATCAGCACTCAGCACTGATTTTACAATCTATTTAATTAAAACTCCACCATAGTTAAGCCAATTTTATGTCCTCACTGCTCGGGTTTTCTTTAGCTATTGTATGATTAAAGAGGAAATAGGCCATGACCCATCACGCAGGCCCAATGAAATTATGTGATTCTGTGATGACCTCAGAATTGCTTTACTGCCTCAAAAGGTATTTTTATATTGTTATCTTAGGTACAAGACAAATCGTCATACCTCGTCATCATATTATTTGTGTTTCGACCTTAGATAATTTTTATAGTAACGGAAGTTTTCGTCATAAATGGTAAAGCTACGTCACGGTCGACTTTGATAGCAGAGTAAGTATAGTACAGATCTTAGGTTTTTGCTCTTTAATAGTGTAACTATAATTCAAAAAACATTTTATAAAAAAAAAATTCAAACCGACTTCAAAAAGTAAAAAATAAAACTTTTGGAGTCGGTGCCAGCCAGGGCATTCTACATTGCACTTCTATTAACTATATATTTTTTTTGCCTTAGCTAGCTAGCACCGACTCCAAAAGTTTTATTTTTTACTTTTTGAAGTCGGTTTGATTTTTTTTTTATAAAATGTTTTTATTTCAGATTTTTATATACATAAAAAAAAAGAAAAAAGCAGTCGACTTGAGAACCTCCTCCTTTTTTGAACTCGGTTAAAAATAGGTTCAAACAGCATGTACCCGCAGGTTGCCAAATAGCATTACGTAATCCAACATAAAACAGAAACCTTGGATTATGTCAAGTTCAAGATAACATAATATGGTGGTAGTAAAAAAAACTTGTTTTACATATTGAGCTAAGTACATACGGTACAATAATACTTCAATGATTTTACATTAAATAACACTTCAGTGTTTTGGTTTTGAAAATTAAAATTCCCATTTTTTTTTTATATAGTTGTATTTTCATTTCATCATTTTAATTTTCCCACTGCTATGGCACTGACCTCCTTAGGAATGGATAAAGAGAAAGGACCATGACCCACCACACGGGTCCAATTTGGACTCGTGGCTTTTGACGACTGCAAATACAGCCGAGACCAACGGCAACGGCTTAACGTGCCTTTGGGAGAAAGGAGGAGCTCAAGATAATAAATATTTCGGTCGCCAGTCCTTTGACCGACCATTGCGAAAGATACTTAACCGCTACAATCGCAGGCCAAGAGCGCGTGATGTTTATTTACAAGTTTTGTTTCTCATAATAACTCAAATTTTAATATTTATTTAATCTGTATTGTTAATTGTGATGTTTTTCACACTAGGTTAAATTTGCTTAGAATATGTAATAGCAAACCAACCGTAACCGTGTAAAAACTACCTAGGTACGAGACATTGTCGAAATTGTGAATACCAAACAAGCCATTCATATAGAATATTATCATAATTTTACATTTTAATATGGTAATTTCGAGATAAAACCTGCTCCAGATTTTGCTTGCAAGTATTGGAAAAGATAGGTTATTTATAATCCTCTTTTACTTATACCTAGTCCAATTTTTACCTACAATGGGGAAGCTTTTAGCCTTCATTGTAGGTACCTGATTTTAAGTAACGCGCTTCACCCAGAATCTCAACCACTGAGGAGCTGGCTATCGAAATTCGTAACAACGCTGAAAACATTATTGCTAAGTTGAACCGGGGATCTCTGAGTTTGGTACCGGTGTTTGTTACCACTTAACCATAGATGGGGTTCAAATTTAATGATATTGATTCTCGATCGATTCATGTTGAATCTATATACTTAATTCAGCTTCGCAAAATTTGTGACGACTCGGTAGGGACTTTGGCGCGTAGTACGCGGCCGAGTAAGGTATCAAAGTAAAGGTACTCTAGTCTATTTGTTCCGAAAACTATAAAATATACAAAATGTTAAACGTGATGATCACAAACTGCAATTAAAGATTTTCGCATTATTTGGAATTTTTCGTCGATCGACGAACCCGAGTATCGGGTTGTAACCGCCCTAGTATTTTCTTTGAAAGGAAACCGCGTGGCCTGGTGCAGATAATAGGAAGATGATAGGAATGTTAATAGAAAGGTGTTGGACTGAACGTTAATGGATGGAAAAGAAAAAGAAGACCAGAAAAAGGATCGATAGATTACTTTATAGTTAGTATTCTTTGAATAGATTGTGTGCGTAATAAAGAAAATGGAGTGAATGGGGAGATAACGGGTGCCAGAGTAGAGTGGAGGACAATGATGAAGGTACCGTTCCTAAATAGAATCGGGATAAGGTCAAGATGATAATAAAGTTTTTCCAGATATAATCGTTTTCAATCGAACAACCGTACCAAGCAATTAAACAATAACAACATCATCATTAGTTTATAACTACAGACCTATATCGAGATAGAATGAAAAGAGTGTATCAAACTGTATGAGAACCTAGCGTGTCGAATTTTTCTTACATATGATGACGTCACGAGCGAGATTTAGTAATGTGTGAATGTTATTGACGAGCTCTTGCAAGAAAATTAACCTTTTTAGTTTCTGACTGACGCGTGTTTGCATAGCAATGGTCTCAAGCGGACTGACGCGTAAAACTTTGACCGTCGATCAAACTTTTGGCACGCAAGGTACACTTATACCGTCTATCTCGTTATAGGTCTGTGTTTATAACAATTCTCAACATGCTTATGTCGCGAAGCGGCATGTAGGCATGCTGTACCTCGTTGTACAATCAAATGTGCCCGTGATAAAGTTTTGCTGAATAGGGCTATTAGAATGTATACAAATTATTTAATATATGTACCAATGTGTGTTAAGTAAGTACCTGCGTTTGTTTGCGACAATAGTTCGGGTTCATTAACAAGGTGCTCCACTGGATGCGGGTTTTATCGCCATCTGCGACGCCACTGAATGTTAAAGGCGACACCATTCGACGAGCCAAATCGTAGCGGGCACTTGTGGCGCCATGGGGGTTAGGACTACGAACTAGTGTTAAAATATTTTGTAAAAAAAGTTTATTAATTAAGTATATTTTTTTATTTAGCATTTTATAGCATAGGTGCAAAAGTTTCTTATACGTTATGATTGCTTACATAAACTTTTACCAAGCGTTTGTATGCAAATGAATTCCACATTGCAATAATATTTCTCAACACTATGTGCGTCGTAAAATATGACGTAAGTATGTTAAAAATATTGACAACGTTTCATGGCCCATTGGTGTTATTAGTAGGAAATTAATGTTTTTTGTTTTTAGTTGTAGCTAATCAAAGTTTTCATTCATGCAGGTACTCTCATACCCCTTGTAAAGTCAGTTTTTTCTTATCAAGACGTTTCACACGTGCTTACGTTCCAGCTGTTACGAACCTGTGACGAATGCAACTTTAAACAGGCTTTAAAATGTCGTGCACCCCACCGGATCGGAACTATACAGGGGTCGGCCCGTGCCACCGCATGCGCCGGGGTGCGCACCCTGTCCCAACCCGCCAGTCCTGTCCCGACCTGCCGAGCGGACAGCCGCGCACCCCTGCCACCACAAACAGACGACGATCGCAAACTTTTTTAAGTCGAACTAACTTCAAAATTCTTTGCTGCAATTATTGTTTCAACAAACTTTTCTTTTCAACCACAAATAGTTTTAATAGTTTTTTTTTTAAATTTCTTTAAAAAGTTTCGGTGTGATGAAGGGGTGCCGCTGAGTCAGCAGAGGAGCAGAGCCAGGTATGACTCACTTATATTTTCTTGCCATAGTAACGCCCTAAGTGCGCACCTGTGATAGAAATTGCGAAAGCGCAGTGGGAACAACCCCACTGTGATTGCTACTTGTCAATAGATAAAAATAATTGTTTATGACATGTATAAGGTATGAGTTACAAGTTGTTGTTTATTGTTAGCACAAGTGCATATTTTATTGATTGGATTGTCAAGAATTTTATAAAATGCATGTTTCTAACATAACATTTATGCCAATTTCGTGTATTTATATTATCGAACACGTTTAAGCAATTTTTTGCAGCGGTGATAAAATAAAACAATAATAAATTAGAATTAAAAATTGATTATGTAAAGCCAGCTTAAACATTTATACAACCTTTAAAGGTCCTACTTTAAGATTCCAACAAAAATTCAAAAAATAAATTTAAAATGTTCATAAAAAAAAGGTTCCATTTGTAGAAAATTACCAAATTAATTAGGAATAACTATAGGGCCCGATAACAATTAAAACAAAACAATACTTATTTATTAAATAATTTCAATCATCCGTAATTTAAACAAAAGATTAATAAACAACGCGTATTTTACTTATCTAAATATCAGTTTATTAAGCTAATAAATATTAACTGTCCATAGCTCAAAAGTTAACCCCATCCTTGTTTATATTCAACCCCTAATTAGCTCACAAACTTACACGCTAGAGTTGCCCGGGGTATCGGTTACCTAGTTTAAAAGTTGTGCAGCGTCCACGGGAGTTGCAGGGTTTGCGAAGTTGTGAAGCCACGCGGCCACGGCCAGCCAGGTTAGGTTACATGTAACTACGACCGAACTAAGACCTTAGTAAAACATCCGTGTCTCGAAAGCATGGTAAAAATCTAGTTTTCGTAATAATTATATTAGCTATTCTTAATTAAAAAAATTACCGGTATATGCCTGTGGGCGTTTTTTGGCAATTCTTAATAATTCTAGACATCAAAACGTGGTTTGCAAAACTTTACTGTATCAAAACATTAAAACCGATTATTACTTAGTTTAAAAAAAAAAAAAATAGTAAAAAAAAATATATTCTACATTCTAATTTTTAACAAAGATATGGTTGTTAGAAAATAGATCTTAAAATTGAATCGGAAACTAAGATCTATGTTGTTTCTTTAGAAACGTCAGATCGTCATTGAGGAAATGATATAATTTGTGACAAGAGAGTTTTATTTTAATTTTTTATAAGAAAGAATAATACTATGATTTCTCGTGGTACTTAAGTTGTTTCGAT
This sequence comes from Chrysoteuchia culmella, assembly GCA_910589605.1. Classification (NCBI taxonomy): domain Eukaryota; kingdom Metazoa; phylum Arthropoda; class Insecta; order Lepidoptera; family Crambidae; genus Chrysoteuchia; species Chrysoteuchia culmella. The sequence continues at coordinate 10,115,928 of OU342661.1, read as the reverse complement.
ATTTTTTCCCAAAGTTTGTAAATGCAAATGCCCGTGACAGTAAAATAGTTTGTTTAGCCGTCGTCGATAACTGAATATACGAAACTACGATAGTTTCGTATACCTAAATGTCATTATTGAAAAAGGTTAGGCGTCAGACAGTCTACTCTCCTTACCCGTTTCGGATGACTTTCGTTTCGTTTTACTTTAATAAAATTAATTACACAAACAATGAAAATCTTAAAGTCTCCTGAAACTACGTAAACGGGCAACAAAAGTGCCTTCAGGCGTTCGTCAATTTTTGAAGTGAATACTTCTTTAGCGGCGTTGAGCACTTTTTTGTAATGGGTATAAAATCTTAAACTCGCGTCAGGACACGTGACCTGATCGAAAAAGCGTAGGACGGATGGAGAATGTTGAGGTGACAGGTTGACTATGGTCTCGGTTGCTTAGCGACAGACTGTTGATAATGTCTTTTACTTGTCTCTTGTTTTATTGTCAATATATATTTTTCGATTCTCTATAATAACTAATGTTTTCTTATATCTTATTACCTAACTTAACGTTCACTTTAATATGGTTTGTCATGTTTGTGTACGATAGCGCAATAAATGAATATTGTATTCTACCACATAAATGATAGTACTTTTATACTGATAAAGCAATTGGTGCAAAATTATTCCCTAACCATTCCAAAATATCAAACATGCTCAACGTTAATAATCAAGTTTTCACTTCTGCCGGCACTCCCGGAGTGCAACCCGTCTTTTTTTTTTATTTTATGAACCCTAATCCTTACTAATATTATAAATGCGAAAGTGTGTTTGTTTGTCCTTTCTTCACGCCTTCAGCAACCAATCGATTTGATTTTTGGCATAGAGTTAGTTGGAAGGACGGAAAGTATCATAGGCTACTTTTTATCCCGATATTCCCACGGGAACGAGAACCACGCAGGTGAAACCTCGGAAAACTAGTTTATTTATAAGCATACATTAGTTGAGTACTTGTACTATTAAGTATTCTGTGGTTGAGTTTCCTTCCCCCCCCCAATTGCAGTGTAGTTTGTTGGCAAGTTTACTCTAAATTTTCTTATAAATGTATACCTGGTTACATACAAACATAAATAAAACTAAGATAATATGTTAGTCGTCTCTCATAATATTACTCGCGGTAATTTTCATTCCATATTAGTCTTTATTTTCCACGATAATACTCGTACTTTATCTAGAATCTTCATTTTATTACTGCGGCTATATTTATCACTTTTACAATTATTTTATGTATCATTGGGTGCAGTTCAGGTTTAATTTACGTTATTTTAAGGTTTAATTTAGGTTATAACTTTTTAATTTTGCATTTTACAATGCTATTTTTATGTGATAAATATTAAACAAGAAAATATACTAGAAAAAAGCAACTAGTCTCATGTCGCCCTGACGGGATGGGCGGAAATGCACCGCCCGCCCGCCCGCAAATAAATGCAGATGCAACACAGTGACACACCTTGCACCTTCACCGACTATTCTACACGTGCTTCGCCCATACACGGAGCATCCTCAGGAGTTGTTAGACCGTGGTTAGACCGTGCAACCGAATTTATTTGCGAGCGGGCGGGCGGTGCATCTCGCATGTAAGTTTTCTTGCAGAATTAAGCTACATATTTTTCATTTACTGCTAAGATATGGATTTCCGCCAAGTACGTCTATCGTGGTACGAAATACTATTCGCATGATTGACACAATACTGCGCTCAGAGATGGTGGTAAGCCACCAGTGGATCCGATAGTTTTCAATAACGTCGTACACACTTCATGTGATTAATAACATATTATTAAGGTGTTACATTTCAAGTTGTATGAAATTAACACTTTCACGTATAATTAAAGGTGTATAAGGCATGGCTCGGAAGCCACGGGCCGACTACTATTTAAATATTCATATGAATTCGTATTCTAGCGTGTAATAATTTAAATGATTCTTGAGCAAATTTTAATTACATTTCCGTGAATCAGATTTTATGATCGTGATCACATTTGAATAAAATCAATTCCGGATTTTTATTTAAAATTAAGTGTTGTTTATGGTTTTTTGGGTTTCTCGACGTTTTGGCTTACCTATAAGTCTACCGGCGAAAAGTTATTATGTATACTGTTTCATTCGGATATGGTGAGACATTTACTGAGTATTTTAAATGTAATAATTTATACAATGTCAACTTTCTATTCTAAAGCTGAAACTGAATCTACTGCCAGTTCACAATTTAGCAGAAAGAGCTGCCAAGTAAACTCCGAAAAAGGAGTCGATAGTCGACTTCAGTTTTTTAATTTCTATTTTTGTTTTCTACAAAAGGAGTTAACCGTATCTTTAGGTCTACGTTACGGTCACTAATTGCGGAGTTTCGTATCTCACACTGAGTGAGACAGAATATTTATATATTTTTAAGCGAAACAATCGATAAAGTTATTTTTGCTCTCATGATGCTATTTGTCATTTAAAATGTATAACGGGCTTCGCGCCACAACTATATGACATGTGATTGGTATTGTGATCGGGACGCGTTTTGAATGGTATTGAATGAACGAAATAGAACTGTCTAAGCAAAGTGACACGAAAATATCTTTCAAATATATGGAGAAGTGTCAAATGAAGTGTCACCATATAATTCGTTCCGAGATAGCGACTCCAATTCCATGAATCGCTATCACATTCACTAAACTTTCAAAACGAAATTGCGATAGATTTTAAAATTAGACAATAGGGGGCTGGTTATACGGACATGAGGCTCTTTTTGCGTCACTTTGCTAAAAAACAACCTTTTTTTCATATAATATCATTGCCTACAATAATGACGTCTTTTACCTCAATGTTGTTAGATATCACATTCCACTTGCTACGAACCTTACCCTCGCAGGTTGTTTGCCGATGATAAATTTTAAACGAAAAATAGCTTATATATATATAAGATAGTAAAGTATCGGACACATTTATTTTTTATCAAATTAGTCTCTAATTTGAAGTCATGAACATTATTAAATTTCATAATTATGGTTTTGACTTCATTTATAATGTGTATAAGTTTAATAGTCTAATAAATTTACCAATTACTTAGTTATTTCAATATTTTTTTTAAGTTTACTATCGGACATCGTATGGTAGTATAGGACGGCCTTTAAAAATGTATTAATAGAAATGAGAATAATTCATTAACTGCTCTGAGTACCTTGCAAAGGTGTTAATCAGATAAGCTAATTAATATTTAGAATAGCGTAATACATAAAATGTTTTTTTTTTATTTATATATTTTTAGTTATTTATTGGTCATGATATACCTTTTTGAAATCTTAAAGATCAGCCCTTTAATTTGATAACCAACCCATATTGAAGTATTCTAAAAATATAATTTATTTTTCACTTCAAATAATAGCACCTCACAGCCGCCATGTTGGGTTTTTTTAACATCACTTACCTAAGAACACTTGGGCTGTTAAGACAAATCTAACGATATCTTAGTTAAAAAATCCGTTCAGCCGTTAGAGAAAATAGGTAAAATAATATCACATATAATCATACAACATATAAGATAAGCGCGAAAAACATAAACCTTATTTTGCAGTCGGGTAAAAAAAGGATAAGAAATATATTACGTAAATCTAAAATAAAAACGAGAAGCTCAGAGGTTTGTGCGGTCAGCGATAGTGGCGGTTAATATTTTGAAACGGTCGGTCAAGGGATGGGTGGCCTTCGTGCTTCGGGAAGGAGCGCTAAGCTGTTGGTCCCGGCCGTAGGTATTTACAGCGGCTAAAATCCACCAAACCGCATTAGGGCCCGCGTGGTGGGTCATGGCTCATTCTCCTTATCACCCATAAAGGAAGCCTTATGCCCTAGCAGTGGGGATATTAAAATACCTCATGATAATGGAATGCAAAAATAAAAAATCGTCTAACTTAGATTTTTAAGAAGATTTTTTTACGCAAAGGAATGGAAAAAAGGTGTTTTTCAAATATTTTGTTAAATAAATTATGAAAGAAAATGAAAAATCTTGAAAGGGTTTAAACTTACACACATACATACCTACAAGATACCCTTATTCCCTTGCAGTCGGGTAAAAGGTGTTAAAACAAAAAAAACCGGCCAAGTGCGAGTCGGACTCGCGCACCGAGCGTTCCGTTTAAAATTTTCAAAAATATTTTTTATTATAGGATGTAAGAAAAAATTTACGGTTTTCGCAATTTTTCCTTTATCTGTACTATAAGACGTTACTTCGTACCAAATTTCAAGATTCTAAGTTCACGGGAAGTACCCTGTAAGTTTTGATTCCCGTGCGAGTTTCGAAAATATACGGAAATTTGCGGCATAAACGGCTCTATCTTTTGATTGCTTTGGCTTAGATATAAATTTCAGTTTGATACCTCCACGCGTTCCTGAGAAAAACGGTCTTGACAGACGGACAGACGGGCAAACGGACGGACGGACAACGAAGTGATCCTATAAGGGTTCCGTTTTTTCCTTTTGAGGTACTGAACCCTAAAAAAAACATGAATTCGCATGATAATCGTAGCAAAATACTTATGTTTGGACATGCTAAGATTAGCCTGCGGCGGTCAATATGGTACGTAAGTTCGTACATTCGAGGAACTTAGGTAGGCTGAGGATTTTAAGGGATTGTTATTTCAAAAATGTAATAGATTTATACAAAACGCTTAAATTGCAAACAAACATTAACAGGTATTTCATTTGAATAATAAATGCTTATTACCATAACGTTAATACTTTACGAAATCACGTTTTCCATAAAAAAATCTCTACTGGGCCCCTAGCCAGAGTAACAATTCAAAAACGATAACGAAGTTCGAAAAGAATTAAATGTATGGGATTGGCGGATTGGCACAATCTGCGCTAAATCACGTAGTCTTACCGCATGTTAATTGGTGCATATAGACCGTTGCGATTTGAATTATCGTTTCGCTACATAACGATGTTACTTTGTCTACGGGCCCTGGTCTACCGGGAAGTTCTCCGATTTACGTACCTACCTCTCGCACACGTAGTAGAGATGAAACATTTAAAATACATAAGCAGAGAAATGACAGCAGGCAGCCCCGCCTCTTCACGCCGCCGCCGCCCGCCCGCCCTCCGATATTATGGAGATTATTCATTCCGCCCAATATACTCGGTTAGGCGGATTGAATAATTATTTGGGAGGATTGAATAATTATTTGGGAAATAAATAACTTAGTAGGTACCTAGAATCGGGGAACTTCCCGGTTGACCAGTACTTTTGTAAAAGTAATAATTAAATGTAATAATAGTAATAATTTATTATTCAAATAAAATACCTATTAATGATCTATTATTTGTGATATACCTCAACGTTTTATTTAAATGACTTTTTTGATAAAGCTTCCTAAAAAAACTTTACTGGGCTACCGGGAAGTTAGTCGACTGTACATACTTTATGCAACATATTAAATGTATTTAATGTTTTTGATGGAGTCAATTTTATTCTTTGAACCGTTTCAAGCGGATTTTCTATAGTACATATTAGATTTTGCAACACACCGATATAAACAATATCAAGAAGTCATAATGGACTTACAATAACCTTAAAATGCTGACTGTAATATGTAACTTTATAAAATTTGTTCAGAATTTCCGTTAAGAATAATTAGGCTGTTGCCGCACATAATATCTACTCTCTTCAACCGACTTTAAAAAGGAGGAGGTTCTCAATTCGACGGAATCTTTTTTTTATGTATGTTACTCGATTACTCGAAGGCGGCTGGACCGATTTGGGTAATTCTTTTTTGTTAGAAAAGGTTTTCTTTCCATGTGGTCCCATTGTCATTATGTCAGGATCTGATGATGGGATCCTGGAGAAATCCAGGGTACTCTTCAAATATTATAGGCACTCCTATACTGATTTCGGTGTTTTCTATAGTAACTCATGCATGTGCTTCCGGAAAGTACCATTTGGTGAAGTGGTACTGATGATGAAGATACAAATGGTCATCGGAACTATTAAATACTTCGCATTTCACGGAAGCGATACGATTACTTTGATGTGGATCATAAGAAATTTATGCTTGACTTAAAAATTCAAAATTGTGAAATTTTGCGGTCATTTTTCTTGCCTTGGCTGGCAAACTCAACTCCAAAAGGTTTATTTTTTGCTTTTTAGTTTTTGAAGTCGGTTTTAATTTTTTTGATTATCCTTTTATTACGTTTTTACCTTTTTTTACCACACCTAAGTTGCAACTTAAGTTTCGTTAAAGAATTACCTAATAGCGGACCTCTATTTTTTTATCACTTGTTGCGCGAGTTTTGAGGCTACGAGGAGGCGATCAGGCGATTAGCGAAGCTATGTATTTACGTGCAAAACCGCTATTACGGAAGTACGGAAAATACGGAAAATCAAACGTCGCGCGAAAATCAGTAGAAACCTCGAGACGAGTGGTTCAAAAATAGAGTTCATGCACTGCACACGGTCTATTAAAAGCTGTTACAACTTATTTATGTCACTTTATCAACTAAGTAAGCCCACATTCGAAACTTAATAGCTATGTATATTTATTTGTGAAATCTGCAAAAAAAACTACACCAAATACTCTTCCCATTTAGGTACTGTGCTTGTTAAAAACTTTTTCTCATAATCCTCCTTGCAAAAGCCAAGCTATTACCATGCAGTTCGTAATTTATTCATGGCCGCAGCCTCTCGAAATATGACAGAGTAAACATTTCCGAAAGGGGAGACAGGGCGAGGGTGAGCGTGGGAGCCGCGATCTTGTCGGTAATTAGGTAACGCAATAACCCTACCTACCCTACACCAGTCGGGATTACGTTGACGTTCTGAGCTTGTTAGAACTAATGCTGTTGGTTCGGATTAATTGTTTAGTGGTGTTTTACCTTATTTTGTTATCTCTATGTCAATATAAATTACATTACGCGGACGTCTGCGAATTATTTTGGTCTTATTTTATTTTATTTTATTTTACAATATTTGTCTTGATCAATAGTAAAGAATACGGAAGTTCGTTTGCTGCAAAAGTCAAGCAAAATTTAAAGATTAAGCTTAGTAATTACCTAAAAAGATGAATGTAACTCCTTGGTATCCTATCGGACTATATAATTTATTTTCCACAAAGAAATTAACGGAAATTTATTCCATAATGTTTTATAATCTACTGTGCATTTCCTAAGTAACATTTGGGACTCGTTATTGTAAAAGCAACTGATATTTTATTTTTCCGTAAGAGTGAATTTGAACAGAAAATCTTTGAATCTTCTCAGAAATCTTTCCATAAAATAAAGAACCAATCCAATCATAGATCAAATTGAATAAAAGAGGATGAAAAATATCAAAGATTTTTAGAATTTTATTTCGAATCCGATCAAATCAAACTAAGTGTAAAGTTGCTGAAAAAGGTGTCAAAACAGAAAATGAGTTTTGCCACGGAAAGACCGAAACACACGTGAAATATATTGATTTGTCACTGTTTGCCTTTTCCTTTAGTGTCCGAACAATGGGTGCACTTTGTTAAATTATTTTAGACAAACTATCTTTTGTTGCAGAGATGGAAAAATGTGAACGAATGAAATGGACATGCCAGTGAATAGAAATACCGACAGAACATGGAAGCAGCATTGCCACAATTCCATCGATTAAATTCTTCTCGTTTTTATCAACATTATGTTGTTCCACCTGTTCGCATTTCTACAGACTATCTCCACGACATTATACCACAGCAGCATCCTACATTGCTTCAGCAATACTTGGCTTATTACAATGAACCTTTGGTACCTCTCGACTTATCTCTCAAGTCGACTACTCCTATCACTCCTCCCTGTACACCCCCTCCTTCACAAAAACGAAAGCCCACTGATGATAAACCAACAAAATCACCTAAAATATTTCGTCATTTTGAGGAACCTAAAGAAAAAGAAGAATCCGAAAAGAACGTAGAAAAGCGAAAAGTCGACGATGAAAATTCTAATGACAGTGACAGCCCAGAAGCAAAGAAGCTTAAATTCACAAAACAATTCTTCGATGAACTTAAGACGTGTTTACCGCCTGAAATAGAAACTCCATCAAGAAGTGCAAGAAATTCCCCAGATGTGGTTGAAGTAAAAGATGTTGAAGATCGTCCTAAAAAAACTCCTAAACCAGCATCTCAACCCGCCAAAAAAAGCAAAGCCGTGCGCAGACTTATGTTCGATGAAGATAAAACCTCCCCTGTGTCTGGAACGATAATACGAGATTTAGCTGAAGACGAAACTTTAGTTGTAAGAAAGGTACGAGTTTTACAAAAATATTTCTTGCATTCAAAGCAAATTTAAAGAATGTTTATAAATCACCAAAGCTTAAGTTGTCCAGGAACTATTAATTAAACATTCCGTCCGTGCCACTACAGTGGGTCGCGCCGCAGCTCTCCTTATCGGTCGAGCAATTAAACTCGTATGAAATCGCGCGCAGTGTTATGTTTTTGCGATAATAACAGCTTTAAGGGTAAACCGCTACGGTTTCAAAGGGGGTGTGCCCTCGGGACATTAAATACGAAATAAATCGTCGTTTCAATGCTCTAACCTCGAACATTTTTCTTCAAATTGAGATAGTGTGCTGTAACGTTTCATTTGAAGGCAATAAAAATGATTTTAATGGTGTGCAATTATTTAATATTCGTAATTGCTGTAGGGGTTTATATCATGAAAGAGTTGCATGTAATGTTTTGTTTTTTTATTGTAGGGTGATATAGATCCTGCCTTCAATGTAGTAGAGGTGACCGAGGAGGCCAAGGCATTGATAGCGTCTATAGAGAATCGTTTGGGCCGATACATCTGCAGACTTTGCCGGCGTCTGTACAGTGACGCGTTTGCTCTGGCGCAACACCGGTGTTCTAGGATAGTACATATTGAGTACCGCTGCCCAGAATGCGATAAGGTAATAATTGAACAATATTTCAGACTGCAAAATATTTTTGTAACAGTTACTATTATATTCTACATATACTAACTAATAATAGAAAATGAGTAACAAACAAAATCATTCTGACATACTCAGAATATCCCTTTAAAATATGTGCATTACTAACAAACATCATTATCTACCCCGGGAATTAGATAAAACTTATGGTATTGATATTATATTTTTTTTGGTTAACATCGACTATCGTACCAATAATGTAGGAATCGTGTGGGAATAATAGGGTAAAGTAGCGTGTTCGACATTTGCCATATTTCCATGGGAAGTGGAGAAGAGTGGCGAAATGCTTTTGATAATAATTACCTATCGCACAACGTTACATATCAATTATTGATATGTAACGTTGTGCGTGACTAAGGATAATAACTAACATATTTGAATTAGGTATCATTAACAGTTCCACCTTCAATAGAAAAAATTACACCTGTGTAAATATGCTGTCATACCGGTGTAAAGTAGGGCCTAAAAGCTCAAATATTTTTTTTTGATGAATGAAAAAAAAATGGAAATGAACCATAAGAAAAGCTTGTGTCTCGTTAACTTTAACGCATTTGGCACTTCAAATAGTTTTCTTTTTTAGCTTTATTTGCCTAGTCTCTAACACGCCATATTGTAAAATAAAGAAATTCTTATAGATTTTCTTATAGAACTTGCAGGGTTAATCCAAAACCTCAGTTCTTTATAACTGAAATTAATTTCTTATTAGATATAGATTAAAAAAGTTCGTTTATCAAAAATCATTTTAAGTAACGTACGTGCGAAAATTTAAGAAGTGATTAAGTTTACAGATAGTAAAAGACTATATATTTCTTTTTCTATTCTTCATATCAGCCGCATGACACCCATACTCAGCAATCCGTCTTGCAGGTCTTCTTGCGGAAGTAAGCACATAATGCTGTCCTTCTTAGTTAGATATGGACTCAATAACACTTTAAACTTTCTTGGTTACTATCACTAACATTATTAGGAAAAACGGGTTTTTTACCATGTTTGCATTTTGGCGCAGTTACGTGCACCATGATCACGGAGTAGGTAACTGCAGAGTAACAATAACTCTGTGATCATGACGCATGGTAACAACAAACATGGTAAAAATCCCGCTAAAATGCGCTAAGAGATGGTATGCCCCCTGATTCTATGCCCGATTCTATCAAATAATGGTGGAACGTTTTCCAGGTATTCAACTGCCCTGCCAACTTAGCTTCCCACCGACGGTGGCACAAACCCCGAGTGCCAGGAGCTACCAAGCGCCGCGACCCTGCACCTTCAGACGCCGGTAGATTCCCTTGCCAGCGCTGCGGCAAGCTGTTCCGGAGGCAAGCGTATCTTCGCAAGCATCTGCTCGCTCATGACCAGCCAGATAATGAAGAGAAAGAACCATCGGCGTTTAGACAGGTTCAGGCGGACTATTCTACTTATACCACGGTAAGTGGTCACAATCGCAATTGGAGGATTCAAAGACTTGATGAATCTTACAATTTATGACCCAATTATGGAATTAAATAATAGTCTAATTAGACCGTTAGCGCAGTGCTACTGCTACTGATCATACAGGCCGCGCCAAACTTTATTGCGAGTCCGAAGTTGGTCGCAAGACGCGTCGCAGTAGCTAATTTTGGGTGTCAGCGGGAATCATCGGGACGTAATGCTGCGCAAGTAAGCACTCGCAGCTAGCTTCGGACTCGCAATAAAGTTTGGCGCGGACATTACCTATAGTCGGATTTTTTATTCAGAGTAACTTGACAGGTGACAATGTCACTTTGTAAAAATAATTCCGCTTTAAACTGTTTTCCGTAATGATTTGCGCTGATCCAGTTCTAGTTCAGTAAGTATTGATTCCATTCACGCACATAAATTCAATAAATATTATCATTATACCTACTTCAGAATTATTTTTACAAACTGACATACACAACCTGTCATATGACTCTACTGAGTTAAAGATCCGACTATAGTTGCTGAGCAAGGGGTCGTGGATTTGATCCTGACGCGAGATAAAACATTTATGCGATGTAACTGTAATGTTATTCCAAAAAAATGAGTGTGTGTGTGTCCATGGATGCGTAGAAAACTCTTTTATCATAAGTAATGGAATCATTGAGTAATAAACTTTTCAACAAAATGTTTCTACTGGTCGAATGGGAAGTTTCCCGATTGCACTCATGTGATGTTGACCAATATTTGTTTATTTAATAAATAGATAAAGCAAATAAGAGAATGATAATAAAAAAAATATAATATGGATTTAATATTAGGCTGAAAGCTGTCTGAACCTCAAAACTAATTGTAGAATTCATCATTACGAACAACTTTTGCATGGAAGCAACCCTCAAATCATGAAAACAGCTGCTCCTTATCGAAATTTCAGGGTTTTAGGGTGGCTTACATCCATTAACAGCTGTTTAAAAGAAATCTATTATGTAGCAGCTGTTTTTTTTGCGCAATTTCAGTAGGTTAGGATGTCTGAACTATAATCTGTGTACGTTATTCCAGGAGAATCTTCGAGACAGCAACTTCAACACCTTCTGGAGCAAGATCCCGCCCCCTCCGCCAGATCTGAGCTGGGAGGGCGTGGCTACTCGGTGCGCCTCGTCTTGCTCCTCGGAAGACTCTCGGAGTCTCGACGTCACGGGCTCGGAGGACGAGGGCGGCGGGGTGGCGGAGGGGTGACGACGGGTGCTGCGGCCCGTGCCGCGTTTCCCCACCTACGCTCCGGTACCTGGCTCTCTGTATTACAATTACGGCCATGAGAGCCACCTTTATTTTTCTTAGTTTTCTCGAGTTACAATGGACAGTTTCAATAGCCTATCGCTAGTAAAATATAGGCTGATTTTGGTTTAGTTCGCTAGCAACCCGACACTATTTTGGTTACTAATACACTCACCGGCAGATCTAATCGCCCACCCCTTTATTTTCATACAAACATGCTCACTGTGAAAATAGAAAAAAAAAACATTTATTCTGACATTACACAAAGGTACACATTAAACACTTGAACGTTATTTGAAACTTTATGCTTTGAGAGAGGCACCTATCTGTTTCCTGTAGGCTTCCGTCTTTTTGCTGCGATATTGAACCTTCTTACTCGCACATTCCCGCACATCATCCGCTCCCCCTTTCACCGGGCAGGTATTGGGGGAGCGATGCGCGTTTGCCTCATTGCAAAATTAAAAAGTTATAATGTAAATATATTTCTGCAAAGATCTGTACGCTAATGTTGTTGTATAACAAAAATATCTATCTAGGCAACTGACGTCAGATATGCCTATCCATTACTATAGAAATGTTATTGAAATTTTCTTGACTTGGAGATGAATAGTGCTATGTAAATACTAGTTTGGTTTTCATCTCTTCCTTTCTTCGTTTTTTCTTTATTTCGATTACGAACAGAATTTGCTAAAACTAAAATTACCACCTAATACCTACATTCTCTTGAAAAAATAAAACTAAGTTCACACTAAATGTTTTAATCATCGTGTAATTGTAACTATTGTAGGTGTAGCTATTATTAAATTATAATCGTTTTTAGTTAAGAGGCCCGCGACACGTCAGTCTCCCAAATAAACGAAACACCAGAATAATTTAAAATTTAAGAATCATCACTGTACTTGTGACGTTATTGGGACTAGGACAGTATTTATCTAGGTTTCTATTAAAAAAGAATCCAAAAAAACTTACCCAATAAAAAAGAAATCAAATAAAACTGCAATTCGCATTTATTTTAAATTGGGTAAGTATTTAGGTTTATTTTTATAACCTAGATACTAAACCTAAATAATTACTGTCTTAATACGAATAACACAAGTACAGAAAAAACATTTTGGTATTACGTTAATATGGGGAGCTGCCCGGTCGCCGCCGGGCACTTAACTTTTCTTTAAATACGATATCATACAGTAATCGATCATCAAAAGACCGAAGCAATTAAGTATTACTCTAAATAATAAATCATTAGGCGCTCACTACTAAACTCTTCTTTCTGTCAAATGAAATTTTAATTTCTAAAACTTAGTTGTCAATTTCGATTGTAAATATTTTTTTAGATTTCTAACTTTAATATAGTTAAGTAATTATGTACAAAGTTAGCTTTGTTGCGTTGCAAAATACCAACGATCTCCTACAGCAGCATTCCAAAATAATAAACATAGTGATGTTAGACATCTCTATTATTAGATACTTATTTATTAGTTTAAATATAGGAAACATTGAAAATGTTTAAATAATAATAGTTGATAAAATATCTATGTAATGTTATAACATTATCAGTTTTAAGAATTTAAGAACTGTATTAGAATGGCAGTTACAAATTAAATTAAAAATACAAATATTTTATTTGCATAAACACAGTGATGTATGTGTATTTTAAATCTCGGTAGCTCAGCGGTTAGAGCATTGGACCGGATTTCCAAAGGTCGTGGGTTCGATTCCCATCTGAGAATTCACTTGTGGCCGAGTTAATTTTTTCCAATATTTTTCTATTTAAAAAATTATCACAGTGATGTAAGTCTTTTCAAAACATCAATCACGCTCCTAATCCCGTCTCCAACACCACATTTGGCATTGCTCATTACCCGTAGTACGAGTTTAGCAAACTTTAATCGTTTTCGAAAACTATCGCCTTGTCTCTTTCATAACCATACACTGCTTTACCGACATAAGTAGAGCATGCGATCGTTTATGATTTTGTAATTTTTGCATTTTTCAATGCTATTTTTATACTTATGGTAAATTTTAAATAGAACTCGGCCACAAGTGAATTCTCAGACGGGAATTCCCGTCTGAGAATTCACTTGTGGCCGAGTCAATTTTTTCCAATATTTTTCAATTTAAAATGTACCATATAAGCATCCGATAGTTGTTAGAAATGTTGACAGTAAATGTCAACTCGTACTAAGGGGCTCAGCAGATGCTGACTTTTGGTGTCGGTGCCAGCCAAGGCATTCTACATTGCACTTCTATTAACTATATATTTTTTTGGCCTTAGCTAGCTAGCACCGACTCCAAAAGTTTTATTTTTTACTTTTTGAAGTCGGTTTGTTTTTTTTTATAAAATGTTTTTTATTTAAAACTTATTTTTACTCTTAATTATTATTAATTCACTTTTATTTTGGAAATGCATTAAATTGTAACATTTGTATATAACACCGTAGTAAGGTGAATATACTAGAAAAATCCGACGTGTTCTCATAGGTCTCTGTAGCATAATTGGTTGGTGCATTGGGCCCAATTCCCAAGGATGCGGGTTCGAACCCCGTCAGGGCGACATGAGACAAGTTGCTTTTTTGTAGTATATTTTCTTCTTTAATATTTGTCATTTGTATACAATGTTTATGTGATAACTTAGTTTATATAAAAGGTTATACATAGTTATTAGCACGATCTCAATGCACCTTTTTGTAGTTTAATAATAGAATTTAGACATCACTGTCACCTATTTAAATAGTAATGGTGTAAACCGTAATATTAAAATCTCAAATCTTAGTTTCATTTATATAAAAATATAAATTCAAAAGTGTTATCTTTCAACGACTTTTATACTTTTTTCCTGTTACTCTCTATTTCAATTGAAGCGTTTTAATGTAATTTAAAAACAATTAATAAAACATATGTACTAAAAAATACATTAAGTATTAGGTCTTTATCTATTTACATTCCTGACTTTTTGCAAAAGGAAAATCGAAAATAGATTTAGATTTAGTTCGGTAAATAATGAAACTAATATATTGTCAGAAAACATAAGTAAACATAAGATCAACGTAAACGTACCAGTTAATGTTAAGTAAATTAATCAGTCGCAATGTATTACATCAACTATCATTAAAAAGTTCTATAGAAATCGGAAATTTCATAGATTAACACCTAATACTTCCTGAGCCGAATCGTTGCATCGATCGACTCAATGGTTGTCACAATCGATTGAATGCAATAGCATATTTTTAGATCCGAACCCCAATCTCATAAAGTTTTCAATGCATACTTGCATTAGTATTGCCAGGTCAAACACAAGTAGGCCGACTACTTTTACAACTTTGCTTTAAAGTAATTTTACAAGTAGAAGAAGGTTGGTATTACTTACGTGTTTTTTTATATACATAGAAAAAAAAATGATTTGGAAAAAAAAATATGCCGTTCGACTTGTTAACATGGTCTGATTAAAACCCAATAGCTATGGGATTTAAAAAAAAAACACGTTGTATAACATTAAAGAACTATCTAGTCACTATCTAAGTAATTATGCTTAAAGGATTTTTTTTAAATTTAACTAAAGTGCATAGTATTTTCTTTGCATTTACGATGCAAAAGTGATATTTTTTTATATTAGAAAACGTTGAGGTATACTCGTAAAACCTAAGTAATGTTGCTAGAGTCATTTAAATTTTGAATACTGCCTTTACATTGCTATTTTTAAGTTTAATTTTATATACAAAAGTTATTAGATAAACCGAGGTATTTCTAGTCATTTTTTAAGATATTTACACCATTATTCATAAAAATATAAAAAAATTTAGTCATGCTTAGGTAAGTTAAGAGGCCGGCGACCGGTCAACTCCCCATACTAACAATACCCACATGATTTGAAATTAGAGCATTATTTTCTGTACTTTTGATGTCATTCGGATTAAGACAGTATTTGTCTAGGTTTCCATTAAAATAATCCTAAATAGTTATCCAATTAAAAATAAATTCAAATTGCAGTTTTCATAAGAAAAAAAAATATTTACATATTAATCGAAATAACATATAACAAGTACAATCAATCCTGCTCAAATGTTCGATTATTTTGGTATTACGTTTGTATAGGAGACTGACGTGTCGCGGGCCTCTTAAGCAGTGCTGCTGTCACTTTAGTCTCCTAGTAGTTACATTGAAAGTGACAGGAACATTGAAAAACACTACTTAAATATCTTTATGAAGGGAAGTTTTAGCTTTGCTTTTACAATGCCATTTAAAGATATATTTTTTTATAGTGGAAAAGCCAACTGGCCTCTACATCTCCTTCTCGGTGGTGAGAGTAGAGTTTTGTTATGTACTTAGGGTATAATTTTTTTTTTCTAGTCATTTCAAGTATTTTTCTAGTCAACAATACCAAGTATTTTGTTTTAAAAGTCAAATCTTAAAGTTCTAGTCATTACATTAGTCATGTCCTTCTTTTACGATTTAAAATATTAAAACAAACTACCACTAAGTAATTAAAATTACAAAAAAGAAAATATAACTTAATAGTCATTTTTTTCTAGTCATTTACTATTAAGTATAAGCAAAAGAAAATTTATAATTTGATCTGATCTCATAAATTTCTAGTCAATATTAAAAAAATGTAATTGAATACTTAGTCAATTTTTTCTAGTCATTTATTAAATAAGCAAAACAAAATTTATAAATTGATGATCTCATAAATTTCTAGTCAAGATCTTTATTTACAAAAAAGTGCAAATGTCAATTTAATAGTTTCTACTCAAAATTTGTGTTTCTAAAGTTATCTCATGTTAGTTTATCTTATTAAATAGCTTTTGTGTAATTCTAGTCTCGATTAATTTTGAATATTTGTTTGATATCTACCTAGTCATTCTGTAATTTTCTAGTACCTAGTACGATGAAAATACTTAAAAAAAGAAACAAACTTACATGCAGGAATCGATTGTGACAATTTTCACCTTTTTTCTTATTTACCTAATTATATTTTCTTTTCTTAGTTCCTATTATTTTTGACTGTGATGTAACAGGAAAAAAGTCGAAACTCATTAATATAACGAACATATCAATTTTATACTTTTCTTAAAAGCGTATTCGAAACCTATATGAAGTGATTTTATTTTATATAGAAAACATAATATAATATAATTAAGATGCGAATGAAACTTGTAAATTATTTATAATAAATAGATTTATATAATTGTCAGAGATAGTTTAATCATATAAAATGTCTATCGAGTGGAATCTAGTCAGTGTGTTTTTGAAACGCGTTCCAAAGATTTGTAAATAAGAAAACGCTATTTATAAAGTAATTAATTTTTAAATAGGTACATGTAAGTAAGATAAATCTTATTGTATAGTAGAGTATAAAAATATCTGAACATATCTTTTAATTGATATTAGTCTAAGCGCTATACCTTACTAGATTTTGTTAAAGTTTAATTTTAACTATAGGTACAAATTTTCTTCTGGCAAATGTCTTTATTAATATGTGTTTAAGATCCTGTTGTTTCATTTGCACCACCAACTTGCAACACCAGTGGTGCAAATAAGAGTAATTGGTTTCGTTTGCATCACTAATATTAATACAACTACTTCAGCATGATTTCTTCGTCGGTCCTAGATATGGTATCAATATTTTTCATATTTACGGTATGAATTATGGTATAAATATTATATTTACATCTGATAAAATAACTTATTGAAAATGCAATTATAATAATATATTGTACTCGTAATATTTTGATTAGCTACTTAAATAATTATTTGAACAAAAATCTGTAACATAAAGTTACACTTTAGGACTAGGTTACTACTTTCACTATTACGAAAAACGGGATTTTTACAAAGTTTGTATTTGTTGTCAAGTCAACGATATTTCGGATCGACAACAAATAAAAACATGGTAAATATAAGTTTTTCGTAATAGTGATAGTGATTATGACTATGAAAGTTTAAAATATTATTAGGCTATTACTTGTTGTATGATCATTAGATATAGGTATTAGTTCTTCTTAATTTCAATTAATGTAAATATTACTTGAATGATATGTTTGATTTTCTCTCACTTAGAAAATTAGGCAATGTGTAGTTATTTGTAGATATATAATGAAACCTATTAAATAAACGTAATTAAAATCGTTTGTTTAATTTTTTTTTACATCTGATAACCGCTTTAAAAAACTTACTTAGGTATCTGAAACTGGCGATTGTTCTTAATTTCGACTGAATGTGTAAGGTTTGTAGTTATTGATTTTACTCAGAAAACACAAGAGCAGACCAGCGGGCCCACTGTCATCTCTTAGCGCTCTATTGTTTCAATCTTACCATTTCTTACTATGACCCTCATTATGCAAATTTTTCCGTTCGAAGTTTTGTGACGTCTTCGGTCAATCTTATTTTTTATGTACCGGCTACACGCTCCTTCGTGACTGCGCAGTCCAGGCAGCGCAGTCAGCAGGCATGTTTTCTACCTGAAAGCAAGGTAGAAAGTAAGGCGGAAAGACGGTGCTTGTAGCCGGGACTTTAGCAAACAGGTTGGGTACTCACTATTTCCAACCTCTTTTTAGCGTACCAGACACTAGCTAAGAAGAGGTTAGTAGTAGTTATTATGGGGTTTTAGTATTTGGTATTTTTTGTTTTCATTTTAAATTTTCCTTTTTGAAGTCGGTTTTTAATTTTTTTATTTAAGTTGCGTCTTCAGGTTGCGGAAGCCATGAGACACTTGGTAAATCTGGGCTGTTAGGTCCATTAGCACCAAGCCAAGTTTCGTCTTCAGGCTACGGAAGCCGTTAGACACTTGGGAAACCTGGACTGTAAAATCAATTACTAAAGATCGAACCTTAAATCTAGGGATTAGATGGTAAACAAATTTCCTTACCAAAAAGATTGAATCTCAACAAACTCTAGATCAATTCTTAGAACAGAGATGTATAAATCTCCGACTGATTCAAAATCTACTGGGTTTCCAACAGAATTTCTCCAACTAGGTATATACCAGGCAGTTTCACTGCTGCTACTCACAAATATTTTTACGCCGATACTCTCGAAACTCAAAATAGATTCTTATCGAGTTAGCCTAGAGATGATGAGGTGGTGCGCGGAGCCACAGACTACTCGGCAAAAATAAACGAACCTCCAGCTACTCATTCCCTAGCGACGGACCCTTCGGATTTGGGTTGGGGTTGCCCATCTGTCTAGGCGTGTAGTAAGCCCACTAAAGACGCAGTCGCACAGCAATAGAAATACAAATATTCGCAGTCCTGACAGCCCTGAGACTGAACGCACAGTTTCTCAGGAACAGTCATGTACCAGTTCATTCAGACAACTAGCAATTAGAAGCTGCTAAGATGATGTGCTATAATACAGTCGATCCGAAATGTCCTCAACCTACCAATATCACATTTTTACTACTATCTTGACCTTTTAGTACTATCTTAGTACAATCTTGATCTTTTAGTACTATCTTAGTACAATCTTGACCGGTTATAGGCCATTGGTTACTAACCGTGCTTAGTGATATTTGCACACTAACTATATAATTTGTGTTGTTTGTGATATCGGAATCAAGGCAGCTCCAGGTGGCTATACACCTGCCGTGGCCTTTTAGGATGGTTATTCGAGCAACCAATAGTACAAAATA
The DNA here is from genome assembly GCA_910589605.1 of Chrysoteuchia culmella. Lineage (NCBI taxonomy): Eukaryota > Metazoa > Arthropoda > Insecta > Lepidoptera > Crambidae > Chrysoteuchia > Chrysoteuchia culmella. Next base: position 10,096,637 of record OU342661.1, on the reverse strand, counting down.
CTTTCTCGGGAAAATTGCAATCATCCAACACATTTTTTCTTTATAATCATTACACAATGGTTTAGTACCTGCCCAAAAAAAAGAGAAAAAAAAAGACGGAGCTCCTCCTTTAATACATATTAATACATTTTCTCCATCATAATCACATAAATTTTTGATTAATTTTGATTTGAAATTATTTTTGTTATAGAATATTAAAAATTAAGACGGAACATGTATTTATGATTCATTAATAACAAATTTAGTCACTTAATCATCATAGCAGTGTTAATTATTTTTCACCAGCAGATAACAAACACGTCTTCATAAACAATGCTGTATATTTTCCGGAGGCACTTCATTATAACGGTTTTACATAAAAATAAAACCGATATTATGTGCCGAGAGGGAAAACATACAGCATTGCAAGAAGTTCTTCCTGGTGAAGACTATTAAATATGGCGGTGAGCGGGTCCCTGCACTTGCTGGCGTTACTAGCGACACCTAGTGGACAACCAGCGGAAGTACGAGTTTGTCTATGGAACGAACCACAGACCATCAACATAAAGCTAAGTACACACTGCTTCTTCATAAACAATGCTGGATGTTTTCCCTCTCGGCACATAATATCGGTTTTATTGTTATACGTACCTAAAACCGTTATATTATTTCACGTTGTCATTGGATCGTGCCTGTTTTAGAGGCTGTTTAATTTCTGTATTTGGGCTGGTAATCCTGGATGGGGGTTCTTAATAAATATAATAAAAGACTATTTCTTGAGACACACTTATTGGGAAAGCCATTACAAGAGACCGGAGGGCAAATGTGTGAGTTTGCAAATGTCTAAAGCTAAACGTTACCATCGCGTCAGAGTAAAATTTTGACAGATAGCCTTAATGCATTATGAATAAGGTTGAAAATAAAACTCTTTTCGCAAACATTGACGTAAGTGAGTAAGGTTAGACAACTCACACTAAGAACTCAGATGTAACAATCTTACATTAATGTTTTATTCATCAGTAAAGCTTAAGGAATGACTGAGATAAAGCCATATTACAATTTATTGTGTAATATACAACAGAGGCAACACGTTTTTTCTTGACTAAATGCGTGACATGCTCCTCCTAAACTCATTCTAGATGTGGATTCTAGGTTTTGATGTTTTAAAGGACGCAATATTAAAAAGCTGAAGAGTTTGTCTCAGGAACTACCTACTAGAGCGAATAAAAAAAATTACATAACGGTAAAAATATTCCTTTTGAGAGCTTCCGTTGCGTTCGCTGAGTAAGCGGTTGAAGTTACGCAATAATCGGATCGATGTAGACGGAACCCTTAAAGGTTAAAAAAAACGAGTTAGCTTAAAGCCTACCTTATTTCTCGCCCGAGAGGCTAGTAAATAAATAAATGAACATTGAACAGTGACTGACGTCTCTAAGATTACTATTTCAATGAAACGACCTTAACAATTTACGCAAGAAAAAAATATAAATTACGTAGATTTGGTAGCAGTTGTGTTCTTAAAATAATATTATAATGCAAATCAGTAACCGCTTGGTCTGATAATAATATTTTGCTTTAATTATTTGGAGAAAATTATATTGTTATAGATTTTGTGGTGTTCATGATGCTGCATTATGCATAATTCAATATTGAGTTTAAAGTGCTAGTTTATAACCAACTGTCCTAATAACTTTTAATACCAGTGTGTAACCGATATATTAGAAAATTGAGAAAAACATTGTGCTTAATATTCCATTTTCTTTATTTATTATTTGGTAGGTAGTACGGTGGGTTTTATATCCCATCCAAACTTTCATACCAAATGAAAAAAAAAAAAAAATTATAACAGCTCCATCTAAATTACGGTCATGAAATAGTATATTTAAGAAAGCATTGCTCGGTGCGACAGACCGCCGCTTTTGCTCCAGAGCTCCCAAGATACGGTCAAACGGTTTGATTCAAACCGATTGACTCACACGTTTTGAGCGAGATTCTCCCCTCAAACTAGCTCTGTAAACAATGGAACTGGTTTGAGTCAAACCATTTATTGTTTCGGAAGCCCTGTGCCACCCCAACACGTGAATCGCAAGCGAGGGGTGAATAAATTATCCATATTCGTATAGATGGAGCTATTTTATTTATCTCAAAGCAAAATAAAACCAACCATTTCTTGCTTTAGGTAGTTTTTTTTCATTGATTGTTTACTAGCGGCCGCTCGCAGTTTCACACGCGTGATTCCCGTTCCCGTGGGAATATCGGGATAAAAATTATTCTATGTTCATAACTAGGCTATCTACTATCAGTGTACCAAATTTCATCCAAATCCGTTCAGTAGTTTCGTTCACATAAAAATAGCATTGTAAAATGCAAAATTAAAAAGTTATAATTAGATGGCTGTTTCATCTTAATCGATAGTCAAACTGGGTATTTTAATTGTGGAGTTCTAACACCCGTGTGCAATGCAATATCTTTTTGTCTTTTTTGTTTTTTCTGGTGCCTCCATCACTCACGACACAGAACTGATTAGATTTCCAACAGATTAACAGCACAGAATAAACAATAGTACCTTACGGTATTAACAGTTTACTTTTGTTTCGCGGATGCGTGCGCTGCGTGTGCGACTAGTCGAGCGAGTGCCAGCCTATTGAGACTAGTCCGGTGACCGGACGCTTGCGTTTATCATACCTAAACTCGGGACTGAAATTTCTGTACTGTAAGGTAATAATATATTAAATAATTTATGATTTCTTGAATTTTTGCATTTTTCAATGCTATTTTGATATTTATGATAAATTTTAAATAGAAAAATATTAGAAAACATGATCGGCACCCTTCACTACCCTACTTCATATAAGTGTACCAAAAATGGTGTCTTTAGCTACTGTAGTTCCTGAGATTGAAACATGCGCACAGACACACAGAGCCAGCACATAAGACTTCTACTATCGTATGCAAAGCATAGTTTAGAAGTCTAAAAGCAACTTGACCACAAGTGAATTCTCAGATGGGAGTCGAACCTACGATCTTTGGAAATCCGGTCCAATGCTCTAACCACTGAGCTACCGAGACTTGCGAATCACCGTCGAAAACTAAGGAGGCAACTTATCAAAGGTTTTATTTAAATTTCGAAATGGCTTGCAAATAGAAAGTCGTTTTAGAAAAAAAAACAACAAATTAACACTTTAACGCGGGAATAGTTATTTGTTATGTTGGCTGGAAAGTTGGTTATTAGCGGCGAGCTACCTCTATTGAAAGCTGAGCAAGTGAAGGATTCTAGGATTGAACCACAATGTTTTCATGGGAATATCAAAAAATCCTTTCTTAGTGCTCGCCTACTTCGTTAAAGGTACCTGTATGCAAAATTTCAGCTTAATTAGTTCAGCCGTTTGGGCTGTGTGTTGTCTGTCAGTCAGCCACGGTATTCTTTTATTAGTATAGAACCTTTTTAAGTTTCAAAACATGTATTTAAATAATTTTATGTAATTCCTAACAATAAATATAACAATGAACTTGCCTGAAAAAATTAAATTCTTCTATTTCTTTTTCTTTATAATATTAATCTATACTAATAGTATAAATACTAATAGTACTAATAGTATATATATAACTACCTGACCGATTTAGAAAATTTTTAGACCATTAGAAAGCTACATTTCTCCCGAGTGACATAGGCCTTATTTTATCCCGATATTCCTACGGGAACGGACACCACGCGGGTAAAACCGCGAGGATCCGCTAGTCGAGTATAACCATCGCGTGGGCAGCAAAACTCAGAAGTGGATGCTCGCCCGTGCCTTGATTTTGGCTTGACGTGTTGGCTCGATCGAGTAAAACCGTGTGTGAATACAGAGCATAAATGAACAGAATGATATTTTAAACCATGATTATCTAATCGACAGCTGTTGGTGAATTTGGCTCATAAGCATTATTAGTTTTCTATACACGGCGCTCTCTTTAATTTTACTCTTTGGTCGTCATCGACATCAGCCATTTTTGTATCCTCACTGCTGGGGCACTTAAGGACTACAAGGAAGGCCTTATGGATGGATGAGGAGAATAGACCATGACCCACCACGCGGGCCTAACGCGGATTGGTGGGTTTTATCGACTGCAAATGCAGCCGGGACCAACGGCTTAACGTGCCTTCCGAAACACGGAGGACCGAAACATTCACCAATCAAACTCGAACCAATCACTGTTAACCGCATCAAAATCGGACTAGTAGTTTTGGAGATAAATGGCACAAACAAGCAAACAAACAACCTCTCACCCCAAACGCATATACCGTCTCCGTACCGTCGAGAGTAAAAATAAATTAAAATAAAAATAAAATATAAATACAATTTAATTGAAAAGCAAATAATATACATTAAATTTTTATTAAAATATTGTTAACATCGTAACATTAGTGTCTCATTTTTATTACAGAAACGTCTTGAATTGAAAATGGAAGGTGGTAGTCGAATAAAAGAAATCCGGATACCGGATAATAATAATACCGGATCCGGACAAAAAGTACAAGACATATCTATAATTAAAAAGCGTTTTTAATTATTTGTACTTTATTAATTTTTTTGGATTTTCTGACGTATCAGTACTTTTTCAGGATCTAAAGATTTAAATCCGGATTTGTTTTATTCGACCACCACCTTCCATTTTCACTTTTCTGTAATAAAAATAGACACAAACATAATGGCTTGTTTACATGGTGCGAGCTACCTTGCTATCTGTTTAGTACTTTTGCAAAATCACTTTCGAATTCGCATTCTAATTTTGAATCTTGTGTGTCGAAATTGATATTACACGTGCGAATTCGAAAGTGATTTTGCAAAAGTGCTAAACAGAATAGCAGGGCTGCTATCTAGACAGTAGACAGCTACTCATATTGTCTCCTCGTATCGTATGCCAGTAGCTCGACTCACCGTGTCTGACTGAACGATGATAGTACGTAGCCGCCCAGTCTATTGCGAGTTTTCGCGTAGGCACAGCACACAAAAATACAAGTTCCGTTTGCAACTGCCAGGTTGCAAACGGAATCCTGAATGCGTTCAAACTATGCGAGAGATATGTCCGAGCTGTTGCAATGAGCGAGTAACTGTAATTCTAACTGATGAGTAAAAACAAAAAATGTTGAAGTAAGTCGCATGCGAGATATTGTCTGAATCAGACGTGATAGTAACTCGTAAGGCACGTCGATACGATGCGAGTTACTTCACTGCAGCTACTCGGCAGGCTGACTCGCACGCCAGCTAGCAGCGTGAAAACTATCCATAAATTAAATTAGCCGTCACCGGCTGGCACATTTTTTTTGCGAATTTCGTTTACTTTGACTATTTTTCTTGAAGTTTCAAGGCATTTTTCAATTCTATAATATTGTTGTCCTTATACCTTTTTATTATTATAAAATCACAATGACTCGAAATCGTGACCATACGCATGAGACTTGGCACCTACTATCATCGTTTAAATAGCTAAGGCGACTCGTAGTCTTCAGTTGTTGTTGTTGGTGGTCTAGGAGTAGTTGTAGTAGTAGTAGTAGTAGTAGTAGTTGTAGTAGTTGTAGTAGTTGTAGTAGTTGTAGTAGTTGTAGTAGTTGTAGTAGTTGTAGCAGTTGTAGTAGTTGTAGTAGTTGTAGTAGTTGTAGTAGTTGTAGTAGTTGTAGTAGTAGGAGTAGTAGCAACAGTAGTAGTAGTAGCAGCAGTAGTAGTAGTAGTAATATATTCACCACCATAAGATAGTGGCTTCTTAATGTTAAAGTTATAGTCTACTAACTCATGCATGCATAATTGGACGACGTTAATGGTGCAATTGTTCATGAACTGATAGTTATCATAATAATATATTTGGTCGTTTTTTCGGGTAACCATCAAAAACTCGTCTCCAGGTGTGACTTTTATCTGTAGGGAAGACAGAGAATGATAATTAGCGTAGAACTATTAGTAATTAGTTATTTAGGGTTAAAATAAGAAAAAAAAAACAGGACAAGTGCGAGTCTGTCTCGCCCACCGAGGGTTCCGCACAAATTTGTAGGTAGGTACATAATATTATTTAAAGTAACACAACAATGTTTTCAGCATTGTTGTGTTCCGGCAGTTGAAGATAGCCAGTGCCTCAGTGATTGGGGATTCCGGGAGAGGCTCGCTTCCATCTTCAGCCTCCCCGTATTTCATAAAAAAAAGTTCAAAAATTTCATTGAAATTAAACAACTTTTCCGGATATTAAACGCGCTATATTTCACAAACTAAGATCTAATTGTCCGTATTTTTAACCGACTTCAAAAAGAGGTTCTCAATTCGGTTGGTATAATTTTTTTTTTTTTATTTATGTACACCGATTACGCCGAGATTTCTGAACCGATTTCCATGATTCTTTTTTTGTTCGATTAAGAATAGTTGCCAATTGGTCCCATAAAAATTTGGTTTCGTTTGACCCAGTACTTTTTATGTTATGAGCATTTTTATATATTTCATTTCATAGTTGACTTGGACGATGTAGTATTTACGATAATTTTGTTTATAATTTACATGAAACCTTATCTAATCTAGAAAAACCTTGCTGTAGTTTACAAAACAGCCTATTACAGACACTAAAAAGTAAAAAAAAAAACTGCGTAAAAAAAAACCGACTTCAAAAACTAAAAACTACTAAAAAGCAAAAAATAAGCCTTTTGGAGTCGGTGACAGCCATGGCAAGAAAAATAAAAGAATAGGAGCTTAAAGTAGAATGCCTTGGCTGCCACCGACTCCAAAAGGCTTATTTTTTGCTTTTTAGTTTTTGAAGTCGGTTTTTTTTAACGCAGTTTTTTTTTTACTTTTTTAGGTTTTTAGGGGTTTCTTGATTTTCCCTAAAAACCCAAAAAATGCGCACAATTACATCTTATTTCGTAAAATATAGCGCGATGAGTATCCGGAAAAGTTGTTTTACTTCAATGAATTTTAATAACAAATGACAAATGTCTAGTTTTCCGTTTTTTCTCTTCGTCATCTCAGCCACATAACACCCACTGCTGGGTATAGACCTCCCTCAAAAGGGGGTTAGCCATAATCGCCACGTTTGGCAGGCGGGTTGGCGATCGCAGTATGGCCAAGTTTGTAGGAGACGCTGCTTCCCATCTCCTGAAGGCTGAGTCCCGTAGTCGCCTTTTTCGACACCCACGGGATGAGAGGGGGTAGTGCTATTCTAAGCCGATATTACACAGCTTTTTCTCATACTTGTAGTAAAAGACGATATTACTTGCCAAATTTCAAAGTTCTAGGTCAACGGAAAGTACCCTATGAATATTGATTTCCTTGAGAGTGTTGAAATATACGTTTTTGCGGCATAAATGGCCTTACTTTTTTTTTATTAATTTTATTTTTCACAGTTTCAAGAGATTGTTGACGTTAATTGTTACCTTTTTTATGATTTTTTAATTTTTGCAATGTTTTCAACGCTCGAACTCGAGCAACCACGACCTTTGGAAATCCAAAGGTCGTGGGTTCGAGTCCCATCTGACAATTCACTTGTGGCCTAGTTGTTTTTTCCAATATTTTTCTATTCAAAATAGTAATAAGTATAAAAATCGCATTGAAAAATGCAAAAATTCAAAAATCATTAATTATACTTCATCGCTTCATTCTTCAGATATAACTAACCAGGTAGTCCCTTATAGGTGCTAGGCAAGTTCGCATAATTTTTAAAGTATTTAATTTGACTAAACGTCAAAATTCATACGTCTCGTCGCGCGCCATATTGGACTGCTTACTCATTCCTTATTTGTGCGTGGCAACGAGCAGACGTGTCCATTAAAAATGCCGAAACGCAACGCCGAAGAAAAAATTGATAAGTATAATAGAAAGATTAGGAAATTAGAGAGAGAAGCAAATCGAAAAAAGAAAAAACATCGTCTAATTATAATGTCCGACGACGAAGATGATACAAATCGTAAGTACCGTATAAATTCCTTTATATTGAGTGAAATAGTGTTCGTGCATTACGTTAAAACCGACCTGGGCCCGTATTCACTATGACCACTTACCGATTCCTTGCTCAAACCACGCGAATGTCGTATTTGGTTTCGATATTTTCAAAATGCGTTTTCTCTATGACACTTACAAATTTTTAAGTTATTTTGCTTGTTTAATAATTATACAACTTGTGACTTTCATGTACTTGTACAATTATTCTATAATTTGCGAATATCATGGAGAAAACGACTTTTGAAAATGTCAAAACCAAGTACGACATTGGCGTGGTTTGAGCAAGGAATCGCCAAGTGGTCATAGTGAATAAGGGCCCTGTATGGATTGACTGCGAGTCAATAAATACAACAAAGATACATCGGGGTTGACTGCGAGTCTCCAACGATGATATTATATGTATAATGTTTTTTTTCCCTACGTCGGTCGGTCTGTAGGAATTAACTGCGAGTTAATGACTACAATTCAAAAACATAGGGGTTATCCGCTCACTTTTTAATTACAAAGAGAAAAATATTTTTATATTTTTTTTTATCTACCTTTACTAAAATAAATTAAAAATATCGTTTTTTGTCGTAGAACAAGAAGAGTTATTTAACCCTTACATGAGCAAGAATGCACCCAAGTAGATGACAATTTACAAAGCGAGAATACCCCTTTAATAGAAGAAAAATTGGCTGAGAATAACAACCCCACAGACCAAGTTTTACCAAGTGACCCTGACTTAGACCCAGAGCTACTATTAGCACTAGGAGAAACTGTCTCGGATACTCCAGAATTTGGTGAAAAAATATTAGCCAAGCCAAATTATGGCTACCTATTTTAAAGAAGGGTATCCCTAAGGAACCCAAAGAAAATCTCTTAAAAGAGTACATAGTTCCAGACAATTGTCGACTGTTACAGGCGCCAAAACTAAATGCTGAAATAGCAGCTGCTCTTCCTGACATGGTAAGGAATAGGGATAAAAACAACCTTACTGTACAACAACAATAACTTAGCGCCGATATAACAGCCGTTAATAGGGCAATGGATTTACTATTATTAAATGGCGACAGATTGCAGGCTATAAAGCACCTCAGCAACGGTTGTCGATTACTATCTGACTTGCACTTTACTTTCACTCAAAGCAGAACTAAGCTTATTACACCAAGCTTAGATAAAACTTGTCTCAACGTCATAAATGACACGGAAAGAGACAGCACCTTGTTTGGTGAAAAGTTGTCAGAAAATATAAAAGCTGCAAAGGCAATCGAAAAACAAGGGCTTCAAATAAAGAAGACTTTACCTCATAAAGCTTCAACAAGCAATCCACAACAGACAGGCTCTCGTCCTAGTTAGGTACCAGGGAAACTGGCAACCTCCTCGCTACCTGTCAAACAGGGGGGGGGGGGGGGGGGGAGAGGAAACCGTCGCCCGCCACCAGCAGCTCTACGACAAAAAACGATATTTTCAGCTCCAGCGGCCCCGCGCCGCAATTACCCATCGACGAGCACGAAAAATGTTCAACAGAACAAACCTCGTGCCCCAACGCATCAGTAACACAGGTACATGCGGGACGCATCCAACATTCTTATGACTGTTGGCTAAATATAACGAAAAACAAAACTGTTCTTAGTTGGATAAAAAACGGTTTTGAAAATCTTTTATGCAAAGAAGTAAAACAATCATTAAAACCAATAAAGAAATTATCTCATAGCGAAAAACAAGTTTCTAGGTTTTGAGTTCAATACTGTTAATTTAACTTTAACTTTACCTTTTGACAAGCGTCACAGTATAGCACAGCTCATAAATAAATATTCCACCTTACCAAAATGCACCATTCGTGATTTTGCTCAACTGGTCGGTGTCTTGGTGTCCGCCTGTCCAGCCACAAAATACGGTTGGGTTTACACGAAAATCTTAGAGACTTAAATTTATTTTATTGTTGAAACACAAAAATAACTATGACACTAAAATATATCTTTCTAATGAAATTATGCAAGATCTGACTTGGTGGAAACATATTTTCGACATACAATCATATGAGATATTCTAGTTTCGATTTTGAAATATATACAGACGCTTCCAAGACCGGTTGGGGGACTGTATGTAAAAACAACCGAACCCACGGAATGTGGAGCGCGATTGTACGTGAAAAACATATCAACTACTTAGAGTTGTTAGCAATATTTCTGGGCTTCTTAAAAAGCTTTGTCCAAAACAAAAGCAACTGTGCTGTACTGTTACGTATTGACAATACCACCGCTGTAAGCTACATAAACCGTATGGGAGGAATTCAATTCCCCCATTTGAATCAATTATCGCGAATTATATGGCAATGGTGCGAAAAGCGAAACATATGGATATTTGCGTCATATGTTAACACAAAAGATAACTATGCTGACATTGATTCAAGAATCATAAACCCCGATACAGAATGGGAGTTATCAGATAAAGCTTTTTACATAATTAAAATGAAATTTGGGGAACCACAAATAGATTTATTCGCTTCTCGCACCGACGCCAAATGTCAACAATTTACATCCTGGAAACAAGACCCCGAGGCCGTCAACTTTAGGCTTCGATAGACGGCTAAATATGACGTTCAGCCAAATCGCTAAACGTTTCATTCAACGACTTGGCTAATTGTCCCTTATCCATTTCATTGAATCCGGCGTTTAAATAACGGGCTAGCGCTCCAATTGATCGGTTGATTTAACCAGTTGGCTGCGACATATACATATGCTGTGTAGTCTACGCGCCGGTATGATAGAATGTACGGACGCTCTGGATAACTTCTAGCACTTGGTAGATCCCCCATCAACTGCCGCTGCATGTCAAGGCTATTCTTTCTACACACAACACATTCTTGTGTATGCTTTTTTACAGTTCTTATGCCTCCGGTGATCTAGTACTGCCTTCTCAGGTTGGCAAGTGTCAGCCTGGGCCTACCATGAAAGGTAGTTGATATATTTATTCAATACTATCCTACCGGTAGTTAATCTGCTTTGATGAGGGATTATTGCTGGGTGATTCATATTTTCGTGAAGGTCGGCATTCGCTAACCTACCCTCCACACGTAAAATTCCTTCTTGATCTATAAATGGATTTAAATTCTTTAAAATGCTTTTAGATGGTAAGTCTTTCGCTTTAATTGCTGTATGTCTGTGCTAAAATGATCTGTTTGTATTGCTTTAATAATAACGTTTTTTGCTTGTCGTAGTTCAGGTAACGTGGTATATCTCGGCATCGTTTTGCGTTGGCGCGTAGGTATGAACACTCGTCTAATCCGTGCTATGATACGAGTATGAGTCACTGTTCGTAAAACTGTGAAATGTTATTGTTTAATAAATTATTTACGATGCTTTGCTCGGGGTCTGATTTTTGGGTGACATTGGCACGCCTTATTTTACTTTCTTGATCTGTTGAGTACTTAATTTTATTCTGATATTTAAGATCTTGATAAGTTTCGAGCCACTGTGGTCCATTCCACCATAAATTATGTATTTTCAATTGCGCTACCGTTAGTCTGCTACTAGCCGAGTCCGCAGAGATATTGCCCGTGCTAACGTAATCCCAGCTGTTTTGTGACACGACTTCACTTATGCTACGTACTCGATTCGCTACAGAAGGTTTCTCCAACGGGATAGGTCGCCTTGTAACCAGCCTAGAACTACTTTGGAATCACACCAACAGTCAATTTTAACGTTTTTATTAGGGTTCTAGACGTTTTGTCACCTTATTGATTAACTTAGCCAGCAATTAATTCGATTTTAGGCAGTGATAATGTTTTCTTATGTGGTACTAATTTTGCTTTACCCGCTACTAACACGACACTTGCTTTCTCTTCGCTTTTGATTGTGGCATATATTACGCAACCGTATACTTTTAGTGACGCGTCTGAAAACTTATGTAACTCGATCACACAAATCTCTTGAAATTCAAGCCATCTCGGAATTTGAAATTTATTTATTTTAACTCTTTAGTCATTCATCGTTTATGCTTTGTGGTAGGACAGGAGCCCCGGTTGTGGCCAATGCCTCTTTTGTGTGTAATGAAAATTTTTCTTACCCACTTGGGGTAAGTTAGGCAATCTTACCCCGATGGTAATTTACAATGCGGTTAGCTCAGAGATCGAATTATAGGGTCGCGTGGTCGTTTGGCTCAGTCGTCCGTGGATCTAAATGGGTTGGGCGCCGTTAGTAAAATAAACAAATTAAAGTTAACAAAAAAAATTAAAATCCACGAACCGTAACAAGATGAACTCAATGAAAAAAACTCAGCATGTGCTTTAACAATAATTTATTTAAAGGATCATCATACCCTTTTCAATATACAAGTGAATATGCAGCAAATCAGTATGAATAGGAGAAGTCCTTTACGAGGGACAGCTCCTTGGTGGAGATTATATTAAGAGTCTAATTAACCTAAAATGGCTTATACGTAGGTACATTGTCCTATAATTAAGATGGATGACTTAACATAGAAATCTCTTAAAGATTATATACCCGGTTATACTTAACTTAACTTAACGTATATCCGGAGTACAATTAAATTTGTAAAAAAATATTAATCCTGTAATTAAACCAGGTTACATGAAGGCTAAATTAACACAAAACATTTTACTATTGGCTAAGGTTCGCTATGGCTGACCCTGAACATGTTTATACTCATTCCATGGGTAGATTCCCCGGAACATGTTTCATCAAAAAGGAGACATAGGTTTACCTCTAAATCCTGGATATGTTTAACAGCGAGGAGGTGAAGAAACACCCGCGGAGACTCACGCCCGCATTTAAATTATCATAACCTCGGTCCGTCCGAGGACACACGCCCCGTGGAACAGCAGCGCGCCCGCTTGCAAGGGAACATCAGGCCTCCTAGTGCTTGAGATAAACTCCTAAAATCCTCATAAAAAGAGGTATCTCCAAAAAACCCGGTATCCCCCAAAAAGCGGTATCTCCCAAAAAGCCCTGGAAACCAGAAAAAACATTAAGAAATGACCATGACGCCATTTCATGTACAGCGTTTTCCATACAACTAACAAACCGGAGTGTACTATGGGAAGTCTTACCAGGAATTGGGCTTTATTTAAATATGATGCGGGAAACCTCCCGAAGGTATGGGATCACACCATTACTGTGTCTAGCGATCTGAAAATTTGAACAATAAGACTCGCATTACAAATGGGCACCGCATGGAGAAAGAAAAGAAATTCTCTCGCACCAATCAATGAATTTGCCTGATAATAACTACTCACCCGATTCACACTCTCACCAACACTTTATTTATTTAAAATTCAAAATTAATGTAAATGTGTAAAAATCATTGTAAAAATCTGGGTAGAAATGGCCGCTTGCTCAATCGCTGCGCTCGCGCCATGAAGGAAGAACAAAATTGCCAATCATCGCCTGACGTTTCGTTAGACCATGACAAAAACTTTAATACTTAGCACAAAAAAACGAAATGTCACTCAAATAACTACTATTATCAAAATATTGAAACCAAACCAGTCATTTACTTAATAAGTATTTACTTTTTCATCATAACATCAAAACTAGAATAGTATTTGCTTTTCACAATACGAACAGAAGACTACGAGTTCGACGCCGTCCGACAGCAAAAACGGAACGCACTTGTGTCACCGACCGGCTCTGTCACAACTGTCATCCAGTGAACGTCAAAATAATAAACATCTGTGATATTGTGAAAAACATAATATTTATCATTGCAAACAAACTTTGGAAACTAAATGAGATATTTGTGAATGATCGAAAAGAAGGTGGTATTTAAATAGTTTTGCTATAAACCTGTGCGGTTGCGATATGGCTAGGTCAACACTCGTTAGCCAAACGATGGAAAACATGTTCTAACAAAAAAAGGTAATTCCTTCTCATATTACTGCAAACTAAAATCTATTTAACTATCGATAATAACGCATAAAACCAACACCAAGGATTACTTAAAGAATCGAAATACAACCTAAACTATTATCCTTGCCCATACCAATGACTGTAGCCAGCATTTAGACTACAACAAGTACTTATTTCCTTAGTGTCCAGTATCCCTATGGATAGGTATAAAATTCGGTGTTACAGTACCGTCTTAGTTGGGAAAGAAAATTTTTATTCAAAACTAAAGTTTTGAATAAAAATTTTCGTCAAAAAGGCACGACGAAATCTACTATACATTTTACTTAAAGATAAATCCACCTCGGGACTCCAAACTTGATTATAGAAAGTTTGAGTCATATCAAGGGACACCTAATAACTCACCCGAGTTAATATGATAAAGGTGTAGAACCATTATAAGGACTCCAATAACACAAAAGATAGGAGTTAAACCCTGGCTCAAAATCTTACCAATGCTAAACACTGGGTTGGTCAAAAACTAATCATAATGCAATTTGCCCAAGACACAAAAGGAGTAAATTACCAAAACCTGAAGTCTGAAAAACATTGACTTCTAAAAAAGGTACAGTGTGAGGAGTGGAATCTCCAAACTCCCTTAAACACATAACAACAGTGAAAAGCAAGTCATTTTGACGAACGACATGCCCCTATCTTAAAACAAACATGAATGTTACCATCCTTGGCATCATTTGTGGGTTACACAAATGCAACAAGGCCTACGGATATAACACGGATAAGAAAACCTACCCTAAAAACTAACAAACAACTACCTACTAACAATAGCTCTTAACTAAAACAGCACTGTGCACAGGATAACACCATGGCAGATTCGAAATCCCAAGACCATCTAAAGGGGACTTCAAGCGCCTTCATTGTGACCCCGCACAACAATATCCTTAATGTGAAAGGAACCAAGTGGTTTTCCATCCATACTCTTTAGAGAATAAACCACGGTACCCAGTTTCTTATCAACCACACATTTTTCAAATTTGGGGGATAATTTGGCTGAGAAATATTTTGAAGCGTTGGATAAAGGAAAACACCTTTTATAAATTATCTGACCTTCCCGAAGATCCAGAGGGCGCTTCCTTAAGTTATAATACTTAACATTATGTCGGTATGCCTTTTGCAAATGACATTCCACGTCTTTAAATATTTTCTGTAATTTAGGTAAACCAGAAATATGATTATCAGAATTGATAGCAACAGTCTGGCCATCAAAAGGTTGATCCGAGTTATATGTCGCTCCATCGAGTACCATCTCCCTACCATGATTAAGGAAATAGGCAGTGAACTTTGTCCCTGCGTGAACGGAGGTATTGAGGGCACATTGAATTTCCTGAATGTTCTGATCCCATTTACGATGATCAGAACGCACATAAGAAGCAATGGCTCGAACAATATCCCGATTAACCCTTTCAGTTTGGTTACATTGAGGATGATAACGAGGATTATAAAAGATGTGAGGTACTCCTGCTGATTTTAACAGGTCTCTAAACTCTTTAGAAGTGAATTGGGGACCGTTATCCGTATATAGGATACGACAAACACCATGCACCAGGAACACACCCTTTTCAAGACATTTGCACACAGCTTTGGCCGTGGCACTTCGCAAAGGAAAGAGGAGGACATATTTGGTAAAATAATCGGAGACAACAAATAAATATTGATTCCTCGAGTAAGAGGGCGGAAAAGGACCAAGAAGATCACACGAGATCGCTTCCCAAGGTTTAGTAACCTGTCGGGGATCACCCATCAAACCAGGACGAGCAGTATTAACTGGCTTATAAGTGTTGCAAGTTTCACAGTCGCCAACATACTTTTTCACGTCGCAGAATAACGACGGCCAATAGTACATATTCGAGATCTTCTTGTGGGTTTTAGCAACACCAAAATGACCAGAAGCCGGGTCATCGTGATACTTTTGAATGATCTCCGCACGTTTTTCAACAGGAACGACCGTTTTCCACTCGTGTTGAGATGTAAGGTTATATTTATTCTTTGTCAATCGATATAATTTCCCCTCAGCAATAGAAAAGTTTGGGAAAAGTTTAGGATTCCTAGAACACCCCTCAAAAAGTTTAATATACCAAGGATCTGTGATCTGGTGAGGGTCAATTTCGATAGAGTCGATTTTTATACGGGATAACGCGTCAGGCAAAACATGCTCTTTCCCTTTTCTATGGATAATCTCAAAAATGAACTGACTAAGGCGGCACGCCCATCTACTAAGACGACCAGTAGGATTTTTAAGTTTATAAAACCATTGCAAGGAAGCATGGTCAGTTACAATAAAACATTTCTTACCTTCAACGTAAGAGCGATACTGTTCCAAAGCATAAATAACAGCAAGCAACTCCCTCTCCGTTGCGGTATAATTGACCTCTTGTGCGTTAAGAGTCCGACTACAATAAGCAATAGGGTGATCAACACCGTCAAATTTCTGAGTTAAAACACCACCAATGGCATATGAGGAAGCATCGGTATGTATGTAAAATGGCAAACTAAAATCAGGACATTTTAAAATTGGTGCCGAAATTAAAGCCGTTTTGAGGGTGGAAAAAGATTCTTCGGTTTCAGGAGTCCATTTAAAGAGAACCTTTTTACTATTCAGTCGCGATAAGGGTCTGGCTATTTTAGAAAAATCCTTTATAAAACGTCGGTACCAGCCGGCCATGCCAAGGAAACGCTTGACCTGTTTAGCATCAGTAGGAACGGGAAAATTAGCAATCACATCTACTTTGGACGGGTCCGTCCTCAAACCGTAGCAATCTACCACGTAACCGAGATATTTAAGTTCAGATCGACAGAAAAGGGATTTTTCCATGTTGATGGTAAGGTTGGCACTCTTAAGTATTTCATAAACAGCCTTTAAAATAGTGATAAGCTCCTCAAAAGTATCAGTACAGACAATGATATCATCGATATAACAGAACACCTTATTGTCAAATTGGGCTGCAAACAAGCTATCCATAAGTCTTTGCATTGTAGCCGAAGCTCCGACCAATCCGAAACACATGACATTATAATGAAATAGTCCACGGCCAGGAACAGTGAATGCCGTCTTCTCTTTGGAACTGGTCGAAAGGGGTATTTGGTGGTACGCAGCGCTAAGATCAAGAGAGGTTAAAAATTTGGCATCCCGAAGGTTATCCAGAATATAATTTATATATGGAAGAGGATAGGCATCAGTTTTAGACACAGCATTAATCATCCTACTATCCAAACATACTCGAATTTTACCATCGGATTTTGGAACCTGAGTAGTAGGAGAATTCCAAGGCGAGTTCGAAGGTTCAACAATACCTAAATCTAACATTCGCTCAAGCTCCTGTTCCAAAAGTTTCAGTTTTTCCGGACTCATACGATAATATCTTTGTTTCACGGGCTTAGCAGCACCGGTGTCTATATGGTGTTCAGCGAGATGAGTCCGACCAAGACCAACTCTCTCAGAGTCTATATTATCAAACAACGATTTAATTCGTTTCAAATTGGACATTTGTTTGTCCGTCAAAGAATCAAAAGGACGTAATCCATTTTCAGAAATACTATCAATTTCATAAGCCTTGTCAGAATTAACGGAAGGAATGCAAGCTAATACATCAGGAGCAAGATTAAAAGATTTCCAAAAGTTAATTCCAAAATGGACCGGAAGTGTGATTTTTGGTTGAACATAGAACTTTATTATTTTAATTACTTGTTTATATTCAATAGGAACATCCATATAATATTGACAATAATACTCAGAACCGTTAGCAACTCTAATATTACAAGGTTTATTGAGAGCTCTCAATGGTATACCGAGTTTAATAAAAAGTTTGTGCGCGTTGTTACCGAGCAATGAACAACTAGCACCACAATCAAGTAACCCACTGACAGGAACACCATATACCTCAACAGTTAAAAATGGTCTATTGTCCCCCAAAGCAGGTTGAAAATGAGTCTCTCTGCAAGCACTAAAATTACTCAGGGAGACTAACTTATCAAGTTTTTTGGCCTGTTACAATCAGGACAATCAGTGGATTTAACATTAAGCTTGCCACATTTATAACACAGCATAGGACGAGATGCATTACAACGAGACGTATGGTGCTCGCTATTTTTACATATAAAACAATAAACAGAACCTTTCCGAGGACTGGAGCTCTGAACAGACGAAACCGGAAGCTTTTTAAAGTTACTAGTATTTTTAACCTCCGCATTATCAGGCTTAGTCTTCGGTTTGTAACAAAAATCCGGAGCAACACTCGGTTTAGTAAAAGAAGGTTCAGAAAACCCTTCCATTCGAAGTTTACACGTCTCAATTCGTTTACCTAGCTCTTTTAAATGATCAAGAGACCGGACGTCAACCAGCATCAATTCGCGATTATACTCGGGACGAATATTCCGCATCACAATCTTTAATTTTTCCGCTTCGGACAACTCAGTATTCAAACGAGACATCATACCCAGGATAACCGATAAAAACACTATTAACGACTCGTGTTTAGCCTGAGTACGAGACTGTATTTCCTGCATAAGCCGATCGTCAAAACCAGGAAGCTCGTAATCGGATTTTAAGGCCGATACTAACTCATCATAAGTTCGGAACCTAGATTTGTTCGCTCGATACCAATAGAGAGCAGGACCCTCGATCAAATCAGGAAATCCGGTGAACACATATTCTTTAGGTATCTTCCTAGCAGCACAAAGCTCCTCCAGCCTTGATAAGAAAGCACGGACACAGTTGGCACCGTTAAACTTCAAATTTAGAGAACACAAGTTATAAGATTTCTCCGGTTTGTAAATAACAGTTTGAGTATGAGAGCGGGGAGAACTATCCTCGGTTTCAGATTCAGAAGAATCATCACTTTCTGTCATACAGCCAACAAGCTTCCCTTGCAACATTAAAAGTTCTTCCGGAGGATTAGCAATTCTAGAAATTCTAGAAAGAATATAATTGGCACGACCAACAAGACGCGCACGTGTAGTTTCCGGAATGCTTCCCTCACTAAAAGAATTAAGAAGTAGGCTAGCCTTACCCTGTAGAACCGAAACTTCTGTATCTTCACTACCAGTAGGAACAACCGTAGAAGGAATTTTCAAACTACCCCTACGAGCTAGTTTCACAGTATTTCTTAAGAGTTTCCGCAAATGATCAACACTGCTATTCTCATCAAAAGAGACTTTACGAATGGACAACTCATGTTCAAGTTCCTCCTTTAGCAGGAAATTAATGTTACAATTCAGTTCAGCCATATTGGATAAACAAAAAAATTTTTAATTAAAATTCTTAAAATAAGTCAAAATAACATGCAGAGCATTGAATCACTAAATTCACCTTTCTGAGCCACACGTTGGGAACGTCACTGTAATGAAAATTTTTCTTACCCACTTGGGGTAAGTTAGGCAATCTTACCCCGATGGTAATTTACAATGCGGTTAGCTCAGAGATCGAATTATAGGGTCGCGTGGTCGTTTGGCTCAGTCGTCCGTGGATCTAAATGGGTTGGGCGCCGTTAGTAAAATAAACAAATTAAAGTTAACAAAAAAAATTAAAATCCACGAACCGTAACAAGATGAACTCAATGAAAAAAACTCAGCATGTGCTTTAACAATAATTTATTTAAAGGATCATCATACCCTTTTCAATATACAAGTGAATATGCAGCAAATCAGTATGAATAGGAGAAGTCCTTTACGAGGGACAGCTCCTTGGTGGAGATTATATTAAGAGTCTAATTAACCTAAAATGGCTTATACGTAGGTACATTGTCCTATAATTAAGATGGATGACTTAACATAGAAATCTCTTAAAGATTATATACCCGGTTATACTTAACTTAACTTAACGTATATCCGGAGTACAATTAAATTTGTAAAAAAATATTAATCCTGTAATTAAACCAGGTTACATGAAGGCTAAATTAACACAAAACATTTTACTATTGGCTAAGGATCGCTATGGCTGACCCTGAACATGTTTATACTCATTCCATGGGTAGATTCCCCGGAACATGTTTCATCAAAAAGGAGACATAGGTTTACCTCTAAATCCTGGATATGTTTAACAGCGAGGAGGTGAAGAAACACCCGCGGAGACTCACGCCCGCATTTAAATTATCATAACCTCGGTCCGTCCGAGGACACACGCCCCGTGGAACAGCAGCGCGCCCGCTTGCAAGGGAACATCAGGCCTCCTAGTGCTTGAGATAAACTCCTAAAATCCTCATAAAAAGAGGTATCTCCAAAAAACCCGGTATCCCCCAAAAAGCGGTATCTCCCAAAAAGCCCTGGAAACCAGAAAAAACATTAAGAAATGACCATGACGCCATTTCATGTACAGCGTTTTCCATACAACTAACAAACCGGAGTGTACTATGGGAAGTCTTACCAGGAATTGGGCTTTATTTAAATATGATGCGGGAAACCTCCCGAAGGTATGGGATCACACCATTACTGTGTCTAGCGATCTGAAAATTTGAACAATAAGACTCGCATTACAAATGGGCACCGCATGGAGAAAGAAAAGAAATTCTCTCGCACCAATCAATGAATTTGCCTGATAATAACTACTCACCCGATTCACACTCTCACCAACACTTTATTTATTTAAAATTCAAAATTAATGTAAATGTGTAAAAATCATTGTAAAAATCTGGGTAGAAATGGCCGCTTGCTCAATCGCTGCGCTCGCGCCATGAAGGAAGAACAAAATTGCCAATCATCGCCTGACGTTTCGTTAGACCATGACAAAAACTTTAATACTTAGCACAAAAAAACGAAATGTCACTCAAATAACTACTATTATCAAAATATTGAAACCAAACCAGTCATTTACTTAATAAGTATTTACTTTTTCATCATAACATCAAAACTAGAATAGTATTTGCTTTTCACAATACGAACAGAAGACTACGAGTTCGACGCCGTCCGACAGCAAAAACGGAACGCACTTGTGTCACCGACCGGCTCTGTCACAACTGTCATCCAGTGAACGTCAAAATAATAAACATCTGTGATATTGTGAAAAACATAATATTTATCATTGCAAACAAACTTTGGAAACTAAATGAGATATTTGTGAATGATCGAAAAGAAGGTGGTATTTAAATAGTTTTGCTATAAACCTGTGCGGTTGCGATATGGCTAGGTCAACACTCGTTAGCCAAACGATGGAAAACATGTTCTAACAAAAAAAGGTAATTCCTTCTCATATTACTGCAAACTAAAATCTATTTAACTATCGATAATAACGCATAAAACCAACACCAAGGATTACTTAAAGAATCGAAATACAACCTAAACTATTATCCTTGCCCATACCAATGACTGTAGCCAGCATTTAGACTACAACAAGTACTTATTTCCTTAGTGTCCAGTATCCCTATGGATAGGTATAAAATTCGGTGTTACATGTGGCCATTTTGTGCAATAAAATTATTGAATAACTATTGAGTATTGGTTGTAATGGAAAATACAATAATGGACTTTCAGTTAATAATAGCAGCAGCCTTTTATCTAAATTAATTTATGATAGCGACGGAACGCAGAATATTTAACACAGCTATAATCAAGAGCTAAATGGATAAAATCAAAGGAAAATATCAAAATCGGCAGCTTAGTCACAAACCAAGAGGAACCGAGCCCGCCAGACGGCGTCGCCGCCCAGAGCTTATCGACGGGATCGGAAATATATTTGATATATTTCCTGATTTGATAAATAAGCAGCATAAAATAATCCATAAACAACTTCATAATTTGTAAACTATATCAAACATGTTGCAAACTGAAAGTGCAAACCTTAGCATTATTCAAGACTTCACCTTGACGGCGTTATCAGTGAACAACCTACTACATACCTTAAAACAACTCCAAGAAACTTTGTTAAACACTATTACCGATATCTATCATGGACTTACTTCACTTGTTTACTTCTATGCAACTTGAGTCCGAATTACAAATCATTAGTAGTGAAATGTCTAAGGATCTCACTTTACCCATCTTTATCATATTAATCAATATACAAGAATTTATGCAGATTACTTCATGTGAAGACAAGAGTAACTTAAGAATACATATTTGAAATTTAAATTCCACTTGCAAGTCGAGATAATTATCAAATGTATATGTTGGTACCATTTCCTCGCCATGAGATGTGAAAATGTATATTTTATTATTAAAGCGATGATTTAATGTTTCCCAGCAAATCATATAGTTATCCGAGCTTATTTGCAAATAATGAATTATACGCTCAGCCTCATTTTCTGAGCATTTGATAATGATGGATCATTGTGTATTGCTTGATTAAAGAGATCTTTAAACGATACCCATTTCTGATAGATAACTGCCTCCAAAGGATGGAATATCCATTTGGGGCGTTGATTTCTTGCGATGAGATACCGACCACAGTTTCGTCTTTTGTGCTTTTTTAGAATATAGAATTGAACTGATTTTCATGCTTGCTGTATTCTTTTTCGTAGTCTAACTCCTCACTATCAAACTAGATAGCTAATCTACATCTAATACCAATGTAGATTATCCTTTGCTTTGCAACATTTTTCACGCGTCCTCGAACTCCCATTTATTGTGAAATAATTTTATATTGATATTATTAACGCACCTCTGAAAGACATTGAAATGGATATTTTGCTTTTTTAACATGTCATCCAACTTGCTGTTTGTGCCCCTAGAGGTAACGCGAAAGTAACTGCTGTCGCTGCTTTCTTCTTCGGGCATATCTTGTTGTAGAGCCCTTAGCTCCTTACCCTGCTGACCTGATTGCTCTGCTTGTTTGCTTGTACCGGCCCTTGGCTGCACTGATTCTGCTTTCTAGCTTGCTGCTTGATCCACCTGCTTTTCCTCCCGCAACTGCTGTTCTTTCCTTACTAGTTCCCCATAAATTAGTTGAAACAAATCTTTCGGCATGCTGTTTAGCTCCCTCATTTGATCGTATTCATTGTGAGCAAAATAGTTATCGCTCGACACTCCAAACCTTTCTAACTTTTGATGATTCGACTTGAAATTACCCCCCAATGCTTAATGCTGCTCTAAGCGTTGCTGACAATATTCGATGGTTTTTTGCTCTGCTCCAACTTTTTTAAAGTTAGTCAACACCTTTGATACAGTATTATATATCTGTGTCTGCTTGCTGTACAAACCTTCCATCGTCTTGTAGTAGATGAAGAGTAATAAGTAAGAAAAATGGAAAAATCTTACTTGTTCAGTGATCTGGAGAGTACCTCAAGCCGCTGCTGCTTCAATGCTGGTGATGATGTGTAATTAATATTTTATGCTTATGTAACTAATATAAAATTTAATTTAATATAAAATTAAACGACAGATGCAAGTTACCTATTTTTAGAAGTGGTGAGGTTCTCTACAAGTGTGAGAAAGGAATCGGCATAGTCATATTGTACCCGCCTTTTCCTCGTGGTCATACTAGTTCCGCAGGCTGATTATCTAACTAACGGAAAATCTGTCATTTCTGTTCAGTTTCAGTATCGTGATCACTGTCACATTTTTATATTGTATGGCAGCCACAGCAGCGACGAAACTGAAACTGAACCGAGTTTTCGTTAGATAGCCATCAGTATTGTATGTATGGTTTTTGTAGTGCAACAGTTTTATAACATTTTTATTATTTCCATTTTTAGCTACACGAAAACCAACTTACTTACGTACCGTCGTCGTCGTACCACCCCAGAGCCCACCGAAGGCATCGAGGAGCACCACAGCCCTCTCCCTCCCCCCGACGCCACCGACTCGACGTCATACGCGGCGCTCGAAGCGATCATAGCAATCGCCGGCGCGGTCCTACGCCCAGGCCGTAGTGATCCCGGCGTCAACATTTTAGGGTTTTGTAATACTACATAAAGGGGAAATTCTAGCTCATTATTATTTTTAATAGAATTGATAAATGATCATGATAAAACAATGTTTTCAGTCTGTAAAATAAAGTGATATGATAAAATAAAAACACATATTTTTTAAAGTATTATTAATAAAAAAAATATCATGCTACAATATACTTATTGATAAATGATCACGATAAAATTATCATAAGGATAAATTGATTACAAACCCAAATTTTTTTACCTTTATGTACGATTCTATGTGTAAGGAACCTACATTGACTTCTATATTTGCCACTACTAGCGCCCCCTTGAAAGATGTATTCTTTTTGCACAACCTGTGGATCGTGTGATATACTACACCGTGTAGTATTTACACGCACTAATAAAATACAGGCAAAATTGGTCTAAAATGTTTACGCGCATTAACTGTCACCGCTAAACTTTCGTGTCGTGAGGCAAAGTATAATTATACGGAATGTTCATTTTATTGATTTTAATATATGTATATTAAATAAGATATAGATATATTTATTATATTTTGCATACGTGCGGAGTGTCCTAGAATATGCAAGCCCAATTTGGTCTCCATACTATAATGTATATAAAGATCACATAGGCCGTATTCAAAGAAAGTTCGTCCATCATTTAAACTACCGACGTCATATCTCGCCTGAATCTTATCGTGATGCTTGTCGTCATCACTCGCTCTTGACTCTTGAGGAGCGGCGCGATTACCTGGACATGTGCTTAATGTTTGACATCATAAATGGGAACCTTGATTGTGCCGAATTAAGTGGCGGGTATGGCGCTTCATACCCCGACTCGACGTACCCGCCACACGTCCTTGCTGGACACTCCCAGGCATTCCACTAGATATGCCGGCAATAATGTTCTCACCCGCATCGCTCATACTTACAACACTAAATTTGATGAGTTGGAACTATTCGGAATTTCCAAAGATACATTCAGAAAGAGAGTAATTCAACATATCAAAGAAAGTACCTGATTTTTCGATAGGCTTCAAAAGTAAATATATATACCATTATATTTTAATTGTTATTTTTTGTTTATTTAGTCACTAGTAATATTTAAACACAATATAATTTATTTAATTTGGGCTGTTACAACTACTTGCGTGTGTCAGGGAGGCTACGCTATCAGTTCACAAACCTTACGACAAGAGACCTTTTAACGAGAATAAGACTAAAATGTAAATGTTAGTGCTGGTTCATTGTAACTTACATAAAAACATAAATAAAACAGTAACATTCACATTTGTACATGTTGCTCTCGGGCTACAATGTTCAGCTATTTTCATAAATATAAATATATTTTTTGCCCAATTTTGTAAGAATAATTTTGCTTATGGTTAACATCTCCAAAAGTCGTTTGTCACAAAATTATTGGTTTATTTAAGGGAAACCTGTTATTGGCTGCTAAATCTATAGATTTACATAAGTTATTGTATAAGCATTGTTAAAGCTGTTGGTTTTCTAAAATAAGATAAATAAACAATAAATAAGATATTTGTCCTACATTGAAATTGAGATGGAAAGAAAGACTATTACAAGAAAAAAGAAAGAAAAAAATATTAGAATCGTACCTATAGGTAAAAATTTAGGGTTTGTAATAAATTTATCATTATTATAATTTTATCGTGATCATTTATCATTAAGTATATTGTATCATGATAACTTTTGTATTTTTGATACTTAAGAAAATATTAATTTATGTTTATGTGTTATCATAACACTTTATTCTACAAAAAACGGTATTTTTATCATGATCCATTTTCAATTCTGCTTAAAATAATAATGAGCTAGCGTAACTCCTTCATGTATTAAAGAATCCTAAAATGTTGACAGAAAATATCGTTCACGTGCAGCCTTTAGCTTTAAATCATACCTAATTTTCAGCCCAGATTCGAATATTCACTCTATTGTATAAAATTCAAAGTCCTGACTGACTGACTGAGATATCAACGCACAGCCCAAACCGTTGAACCTAGAGACTTGAAATTTTGCACATAGATACCTTATACAGAGTAGGCATACAGTAAGAAAGAATTTTTGGAAATTCCACACCTAAAGGGGTAAAATAGAGGATGAATGTTTGTATGAAAGTCCGTCAGTTTTGAAGTTAGGATATTCAAATTTGTGTATTTAGGTTGTCGATTAAAAATGAACATTGACCTGTCTCAACGTTTTCAAAAATTCTACCCCCAAAGGGGTGAAAGGGGGGATGAAAATATGTAAGAAAAGTCCTTTATTTTCAAAGTAAAAGTGTTAGGGACTTCAAATTTTGTATTTAGGTTAGTGATTGAAAATAAACTTTTACCTCACTCGGCGTTTTTAAAAATTTCACCCCTAAAGGGGTGAAAAGGGGGATGAAGTTGAGCAAGAAAAGTCCTTTATTTTCATAGTTAAATTCACTTATTTTCATAGGCTTGGCTTATGGTTGGAAATTAAATAACATCCCCCTCTCGAGAAATCAACCCCTTAGGAGTTAAATAGGAGTAAATAATGTTAAAATCGATATGGGCGTCGTTATTGAGGTTTTATAAGATGTTGATTGCAATAATAACATCAGTTTTGAAATCCGATGGATTGAAATTAAATCAACCCTTAATGGATTAAGAAAAGGGTTCAAATTTCATAGCGAGAAGAATCAGTAGCCGTTGGAGCGGAAAAGTTCTGGTGTGGCGACCGCACACTGGCCGACGCTCAGTGAGTAGTACCCCGACAAGATGGACCGACGATCTGGTGAAGGACACGGAAAGCCGCAGGGTGCGGGCAGCGCAGGACCGATCGTCGTGGAGATCCTTGGGGAGGCCTTTACTCAGCAGTGGGTGTTATATGGCTAAAACGACGAAATTGCACCCCCACGAGACATCCTAAATCCGCGCGATAACCCAATTAGGCCAGAGGCCAGTACAGTTTTTTTAGGGAACGATATTTTAAAAAGTAATAGATTTACGCCCTGAAATTAATAACCTTTAGTAGATATGGATTGGACTGTCTGAGATAGTTTGCCTAAGGCGCTGGTTTCTCTGGCCCGCCGCACGCGACCGACGACGTCTGGAGACGCGTCTGCACGCCGTCGGCCGCGGGCGCATGGGTTGTCTGGCGGAGACGCGTCTGCACGCCGTCGGCCGCGGAGTCTGGTAGTCACGATTGTCTTTGTACTCAGAGTTGAAATGAATGAAAATTTGTTAACTTTGTTACTGTTGAGAAGAAGAAGAGGATGATGCACTTGTAATATTATCAAAGAAAATAAAAAAAACTAATGAAAATTTCAGAAATCATCAAGATGAAGGTGCATTTTATAATTTGTTTCTTATAAGTGTTACATCTTATTAAATTTATTAAAAACTCGACATTTTTCTTATTAAAATTTATTGTAAAAACCAGGACGCCGCGGCGTGCGCCCGTCGCTATTCTACAAAATGATACCGACCGACGCGTGTGGCGTGCGACGTCGCCCGCTTGCGCCGCCCGCCGCGGGCGACGTTTCAGAGAACCCAGCGCCGAGCATTATCGAACATAGCATTCAGACGTTGTCGGCCGCGGACACGCGTCCGTCGTCCGCCGCCGGTGGCGGGCGGCCAGAGAAACCTAAGCTATTTTTATTAATATAACCAGTATAACGATGGTTGCTAGGCAACGAAACTAGTTCCCTAGGCAACTATATCAGATAGCCCTATCCATATTTACAGATAGGTTATTAATTTCGGCCGGTAAAGAAAATGTTTATATCACAACGAGCGGCCGCCCGCGGTTTTACCCGCGTGGTTCCTGTTCCCGTGGTACTATCAGGATAAAAGTAGCCTATGTGTTAGTCCACTACTTGAAATCCTTACATACCAAATTTCATCCAAATCCGTTAAGTAAGTTATGCGTGAAAGAGTAACAAACAATCAAACGGACATACTTTCACTTTATAATACTAGCGGCCGCCCGCGGGTTCACCAACGTAGTGACCGTTACCGTGGGAAAATCGGGATAAATTCTTTGGTAAAGCCTATGTTTTAATCCAGGCTATCTTCTATCTGTGTGCCAAATTTCATCCAAATCATTTCAGTTGTTAAAGAGCAACATACAAACTGACATACTTTCGCATTTATAATATTAGTAGGATTATTAAAAGGATTATTAATTGGTATTTAATAAGAATTTCCTTTGAATGATAAATTACTTTTTTAAACTTTCTATTTTACGAACAAACGTTTTCCAATGTAGCTCACGTGGTTTTTTATACATCTAAGTTTTACCGCGCATTGTTCATTGAAATAAAAGAACTTTTCGGATCACTAGCGCACAGTCAAAATTTCCAAACAAATAAACTGTGCGCTAGTGATCCGTAAAAGTTTCACGTTGCTTACTTACCCTAGGAGCAGCGTAGAAATCGCATGCTCGAATCCACGTTTCAGCAACATGTGATGGATTTATGCAGTGCAACTAAAAGATAAAATTATACTTGCGGGCAGTTACTTATATAAAAACAAACAGATGTATGCAATGCAGCCAATCAGCGGACCACCATCATCTATTAGGAACCAGCATGTCTTATGAACGTTTTGTTTTTGTTGAAGTTGTTACATTTTGACACACTTCACACTTTGGAGGCGATGAATGAGAGAAGACATCGCAAAACTTCCCTCAAAAAACAAGCTTACATTTGGAGATTCGTAGTACGAAATAGCTAGTAAGATTGATACAACACTGCGCTAAGAGATGGCGGTAGGCCCCAGAAATGTTCTTGCCTGAGGTATAGTTAGATTCTTACGCAGCATCCTACGTGAGCGACTGGATGCGAACGCGAAGCGGCGCGTTTCCACTGTACAATACAGCGTCATAGTCTATCGTACCTTTATGTACATCACAACTTGCAGTACAGTAACCTTGTAATGCGAGAAATGTTAAATGTACGAGTTGAAAATTGTTTACGGTTAGGATAACCATAAAATGTAGTATTATAATTAGTATTTTCTTTTGTGATGGAAAATGACCTTACTGATATGTTAAGCTCACTTTTCAATTTGACGACTCTGTATGAAATAAAACAGGGAGAAAAAAATAGCCCTTGACGAGTTTCTTGCCGGTTCTTCTCGTTACAAGGTCTCCCGCCGTAGGGTTTGTGAACCGATGGCGTAGCTTCTTTAACGTTCATAAGTGCTTGTAACAGCCTAGACTGAATAAATGATATTGATTTGATTTGATCGAGTTCTTAAGAACAAGTTTTCAAAGAAAATCCCTCTTTCAAATACCTCATTAAGGGCTTGGAACCGGTTTAAAAACTCCCGGTTAATAGAAGTTTTTGATTAAGGTTTTAACAAAAAATATTAAAATAACGAGAGAAAGACTTAATGAATAAAAGTAAATAAATAATGTTTATTTAAGGATTAGGAAAAAAATATTAAAATAGTTTTTTTAACTTTACTACAAATTACAGATAAAATACCGGATAATAACATACTATTCATAATATTTGGCGCACATTAACACTAACCGAATTATACATTTAATTTGATTTGTGTTTGAAAATCTACACCTTTCTATTCGTTATTCATTTCTTTCTAGTAGTAAAATTCTTTAAGATTTATTTCATTATTTACAAAATAGTAGAAAAACAAGAAACCGTTAAATAATAAAATCTTATACTATAATAAAAATACGCCGTCCAACTCACAGCCGCGTGGCATAGTACCGAGAACACTGGCACTGTTGCCCCGCTGAATGCAAAGACTCAGCCGCTGGGCAAGATAGGCACCAGCTCTCTCCTGAGGCGTGGACCAGTCTTATGGAAAGATCTTTAATAAACTTTTTGGTGTCAGACGATCAAGGGCCCATTGTCTCTACGGCAAGCGCCGCAAATTCGTGGCTTACTGAGAGCGACGCATACTTGCGGCGCTTGAAGAATTGAGCTTGCTCCGCCGCGGCTCCAGCTCTTGAGGACGTACCACGTATATGGGAAGGACCACAGGTTGCATCCCATACCAAGGTACGCCCCAAGCACCAGGGCACTAACGTCGCACCATCGGGTCTTTTACCATCATCCCTGAATAAACCACAAGGTTCCAGAGATGATCATCAATCATTAATCGCACCATGCCGATATGCCCATGGCGTCCGAACTGGTTCACATCTTTGCCACAAGGACAGTGATGAGGTTCGCACAACTTAGCACCCAAGCGTAAACAAATGGAAAAGCAAAGGGTAGCGGGATCAAGGATGGTACCTAGGTTGTGGGAGGGAAAAAAAAGCTTTTTGCCGGTACTAAGAAAGTTGTGTTTGGTCACATAGGACACTTCAATAGGCATCGACTGTTTATTGTTTAAGCGCCACACCGCGCCGCTTCGCGTTCGCGTCCAGATTACTCACGTGAGAAACATCCTAATTTATAAATCTATATAGGATAATGCGTTCCAGCCTCTTTCCTGTAGTCAAGAAAGAAAAATTTTAACAAAACCATGAGGGTGGTAGATACTTTGCATGGCAAATGGCTTGCTTTTTTCTAGGAAACCAGACGTTTACTATTAGACTATTATGTCATACATGCGTCCGCCCGTGGTTTCACCCGGTTCCCGTTCCCACGGGAATATCGGGATATAAAAGTATTTTACGTTTTAGTCCAGGCTATTTACCATCTCGGTGCCAAATTTCATCAAAATGCATTTAGTAGTTTTTGGGTGAAAGAGTTACAAACAAACAAATAAACTGACATACCTACATATTAGTCATAAATTATCACCAAAGTTTCAAGTAACTTTGTTTGTTATTTATAATGTGTAATGTGCAAGACGGAGCGTGTAGCCGGCAAGACCCGTGAAGTCCCGAAAGCGCGGCTTGTGCATTGATTGAAATGCTAAAGTTGTGGACTGCGCAAACTTGGACTGCACGGTTTTGCCTGCCACACGTCGGGCGGTCGTTCAGTCCGTGTAGCCGGTACATTATGGTTATGTACAGACATGTTATGTTATGTACAAACACATCTGATTGTGGAGGTGGTGGAGGTAGTACTTTTCAGTATTTTACTAATAACGAAATAAAGTGCGTATGACTGATCATCATCGAGCTGGCTTTCCTCTATTCATTGATATCGGCGTAATACGTGTTTCTCTTTCAAACTTTGTATTTGTATTTTCTAACTTGATATAATTGCTCAATTATCTATTTCGTCCAAAATTTCGTCTCATTGTCGGTCTTCCTGTTCATCATTACCTACCTAGGTTAAAATACTTCAGATTGTTTCAACCTTGCAAATAAATTATGATAAACAACTTACCTAATCATTGCAACAAATAAAATTTATCACATACCGGAAAAAGCGCTTCCTTTTGCCCATCTGTAATGTTAATTTGTGGGTACTCATATTTATAATATTTCTTGATGAACCAATACCGCTTAGCTGAAATTTGATTAATTGTTCTTTCAATAATCCGAGAAAAGTATAGTTTCATATTTATAATTTTATTGTAGTAAGTAGCAGGATTACATCAATGTGGTATAGTGTACAATGTTCCACATAACCGACCGGTCGGTTTGTTGACTGCGGAATCTGTTTGACCTGAAGAATTAAAGATTAATTGGATTTTTCAGTGACACAGTGTTTTTCAAATCTTCCGAATTATGGTACGTCCACAACATCTGGCGAATGCTCGACAAACGCACCGCGCCGCCCCGGGCGCCGCTCGTGAAAGCCTCGTTTAGGCAGGCAATAGACTTCCGATTGTCTGATCAGACTATCTGATCGGATTCACTCGATACACGTCAGATTATTGCGTCAGACTCAGTCCAAAAAGTAAAATAATATGCGCTAGAGAGTTAACTGGCGAATCAGAGGAAAAGGAGAATCGGACTTCTATTTCGTCTTTAAACAGAATCAAATCAAATCGAATGTTCTTTATTGCGAATACAGGTTTACATAGGTTCATATTTCAATAAAATTGTCCAGCCGTATTCTGCCTTTTTGACATGCAACTTTAGGTAAATTCAAAATCTAATACAAAGTCAAATGAAAATATAACAATAAAATAATAATACTTATTAAATTTAAAACGTTAGATAAAGAATGTCTTAAACCTAAAATTCACATTTGATTCTTTCAAACTAATAGCAAAATACAATACATTATGTGTACAGTATATGTTATGTTGATTTAATTATACACGTCATGATATTTTTTTTGTGAATTTGTAAAATAAATGTCGTATCAATAAATATGTTACATTAGAATAATTAAAATTTATCTCTTTAAATATGCGCAACTGTGTAATAAGATTTTTCTATTAGTAATTTGTTTAGTTTAGTTTTGAAACCTTTGACATTACTTAGTTATCTCTAAGACTTTCTGGCAAATGATTATAAAGTAGTGGTGCCATGCCAAATATGTTTAATTTTATTAAGCAGGGCAGTTTTACTGGGAGGAAAACTAATATTATTTTTTGTCTGTTGCTTCTAAAATTTAGAAACATGTTTATGTTGGTTTTCATAAAGACAGCTACTTCATCAAGGTAAGGTCATAATATTCAGATTTATGAAGTGCGGTTGACAACTATCCCTAAATCTTAATTTACTAATAGCTCTAAGACATTTCTTTTGAGCTTTGAAAACGGTGTATTTTTCGGTAGAATTGCCATAGAAAATGATGCCATACCTTGGGATATATTCAACGTGACTATGGTAAGTATTAAGCGAAGTAGTAAGTAAGCGTCAACATTACGAAGGAATTTGCAGAAACTAATAAAGGAAACCGCAAATTTGGAGAACCGATATTCAGAAAGTTGTAAGGGCTTAACCGTGGCCGTGCAGTCGAAACGTGGAGAACCGCTCTGCCACGCAGATCTCAGAAACGGAGCTTCGTTAGAGATCTCATTCTTTTTGTAAATCACTGATATGAATACAAAGAAATTGTAGGGAGTCTTAATAAAGCCTTAAAGTATGTACTTTACGACCTATAGTTCTTTAAAGACATGGCCGCACAGTTGAAACGGTGACAACCGTGCGAACACAGGGATCTCAGAAACGGAGCTCCTTAGAGGTCCCATTCTTTTTGCTAATCATAGATACGATTTCGAAGAATTTAGAAAGTTAGAGTAAAGCCCTAAAGTTGAAACGGTTAGAATCGCGCGCCCACGCAGTACTCAGAAACGGAGCGTAGTAGAGGATCCATTCTTTTTGCTAATCACTGATATGAATGTTGATAGTATATATATATAAATGGCTGGCATAAGGACCTGCATGATATTTAAATAAACCCCTGTGTGTTGCATGAACACGCCTACAATTGTAGAATAGTTATTTTCTTACTTTTTACCCGACTACGGCAAAACAACAAAAGGAGGGTTATGATTTTGACCGGTATGTATGTTATGTATGTATGTTCATCTGTACCCACATAACTTTTAAACTGCTGATCATATATTCACAATTGAGGTATCGTTGGAAGCACAGAATCTCGATTGTCCGCTGGTTATAGGCTATGTCACGTCACATGAAATTGAATATGGCCCTCTAGACGACATAAAGTTGTGAACTAAAAAACTTATTTATTTTAAAGAATATCGTGTTTGGTGTCATATGAAAGCTCTTAGTAAGCACGTTTCAAAAACATATATTTTATTAGTTTTTGCTCGCGGCTTTGCTTACATAAATCGAATTTTGGTAAAAATTTCCATAAGAACGATTCCTTAGAAGGGTTAAACTCAATTTCTCACAAAATTCAAAGCGGTACAATAAAATAAAATGCTTCTCAAACTACATACTTTACAACTCCAAAAGAGTTTAAATAAAAAATAAGTTCAAAAACTAAAACCCGCTTTTCCCTAGAATTTTCCCTAGAATTTATTGTTTTGTTAGAGTAAGTGGCATACGACCACGGCAGTTTCAGATGAGAATATTTTCTTGTTTCATACTTTTTAGAGCGTGATTTTTTATAGTCGGGTTTTAGTTTTTGAACTTTTTTTATGCTATTTATTTAATCGTATGGCGTATATAATAATTTGTAGGTTAGCTTAATTATAGATCTATGTCTAGATTTTGCAACCAGTCCACAGCAGCTGGTGTCAGGTTGCCGTAGAGATCGTGCGGATCACCTGTGAAACGGCGCCTCGGACATCGCTCGACGATATGTCGGATATCTGTTCCGCGAGGCCGCGGTTACACGCTGGACTCTCTATCCAACCCCACTTGTGCTTCAAATAGTTGCACCTGCCGTGTTCCGTGCGGAATCTGTTTAAGCGGCACCAGTACTTCCTTTGTAGGGAGAACCCATCAGGTTTTGTGGTTGGGTCAGGAAAGGCGTTCCGAAGACCAGCGGCGACCTCCAACCACTAGTTCCTCCAGGATTGATCCACCAGGAAGCCATCGGCCAACAGTTTTCCTGCGGCTACGCTTGTTGGTCGGCGTGATTTTAGTCGCTGCGGTGGCGGCATGGTAAATTCTGTGTGTGCCGGCAAATCAGGTCGTTCAATCATCTTCTGGGCTTCCCTCGCTAGAGCATGTTTTGCTTCGAAGATGAGGTGGAGCGATATGACTCACTACGGGCAACCAGTGGGTGGGTGTAGATTTAATCGTGCCTGAAATATGCCTCATGGCATCGTTGAGCGCGTGTCTAATTTGTCCGTGTGCGCGCTATCGCTGTAGGATACACGAGACCAAGCGCTGTTGTTCGGAGGACATCAGCAGATGCTCCCCATGATGTGCCACTAATTTTCTGCATGATGTTGTTGCGTGTAGACAATTTCAGGGAGGTTTTTATTAAGTGCTCTCTGTAGGTGAGCGACCTATCCAAAGTGACGCCCAAGTACTTTGGGTTGGAGTTAAACTTGAGATTTTCTCCCTGGAATTTAACAACCGGTTGGTAGTTTGCAAGTTTATTATTAAGATGGAAGCAAGAGATCTCTGTTTTGCTTGTGCTAGGTATAAGCCTCCAGGAAGAAAAGAAACGCGACAAGATCCCTCGTCAGTACATCCTCAGCCTCTCGAAACTGCCGACTCCGAACCACCAGCGCAATGTCATCTGCATATATAAACTTCCTGGCTTTTGTTTAGGGTAAGTCGTGAATATATTAGTTGAAGAGGATGGGAGCAAGTACCGAGCCTTGTGGCAGTCCATTATTAAGCTTCCTACGCTTGCTCTTCGTGTCTCCCAAGTAAACTTCAAACTGTCTTTCGCTTAGCATATTGGCCACAAGAGCTGCTATCTCTTTGCTAGGTACGACCGATAGAAGTTTGAAGATGAGTCCGTGTCTCCACACGGTGTCGTAGACAGCTGTAAGATCAATGAAGACCGCTGTGGATTTGAGTTGTTTTTGGAACCCATCTTCAATGTGTGTAGTGTGAGCTAGAACCTGGTCAGTGCAGCTACGACCTTGTCGGAATCCTGCTTGTTCTTCAGGGATGCTTGCTTCGATGATTGGAGCAATGCGCGTGAGTAGAAGTCTCTCCAGCAGTTTGTATGTACAGCTTAGTAGGTAGAGCAATTGGGCGGAAATTTTCCGGTTCTTATGCTAATAGTATAGGTTAGATATTTTTTATTCTAATAGTATAGGTATATCTAAAAACGCAGCGCCTACCTCATTACTATCCTTTGACCCATATCTGTATAAACTCTATAAAAACCTAAGTACTTATAGTTTAGGTATTTATTGCAAAGCACAGTGAGATTGTTTTGATCACAGAACAAGGAAATTCTGTGGTTTTGATTGAAAGCTTATTTTGGTTTGTCAAGCTTTGGGATTGTTATATTAATACTGTCTGTATCGAAAGAACTGACCCACGTATCCAAATTAAACATTTCAGAATTATCACTAGTGTAATATTCTTTAATTTTGAATTTACTGTGGGATACTGTTAGTAATGGTTGTTTCTTATTATTAAATTGTGAAGAACATATTTCAGCGAGAATGTCTAAGGTCGGTAATAAATGATTTTGATTATTTGCTTTAGATTTTAAATAATATTTACCGGCTAAGAAGGTTCGACGAACAAAAAGAGGTGATATCATAAGCTCGGATTCCATGACATGTATGGGGGTGCTCCTGATGAACCCTCCTATAAGTTGCAAAAACTGGGTTCTGTATCACAAGTTTCGATAAGTGACATTGTGCAGCATTGTCATATAGAAAACTAGCATAGTCATTGCGACTTCTAACCGTGGATATGATGGATACCTATGTAAAGTCTCCTTAAATGTTTTGGGTGTACCCCAACTGAAGCCTGCTAGCATTTTAAATATGTTAATGAATTTCAAACATTTTTCCCTGGTTTAATTAATATGTTTTGCCCATCTTAAAAATCGGTCTAGCCATACGCCTAGGTATTTTATATGTCGAACATTTTCTAAAGGTGACCCATTGCTATACAGCTTAATATCGTCTATTCTGTATTTGTGAGTGAATATACAAGTTTTAGATTTAGTTGGTGAAATTTCAAGGCCTAGTTCTGTAACTAAATTTTGAAAATTATTAAGACTTATTTGTAGATCATTCTGCCCTTCTCCTTATGAACGGCATGTTCTAAATAGTACAAAGTCGTCAGCGTATTGAGAAATGCAAATGTTATCCCTTCCTCCAATTAAATTACAGATATCCTTAGTTGCTATGTTATAAAAGAGGGGATAGAGGATCTCCCAATCCTTGGGTAGTTACTCTTGTGATGGTTCCCTGTACTGTTTCAATGGTAAGATCACGTTCTTTAAAAAAAACCATAAGTATTGACATATTTTTGTTCCAGTACCGCATTCCTCTAGCTTATTCATATGGGTCTCAATGTTCACGTTATTATAAGCATCACTGATGTCTATGAAGCAACCTATCGTTGATATCCCTTTAGCAAATCCAGCTTGTATGTGTGACGATAAGGTGCTCAAATTATCTAAACAACAGGGGATGTTGTCTCAGACAATACCATGGGGTTTAGAACAGGAAGGGTCCTCTTCTAAACCCCATGGTATTGTCAGAGAGTAACTTATTCTTTTCAATAAGCCATTCTAACCTTCTACATAAAATGAGATGGAAGATTTTACATAAGCAAGATATTAATGCGATAGGTCTAATAGATGAGATATGATCAGGATTACGACCTGGCTTAGGTATTGCTATTACGTTAATTAATCTCCATTGAGTGGGAGCAAATCCAGCGGACAGGAATTTCATCTGCAAAGATTGCCGGCGATGAACGTATTCTTGAACAACTTCGAGAGGACCCCAATAACATTAATCGGTCTTGGGCCTTGGGTCTATGAGGCTAGTATACATGATTTTCGTCTTGTCAATGTCCATACCAAGACCGATTATTGCTGAAGCATCAGCTAAGCTGGATAGCATTCATTGTAAACAGGTGTTTGTTAACAGTTTCGGGGATATTACATCCCCTGTTTCACTCCCCCACGTAGTGGGATAGGTTTAGGCTGCTGATTCTGTACTTTGGACACTCATAAACACGGCGTCAGACAGTATCTTATAACCTTGATATATCGCCAATTAACTTGGCATCGCTGCAGAGACTCCAAACGGGCACGGGCATCGCCTGGGCTTGCACGAAAAACTTTCGAGTAGGTAAGTATCGAGGAAGTTAAGTAAAAAAGGACATATTGACCAGCGTCTGAACTATATTTTCCTAATATTTTTTTGCCATAACGTGCTCGATATGTCCTCGATACTATTTCGGTAGCTTTTCGTGCTAGCCTTACTGAATACATAATTTAACGTAGTTGACACTTACTTATTCTCATATATGTGCACATTCTTGGTCCTATTTGGTAATGAGTTTTGTTATACCAAATAAAGAGTGAAGCAATTCCATGTCCAATTCTGCTCCTACGCGGCAGTTTGAATAACTGTCCATTTACGCCATCGTGATTACTATGGTATAATATATACAACAAATATAAAATTAATGGCTTCGCCCACATCACTACGTTCTTGTATTCCAAATAATGTAATTGTGGTATAAAGATTTTCTAGGGAACTGTTCGGTTTAATACTCATTAAATTAATGAAGTCATAAAGTAAAGATTAATTTCTCTTAAATCGATTGTGGTAGGTATTTACCATAACTAGTAACGCAAATGAGTGATTCTTGATAAAGAAATAAATAAAGTGGCGGTCCATATTGGGTTGCATAAATCATGGCATTCTAATCATTTCGCATGAAGTTCATATATCTATACATAAACATATCTATACATCTATATCTATACATATAATAATATTTTAAGAAAGTCTTATTTGTATAGGAGATCAGCCACTTTTATTAGATTGTTGGACCAAAACAGTAAAAGTGTCGGCCAACGAAAATATATTGCACAATATAGTTGTAAACAGTGTTACGATCATTTTTAGGGTTCCGAACATTTAAAGAAAAAAAGGAACCCTTACAGGGTCACTTTGTTGTCCGTCCGTCCGTCCGTCCGTCCGTCCGTCCGTCTGTCCTCATTTATCTTGACAACGTGTGGAGGTATCGAGTTGAAATTAAAACCATATTAATTAAGGTCAATAGTCTGCTGAAAGGCTTGTAAATTAACATAAACATTAAATAGGACTGTATATGTCGCAAAAAACGTAGATTTCTACACTCTCAAGGGAATCGAGATTCATAGGGTCCTGTTGCCCTATAGCTATGAAATTTGGCAAGTTATATCGTTTTTTACTAGGAATACAGGAAAAATCTACAAACTTTACAAGTTGTAATGAAATCATAAAGATATAAAAAAAAACTCGTGTACAGGTATATATAAGGCCATATATGCCACAAAAACGTATACTTTGACACTCTCAAGGGAATCAAAATTCATAGGGTACTAACCGTTGACCTAGAACTATGAAATTTGGCAAATAATATTGTAATGTAATGTTGTATTTATAATACCTACAAATTTGTGCGGAACTTTCAGTGGGCGAGCTAGAGTTGCAAAACTTCTGAAATATTCGGAATACTTATGGAATAATTATCAGAAAGTTTATTTCAATTAGAATTTTTCAAAATAAATTTAATCAGAAATATATAAATAAAATAAAATAAATAAATAAATATAGGCATTTTTTTTCTTTAATGTTGCTAGCAAATATCGTATGCCCGAGTACCGTCTGCCCGCTCGACCAAAGCGACGAGCGCCGACACGATGAGATACGAGATAGACGAACGAACGAAAAACACGTGCGCGGCGCCGCCACAGAACAACATTCTAGCTATAGTAGCGGGGCGGCGGGGAGTGGCGGGGGTCCCCCCGGTGAAAAATTCGCCCGCTCCCCGTCGCCGCCGAGAAAGATTCATAATGTTATTTAATAATTCGGAACATAGGCGGTCGGAGGGAAATTGAGGGATTAGTTTGATTAAAATAGTGGAAACGTAACGTAACGTAAACGTAAAACGAAAAACGAAATGCTAATACATTTAACTGAATTTAGATGCTAATTCATTAAGACGACTAAATTCAGTAAGGTGTAATAAGCTCTTTAAGTAGGTAGGTACAATCGACGGCATATCAAGTTAAACAGTTGAACTGCGATAACAGCTTTTATTACGTAGTGCATAAAGGCGGTCTCAAGGTCATGTATAGTCTGATGTGCCGCCGTGTGTACATACTTCAACACTTAAAACTTCCACAGACATTTTAGGCTGGAAATACACGTCAGATTTTTCTATCCGATAGTCTGAGATAGTCGGATCGGACGTCTGAGTCGGAAGCAACGCTACGCGTTTACGGTTTTACTGTCGGATCCGATCGTCTGAAGGCGCTGTCTGCATACATTCTGTATGGAGACGAAATAGACGTCCGATTTTTCCTTCCGATTTGCCAGTTGACTCTCTAACGTGACACTGAACACACATCGCATTTGTGTTACGGACGAGATGGCGACGGAGAAATATTATGATGTTGAACGGCTTATTTCGGCTGTCGAAAAACGAACCTGCCTATGGGATGGGATACCGGCAGTGAAACTTATCACAGCAGGCAAATGAAAGATTTGGCCTGGGAAGATGTCTGTAATGAAATATTAGACGAAGAATGGGTTTCAATCTTGGACGAATTCGTCTTAGGGTAACAAGTACCTAGTATAGGTAGGGGTTGAATTACAAGTGCTAGTAACTTACCTACAACCTATTAGGTATTTGACGGCAATAAAACAAATTATTTAGATCCTTATCTCATAATGATGTATGTACAGTCAACAGCACGCACGGCTTTATGCTTTGACCTTGAGAACGCCCTTTCGTCGTCGCTCGTAATAGCGGCGCGCGGGGCGGTTTTCGTAGTGCAAATGTAGGGTCGTGCGTGCTGTTGTTTTTTCTTCTTTCGAACACGAGCAAATACGCAATAATTAAAGGTAATTCGTCCTCCAACTTTGCTTTCTTTGCATACCCTGTACCTACGCAAGCACTCCACTCGCGGTAATAGCTCAAGAACGACTAAGCTTAGAAAAAGTCGGACTCAAAAATCGGACGTTTATGGAGTGAATCCGATTCGATTGTCTGATCAGACAATCGGAAGCAAAATCGGACGTCTATTGCCAGTGTGTTTAAGAGGTACCTAGATATTAAGGTAGGTATATCTATCCATAGGTACTTTTACTGTGATCAGAGAATGATTTACTTTTTTTCTTGCTAGGTAGATATTTAAAAATAAGTGTCAACTGAAAGCAGTTATTTTTAAAAAGCAGCAATCGATTAATACAGCAGCAGAAAGCTGCTGCTGTTTTAACCGATTGCTGCTTTTTTATCGTTACTCCCATGGGTATTTTTGGAATATCAAAGTATTCCAATGTTTCGTAATACTTCAGAATATTTCGAAAGTATTCCACGGGAATGATTCGGAATTTTTCCTAGGCGAGTCCGACTCACCCTTGCCGGGTTTAGTTTTGTTAAGACGTCAACAGTGTACGATTAGTGGCCAAGCAGTTATTCAAGTTTGAACATGTTATTATTTTTGGTATAAAATACTACCGCAAAACGGAACCCAGCATTGGGAAGAACGTTCGTTAGTGTTCGAACTCGAATTAGCAAAAAGATTGGACGTTATTGTGATTTTTTATGCAATCATTAGTAGACATGAATATAAGTGTCCTGTGAGTTTGCACCATTCTTGTTATGTACGGAATATCGTTTAATGTTAGATGTTAACATGAAAGTCCCATTATTTTGAAAATTCATTAATAACTAATTGTGTTAAGTTTAGGTAATACTCGATAAATGGAATTCAGAAATTAAAATAAAATTGTGTGTACTGCAATATGGGTAGGATACAAAAGCGGGAATAATTTTGATTTTTCGTTTTCGTTAACGGTTCAGAGAGGGAGAAAAATAACAGACTTCGCGGCAATGGCTCCACGCTGAACTTCCCGGCATTGGCTTCACGCGTGAACATGCCCCCAGGCGTTGGGGCTATGCTTTCAACCAGAAGCAGATGAATTGGGTAGTGGACATATCTTGCTAAACGATCGTTTTGATGACACCAACAGATGTCCTTATGTCGGCGACACGGACCATCCCGGCCATCGAGTCCAGGATGGACGGCAAAGACCCTTCCGAGCTTCCATTTCAGTGGAGGAAGGTTAAAATGGGCGCTGGATGTAGGCCTCCCCGCGGCGCGCTCTGGGCAATGGCCAAGGTACACGGTAACGCAGTGTCCTAGTCCGGCTAACTACATCCAACTGTGAAACAGGAACCGTATGCGACTCGATATTCTACAATGTCTTCTACACGCTCCCTTCGACAGTCAACACCAGCCTGAATTCATCCATCACCCAGGACCACGTCGACGAGTTGTTCTCCGGCGTGCGTGAAGCAGGAACTAAGCACTTTGTCGAACTGAAGCTAACATAGAACGCGACACCAGATCCATCGAAGGTATTCTTGCCGATCAAAAATAGTTTACCAGGGAGGGCAAAGCAAACATCATAACTTAACCTCGGTTGATGAGATGCTTTTGGTGGACTAGTTAAATACCCTTGGTCTTTTTCGTTCAACGGAGTTAGGAATGCTCATGGCAGAACTCTTGACCTTGTTCTATGCAATGATATTGTCCGGGTCACTGATTGTAGGGAGGATACGCTAGTGCCAATCGACCTGCATCACGGAGCTTTGACCATCGAATTGCAGTTCTCCGACTCAGTGCCCTTGAAGGATAAACTCGATCCTTCGGAACGGAATGAAAGAAATATGATTCGTGCTAGAAACCGGTGTAACGCGGTGGTAAGGGATGCTCAAAGGCGCCACATTCATCAATCTATAGAAAATGAAGATCCAGCGAAAGTATGGAAATTTCTCAAAACTCTTGGTGTTGGCAAATCTCAAATTAATGTCACTGAAAACACCGTAAACTTTGACCAACTAAATAGTCAGTTCACAACTTCACTGCCTATTGATGGCACAAGTAAAAGTAATACTTTGCATTATCTTTCTAACCTGCCAACCCATGAATCCTCTTTCTCTCTTAATCAATTTGCAGATTGTGATGTGATGTGATGTGCTGTGGGTGCTGATTCAATCAGCCGTAAAATGATCCTACCTATCCTTGACACTGTCACTCCTGTTATAACCTATATCCTAAATACATCTATTTCCACAGGCTCTTTTCCTACATCCTGGAAGGACGCAAATGTTATTCCGCTTCCCAAAAAGTCAAAACCAACTGCGTTTTCTGACTTTCGTCCTATCTCGATCCTGCCCTTCCTCTCCAAAGTCCTTGAGAAACTAGTCCACCGTCAGCTATCTGATCATCTTAATATACAGCAGAGACAGCTATTCAACCACACATTCTCAAACAGCTTAGCTCACAGTTGTCAGAAGCTCAGCATGGATTCCGGCCTGCAAGAAGTACTACCAGCAATCTTCTGGAGTACATGTCATATATTACACCAGTGGTGGATAGTGGGGGGCGGGTCGACGCCGCCTACTTTGATTTTAAAAAAGCATTTAATTTAGTTCAGAATGATGTACTGCTAAAAAAGTTGCCAGGCGTCGGTTTTACCCCCCCACTTGCTTAATTTTTTTGCTAGCTACATGCAAGATCGGCAACAATACGTAGAATACGCAGGATATTCTTCTGAGCCCTACTTTACCAGGTCAGGCGTGAGTCAAGGTAGTAATCTTGGCCCTTTGCAATTAATTATTATGATCAACGGAAGTGCCGTTGACGCGAGCACTGCGCACTCTCAACCTTATAGCCAATGATACTGACGTGTTATTTTGTTCGCTGAGTGGATTCATGCGAGCGGCTATGTTCACCATTTGTTAT
This sequence comes from Chrysoteuchia culmella, assembly GCA_910589605.1. NCBI lineage: Eukaryota > Metazoa > Arthropoda > Insecta > Lepidoptera > Crambidae > Chrysoteuchia > Chrysoteuchia culmella. Next base: position 10,053,734 of record OU342661.1, on the reverse strand, counting down.
AAATTGAATTATTAAATTGTATTTTTGAAAATTATTTATTAGTTATATTATATTGTTATTATTTGTTAAATTTGTTATTGAATTATTTGTTATATTATAACTTATAATATTTTGTTGAGGAATGTTTTTTTTAATTATTATTTTTTTTTTTTGAATAAACTGAATAATATAGATTAATAATTTATAATGGCAAACACAATTATGTAATTGTTATTATTTTATTGTTTAATTTATAGTTACTCTATTGTATTGGGGTAATCCTGTAATAATAGATGTAAGTGTGAAATAATAATAAAAATAAATAAATATAAATCAACTTCTCAATCCTTTCCAGCCAGGCTTTCGCAAAGGCCAGAGCACTTCCCCAGTACTTGTAAAGATAACAGATGACATACGCCTCGAAACGGAAAATCGGCAGCTCACGATAATGACATTACTCGACTTCAGTAATGCATTTAATTCCGTTGACTTTGATATCCTACTAGGACCTTCACAATACAATTTGGAGAGACAAATGTTACATAAAAAATTGGTGTAGCCTTTTATACGGTAATTTGATTTTCACATACAGGTACATATTATTAACGAAACAGTAATAATTAAAAATTCATACCGCATTATTATTATTATTATTATTTATTACACCACATTTTTAGACATAACACATTTTTTAAAGCACACATTTCTTTATGGTGAACACAATTTATTTCTTTGTTTTCATTTTCATTATAATTATTGTAATCGTTATATAATTCTTTGAAGTTCGGACACCCATTCTCACCTAATTCTATTATATCACAATTTTGACATAACTCTTGAATCCATTTTACTTTTTCCAAACCCTTTAATAATATTTTTTTGTTTCTCAGATATGGAACCACTACCCTTCCGAATTCAAAATAATCAATGTATCCTTCACTCCAAGTGTGAGCACGATTCTTTTCCAACCATCGTATTTGTTTCTTTTCTTCATTTGATAGTGTTTTAAAAGCATAGGGTGGCTTAATGAGAAAAGTTTGCGTGTGCTCCTTATGCGCTATTGCTAGCTCTTTAACAATAAACTTATTTTCAAAATCTTTAAATCCTTGCAAGTCTACAATTATAGTATCCATATTCATGATATTTTCTTAACAATGCTGGTTAGTGGTTTGTATTCGAATATGCAATCGTTTAGTATAAGACAATATGCGGTGGTCTGATCAGGGATTTCTATATCTGATTCAATTTCAACTCGCACATCTATAGACCCTCTAAGTGTTTCGTGCTGACGAGAACAGTCAATCACAAATAAAGGAGCAACGCGTCTGAATTCTTTCAAACTCATCAACGGTTCTGTTCGACGCCCATAGTAAGACTGCTGAAATCTTACGTACTGTTCGTATATTAATGAAAACTTTTGTTCCGAAAAACTAACATTCAGTCCTTCATAGGGGTAATACGATGAATTCAAAAAAACTCTTACATTGCGTACATTGCAATGGTCAAACTCTGCCATTGATCTTTCAGCATTATTTTTACGGTTGGTTTGTAAACCAAGAACAACATATCGTGGTTTCTCAATTTGTGTTGATGTCTTTATCGACCAAGTATGTTTACGTGTTTTAGGGAGTAATGGATATTCATACAAATCCCAATTACGGAACGCTAGTGTTATTGCCCGATCCTTTTCTAATTGCTTTAATATATTAATTCTTTCACGATCTGATACTTTAATATGCGGAACTCGCCAAATGATTTTACTTAACGTTATATCCTCCACTGATTCCCCTGCTTTCAATTTTAAGGCATCGAGATTAGTATTATTTCTCAATAGCACTAACTCATGTTTACAGTTAATGATGATTTTTTCATAATCTTCTGCAAAACCTAATACTTTATTAAATCAATCAATACCATTTGAAACGGAAAACACTCCGCCATTGTCATTTGTAGTACCAGTAATCGACCATCCCCAATTTTTTGCGCTTTTGGATTCATGTTCTTTCAATGATAGCAAAGACTTAATAGTAGTAGTGATGCCTGCATTCTTAATTTTATCTATTTCTACAAAATTTAGTTCATACCGAATGTCTTGAAACAAAAATAACGCAGGGTTATTTACAAAATCCACACTTGGTACTTTCTCCTTAATAGTAGCGGTGCTCTTAAACACATTTACTGTACCCTCTATATACAATGTGCTGAGTGATAGTAGCACATACAAATCTTGTTGATTAATAAGTATGCGTATTTCGTCATTCTTGTTGAAACTTGTCACGTATGGTTTGTATGAATGATATTCGAAACTTTCAACGCTGTTATCGTAAGATGTTGGCTGAGTTATATTAAAATATTCATTTTAATAAACCTACCAGCTTCAGAAATTCCTTATTACTTTTAGTAAGTTTCTTTTTAGCTGAAACGGTGTTCGTTTACTAACTGATCTTTGAGAACTGACTTGAATACAAGACGGAGAGGGGTTTTTATTGAAATTTAACATTTTTTTCTGAAATGTAAATATAGCTGTACTTCTTCACCACGTAAATTGATTTTCTTATTTTCACTGTCTAATAACCTTATGTTAATAGTATTTATTGAACTTTGGTTAACTGGAAAATAGGTTATATTTTTAGGTATATCAATTATTCGATAACCAGGTGGTACATTTAACACAAATTCGTGAATTATATGACTTCTTCTTCCATTCACGAATGATACACTAACCACATCACATTCAATGCGTATGATGGGTGTTGATAAAATGCTAACAGGATACCGTGACTCAGTACTTATATTAGCTTTTACTGTTTCCATACCAAAGCCAAAAATTTTTCCGAGTGAATCACTTTTGTTGAAGTGAACATCTTCAGAACAGAAAATACGAGTTTTCAGAGTATTATTGTTGCAAGTCATTTTCAATGTAGTATTATTGACATTATTCATTATAAAATCACTAATATCTTGAAACTCATATGATCCTTCCGGTATTTTGATAACTTTGTCCTTACCATAGTAAAACTTATTGTTTTTTTCGTCTATATTTGGAATAGAGTTAAAAGTAGAAAAATATAAAAGTCCGCACTCATACTCTCCACATAATTCTAAAGTTGGTGAGTAGTTTGTTGTCAAAGATGCTCCTCTTCCAGTTATCGATACGGTGAAAAATTTTCCTTTCTTCTCCTTGCTGATCTATGGAGTTCGTCGACTACGTCTCTTTTGCTCATTTTTTAAACTTTGTATGGTTCAATCAAATTATTAATTTCAGATTTTGAATAAAATAAAGTACTTAAACGTTCACTAGTTAGTTTTTCCAAGTTATTGAGGTAAATTTTAACTTCACTATTATTTTTTTTCATTTCATGTCTCAATTGCTGAACAGCTTCATACACATATGCTTTATTTACAGCTTCATCGTCATTCTCAGGAGAAGATACATCTTTTAATTTTGATGATTTTAAGTCGTAGTCACCTGTTTCCGACTTAACTAAAGTATTGTCTAAGGTATCAATGTATTCTGATAATCGTAAACGTTTATGAACGTGATTACCAAATTTATCTATATTCATTGCAGTGTTTGTCTGATATTTACTGTAAGTCAACTGTTCTTTTTATGATTTTGTAATTTTTGCATTTTTCAATGCTATTTTTATACTTATGGTAAATTTTAAATAGAAAAATATTGGAAAAAATTAACTCGGCCACAAGTGAATTCTCAGACTAGAATCGAACCAGCGACCTTTGGAAATCCGGTCCAATGCTCTAACCGCTGAGCTACCGAGACTTGCGAACCACCGTCGAAATTCTCCAATACTTTTATATTTTTAATACGCTGTAGGCCAGCGTTGTTACATCAATGCTAGGAATATCCTTGCATTCGAAAGAAACATCTTTTCAGGTGTTTAACGATCGACTTGTGGTCGAGTTAATTTTTTCCAATATTTTTCTATTTAAAATTTACCATCAACTGTTCATTTTTGACGCTGCATGTTACTTATATTTCTTAATGATGCCAGCTTTGTATAGTTCTCGATCATTGCGATAATTTCATTATCTAATCCCGTGTTTCCGGCATCTCGTGATGCATATAATAGTTTTAACCGTTCTACTAACTCATTTGAATCATCCCAATAAATATAGTCCGTATTCTTTTTAACCTTTTTTAAAATTTCGATGCCTTTCCGTGCGGAAGATTCTCCGAACTAGTAGTAATAATTCTAGAAAATTTAAACATTGGTTTTATTATATTCATATATTTAAATCCCTTGTTGCTGTTGATTGGTTTGGATGGATCATAACTACGCTTGTGTGCGTTGGTATCAATGAGAAGGTATTTATAATTATGCATATCCTCATCTGTGATTAAATCTAGATTAGGTTTCTTTTTGTACAACAATTCTTTTAAACCAACTGTTTTCTCCAAATATTTATTTCCTATTTTCAGAATCCTGCCATCATCGTTAACGCGAGTTTTACCAAGCATAAGTTTCCCCCGATCATTTCTTATTCCAAATGGGATGTTAGTCATTACTTCAGATGATGTTGACCATGATAATGATGGATTTGAAACGTTTGGTGATGATTGGAGGGATTTAAATGAGCCCTCACTAACATTGTGGTTTTCAGAAGGTGATATAGTTAAGGTTTTATCATAGGGTTTTTCATTTTTAGCATCGTCGTCTTCTTCTTCTTCTTCTTCTTCTTCACAAACAGATTCATCAAAATCTTCAATACATGAATTCGATGTTACACTTTCATTGTTTTTAGTCTTTTTAATGATTGGTTTGTGTTCCAAATTTTCCGTTGGACTCTTTTTATCATTTTTATTTGCTAACAGGTTTAGAGGCTTAATTATGGGTTTAAATATTGTTTCTAAGACCACATTATTTGTATTTTTTGCATCCTTTAACATTTCAACCTTCCTCTTAACAGCTGCTGCAGATTTTACAATTTGTTTTTTAAGGTGTTTTTCCATTTTATAAATTATAGCACTCAGTTCTATATCACAAATGAAAGTGATTCATCAATGATATAGCAATCTCTTATGTATATTAATCTACAACTATAAATGTGTCAAATTCCATTCTGTAACAGCCTTTATTACGTTCACAATCCTTATTAATAACAAGATATCTAAAAGGTTTATTCCAAACAACTGAGCACATATCACGGAATTGTCGCCATGACATGTCAGACCCTACATGCTCATCATAAACGTGTCTTAGATTGATATCATCTTGTTTAAATAATATTATTAGATTTGAATTCTCTCTGACAAGTTGTTTGGGTATTTTTGTATATGTTTGATTTATATAAAAACAATCGATATTCTTGTGGCGGCCCATAGCAAAATAATCTCGGATGCTACTTTGATTGTCACAAGCAACATCATCGAATATAATTATTGAATCGGGTAAGGCTTCGTGTGGACTTAAAATGTCACTGTTGTGATCGAATTTGTTATAGGAAATTGTAGGGACTATATTTAATACATTTTCTAAATATATGTATTTAGGTTGATATAAAGACTTTGAATACACATAAACATTACTAAAACGTGGACCATCCTGATGTAATAATAAACTAATAACTAAGTTAGTCTTCCCACAATTTGATGGACCACTAACAAGACAAAGTATACTATTTGGTAATAAATTGCCATGACGCTTCCATTCACTTAATGGGGTAAGATTGTAAGATAGATGCGCTCTAGTTTTAAACTTTGTTTTTGTTTTAAAAATTTCATATCTGTTTATTTTAATTTGACTGTTTTGTTTCAAGGCTATCAATAAAATGATTTTCAAACATTGCACATACATTATTTAAATAAATTACCTATTGTATCGTACTAGTCAGCATCAGGTGCTTTAGCAATAAATACAATACTAAAGCAGTGCTTTTATTTCAGCGTAGGTAATTATGTTATGGGACATTTTAAATAATAAATTATTTTAGTTACATACTGTTATATATTTTCAATAAAACATATTTCTATACTTATGGTAAATTTTAAATAAAAAAAATATTGGAAAAAATTAACTCGGCCACAAGTGAATTCTCAGACGGGAATCGAACCCGCGACCTTTGGAAATCCGGTCTAATGCTCTTTAGGTATAAAAATAGCATTTTTCAATGCTATTTTTATACCATAAGTATAAAAATAGCATTGAAAAATGCAAAAATTACAAAATCATAAAAAAAAAACATATTTCATTTATACATTTTATCGTTATCAACTATTTATTATTAATACTTAAATGAATCCATATTAAAATTAGAAAATTACTTAAGTACTATAATTCGATAGATAGGTAGGTACAAAATAATTTTAATTTGATTTTAAACATTGGTATACTCGTATATAACTTAAAAGTTATCTGTATTCCATAAAAACTTTTTTAATAGAACAAATATTTTTACAACATATTTTATAATTATACACAATTTTTTAATTATACTTACATCATAATAAATTAATTGTTATTTTATTGTAAGCCCAACTCATTGGCTTACAAATTTTGAAAATCAGAACTATAGTGATCCCAAGGCAGTGTCTCTATTTGATTTGAAAGGATTTGCCTTTTATCATCACATCTGTTTAATACAAGTTTATTTACTTGTTGAGTATACAGAGTATGTTTAATTGATTTAATCATACTCATTTTACATGTAAAATTAGTATTATTATACAAGGTTTTAGCATACTGTGACATTTTTAATTTACATGTCACTGATTTACATATTCCTTTAGCTTTCATTGTTTTTGTTTTCATCGATGATAAAGCATAAAGTTTTGGTCTTAACCCGATAAACTCAACTATTATATCACCACCAAGTTCATCTTTGAATAAACCGGGTATTTTAGCGTTCACCTTAGACATTTCATACGGATTCTCAGTGCAAAAGTTGCTCGTATCAAAGTTATTTATATCATCTTTGATGTCTCTATAAATATCTTCAGTATGCACTAAATAAAGAAGACTATCCGTATCTGTATAACAAAGTTTAATATTTTCACCATATTTTCTTTTCATAAAATCGTAATGAAAATTGTACAAATGCTGTTTAGCGTATTCTAATACCGTGAAACCAATATAAATCGGTCTATCAAAACATATTTTTTCACGGTTTAGTTGTATAGCTATAAAGTTTTCGTTAAATACTGTTATACTTTTTAAATTCGGACGTGTAATTAATTTTTCATTTTATTACAATGTTCATTCCAATTTGTTACTAACTTAACATCAACTTGTTTACATTTGTTTTCTATAGTCTTCCCAAATATTGAATTATTTAATAGTTTAAAAACATCTTTCTGATATGAAGTAGTTGAAGCTTGACGTATTCGTGTGTTTAAATCAATATATTTTTGTAAAAAGTTATCCTGACGGACACTTAAAATGCAATGTATTTTAAGTAAAATTAGTCCATGTTTAATGCATTCTTTTAAATGAACATAGTCATAAGTCATAAGTCATTTATTCCATAAAACAATATTACATTGTGTCGGAAATTAAGTAATACATAAACAGATTATAAATTTAAACAAATTAATTAACATCAAATTAAAGCAAGTCAAATTATTAAACATCTAAATAAATCAAATTCAAAATTTAATAACATTCATTCATATGAAATTAAAATAATAAAAAAAGATATATATGGGTAACAAAAACATTAAATTATTCATTTAAACATACTTACTTACATACTATTATAAAAATCTTCTATACTATAAAATTTTTTCTCCAGTAAATAAGACCTTAGTCTGGACTTGAAAACATTAACATTTGTTATACTTTTTAAGTCAATGGGCAATTTATTAAAAAGTCTGACTGCTTGATATTTTGCACTGTGTTTAACTACTTGTAAAGTTGGTTGTATGATGTTAGCTAAATCTTTTCTCCGAGTGTCATGACGTTTTATTCTTTCTTCTATGGTTTCGTAGCTATCGGGATGCTTGACAAGGTCGGTGAGGAGAATAAGAATATAGAGGCAAGGTACGGTCAGAATTTCAAGGTTTTTAAAATGCTCCCTGCAGGACTGTCTTTGGCTTATTCTTAACATTGTTCTTATTGCCCTCTTTTGAATAATGAACGCTTTTCTTAGATTGTAGTCGTAACTGTTTCCCCAAAATTTTATACTATATCTTAAACGAGATTCTACTAGGGCATAGTACACCATTTTTAATTGATTCATCGTTAGCTCGTCTCTTAAGCTTTTCAAAGCGTAACATGATGAAGAGATTTTATTTTCAATATATTTGACTTCTTCCTTCCAATTTAGAAGAGAATCTATGTGAATCCCTAAAAACTTTACAGAATCTACAAGTGAGACACGGCCTTCATTTAAGTTGATATCTACTTTATCATTTGTTCTTGCAGTCGATTTAAAAAGTATAGCTTGCGTCTTATCTACGTTAAGTAAGAGATTATTGGCTGTGAACCACTGCGAAAAAATCTCCATTGCGGTATTTAGTCGGCTGTTGAGATCTCTAATGTTTTTCGCACTTATCACTGCATTTGTGTCGTCAGCAAAAACAACAAGTTTAATTTCCGGAATGGAGCTGTACATGAAAGGGATCAAGTCATTTGTAAACAAAATAAAGAAAATAGGCCCCAAGATAGAACCCTGCGGAACCCCTCTCTGAATTTTCTTTCGCTTGGATTTAAATGTTTTTTCAGCTTTATCATCAATGCACTTTAACTCAACACACTGATATCTATTTATTAAGTACGATTCAAGAAGCCGAAGAACATTTCCTCTTATACCATAAAATTTTAGTTTTTTTATTAAAATTTGATGGTCAACCATATCAAATGCAGAACTTAAATCCAGAAAAAGACCTGCTACTTTCATCTTTTTATTTAATTTTGTGATAACATCTTCAATCAATGCATCAATTGCGTCACTTGTCCCTCTATTCGTTTGGTATCCAAACTGCCGTTTATTAAGTATATTATTTTCATTAATGTGGTGTAATAGGCGCGACTTTATGATTTTCTCAAATATTTTTGATAGAGTAGGCAGTAAAGAGATAGGTCTATAATTTTTACAGTCTGACTTTGAACCTTTTTTGTATACTGGTAAAACTTTTGCTATTTTAAGTTGATCCGGGAAGATACCTTGCATAAAATACTTATTGTAAAATACCGACAATGGTTTCGCCCATAAGTCGATGTTTTTTTTAATTATAGAGATTGGCATCTCATCCCATCCACACGATTTTTTATCTTCCATTTTGCTCACTATTTTGATAATCTCTGTAGGTGTAATCTGTTCCCAAGCCATATCAATCGAGCAAAATTGACCATGCTGCTCAAGAAATTTTATTGATGTCTGTGTGGTGCCCATTGAAACAGTTTCGCTATGATCAAATTTTTCTGCAAAAATGTCTACTATCAATTGAGGATCGTCGATATATTTATTGTTTTCTTTAAGAGTAATTCTTTCCTTACCCTTAAAACTTCCCTTTTGCCTATGCTTATTTACTGTACTCCATATTACTTTGGACGAAAATTTTGATCGTTCAATTGAAGACTGAACTGCAAGTTTTTTGGCAGCACGTATTACTTTTCTGTACATACGCATATAATTGTATTTGTAGTCAACTAAGGATTTGTCAGTTACAGAGCTGTGTGCCATAAAAAGGAAGCGTTTCATTTTGCTAGATGTCTTTACTCCCCTTAAACCTTAAACTTTGTTTGGCTTTTTTTCTATTTTTTTTAATTTTTATTGGGAAGCTGTTTTTAAAAATGGTGTGAAAATATTTAAAAAAACTGTTAATTCCGTCTTTCGTCCAATCATGTTTGAGTACGTTGTCTCTGAACTTGTTATTATTCTTCTCATTAAACATTCTTTGTTCCCTTATTATAACTTCATAGGTTTTTTGGTTTTGGCTTTTTAATGGAAGGAAAACATTACAAATAAGTGCCGCGTGTCCATCTGATAAACCATTGTGATCAACTTTAGCGCTATTTATACAATCATCGTGGAGATTCGTTATTAAATTATCCAAACAAGATTGTGTGTTACCTCTGACATAGGTAACTGATTTTATAAGTGTTCTAAAATTATAACACTTTAATAAGTTTAGAAACTCTGTCCGCTGATTTGTGCCCCTGAGTAAATCGACATTAAAATCCCCAGCAATCAAGCATTTCTTATCAAAATAGTATTCTAACAATTTTTCCAGCTGTTCCATAAAAGCATTAAAGGTTTTATCTACTGGATTCCTATAGACACATATTACATTCAGATTTGTCTCCTTGTCCTGGATTCCACAAACTTCAAAATAATCTAATTTATACAAAGTTTTACAAAACAATGATACTGTAGCTGTGCAGTTCTTATGACCTAATATAAGACTACCTCCTCTAACTTTGTTAGACCTCGTATTATAGGAAACAACTTCATACTCAGATAGGTTTAATAAATCTACATTCTTACTATTTAAAAAATGTTCAGTGATACATACATATTTCGGCTTCAAATTATTTTCAGTTTCCAGATACAAATCTAATTCATATTTTTTTGACATTAAGCCACACACATTTTGATGATAGATACAGGTTTCTTGTAACTTTTCTACCTGCTCTGATGGCTTATAATTAGTATTTACTTGAGCCCTACTACATTGATTATCATTTAGATTACTACATAGAACTCTACTTGGCCTTTGTTTAGTAACGAAAAAACATTCTATTTATATTATCAAATATATTTTTTAGTCCTTTGTTATTCAATGTACCTGTTTTATGAGAAAACATGTTCATGGATAAATTATAATTAGAATCAAAGCAATGTACATTTTCCAAAGACTTTACGCTACGACTTAAATTACTGTTAAAAATTTCTACTCTAAAGTTGTACAGAGGAGACCCACATACATAAGTAGGCACAGCCAAAATTATGTAAGTATGAGTTATAGTATTTAGTTTATCTGTAATATGATCTATGAGTACAGCATAATCTTCTGTTTTCTTAAAATCTTCTTCTCCTATAAGAATAACAGCATAGTCACCCATAGTAAAATGTCGAAGTTTATCTTCTAAGCCATCTAATAAACCTTTTACTCCTATATGAGGTTTCACAAAATGACAATATTCATATTATAGTGAATTACATAGTTGTATTTGATAAATATTAAACAAGAATCTCATTGATGAAGCGACGGTGGCCAACACCGTAGAAACGGTGAATATACTGGAAAAATTCGACGTGTCCTCATAGGTCTCTGTAGCATAATTGGTTAGTGCATTGGGCCGGACTCCCAAGGATGCGGGTTCGAATCCCGTCAGGGCGACATGAGACTAGTTGCTTTTTTCTAGTATATTTTCTTGTTTAATATTTATCACATAAAAAATAGCATTGTAAAATGCAAAATTAAAAAGTTATAATTAGATGGCTGTTTCATCTTAATCGATAGTCAAACATCTGTAAAGATGTTTCTTTCGAATGCGAGGATATTTCTCTCATTGATGAAGCGACGGTGGCCAACACTGTAGAAACGGTGAATATACTAGAAAAATTCGACGTGTCCTCATAGGTCTCTGTAGCATAATTGGTTAGTGCATTGGGCCGGACTCCCAAGGATGCGGGTTCGAATCCCGTCAGGGCGACATGAGACTAGTTGCTTTTTTTCTAGTATATTTTCTTGTTTAATATTTATCACATAAAAATAGCATTGTAAAATGCAAAATTAAAAAGTTATAATTAGATGGCTGTTTCATCTTAATCGATAGTCAAACATCTGTAAAAATGTTTCTTTCGAATGCGAGGATATTTCTCTCATTGATGAAGCGACGGTGGCCAACACCGTAGAAACGGTGAATATACTAGAAAAATTCGACGTGTCCTCATAGGTCTCTGTAGCATAATTGGTTAGTGAATTGGGCCGGACTCCCAAGGATGCGGGTTCGAATCCCGTCAGGGCGACATGAGACTAGTTGCTTTTTTCTAGTATATTTTCTTGTTTAATATTTATCACATAAAAATAGCATTGTAAAATGCAAAATTAAAAAGTTATAAATAGTTGTATTTGTTGTACAGATTAGCAATCAACTTTGATGTTTTTCCTCCTGGTGGAATAAGTTTTTCCGGAGCGAAAGGTAAATCACTATGCAAATCATGTAAACTATCAGGATAGGCTAAGTCAACTTCTAAAATATACCCGTAATCAGCATCATCCGATATGCTCATTACATCGAAATATTTAATTTCATCCATTGACATTAACCTGAACTCTGAAAGAGGCATTTTTTTCGTCATAGCATGACCATAAAGATTCTTACAATCAAGATATATTAAATATTGTGACTGTCTTGAGTCATAAAATGCCGGTAAGTACTTATGATTGGCTACAGCTTGTCGATATGAACATTGTGCCAAGCCTCCGCGTACACCCTTTTCAAGCATTTGATATATTTCTGAATCACTAATTAACTCGAGTTGGACACCTGTATAGAGCAACATTGCATCCCAACTTAAGCTTGGTGCGGTAATATAATACGCACAATCCAGATTATAAAATATTAAACATAACATTCGGAACTTTTCGAAAATATCACACAATATAAGTCACCTTTTGGCAAGTAGTCGTTTACCTAGATGACATTGTTGTGTATGGGCTGATTTTTTGTGTAATGATGTAACAAAAAAATCTGAAATAAAAACATTTAAAAAAAAAAATTCATACCGACTTCAAAAAGTAAAAAATAAAACTTTTGGAGTCGGTGCTAGCTAGCTAAGGCCAAAAAAATATATAGTTAATAGAAGTGCAATGTAGAATGCCCTGGCTGGCACCGACTCCAAAAGTTTTATTTTTTACTTTTTGAAGTCGGTTTGAATTTTTTTTATAAAATGTTTTTATTTTAGAATTATTTTTCTCAAATAACTTTATATCACTGATCGAAGGTGGAAATGACATCACTTCTATGTTTAAAACTCTAGAGTAATGCGGATATGAAGATGGCCTGCATACATTATTTTTGGCAGGAAACATACCCGCAACAACACTCCATAAAAACAGCAGTTGTCAGATTTTTTTATATTTATACAGCCTTTAGAATTTCTTACACTTGGAGGTAATTATAAATAAGTGCCACCTCTCATAGGGGTATATTTGTTAACATTGATTTCTAGATGGCTTATCGCAACAAAAGACCAAACAGACTCACAATGTTCAAATTCTGTAATTTTTTGATTAATTTTATCAGTCATATTCATAAAAGAAATATTCAAGTCAGTATTTTTGTAAATAATTTCAAATTTTGTATTAAATGATTTCAGCTGTTGCTCATTTGTTTTATACAATATAAAATGAGCGAACAATTCAAAGTTAACTTTTATATAGACATTTTTAGCTACAGATTCATCGATCAGTTTTATCATGGCTCGTTTGTTATCCTGCAGGAACGTCTCTATTTTATGGTACTCGTCTTCCTGCGAGGGGTTTAAACGATATGTCATGATTCGATTTTTAAAAGCAGTAGCAATAATGTCAATATTATTATATTCGGTCTTTAATAAACAATTCGATTTGTGTATATTACTTTTGGTATGATAATCGAATCGAATCATGACATATCGTTTAAATTCATTTCATGTTAATTCTGTATTACATTTTTCACAATATTTCATTTCGTCGGATGGGGCTGAAAAAAAAGACCTTACACAATAATATATAATTTTATTTCTTATAGATTAAGTACAATAAAAATAGATCTATACAAAGTAATTAATTACACACTTTAAACGGTTATATGTTAATTAGTTTAATAATAATGTTCGTTAGAACTGCTTTTGATTTTGGGTGGCAGCCCTTCATAAAGACATATAATATGCAAGTACGTTAATACTAATTCAAACTACTGTTATAGGTCTTTAATAATAATTGCTCACGAAAGTTGGCGGGCAGTCTTTAAAATCTTTGCGCGTTGCCGCAATTAATTGGGATAGCACACGCCAACTGTCACTATCCTCATTAATTTTATTTTTTATTGTAACGATGGCATGACGCCATCTATTCAATGGCAGGACATGCTCTATTTCTTCGGTTTTGCATACCTTAATCTCGATATAATGAGAGCCTTTCTTGTTCTCATTGATTTGGCGAGAGTGCCCGTTCGCCAACCGTCGTGTGTAATAGTTATAAACTGGTGCTTTGTTTTTACCTTTCGGCTTGGGCGGTGGTTGTGGTTCTTCATCGCTGTCGCTTATGTCACCGAACAATCCTTGGGCGGTAGCACTTTGCATAGAAACAGGTCTTATGTTGGGCTTCTTTTTCGATGGACCAGCGACGGTAGCGGGGGCGGTGGTGGCAGGCGCTGCTACCCGTTTCTTCGGCTTGTCAGCTTTATTCGCAGTTTCTGTCTCCGTTTCTGAATGATTAACATCTTTATCGGATGGAAACAGAGTGTCAGCAGTAGCGGTAACATGATGATTTGACCTGTCGAAAAATAAAAAAAGGATTTGAAATAATTACACAACAACTTCGAAGATAAAGTACTTATATTGTTTATCAATTAACTATTACTACCGTACACAGACTTTGAATAGGTACTAAAATAATTATATTTATTAATTAAATAATAAGTACTTATTCATTTAATACAACAATGACAGGTTAGGTTAGGTCCAGGCAACTATGAATACTGCGTACTGTATGGGACGCACATACAAATGCAAACATTTACCTCTTGCAGGAATTGAACCCGCAATCGTAAGTTCAGTAGTCATATTCACCCACTAGTTGCAATGACTATAGGTACTTAGTTAAATAATATACTTGGTAGGTAGGTACTCACATTTTGTTTTATTATTAGGTTGATGATTTCTTGTAGAGTTGTTGTTAGTCCCTCAGGAGAACTGGATGTGAGGTGATCCAAGTTGGATGGGCTTAAATATTATGTTTCACACAATACTCTTCATGTAACGACACGGATGCACACTTAGAAAAAATGCTTACTTTATAATAATCCTAAAATGGATTGATGTGGATCTCAGTTTCTCAGTGATATTTCGCGACATAGGTACTTTATACGGTGACTTAAAAAATAATTAGATATTTTAAGTAAACAGGAAAACAAATTTATAATTAAAAAGAATAGATAAATAAAAAGTAGAAACCTGATCGTCTGATTTTTACCAAGCTATGATAATTTTATAGTACCCTAAATGTAACGTTTAGTGATTTGCGACCTTATTTATATACGGGTTCGACTCCATTATAAACATTAAACATAAAAAAACCACTGACTTGAGCCACCTCCAAATCCCGGGTTCGATTCCGATCGAGCCAATGTAGGTTTTTTTTCTATTATTGTCTGTAGTCCGATTCTTTGTCGAGTTCAATATCCGACTTCTTACTTCCTACTAATATTATAAATGCGAAAGTTAAGATGTTTGGATGTTCGTTGCTCAATCATGCAAAAACGGCTGAACTGGTTTGGTTGAAATTTGGAACACAGTTGTAGCCTGGAGAAGAACATAGGACTATTTACCCACGAAACATATCAAATTCCGGTATAACGTCGAGTAGTCTACGCGGATGAAGCCGCGGTGGAAAGCTAGTTTTTAATATTTTTTAAATTAAAGATTTTAGCATTCACAATGCTATTTTTGTATAATACTAAATAAGAGATCGAACCCGCCCGAGTGACTAAAATCAAAAAACCCCTAAAAAACCTAAAAATACGGACAATTACAACTTAGTTCGTGGAAATATAGCGCGTTTGATATCCGTAAAAGTTGTTTTAGTGTACCTAGTTAGTTTTTGTCACTTTAAATTATAATTGTTTTTGTATCACCACTCAAATACTTATTTAACAAGAGAAAAACGATTCTAATAGCGTTGTTTTTTATCGATCAACGCACGTAGGTGTATACCTCCCTCTATGAATGATGGGCATAACCGATTGCAAAACTGAGGATCACGGGTTCGATTCCGTAATGGAATAAAATATTCAATTTATTAAATTATTAAAATCCTACTTAGTTTGTTACTCATTCACGCAAAAACTCGCTTACGCCGCAGTTAGCGAATAGAGTTTAATTCTCAACCTTATTCCTATTGTATAAAAGCTATCTCTGAAAATGTAACTCTCACCTGATAGTAACGTTTGGACATTTGCAAACTCGCACTAGACCCTCTGAACGGATCTGGATGAAATTTGCAATAGAGATAGACTATGGGCTGGAATAGCACATCATATATTTTTTATCCCGATATTCCTACGGAAAGGGAACCACGCGGGTGAAACCGCGGGCGGCCGCTACTATCAAATAATTATACTAGAAAAAATACTACTCGTACCAGATTATATTATCGAACGGGAACCGAACCCGCGAACTTTGGCGCGCGAATTTACCTACCACCTTTCTGAAAAAAAGACAATCCTTTGCTTCACAAACTTATTTTTCTTTGTTGTTCTATTAATAAATTACAAGTAATTACTTGCATCAATAACAGTAGTGCATTCCTGATTGTCATGTGATACTCGTAGACAAATCACGGTTACTTCCGTTACGTGTGTGCTGGTCGGTCGACTTCTTAGCTTACTGCGACACACATACGCAAAAATAAGGCAGGTGTCGTTGAAAATGAGTCTACATCTTGCTTTATTATGTAAAGATGTTAAGTAATGGTTGAATAGTGTTGTTTCGATGGTAAAAATGAGGGTCCTGGATCTCTTCTGATCCAGGATCCTCAATTTTAACCTACTTATGTTCCACAGTATAATGCCTTTCAATTTATATTACAGGGAGGCTCTGGCTACAGAGATTAGCCCAAATTATGTTTACATGAGGGCTTCCATGACACATGGTGTGCACTCATGAAATCATTATTGAAGTGAATTATTTATGAAAGTTTACTAATAAAAAGAGAAAGTAACACCCTTATGGGGTCCCTTTGTATCAATTACAAGGCTTAACTTGA
This sequence comes from Chrysoteuchia culmella, assembly GCA_910589605.1. Taxonomy (NCBI): domain Eukaryota; kingdom Metazoa; phylum Arthropoda; class Insecta; order Lepidoptera; family Crambidae; genus Chrysoteuchia; species Chrysoteuchia culmella. The sequence goes on along the minus strand of OU342661.1, from coordinate 10,036,819 downwards.
TAATTTAGGTGGATTAGGCAAGTATAATGGTAAAATCAAGTATGGACACTTGACTATGAAATTCTGATGTGAAGTGTACTGACACTAACCTGCGGCTTCAGCTATTCCTTATAATATTAAGGTATTTTTTATAATATTAATAGTTTCGACTATGTACATAATACTGTCGTGTCCAACCAATTCTATTTCGTTTAAAATAACCTCAAAAAGCAAGGTCCCTTCTGTCATATCAATCGCAGACAATCAGACAATCTCCTGTCAGTGTCATACCTGTCACTGTCGATCTGACAGATGGGGCGTTACGTGCGTTTGCACTGAATTAAAAACGTAAATCAGTGAAGATAATATTACTGGTGTACGATGGCCAAAATCAAAGCCAAGGCTGATGCTACCTCTGAACAATGAAAACCTGTAAAGTTAACAAGGTTCGAAGAGCCGTTTCGGCCACCACAACAAAACATTTAAATACAGTCATTCACTGAATTAAGCATCTTTTTCCTTTAAAATTTTTTGTATTTACCAGTTCCCACCCATCGTGCCTATCCACCTGACTTATCATATATTTATATATATATATATCTTAATGAAACGAAATTTTAAAATGACCGAAGTCTACAGACATACTGCCTTATAAAATAAACCACATTACAATACTCAATCAAGTATTCAAAATATCTTATCTGACGCATTACTAAGTGAAATACGGAAAACATCCCGAAGCAGAACTCGTCTAAGTGCTGAGACATCAACAACGATTACAGACAGCGATTATTCTGTGAGTGACATTTATTTAGTAGAATCTCCTATGGTTGGTGAAAATTATCCAATATTAACTGAAAGTGTTAATAATGATGATGCAATTGTAATCACTAATCCTGAACAAAACAATGATGATCAATCCGATGTCTCACAAAGGGATATTTTAACGCAAGCTATTAATCAAACTATACCTGAATGCGCTTCAAATGAGTACGAAGAATAATGAAGCATTCACGAGCTGTTATTTAGTCCCTGTATTAATTTTACGTAAAATGATCACAACAAATGTTTAGTATTTTTGAAATAAAAGCGTTATCTATATTAAATATTGTTTATTTTATGACTTACCTTTATAGAGGCCTTTATTTTTTCATAAATGGCATCACATACTTCCGGAATGAGTTTAGATATTGCGGATTTTGATACACGGAAAAACTTCTCCAGAAAAGTATAATTGCAGCCAGTTGTTAAATATGTTATAGTAATTTGCAATTTCAATTAAGGAGGAAGAGCCTGTCTCATATTAGTATCTTTTTTAGTAATGAGTCCACTGACTTTACTCAAAAGTAATTCGAAAGTTTCGGGTGACATTCGAAAGCTAGTTTTAAATTCCTTCTGATCTTCAGTTCTAATTTCTTCCAATACATTTAAACTTTCATTTCTTCGTGCTATCCAGTTACGCATCCATAACTTTTTGCTTCTTAATTGTATTAATTCGTCTTCTAGCATATTTAATAATTCTGGTAATATTACATTTTTAACAAATGATTTTAAATGAATTTTCGTTCGTCGAGACATTTTGACGCGATTCAACTCATAAAGCTACCGTGCGGATAGCATGCACATGTAGCTCTTGACCACGACTACTTGCGCAAGTAGCCTGTGTCTTTACTTGCTCCAGTTATATGCACCATGTATAAGTACAAAGCGAGTCCCAAGCAGCAAAATCCAATCCTATAAGTATCCTAAGACTACATATTTTTTAGTCCTATAGTAATCATATTAACGTTTATAGGGCTGGATTTGGGCGCACCTTATAGGAAATTTCGTCCTATAGTAATTTTGTTACAGTCCGGTAAAGTGCAAATTGATTTTATTATTATTTTATTGAGTGCATCTACAAGATCACGGTGTCCTATAAAGATCTGGTAAATGCACTGAATCAGCGTGATTAGTCCCGTAACGATCTGGCGTATGCTACTACAAGCGTAATTGATCCAACAGTGGTCAGCGTAATGCCATAACTAGAGCGTTAATTTTGCATTCGTTTGGTAATGGTGTAGTGTGACTTTGAATTTAGAAGAAAATAAAATATTTGCAATGGGTACGTAATTTATTTACTTTTTATTATCGTAAAATAGGTTGATACTGTTTGTGTTTTCACAATTATATAAAGAAATGAACTTGCGAAATAAATTTTATTGATAAAGTAATCGATGAAAATAAACATATTTTTAAGCGCCTCAAAAGTAATCACAGTTATTATTTGTTTATTCATTAATTTATTAATAAATACAAGCTGTCATCAGATCGGATCGGCTCCATATTGTAATGCATTTATCAGGAGCTTTATAATGTGTTTTAGTCAAAGTTAATGTTACTATAGGAGTATAATGGACACCATATTGTTTATTGTTTTAGGGGTCCTTATGAGAAAAACAAGAGAAGTAAACGTATGCGAATAGATGTACTTATAGTAATAAATGAATAATATTATCAATGCTTAAACTACTTTGAAACATTTTTATCATAATATCATTTCTTTGAAAAATTTATTTATATTAATGTTATGCGTTTATATAATTGATTATATTTTTCCATGTATGTTAATCCATAACTTAATTTATACCTTTAAACAACCATGGAAATGCTTTCGTAAATCGGTTTCTGTTAAAATCCATACTGACAATTTAACTTTTATGGTCTCTATCAATAAAATATTTAGTTTATTAACAAAAAATCATAAAAGTAAATAACGTCCTGTGAGTTGTAACTTACGCTAGTAATTATAGTTTTATGGTAAATTTTAAATAGAAAAATATTGGAATTATAGTTTTTACTGTTAGTATTGAGAAGTGTGCGGGCATCCCTTGGTAATGCAAATTTGATTCATTTATTTAAAATCACAGATAGTTCCGTCAAAGATGAATGTGATATATTATTCTTAACAGCCCATTGTTTTATATTTTCCTGCATATCCGAATTTTCATCAAAGTCAGTGCGGTTATGGTCATCAGATTCGCCATCACTGCTATCACTTTCATAATCTTCTTGATTATAACATTTAGATGAATCAGCGTCGTAGTTTTTTTATTGGGTCTATTTCCATATTATATTGTACGGAGCCATTACAAACTTTACCAGACTATTTTTCAATCTCGGAAGTTATCGATTCGAACTCTGACCTGGATTTCATTTCTAGACATTTTTTGCAACTCTTCTTCTATAACTGCCACTGCGTTTAAATAGTTTCCATTTTTTAAAATCCATTCATGTAGTCTTTAGAAACACTTTAACAAACATCACAGAATGAAAACAAAATGGCTGTGGACAACCAATCACTCTAGTAATAGCATATGCAGGACACGTATAAGTAAATTCTTACCTGTATTAGCAGCAGGAATGAAAGTGCGGTGCTAGTGATCCATTAGCAGTCACGTCAAAGACAAATCACAGTCACGTCAAAGACAAATCAATCTTATAGTATCTTCGACCTATAGTAGCCTAGACCCAAAACGTTTACAGGACAACTTTTCTTATAGAAGAATTAAACAAAACGTTAAAAAGATTAAATAGTCTTACCCAATGTATTTATAGGAGCATTGCTAATTATCATTATAATATGCACTTATAAGACTGCTAGTACCTATAACAATCATATAATCAAATCCTCTAAACGTTTACAAGACTATGAAACAGGATCGAAAGCGCTTGTAGCATTAACAGTTTTATACGATGTTCTTGTAAGCGTTTAAAAGACTACGTAATAGGATTGAATGTGCTTGTAGAGTAAATCGTTCCCTAAACTACTTTTATAAGATCAGTGATCTCAATCAATGCCTCTATAAGTATTCTATAAGACGTATAATCTTATAATCCAACGATTAAAGGAAAATTTTGCTGCTTGGGGTAACTCGAACAAATAGCTTGCGCATATTACTCACGCGTGTAACCCGCATCTTTACTTGCTCCAGCTACATGCACCGTGTACAAGCACCCTTAATTTAAAAAAGTAGTGCGCTAGGATGCAAAAAGCTTTTTTCTACGCCTAAACTGATTGACAAAACCTCCTTTTCAGAGCGTGTGAGGTGAAAATATAATTACATGCTTGAAAGGATTAAAAAACAATGTCTTCGATACATACATTTCAAATGCAACCGCAAACGCTTATCCTATAAATAGTTACTTAGAAATACAAGTTAATTGATCTTAAATCTAGACGTACATAATTAGAGGCAATGCTATTATATGACCTAAATCATAATAAGTATGACTGCATAGACATAACAAACAAACTTTGCTACAGTCCTCGATCATCAATGAGATCTACTCGTCCTAATGCGGGGATTCGTTCTCCAATTAATCGAATTGTTAAGTCATATAATCATACTGGATACGTGTACCTACCGTACTGGTATCTGAACCCAAGGGCGCAGCTTCCCGGCCCGCAGGGCAATCAGGCTTGTGTAAAAGTAATCGTGTTTTTTTTTCTCTTTTTCTAGGCATTGAGTGAACTTTTTTATCTTCCAAACACACTATGCTAACGCGCACCAGCGTATACATATAGGAACACAAATACAAAAATACACACATACCCACGCACACATACACGCACATACACACATACATATATACAAAATCTAGGATAATGTTTGTCTTTGTTTATAAAATATATTGCTAAATATGTTAAGACTAGCACTAGTTAATTTTAATACCTACCTAGCTGTAGTCATATCAAGTAAGATTTGGTCCACCTTAATGCTAGCTAATATCTATGTAAAATGTGACCAGCACTGTTGGATTCATAATGATTGTATCTGAATACTTATACTTAGTTTTATAATTGAAATATTATGAATCTGTTTGTGGTCCTCTATATAAATAAAAAAAAAATAAAAAAAAATTACGAGGCGGGACGCATGACCGATTCAAATAGTGCCCGGAAATAAAGAGAGAGCGAGACAACCAAACAAATTAGTGATGTCTGATTAACTTAGTGTTGGGAATCAATCCAACAAGCGCTTTAAACTGTATGAGAATATAGCTTGTCGCATTTTTCGCAACTACGATGACATCACGAGCGAGATTTAGTAATGTGGAAATGTTATTAACGAGCTCTTGCAAGAAAGCACTGCACAATTAACCATTTTCGTTCCTGAGTGACGCGTGCTTTCATGGCAATGGGCTCAAGCGGACTGACTTAGGTCGGAAATTTTTGACCGTGGATCAAACTTATTACACGTAAGGTAGGTAGACTTTTGCTATCTCGATATAGGTGGCGTGAGTGTACGTATGTCGGAAAATGGATTTCACACTTGGCTACAACTACGGAACCCTTAAAGGAATTGACGACCTGACTGGCGTAAAGGTCTAACTGCCTTTGACGCAAATTTTTCAATTTGTGTCAAAGGCAGTTAGACCGGGTTCAATTCCCGGACAGGAAAATATTTGTGTGCATTAACGTGTCTATTTGTCTTAGGCTGGGTGTTTGGTGTGTATTATGTGTGTGAAACAAAAAATGTATGCGTGTTTGACATTGATTAAAAGAATGCATCAGTACTTATCCACTGAGACGGTAAAAACTTACATCGACAATAACTCAAGCCTTAAGGTACAGAGCCACAACAATAACTAATTATCTTTAAGTGTCTGGATTATGCAATTCAGAATCTTATAACGATAAGTAAACCTTTTCGCTTGAGCCACAGTTCATTCAGTGCTCTTGATGATGAAGTCGATTTTAACCTTCTTAATATTTTTTCTCAGTGCGCACGCGTATGTCGTGAATAAAGTTAAATGTAACACAACAAATTCACCGATTGATTTATATGAAGAATATATATCGAGTGATAACGAAAGCAATCTGCGTGATCAATATGAAAAAGATTATAGTGGTTACATATATTTGGATGATGTAGTGTTTGGTTTGAAAACTCAAAATTGGACCAAAGAAGAGGTCCCGTGCTTAAATGAAACATTATATTTGATATCGAGTTTGCAAAATTTTACCATGTGGGCTATTTGGGGTAAGTCACATTGCAATATGAATTTAGATTTTTGCAATGCACTCCTATACGTGTTGTTCCGAAAATACTTCTGAAATGAAAAATACTTTATTATTTAAAGCTTTTCAAAATTGCATTCGGGTCAACCAGTTTTCAAAACATTAAAAAAAGGAATCTTCCGATGGTCGAGAAATAACCGAAAATTCTTCGACATAATAATAGCAGTGTTACTTTTGCAAAATCACTTTCGGATTCGCACGTGAAATGTCAGTTTCGTCATACAAAATTCAAAATTCGTATCCGAATTCGAATGTGATTGACAAAGTGCTTATCAGAATAGCACGGCTAGTCATTCATTAGTTCAGAGATACAACGTTTGAGCTGAACTATTGATGTTTTAAAGATATTTAAATAATTTGATTATTTTTTGTATAATGCACAGGGGGCCTACTATCAACTGTAATGCGATTCATTTTAGGTTACTTTTAGGTAGTAAGTGCGGGACGCCGCTAGACGCGCCATATGGCAACATCCCACTCTCACAACCTACAATGAATTGCATTACAGTTGATGGTAAGGCCCCTGGTCTTTTTATAAAACTATTACTTCCGTAACATGTTTTGCTTGGTTTTACAGCAAGTAATTGTTATTTGGCGTTGGTTCCCATATTCGTAACAGCTACCTCCTTAGCGCGGTATTGAGTTAATTGATGTTATGTCTTCTGATGTGTATTTATTTTATTTTATTTTGACGACCTGTCTGACATAGTGGAACATAGCCTGCCTTCTACACAGAAGGTCACGGGTTCGATCCCCGGACAAGACAAATATTTGTGTGCATGAACATGTCTATTTATCTTTGTTTGGGTATTTAAATTTTATATATATATATATATATATATATATATATATAAAAGTAAATAAGTCTATTAAACCGTCTAGTATCCATTACACTTAGTCTAGATAATTGGTGTGGTTGTACGAAATTACTTATTAACTGGTGGGAAAATTAGTGGACTGTAGGTATTATGTAGATAGATTGATATTGAAGATGATGATAGTATGATGCTTCGGACGAAGTGTTTGACTATACGGATATTAAAAGCGAAAACACTTACCGCCAATCTGCTGCTTCGTCGCCGAAATCGCACCACCGATGTCGGAGTCAGGGGGCGTTAGGGACCGGGACCGCAGTCCCGAAGTCCCCTTTGGCATCATTTTTCCTTTTTTATGCGGCTTTCGGGACCACTAACCGTGGTCATACAGGTATCTTTAAATTAAAAGTTGAATGGAACAATAATTTTCTGCTTCAGTTGAAAATGAATTTTCTATACATTAAATTTTCATTGGGATTTTTAAACATACCATAATTATTTTATACATTTTTAATTTTGCATTTTACAATGCTATTTTTGTGTGATAAATATTAAACAAGAAAATATACTAGAAAAAAGCAACTAATCTCATGTCCCATGTCATCCCGTCAGGGCGACATGAGATGAGACTAGTTGTATTTTTGTAGTATATTTTCTTGTTAAATATTTATCACATAATGCCCCTGCGACAAACATGTGTAGGTAGCTCAAACATAAATTGTGTTTATGTATGAAACAGAATGGGACTCGGTGTCATCACAGCCATTAGGCATTTTATCCGGGAACCGATACCAGTTGGGTAACTTCGATCAATGCATGACGACACCTTGGAGCACCTATCACCCAGAAATAAAGTCCCAGTATTGCCTCGCAGAGGTAGCCCTGGAAGCCAAAGGCCACGTCAAGAAAAAAACCCTGGACGAAATAGAACCTTATGGAAACGCGATAGATTTGATACAGGTTTGTTAAATACACATTTTTTTTCTTATCAGCATTAAGTGAATCACCAGCGGCCGCTCGCGGTTTGACCCGCGTGGTACCCGTACCAGTGGGAATATCGGGAAAATTGTTTAAATGAATTTATTCAAATGCACAATTTTACTTTAGGTATGATACGATGAATATCATTACATTAGTTTAGTTATATTATAGCTGACAATTTTCTTACACCCTCCGTATTTTGTCAGTCAAAGGCTTGAAGTAAGTAGTAGTAAATCGCTCTAAATTATTAGGCTTTATTTCTATTTTATTTAAGTAAAAGACCACACGTCTGCACCATACAACTTTTACAAGTTACTATTATATTTACGGCTTGAAAATCTATGGGATTTGACAGCGTAAGCGTAACAGTAAAAGTAAAAAAGTGCAACGCACAGTAAGTAACAAAATTTTACGTTTTCAGCACAACACCCCTCATTTTCGACCCTTGAAGTATTTAACTTGGGGAGCGTGTGTGCCCGCATGCTGCGAACCTAAGTCAGTGGAGCGGTTGGTAGGGGTGGTCTTAGCACGCAGCCACTTGGGCGCGGCAGGCCTGCGTCCTCGCATAAACGTCAGTGAGATCTGCCAGAGGCCTGATGAACCTAAGAAGTTTGAGGCCTCCTTTTATGCATTCGTGTAAGTAATTAAAGTAATGGATGATGGACTGATAATGATGATAACATTATTATTAAGCCACAATATATATTTTTCAGGACTGTACTAGGAATCATGCTTATAGTATGCCTTGTGTGTACGATTATAAATAATAGAAAGGAAAAGGAAATTTATCATTGTAAGTATTTTGCGAAATTGCTAGACTATAAGAAAAAATAAATGTTTCAAACTCTTATTTTATAACATATTTGCTCGTAAAGGGTCTCTTATTACACCAATTTCAATATCGTATTGTATCTCATTAGGTACTTGTGCGTTATTGTAATGTAAAACGCACGGTTTATCAAGATGCTCCGTTTTTTTCAATCTTAGCAAAGAGTTTTTATGTCAGAAAAGAGGTCAACATTTTATGAATAAAATTAACTTCTGAGATAATAATAATAACTTGACAACATTAAAAATGCCAACTGGCAACGTAATAATCAATTTTACAAATTGTTCAAATTATTAACTGCTTTAACAAGTGCTTAAAAATTTATTCGTTTAAGTCCGAGTTTTATTTATTTCCTCGCAAATATGTTATAAAACGTCGTATGACATACGTGCGCTTTGATAATTACAGCCTCTGCTTTCTTGTAATTTTCTAATTTTCAACTTACCGCACTTATAACATAATGTACTATAACACTACACTTGTGTTCTGTCCGATGTCATTTTACATAGTATCTTCTCTTAATTTGTCATTTGCAAGCAGGACACCTGTGTCCAGAGAACAATAGAATTTCTATTGTGTCTCATAATCCGGCGTTTGAGAGGTACAATTATATTCTCAAAGAACCTTATGTATTTTTACATCCAATTGCATCGTATGTGTATATGACAGCAGAGTATTTTTTTGCAGATAGTGCGATTTTCAAATCATTTTGTATTAAAGAAAATTTGAAAGATCTACTGAAAATGAAAAGAGATGGAGTTGAAGTTGTATATGGAGTCAGGTACCTAACAATTTGCTTCATTGTGATGTGCCATCAGAGCGCGATCATAGACGTCGGCCCTATTAGCAATGGAATGAAGATGGACGTAAGTATGAAACACCAAGATATAGCTAAGATGTATGTGTTCAAGTATTTTAATAACTTCATTGTAAAATTAAAATTATGCAACAGTTTCCGAATGCCTATATTATTAATATTATTAAACAATAGGCTTTTTACTATGTGCACGAAAGCTGGCTGACAAATACATATACTTAACATTTTCCGTTTCATCCATAATTTAAGAAAACGCGGATCGTCATTGGTTGGTTGGTGTTGCATGATGACCTGTTGGTGGATACATTCTTTTTAATATCAGCATTCCTGGTGGCCAAAGGGCTCTTGGAGTCAAAAAGTCTACCTTCCTTATTCATTATGATAATTAAAAGATATGTACGGTAAGTGTTTTGATTTGTAATTAGTTTCATTTATGTCGCAGTGATATAATCAAAGCCGTGATATTATAATTTCACTAGGGATTTTATAATATCACACAGTGTATTGTTCATCGACACATGGAAAAAAAGCGAGTTTGCCTTTCATCCTATTACACGTGAAAAGTTAGAAATTAGTTAGAATAGATGTCTCAAAATAACTATAAAAAAAAGACCCAGTTCCGGCGTAAATGTTTTGTGTCTCAAATTGAAGTGTATAAATAATGCAGCTAGTTATATATAAAAAAAAAAATATTTGATCACTTATTTCGGTGGCCAAAGTGATATTTTTGCCTTTCATAATTTTGCAAGACTGTGTAAAAAGTCATAGGTATTATCTTTATAAAAGAGTCATATTGGTATTACTCTATTATAATTTTTAATGAACTAGCGACCGCCCACGGTTCCACCCGCGTGGATCCCGTTCCTGTGGGAATAATCTTATACCTCTATACAAACCTAGTCCTGACTGTATCAAACACAACAAAAAGAAAATTATCTAATTTGGTGCAGTCGATCGGATGTTATGCGCTTACATACATTTCGGTGATTCATTTTTATTTATAAATATACCTATTAGTAAGATCTATTAAAATGTCCTGTCCGTTCTAACTTTTATAGTTAGTACAATAAGTAAGTAATTGGATGGAAGTCGGCTGATCTATCTGATTGATATGAGTCGCTAAATGTGTTGATAAGCGCAGAACTAAAAAACGACTAGACCAATTTTTTTTTTCAAGTAGGTATTCCCTGAAGTTCGAGTAAGGTTTTAATGACGAGAAAAAATTGAATTCCTACTGACTATCTAACGAAAACTCGGTTCAGTTTCAGTTTCGTCGCTATTTTGGCTGTCATACAGTATGAAACTGTGGCAGTAATGACAGCGTCGAAAGTGGTTGCTAGATGATTTTTTATTACATAGTCTGCGGCAACTACGTGAGTGAAACCACGGGCGGGCACAGCTACGTTTCAGTGCAACTAACATCTCCGACTAATGTCGGACATATGCATGACGTTAAAACGTCCGTATTCATAAACTATTGCGTCACCTAATTATGTAACTTGTTAATAATATTATGATATTCTTTTAGATCTATGATAATGTTTTAAATAGAAAATTTAGAAATTTTAGAAATTGGAAAAAATAAACGCCGCCACAAGTGAATTCTCAGATGGGACTCGAACCCACGACCTTTGAAAATCCGCTCCAATGCTCTTTCCAAAGGTCGGGTCACCCGAGTTGACTTTTTCCAATATTATTATATTTAAAAAAAATATCTTATGTATAAAAATAGCATTGAAAAATTAAAAAAATACAAAATCATATATTCTTTTAGGTTAGTGGTTGGGTTAGCCATGGTCGTATTCTTCTTAGCGGCTGCCTTCCCCCACGTGGGGTCTGGACCTCTTTGGGACAGGTTCAGCAATGACGAATCCGGAGCCTGTCGGGACAACTGGTGGCTCAATCTTCTGATGCTGAACAATTATATTCACGCTGAAAGAATGGTCAGTTCTTTTGTTTTATACTATAAAATATTCTTCATTAGTTTCGGTTCGTTTCATCATCATCATCATGAGGAGATCCGTAGAAGAACTAAAATAACCGACATGGTTTGAGCCGCTGGATGCGGGCAGCGCAGGACTGATCGTGTGAAGATCTTTGGGGGAGGTCTAATTAGTAGGCCGTCCAATGAGGTTGTTATGTTACTTTTCGTTCAAGTCATCTGAGATATAGTATAACCATTAATGCATTCAGTGTGATGTCCTAAACACAAATATATAGGATGACAAGCACGCAAATGATGGGGGTAGAAACTGTGACGTCATAAAGGCGGTGGTACATAGAAAAACAATCTCTTAGACGTGGCACTCGAGCCATCGTCGCTGTCATGGCTATCATACAGTATGAAAATATGGCAGCCATTACCGCGACTTTATATGGTTGTTAGGTGATTTTTGTTAAATAATCAGCCTGCCGCTGCTTGCAGTACGGAAACAAACAATCTCCACAGTACTAAATAAAACTACTTTTTTTAGTGTCTGGTTGTGACTTGGTACATTCCATGCGACTTCCATTCCTATGTGGTGGATGTTATAACCTTCGCCGTGGAAAAACAATCTCTTAGACGTGGCACTCGGGCCATCGTCGCTGTCATGGCTATCATACAGTATGAAAATATGGCAGCCATTAGCGCGACTTTTTATGGTTGTTAGGTGATTTTTGTTAAATAATCAGCCCGCTGCTTGCAGTACGGAAACAAACAATCTCCACAGTACTTAATAAAACGACTTTTTTTAGTGTCTGGTTGTGACTTGGTACATTCCATGCGACTTCCATTCCTATGTGGTGGCTGTTATAATCTTCGCCGTGTATAAGCGAAGCACAAGACTCTGAGTGACCAGCGCTGCTATAATAGCTGCAGCATCTACACTAGGGGTCATCAACTAGGCCAATAATCTCCAGATGCCATGAGATGCCCGATTTACACGGGTCAAGCAGAGTGGCGAGTGTCGAGCGCCTGGACTGTAGAACAAAAGACAGCGGCCGATTTTATATAAATCCACTTGCAAGACAGCTTGCAAACCAAGTGACTCGCCACTGTTCGATCGTTCACACCACTGTACCACAGAATATTTAATAGTACAAGACTGTACTTACTCACTGTACTTAAAATTTCGCTTAAGACTTGACCCGTGTAAATCGGGCATTAAGGATATAGTAATGTCGAATTCGACAAATCTTACCGCTAGAATCGGTCCCGAGGCAGCGACGGCGGAGTGATGGCCCGCATGCTCATTAGCTAACAAGAATCACCTAGGAACCAGGTAAAGTCGCTGTCAAGGCTGTCATATTTTCATACTGTATGATAGCCATGACAGTGGCAAAAAACATCCCACGCTGCTTGCAGTGCGGAAACGTAACGATCACCCCAGTAGTAAATAAAACCATATTGTTTTAGTGCCTGGTTGTGACTTGGTACATTCCATGCGACTTCCATTGCTATGTAGTGGCTGTTATAAGCTTCGCCGTGTATAAACGAAGCCCAAGACTCGGAGTGACCATCGCTGCCATCATAGCTGCAGCATCCATAGCCACACCAGGGGTCATCAACTACGCCAATAATCTCCATGCTATTCAACTCTTTACCTACGAGTAAGTAGCAGAAATAAGCTTAACCTAATCCTAACTATAATATTTTAAATGCAAAAGTGTGTTTGTTTGTCCTTTGTTCACGTCCTAACTAAGGAACCAATCGACTAGATTTCTGGCATAGGGTTAGGTGAAAGTATGGAGAATAAAATAAACTACTTATTATCCCGGCATTCTCACGGGAAAGGGGACCACGGCCGGCCGCTAGTATTATAAATGGGAAAGTATGTCAGTTTGTTTGTTTGTTTGATGCTCTTTCACACAAAAACTACTGAACGGATTTATATGAAATTTGGTATGTAGAGACTAAGTAGTAGATTAATACATAAGCTACTTTTTATCCCGATATTCCCACGGGAATGGAACCACGCGGGTGAAACTGCGGGTGGTCGCTAGTACCTTTTATTATAAATAAAATAAAGCTAAATAAGGCTGCCTCTGTAGGCACGTAATGTACTTTATGAAACTCTAAGATGAATGTGTCATCGATTCATAAATAAAGATTAAATGATTACGAAGTAATAATACATCGAGAAGAACAATTACGTTATTTTCCACATCTAAGCTATTCAACGTTGCATGTTGCATGTTGCGTTGCTTCTTTGTAATGTACCTTCCTACTTAATTTCTTTTGATTTCAATGGACCATTACAAGCTAATTAACAAACACTTAGCTTTATTCTTTAATTTTCTTTTATTGAGACATCATTTTAATATCACTGGTTTCTTCCTATTGCGATTTACTACTTTAACCATGGCGATGCAATAATTATAATAGATGGAATCCTCCAAAAGTACAAGATATTAATTGTTAAAGTAGATGAAATTTTGTGTCACGTTTCACGCAAAAACTTCACACGGAGACATGTCGGAGGGCTGATTATCTAACAAAAATACGGTTCAGTTCCAGTGCCGTAGCTGTTGTGGCTATCACACAGTATGAAAATGTGACACTAATGACAGCTACAAAACTTGTTGCTAGATGTTTTTTTTTTTAGATAGCTTGCTGATCCTATTTGCCGGATCCAATTTTAAGTCACAATATAACAATTTTTACCGACCTACCGAAAAGGAGGGAGGTACTCAATTCAACCCGTATTTTTTTTGTCCGATGTATGTATACCGATTACTCCGGTGTTGGTGATCCGATTTTAATAGTTGTTTTTTTGTTCGATCGGGTACACTGTCAATTTGGTCCCATATAAGTCTCATTGAGATCCGATAATAATCTTCGGAGATATGGGGCCTAATGTCATGGAAGTCATGGAACAATTATATCATCCAGGCAATAGTTAGATTCACGCAATAACTACTGAGCGGATTTTGATGAAACTTTTTTGATAAATAGCTATTGGTCCTCGCCAACATACCTATAGGCTATAAACCCTCAATAAGTAACGTCCCTGCACCGGGAAAAGCAGCTTTGTAAAAGGTAGTGAGGAGTTGACATAAGGTTATTAGCTACCTTTAAAAATTGTGAAATAAAAAACTCTTAATAAGGTTTATTTTTTGCTTTTTATTTTTTTGAAGTCGGTTTTATTTTTTTTATAAAAAGTTTTTTTTATATTAATTAGTTCACTCGTGCATCCGGGTTTAAGATCCGACGAAAAATTAGATTCAGCAGAACTTGACATCCGATCATTTGTGACTGCAGTTTCAGCAAATCGGATCCCCATGTGAACGTAGCGTAAATTAGAGCCCATATAATATTTTTTTTATTCCATTTCGCTCATTATCAAAACCTTCTATTGTCAGTTTTCTGATGAACCCTCGCGCCAATCGCCAGTTCCTGATTACTTACATCAAGAGTCACACCAGGGCGGGCGCTTACGTGGTAGGCTTCTTTGCTGGCTGCCTGTTTATGCACAACAAGGCGAAAGGAAACATCAAGTTATCCAAGGTATAGTCTGATCACTTCACCGAAATGAGCTAGTATATTATTCCTCTGTTACTTAATTGCAAGCAAATGAAAAGAACCAAAGGTATTACGAAAACGCCGTGATCATGGCGCATGCAACTGCGCCGAAATATCGGGGACTCGACAACAAACATCGGTGTAATTGAGGCTAACCCCCATATTTTTTTATTTATTTATTTATTTATTGAATATTTATTTATAGAATAAATATTCTAAGTCGTTGCTCCAAAACTTTTTACACTCAACTCAACCTCGTCGTGGGTAAAAATGGTAGTGTGCGCTAGGCCTAACACGGAGTGGCTACGTACTCTTTGGCTCCTCCAGGTCCTTACGGAGTTATGACTTAGAATACCGATTTCGAGGAGTATTTTGAAGAGGTTTTCAATGAGGTTTCGTTAAGTCGATGACGAGTAAGTTTTGGAGGAACGACTTAGACTATGGGTGTAAGAGTTTTTTTTTTTATGAATAAGAGATCTGTTATTCATAATAAAAACAAATACAAAAATGATAAAAGTCCCGTTTTTAGGGTTCCATAGTAAAACTAACAAGGAACCCTTATAGTTTCGCTCTGTCCGTCTGTCTGTCTGCCCGTCCGCGGCTTAGCTCAAAGGTCCTTACCTCTAGAAAGCTGAAATTTGGTAAGAATGCGTCCTGCGAATGCGAACTCCGCGCTGGCTGCTGCACTATTGGGTGCGTGGCCGTGAGTGCTGTATTAGAAGTTTGCACGTGCAGCATGTCAGCAGCAACATGCGAATATTCTTCACTGCGACTCAGTTTGTCTATCTGTCAGTGTCTGTCACAGCTGGATATGTCAAGAACTACTAATGCTATCAAAATTGAAATTTGGAAAAGATTTGCTTGACGTTTTCCCAACTATTTTGCAAATAAGAGAGAAATCAATAAATATATTGCAAAAGGGACTGGAAGGGCATGTGGGGTATCGTTTTTAAAAGAACGCTGCTTGCACAATCTCAAAAAGTTACTTTTGTTTTTAGACGGCATAATAGTTTTCGACTTTTGATGAAAAATTATAGAAAAAAATCCGATCCCCCCCCCCCCCTCCCCCCTTTATTTTCGAAGTTTACATAGTGAAAAATCTGAAATTATTCTATGTGATAGAAGTTTATATAAAGATTACAAGAAAAATAAAACGATGTCACTAAATTGCATGCTTTTTAGAAATCTTTATAAAAGTGAGTTTGGTATACCTACATCGCGTATGGGGACAATATATTATTATGATCATAGCGGGCCCAAGTCGCTCTTGACCGATTTTTTATATACATATACTTGGGGATTGTTTAAATGAAATTGAATATCAGAAAACAACTGTCTTTGCCCTATCTTACCATACATAAATTCTGACTCTGGCTTTTTGGCCCATACATTTTTTGGCATTCTCCTTTTATTGTTATCACTTTTAGATAAGGAAACTAAAGACTCTCTACCGCCTATTTACCTACCGCATATTTTTATTTATGTAAAGTTTAATTTGTGTATCATAAAGAGAGAGAAATCATTATCATAGGTTTGCCATATTATTATAACATTTTTTAATAGAAAAATATTGGAAAAAAATTAACTTAGCCACAAGTTATTCTCAGACAATACTCAAGCCTTTGGGTATCCGGCCCACTGCTTTGACCACTGACCTACCGAGCCTTGGGATCAACAGTCGAAATTTTCGATTTTTTGAAGACGGCTTGACCGATCGGAATGATTCAAACACTATTACATCAGGCTTGTTCCCAAGTTGGTATTATTAAAATTTGAAATCGGTTCAGAAGTTTTCAGGAAATCTTAAAAATATTGTCGTTTTTGTCACTATTTATCTAGATGACAAGTCCATATTTTCGATTTTTAGTGTGTAGTGCGGAACTTACTCTGACTTTAAAAATTGTGAAATAAAACATTTTATAAAAAAATAAATCAAGTTTGAAAAGTTAAATACGCAATTTAATAGGCCAGCGTCGTTATAACAATGCGACTAACTAACTCAAACTATTAAAAATATCAAAAGTATAAAAATAGCATTGAAAGTTAAAATCTTAAAAATAATAAAATATAACATCGTTTTTAATCCTATTGTTTTTCTTTATGGTGTTGCTACCATGATGATACTGAAATTGCGCAACATCTAAGACACGTTTTTTTTTACTTATCATTACTTATCTTGATCAGTAGGTAATTATGTATGTTAATAAAGTATCACGGAAGCTTATTGCATTATTCTTAGGCCGCAATAATTATTTGTTATGCAAGGCTGGAAAGTTAGTTATTAGCGGCGAGTTTCTGCCGAGCGCAACACACATTTTTCACCTCACAACAGCGAGGAACATTTTATGGTTGTTGCCGCGGTCAACTTCGGGTAAAAAATTCTTTAAGCAAAAAGTTTAATCTAAATAAACCTTATTCTTGTTGTTTTAATGATATAAAGAATTAAAATAATAAAAAAGGGAGTATTATAGATAATTTAAAGTAGGAATATATTGTTACCTATAAATAACAATAAAAACGATTCGATAAATGTTGCCATTGACATGAGGTGCAAGACAAAGACAATTTAAAAATAAAGGTTTATTTACTCCACGTTCCGAAATCCAATCATAAGTTGTGAAATCTCACTCAGCCTAATATAAAAACAAATAATCTTATTGTTTTATAATACAATGAACTAAAATAATTTTATAAAACTAAAACGGAGTGTTATAATTAGTTCAAATCTATTTAAGATAAGAATAAAATGTACTAAAAAGTCAATAGTGCGATTCGCAACGCATTGTGTCATTTTTAGGTATTCAATTAAAAAAGTAGCAAAAAGCGAATTTCTATGCAGAAACTGAATGACAAAACCCTCTTTTCCGAGCGTGTGAGGTGAAAATACTTATTAATCTCAATTGTGATTCAGCTTATATTAAGTGTAACGTAGACTTAAATACATAATTTTCAGCAATTAGAATCATTAGACACTAAGAATCAACTTAATTCTTGTTTGCGTTTTGGATTTTGTCTGTAATCTTGGATGTGTATTTTTAAAAACAGTAAAGTTTTAATTAAGACACTTACCTACTTCATTTTTAATATAAAAAAATATATTTTTATTTTTAATTAAGTAATAACGTTCCTTTTTTTTCTTGATAACCATCTTCAGGCCAAATCGGTGAGCTGTGTGTGCGCAGCACTAGTAGTGATGGTGTTCATAGCATTCCTCGGAGTGTCGTACCAACTTAGAAGCTACTCCGTCTTGGAAGCACATCTGTACGCAGCGCTGAATAGGCCCATCTGGGCCGCGGGCGTCGCTTTGCTCATACTGACATGTTCTTTTGGTCAAGTTCGTGAGTATAAACAAATTTTATAGAAACTAGTAATACGCATAGCCCTTGACGTTTCTCAAGCATTTACACACATCGAAAGTGTTTAAGGATCAAGTACGTTTTATTATATCGCTGCTATAGAGGATATAAAGTTAAAAATAACTTTTTCGGATCGTTAGTGATTCTTTTGTGGAAATTTCACTATTTGATAGAAAGATTTAAAGTAAAGACCAAGTCTGAAAGACTAAGACTATTTGACAATATTCATTGGATAACTTTTAAAGTTAAACAAGTACTTGATCCGTAGACACTTTTGATGCGTATACTTGGCAACTTGCTATTTAAGAGGCCATAGCGGTATGACATTTTAGGTAGGTTTGTTATCAGGTACATAAAACGTCTTAATACCCGACAGTCTAAATTGCTATCAGTGCCTTTCTTTTACTCATCAAACGTAAAACAGAAAGGAATCGCATATTATAGCATATAAAAAAACTGTCTGGAATTAAGACGTTATAATACCCTCCCTGTACCTTAACGTCGTCGTGCCGCTCGTTTCGCTGATCGCTTTTTGAATCGCTCGTATGACATTGTGGTGGGAGACGCATGCTATGCGACTTACGTCGCGCTCGTCTTCCAAGTCGCTCGACTGCAACTGGTGGGTGGGCACTAGATGCGCTCGAACGGTTCAAAAATATGGAAAATCAAATGTCGAACTAAAACCAGTAGAAACTAAGCGTTCGACTCGAGACGAGTGAATCAGAAATAGAGCTCCACCGAAGCTGTCTGTCGCTCTTAACCGTTTGTATCGATGCTTACTATTACTGCTATTACGAAGATTTTAAACACAGTATTTAATTGCAGCGTTGGTGACTAGTTTCTTGACCTGGTACCCTTGGGTTCCTCTCAGCCGCTTGGCGTATGGAGTGTATCTGGTCCACTTCATAGTCATCATCAGGAATCTTGCCATTTCTAGGAACCCTGAGTACTACGACAATTTCAATGTCGTGAGTAATTTTCTTATTTATGTAGTTTTATTTAACCATACTACTATAAGTGTCTTTTTTATATCATTTTTTTTTACTTTTCCATACATACTTATTCATATTGGCGGAACTACGTTTTTGTATGAAAAAGTTAAAAAAAGCTTTTGATTTGGAAAACATTTTATAATGCCAATTGAATCTTTTAGATGGTCTGATTAAAATTCCAGTTATGGAATATAAATAAAGCACGTTATTATTACCAGAGCGGGCCCAATGCTCAGTGGTGGGTTTTAATTTTGACAGCTTTCAGAAAAATCCGTTCATATTGCTGATTTTCCAAATAGTTCAAAATGTTTTATAAAATATAAAAATAATGAACCCAAATAAAAACACTTTGTGGTAGAATTCTTCTGACGTAAATGTCATAGTTAACTAAAGTCAATCAATTAATTTAATACTCAAAACAATGTAAGGTTATTGAATAACTTATCGTCAAATACAAAATCTTACCCACGCTCCAATGAGACTAATTAGTAATTACATTTTATAATAATGGGCCATTGCTTTGCGTGCAACCTAATCATTGACTTGTTTGCCTTCGCTTGGAAAAATAAAAACAAGAAATCATTTCCACACTGATGAAATCTTTCCTAAGAGCGATTGTTGAGGTTAAGCAACTTTCGCAATGGTCAGTCGCGGGATGGGTGACCAAAAAATTACTATCTCAAGCTCCTCCGTGTTTCGGAAGGCACGTTAAGCCGTTGGTTCCGGCTGCATTTGCAGTCGTAAAACCCCACCAATCCGCATTGGGACCGCCTGGTGGGTCATGTCCCGTTCTCCTTATCCATCCATAAGGATTGCCAGTGCCCCAGCAGTGGGGACATTAAAAATGGCTGATGATGAATCTTTTCTGTGAAACTTTGTAAATGACTATCTATTGGGCCGTTCTTTATTGTTATTTTAGTCAACATAACAACGTCATTTATTACTTTAGGTCTGCAGGCTGATTAGCTAATTTTGATTGAAGTTCCAATGAACATTTTGTAACTAACATCTAACAATATCTATCGGTGTAATGCGATTACTTAAACGGTTTTTTATTTTATTTCTATTCACTTTCTATCGATAAAATAACAGACTATATAATCTATACTCTAACATGAAGTTGCAACGAAATACGGATAATACGTAATAATGCTAAAGCGAGATAGCAATGAGAAAACGACGCGCACGGGAGCGAGACCGATTTTGCAGATTAGGCAAAAAAAACACAAAGTCGTATTAAAAAACTATAGCGATTTAAAAAAATGCTTCTATACGATCCTAAATATTATTGGAGTCCACTTAATAAACCAATTTCCAGTAGTGTAAGTAACCCCATTTAAGAATAATCTTGAATTTTCGTATTTTTTAGAGGTCTTTTCGAAAAGAAAAAGTGTCGCGGAAAAATCATAAAATTGTGTTTTTGAAACTATACGAATCTAGATAAAGGTATGAAGAAATATATTTCTTATTACCAGATTTGTAACAACTGTAACCGTGCTAAACAGTTATAGTTTTACATCAAAAAGTCCATACTTTTTCTAAGTAGCGCCTTAAAAAGTCAGTGTTGCGGTGCATAACGATGCACCGCAACAATGACATGTACGTTCATAATTGATCAGCGTTATACCACAGATGGATACTGTCATGTCATCCACATTTTACTCTTTACTGATAATCAGCCCACTGATTATCTAACTCTGTTTCTATCAGCCCACTGACTATCTAACTCTGTTTCTATTAGTTCTTCATTGAAATTAATGTAATTGTATCCTTCAAGTCAGTTTTGCGATTATGTATATACGATTTGACAAGTTGAAATTTCAATTACAATCCATTGCAATTTTGACTTATCGATAGAAATTGTTCGCATCGAGCACCGATCATATAAGCTTGTTGCAATCAAAGTGATGTCTTGGATTTGCAGTAATTTTCATAGCAATGGAAACTATTCAGACCTTGTATCTTATAATCGAAAACAGTTTTTTATCATTTTAAATCTTTGTTTTTTTATTGTATTATGATACTTACAAAGATTGTACTTATAAAATAAGCAGTATAAAAGACACTGCATCTGTTTTAAGCCCGTTTACAATAATCGAATTTTAACTTATTTATTCTGTGATTTTCATTTTTTTGTTTTTTATACTGTGTAATAATAAAGAGTAAAATGTGGATGACATGACTAGTATCCATAAAAAAATCTATGGTATAACGCTGATAACTTAGGAACGTACATGTCACTGTTGCGGTGTATCGTTTTGCATTGATTTTTAAATAAGTCGTAAGTATTATCCGTATTTCGTAGCAACTTCATGTTAGAATATAGTTTATATAGTCTGCTATTGTATCGATAGATATTGTTAGGTGTTAGTTACAAAATGTTCATCGGAATAACTTCAATCAAAGTTAGCTAATCAGCCTGCAGCCACCACTTGCACCAAAACTTGCAAAAATGCGATTATGATTAAATATACTCCATGAATACTCCATGCATCGAAATTTTGTCCAGACAGATTATATGTTACATTTGAAATTGCATTAATTGCGGTAAACCTGTATTTTTGGTGTGTTGTTTGAGTCCACCTAGATAGTATTTATCCAGATTTGCAGCTTTTAATTTCAGCGTTTATTTTTGTACGGTATGACGGCCTTTATTATTTACCTTCATTCGTGGTCAGTACTGCGGGGCTAGCGCGAAAAACTCATAGTAGTATTCGTATCGCACGTCACAACAACAAATTAATAAGATGTTGAGCACCGCTCCTACAGGACGTAATCGCAATTAAACCCTATATAAGTAAGCGTATTAAGTGACGTGACGATTCGAATTCGAAATTTTTTCGTGCTAGCCTCACTTACCTACCTATAGATCCTACTCCAAGAGACCACAAAACATAAGACAAGAAAACACATACTCCAAGACCACCAAACACAACACAAGAAAATAAATACCTGCTCCAAGACCACAAAATACAACACAAGAAAATACGTAGGTACTCCAAGACCAAAAAATACAACACAAGAAAATACGTACTCCAAGACCACAAAATACAACACAGGAAAATACGTAGGTACTCCAAGACCAAAAAATACAACACAAGAAAATACGTACTCCAAGACCACAAAATACAACACAAGAAAATACGTATTCTAAGACCACACGCCAACACAACAAAAAGGTTTTATTCTGGGTTAAAAAGCCTTTATTTTTTTTTGTTTTCAGCTGATGACCTCCCTCGGTGTGATCTGCGTCAGTACATTCTTCGCCCTGATTCTTTGGCTACTCTTTGAAGCACCAGCAAATAATCTACTAACTCTGTTATTTAAAAGAAAGTAGGTAATATACATAAATTTTTCAATGTGCCGATAAAAAATAGCCCCGTGATATCTTGCGGATAAATTGGAAATTAAATGTCATTCATTATTCATAATCAATTTTAGTTTATGATTGTCATTAACTTTAGTTGGTTACGAATGAAACTGACTGATAACTTTTATCCGAGAATTGAAAAACCGTACCTAATATCTATTCTGAAAAAAAAAACGATGGTTGAAAAAAAAGCATTACATGAACCTCTCCAAAGCTTGACTGATTAGACACATTGGACAAGAATAGGCACGGAACATTAAAAGATGAAATGTTCTGTGAGCATAGGTAATTTGCGACCTGTCTGGCGCAGGGGTACGTATAGCTGCCTTGTACGCAAAGGTCCCGGGTTCGATTCCCGGATGATATTTAAATAGAAAAATATTGGAAAAAATCAACTCGCCCACAAGTGAATCCCATCTGAGAATTATGAAATTTATCATAAGTACAAAAATAGCATTAAAAAATGCAAGAATTTTTCAATGCTATTTATTAATCTGTACCTTGCCTAACCTAACTATTTATTAATCTGTGCCTTGGGTTTTCGCGTGATAGTACCTAATGTGTTTATGCATATGTCGCAGCGCAGCCATAACGTATAACACGCCGCCGTATGACAAAATAGCGCGCCCGGTTTAAATCTCAAACATCAAATGAACATACAGAAAGTTCAGTATCGGCCATATTTTCTCTGGATTAGTGTCGAAAGTAGATTCCACAAATCACCTGCTGGGAGACGTTTCAGGACTTTTCTCTTCCGCGTCAAAATACTAAAATAGTACTACCTAACTATATGGGGATGAAAAAGTTAAAATACTAAAGAAGTGTCCACAAAAATTTATTATGTACCTGCATTTTTAACTAATAATAGATGGAATCGTACTCATTAAAAAAAATGTAAAATATGAAAATGATGTATTAGGCTGTTACCGTAAATTAATAAAACTTCGTAACTGTTACAACCACATAAGACCGCCAAAGAAGCTATGCGATGGAGTATCTTCTTTGACAAACCGATGGATTTGAAAAATCCTACGGTCGGGACGCCTTGTAACCTTGGACGAATTAAATTCGTCCAAGCTTGTAACGAGAAGAAGCAACTATTGTAAATTCTGAAATTATACAGTTTTCGTCTGAAGAAGTGATATTCTAACACTAAATACCTATATATAAAAATTTAAAACACTCGGTAAAATTTTAAATTCTCATTGCTTAAAATATATTTTGAGTTGCAATGTAATTCGATTTATTGTCTTTTTACAGAGTTTATAACAACGAAACTAAAGATTCGATGAAAACAGTGGAGAGTGGTGACAGGGAAAGAGTCAATAGTGGCTATATCGAAGAAAACTTGCCAGATACTGTACAATTTTCCAAAATGTAATACTTAATACCTTTAATAGCTAGTATACTATCAAACAATGTTATTATGAACAAGTTGTTAATATTATTTTGCCCACTGAATAAATGAATAACTTACTTATGTGTGTGTTTTTTTTCTCTCAACTCAATTTCAGGAAATTTCCCATACTTACCTAAATTTAAAACAATAAATTTTATACCTATGCTGGACAGGGAGTTTGTGAGTGAAAGAAACAAGTAAAATATGCCAGCAGCTGTCAGCTTTCCACTGCAGGTAGTAAAAGTCTATCAATGGACTACATTTAGTTATCCGAGTTTAAACGAAAACTAATCTAGGCAATGGGCCTGGTGTTAAGGTGTCAAGATTATTGTATGCATAGATGTTATTTCTGTCCTTTTTCTGTTATGTTCTGTATTGTTCCCGCGTAAATATGAGGATAAAAAGTATCCTATATTCCTCTCCAGGCTTTCAAATATCTGTACCCCAAATTTCATAAAAATCCATTCAACCGTTATTGCGTGATTGAACAACAAACATCCAAATATCTAAACATCCAAGCTTTCACATTTATAATATTAGAAGGATTCCCTATTAGGTGGACCGATGACCAAATGAAAGTTGACCTGTTTGTGGTGCTCTATAGAGGAGCCCTATTGTGACGAGGCATACAACCTTTTCATAATCCTGGCGGTCCCTTTTGGCTTTTTTCTTTCGGCATTCTATTTCTAAATTCAAAAATTACTAGGAGATCGTCTTTTGACTTCTGTCAAGGAGTCGATGTGAGAATTGCAATTGTGAACATAAATTTTTGGTCATATTAGATAAAATAAAAACATAAAGTGTTTTCTATTCTGTGTTTATTGAAATTATAAGTGATTAAAGTGCTCTCCGCGTGCTGATCGTCGCACTATGTCCAGTTCAGTTGGGTCCAACAGTGGACTTTTAATGGCTGTGGGTGACAATAATCTAAACCATTGTTAACCCGTAGGTAGGTACTTAACTACAGGAAATGAAAAAAAATAAATATTTAATTGTTGTGAAGACACCGGTGGTGTCCGCGTAGTATTTTATGAATTTATAAAGCTGAAGAATTGGTTTATTTGAAAGAGCTACCCATTTGAAATTACAAACTGCATCTGGAATCACGAAGGATTTTGATAAATAGAACGGCTGGACATTGTCGTTGTCACTTTTTGTTGATAAAATAAAAATAAGTACAGAATTAAAGTCCGAAATAGTGTCCTTAGAAACGAAAGCGCTCCAACTCAACGTTTTGAAATGTCAGTCGCTACATCAATTCTGTACCCTTTTAGTACAAGTTTAGCAAAATTTAATCGTTTTCGAAAACTATCGCTTTGTCTCTTTCATAACCATACACTGCTTTACCGACATGAGTAAGAGCATCCGATAGTGTCGGAAACATTGACAGTAAATGTCAACCCGTACTAAGGGCTTTGGAAGTTTTTAGTTTTCAGTAAGTTGTTCTAGGTTATGGTAAATTTTTAAATAGAAAAATATTGGAAAAAATTAACTCGGCCACAAGTGAATTCTCAGACGGGAATCGAACCCGCGACCTTTGGAAATCCGGTCCAATGCATTTTTTCCAATATTTTTCTATTTAAAAATTTACCATAAGTATAAAATAGCATTAAAAATGCAAAAATTACAAAATCATAAATTGTTCTAGGTTTTTCTTAGCTGTCATGCGCCTTATTATCTTGGTCGTGTAGTATGTATTAAATTAATGTACGTTAAGTTCAATATGTCTATTATACAATTTAAATATTAAACAAAAGAAAATGAAATAAAAGGAGCAAACGGCACATAAAAAAGCAAAGGTAACTCCAAATCGTGGATCTGTGCGATTTTTGTATATGCTATTCAATAATGTTAGCTATAATGTACATCAAATCAAATATATTTTTTTTACTCTAAATAATTATTTATGCCATCTATTCAGTTTTATTAGCAAAACAAGCGAATAAAAGCAACTGAAAAGCACTTGTAATAGGTACTCATGTAGTTACAATCGTTTCTGTAGATGGCGCGCACGTTTATTAACCAAAGGAGCACGTTTATTTAACAGCAATATATTATAGACTACAATTTTAGGAAAAATAAATGAACAAAAAGAAACGAAATATCGAAGAAAACTACTTTTTCCCAGATATAACCTTTTATTTACTAATGTTGAAATATTTTGAAGATAGAGGACTGCTTGTTCTGTTTTGTATAGTATGTTAAATCCTACGAAAATAATCTAATGAAAATTAGTCATTACCTACCTAAATATCGCTAAAAATACCCATATCAGAAAGAATTTGAGCAACTTCTCTGGAAAGAATGATTGATGAGCTTGAAAACGAAAAACTTCAATTTTTTATGCAAATTCTCGGTTTTCAAACATAGTTCACAATTTTATTATTAAAGTAGGTACTTTACTTTATTTTAATCAATATTTATTGCTAATCGAATACAAAAGGGGTAAGTAAATTATTTTTATGCTTCAGGAAAATTTGGTAAGTACCTACTTATCGAAAAAATAAGCTTCAAAATTCCAAACAAAAACTTACAAGAGACTGGAAATAAATATAAAGTACCGACATATAAAAAAATTCACGAACTTTTCTAATAAAAAAAGCTAATTTTCTAATAAATTTTATAGAATTTAGAGGAAAATATTATTTCGTACTTAATCAAAGTTGGCTTTTGACCCTAGTCTTATGAATAGCTTCTAAAAAATGCAATCGCTTTTTGTCACAAACTTAATCCATTGCTCCAGCAATTTGCGTAGTCATAAGAGCCTGTGATGAATGAACACCTATGAACACAGATTGTTATAGGTACTGAAAGCGATCGTCATATGTATGTTAGGATACTTACATAATCTGAGACCTTATTACGAGCTTGGCAAATTACTTAAGATCATTTTCGAAAACTATCACTTTGTCCTTTTCATATTGTGGGGAGAAAAAAAAAACTGTTTTACAGACATGTACAGTATCCGATAGTTGTCGAAAACTTTGACACCACGTTGATCCCATTCCCCACTCCAGTTACGAAGTTACTATTAATTATTAATCTGTGATTCAAGTGCAACTAAGTTTTAGGATATAAAAAAAATTACTGTGTAAAATTTTCTAAGGCATTGTTTTGTTATGCTTTAAATCTTCTTGCTTCTGTTTGATGTTGTTAACTCCCGAAGTCTCAAAAAGTAAAACATAAGTAAGTGAATTTTATTTTAATTAAAAAGATATTAGGACTTTGAAACATTTCTGAAACACCAACGCAAACTATGTATGGAACTTTTTTTAAGGAAATGTAGTTTTATGGTTATTTTATTCATAAAAAATCATTTAATCATCTACAAGGTCACGTATATCATGGTCACATGTCGGTAGCCCTTCTATGAATCCTTTGGCAATAACAAAAGCCAATTTCTTTGTGATTTGTTTTGATGCAATTCAGCCACCAGTTTTTTGAAATTTGTTGTTCAAATCTGAAGTTATATCTGTACAGAAACATCAAAACTCCACGAGTTTCTGCAATACACGGATAATTGATCTAAATATTTTATATTGAAGTTGATGGACTATTGGCGGCGTTTCTGTTTGACTAGCAGACATGTCCGTTCATGTGCCACAGATCAAAAACCGACAAAAAGTGAAAATCTAAAAGAGTGTGACTTTGGGCTACATAACTGAAATACACAATTCAATTATTGACTTGTATTGTTTTATAGCATATACACCCGAAAATCAGCGTCACATTTATGTGACTGAAGCTTAGGTCGTCGCAGTCCATATGACGATTTTGTTAACCGAATGAATGTACCTAGTCTATTTCTATCTCTCATTTTTGTCTTCAAACCCAAGAAACAAGTTTGATTATGTGAATGGGTAATTTCGTCGGTGTCTAGAAATCCTAGTGAAATGAAATTGTAAGGCTTTTCAGATATTTAAGATTGTCAATGGGTAGAGATTATAATCTCATATATATGTATGTATATAGCTAAGTATAAAATTCAAGCTTCCCACTAATGCAGAAGTCAGTACGGCGATGAGTAGACAACAACCTTGGCATTGAATCAATGAAGTTACTAAGTCAGTTTAATAGGATTGTCTAGTCTTAACGTGTACAAGGATAGTTAGAAAATGGTTAGACTGCGCCCCTCGTTGGGTTGGATTCTGGCTCCAGCTCCATTGGAGCGCAACTGTGTTTGGCAACATAACAGCAGCCAGCGCCGCGGCACATAATGACATAATTGGCGGGCGGCGGGGGGCGCGGCGAGGCGCGGGGCGCGGTGCGCATGCGCGGGTTTGACGGCCAAGGTCGAGGCCGCGATTCTGCCGCGCGCCGCCGCGTCGGCCAGTCCCTCTCGCTCGCCTTCCCCTCTTTCTGGAAACCACTTCTGGGGGATAAATGCGCAGTACTCGTCGCGAGTGGTCCGCCATCCAGCAAAACCGACACCACATTAGGTAATTACCAATTTCACCTTAAAACACGTCACTCGACCGATGTGTTGTGTAATGTTTGTAATCCTAATCGCACACCACCTACATCTATAGCGTTTATGTTTTGCTGATAAATAGACTTAAAAGCGGGCGTTACTCACTGTATTATTGCGATCCGTATAGCTTACACGGTCTCTTTTATTCGTTGTGCAAAATTGTTGGTAACTCGCGGAATTGGTCACCTCACCTTGCGCACTTCTTACCTATATCACGTCATCACGCTATACGCTAATCGTCTGAACAAACACCGCTCGTTGTAAGACGACATACATTAGCAATAAGTAAAAAGAAGTAGTCCTAACATGTTGTGATTTTTTTTTGTATCATCGTTTTATCCTCCATCTTGTATCGGAACGCGTAAACCTTACGCGTCGAGTCCTTGAAAACTCTATTCGATATCACAGATTATTTTGCTGGGTGCATTAAATTTTGGCATTCTCTTCGCCAAATTGAAATTCTTCATACATTTCGTCAGCCTGCAACGAGATTGAACACTTTGTCGCAAGTCAAAATCTTCCCACGTTTCTGTCATTTCATTTCAGATTGTAGGATGAACGTTGTACCGTCACTGTATTTTCATTTTTGCTAGTTTTTATATCGTAATCATTATTGTCTCGTTATAATTAATTATCTTTAACACTTAATTGTTTGTTTGAACTAAGCCTTTACGGAATTATGCAATAAAAATCTTGATAAATTAGTTAAGTAAGTTTGTTACCCATAAAATACCAAATGCTCCCCAAATTGTTGATTTGACAATAATTCGGTAAGCATTTAGCTATACTAGTAGTAAGGTTAGGTAAGGTTCGAATTTCAATAAGGAAAGTTTATGATGCTAGAAAAACGAAATTAGTACGTTTTCTATAAAGGGACTTCATGGCTTCATGGCCTACTGTGTCCAAAACATTGAGGTATAATGTAGTACGTAGTACACTATACCTCAATGGTCCAAAAGTAAAAAAATATTTAGTAGGTCACCATCATACAAAAACATAATAAAATTTTAAATGTCACATCAATTATCTATCCCAAAATTCCCAAAGCACAGAACCTGTGACAGAACGTATGGATAGTACTAGACTAGTGACTCCATGAATTGTCGTCCTCACGAATCAGCTTAGGTTTGTGATTTGATGTGTGTGCCATATCATTGCCATTACGAAAAAATTTTAAAACTGAATCAGCAAAGATATCCATATCATTCTCAAAACTGTTCACAAAATTTCTCGAGAATAATCGGTGGAGAAATGTGACCTGTAGAGGCGAACAGACTGACTGAAGGACAAAAGAATTTTTGCCGAATCTCGAAACTGAGACTGAAACTGAACTTCGCTCGCTCGATCAAAAGATTTTCGTAAAAGCCTGTGATATTTACAGAAATCATCCAGAGCAAGACAATCAATCATGTTCATACACACGATTATGAATGCCTTGTGCAGGAATCGAGCTCCTTATGTGTCCCCACGCAGAGAAGGAGTTGTTGAGGCGTTGATGTTTTCCAAGTCATCTTTTTTGCTTTTTTCTTTTGTAATTTCTGCTTCTTGACCATTTATTTTATGGATTCAATTATACCTAATGTTACCTGTTAATGTTACAAACGATGTAGGTACTCGTCATACATAATATCATACGTAGCAGTTCGGAGTCAAGTTCTAATGCAATTATTAGTAAAAAAGTTCCATTCACTTGCAATCTGCAAGTTCACATACCTATTCGTTAAAATGTTCCAAATTTTAATATTTTTCAAAGGAAAATAAAAAGAAAATCATTCTTTCAAATTACAAATCCTTGAACTTGTATACCTAAACTTTGAGTAATCCTACAACTTTTGTGTCATATCAACTATTGCTTCAAACGACTAGTTCTAACCATATGAGCATTTTTTTATTGGCCGGCACTTTCGGAAAAGGCCCAAAAAAGTATGGAGCCTGAATGATCTCCTTTGAATGAGAATGAGAATTCAGCCCCAGAGTAGAAAACAGTAGGTAATTAGTAAAAGAAGTGAATTTTGTATTCGACAGGCGAAAACATAAAACCCTACTGCCAGTTCTTGAGAGAGAGGCTTCACAGGTAGGCCACCGGCTAAAAAGTCTAAATTTAGAGACCCAAAGCACACAGATTATAGTTTCTTACCTACGAGCGAGTTCTACCCGAAGGACCCTATAAATAACGTTAACACCGCAATATGAAATATAAGTGAGTGTGGTTTAGTACTATTATGTAGTTAAGTAGGAACTTATGTTTTTTGTAAAATATAAAATTCCAGTTATACTGGTTAATGATTGTGCTACTAAACGGTAAAGATAAAAAAAATATGCTACGTAAGCACAGAAAATTTAAAATCCGGAAGCTTTTTTTTAAGTATCATCGTACTTATGTCACTTTGTTTGTTTGTTTCTTCGTTGTTCTATCACACAAATACTACAGAACAGATTTGGATGAAATTTGGTATGTAGAGACTTTAAGTGGTGGACTAACACATAGGCTACTTTTTATCCCGATATTCCCACGGGAACGGGCAACACGAGGGCCAATCTGCGTGCGACCGCTAGTATTATTACTCGTATATTTAACTAGCAAACGACCGAGTTTGGTCTAGCCAGACGTTAAAAAAGTCCTAGGTACCTTCCTCAAAGGCTATCAAATCTAAAAAAACAAAAGTGTTAGGTTTAGAAAGTTTCAATTACAAACAATTCATACAAATAAAATTCGAGGTGTTAGTTTTAGAAATTTTCGATTACAGTCAATTTTATGTAGCATTATTATTCAGTAAAATTATCGATTTACTTAGTCATGGAAGTTATTTGACGTCTCTAGGTATCTATATCTAGTGAGCTAGTGATGGATTATATTTACTTGCGTGTGTTTCAATGAAAACTTTCTAAGAAGCTTATTTATAAGAATATACTATATATACAATGGACCAATTATATTTTAAAACTGTTCAAAGGTTAATATTAACTTACCTACAACTTTTTTTTTAAGAGTAAGTACTTAACTATATTTTAAAAATTGATAAATTGAACTTCCACTATTAAAGTATTGTTTGGTACTTACTAATAATTTTGATTACTGTCATTACATTATCGAACAGTGGAATAAACCGAACCCTTTTGTTTCCTTTTGCTAAGACAGTTCAATTGTTTTCTTAATTAGTAACAGCCCTACAGCACGCACACACCGACGCATATAAATACGCTTGTATGTGTGTGTGCTCCCCATCCCCATATATATAGGTCAGGGGAAGTGCGCGGGCGGTGGGCGGTTTGTCCGACATCTTTGTTGCGCCTCTATCGACCGCGCCCGGCCACAGGGTAGTCGCGACAGTACACAAAGCGCGTCGACCATTCGTTTACTTACGTCATTCGGTGGCAGATTATGACATTTCGTTTTTAACAATCGTTACATGAATTCTTATTATTATTACCTACGGTCGTCACTTATTTTTTCAGTAACAACAGTGAAGGAACTTATTTTCTACTTTTCTATTTTTGACAATCATTTGTTCTCTACATTAGTTACCTATATTATTATTATCAAACCTGTTTGTTTATAAACTGTTTACTCAGATTGTGTAACAAAATGATTTGATGAGCACATATCAGAAAGTCATGTCTATAATTAGTTACTCGAAATACTAAAATTTTTCATTAGTATATATATATATATAGTTACCTAGACGTGTTTTTTTTGTATAAATATTCAGGCGTTTCTTCAAAGTTAATAAACATTCGACTAAGCTATTTGCTATTATAACATTAGAAAACATCTTTAATAATAATAACTTGATAATAACACAGAAAGGTCCTGAAATGTCAAATAATAAGCCACCTCTATTCGTGTGTCTAATATTTTAATTGTTAACGCTTAATTATCTGATATTTGTTATTGAGGGTCGGTTTTTAATTTAATAATGAAAAACCCTAAATATAATTATTTACTTATTAAATTTTATTATCAACACTATTTACGACAAAGTGTATCAAATTATGCATAATAACTAAAACAACATGCTCAATCTCAGATTTGATATTATAAGCAGTTTGCATAATAAGACTTTTTACAACAAAAATAAAAGAAAATTACAAAAATATTAAGGCTGAGCTGCACCAGTTACCTATGACAGATTTTTGGTTGTCAGAGAACTGTCAAATCCTATACATTTTCCACGGTTACAGTTATTGTTAAGTTTTATCAAAGAAAACGGACAAATATAAGTGCTTGAATAAAATTTTTGGTGTGAAAAAGTTTAGTATTCCTTCCAAGAAATTTGTAAAAAAGGGTATTCAATGGCACAGTGTATCTATGCATACAGTCGTCCGAAGGACACGTTTTGCTAGAGCAATCGTGCGGGGTTCGCGGAGCGAAAGGGGTGCTAGCGAGACCGAGCTGCCATACGCTGACTCGGGACAATGACATATGTCCTGTCAAATACTATGAAAGTCTTGTCAAAAGCGGCATGGCCACGAGGTTTCAAGGACGTTCTCTCACTGTTACTTCCTTAGTTACACAGTGGTACTAGTATTTGTATTTTACTTATAAGTTCCTCAACACTGGTTTAATTAGAGTCATAATTACGTTCGGATGCTGTGACAAGACCACTATTTATAATGTCAAAGAGTTTTTTGCTAGCAACCAGTTTTTTGCTGTCACTTCGTGTAGCTTTTGTAACATACCTAACTGGGACCATCTTTTGTGTATTGAAGCAAGTTATAAGTTGTTAAATACGACGTCTTTTATGAGTGCTAATAAGTTTATTTGATAGTTTATTTTTGCATAAATGTTCTCAAGATATAGGTTCGGGACATTCCAGAAAAGCAAATTTTTTTTCAATTACATTTTGGGAGAAACGAATGTACCCTTTAAATCTTAATAAACACTTTTATAAAAGCTAAAGCTGACATCATGCATAGCCTATCTATAGGTACTTTAAAATGAATATTAAATTTGTAGTTGGGCACCAACTGCGAACATATAAAACATGTGCGCAGGGCACCAAGGATGGATTGAAAAAATCAAGGACATGGAAAGCATTTAGTGTATCAAACTCTAATCTAGTTAGTTAAGTCGGATAAAGTCGAGGGCGGTAAAATCCTCTAGTATATATATATATATATATATATATATCTCTCTTCTAGTAAAATATGTAAGTATTGCATAATAGGATGAATTAAAAAGTTTACTTCTAAAAGTGATAATTACTCCAAATAATATACTAACTGTACTGTGAGTATATCGAACACAGGTAAGTAAGTAAAAATAAATAAAGCCACCTTTCTGTACTGATTCCAAAAAGTTTTTAATCAAAATTTTTTCCCAAATTAAAGGAAAATCATGCACTTACAGAGCTAGTCACAGCAATCGACATGTACATCGGGGAACTTCCCGGTTATCCAGTAGAGATTTTTCAAAAAGCTTTACTTTAAAAAGTAATAGATGTATAGAAAACGTTTATATCACAAATAATTGACCATTAATCGGTATTTCATTTGATTAATAAATTATTTCTTTAAGATTAGTACTTTACGAGAAAACGTTTCTTAAAAAAAACTCTGTTGATCAACCGGGAAGTTCCCCGATTGTACCTATAACATATGATGATCCTTTGACCTTTAATAGTTTGTTCATAAAAAAATCGGGTCGAGTCGAGCTCGCCATCGACACAGGTCGACGTCAGTGTACCAAAAGCAAATAAGTATAAAAAAGTACGTTTTTTAGAGACATCGTTTTATTTTTCCTGTAATCTTTACATAAATCCATATCACATAGAATAATTTCAGATTTTTCTCTATGTGAACTACGGAGATAAAGGTTTACAATTTTCATCAAAGAAAAAATATCTGGGAATGTGCAAGCAGCGCTCTTCCACATGACACCACATGCCTTAGTAGCCCCACTTTGCATTGTTAAGGTTAAAAAAAAACATTTTTTTTATTTCTCTCTTATTTACAAAATAGTTGGGCAAACGTCTACTAAAACTTTTCCAAATTTCAAGTTGATATTATCAGTAGTCTTGATATATCCAGCTGTGACAGACAGACAGACTGAGTCGCACGCACAAGGGTTCCTTTTTACCATTTTGGTATGGAGCCCCTATAAACTATTTCTTATCAAGAGATCTCATCAAAACTTTTCTCTAAAATTAACACATGATAAGAAAAGGCTGTGTTTTCACAAACCAAATGTCCCAGCCAAGCAGAACGCGTGCGATCGACCCAAAATGGTAACATTATGAACATATCACCTTCCTGTATATTTATAAAAAAAAAGTCATTTCCTATCAAGAGACTCCAAAGAGATTGTCATGAAAAGTTTTCTATCTTATTTCCTGTCTTTTTCTCAAATCTATTTGGGGATTCAACTTATCCTTATCCCATTAAAAGAAACCTTCTCGCTTTATGATACCTACTTATTCATAAAAAGAACGTTTCCTATCAAGACGTTCCAAAGACATAGTCATCAAATCCTTTATGATGTCCTGTACGTCTATCATTAAAAGAAAAAAAATCGCAATTGAGTAGGCTGTGTTTACACAGAGCGGGCGCCCCAGCTGAGCAGAGCGCGCGCCTATCGATTGGCCAAGGGCAAGGCCACGCTGGGCGCGGCACGGGGCGGGCGGCGAGATAACTACGTTTGACATCAATAAATTATATTTAAATGCCAAACCGGTGAAAATTATCGATGGCTTACGGTAGAACAAAACACGATCAATTTTTTCATTTTGTTTAACTCGCAATTGCAACGTTCGTGCGTGCGCAAATTGAGCTGAAAGATGACTCGTCAAATAAATGATAAGGTTACTTTTTTTTTATTAGGTGAAAAATCAACAAGCCCTGTCGCAAAAAAAACAAAGTGGGTAAGATTTGGAGGTATATTTTTCAAAGTAAAATAAAATAAATTATAAACTTTAACGGGTTATCTTTATTGTAAGACAAAGGAACCATTGTATATAATTATTTTTCAAAGGTTATTTCTTTCAAATGTTGTCTATAACTGCGGTTAACCGTGTTAAATCCATTCTGCAGCTACAATAAATCCACTGTTTTCGACAAAAGAGATACATATCTAGCTTAACGGATTTAAATGTTCAACAAACAAGAGACACTTTTTCTTTTTAGCCTATGTAGGTAAAATCCAAAGATAAGAGACAACATTACTCGATTCGCCAAATACCAATCAAAATGCTCGGATCGGACGCGTCACCGAAAATTTAAACGTCAGAATAAGTAGAATCTTTAAAAAAGAAATCTAAAGATTAGCTCATTTGTATGATAACAAACATAATCATTATATTTTTTTCGTTTTGAAAAAGGTACCTCCAAATGGATCACCCATTTATTC
This sequence comes from Chrysoteuchia culmella, assembly GCA_910589605.1. Classification (NCBI taxonomy): domain Eukaryota; kingdom Metazoa; phylum Arthropoda; class Insecta; order Lepidoptera; family Crambidae; genus Chrysoteuchia; species Chrysoteuchia culmella. The sequence goes on along the minus strand of OU342661.1, from coordinate 10,000,898 downwards.
TCCACATCGTAATGCCGTATTCTTCATTACTAAATTGTAATACTTACTTCTTTTAATTTTAGGATGGCTAGGTACAGATTTGATATCCTGAACAAGTTTCAAAATTAATATTTTTTTCACAGCTTTTCGAGATGGTGCATGATGACCGAAAAATCTACGACATCTTCGGTCCGTATATAAAAAGCTCGGTATCGGATTTTCATAATTTCTTTGCATTGCTCGACTGAAAAACGCTCCATAAACTTTGGATGACAACTACATTCCATCCGTGTTCCATTCTTAGAACAACGAAAATTATTTGAAGATTAAAATCCAAACAAGTTTTGCGAGTTGCGACGCTCTATCTATATTTATTAAACGAATTTAGATAGTTATATTAATCAATAAAATATCAACTTCTTTATAACTATTTCCTGGGCAAGCATGCAACACCTTAGACCATATCCTGTTTGTTAAGCATGATGGTGGTCAAATGCCTGCCCATTTATTGATAAAAAAAAACAACAAACAAACAACAACAAATAACCTTGAATTTAGATTCAGTTTTCAATATCAGTTATGTGCTTTCTACGACGATAATTGAATAAAATTACTGATTGATATCGTAGTAGATGGTTATCTTGGTGCTTGAAATACCGTAAGGTACTAATATATATTCTGTGCTTGAAATCTGATTGTAATTAAGTTTTACGGCCTTTTTGTGTAGTGTAAAGTACCTACCCCCTATTTTTTGCAGATATTTGTAGTCAGATTTTAAGACGCTCTATGGAAAAAGTACTTTTTGTTATAATAGAGATGTTACAAATCTGGTAATAAGATATATACGAGTATTTCTTCATGCCTTTAACTAGATTTGTAAAGTTTCAGAAACACGATTTTATTATGTTGCCTTGACACTTTTTCTTTTCGAAAAATACGAAAATTCAAGATTATTCTCAAATGGGATTACCTAAACTATTGGAAATTGGTTGAATTAATGGACACCAATAATATCTAGCATCATTTAGTTATTTACTACGAAGTGATTTCGGATTTTGGCCTAATCTGCAAAATGGTCTCGTTTCCGCGCGCGTCGTTTTCTCAATGCTTCAGTCGTACAGCGCCTTAATTCAGCGTTTCTAGTTGAAGAGGCCAGTACAAAATCTCACATCCACTTTTAACAAGTTGGCTTTTTTCATTGTATCGTCAATATATCGATAAAATTCATCATCTGACATCATATTTTGGACCAAAATCAACTTCTATTCCATCAGTAAAAAGTATAGACGAACTACTACGTACTGCATACTTTAAACCCTCTGTGGTCACTCCAGACTCTTGGTCCCCCTGCGCTGTCCCCCTAGGGGGACCACTAGGTTGTCTAGTGGTAACAACCAACCGGTATCAGACCCAGAGGTCCCGGGTTCGATTCCCAGCGGCGGTAAATATTGTATTCGGTTTGGTTGGTGGTAGGACTTGTTGTAAGTCCGCCTGGCTAGCTACCACCATTTTATCTATGTCTAACGGCATAACAACTTGGACGAATTAGTGGTTAATTCCTCCAAGCATAACAACAATGTTTTAGCATGTGTTCCGGTAGTTCCTCAGAGTTTCAGGATTCCAGGAGAGGCTCGCTTCCATCTTCAGCCTTATACTATTATACTTAACATCACGTATGATGAAGCTAAGAGTTTCGTCGTTGTTCATAAAAACAGACATTTATTGCTTTGAGTTGAGTTTTAGACGTTCTCAACTTGGAATTCTCAAAGCTATTTATTTACCAAAATTAACGAATTCTATGTGGAATTAGAATTACGTCACTTATTGCAAAGAATAGGGTTCTAGAGGAGAATTATTTAATTACTGAACCTAATTGAATTACAAAGTTTCACATTAAAAAAAGAATTTCAAATGTGAGATTATATGCTATAAGTACTTACTACAACGTGGTAAAAAACGTACATAGTAAATGTAAAAAAAAATATCTTCAAATGTTTTTGTAAGTACTGTGGAGATCGTACATGTTTCTGTACTACAAGCAGGCCGGTACACCGCCGTTGCTGGCTGGTTTTGTTTATGATATAAAATTAAGAAAAGGAGGCCCGTCGTGCGTAGATATACGGTCGCCTTGTCAGATAAAATGTATTTTAAATATTGTAAAAGATTAATTAGTTATTAAATATAAGGATAATAACAATCCAAGCGAGTGCTTATTTACATCTTGAGTTACGTCCGCGTCACAGTACTTATGAATGATATATAACTAGTTTCAAGTACGGGGAGACTCTTTGCCTTCATCATACCTGATGTTAAGTATTGAATAGGGTTGAAGATGGAGCCTCTCCCGGAATCCCCAATCACTGAGGAACTGGCTATCTTATCTTTAACTGCCGGAACACAACAATGCTGAAAACATTGTTGTTATGGCGTCAGACTTAGATAAGATGGTGGTAGCGAGCCAGGCGGACTTACAACAAGTCCTACCACCAACTAAACCGAATACAATGTGTACCCCCGCTGGGAATCGAACCCGGGACCCCTGGGTCTGATACCGGTGGTTATACCGCTAGACCACAGAGGCGGTTGCGCTAGCAACCGCACGCGGTTTCACCCGCGTGGTTCCCGTTCCCGTGAGAATATCGGGATAAAAAGTAGCCTATGTGGTTAGTCCACTACCTACTTGAAGTCCCAACATACATACCAAAATTCATCCAAAACCGTTCAGTTGTTTTTGCGTAGCAAACAATCAAATAAACAAACAAACTGACATACTTTCACATTTATAACATTAGTTGGATTTGCTTGAGTGAACGCTTCTTTTTGCTGATATTAATACAATAATTCGACTCGTCTAACAAGTTGTTCAAAGGTGGGTTCAAACCCGTAACCTGTGGATGTCCGGGGTCCACTGCTATAACAATCGAGCTAGCTACCGACCTTTATGAGCATTCGACACAACTTTCTAGAACTTACTTGTTACTTTTTTCTACGCCAAGTAATTTAAAATGAAAAATCTACGCTTTGTTAAGTTTTTTCTACGCTACTTATTATTGGATAAAAATATACCGCTTTAATTTACGTTAGTTTCGTTTGATCTCTGACCTTTTGAAATACCTAACGAAATTTTCTTTTAGGTGAAAGCTAGGAAACTTCTATTTTACTTCTTTTACGTAGCAGATAATGGAAACTTCTACTTTACTAGCTTTGTGGATGTTAATTGCTTTTCCTCAAACAAATTCAATTGACGTGGCTTAAAATAGCCAAGAAGTAGGTACTATTTGATACTAAATTGTTCCCTGTGATATTTAACTAATAATTATATGGTACTTATAATCTTTTGAGTTAAATAACGGTGTTAATTCTTTAAAAATATTATGAGTATTGTGTTCTAGAGTTACCTAATGGAAACCGGCAACTTCAACACGATTACGTAAATCTTTTGTAACACATAACTTATGAAAAAAACGGCTCGGATAAGGTACCCAAGGCCCACAGATTATTCAATATATTGCGTAGGTGCAGACTCTACCGGTACTCGTACCGGGCCCGGGCGGCCCCGCCGCGCCTGCGCCAGACGCCCGCCATCGATCTCCAAACTCCAGGCCCCGATCCCCCTTCCTCCTCACACCTTTCTTTCCCCACAGACATCTCCCGATCCCGACACGTGTATTACCCACGTAACAGGGATAACTCATTTCGCAAAAACAATCAGCGGAGACAGTAACTCGAAAATCCATACGAAGGCATTCTAACCAAATTTCCTTCGCCAAAAAAAAGTGAGCACAAACATGGCGGCCGCGGGAGTTGGTTAAGTCAAGAGCGACCAGTTTTTGTACGCTGATCTAAAGTATAATACGTTTGAAGTGCCTCGCGATTGCGATTCGGCCACATGTCCGCCGTCCGCTCCTCCGTGCTCGGCAAAATTAGAACATGATTTATTATGTTGATGTGGCTCTCATCGGCACCTTATAAATTTAATTATGTTCGTAAAATATTTAACGTAGCCCTTGCTTTTCAAGTACCATATAAAAAACGAGACTACTTGTAAACAAACAGTATCTACTTACTCTGTAATAAATGTACATTATCAGAGCTATTACACGATCAAATTACAGTACATCGGTAGATACGTTTGCATTATATCCGCATCAACGCGAATCGTTTCAACAAACAATATTCGTTGTTACGACACTAAATTAAAAAGGAAAAAGGGTGATCGCCGGTATAGCCAGTCGGGCTCGATGACGGAAGGACGGCGGGAGGGGCGGTGCAGCTGCCGGCGGTGCATCATCATCCCCCCAGGGCCCGCCCCCCTCGCCGCGCCGGCCCATTGCCAAGTTCAATGCCAAGGTCATGCGCGGCCGACTGCGACTGCGCGCCGCAATGCAGGAGCGACCGGCACAGCGGGCCGGCGAGCCGTCAGTGCCTCGCCGACGACCGCGCAACACGCCACATCGTTACTCAAATCCGTGCTCCACCTGATTCAGACTTCCGTAACTTCATTGTACCAAAAAATCGGGCGTCGCGAGCGATATTCCGGTCTGGGTGCCCTGCTTTTGAGACATTCCGTGCACGTGACGAAATTCCCGGACGTGCCTCTACATGATGCCTTCTCCACTCCACAGCCTGTATAAATTATGCAACATCACCTGATGTCACAGGCTTCAGTAAGTACAAAAAATACATTACTCAATTAATTCATGAAAATGTTCCGGAAAAGTGTAAACTGATTTTTATAGCAATTTGTGTTATTACTGACTGTTTTGTAAGAAAATGAACTGAAGGAGGTAAAAACATTCTGGCGTCATGTTACGTATCGGTACTGCGGCCATATTTGTTCTAGACATAGACTGTCAACATAACTACGTGTCCTCTATGTGACTCGGAACTGCTTGAGATTTCTCTTATCACTATTTAACATAGTTGTTAATGTTTAATAACTACACATTAAAAGTATCGAAATGGTTTCAAGAAAAGTATTAAGGGACGAGAGCGTGGATAGACTGCAAGAAAGTTGGGTTACTAATCGGTAAGATAAAGAAGCTCTTGGCCACGAAATGCCCTGAGCCCCTGAGGCAAACACTCCATCGCCGGCTGCGGAATAGTCTAAGATTCATCAAGGGCATCAACTAAACGACTAAGGGCCAGTCAGACGCTATGTATCCTGTTGTGGCTCGCAAAAAATGTCGAGCGCATGAGTTCAAGGCGACCGGGTGAACCCAGCGACGCGGCTGTTTTTAGGCTTCAAATGAATTCTCTGTAAGTTGTTCATTACTCAGGCGCATGTCCAAAGCACTTACCTGTTTTTAGAATACCACCTGCTGTTCGATCGCCATCTCGTGATCACTATGGCTACTGTGTAATGGACGCACTGATTTTTATTGCCACTTCCGCATGCAAGCGCCCGTATTGAAACTTATTCGGCCGGAATCTTGGACTGAAAAATATAAAATATTTTAACAAAGTATTAACAATGATCCAAAGTCATCTAAAACTTCGCATAAAACTACATCATTTAAAAAAATCCTATGTTTGATAGAATGTGCCAAATAAATCATAGACAAAAAAATACCTATTTTTTCCTTTAGTGGTGGGTTACCACGTGCATGATAATAATTTTGGAAAAAAAAAACAAAATAAAAAATATTGTAAGTGCACTACAATTCGAATTTCGATTTTGCTGATTGGCAAACAGAAATACTGTATAATAACATTTGTTTTGTTAATATGGTAATGTGTTGTTATGATAGCAAGAAGGTTATTGGTAAAAAAAGATTGCCATATAATTCTTATTTCGAAATTGTAAACACGATTAAGACAATGTTTACTACCAGGTACTGGGGAATACTACCGGATTTTTTAAAGTATTTCGACAGTGACTGATTATTAGCAAAAGTGATAAATTAAATATTGTTGCGAAACAAAAAGAAATCGGCCTATTGGGATGTAATGTAACGATATGCTTAAAATCTTATCTTGATTCTGTTTTAAAATAAAGTTATTCCTGTACTATTGTTTTATCTTATTTATGTTAATACCTTATTCGATTACAATTCGAATCTAAATTCAGAATACTAAAGAAATGCCTAAATTTTCCGGTGCATTATAAAGACAAAACAATGAAAATCCAATGTTGACTCATAGGCCATTCAATAACAATATTAAATTGAGCCTCTTCAAACCAGTTCCTAAAGTTGTTGTTTCCACACAGAGATTTTCTTTTGTAGCCTCAACTGGCTAAGTTACTAAACTTTTATACAGAAATATGTGAACTAACAACAAAATAAGACTTTTATGCTTCTTGTTTTAGTGTAGGTAGTAATTAACCGAACGATAAAAAAAACTTTTTGAGTTACAAAAATACAGGTAAGTAACTAAGTCGCCCAACTAACCTAACCCAAACTTATTTTATCCGCAAACAAACCTAGTATTTTAGTCGCTCAATTTAGTTATTTTAGTGGATCGGTTTATTATATTCCCTTGTTTTGGATATAATAGGCTTCCTGGCGTAGTATTTATCATAGTAATACCAAAATGTATAAAACTTCTGTCATACTCTAAATGAAAATATTCACTATTAAGAAATTTATGCATAATATTATGATGATGGAATGTTGATACTTCGACACTAGTTCAATTTATTTAAGCTTGATATATTAAATAGCATATTGCAAAAAATAGTTTTGTAACAATATGTTTTCAGCGTTGAGTTCCTTTAAGATAGCCAGTAGGCCGCAGAGTGGATATGGATAAAATAAATAAATAATTGGATTATCTAGCACCACCAATTATCTAGCCCATCCATGTTGAGAATTTGTTATTCCGGAAGAATTGCGATTCCAAATCCAGTGTTATCATTACTTAGACATCAGGTATGTATGATGAAGGCTAAGGTTGATAGTTGCAGGAGTTTGATACCGTTTTGTAGGTAAAAGAAATACAAATATTAACTTAATAGTTCCTAATTAATACAACGTTAGATACACGCTACCTTCCACATACACACAACAAAGTTATAACAGACTATGATAAATTTTAACAGAAGATACCGACTCGGCTCATATAATTAGTCTTAGGCGAGTCAGACTATTAAAATCCTATCCTATCCTACTAATAAAAGATAACCGCCTCTGTGGTCTAGTGGTAGACAACCACCGGTATCAGATCCCGGGTTCAATTCCCAGCGGGGGTACATGTTGTATTGAGTTTGGTTGGTGGTAGGACTAGCTACCACAATCTTATCAAAGTCTGAGCCATAATAACAATATTTTCAGGATTGTTGTGTTCTGGCAGTTAGAGATAAGATAGCCAGTTCCTCAGTGATTGAGGATTCCGGGAAAGGCTCGCTTCCATCTTCAGCCTTATCAATACTTCATATCAGGTATGATGAAGGCTAAGAGTCTCGCCTTCATTCATAAAAAAAATATATAAATGTGAGAGGTTGTGCGGATGTTTGGACGATTGTTACTCTTTAACGCAAAAAGTACAGTGGGGTTAGCACGAATAACTATCGAAATAGTAACGAGTAAGTATCGAGCACGTAATGTCAAAAAAATTATAAGAAAATGTAGTTCCGTTTACGTCCGGTAGGAACGCTGCTCAATATGCCATATATTTTTTTACTTTACTTCCTCGATACTATTTCGATAGTTATTCGTGCTTGCCCTACAGAACAAATTTGATTGAAATTAGGCACACAGGCAGTAGATAGTCTGGATTAATATATATGATATTTTTTATCCCGACATTCCGACGAGAACGGGAACCAAGCGGGCGAAACCGAGGGAGGCCGCTAGTTTATCATAAAAGATAGCATTGAAAGTGCGAAGTTTAAAAAAAGTTTATAAATCATCACTTTTAATATAACAGAGTACTTAGTTAAACTAACGTAGCCCGGTGAGGCCTCCTACTCTACATCACCTTGAACCCATAGCCGCGAACCATGAATAACAATAGACCCTATATCTACACGATTCTATACAATCTATCTATATGATCAATAAATAATTCCCTGATTCCAATATAGAATTATTCTTATAACGAAGAGCAAAATTTTCCTTTCATCGATCAATTTATCCAAGTTATAAATTACAAATACTGCGGGATCAAGGGAAACGAAATAATTAAGTACGAGTATGTCCGCTTGTCTGTCAAACAAGAACTAACAAATACAAACATTTCGATAGAAAATATAAATTTCGATTAAAAAGAATTTTCTACGGAAACCTTGATGTTAGAACGACTATTCTTTATAATTAGGAAAAATACAACTGGAAAGTTTGTTTCTTCCATTGACTTGTATGTTTCTCCGTACGCGGTTAGCCTTCATCATACTGATGTTAAGTATTGATAAGGCTAAAGGTGGAAGCGAGCCTCTCCCAGAATCCTCTCAGACTTAGATAAGATGGTGGTATCTAGCCAGGTAACTAGTCCTACCAGCCAGCGTAGCATGCGCACCGCGACTCGCTGTCGACCCTTATCTCGCAATGTCTGTTCCGCTCATATAAGTACGGTGTTAGCGGGATAGACAGAGCGCTCGCGCGAGAAAAGTGTCGAGAAAGCTTTGTCGAGGCGCGCATGCTACGCACAGGACACACACAGGACTTGGGATAAACGCTATCTTTTGTTGCGAAAATATATTTTAAAAGTTAGCATATCTGTTCTACTTTATAAAAGTTGTGACGACACCGTCTATTAAAATTTTCGATATTTGTTTTATTAGCTTCACTTCTAATTTTGTAACAACACTACCTTCGGAGTATACCACATTTTCAAAACGTTATTCAACAATTTTTTTTTTTTATGATTTTGTAATTTTTGCATTTTTCAATGCTATTTTTATACTTATGGTAAATTTTAAATAGAAAAATATTGGAAAAAATTAACTCGGCCACAAGTGAATTCTCATCTTAATCGATCGTTAAACACCTGAAAAGATGTTTCTTTCGAATGCAAGGATATTCCTAGCATTGATGTGACAACGCTGGCCTACAGCGTATTAAAAATATAAAAGTTATTCAACAATTTCGAATTCCTGGGTCGATTTCTTCGATTTTCGGCTTCTTTGACGTTCATAAATGCTTGTAACAGCCTAGACTCAAAATGATATTGAATTTGAAGCAAATAACTACAACAACAGTTGTTGTAAGCTGTCGTCGGTCTAAAACTGGAACGAGCTTCGAGTATTTGATCGGTGTCGAGTTTCGCTTTTCTCGATACGGCATCCGCTCGTAATGTTTACAATTTTGTAGTTTTCATTAGCACGTTTCTTGCTGTAAACCGTGTTTTGTTTTCAACAACCCCACTCGATAAACGCTACTCATGATAGCAAGTATGTTTGCCGTAAAACTGAGAAATTAGGGTAGAAAAGGGCTTTTATAGATAATATACCATGTCATGACAGTATTAATATGTCTATTCTAATAATTACTAAGTTCTTCATTTACTTAAATTAAGGCTTAGACAAAACGTTGGCAAGAATAATCTAAAAGCGAAACGCCATAAGTTTATAAATTCTTTACTTCGGTTAATCAGTTTTGTTTAAAAAAAAGGGAAATAGTTACAAGTTCCCATTAAGCACTATTCTATAAAATACAGTTTGTGGCTCGCTAGGAATTTTAATGGTACGAGTATAATTGTTAGAGAACTATAATTTTACTTGTTTAAAATTATTCTTCTGGTAATTGTATTCAATAATACCTTATAATTGAGCCATGAAACGTATAAAATCTTTATTACTCTAATAAAAACAACATAAATTTGTTCTACATCCATTGTAAAACATTGCTCCTGTTCACAATAAAACAGTTCTACTTACATTTCATTTCGGGTGATAAATGAGGAACGAGAAATTAATAAAGGTATTTTTACAAGAAAACTGAGGTGTTAAATGGAAATTATAAAAATGGCAACCCACACGAGTCCACCCTTAAAAATATACAGGCGTTTCTCCCTCACCTGACATTTGACCTTTGGTGGATCACGCCTACTACGATATAGCTTCCCTTATATTTGTTGAATTTTAACGCTATAACCTCTTTTCTAGAGAGTCGTATATTTAGCGTGTTATATATGAAACTCCCATGCTGAACTGCGGGCCTACCATTAACTATCAGAACGTTTTGTTTACGTTTTCTTTTTATTTTAGTTGTCACATTTTGACACACACTTTGGAGGCGACGATTGAGCAAAGATGTCACAGAACTTCCGTCAAAAATCAAGCTTACTTTAAGAGGTTCGTAGTACGAAATAGCATTGTAAGATTTGTTTTTTTTAAATACACTCACACCAATTAACCTAGCCCCAAAGTAAAGTAAAAGTAATCATTTGTTCGGAGTTTCACATAAAAACATAACATACTTAATCTAACACAGTGAGGTACAAAATTAAATGTGTATTAAAGATTAATTTTATTAAGTAGGTACATGAAAATATCCGAAGTAAGCACTGTAAGGCTTGTGTTATGGGATAGGTACTAGGGTAACGGATATAAATACATAATATAATTATTCATATGTATATAAGTATTTATGTGTAGAAATATACATAAACGACTCAGGTACAAATGCTCGTATTCATCATACATACATTTGCCCCTACCGGGATTCGAACCCGGGACCTCAGAGTAAGCGACACCTTGAAACCGGTGTACATACCACTCTACCACGGAGGTCGTCGTAAGATTGAAACAATACTGTGCTAAGGGTTGGCGGCCCCCTGGGAGTGAAATAGAATGAGTCAGCCACCGATCCTAGTGCAGATAGTAGAGTTAGTGACGTTTACAGGGTTTATTCGAAAACTGAATAGAAGATAGGCATAACCTCTATTGTTACCGGAAAACTTAGACCTAGTACTTAGTTGAGGTGGAGGAGGATGTTTTCGCATTGTGAAACATTGGGAAGAGCCTATGTGGGGTCCGATTCAATTTGCTATCTTTTTCATTTTCCGTGTTTGAATGTGTCTTTTGTCCTAATTGTCAATGTGCAGTTGTGTCACAGACTTCAATGCAAATTATTATGATGAAGGTAACATAATCTATTATAAAACATAATATTCAAGGGATTTATGGCGTGAATATATGTAAATATGAAATCGGTAACTTAAACCAACAAATTCACATTTGAATTTTTAAGCTCTATCAGCTCTTTTTATATCCAAAAGTTGTATTAAAATTAAAATCTGCAAAATAAAAAATACAAAATATTTAATTTAGCACAGTAACTTGGTACAGCAAACAACATTGTAACATGGTATACCTACAGCAGGGAAAGGACGACATTAATTATTTATTTCAAAGTATTTATAGAAAAAATGTTAAATAAAAAAGTTCAAAATTGAAGTTTTGTCTAAGTTAATACTAATAATAAAACAAAGTGTGAATGTAATATTTTTTGTTAAGTAAATAAAAGTAGTACCTACAGATTTGTCAATACTTAAGTAAAACTTTATCGAAATTAAATTGAATAATTGTCCCGAGCCAGTTAGTTACCAATTTATAATGCCAACGTTCTTTCGTTATGTAATAAAGTTACAGAAATTATTTATAATTCAAATGAAATAGGTTCCTATTAATGTTCTATTGTTTGTGATATAAACGTTTCTGTAAAATGATAACGTTTTGAAATAATGCTTCCTATAAAAACTCTACTGGTCGACCGGGAAGTTTCCCGACTTTGTTATGGAAATTCTTTTTATGCAATCGCTGTAGTTATCTACATTCTTGACAAGGTCATCGCAATGTCAAATAGGTACCTACCTTCTATTATAAGTACCATTATTGAGTGAAGAACAGAATTTATAAGTATTAAGCACTTAATCTTAAAAAAAGTGTGGAAGCAAACAAAAATACAGAACGTTTAAATGCGGCCCAAAATAAATTCAAGCGAAATCGATTATTTTCATTAATATTTATGAAAGAAATAAATATTTAAAAATGACTTCAATGAGTTCGATTCAATCTAATTATTTTGAAGAAAATCTTGTAAGTTTTGCTATATTACTTTATAACTTCTTTTTTTGCGCTAAAAATGCTAATGTAATGACTAAAGCTCGTCAAAATTAAGGTAGTCTAAGTGCCGCTACAAATTCATTAAAGAAACATTAATTTTAATAATTATTGTGTTTACAATGTATAATATGTTCAAAATATTTACAAAGCCGCAATATTTATGAAGTGATCTATTTTTATGCACAATTCAGTGCGATAAGCTAGCAAGCCACGTTCAGCTGCAAACATCAGCGACTCCCATGTGTTCGCGCATCGCTATCAGCTGACGCGCGAGCCCGGCGTCATGTCACAGTATGAAGATATTCAGTATTTAATCTTTCTACAAAAAGTCCGTTCGCATGTAATACCCGACGCGCCTTGTCTCAGTGAGAGCTCGGCAAGCGTGGAACGCTGGTATGTTGGCGGGCAGCCCTATTGCGTACTGCGTACCGCGCGGCTGCAATAATAATAATTAACTTTTATCAAGAAAAAGGCTAACATAAAGTACTGTATGCACATATTTATTGTGGTCATGTTGACGTATCGTCACCAAGATGGCCGCCAAAATGGCCGCGCGTTTGTTTATATACAATTGTTACACTTGCGTCGGCAAGGTTAAACGTATCCAATAGAAAACTTTACTCTATTATTCTTAATAGTCACAACACAACTCACAACTTAATTCCACCATAGAGACAAAATTTACATTTAAATTTTATGTTACTGATGCTATAATTATATATTTTTACAATGTTTATCGAAGTTTCGCTTCATTACCGAAACCACGTGCTGGTGGAGTGATACCATTAACAATAAATAAACAATGAAGTTGCCAAAACGTGCGAATGTGTGGCCAGTGTAACACGTGCCATCAATTACGCGATTATGTTGCAGAAATAATAATATAATGCTAGCATTGCAATGGTAATATTATAATAAATTGAATATAATCTACAGTAGCTACACGTTGGATTACGGTATAAATAAAAAAACCTAAAAATTTACAAAATACCAATAGTCTCTACCATAGGTCAGGAGGTCTAGTACGAGAACTCAAAAACAAAAAACCGGACTAGATCATTTCGATTCGTGTTATTGTTAGCTTATAAATAAGTTTTGTATGGAGACTTTGGAGCGCATGTTTAATAATATTATATTTAAAGAAAATATAAAACGCAAATCTTTTAGATTACTCATTAGAGGTTTAGTTGTTTACACACAATTAATATTTATATGGAAAAATGTACAAAATCTTGCAAATGGCAACGCACGATTTAGTAGATGTTGTGCATCTTTAGGTGAATCAAATAAATAACTGTGCAGTATTTCATATTTTTGCCACACAAACATTGTAGACACAATATTATCTGTGGTAATAACTATGTAAGTTTTCACTTAACTATTTTCATTAATATCATGTTAAACGTAACTGTCTTTTTTTCGCTTTATGGTCGGAGCAGCCGAAAGATTTCTAGTTTAAAACTTTTCAAATGTAAAAATTGCGGGCTGTCATCCCCGGAGCCAGAGCGAAGTCAAAAGTAAAGCATTTTGTTTTTACTACAGAATCTACGAAGAATTTCGTAGCATATCTACGTAGACATTCTACGAAATCGATAATAATCAATATACTTCTTAATATTGATTATTATATTGATTTGAGTAGCTCGTGGCGCATTGGTACAGTCGGCGAACTTCCCGGTTGACCAGTAGAGTTTTTTTGGGAAACGTTTATTCGAAAAGTAATAAGGTAATAACAATAATTTATTATTGAAATGAAATACCTATTGATGACCTATTTTTTGTGGTATAAACGTTTTCTATAATCTATTACTTTTAAAAATAAAACTTCCGAAAACCTCTACTGGACGCGCTCTTGGCCTGCGATTGTAACCGTTAAGCAACTTTTGCAATGGTCGGTCACATGATGGGTGACGAAAAACCTTCTCCATGCTTCTGAAGGCACGTTGAGCCGTTGATCCCGGCTATATTCGCAGTCTTAAAACCCACAAATCCGCTTTGGGCCCGCGTGGTGGGTCATGGTCATGGCTCTCTTTATCCTCTCCTTGTCCATCCATGAGGAAGGCCAGTTCCGCAGCAGTGTGGAAGTTAAAATGGCTGATGTCTGACTGACTATTTTGATAACTTACGATTCGATAACTTATCTTAATGTTATTTATTAACAAATCCACTGCGTAACCACACGAAGTAGTAGAAAATGTCCAATATCTAAAATTAACAGGTTGTGTCAATAAATATGTTATAGTAACCTCTTAACTATAAAAGATACATACATTTTTTAATTACCACCATGTTTTATGCATATAAATGACATACAATACATCATTAAATTTATTGCATCAGAAGCAGTTTTAAATATACTAAGACTGTGGTATTAGACTAATAGGTAGCGCGAATGACGTCACACGTAGTTCACACAAAAGAACCATTTTCCTGTTAGAACCGAGTTGTTCATTAAATATTTCTTATCTGTATATACTTTTTTCTGCACGTGCTTTTAAAAATGGCGACAAGTATTTTATTGCTACGGTAATGCATCGCGTAGCATTTTCGCATAACTCGTATCAGTTTTAGTGTTTTGTGATTTTTGAGGAAATAAAGAGCTTTTTTTATGAACGACGGGGAGTCTCTTAGCCTTCATCATACCTGATATTAAGTATTGATAAGGCTGAAGATGGAAGCGAGCCTCTCCCGGAATCCTCAATCACTGAGGAACTGGCTATCTTATCTCTAACTGCCGTAACACAACAATGCTAAAAACATTATTGTTATGGCGTCAGACTTAGATAAAATGGTGGTCCTACTACCAACCAAACCGAATACAATATGTACCCCCGCTGGGAATCGAACCCGGGACCCCTGGGACTGATACCGGTGGTTGTACCACTAGACCACAGAGGCGGTTAGAAGAGCTAAATGAAGTGGATAATATTATACGAAAGTATCAAAAAGTAGAGTCGGAGAGCTTCACGGTAGACCAGTAGAGTTTTTGGGAAACGTTTTATTTTAAAGCAATTTAAGCGATTAAAGAAATAATTTATTAATCCTTTGATACCTAAAAAGATGTCTATAAATCTATCCTTTAATTTTTGAAATAACGTTCTCTAAAAAACTACTATCCTACCGGGATGTTCTCCGACTGTACATTTAAGTACCAATATTTACTTTGGAAGTATTGATGTTAACTTCCAAAAAAAATCAAAATGTCTAAATTGTCCGAGGTAAATTAGTTTCTTTTTTGACAAAAATACATCTGAAATCAAAAGCAATCTTATGATACGGAGTAGGAAACGTCCGTGACTTGGATCGAACTACGGGTTTCGTGCTTAGAGAGTAGATCGCCTGATTCCAATGAAACAAATTAATGTAACGCAGTGTCATTTAATATTGACAGCTAACGTCTGTTATGCAAGACAACACGTGAATTCACGTGAATGAAGGAGGTTTAAAATGTGGAGAGATGTCACGTAACGGCTTGTTCGTTCCATAAAACGCAACATTAAAAATAGATTTGGTTCTATCGATCAACATTACCGATTCCAATGAATGTAACGCAATGTCATTTAATATTGACAGGTAACGTCTTATTATGTAAGACCTCACGCGGTTAATGCTGAGGGATGTCACGTAAAGGCAGTTTCCACATTTAGTTCAAACGAGACGCCCGCACGCCCGGCTATGTGTCAGCGATAATAATTCCGTCGTCGTTAATCAACATCGTACGAGTACATATGACACGCACACATGCGGTGCACCCTTTTATGTTAATACATGCGTATATGCACCATCATTTGTGCTGTTGGGAGACTCTTTCTTCGAAGACTTTTACAATAAAATTTTAACTTAAACCAACAACCAAGTCAAGAGCTTTTAAACACATTATTTGCATAGGTAAATTACCTACAAATATCTGAAGTACTTCAGTAAAGTACTTCTTATATAAATACCCACATCAACAAACGCTCTACATTTTCGTATTGGTAGGAAAATTCTGTACTTTTACATGATGGAAATAACAACTACTACATGTTTATTGAACTATAGACATTTTGCTTTGTAGGTAAAGCAAAATGTCTATATACTTAAATACTGCAAGTCACATATTTCCGTCTAAAGTTACTTTAACTTATAACTTTAAACTATAATAAGTAATGAAAAGTACGGTTTTGTGTGCACATAATTATCATAAAAATACGAGATGTGAGCTGCCGTTTAAAACCCAATTTATCAATGAATCTATTTTAAGTAGGTACACTTTTTCTAAATCAGTTATCGTAATACACTGTATATGTATGTAAATACAAGTGTAATATACACTGTAATACCTGTGTATTACCATCAACATTTTTTTTAACAAAAACTTCGCAGCAGTTACGTCATGGCGCATGGCGGCGCGAGTCACTCACGAATCAAAATGGCCACCCTAGCCGCCGTACACGTACGTACATACGTGCGCAAGTGTGCGTTTGGCGAATGCAGCTTGCGCTTTGCACATGCGCGGGGGGCACTGCCAGGGCCACGAAGACCTTGAAACCGCCTAGCAACACGTTATTTATTTCTGTTTTTACTCGTCTCACAGGGCCGCATCCGGATTGGACAGGTTTTTTCAACAGAAATTGGGTTGGCGCAAGTATTTTGTTATGTAACAAAAGTTAGGAGAAATGGTTTTTTGTTTTAAGGATTAGATGCATTATATTTGTATATTTTTATTACATTTATATATGTTTTGGTAAATAAACAAAATGACTACCTACTTATATCTGTTTCATTGAGATTTTTTAAGCAGTCTATCAACACAAAGTTATATATTACTTATCTTAGTCTTGCAAACTCCACCTGGATTGGACAGATTTTTTTACACAAATTGGGTTGGCGCTTGTCTTTTGTTATGTAACAAAAGATAGGTTGGGATAGGAAAAAAGGTTTTTTGTTTTATGGACTGCTTAGAGAGGTGTATACTCGGGTGCGATTCGGTTGGCATAAAACAGTTGATCTAATTTCCATGTCACTAACGTCCACTTAGTATATTTTTTTAACCTAAAAATTTATGACATAATTTTTATTTTACCTATTGTTCATTTGTTGTAATTATTCCTGTCCATATTTTCTAATTCCCTAATTTCGCAATTTTATATTTTATGTGTTCGCAACGTTAGCGATGATATATTGCAAAAATATATCATCGCTAACATTGCGAACTTATCGTGGTACAGGGGACAATAAAAAAACTTACCGCAAAACATCATGATATCACTATCCATTAGAAAATTTATCTCTAACTCCTTGAATAGCAACAGCCCTCGCTACTTCCCACAGCTTAAAATCTCTGTTTCAAATTACTTCAAATCTGTAGTTAAATATCGCAATGACAGTTATCTGTTTACAATTTTATCCATCATGCATGACATGTCATGTCAATCAATACATAGTACCTATATTTATATGTATATTGCCAAATAGATTCAGCCATGGAATTATTAAGTACTAGTACGTAGTACCTATTAATTCCATGGATTATGATCTTTTTACATTATGATCTTTTTATAAAGAAGATTATAGTGTAAATTAAAAAAAAAAATGATTAGTAAAGTCAGATTAGAAGTAATTTAATTGGATTTAGATTAACACAATTTGTAATTAAATGTAAAAATGGCATTGAGTGCAAATAAACACTCCAGAAAGAAAACAATACCTACTTGGATTCATGAAGTACGATAGTTAGTAAGACAGTTTTATTTTTCTGTCAGCTGACACATAAATTGTCAAAAAGACGTTCCGAGTAGCTCCGAAAAAGTTGAGCGGTACTGTTTGTATGCATTACATTGAATTTACGATTAAGTTTGTTAGAAAAAGATTTGGTTTTCATTAGTTGGGACCATTACGATTCAATCACTAGTGACCCATAGAGTTTTCAATATTATCCCCGGTTCTAGGCCCCACACTGTATGAATGTTATATACAATGAGCATTATATCATTTAATAATTACCTAGGTCAAATGATTATTAGGCCAATTGATTTTTATATCAAATGGAATTATGTTAAATAAAATTATATGTTTCGTATGTAATGTAATGTGATCGATATGTCAAATGAAATTGTATGAAATGTTATTATACATGTGTGGTGACGGCTAAGAATACAAGTGTCACCACTCCCTTACATGCCTGGGATGTTGTAAGAGTCGACTAAGAAGCTCGACGCATTGAACACCTGTGCGAGAGAAGGAAAACTTGAAACAAACCCTCTACCAACCCGCCTGACCAGCGTGGTAGCAGTAGGCTAATAACCTCCTTTGAACGCCACTATAGGCGCAAGCTAGGAGAGGCCTATGTCCAGCAATGGACGTCCACAGGTGATAAGTGAGTGTGTTTGTTATTATATCAACTGATCATTAGTTCATGTAAATTTATGTAATACATTACACACGTATCCTACTCGTATTTTGGTCAATAAACAAAATGGCTTTATTTGTTTCATGTATATTTTTTAAACCGTCTAGCAATAACTCTATGCGCTATATAATAGTTCTTATTCTTTCGAAGCTGCATCCAAATTGGACAGGTTTTTTTTTACAAAAAGACAATTTCTGTAAATTTTTGTTATGTATCATTTTGTTTTACTAGGTGTTTTAGTTAATGTTATTTAAACAACAAAATATTGTAATAAATTTCTTGTTCAGTTTCCGTTTTTTTTAAGTATTTTTTTACACCCTGTTTTCTATTAAGCGGTTGGAGATAACAATAACTTCATTCACAAACGTAAAAAAAAAATCTTATCACGTCACTTTATACTTTTGGTTCAACCTAAGTATTGATCCATCTGTCAAATATAATGTTCGTAATTTTATAAGTTCTCGCCTGGTTCTCGCCCATTAAAAACGGTTGTTTTCTTATACCTATTTCTGTTTTGTTTTTTTGAAACATTCCAATATTCTGCGCAATTTTCAATTTTTCTATCTGTAGAACGTTTTTAAAAATAGGTTTATGTAATCGGTGAATTCGTTCTTAAGTAATGACGTGAGCGTTACCGAGGGAAATAGGGATTACCATTTTGAAAATAAATGCTAAGTACTAATATTATAAATGCGAAACAGTGTCAGTTTGTTTGTTTGTTTGTTACTCTTTCACGCTAAAACTACTTGGATGAAATTTGGCACAGTGATAATAGATAGCGTGGATTAAAACATAGGATACTTTTTATCCCGATATTTCCATTTCCACGGGAACGGGAACAACGCGTGTGAAACCGCGGGTGGCCACTATCCTAAAAAGCCACTTTCTGTATGTAAATATTTTATTTGAAAAAAAAATGTTTGACAAAAATCAGTGGAACAGTCAGGAATATTTTCAATTTTTTTTGCTTTTTTTATTGCAATCTGCATTTCATCGAGTTTCAAGACACTTGAATGACTTGGCAACCCTGACCCCATTTCTCACCCCTACTAAAAGCTCTGGCATCCTATTCACTGTTAGCAACGACACATCACACGAAATAATTATTTATACGAGTATATGTTCCTCAAATATATATCTAAGTTTTGGAAAATAAGAGCGTAAAGAAGTAAATAAAAATCTTTTTATGAAATAAAAAATTATGCTAGCCATAGGAAGAAAAAATAAAAGTACCTACCTTTATAAGAGCAATGTGGAATGCACCATCGATGCCTTGGCTGGCATTGACTAATAGGCTTATTTTTATATTTTTGGAGTCGGTTTTAAACTTTTCATAAAAATCTTTTAATTTCGCATTTTTTAAGTAGCAACAACCAACCAGTACTTACACTAAAAAAATATAGGTACGCGACAATTAAATAATCTCCTTTTAAAGTCGGTTAATTCATTGACTCCCGCTGGCTACCAGGGGAGCCAAAGAACAATAGAATATCTATTGTGCTCATAACCCGGGGTCTGAGAGGAATAAAAAGGTGTCATCTTTGAAGTAGCCTCTTTAAACAAAAGAATAATCATTTGAATTGGTCCACAAAAAGGAAGTCTCATCTGTGTGCGTTATAAATTAAAACAGGATTTTCAAGATCAAAAATGGGCCCAACTTGCGACCAAACATTTGAATTAATTCAATGGCACACGTAAAAATCTACTTGACGAATTGATAACCTCCTCCTTTTCTTTATCACGTTCACAGTAAACGGGCATAGACTTTAAAACAAAAACACGTATTGTGTTTCGTTCACTGTCAGCGAAAGTGTTTTAAGGTGGGTTAAAAGTTAGGAATAATACTTGGCCAAATTCCTCTAATACCGATATCTATCGCCATCGCAATCACGACTTATCACTTTCTTTCAATTTAAAAATTTGAAGCAATTTTGAGATAAAAAACAATCCGTTTTCTATAAAACTGGACCGAGAAAATACAAAGCAGAACTACAAATCAGGTTCTGGTTTGTATGTTTAATTGAAAAAAAAATACTAACTACTTGAGGCCTGCTTGAGGTCGCTTATTTATTAACATTATTTTTATTTTTCTCGGTGTTTTTTCTTGATTTTATCTCATTTTCTTTTTTATTAATTACTCGTGATTACCCGCGGCTCACCCGCATGGTTGACATTTACTTATGAACTTTAATTTTTCTGGTCATAAAAACTTTATTTGAAAGAATATTTGAAAAAATATATGGCTAAAATTGGTTTGGTCGTTTTGAAGTTACCAAGGAAAATGCATATTTTAAAATGTGTAGATATTTCAACAATAAAAGAACGAGTTGCACTCCGGGAGTGCCGGCAGAAGTGAAAACCGCATAACGAAACAGCAACATCAACAGGAGCAGGTGTACATTTTCGCCGCGCGGTTATCCCAAAAATTTTAAACTCTGATGTGCACAACGCCGCTAAGAAGTTTTCACTTCAAAAATTTTATAATTTTGTTATATTCCTACTGAAACTATTATGACATCGTCTAAGTTGTAATTTGAGAGTCTAAAAAGGAGGTTTAAGCAATATCGTTAAGTGAATTCCTTGACAATTCATTTATTTGCTCATTTTTCCTATGTAATTTGCTTTTAGTAAGTTTTCTTGCCTTCAAAAAATTAAAAGCAAATTCTGCTAGAATGACACTGACACAGTTCTAAACTCCATAGAAAATAAACAATTAAATGAATTGTCAAGGAATTCACTTAGCAATATTACGTTAGCGCCCATTTTTAAACTTTCTGACCTTTATGTGCAATTATATTTTAGGGACCATGTTAAAATCATTTCATGTTGGGTTCCTTTTATCTTTACCGCTTTTAATGATGGAGTGGACATGTTTCTGCCCTTCTTTGTTAGCGCATCAGAGTGAGTGTGTCATCATAAATATAAAAAAATCAAGGTAAGATGCCCTTTACCTCTGTCAAGGTAACTTAGTTATGATTTTTTTCTTAGTATGGTGAATAAAACATTAAATAAACCCGGCTTTTAGAAATATTAAAATGCGCTAAAAACACTTGTAGTTGTTTACAAATTATTCTACAATATGTTACAATAACTATCATAATTATACGTTACATCCATTTCTGTGATAAATTTTAAATAGAAAAATATTGGAGTTCCATCTGAGAATTCACTTGAGGCCGAGTTGATTTTTTCCAATATTTTTCTATTAAAAATTTATCATAAATATTAAAATAGCATAGAAAAATGTAAAAATCATAAATCCATTTCTGTGCTTAACAAAGTATTATGTTTTAGTTACATCGAAATCTACATCGTTTTTTACTGGTTTTTTTTTGTATTTAAAAGATATCAACGTTAAGGATATTATGGCAAAAAGTTACAAATACTCAGCTCTATTTCCAGATCGTGTCATTCCAACAGCAAAAAATTGACTTGAATGAGTCAAAAGCATATTAGAAGCATTTTAAAGTATGGATTATGACAACTATGAAAGAAAATACATTTACACAATACTTAAGATAATTTTTATACCAGAATATAATTGAGCAGACGAGAACAGGCTCTTGCAGATGTGTTGTCTATTTATTTAAGGACTTAAGTCCATAGAATCAGCAAAAAAGTTTGTTCTCCTGTGCAAACGTGAGTGATGGTTCTTCACGTTGACTATTTAAGCATTCACATGTTTCATTGTTAAATGTAGACAAATCTGAGCTATAATAGCTCTCATTTGCAATCCACAAGCAAATCACGTGCCTTGCAAGTGATGCAATCTACTGCATATCAAATCCACTTACAGTCCGCCTACGTATTAGTACCGAGCAAAATATATTATATTATATAACGTCCCTTTTTACAAAGTTGAGGTGATTTATATTCTGTTGTGACAGTGAAATACTCGAACTAATACGTGCGCACACTTTGACGCACTTCTATTGATTTTTAACTGACTTTAAAAAGGGAGGAGTTTCTCAAGTTGACTGTATATATATGTTTTGTATGTAGGTATGTTTTAATATAATGTCGTCAGTCGTCAGTTGTCAATTGATTTTTAATAATTATTTTTTTATCTGAAAGAACATTCAAGTGTAGTCCCATATAATTTTTACGAAGATCTGGCTAGTAGTTTTTTCATAATTCTGAAAAATATAATTTACGTAACGTAACGTACGCAAGTAGTCGTTTACCTAGATGACATCATTGTTGTGTATGGGCTGATTTTTAGTGTAAGTAACGGCACATGATGTAACTAAAAAAATATAAATAAAAAACTTTTTATAAGAAAAATTAAAACCGACTCCAAAAAGTATAAAATAAAACATTTGGAGTCGGTGCCAGCCAAAGCAAGAAAAATAAAAATATAGTTAATAGAAGTGCAATTTACTCCAAAAGTTTATTTTTATTTTTTGAAGTCGGTTTTAATTTTTTTTATAAAAAGGTTTTGGTTAGTCTATTTACGTTACCGTTTTGTGTCAGGTATATTAAAATGAAGTTACTAATCATCTAGCTACGAAACCGATCATTTTACTTTTAACCAGAAGATATCCATTGGGAAAAGTTTTTTCTAGCCATTTATTACAAATCTTTATTTTGAGTTTAAGATAGAGTTAACAAAGAGAAAAAAAGTATTTTATATCCCACAATATTTCTAACTAGCGGCATCCCGTAGTTTCACCCGCGTGGTTCCCGTTCCTGTTTGAGTACACTTTTAAAATGTACCCAGTATATAGCGCTATAAGCCTTATAAACTATCTATGTGTTAAATTTCACCCAATACGTTTAGCTGCTTTTGCATGATTGAGGCAACAAACATCCGACGTCTAACTATGCATTCAAACTATCATATTTATAAGGATAGCAATAGGGTCTATGAAAAACCTGTTTACAATAAATTATCTTCCTTTTGAATGGAACGATTATGGTTCCCTACAAATCCTAAAATACCCGTACTTTATAAATGTTACATTATGCACAGCTATCTGGTATCATAGCTCACGATCCGTCCTCTAAAGACCGCAACAAAGGTATCGGGTGACCAGCCATGGCCGCGGCTCATATTATTAATTACCTTCAATTGATTGCAGCAGCTATGGAGCTTAGTCAACTCTGCACTCACGTGAATTCAGACTTCTGCGTCTTCTTTTTTTATATAATTATTTTTATCTACTTTGCTCGGTATAAAAAGAAGATCTTATGATATAGAAGATTATATGGAGTGACCTACATTGTGGGGAGGTGTAAATCAATTTCGCTCGGCTGTACATTAGGTCCTAGGCATCCAGGCTTCCCGGGTTTGCCCTTTGACATTATACTGCGTAGGTGGGAGTCGGCGCATGCGTACAACCCCCCCGCCCCCGCGGCCCAGGACAGGGGTGGTACCCCACCGTGTGGGCTGATGACGCAGTACTTGTTCCTTGCCAATCGCAAAGGCTATTTTCGGAACAAGAATTTGCTTACCCGGAATAATAAATGATATCACGCCTTAAGCTAATCGTAGCTAGAACCGTTTTGTCAGGATTCTTAAGAGCAATAAGATAATCAATATAGAATACAGCAGTTTCAATTCTACTTTATTTTTCAGTTGATAAATTAATTAGAGATCAAATCGACGAATGGTTGTCTTCTGGTGAAATTTTCTTCATCAGAAGAGCTGCGGAGAGAAGGTTAATGTCTCGTCTATCATGTGTCTCCCCTAGTCTAATAACAATAAAATATTTATTGTGTCTCATTTTCCTATAGGTATGTGATGAGTTAAAATAGTTAATTAGAATTATGAATAAATATGGGACTCATGTTAATTGAGGAGGCTACATCAAAGTTTTACGGAACTTTTTCCATTGTACCTAATTTGTTAAGAATACTTTGTAATAAAAATGAAACATTACAAATAAGAGGAAGCGTACATTTAGCCTGACACGTCAAATATTTTTTGCCATAGTAATCTCCGCTTAGAACTATTATTATTAAACTTGGTGAGGTTACTAGCAAGGTTTTTCCGCTGTAGTTACATAACGATCTAAACAAATATGTGTGTATTAACATGAAATCATTAAGTGTAAAAGTTATACCAATACCTACGTTTTTGAAGTAAATGTGTATTCATAAACTGCAATGTCATAAAACTATCAGTTATAATAACTATGATGAAGAAAATATAATTTATGTCTTAAATAAGTAATCCATACCTACTTAAGCATACACAATACTGTTTATGCAACTAAAATCTTTGAAAAAATGAATCGGAAAAGCCTTACATGATTTTATGAGCATACTATTAAGTAAATGTTATATTTGAGCTTACATGCACAACCTCTTCATGCCTTTTTTTGGTTATTTTTCACTATCTCAACTTTAAGAGCTAAAGTGTTAGTTTACTTTTTTTTCTTTAATTACGTCAAACTGGTTCGAAGGTGCATCAACTGGTTCTTTCTAGCCTTGACTTTCTGTTTCTTGGTCCTTCTAAACCAAGCGATATTATTAAATTCGCGTTATTTGTAGCAAAAGTATCAAAATTTTTCAAACGTCTAAAACACTGCATCGTAGCGTCAGTGGCTGCAAATTATGAAATCTCAATACGTAAATCCCTGTGAAGCTCTGCTACGTCACGCATATGACTCAGACCCTGTTTTCTACTGATCGTTTCAAGGACATCAACCAAACAACTAACACGTATTGTTCCAATGACGGCAAATATACATGTGAGTTTTCGAGTTGCAGTGTAAAAATAATTTTAGAGGTATTTGAAAATTCCATTTTATGACGTTACGTGTTTGGTGCTTGGAATAAGAATAATATTGGCTAGAAAATTCCAAATGATTATCACTCACAGTCACCGTCTATGCATTGTTTTTTATTTCATAACATGAACTTCTTATGCTTATAGAAAAAAAAATATAATGGGTCCTTATAAGTATATAGCTTATGGGAAAAATGGCATATACGCAAATATATCTAATACAAAAATGTGTTTATTTTCAGATTAAGCAACAATGAAATCCGAGTCAAGACATCAGTCTCTACTCTTTTACCGGTAAGTAAAAACTAAATCTATTTTGCTTACACAGAACGTAATAATAAGGAAATGTATTTTTTCAAAGCATTAAATGTTAAATATATAAAAGACGGCTATGACAAAAGGTAAATGATCAACAGGCTGATGAAAAAAATAGGGTTCTTAGTTTATTACACAAGCAGGTGTATAATAATGTGAGAGCTGTCAGGTAAACACAATTTAATTATGATCATATTCTTAAATGAAGAGGACGAGTGAAACACTTATTTTAAAATCTAAAACAGTAGCTGATAGCAAACCAATAGAAAAGATAATGCATCTTGACTGAAATCAACAGGTTCTGTGGGGCTCAGTGACAGATATTGTAAGTTCACGTTTTATTATAGCATTAACTCTTGTCTTTCGTCTGGAGGGTTATCGTAAGTCTATCCAATACTTCCTGACTGATAACGTTGATAAAGACGGCTCAATAATAATACGAACGATAAGATTATATGTTAATGCATTAAATTCCTCAGTAAGATCATTAATTAGTGTGAAGAACTTGGTCATCATTATGTCTCGTTTAAAGAAAACTTGAAATCGTTCATAAACATGGTTTTCTTTAAGCAAAAGAGTAGTCACTTGTTAATTGGATCCATTCCATCAATGATCCATACATTGTTTCAGTTGATAATGATAAAGCGCTACTGATTACTTTATAATATTTGATGTCTACCCATCACAGTAAATTGTAATTGTATGTACGCCTCGAGATTGTGGGATGACGTGGGCGGTATGAGCATGCGACAAGTGCACTCGTGAGCTCGTGAGGTGTGTGCTCAAGGTCAAGGTTGGCACGTGGCGAGGGGAGGGTGGACGGGGACCCCAGAGGAGACCCTCCGCGCTAGCTTCCTTGCAGAAACGACCCATGCCTGATACTTTCGTTAGGGATTTAGGTGAAGCTTCTGATAAAGTCGGACTTAGTAACATTTTAAACTAGTATCGCAACTCGTTAAAAGATTTTGTAGATACGTGTTTTATTTAAACATTTTGAGCTTTGCGAAAATTAAGGCGGCGTTAGTTTCACAGGGCTCTATTGTAGGACCTCAACTTTATTTTCACTAGAACAATATAAATATTCCAAAACTCTGATCACTAGCGTCTTAACTGCACATTTGCTAATATACAATCTATCTATCTATCTTCGTATTTTTTACGTGGGATATAATTAGACGGCGTGTTGCCAGTGCCATCTGTTAACTGCGCGAACGTTGCACGCGCAGTTAACAGATGGCACTGGCTCAGTAATTTTGTATGCTTTCAATCCGACGTATAGTTGGCTCATCGTAGCATAGATGGCTCTGTGAGCATGAACTAGAATAATGATATTTTATTATGAATTTATTACACATTTTCGTTAAATCACTTTTTTTTCTATTTAAACTTCTATGAAATACAGTTTTTATAATTTTATCAGTTTTGTTCATTTAATTCCATTTTAACTTATAGAAAAACTTACACACTATCACAGTGCCGGTTTTACCATCGACTTATTCTGGATAGGATAGATCATTCTACAGTTGTAATATAAAAAAATGTTAAATTATTTTACAAGTAAACTATCCAGAACTTATCAGGCGGTGGCGACACTGGTCCTAAATATTGTTAATTGATTTAAAACCAAAGGATATTTATCCCCATTTTTCAATACTTTGAAGATTTATCCACGAAATATTTATTAATATATAAGTATAAACTTCAATGAAGAACGAGAAGAACTAATAAGGATAGAAATCAGAACTCACTTGGAGAAGAAAAAAAAATAAAGAGGAACTTTTACAGCAAGAACCTCATCAAGAATGAAGAGTTGAAGACTGCTCGAAGATCACGGACTATCGAACGACCGGGTGCCACGCTGTGCTCTCTCGGGAATAGGGGCGAGTGAACACAGCTGGTGGTATCTCAGTTGTTCCCTAGTTCTTCCTCTCAACGACGTGATGAAGATCAGAAGCTACAAGAGTAACATTAGAAACAACTAAAAAAACACAACAATATGAAGAAAAAATAATTATTAACACCACAAAAGGCTCACTAAAAGCTAATGGCACCATGACCACTTTTACTGCAATATAATAATGGTAGTTTCTAGCTACCTGATTTTGGGTAATTATTTACCTAGCTACTCTAAGCCCAGCTTATTTATTCAGTTGTGATTCACAGTGGCCACAATCGGGGCTTCTACCCTACTTGTAAATTTGATAAGTAACTGACAAATCGTCAGCTTTTGTGGTAGGGCCATTAGTTCTGTTTCCTTCCTCATTTTTCACCGAATCTTACATGTGTTTGGAGACATAGGTACTTTTATTAACATGGGTTTGGACTTTGGTGGATAATAGAGAAGCCTAAGCATAAAGGGGTTTTTTGTTTGATCTTGTCTAAAAAACTAGACATATTGTTTTACACTTCAAGTATATTTTTGAAGATGCATTTTATATATGTCATTATCCAATTATTTTTATACATTAAATCAACATAAGTACTTAATTGTTCTATTTAATGATCAATCATTCATAATGTTGAATTTATATCTTACTTACTAAATTATTACTTAATTTATTAGCGGCATGAAGTGACTGAATCATTCAAACCTAATTCAATATTGTCACTTTTATCGTGTTCAACATCAATGAATTTTTATGTTACATTTTTAACAACATAGTCTTTATTAACTTGATGTCAATTTACGAACCGCTCATTAAATTTGTGATCGAACAAATTGTGTTTTTTCATGAAAAGAAAGTTGTGAAAACACGTTGTAATATTAATTTCCATGTTAATAAATATTTCTTTATCTGCACCTGTACCATAACATTTTTTATATTAAGAGAAAGTAACGTCGCTCTCCACAGAACAAGTTTGATTGTAACTTGTCCTGTACTTATTGTACTCGTATTCTTCTTATTTCATCTTATTTTCCTTGTTACAAAAAATTACCCTTATTGGTTATTTTGTGGCGAGTATATGTTATGTGGCGTGTGTTACTTTTAACTCTAATCTTTTCATTCTTTCCTTAGTAATTATAAGAATGGTAATTCTAAATGTAAGAAGAGATATGAGTTGAGGTAGAGGTAGTAGGTAGTCAAGAAAAGTATAGAAGTAGCGCAAAAGTTTTTTAACACAAATCAGGCAATAGATCTAAAACAATAAAGTCCTATTTTTGCATTTACAGCGCCAGCGGTAACTACATAGGTATTATTTATTAGGTCAGTAAGTAATGGATTATTTTTAATTTGATGTGTTTTTTATGTAAATAGCCAAACAACGCATATACAACATATATGTTTTGTTGATAGCTATGTGAACAAAATTATATATTTCTTGTCAATTTAACATACCTAGCTTTGTCGATTTCAGTTTCGAGATATACCTAGCAATCGTATGTTTTTTATTTAATTTAAAATACTTAACTAAATTTAATGTTACTGAAGTACTAAAATCATAATAATATTCGGTAAAACCTAGGTATATCATATAATATAAGTGTGGTGCCACAAACCAGTACTTGTATTCCACTTTCTCCACAAACCATTCATGAGGCTTTAAGCTTAGTGGTTAAACCTGATTCGCGAGTTTCAAGATACACCACGTTTGGCTTTGTAATTTAAATAAGAAAACGAGGTGGTCATAAAACAAATGTGCGTGAAATTCTGAATTTAAAATGTTTTCTTTTTATGTCTTTTTGGCACAGTCACACTAACTTTTGGTGACATGCTCAAACTATAGCATGCGTCAGGTATTTATTAATGTCCCCACCTGCTGAGCACTAGCCTTCCTTACGGATGGACAAGGGGAATGGGCCATGACAATACCATGATCATACAAATGCAGCCGGAGTAAGTCGAGCTCGAAATATTAGACCCTCATTTTTGGTCAGCTATCCTGTAATTGACCATTTCAAAACTTTACTGCCTCAATTCAGGAGATACAACAGTCAGCACATATAACAGATATAACAGCACAGAGCTCCTCAGTCATATAACTACCTTTAAGATAAACCAATAACAGTTGTTAGTATATAAGTACGAGTAATTTGTATCGTGTATATATATTTTTTTGGATTTTATAGCATAATTACTGTTACAGTCATTAAGTTTTGTATGGAAAATGCACATTATAAATAGTACTGATTTCTTAAAAAAAACATTAAAATTACTAAAAAATGTAATGTGCAAGTGTAATGTAATTTATGAATATTTTCTATTTTATCTTATTTTTTTAAAAGAAAATATCTAAAAATACACAAGTGTTATTTAGATACACCTATAAAATTCAAAATAAAATTGAACTAATTGTTAATGACATTACAGTCATAACAACTTATTTAGGCAGAAACCTGTGATAAACCTTTCGTGTATACATATTTATAAACACATGTATATTTGAAATAAACAACTTTTACAGATATCAAACGCGCTATATTTCCACGACCTAAGTTGTAATTGTCCGTAATTTTTACCGCTGTCACCTTTACAGCTGCCGTGGCCGAAACGTCGGGAAAATCAAAAAACCCCTAAAAAACCTAAAAATACGGACAATTGCAACTTAGTTCGTGGAAATATAGCGCGTTTAATATCCGTAAAAGTTGTTTTATTTCAATGAACAGTGCGCGCCAAAACATAAGATGTACATGTATATTTGTATGTAGTTGTGTGTCTTGCATTACGATTATGAAGATTTGTTCTAATATCTTATTCGTAAATATATTCCGTGTGGTGTATTGGATTATTAACTTATTTTCACCTGAACTAACATTTAATTCAATATTTTTGGTGACTATTATATTATCATTGTTCATGTTTAACAGTGTTCATTGAGATCGTTTATTTTATTAATATTGTATTTTTGTTTAAACTAGTATTAGATTTTATTGTACCTAATAAGTTGATAAATCACTCTAAGAATATCTACAACACTTTTTTACCTTAATATTTATAACTACAATAAACTAAACCTTTTTTAAAGTTAATATTACGTAAATTCCAGTAAAAAAAACTTAAAAACCTTTAAAAAAATAATACAATACTTTTTTCACCTTAATATTTTATAACTATAGTTTTCTAAAACTGGTACGTCCAAGTTATATTCCAGCACGAAACTCCACGACCGTGATAAAGAAAAAAAGAAAAGAACGAACCAAAAAGTATTCAAACTCGTAAAAAACCTTCTTAGTACAATAAATCAGGTCACGTGTAAATAATGTTCCTTTAGCTGCCAACTACAGCGCTACAAGGTGACAGTTAATCGGCCTTAAACCGGCCTCCCCCGGGTAAACCTAGTTAAGGCTACATTGGCCTAATTTGCCTACAAACAAGGACGTGAGTCGCCTTTGTGCTAGACTGAATATTCACTAAACGAATATTGTCTCTAAAAATACACACAAGAAATGAAATACGTTGCATGCATTTGTTAGTACTACCCGTCCCCTAAACTATTATACTTGTACTATTAAGTATTCTGGTAATTTTGTGGAGAGCCAGGTCTAGTATTTTTGTCTAGTATTTTTGCCAAAAGAAATATCCAATAGCGAAGGTTTAAGTAAGCACTCTCCTACCTATTGATGTCGTCGCGGGCCGGATAAAGGACTTATGCGGGCCACTTTGTGGCCCGGGGGCCGTATGTTGGACGGGCCTGCTTTAGCTAAATTACTCAGTACTTGTTGGTTTAATAAAAAAAAAAAAATGAATATTGTTTGCCTGAATATTCACTAAACGAGACTTGTCTCTGAAAATACACACCATGAAATGAAAGAATATGATGTATGTCACGCATTTGTTAGTACAGTCGGGGAACTTCCCGGTTGACCAGTAGAGTTTTATCAGGGAGCTTTATTTAAATAAGTTATTGATATATAGTAAACGTTTATATCACAACTTAGTAGAAAACGAAAAATATGTAGCATAATTCCGCAAGAAAAATTTACATGCAAGATGCACCGCCCGCCCGCCCGCAAATAAATGCATACCATACCAGCACCGAGTGACACTCGGTGCTGGTATTGCACGGTCTAACAACTCCTGAGGATGCTCCGTGTGTGGGCGAAACACGTGTAGAGTAGTCGGTGAATGTGCAAGGTGTGTCACTGTGCTGCATCTTGCATGTAAGTTTTTCTTGCGGAATTATGCTACATATTTTTCATTTTCTACTAAGATATGGATTTCTATATTCTATCAAACATATATCACAACTAATAGAATATTAAAAGGTATTTCATTTGGATACTATATTATTTCTTTAACTTTAGTACTTTACGAAAAATCGTTTTCCAAAAAATCTCTACTGGTTAACCGGGACGTTCCCCAATTGTACCAACTACCCGTCCCAGGTTATACTAATTTTGCTTTATTGAAAACACTCTGTGCCTGCTATTTTTGAAACTTTACTAGCCAAAACTTTAAAGATAATGCTTCCTTTCTAAATTAATATGGGAATGTTATTTAAATTCATGATTACGGCTTTGCCTATAAAGAACAACCATTATAAGTATTTCAGGTCATTGAGAATGACGTGAAATACAGATAATGTAGGTATTTATTTATTTAGTAAATAAATTACATAAAATATTATAATTATCCGCTTTTAAATCTTTTACGAAAATAAGAAAGTTTCATAAAATTACAATAGAAAAGCAATGGATTATTTTGATCTAGCGGCCGCCTGCGTAGTTCCCGTTCCCGTGGAATATCGGAATAAAATGTAACCTATGTCTTAATCCAAACTATTTTCTATATGTGTGCCGAAATTCATCCAAATCGGTTCAGTAGTTTTTGTGTGAAAGAGTAACAAACATTCTCACAAACTTTCGCATTTATAATACTAGCGGCCACACTCGTGGTTCCCGTTCCCGTGGGAATATCGGGATAAAAAGTAGTCTATGTGTAAGTCCACTACTTGAAGTACCTGCATGCCAAACTAAACCAAATATCCTAATCCATTAAATCGTTTTTGGGTGAAAGAGGAACAAACAAAGGAACTGACATACTTTAATAAAATTTCTAGGATTAGTAGGAAGGATAGAAAAGGTCCGAAGTTTTCACTAGTTCTTTGTCATATTCCTACATTACCAGGTGGCAAAAAATATTCGCGGAAGACACTTGAATCTTTTTCTGTTCTAAAAGTCGCACCAGGTGTGATAACAGACTGATTACACAAGAAAATTTCTTTTCCTAATCAAAAGAATGCGTTACATTCACTATATCCGCCATCATAAGGAAATTAAACCTCTGTTACAAATATAAAATGTAAAAAAATACATTCCTTCCCGCCAGCCAAGTGTTCATTCAATAGAATTACATTAATGTAATACATACTTAGCTGGTTTCATAATTGACGGTTTCTTTAGATACAGAATGTTGAACACGACACGGGTAAAAAATTATAGCTGTAGAAATAATTAATTCTTATTTTAACGATTCAAACTAGAATTAAGTAATATTTATCAAAGTAAGATACGATTTCTTTTCTTTTGTTTTACCTAAGACCACCGAGACAGTTGTGGAAATTACTTTCTATGAATAGTTTGTGTGAAAATTCAAGTAATTAGTGATTTATAGTGACGACCTCCGTAGGAGAGTGGTACGTACACCGGTATCAAGGAGTCACCTATTTTAGGTCCCGGGTTCGAATCCCGGTAAAGGCAAATGTTTGTATATGGATACGAGCATTTGTACCTGAGTAATGGATGTTTATTTATATAAATTCTACACATAAATACTTATATATGTATTTATATCCGTTATCCTAGTATCCCATAACACAAGCCTCAGTGCTTACTTTGGGGCTAGGTCAATTGGTGTGAGTGTAAAAAATATTATTTATTTATCCAACTCAACTCTTACTCAAAATCCTTGACCATATACTCGTACGTCATCAGTACCTCAACGATTAATGCATATTAAAATTATGAAAACTGAATTTATGAGAATATCTCGAGAAATGTGTAATGACCGTCGGAATTATGTGGTCATAATTCTTTTTGTTTCCATTTCCATACATCTTCAAACAATATGCTGCTAAAATATTGTAATAAATACAGTATGTGATTACAATCGATCGAGTTATTGGGACGTGAACATTTATCGTAGCAATTGATTCCACTTTTCTCTTTAACGAAAAAGTAAATCTTGTTTGTTCGTCTGTCAGTATAATTAGTTATCTTTTCCCAAAAACGCATTAAGTTCCGTATTATATAAAATTGTTAAACTTAGTGCTACATTCGTAGCAAAAATAGTTCTATTCATTTAGTAAGTCCACTTTGGTTGGGATTCTGATTTGTTCCCCATTCGCCCTACCTGAGATTGATTCTTCATATTTTTTTATTTATTAACTAGATGAGCCCAGTGAACTTCGTATCACCTTGACAACCATGAAATATGTCAATCTAGGTAGTGTGACACTATGTTTGACAGGTAAGTACTTAGCTAGGAACGTGTCTAGAAACAGTTTGTATGGGAAAATTAAATTGTTGTAGATATTTTATACGTTTGCGTTCAAACTCTTTGTTAGTACAATAAAAGCCGAAAATCCTTCATAACTAAGCACGATTACAGTGAAAGTAATGCAATCTCGCAATCTCTCATATTCGTATTCAGTTGGTCGCACAAAACTTCCAAATTAACTTCATAATCTACGAAAGCGAACTCGAGTGAATGTACGATGGTAGCGTGGTAGCTTACAAAATGTTCGTAATGAGTTCGAGCGCATATTTTAACATCGTATTAAAATACTAGCGTCCACCCGCTGTTTCACTCGCTTGGTTCTCGTTCGTGAATATTGGGATAAAAAGTATCCTATGTTTTGATTATGGCTATCAAAAAAATCTTTATTAAAAAAAAAATATATATTTACCTTAGAACTAAAACTATAACAGTATTTATCTGGAGTCCCCTTTTAAACATAAAAATGTCCGTAGTATGGGACTCCGCTCCTCCTTATATAAAACAGGACTAAGGTGTGCACATGATCAATAAAAAATACAACAGTACAAAAAGGAAAGGCAAAGAAAAAGCAAAACAATTATATACAAAGGTATTATAACGATGACATTTATGTAAAATGGCTATCTACTGTATGTGTGCCTCTATCCAAATCCGTTCAGAAGTTTTTGCGTGAAAGAGTAACAAACAACTCCACCCATCCATCCGAACATCCTCATAAACATTCGCATTTATAATATTAGTATGATAGTGAAAGGGTAGCGCGCTTAGGCAACAAATTACCTTAGTTCTGATCCTCATGACATTTAAGGTCCCCTTCCGTCCTTGTTGGCAAATGTTAGCAAAAATCATCAATAATGTAGACGTCTAGATTTAAGTTTGGCTTGCTAGATAGGTAAGCCACTCGGATTATAATTTCAGAAAAGAGTGATAAATTAATAAAACATATTTTGATAAACAACTACAGTTTATTATTTATTTAGCCCATTCCTGGGCTCTCCATCAAGAATTCGAGACATTATAAACGTCTCTGCATAGTTTTTATAACGCTTTTATTACACAACTATAATTATTTTCCATATTTTTTTTGTTTAAACTATTACAGGGGGAAAAATAACTCTTATTTCAAATTTTTTCTGCGTCTGAGCTAATATAAATATTTTTTCTCTTGTGTAAGAATGTATCTAAATAAAAAACCATTTCAAAATGCAAAATCTATCATCATTATTAAAGAAGTAACATCAGAAAAAACAAATATCGAATTTGAACCCATATTTATTTAATTACAATAAAAATTGAGTTCAAGGCGTTTGTATTTTTTCCATAAATATTTCTCTCGTACACATTGTTTTCAAAGAAAACCTTGTAATTGCTTCCGATGTCTTAAAAGGACAGTTACATAATGCTTACAATTATCATGACAATTGACACGTTGCAAACTTCATCATTATACAGCTTGTCATTGTCATTAGATTCATGTCGCTTCATAAAGCATTCTGAAGGTCGAGAACCATTTCCGTGCGTAGGATTAAGAATACACATAATTCATTGTTTAAAATGGTGATTGAGGAATCATTTTCTGAGATCAAATCTGTGAAACAATCATGAATAAGATTTTCATGGGATGAAACCTGACAGATGAAACAACAGAGCTCTACTTTGAGAGTCATAATCATAATTTTCCTTTCAGGCCTATCATGAAAATCATTTGAGTAAAGTTTAAAAAAAATATATTTTGATGATACGTACTTGATACTATTTCGAAAGATTTTTCGTGCTAGCTCTAATGTACTGTATTTCTTTTAACTCCTCATTTACCAACTATTCAGTACATATTATCAAGGACAAAAATATTGAGGAATGACAAGTTTGAAAAGAAAAATAATCTCTATTACATAAACTTTTGTAAATGTAAAATATTTTTATTTTATTTGAAAGTAGAATAATGTGACTTACGAATTACTCGTTATAAGGTCAGAATACAAAAGTTGTTATATAAAATAATGTATGACTACTAACTCTGTAATGTAGAGATGTATATAATAATTGCAGTGTTGGTCCGCTCACTCGGGTATTTAACGTGACGTAACAGATTTATTACTTTTATATTCTTGCAATATTGAGCACATAAAATTCACAAAAGTTTAACCTAAAATATTTTTGTAATTTTCAGTAATTTAAAACCAATATGTCAGCTTTAATTTAGGCACAAATAAGTGGAAAATTTTAGTATTTTCTAAGAAAAAGACGTGTACCGACTTGCTTATAAAAAAAACATCTTAGTTTTATGTTTTAAGTAAGAAATGCTTTGTTTTCATATTAAAGAAATTCGCGACTTTCGTCCCCGTGAACATTCCGTAGGGCTGAATTAAAGAACTTCGCGGCTTTTGTCCCCGTGAACATTCCGGAGGTCTGAATTATCTAACGAAAACTCAGTCTCAGTTTCGTCGCTATTGTGCCTGTCATACAGTATTATAATGTGACAGTAATGACAGAACGACACTGAAACTTAAGCTCCGTTCAGTTTCAGTTTCGTCGCTATTGTGGCTGTATACAGTACTAGCGGCCTCACTCGCATAGTTCCCGTACCGTTCCCGTGGGAATATCGGGATAAAAAGTATCCTATGTTCATTACCAGGCTATCTACTATCTGTGTACTTAATTTCATCCAAACCCGTTCAGTAGTTTCGGAGCCTATTCAATGCAAACGAACAAACAATCAAATCTTTCCTCTTTATAATATTATAGTATAGAAGAAAATGTGACAGTAATGATCGACGAAACTGGTTGCTAGGTGTTGTTTTTTATATAATCAGCCTGCCGAACAATGGAAAATACCTTCTTTCAATCCAGCCACCCTAGCATGAACACCGCTAGGTATATCATGCGATATGATATAGCACATCATGCTGTCTTGCTTACTCCGCTACAATATGAGCGGGACAGTGACACGTTATCGAGTTATCGAGTAGATAAAAGCCGGTCATGCTAGGCCTACTGGCTATTATAAACTATCTATGTGGCTAATTCCACATAAATCGGTCTAGCCATCCTTGAGTTATAAATAGTATTATATAATAACCTGTATTTTTTATGGTAAAAGAAAAGCAAACAGCATTACTACTCGTATTTTCCTCGTAATTTTAACTTTTTTTCTCATCGGTCCAGCCGTTCTTGTCTTGAGTTACAAATATTGGTAGCTCGTGGTTTGAATGGGAAAATAAAAGTGATTATTTTTTACTATTTTCTACGTAATAGAAACGTACTACGTATAATCTTTACGTTTTTCTCTCCATAAGAACCTAACATGAAAAAAAATTACCGAATTGCTTGAGCCTTTCTCGAGTTTTGCGCTTAGATTTATAAAACTGTCCTATAATTGACATTGCTTCGATATTGCGATAAGAGCTGATGGTAGAGCTTCTGGAGAGCTTAACTACTATTTATTTTCTCTTTGACGTTAATTTGACATTTTTAGGTAATGTGAGAAATTGGGAATGAAAAAACGGATTTTTCTATTGGAAAAACATAGTCACATTTGTAGGATTTGAACATTTTTACTTTAACTATATTAAGACTAGCTTCTGCCCGCGGTTTCACCCTCGTGGAATATCGGGATAAAAATAGCCTATGTTACTCTCCGTCCTTTCAACTAACTCTGTGCCAAAAATCAAGGCAATTGATTGTTTACTTAAAACGTGAAGAACGGACAAACAAACAAACTTTCACATTTATAATATTAGTTAAGATGGATACTAGATACTTAAGTATATTTTACAAAAACATCACAAAAATTATGATCTGTATCAACCAAGTGATTGATAAGCATGTTCCTAAACATTCTTATGGCAGTTCGATCAACCAAAAATATTCCATTCTACTATGAACAGTCGACCTTGCCTTGTGTTGGCGTCTGCTTGTCTGAATGCTTGGCGGTGAGCACACGCATGGTCGCCAACTGGCCGCCGGCACTTGGACCGGTAGCAAGGGCAGTTGGCCTATTGTTGCAATCCTAAGGGCTGGCGCACACTACACGCCACGTGAAACTTAAGGTTTTTATTTGAGTGCAGGCGTACACTACACGCCGCGGAAAACCTAAGGTAGATTATACTTAAGATCTTGATAGCACGCTACATTCCCCGAAAAAATCTAAGTTCTAATTATTCTCTCTAGTATAAGTGCTCTTTTAAGCACTTCTTGTTAACATACAATTTAAAAAAGCCCTACAATTAAAACACGAATGTGACATGGTTAAGACAAAACTGTTGATGATACTCACCTCCATGCAGAGCACTCGCAGTGCTGGAGCTCTATTTTTTATTCACTCGTCTCGAGGATTCTACTGATTTTCGTGCGACGTTTGAGTTTCCGTATTCCGTAAAAGGGGCCTTACCCTTATATACATAGCTTCGCTTTTCACCTGTAGTACCGCCTCCCAACACGAGCGCGCGAGGGGCAAAGCGAACAGCGTGCTATGTCTACGCATGCAAGGTCGCTAATCGCCTGATAGCCTCCTCGTTCGCCTCGCCACTCGCGCGACGAGTGATTCAAAAATAGAGGTCCTGGCTGCTGTAACTGTCAGTCTGTCACCTAGCGACGGTTTACTTATATTGATATTGTGTGCTCAGATAAAAGTTACTTTCAGTTAATTAAAGTGGTTTGAAGCTATTGGCGTCGTCACGGCTCCGCCATTTTGTTATTTTTTTTCCAAAATCGCGCCGCGCCGCACGATAAGACCGATAAAAATGGATAGGGAATGTAAAGATGAACAAAAAAATAATAAACAATATTACGCCCTAAATTGTCAAGTTAGTGAGATAAATTGGAGTTAAAGTTAAAAAAGTGATACATTGGGTCAGCATTATTAATTTTTAACTATAATTATCTGGCTAGCGTGACACTTTAGAGCATTATATATCATAAAATTTTTTGTTCCTCTGTGTGTTCCCTGTTCATTTATATAGGTATTATCGAGCGATGTCATTTAAAAAAAAAATCAAAATGGCTCTCATAATAAATAAATAAATAAATAATTGCATACAATCACACCAATTACCTAGCCCACGTTAAGTTTCATGAAGAACTTGTGTTATGGATACTAGATAACGGGTAAACATACTTTTATACTTTTTTTTTTAAATACATACATAATATACATATTAAACACCCAGACCAAGAAAAATAGACATGTTTATGCACAGGAATATTTGTCTTGTCCGGGGATCGAACCCGGGACCTCTGGCGTAGAGTTTAGTACCCCTGCGCCAAACAGGTCGTCAATACATACTACGGATTTGGACAAGGCCAACCTCCATACAAAAAAGTTCCAACCATTATATTGCTTCCACTGATGTGTTTATATTATATTCTGTCACCTAAATATTCCCCTCGTTGAACGCCATGGGGGACAACATGTGGGCGACAGTGCAATACCCATTTCGGTTATGAGAATAACAGTATATTTGGCCAATTTTCGTCTTTGACTTTTGTTCATCAAATTGATAAATAACACCAAATAAAGATTTCTAATTTAAATTAAATAAGATTTGCTCTATTATATCGAAAAAAAAAAACTAATCATGGATAAAACGACTAAGGGCAGTTAGTTTGCATTTTGTTGTATTATTCACAACGTTATATACTAATACTATTCTCTGCATTTTTTTAGTTTTCAGTCTAATTTCAATATTAGATGTGTAAACACAAAAACCGTAATAACTTTTTAATTTCTTAAAATTTGCCGAGTGGTATTAGGTTCTTAGTATCCTATAGGCCCTTCCACATTGTTTAAAATACAAAACTGAACCAAAATTGAAAACAATAGCCTGAAAAATCAGTTTAAAGTAGAGTTCGCGGTCACGGGTGTCCCCCATGGCCTGAATAGAACGTAACAGTGGCGGCCACAGCGTGTCCCCCATAGCCTAAACAAAATTACCCCATATTTCGTACGGCGTTCAACGTGTTAACAAAAACTTTAGCCGAATTCGATTTTATTCATAATCGCGATTTTAAAAAAAACTTCATTCATTTCAAATTTACATTGACCAAAAGGCGAAAAGGAAATGAAAGTGAAATAATGTAAATAAACGAAGGAAATAGTGATAAACACTTTGACTTATGAACA
Source organism: Chrysoteuchia culmella (assembly GCA_910589605.1). NCBI lineage: Eukaryota > Metazoa > Arthropoda > Insecta > Lepidoptera > Crambidae > Chrysoteuchia > Chrysoteuchia culmella. Next base: position 9,960,914 of record OU342661.1, on the reverse strand, counting down.
CAATTCTTATATGCTTATTTTGTCACTGGCTTTAAAAAAACGGCCATTTCAATAGTATGGACGGGTTAGACACAATTATAGCACAATCGGGGAACTTCCCGGTTGCCCAGTAGGACTTAATTAGGAAACGTTTATTCTTAAAGTAACAGTAATTATTAAATATTGAAATGGAATTAAATATATGAATAATTTTCACTCAAAGGAAACATTCCTTTTTTTTTATTAAACTGCATTCAAAGATTTTGGAAAAATCATTTACTTGCACCGGGAATCGAACCGGTGGAATGAGAAAAATAACATCGTGTACTTTTATGGCACCAATCGATAGTGTTCATCATAAAGATCAATTTAGTGTGAGTAGAATAGTATCTAAAATTAAAAACAACACAAAAAAACCTATTTAAAAAACTTATTCGCCTTAGTATGGAATTATGATGAATATTAGTCAAAAAAGTCAATTTAACCTAATAATTTAAATCAGTGTCTTGCTGCATATGGTTCATATTTCGAGCTACAAAGTAAGTTAAAGCGAATTTAAGTTTTATTTTAGTTAGTGTAAGAGGTAGGTAGAATAATGTATTGAACTATTTAATCTTTTTTCTTTCCTGGCTTTGTCTTTATTTTAAGACATTAAGTTACTTAAGCTAAATTGATCTTTATACTTAACACTATCGAATAATAACATAAAAGTACAGGATGTTTTTTTTCTGTTAAAAAATCCGTTCAAAAATCTTTGAATGCAGTTTACCTAACTTATTTTTAAAAATGAAGGAATGTTTTCTTTGGGTCAAATTTGCTTACATCAATATTTAGTTAGGGTATTACTCTCCAATGACCGTTTTTTTTTTTTCAATCTGTATATCATAACATTTTTTGTTCCTCTGTGTGTCCCACAGACATGATCTATGTCTGTGGTGTGTCCCCTGTTCATTTATATAGGTATTATCGTGCGACGTCATTTTAAGAAAATCTTAAAATGGCGTCTCATACTACGGATTTGGATAAAAACGGATTTCCATAAAAAAAGTTCAAACCCTTTAAAGTAACTCTACCTACAATAACACTAACACAATAATACTAATTTCTTTTTACAAATAACTGGGCAGGCATTTGACCACCATCGTGCTTAGTAACAAGATGTGGTCTAAGGTATAACATGCTTGCCCAGGAAATGCCTGTGCACTCTCGCCTCGAAGAGACCAAGGTTGTAATAATCGAGGAACACATGAGTAGGCAGCGCATTCCATTCTTTAGCGGTTCGCATTAGAAATGTGTCAGCAAAGCGCTTGGTACAATCGAGGAACTTCCCGGTTGACCAGTAGAGTTTTTTTGGGAAACGTTTTCTCGGAAAGTACTAACGTTAAGGAAATAATTTATTAATGTTCTATTATTTGTGATATAAACATTTTCTATATATCTAGTACTTTTTTAAATAAAGTTTCCTAAAAATACTCTACTGGTCAATCGGCAAGTTCCCCGATTGTACCTATGGATCGCTGGAATGTCAACGACGTACGGGTGATAAGCTAACCTGCGTCTGGTACCCTCATGGTGGAAAGGGGTTGGAGGAACAAGGTCGTGCAGTTCTCCCGCACACTGTCCAAAGTGCATCCTATAAAAGACCGATGAACATGCAACTTTGCGGCGGTGACTGAGGCTCTGAAGTTCCGCCGTGGCCAATACTCAGCATTGGCCACGGCGGAATGAGTTTCCAGGCACGGTTTTCAATCGATTCCAGAACCTCTAGCTGATACTTTATTATATTATTATTTTTACTGCCTTTCCGCGACTTCGTCCGTGTAGAAATTTAAAAACTCTTCCGTGTATTTTTTAATTTGCCTTATGCAAATATTTATTATACTCTTTATTGCACTAGAAAATACATTTACAGAGTTAATTTGAGACATATGTACAAAGGTGGACTTATCTCTAAAAGAGATCTCTTCCAGCTAATCTGAGACGTGTAAGAGATGTTTAATGTTAAGCGGGTGACTCTAAATACAAAACTTAATAAGAAAATGGTGAAACTAAAATCTACATCATATACACATAAATAGATATAATACATAATTTACCTATCCTATACATAAATATTAATATTGTCCTGGCAATAACGAAAACAACAAAAAATCTAATTATCCAATTAAGTGTAGCCTTCTGAAGTTGTGGAACTTGCCGATTGACCAGTAGAGTTTTTCGGGAAACGTTTTCTCGGAAAGTACGACGGTTAAAGAAATAAATTATTATTCAAATAAAATACCTGTTAATGTTCTATTATTTGTGATATAAGCGTTTTCTATATGCCATTACTTTTTTAAATAAAGATTCCAAAATTCCGACTGTACAAAGTAGGTACATACGTTTCGGAAATTCAGGTTTTGTATTTCCAATGGAAACTATAGAATGAATGAATGAAATATTCTTTATTGTACACCCAAAAATACATTAAACATAGGTACATTAATTAAAATCAACAACACAAGAGTGGTACAAATGGCGGTCTTATCGCTAAAGAGCAATTTCTTCCAGGCGACCATGTGTTTATAAGAATGAAAAAAACTACTTAAAAAAATGGGCAGTTCATGGTGTTTTTGGACTATAGCAACTGCGATCAAACAAATTTGATTGTAACTAGCCACCTATCTCTTTTAACCTGGAGGCTTCCATAAAATCAAGAAACGTCTTTAAGCTAGTTTCTCTAGGCGAATTTTAAGCCGACTCATGTTGAAACTGGGTTTGTGAAATAAGGGTCCGCAGTCGCATCATAAACTTTCATGGTCATAATCATTATAGCTATCATAAAACGATATTTTCACCATATTTGTATTTGTAGTCGAATCCTAATACCGGGGACTCGACCACAAATACAAACATGATAAAAATCCTGTTTTACGTAATATTAATTGTGATTTTTTTTTCTAGTATTTTTTCTATAATATTTTTTCTGTCATATCTGGACCACTTAACCAATTCTGATAAATGTATACTTAGAATTAGAGATTGAACACAGGCTATGTTTTGTCGGAGGGCGAAGTAAAGGAGATGTAGCATATTGTATGTGGCATATTGTAGAGATATCACACTAATGTTAATACATTCAAAATCCATTCGTTTCTTGTTGTGCTTTTATTCTCTTTTATAACAGAAAAATCTTCGTTTGAATATTTCGTCGACACCGTTAATCCTCACGTGGTCACAGGATGATATTCGTACTGTTTAATAAAATATTAACTTCAAAAATCATTAAAAGGCTATAACGATATATTAGTTTTGTTATCCTAAAGACGAAAATTGAATTTTCCTTTTCTGTAACGCGGAAAAGAAAATTAACTACGTCGACTGTAGTTTTTAGGTACGCTTTAAAATTTGTGAGATTTTGCCTCTAGAAATATGTATAAATGAGTCTGTATAATTTTGTACACTCAACAGCACATAACATTTTGTTAAAGTCAAAACAACAATCGAATTTGAACTTTAAAATAATAGATGGATGGTTCAAAATCACACAATTTTGTAAAACCTGGGGGCTAATTGTCAAATTTTAAATCTATCGCAATCCCTATCAATTCGTAATTTAAAAGATATTCAGGCCGTCACTATTTGACATTTGAAAGGGATTGTGATCGGGACGCGTTTTAAAAGGTATGGAATAAACGAAATTGAACTGTCTAAGCAATATGACAGACAAAAATATCAAAATCACAATACCTCTGAAAGGGATTGTGATAGATTTTAAATTAGACAATTAGGGGGCAGATCTTTTGTCCTGATAACGCAATAATTGATTTTCTTTGTTTTGATGTAAGCAGTCTTTGAATGTTTAAAAATATTTAGCAGTTAAGAACTAGAATTTGTATGAAAACCCAAAAAACACAAATATATCAAATTAAGGCAAAGTCAAGGCCATTTCGTAAGTGTAGGTAAAGAAAATTGGAGGTATTTTTCTATATTTTGCTTCGCTTATGTAAAGAGTGACGTTGCTTAATAAAATAACATAAAACTGAGTACCCACTTACTTTTCATTGGCATATTGAATTTTAAAAGATAATCACAATACAACATAAAAATATTACAATAAAATATGTTTCACACCAAATAAAATTACCTAGATGTCCCATCCAATATTACATTGTCTATTTGTATCAAAGAGTTACTTTTTAATTAAGCAAATGTATAGAATTGATATTTTTCGAATTTCTTTTATCATCGACAATAACAATATAATATTTCGTGCATATGGACTTATGTCACCTATGTGGAACCTGACCACGCCCTCCCAAAGCCTAAGTTCACGGTCACCAGCAGAAGCAACAGCTGGATCGATGCAGGGTTTGCAGAGCCCAGCTCTCGTATCACCATAGCGACCTGCAGCCATGACCTGGAGGGGGGCGGCGCGGGGGGGTGCATCGAGCGGCCCGGCTGCAGTTATTTCTGTGCACCTACCACTTCACAGTCGCTCACCGCACCTCGGGCAGTGCGCGCGGTCTCACATGCATCGGCAACATCGCGCTACCATCACGCGTTTTTGTGTCGCATACCTTCACCTGTTGCTCAACAAATTGCACTCTCGCGTGGTGAAACCTCGTGGAAAACTCTTTTTCTCGGTAGCGGACACGACTACTTTCACCCGTTTACATTCCGCTGCGATTGCAAACCAGACTTCGCAATACCTTTCAATGTTTGTTGCGTGACTAGTTAAAATCATGTGAACCGATTAGTTGAGATTGATTAGCTAAAAGACACGATCTGTTGCGAACGTTGTGGTAATAATCATATTGACGGGGCTGATCGATATAGGGCACCGGGTGGGAGGAATCTAGGGCTCAGGATCGTCATGACAACGAGCCCGGGCAGAGCCTAGGAAGCCTAGAGCCCCTCCCCCCGCCTTGCGCACTGAAGCCTTCGGACGTTGCGTAGGTATAAATACATAATCAATGACGACCTACATCGACGTAGATAATGTACTGATGTAGTTAGTTCATACATTAGACTTTATTAATCAAATATCATAAACTCTATACTTAGCTGATAATTTTCTGGGGCCATAATATTGATTATTGTTAATGCTTGTTTTACAATTGTAATCAGCAATTAGAAACATTCCAGTTCATTGGGGATTTCCATAAATTGTCACCAGGACGTTCATAATAATATTGCTACAACTAAAACGGACTTAACTACATTTATTTGATGGAAATTAAATAGTTTGTTATAACTGAGTTGTCCAAGGCAAGGTGGGATGTGCAACAGCTGGCGTTTGGCCAGGGATGCAGCTTTGAAGGTCATAGTGGGTGCAGTGGGGGGTAGACCCCTCAACTAAAACGAGGGGGGAGCGCAGAGCGCAAGTGCAACCAGGCCCAAGGTCTTCTCACCCACCAGTTGATTTCATACAGGGTCCCTCCATTTTGAACCCCTTTCAAACATGTCGTTTATAACTTATCTAATATTACGAACTAATAACATGATAAGTGGCACAACATAAGTAGATCTCAACTGCCACTCGTTCGCCTACACGTGGCATAGATTTATAAATAAGCAGATTGTTCGATCGCGTTGCTTTGTCTGATAATTTTGTGAATGTTAAACAATGCTTTTTATCGTATCGGGTATATTTATTCGAATAACGAAATAATATTATCCGATTAAAACTATTACTTACTTATTCGTTTTTTTTTTAAATATTTTTTCTACTTCACTTAGCTTCAGATAATTAGAATAATCATATTTCAATAAAGTTTATTGGATCATAGCGTAATTAAAAGCGGAATTTTGAAATTTCAAGCTAATAACTTAGTCTCATTCTGATGACTGAGAGCTACATGTAATCACTATATTTATTTTTGTCGGAATGAAGATTGACTTCCAACGTATTTTTTGTCTTATATTGAGTAAGTATTAATTACTTATCTGGAAAAGAAATAAATTACAAGAACAATGAAAATTTTAAGAAGGTGCTTTGATCAAATTTAAATATCGCATTAATGCATCTACCGTGTGAATTATTGAGTCGTACTCAACATGCTTACACCGTACATTTGGCGAGGTAACGCATCTACTGTAGAGTTTAGTATTCACAAAACGTAATATACAACGATCTCGTTTTCATTTTGCTTTCGCTACGTATTATGGAAAACAAAACCATAAAACAAAATAAATAGCAACAACTTAGTGTTTATATTAAAAATATCACGTCTACAAGAAAAAAATATATTGGTATTGGCTGAGAATTTCACTTAAACTTTAACGTTTCACTTCTCAAAAAACTTTAACATCGCACAGATTGGGTCTTCAAAAAACCAAAAAAATCGGAAACAAACATTGAAAAAAGGTGTATTTCATCTTAAGTCTATGGTCGCACGTAGATACTCTTTGATTCAATATACTTAAATATCGCATAGATTGGATCTTCAAAAAGCAAAAAATCCAAAACAAACATTGAGGGTCTATTCCATCTTAAGTCTATGGTCGCACGTAGATACTCTTTGGTCGCACGTATCGGTCGTATTGCGAAACCGCGGTGCTCACACGAAACTTTCGCTCGCAGGTCCGTTGACCGTGGATGGCGGCTTTCTAAACCGTTTCGTAACCGATCGTCCATTGTAATTCACGATACGCGTAACACGCGATGTCATTAGTACCGTTTTTTTCGTGTGTTGTATTCGCAAACCCGTAGAAAGTGAGGAAGGTTTAGTCAAGAAATTGTTGTGCATGAACTTATTGAACGATCGAATGTTACTTCGCGTGTAGAAACTGTTGGACACGCCATATACTACTTTATAAAAAGTTTATAGACTCTTTTAATTTTTAATTTTCCCATAGCCTTGTTGTACAAGGCCACAAAAAGCGCTAACACTCTAATTACCAATGTCTAGTCTGCATGGTCACGCTAAAAAATAATAGTCATGCGTTCCTGCCTCTGTGTGACTACAAAAGCTCTAGGTCACCGAAATCTAGTCGATCCTTTTGTAACTAAAAATTGATTTATATTTTCTATTGTCGTCAATTGTTACCGAGAATCGTTTCCATTTAAGTCTGTTGCTAAATTTCTTTTTTAAACATTTCGATTTCAATAAATTGCTCGACAGTTATAAGCTCCTACTCAATTACACTATCAATAACCTACTAACGAAAGTCCTAAATTCGATGTTTTCCTTATTAAGACCACGTTTTTACCACAACCTACAATCCCACAATCCTACTTTATTGCGACAGATCAAAGAGTTGATTCCAAAAAGTTAGCATTCTAGTGCTTTTGCGTCGGCCTAGCCCGATGGCCGTGACCGCTACGTCCTAGGCTGCCTAGCGCACGTCCTTGGGCGAGCTGCCAACCCCCTCTCCCCCACTTCACTTGGGACGCGCATGCACAGGAAACGTCCGGTATTACCAATAGCCGGTCAATAATTGGGCTGCTAGAACTGACATTGACAGCAGCAGTGTATCGCGACAAACAAAAGAAAATTTTATTTTTGTCGTGCGAAATAAAAGAACGCCATAAATCAACACTTCAATGTAGCCAGCCAAAGTTCTGGATAAAACATAACTTTAAATTAAATTTTTGAAGTTGGTATCTTAATAAAATCATTTTCTCGAATAATATTAAGTACTCGGAAGTAATATACACTTGTTGTATTTATGCCATAGTGCGCTACATTCTTTGCAAAAAAACTAAAAAACACAAGACCTAAGAATCTGGTGTAGTATTTTACCTATCATGTTTAGATTGAATGTTATTTAAACGCATTTTAATTTTTTTTTATAGACAAACTTAATGCCTATTTGTGACGTGTCCGTTTAACACCGTTTAACATAGATGCGTGAAAAAAATATTTAATTTTTCCTACATAATAAATTAAATTATATAGATTGGAATCGCACTTACATAATTGTCGGTTCCACCAGAATAAGTTGATAATAATCAAAACAAATCAAGTTGTTTATTTGTGAAAACATGTGGTAAAACAAAAAAATTCACAAATATAATGCATGTCAGACATAAATTAATAATTACAAATACATTTACCTTAACTTTTCCGATTTCCTGTCAGAAATGTAAAAAATAAATTCTGCTATGTAAAACTTACGTTTTCGCGATGAAATATTAAATTTTTTCCCTATTAACACTTCACATATTTTAATATTTGGACATCGTTAAAGTTAACTCAATCATCTGACGTTAAACGGACAGAAATGTAAAAAATAAATTCTGTAGGAATTATTGTTTACAAAACTGACCATATTGCGATAAAATACGTAACTTTTTGCCGCATATTCCCATTAATTTGCACGTCGTCAAAGTTAACTCAATCATCTGACGCTGAACTGACTGCGAGGTTACTCCAAGACGAAAATACAATTCTTGTCACCTCGCCGCCTCCGCTCGGGGGTGACACATACCTCAGTGACAGAATATTTAGGTGTTTGCCGAAAAGCAGTACAGTAAGCGAAAAACACATTGTTATATCTGATCTCTGACATCAGTTGAAGGCCGATTCCCAGGCCTCAAAGCTCGGAGTTAATAAAAAAAGTTGGTTTGCTTCATTTGATACTATCGAGGATTTCTCGGCAGACTAGGAGAAGATTTTTAAGTACAGTAAGTAAGGACCCAAGTCAAGACTAAAGTTAAGGCCGTCATAGCGAATAAGAAGTAGGCATGGGCAGGGCACATAGCAAGAATGTATAAGAGTCGATGGACAAGACGAGTCCTGGAATGGAGACCCAGAGCCAATACAAGGGGGCGCGGCAGGAGGACGGGACTGGGTGAGTCGGGCACGAGAACGCCAGGATTGGAAGAAGAGGGAAGAGGCCTACATCCAAAATTGGATATCAAAGGCCACCATGATGACGATGATTTAAAAAAGGAATAGATTAATTATCACAAATAAAATAGAACATTATTAGGTAGTTCATTTAAATGATAAATTATTTATTTTACCTTTACCTGTTCGAAAAAACGTTTCCCAAAAAACTCTACTAGTAAACCGGTTTGTCGAATATACCTCTGTGCAGCAAAACATGTATTTTTTTTTACTTCTTAACCTTCGTATTCAGTTTAGGAGTCTAATGAGCATAGTTTTGATCACGTTAACCCCAAAGTTTTGCAAGTTTCAAAAAGCATTTTCATTGCACTTGTGGTTTTCGTATTCCTATCCGGATTTATTCATTCCCTTCACATTCTGTATGCAATTGTATGCAGGTGTCATTCGCAGCTGTTGGCATTACGGACATAAAACATCGCTATGATATTAGCATTCAAATCGTCATAGCTTTGAGCATATAAATAAGACAAGTCTGCGCTGAATACGCAATTCAGAACACTGAATAATGATAAGGCTTACGTTCTGAGTTTATAGATCAAATCAAACTGTGATAACATACATATAAAGCGTTCTTTACGACTAACATAAGCTTGGGAAGTTACTATCGTGCGGCTTTCAGTAAACAGACAAATAAACATGTCTCTGACAAAAGCCAAAGCAATTTTGAACCGTAGTTGAATCTTAATCAAGTCCAGTAGGTATATTAATGTGCAAACGTAATATTAGGTACGAGTATGTTTGATGGATCCAATAAAATTTTAACCAAATAGAAGAGACAATGAATTTTGCCTGAAATTCTTTGTTTATGTTTTTTAATGAGGATTCTCAATTAAAGTAACAATTTTGATTTTGTATTACGAATATGTCTATAAAATAATTTGTACGATATGTCCTTTGGATTGGTAAACAAGTTACAGTTTATAATTCGTTTGATTACGAAACTCGAGAAGACAATTCAACCGCTTCTCACATGCTTGTAACTAGCATTTATTCGCAGTGACAAATGACATTTAAATAAATAGAACTATCCCTGTCACAGTGACTGCATTGTTATTTAGGTAGCTGTGCGATTGGTTTTTGTGTCAATTTACGAACGATCATTATTTTACTTTTAAGCAGATTTTCCAGAAAACGACAGTGTAAAGTTATGGTCGAAATCACATTACAAAGTTATGTCAAAGTTTACGAGAATTCTCTTTTATTTTACTTTACGTTACGTCTTAACGGGTTGTTTATGGGTATATAAAGTTGCCGCTTGTAGAAAATTACAGATCATTTTATTGGCCTAGATCTGCAAAGTAGCTGAAAAGGTAAGGTTGTCCCAATGCCAACAGGTCAAAACATCTGCATTAGTCAAGGACGAGCTTAGTTTAGCAGTTACAGCTACTCTTTTTACTGTGTCATAATGTGCATAATAGTGAGCACACGTGTCGCTTACTCACATTCGCACATCGTGGTGAGTGCGCGTGAGTCACGCGGCCTTGGCTCGCGCACGCATACTACACGCGTAAACTACTGAAAAGCTAACATTATTTCATAGCGAAAAGGTCATCTAAAGAAAATGCACCCACATCTCTGGCGCACACAATTAATAAGGCTTAGCGTCACCAAAAACAAAAACATCACCCGCAAACAATAACGTAGGTAACCCACAATTTCGTTCTGCTTCGTCTGCACTCCCACAAACAACATGATTCATATTTATTAATCCTCATAAACCGAAAACAAGCAGCTAGAGTTCATCGTGCTAAATAACTTCCCACGATTTCAGTAGCAAGTGACAATTTTGAACCTGGGCGCAAAATATACGGCCGGTAATGTTTTCGCGTGTCGCCGTGAGTTGGCCGTCGAATTGGAACGTCTATTTGTGGCGCTCGAGGCCCGTTCACGACAATATTGTAACCGACATTCGAAACTAATACACCACGGTTAACGTCTATTACGGCTAGGGTCGTCTATAATTTCATATTTAATTACGGAATGACAGTGTTTAGTAGGCGGGTAGGAGTGTCGTGCGAATATAGTTTCTAAATGCAGAGTGCAATCATGCAAACAGATGGCGATGTGTGCGGTGGCCTAGTTACCGATGCATCTGGCCCGCGTTATCTATTACTCCGCGCTCCGCGGTCCAGTCCGTACTGTAATCCGTACCGAACCCTCGCCGCCCGCGAACGTCCGCTCTGGCGAGGAGCAAAGGAGGCGACGAGACGGTGCAACGTGGAGCCCGGTGCTCTCGGATGAAAGCGAGCTCGCCGGCGAAAGTGATACGCGTGACATGGAGAAATGTGGGGGGCTGGCGTCAGGTGGGATACGGCGACGGGCCGAGATGGGCGCGCCGCAGCGGCGAGGTTGCGTCAACCGACCGCGGCCCCGTTGGCAGAGCGGGCGCGTATTTCAAGCGGCTCGCGCTGCACCGCGCTGCCGCCGCCGGCGACCGCTTTGCGAAACCGCCGGTTATGCAAGGCGTGCCGCTGCCAACTCGCGCTGCTCGCACCGCCGGAAGGAAAAGTGGAACGCGGCGCAGTGGTGCGGCCGCGCGCGCCGCCTCTGCACGCCCCGCGACTTAGTGAAGTGCCCAGTGTCGTGAAGTGTAGCTTCTAGAACATTGGAATTGTGTTGCGCAAGTCCTACGCCTACAGTGGGATTATTTTAAACTAGATAATTAGTAGGCTGCGACCTCGGCTCAGCCGGAGTCTCAACCCCCTATTGTACGCACGTGCGCCCTCATATATGTACTCATCACGTGCTCGGCATATTTGCCAGTAACCACTATCGCTTGCATCCTCGAACTGACTTTAACAACTCTTACCCGACTAACAAGGCTTTGCTCGGCTTCGACTCGTGCTCCAACACCTCATTCAATTATGACATAATAACAGTTTATAACTTTACACTTCCGAAATTCACTTATTTAAAATTACAGTCTCGGCATCAAAATAGCCTTGCTCGCATGTGAAACTCTCATAACACGTCACATCCAGTTAAGATTCTTCTACAGCGAGTGACTTCCCGCGATACCGCTCGAGTAGCAAGGTGCTTTCAATTTAGAAATGAAATCCAAGCTCCGGTTTGCGTGTACGAAACATCCGTTGGGAAAACGTTCATTTTCGCATTTCAATTAAATGTGGATAATCGCTGGCCGCCGGTGCGGCGTCGGCTCGAGAGGGAAAGCGCTCGTTGGACCGTGGCTTCCTTAGCCGTTCGAATACCTCGCGCGCATGCTAGCGGCTAGTAAAAGTGAACCCATACGGCATCGGCATTCCTAATGCTGACCATTCACATTCACTGTGTCTTTGCACCAAGGACGCGTTGACGGCGAGCGCCGGACGCATTTATCATACTCCCATGTTGCACAATGCAGCTTATCTGGCTCATGAGATGATTATTGTTTGGCCTACTTTCTCAGCGCCGATCTTACGATTACTTCGCTGCACTTTCAAGTATCGTTGGATTGTTGTGACATAACGTCTAAACAGGTAACATTCACTTTTGAGGCATGTAAAGGGTGGTTCGACAGCCGACCCTAATGTTGCCATAGACTTAAAAAAACATTAATTTTATCTCTTAACATATAAATGTAATCTCGGTAGATATGGCACCTACGCGCTGCACAAACAAACTAATTTCTATGTTATTTAAACTATTCGATTTCCACTCAGTTTCAAATCATATCCGACCTAGATAACCAATAACGTCAAGACTAAAGGATAATTGCCAACAATCTAATAATTCTGCGAGAGGCTATGAAGTAAGTTAATTAACGCGAAAAATCTTTGTACATTATTAAATAAGATACCTTTATTCTGCAAATAACAAGCCAAAGAGATTTGGTATTATTAACTTTTCTGACAGTAGTTTTAACTTTACCGGTCGGAGAAATTTTTAACAAATAGTACAATACAGATGTTATACCAAAGGCAACAATCAAAAATATAATAATGTTTTACCAAACAAAACGAAAATAAAAGAAAAATAAACTTTTAAAAAGTTGCATTACGTAGTCTTTTCAAATAACAACCTGAGCAGATGTGCAGTATTACATCATCGGTGCATGCGCATGGCGTAGGCGGTTCAACCATTAACCCGGAGTTCGTCGCTAGGCAAAAACCAACAGAAACGGTCGCTACCGGGTAAAAATTACCACATTATTTATAGAAGTGTATTTCATTAAATTATGTTGTTTTTTGTAAATCGCCATCAATAATCGCATAAAGATCACAACCAAAAAGTTGCAGTTTTTATGTTTCAACTGAATTTATTTATTTTACTTTAATGTTATAGGTAATAATGTTGGCTCTTCGTCGTCTTCATACCGCAACAGAATTTCAGAAACATCCCCAAAATCCGTTTCTTGCTCAGGACTGTTATGGTTACTGTGGTCTTCGTGTCCTCCGTTTCTGATACAATTTCTTCTTCACTATCTTCTTGTAGTAAAATTTCTTCTAAAGTGTTGCCTTTAAGTAAGATATCCATGGTAACGAAGTGCTCAAATAAAACCAATACTTAAAAATATAACTAAAATCTAGTTACAGTCTTTTCACTTATTCTCACTTTACACGTCGACATCGACCAAACGCGTGGCGCCAACCGACAGCCGCGCTGGAAGCGCATCTATTGTTGTTATGCAGAAAGTTATTGTACTTGAAGCGACAAGTCACAATATTACATAGAAAATATATATAAGTGCATTTATTACCTTTGTGGTACCTTTGTGTTTTACCCGGTAGCGACGTAGCCCGGGTTAACCCACCAATAGTCAGTCAACCATCAATTTATCTTCAATTGCTATGTATTCTGTTGCTGCCTTTTAACGTCACTGGCTTAAACACTTTTAGCCAGCAAAAAAAAAGGTTGGATTAAAAACTCGTTTGTCAAATAATAAGAAGATTACTGATTACCGCAGTTAACTGATTCACATTTTATTAAATAATCTTGATTACAATTTAATTTAACTGAATACCTTTAGTTGTATTTTCTATAAGAAAATCGGCGGAATCAATTTGGTAACGGACTATAAATGGCTTGATTTCAATGATTTGGTTTATTTACAATTTTAGAATAGGTTGTACTAATATTGCAAAGGCTCTAGAAAATTGATAGTTGTCTCCAATATCACAAATGAATAGGTTTCAAAGGCTGCGCGGGCGCGAGGCCGCCATGTCAGGGTTGTCAAAAACTAGTTGTCATCTTGATTGTAATTGCAACAAAAATATGTTTCAATTTGAATTGTTAAATTAGAGCTTTAGCGTAACGTGGGCTTTGAAAATATGTTCTACTGTAATGTTTTATAGAATATTTGAACAAAAGCAATAATAAAATTAACTTACAGTTACTTATGCTGACAAATATTTGTAAATATAGTAAATCACAAATTCCTAAATAGTAAAACAGATGTTATTTAGTATTTTCACATAAATGCAACAAAGTTCGTTGGATTTTATGGTGCCATAGATTTAGTGCCATTGACAACCATAAGTTTGACCTACTTCTGCACTTTGTCTGTTCTCTGACATCGCATAACTACTTGCCAACTCGACTCATTGCCTAGAACCTATTGCAATAAAGTAGTAACAACTATATAATAATGACCTTAACATCATTCAAAACACATTGAATTATGTAAGTACTTCTAAATATTAGAACAGTTAAATTCTTATATAACCAATGTATAAATAAGAAAACTAATGTAGAGACTAGTAATTAATTTAACTTAATTTGCAAAATAATAGCAACCTCTAACTAAATAATAGGAATTAACAAGGTAACCAAAAGACATCGTGAAAAACAATAAACACAAAATTATGTCCTGAATAGCTGGGGAAAAAATGACAATTCGAAAGTACTTCTTAAAGTACTTATTTGAATAAAAAAAATATAAGACTTTGACTTTGAAGCGATTTTGAGATATTGAGATTTTCCTACTAAGAAAAATGAATGTAAAAAAATTTGTCTAGAAGCTTTTCACATAACTAGTAGGGGACTAACCATTTGCGTCACCGCATACTTAGGTCTAGATACTCTCGATAAATAGATAGACCGTCCACACGTGTCAATGAGAAGTACGTCATTTTATTGCAATTCCACAAGTTCCTTAGACAAACTAAATTAAAAAAAATAAAAATCCTAGGAAAAACTAAAATCTTGCTCCAGAAAGTCCCATACCCTGAACCCTCTAAGTATTTTGGTGACAAACTTTTTATTAGAAAAGGTATAGTGAATGCAAAATTTTTATTATATTTTCTAAATCCTATTGACAAACGCACCAACAAGAAGTATTGATTATGGATTTTAGTCAGATTATATAGGTACGAAACAATCTCTAAAATGTGGCATCATGTGGATAATAAACTTTAAACTGAACCTTGAACTAAAAGCATGAATAACACGAGAACATCGTAAACATATTACGAGTATTCAATAATTAATATCTCATAACGAAGAACCTTAACATAGAATAACAACTTATTACTTTGAAGACCTGAAGACACTAATAATATTTTATTTAAATGTTGCGTAATAACTAATACCTACATTGAGTAAATACTTTTGCCTGTACAGAGATGAAATGCTGTATCCTAAAAGAAGAAAACAATTCGTATCATCACTTATAATCATTTATTAAAAAAAATCATTCTTATAAAATAACTCGTAGGTAATCTGTGAGTAGTTAAGATACAATTTTCGAAAAAATATCTAACCCTTTTTATTTTGTTTTATTCATTAAAATAAATACGCTTCTTTTTAGATAATGAGTCTTTTGTCTATTACTTTTCAATTATGTTTTTTTTTCAAAGAAGATGACGAAATTAACTTTATCTCCCAAGTTTATGTTTACATGAATAATAATAACGTTTAATGACTATCGAAACCATTTGCAAATTGTGTATGCCGAATTTGGAGTATAATCGCTAATTATTATGTTTGTTTTATCACCGTTCTAAAATAAGGCTTTCACTTCACTTTCGTTTTGAATGGTTCCAAACTTTCTGCACCGTGAGTGATTGTGTATTTTTAAAATTTCGCCTGTGTTACTGAATTTCTCTTTGCTTCCATTTAAAGCACACCTAGTACGTGTGAATATTCCAAAGTTTTCACTTTGTCCACTCACAATTATAAAAAAATCTGGTAAAAGTTTCTCTCTTTCGGGCTTAATTTCTAAAACCTTTTTTATAATTGTGTATTAACTTCCTTTTAATTTTTGGTAGTTAGTAACTTACTTCGTATTTAATGTAATTTCTCATATCAACTTCCTATGTTATTATAAGTATTGTTCAAGCATTCCTATTCATATTTGAATATAATAAATATGTATGTATTAATATTAATATCCACGCATCTAATCATGTAACCTCGCACATATACATCCTTAAAGGCGATCCGGACTAAGGCTAGATCTCTTCGTAGAATAATAATTAGTACACAACATAAAACAAGCGCGTGCAAAATCTACTCACACACAGTCATTAAAAACATCACACGTTACACACTAACGCTTTGCACTAACAAAACGCAGTATGTAAGGAAAGTGTATAGGAACTCTAGATACCTAGTGATTAAACGGTAAAGACACTCCGTAAAGTGAATAGACAGTTTAGTGATGCGCCACGCTCTCTCGCCTCGATATCGACAGTTTTACGCCCCGGAGTTCGTGCCAGGAGTGCGTTTGCAAAGCACGCGACAAGTTTGCGTTAATGCAAAATTGACACTGTAAATGCACTATCTGGTACGACACCCCGGGGCGTGTTGCGACGCTCCTGCCACACGAACATCAAGTCAACAGTTCAGTGAACTAAAAGACTTTGAACGAATCTTCATAAATTTTATTTGCTTCTTTTTATATTTTTATAATGTTTGTTGTGTTATTTTATGCTTAATACGAGATATTTCTAACGATGATTAAGTACAATTAGGTATTTGATCTCTTTTCGATGTTACAGTACATTCCTTTGGCTTTAATTTTATTCAGAAAAATCTCATATTAAATCAATATTGTATGTGTGCCTCTTACTTATTTTTGATAGATTTTAGTTAATCTTATTTACCTATTAGCCTTTTAAGTATAACTTTTACTTTTATGTATGTATATTAGGAGTTAGGATACTGTGTTAAGCTCAGACTTTTTTACTTCTTGTGTATTGCAACCATTTATTATTTTATGTTTGCCTATTTCATTACAGCTTTTTTAGATATTCTTTTGTTTTATTTAAAAGTCCGACCGCATGCAATGAGAATATAAACTATCTATTCAAAGTAGATGTCGAGTGACAAAGTAGTGTACCATTTATAACTCAAACAAAGACAGTAATAATGGTAGGAAGCCATTGTGCCCGTAGTTCCCTCGTTTAGCCTTCGACTGTAATTATAGTCGACTCTCGCCATCACAGCCGGCTCCGGCAAACTGGGGACTTACCGTTTTTATGCCTACTATATTTACGGCGAGAGAACTCGTTCTGTAGAAATCATGCTCTTTGAACCTTGGGAAAACCGCACACACATAGATATTATACCTATATAGTTGTTGGTTTCTATTAGAATATTTTATACTCATCAAGAATGACAGATTGCTACTATGACAGAACTGCTATTATCTTGTTTGTTTACTAAAGATAATTAAATAGTGTTGAGAACTAGGGTAGGGGAATAATCCTGTAGTTGTACAACGTTGACAGCTGTCAGCTGTTGCCGCCAAAGTTCCAGCGGAATATTGGTCACGGTATAATTAGAGGCCCGTCGAAATAGAAACAAACAATGTTACACCAGTATTCATAGCGCACTATTCTCGTGCAACCTTGGAGATCTTACCAGTTTCCACGGAAAACAGATACCAACATACTATGGCTTCTCAGAAATGACTTAATTCATACTTCACTATATGATCATAGTTCATTTTAATTAGCTTCGGAGTCATACTGATGATATGAATCAATATTACATCACTAAATTCTTTAAACAATGTATTTTGCGTTTCAAAATCCATAGAATTAACATAACGTTAAAAAAGTGCCTATAAGTATGATATATGTAGATGTCTGTATTCTATGTTTGGACTGAAACAAATTGAATTTAAACACGCCACACCGTGCGCTTTCTCGCTAGAACTAATTTTCTAGTTTCTAATAGGTACTCGTGCGCTATTGCATCTGTTTTAATACACGTACAGACATTGTCTCTATTTGCCCGTGTTATTAGTTAAATAGGTACAAATACATTGGAAGTTAAAATATTTGCACAGAACATTGCGAGGAGAGAATCAACTGCGCCGAGTCGAATGAAACTAGGAAAAAGCGATTTTCATTGAAGTGTGTGGAAAACACGAAGATATCTTAACTTCTGTTAGAATATGGTGGTGGTGGTGATCATCAAAATAGTACAGTATATGCATTATATAAAATTAGTTATCTGTAAGACTGTTAGTCCGTATTAAAATTTAATTTAGGTAGTTTGAATCATGATTGTAAGTAATTATATGAATATAAATCAAAGTGAAAGAAAGTTGCTGAAAATTATTAAAGCAATTTATATCGATATACTTGTGTTGTATTTTATGTCGATATGTTTTGTTTAAACAAACAATTGAATTCAATCCCTACCAGGTTTAAAATAAAGGCTAAGCAGCAACAATATAAGTCAGTAGGCCAAGTGTGTACGATGACCACGGTTCTCTATGGTGAAACCTTACGCAGAACGAACATGTAGCCTTGCCTGTAATCTCATTTTACAAATTTATGTTTTGCTAAAATTTTCTTTATACTTAGGTCTAAAAATAAAAAAACATCAAATGTCAACGCTATAGACGCTGACGTGAAAATGATAATCATCGATATAATTATTTATGTTATGCACATGACAAGCGCACATTCGCCAAAAACTTTTTCTTAATAAAATATTTTTCTTTTGTTTTGTTTTATTTTTTATTTACTATCCTACTTTTAAAGTACAATATGTCATGCTCATAGAAGGAGAATAAGACATTTATATTTTAATTTAAATATATCAGATATTTATAAATTCTTGACTGAGATAAAACATATTTAAATAAATATACTTAGTCTTACTTTCCCTCTATAAGATATCATAATGAATTATAAATACTTATACTTGATACCTATGTAGTTCGATTTATTAGCTTAGTACCTATATCTCTTCCACTAGCTCTACTGATAAGCTAGTCTCGAACGCATTGATAATAAAACAGCATTGCCTATTTATAGGCAGAAGGTTAGCTTTCAACCTTTTTCAAGGCAATTTAAGATGTTAACTCCTATTTTGACTTGACTTTTTAGTTCATGGTAAAAAAGGTATTTGTGATCCTATGACATAAAAAAACTTGAATAACCGCTTAGTTAAAAAACTATACCATGTCCATTGATGAACAACAAAATGAGGCAGGCAAAATAAAAGGGGATAACAACAATCCAACTATGTTAGTATAACAATGAAACCAAAACAGAAGTAAGTCAAGATCGGTAATATTTATAAAAAACAACTTTATATCTATTATTTATTAATTTTTACAATTTTTTTAACGTTGAACCCAAACATAATTCTTTCTGATTCCTGAAAATACATTGGATAAAAAGATTGTATTTTCAGGTAACAACTAGTCGTAGTTGAAAACTAATTTTAATTTGTTTAAATAATTTTCAGTTTCTATATTTCATACCATAAACAATCGCTCTGGTTACTCATGTTTTCTTTTAGTAATAACTGGGCAGGCAAACCACCATCGTGCTTAACAAACAGGATGTGGTCTAAGGTGTTGCATGCTTGCCCAGGAAATGCCATTTTCTTTGACTATGCAAAGAGTTAAACTAAGCTGATCTTCAGCAGTAGTTTATCTGTGACCAACGGGAATATGCTTAGGCTAAGCGGCTTAGCCTTCATCATACCAGGATATTAAGTTCTGATAAGGCTGAATATGGAAGCGTGTCTCTCTCGGAATCCTCTACCTCAGAGGAACTGGCTATCCTTTCATTACCTGCCGAAACACAAAAATGCTGAAAGCACTATTATTATGACGGCAGACTTAGATAAGGTGGTAGCTAGCCAGGCAGACTTACAACAAGTCCTACCACCAACCAAAGCGAATACAATATCATGTACGCTTTGGTTGGTGGTACAGTCGGGGACCTTCCCGGTTGACCATCAGAGTTTTTTAGGAAGCTTAGATATCTAAAAAACGTGTATATCACAACTCATAGAATATAAAAGCTATTACCTTTGAATACTAAATTATCTCATTAACTTTAGTAGTTTCCGAGGAAACGTTTCCCAAAACTCTACTGGTCAACCGGGAAGTTCCCCGATTGTGCAACCAAAGAAAGATTAATCCTTGGCTGTCTTCTACCTAAAAACCACAGTTCTTCGGAATACAATGTAGTACTTTTTAGTTACTGCATAGGCTGTTCATAAGTCTCTTGCTGGGTTGACAGAGCATCGAAAGTGCAGCTTGTCAATGAAATGTATAAACATCACTGTCATACCCACTCCTCAACGAGGTAACATTTGGCATAGTTGGGTCTAAGTTTTCCGGAAACAATAATACAGCCCCCTTACTCTGGACGGAATCAAGTTCACATTATAACTCTTTTCAACTTCCTCTGGGACAAAAGATAAATAAACCATAAAAAGATTTTTCAGTAGGTCGAATTTTATACGCATCTGAAATCTATTTAAAGTGACATTAAAAACACCTAAAACTGGAGCTGTTCCCAAACTTTGAAGGCATTCTTTATTTGAAAAATAAATACACTTATTTTACTTAATTTTATTTACAAAAGTATTAATTAAAAAGTTTTAGAAACATTGGTTAATTGTTTACCTTTTGTCTCAGAGGAAGTTGAATAGAGTTATAGGATCGAATCAACGTCAAAAATCTATTAAGTATTTTGGTACTTTGAAAATTGTTGCTATGGTTTCCGTAGTACCGTTTTGACACTATTTCGATCCTGATGTGAACTCGGTTCAGTCAAGAGTAACCCCCAGGTTGCCAGCCCATCACCTACATATACCCCGGGTTTCTATAACTAACCGCCTCTGTGGTCTAGTGGTACAACCACCGGTATCAGACCCAGGGGTCCCGGGTTCGATTCCCAGCGGGGGTACATATTATATTCGGTTTGGTTGGTGGTAGGACTTGTTGTAAGTCTGCCTGGCTAGCTACCACCATCTTATCTATGTTTGACGCCATAACAACAATGTTTTCAGCATTGTTGTGTTCCGGCAGTTAAAAAGATTAGATAGCCAATTCCTCAGTGATTGAGGATTCCGGGAGAGGCTCGCTTCCATCTTCAGCCTTATCAATACTTAACATCAGGTATGATGAAGGCTAAGAGTTTCCCCGTCGCTCATAAAAAAAATTTACTCACTGATTGTTTTGGCTACGGACAGTTAAATTTGGCATTTCTCTTTGTAAATATGTCAGACAGAATAATAACTGTCGGTAGCCTAAACAATCTGATAGTAAATTATAGATAACCGGAATTAGTTATCAAAGTCAAAGTCAATATCATTTATTCAGTCTAGGCTGTTACAAGCACTTATGAACGTCAAAGAAGCTATGCCATCGGTTCACAAACCCTACGGCGGGAGACCTTGTAACGAGAAGAACCGGCAAGAAACTCGTCAAGGGCTGTTTTTTTTTCTCCCTGTTTTATTTCATACAGAGTCGTCAAATTGAAAAATGACCTTAACATATCAGTAAGGTCAATTTCCATCACAAAAATAAATAATAATTATAATATTAAATTTTATGGTTATTGTAACCGTAAACAATTTTTAACTGGCAAAGAAAGACTTATCTATCATACATTACAACATTTCTCGCATTACAAGATTACTGTACTGCAAGTTGTGAGGAACATACAGGTCAGTATCAATTTATTTTAGAAAATAAATAGTCCATTGATATAGTCGTAGATAGATGATGGTGATACCTGCGTGGATTGCTTTTCAAAGCAATATTTTTCTAGTCTAGATAGGTAGATGCAGAACATTCAAAACCTATTCAAAGAATTTAATCAATCAGAGGTCATTCCATTCCACCTAATGCAATCATGCCATAAGCATTGAACAACCGTCAGAAGTCTTTGTACAATCAATGCTTATATACGTGAAATCAGTTTTTATACACGATTAAACCCATAACTTATTTGGATGCAAAACGTAAAATAGTAAGTAGCTGAAATGTTAAAAAAATCTGGTGGGTTATTATAAAACCAATGTTGAAATTTTTTATCCATGTCAAGGTGATTTGTCATGATGCTGAATATGCAAGAAAATATGACATGAAATAAAAATTATAATAATTATCCTTATCTTTAGTTTGTACTTAAATGAGAATAAAGGATTGGCAATGGGATTATATGTAAGTGTAGGTAACGCGTATTTATATTTTTCTGGAGTCTAGTAGAAAAATCTTTAATTTATCTTTATTTTATCATAAAAATTTGCATTGCGTGCTTTATTAGGCTTATGTTTTAATTGGTATTTATCAACGTCTACATATTTTTTTTCTGCAATTTTTAACAAAACATTAATATTTTTGTGTTAAAAGCGTTCAATAGCACGATGGGCTCCTGAAAATTGCAAATTAAAGATCAAATAAAACTATTAGGAATTTGCTACACGTTTCCAGATTGATTGTAATGCAGCGATCAGAAATAGCTAGATATTATATGTATTATAATACAAACACAATCAAAGCTTGTTCGAGAACATATTTTCCTTGTCCGGTTATCTCATTCATGATGCTGCAGGCGAAGTTACATGCCACAGACTTATTAACCTACTAGCGCATAGACTAATAGATGTATGGAGTCTGTCTTTAAAACAATAAAAGTCATGTGATCAAAGGAGGTTTCATCAAAGAAACAAAGTTCGACCTATTTATCCCTTTACTGCAGCAACATAGTACCACAATCTTAAATTAACCTCTAACGGTAGGTAGTAGTACTTAGTACAAAATCTCCTGACGATCTGTTTCTTCAAGTACTTTAAAGAAATAAATAATACTGTTCCACTTTATAGACATGATTGGAACTACCAGCCCCTCTACCAAGAGTTTTTCTTTAAATTTACTGTAAGTACAGTTAAGGCGCTACTCGGAATAAGTATGGACTTTTTGATATAAAACTATAGCAAGGTTACAGTTGTTACAAATCTGGTAATAACATATATATTTCTTCATACCTTTATCTAGATACGCATAGTTACAAAAACACGATTTTATGATTTTGCCTCGACACTTTTTCTTTTCGAAAAGACCTCTAAAAAATACGAAAATTCAAGATTATTCTTAAATGGGGTTACTTACACTATATTGGTAATTGTTTAATAAGTGGACACCAATAATATTTAAGATCGTAAGAAGCATTTTTTTAAAACCGCTGTAGTTTTTTAATACGAAGTGATTTTGTGTTTTTTTTTGCCTAATCTGCAAATTCTCTTGTTGCTATCTCTTCTCATTGCTATCTCGCTTCAGCATATTTTTTTCGAGTATCGCCTTAAACATTAAAAACTCATGGAAACATGATTGAAATACGTTTATTATTTGTTAGATACCTATTGATTGTAGCAGAGTTGACCCCCAAATATTTGTTATTATCTAAACTGCACATTTTAATTAGATAGATAGTAGATACGTGTAGTCAATCGGGGAAATTCCCGGTCGACCAGCAGAGTCTTTTTGCGAAACGTATTTTCGAAAAGTAATAAGGTTAAAAAACTATGTGTTATTCAAATGAAATACCTATTAATGTTCTAATAATAGTGGTATAAAAATTTTCTTTAAAATATATTACTTTTTAAATAACGCTCTTTAAAACTAGAATCTTAAGGTACTGTGCCCTTAGTACGAGTTTAGCAAAGTATATCCGTTTTCGAAAACTATCGCTTTGTCCCTAAGTCAGTTTTATCGGCATGAGTAGAGCATCAGATAGTTATTGAAAACGTTGACAGTAAATGTTAACTTGTTCTGAGGGCTCGTGCCTACCGGGAACTCCGGGAACGCCTCCCCGACTGTACTACGAATCATAGCAAGTCGGGAAGTTAGTTTTACTAGTGATGCTGTAACAGCATAAGAATTTAAAATGGAACTAGCTACCCATACCTATATGTAACTAATTTGTTTAGGTTTTCTTTTTCCTATCCATTACATATTTACTTGTACAGCAGTAAATTAGGTGGACTGCGGTAGACGAATAGAGGCTGATTTATCAATCCTCGAATAAAGGGTCTGTTACATTATAACCAACTAAAAAAACGGATTCTTTTGGCTACAGACAGTTAAATTTGGACATTTCTTAATTATGGAAAATATGTTAAAATATAAGTTGTCAGCACCTATTATTAGATAATATCAGAGGAATAGTTATCTTATCTGAGCATTGAAATTGCCCTAAATCTTACTGGCATTAACCTCTAACATAGATTTTATCCAATCATAAATCTATGAAATACCTAATGGCGGCTTGCGAAATACCTCCCACTCGCTCACATCAGGTGCTGTCATCGGCTTGCAACCGACGCTGAAAACGATGCAGATCTACAAATAACTCTAGCATCATTGAAACATCTATCATCATTGTATTGCACAGTCAACAGCAAAATCTATAGTTATACAAAAAACTATGTATAATACCTACCCACAATCGAGGAAGTCTTTTTTTATGGGTAGTACTTAACCGATCGACAAAAAAAAATTTTAGCCATCAAAATGCTAGATAGACAGATATAACACTTTATTGCACACACAAAAATACAGACAGAAACACAAGAAAGAGTTGACATAAATGTGAGCAAAGGCGGCCTTATCGCTTAGAGCGATCTGTTCCAGACAACCTTTGAGGCATAGGAAAAATAGAGAGAGAGCGAATTAATCTAACTTAACCTAAGCCAATTATTTCCACAACCTAACCTAGATTTTTAGTCGCTCAATTTAGTATTTTTTTTTGTTGTTCAGTTTATTATATTCTTTTTTTTTATGAACTGACGTATAAATAATCTAATACATACCACCATGCTGAAAAATCAGGAAAGATCAGAAAAGATATTTTACACAACTCATAATTACTCACCCCCTGATTTCAGACCCCTGATTATGATGATAGATCT
The DNA here is from genome assembly GCA_910589605.1 of Chrysoteuchia culmella. NCBI lineage: Eukaryota > Metazoa > Arthropoda > Insecta > Lepidoptera > Crambidae > Chrysoteuchia > Chrysoteuchia culmella. Next base: position 9,935,985 of record OU342661.1, on the reverse strand, counting down.
GTTGCTAACAATTCTGGATTGCAACAAATGAAAATGTTGTTTGGTAATTTCAGTAGCTACGATTTACCTATGAAACTGACAAATCGTGCCTTTTCGATCGTAAAAGTAAAAAATGGCATTCATCCATCTCCATCCACTGCTGGACATAAGCCTCTCCTAGCTCACGCCTATTGTTGCGTTCATAGGAGGCTATTAGCCTACTGCTACCACGGCAGGGTTCTGGTGACGGTCGGTGACGGGTTGGTAGAGGGTTTGTTTCAAGTTTTCCTTCTCTCGCACAGGTTTTCATTGCCTCGCTCGATCCTCTAACTCGACTCTTACGACATCCCAGGCATGTAAGGGAGTGGTGACATTGTATTCACTACACGGCAAAAATTACATTAGTTAATTAAAACCAGATTTTAAAAACGTTTCTTAACACTGCCGCTATCAATTCCTATCAAGATAAATAGAGCTGAAAAAAATACATTTTATTAATAAAGAAAATCTAATAATTATCTAAACTTGTCTTTGTATCAGGAAAATTACGAACCTCGTCTGAGCAAATATGAGTCTACTTCATAGATTTATCATTGGTTACACGCGATAACACGCGGAATAAATCTGTGGTCTTCTTACTAGTTTTTTCGTAATAATAAATCTAGCAACAAAACCACGATATCTCAATATAAAGACATGAAATAAATAAGCGAGCTCTTTCAAATAATGTTACATACTGTAACGTCATGCGCGGACGCAGATAATTTAATGATCAGGTCATGTCGGATTACGTTACGGATGGGTTATTTAGTTCCTAGTCATCTGCATTGGCATTCACACGTGTTTAGTGTTGACTGTCCACTATTTCTGTAACTGGTAGGAGCAAACAAAATGTGTGTGTGAGTCAGCAACCATAATTATTAAAGTCCCCACAGCCGGGGCACTAGCCTACCTTATGGATGATTAATATATACCTAATAAATAATAGATAATGAATAAGGAGAATGGGCCATTGACCACTGATTGGTTGGTTTTAACAACTGCAAATACAGGCAGGACCAACGGCTTAACCTGCTTAAGGACGGAAGCAGCACGGAAGAGCTCGAGATTAAAAAATGTTGGTTATCCATCCTATGACCTACCATTGCGAAAGTTGATTTATGGCTACAATTGCTGGTAGAGCGCGAACCACCTGCGCCACGAGCTCCTCTCGACAAAATGTAAACAGCCTTGATTGCTTAAAAAGTTCAAAGGATAAACGCCCTTGCAAGAGGACTAACACTCTACAATCTTTGAATTACTTTTGTTCTAATTCCTTACTTTCTGTATACAATCGAGTAGAAGTTCTCGGCGACCAATAGTTTTTTAATATATTAAATAGGCTTACTCTTGGCCTTATTCTGGATCAAAGATTCTGAAAATGGAGCGAACTTGCCTAGAGAAATCCTACCACTTATACCAGGGCCATAGGCTTATTTCAAAAAGTATTGTAATAAAATTAAAGAAAACGTTTATGTCACAAATAATAATTTCGTTAATTCCCAAAAATAACTCTACCTACTGACCGACCGGGAACTTCCTCGGTTGTACAGCCACCGGCAACGGCAAGAGATCTCATGAGATAATTATAGATTATTTATATTTATTTCTCAATTTTAAAATAAAACCCTAACATCTTCATTTTCTTTTACAGATCATCTCCAAGCATCGAAGGCAGCCAGATCAAAATCAGATAGCAAGAGGACTCAAAAAGTATTATATAAACCGTATTTGAACCCAAACACAGATTTAACAATAAATCGTATATAGGTTTATACCTATACCATACGTAAAAAGTTCTTAAATTTTCCTTCGAAAAAATTCTAGAACTTTTTACGAATGTGAACTTATTTTATTAACAACTTACTTACCTACATGAGTTTTAGTCCTTTACTTGCGATGGGTTTTGTCGATAAAGAGGCAAAATATTGAGACTCAATCCAGAAAGTGCATAACCGCTTCAGCGTCTTCTTTATATTTTAGAGCAGAGATTTTGGTAATTTCTTTTAAGAAACTTAATTCCTCGTAGCCAAACCGTAGTTATAGTTTAAAATAATGCACACTGGAGGTTATAATCAAACACTTTTTACCGACTTCAATAAGCCTTTCGTCCACATTGGTAAACTTACAAGACAAGATTTTTCTTCCGCTGTTTGGTAACTATAGTTGTGAGAGATGACTTTTGTAGATCAACTTATCTCCATTTTTGTAACCCGCCATTTTGTAAATCACCAGTAAATATACTTAAAGAAATTAACCACGCCTTTGGCATATTTAAATTAAAATATAATTACCAGAGTCGCATAGCTTACCAAGAGATTTTAGTTCAATATTTTACAATATTTTTAATACAATTTAATTAAATAGTACCTCCCTCATTTTAAAAGTCGGTAAAAAGTATTTGTTTAGTTAATCATTATAGTTATTTTAAACTATGACTACGAGGAATTAAGTTTCATCGTAGCCAAATTAGTTTTTGGCATTCTAGTTTAACCACGAGAAAATGGCCAATATTTTCGAATCCAATAAAATATGAGCTGTACCTGACTTAGCATTACGATTTCAAGTAAAGTACCTAATCTCTAGAACTACTGAAATGATTAAAAAAAACTAGCTTCTGCCCGCGGTTTCAACCGCGTGGTTCCCGTGTCCGTGGGAATATTGGGATAAAAAATAGCCTTATGTTACTCTCCATCCTTTTATTTAATTCATGCCAAAAATCAAGTCGATTGGTGGCTTATTAAGTAAGGGCGTGAAGGAAGGACAAACAAACACAATTTCGCATTTATAATATTAGTTAGGATTTTAACCAGTGGAAAGCTTCTAATTCCAGGGACAAATACACTCACTGGCACATTTAATGACTCACCCCGTTATTTTCATAGAAACATGCTCACTTTACGACTCTATAGGTACATAAAAATATCAACATATTTCTGCAAATATCTGTATGCTAAAGTTTAGGTTAAGCGTTAGACTGGCCAATAACCAATTTTAATGAGTACCGAAACCACTGCATTTGTCCATAGAGGCAGAACAATGAATGCTTCATAATCACATCTTCGCGCACTCATCATTAAGATAAAAATGATTTAAGTGCACTATATAATGCACTATGTGGTGCACCTAAACCCGTTAAATTTGTTTTAATTCAATTAGTGCTTCATCAGATTCCATACAATGTTAATAATATCCAAAAGTTCTACAAGTTCCATAATATAGCCCTAAAGTACCTAATGTTTTTATAAAGAGATTTTTAAAACTCTTTATTGCTCATTGGACAGTCGAATGCTTAAACCTAAACATTAGCATACAATAATCTTTGCTAAAATATATTGACATTTTTATGTATGTGTCGCAAAGTGGGCATGTTTGTATGAAAATAACGGGGTGGGCCATTAAATGTGCCGGTGAGTGTATATAAGTACAGTCGGAGAACTTCCCGGTTTACCAGTAGAGTTTTTTTAGGGAGCTTTATTTGAAACAGCTGGTAATAGATATATATAGAAAAAGTTTATATCTCAAATAATAGAACATTTACAGGTATTTCATTTGAATAATAAATTATTTCCTTAACGTTAGTACTTTCCGAGAAAACGTTTACCAAAAAAGCTCTACTGGTCAACCGGGAAGTTCTCCGATTGTATGTAGGTACCTATATTAGATTGTAAGATAATTTCATCACTATTAAAAATGTTTGACGCTCATCGAATGGGCACAGTTCAGCTGGTACCTATGTTATAAAAAAACTGTGATTTTCTCCACAAGACTCTTGACCAAAATTACCTTTCTTAAACTCTGTTTATATTTTTTTCAGGATCATCAACAATGCTGGCTCGAAAGCGATAGACTAAAGACTTGTTTGGGAAATTATTTAGCCTTGAGTCAAATAGACAATATTGCAATCATCGCATTAAGACTCAAAGCACTATTAAGTATTCTGTGCTCAAAGTAGAGAATCAACTGAAGAATGAAAGGGTGCAGTTGTATAACTAACTCTTCAACCACTATCACTTTCAAAACTTATTGACAATTTAAGTAATATTAGGTCTTTACCTATGAAATTGCTGATTTGTATGAAGAATTTCAAAGAAAGTTCATTAACCATGCTAACAATTTACGTTACTCGTAGATACCTATAGTTACTACCGTAAATGTGAATGCCACATTTTTTTATGTACAAGCATTGTATGAAGACTGAACCATCTGATGTTATATTTTTATTTTTAAAATTATGAGTAGGTATATTATACATTAGATAAAATAGTGGTTAATTCGTCCAAGATAAAATAAGATGGTAATTTGTGCTAACGAAAAAAAAGTCCTTTCGATGTATTTTTTATCGTCTAAGAAACGAAAATAATAATCTTATGATGACTGATTCTTGACCGTTATGATCTTAATTAAATAAAAAATCAAGCAATTGATGTACATTTTAATCATATTTTATAAGTTGTGAGATTCTCTAGATTCTCCAGAAGTATAAGAAGAAAATCGTGCAATTTCATAGGTAAAGACCTATTATATAATAATAACAGATAAATAGGTAATATACTAAAGTACTTAGTTACTCATTCGTAATTTATCTTTCTATAAGTTATTACCTACATTTTTTTTTGTACGATATACCAACCCATGAGCGTCATGATTTGTTTCATTTTTTCCTGGATGTGTCGCAAACTTCGGGAAAAAGGGTTTTTATATTTTCAATGTAAGTACAGTTTAAACTACCGATACTACAATTTATACAAATCGTCTCTACAGACAATTCCAATCTCAACGGCTTACGTCTTCTAATTAAAAAGCCGTAGCTGCTGTTGACCGAACCTAATACCTCTAACTACTTCACTCTGAAGAATTAATGGATACCAGAAGAAAAGAAGACCGAAGTGACCGAATCCCAGGGTTGTCCGCATTGGCAGTGTGGTTAGCTGGTTGTTTGCCCAACAACAGCCACTAACGACACTGCTCCTGCGTACACCCTGTTTCCAACGATCGCTGAAGAGTGTCTCTCTAGATGAATAGAAATTGCTGACCTCATCTGCTTTTTGGATTAAAAATCGATCAATAGACCTAAAATAGACAAATATAACCGCTGAAACTACTGTTGTTTTATGTGCAGTATTAAGGCTCCCGCGGGGTTATTACCTGAAAATTAGCAATAATCGTGCAGTCATCGCGCGAGAGACGCGGAAAGTAAAAAAAATGGCTAATCGCTGACGGTTTTAAATTTCGAATGAACTTCAAGTGCTATGGAGATACGTGACGTACCTCCATAGGACTTGAAGAGTTAAGGAAGAGTATTATTGCGCGCAATTATTGCTATCGCATTGCTCTTGCAAACATAAATAATAAGGGAGCCACACTACCGCTGGACCGCTGCATCGCAATGCAATGCAACGCATATTTACGCCTAGGAAGCCTCACCAGTGCGCGCGTTGCGATGTGGCTCGACTGTGAAAGTAGTGTGAAATGTAATTTGAATTCATGGTGTTTATCTCGATTTTACTGTTAAAATATTATGGCTTCTATATTTTATACCTATATTCTAGTAATCAAACAGTTACCAAAATTATGAGCTTGCCATATAGAATGGTAGAATTTCAACCTATTTGTCTATACGCGTCTTATAAACGTATTAAGTCTATGGATCGAACTATCAGCGGAAAATGCAAAAAGAAAAATGAATGAAGAAAGGATGCAGAAGACTTGCCTACATCTCAAATATCTCAAATGATAATTAAATTAGTATTATTTCTAGGTTTTAGTTATCTAAGTTTTCTTTTTCATCGAACTTCAAAAAAAAACTTTATGACTTAAAAGGAAAAATATTTGTGAGCACGGTGCAGTGTCACTCTGTTTTCCACGTGTAAAAGATGTCAATAGTTTTATTATCTTTAAAACAATTTTAATATGAAAATCTTTTTTTTTTGTACGCTGTGAATTTATGTTGTACACGTACGGTAGGTAGGTATGTAGGTTTGCAATGTCTTGTAATAAATATAATTATCTTTGACCTAGTTAAGAAAATTTATAGTATCGTTATACATGCTTCTTCTCTTATATAATCCCCTATAAATAAATCCATTTACCTACACACCTTGGGGACTGAAATAAAATTGTGCATCGCCTCCATACAAACGGATGCATTACGGGAGATGTGCCAACTCGTGTCTCACATCATATACAACGGTAATTTTAGTTCTTTATCGTGTTTAATTGTGTGAAATGTTCTTTTAATTATCTTTTTTTGACAAAAAGATTGGGTACTAATGCATTGGCTTGATGGGTGAATAAGCAGAAAGTACTTCATAAAAGAAGAATTAAAGATTTGTTTAAATACTGAAAAGTTGTTGAACTTTTATTTGTGTCCCCGATCCCTCATTGAGAAAGTCTTTAATCCTTAATTAATACAAAAAAAATACATACTATACTTGTAATAGTTAGTATTCTCACATAAGTACAACCCAACCGGGTCCATAACAATGGTCTTACATTATTTTATAACATCTACATGTACATTATGGTTTTGCAATACACTATTGAGTATTGAGTATTGAGTACAGCATACAGCTTAACATACTTAAGTACCTGAAGTACGTCATGCTCACTCAAACGTTTCTTCGGCGGTGTCGTGCGAGGCGGGTCGTTACGTTCCCTAAAATATGGTTGAGCGAAGCGATGGCTGGTTCATGCGTCATGCTCGTGAACGGGTGCCGCCAGCGGAAATGGGTCTACCTCAGTCTGCTTATCTTAATGCTGGGCTTAAAGCCTAAATATTTTTATCTAAAATAAATTGAAACTGACCTGTATGTACCTCACAACTTGCAGTACAGTAATCTTGTAATGCGAGGAATGTTGTAATGTATGATAGACAAGTCTTTCATTGCCAGTAAAAAATTGTTTACGGTTACAATAACCATAAAATGTAATATTTTAATTAGTAGTTTCTTTTTGTGATGGAAATTGACTGATATGTTAAGGTCACTTTTCAATTTGACGACTCTGTATGAAATAAAACAGGGAGAAAAAAACAGCTTTTGACGAGTTTCTTGCCGGTTCTTCTCGTTACAAGGCCTCCCGCCGTAGGGTTTGTGAACCGATGGCGTAGCTTCTTTGACGTTCATAAGTGCTTATAACAGCCTAGACTGAATAAATGATATTGACTGTGGCTTGACTTTCTTTGCTGTACTGTAGGTACCTACCTCTTTCAATGTTCTGTGGTACCTAATTACCTAGCTTATCGATCGTCAATCGATCTAGGAGGGACAAATGGGAATAATAATTCATCTTGACATAACTCCTACTTTGTTACAAAACTACCTACATCAGTGGTATATTAAACACAGAACAAAAAAAACTTTTTATAAAAAAATAAAGCCTTTGCTGGCACCGACTCCAAAAGGTTTATTTTTTGCTTTTTAGTTTTTTGAAGTCGGTTTTTTTTTTATAAAAAGTTTTTTATTTCACAATTTTTAAAGGTAGAACAGGTCTCGTACCTACGCTAATAACCTTATGTCAACTCCTCATCACCTTTTACAAAGCTGCTTTTCCCGGTGCAGGGACGTTACTTATTGAGGGTTTATAGCCTATAGGTATGGTTGGCGAGGACCAATAGATATTTAACAAAAAAGTTTCATCAAAATCCGCTCAGTAGTTATTGCGTGAAACTTCAGCTCGAACAAGAACCTAACAATTACCTGGATGATATAATTGTTCCATGACGTCCATGACATTAGGCCCCATATCTCCGAAGATTATCATCGGATCTCAATGAGACTTATATGGGACCAAATTGACAGTGTACCCGATCGAACAAAAAAACAACTATTAAAATCGGATCACCAACACCGGAGTAATCGGTATACATACATCGGACAAAAAAAAACGGGTTGAATTGAGTACCTCCCTCCTTTTTTGTTGAAGTCGGTAAAAAAGAGTACTTAATGGATGTAAGTATATAAGAATTTGCCAAATCAATAGTCGATCAACTCTGCCAGCTTCTGCTCTGACCAGGGGGCTAATTGTCTAATTTTAAACCTATCGCAATCCCTTTCAATTCGAAATTTGAAAGATATTCAGGCCGTCACTATTTGACATTTGAAAGGGATTGTGATCGGGACGCGTTTTAAAAGGTATGGAATAAACGAAATTGAACTGTCTAAGCAATATGACAGACGAAAATATCACAATCACAATACCTCTGAAAGGGATTGTGATAGATTTTAAATTAGACAATTAGGGGGCAGGCTCTGACAGAAACATCAAAGGATACACAACTTTACTAATATTATAAAGCTGAAGAGTTTGTTTGTTTGAACGCGCTAATCTCAGGAACTACTTGACCGATTTAGAAAATTCTTAGACCATTAGAAAGCTATATTTCTCCCGAGTGTCATAGGCTATATTTTATCCCAATATTCCCACGTGAACGGGCACCACGCGGGTAAAACCGCGAGGATCCGCTAGTCATAGATAATTAAACACGATCATAAAACTAAAAAAGTTACTAGAAAGGTATATATATATATATATATACCTAACGATAGATAAGATTTAGATGAGATAGATTTAGGCTAAAGATTACTCTTTCTGTAACGAGTCAAGGGGCTCTCATCTACAGTAAGTGTATATTATATTCTTTGCCTACAGTGCGGCAAGGCTTTTATTGAACGATGAGGAGGGCGCTGTTAGCTGTCAAAAATTACGTTACGCAAGATGGCGGTGTTAGTTGCTTTCTTTGCCATGTTCAATAAAAGCGTTGTCGCATTTGTCGTTACATGTTGGTTATTTTTTTGGCCACGTTCATAATAATTCTTGTCGCACTTTACCTATAGATCGCGACAGGTCGACATGGCATTCGGTGCACGAGTTGAGGTACCCACTCTATCTTGTCGTGAAGCACTTCAATAGTACCTACGCATTACCGGCTATGTTTATCGACTTGAATCTTGTTAACAACTGGTATAATCCACCAATAGAAAATTACCGTGTCGTCCTGTCGCGAAGAGTAGCAACTAATACTTGTTCGCTGCAACTGGTCAGCTGCTGAGCTTATAGTCATATGTAGACCAAAATAATTATCCAAAAAAGAAGTAGGTATTTAAAGCGGTAGAAAAATAGCCATAAGGAGCTGAGTTCACCAACTGTCAATTAGATGGTTGTGGGTCAAAACATCGTTTGTCGTACAATTCTCGTGATCTATAATATAATAATATAAGAGAAAAGATTTAATTGTTTGTTTGTTTGTATCGAATAAAATCAAAAACTACTGAACGGATTTGGATGCAATTTGGTAAATAGATAGCCTGGTTATGAACATAGTTTTTTTTTATGAAGTATGGGGAGACTCTTAGCCTTCATCATACCTGATGTTAAGTATTGATAAAGCTGAAGATGGAAGCGAGCCTCTCCCGGAATCCTCAATCACTGAGGGACTGGCTATCGTATCTCTAACTGCCGGAACACAACAATGCTGAAAACATTGTTGTTGTGGCGTCAGACTTAGATAAGATGGTGGTAGCTAGCCAGGCGGACTTACAACAAGTCCTACCACCAACCAAAACCGAATACAATATGTACCCCCGCTGGGAATCGAACCCGGGACCCCTGGGTCTGATACCGGTGGTTGTACCACTAGACCACAGAAGCGGTTAAAATACTTTTTATCTTTAAGATACTTTTTATCCCAATATTCCCACGGAACGGGAACCACGCGGGTGAAACTACGAGCGGCCGCTAGTTTTTTTTTATAAATAGAAGACTAACAAATGCATCTATGAAACAAGAAAAATAAAAGTAAAGAAAAATAAAGACAGACAAAGAGACCAATCAGCAAATATACATACATTTGTTCACAATATTATAATTTTAACGATGATCCGAGTGCTTAGTGAGAGTTTTTTCGACTTACAGTCGATAGTGAACGCGTAGATTTTTGTATGAAATTAGCGTCCCGCCATCTAGCGGATTACGCTACAGACTACACCAACTCCATCCATCAACCTAACGAACTACAGTGAGTAATAGAAAACATTCGCGCTAAACACACCGTTTAACAAACGCTAGTAACAAGCTAGTAACTTCAAACAAACGATGGAAAGCGATTCATTATCAGCAACATTTCGGTTATTCAGTGGTGAACTCGAGCCAGTGGTCAAAGAAAGACAGATACGTTGCGGCTTCATTTGACAGTTGAAGCTCATAAAATTAGCTTTATGGTCATTCAACTGTCACATGACGCCCATATCCATATTTTTTGACGCGATAGGCTGCTTCTGCTGTGTTTCAAACACGTTACCACGATTTGTTTTACATTGACATTGGTGAACTCTGCTTTAAATGACTAGCATGCTCGTTCTAAACTCTTTGTGTTCTGTGGATTCTAATCTAATAGTTGGTAATAGTAACAGCAAATTAGATTTTTGATTTTACGAATTCGTTAAAAGAATCTTATTTTGCTTGTCAAAGTTGTTACAAATGCATGTAATTTGACAGCTTTGACAAGCAAATTACGTTATACTTTTTACGAATTCGTATAATAAGTTTTGATGCAACTAGCTATTAGTATTCATTGCTAATTAAATTAAAAAATAATATCGGTCTCGGTGTCGACGTAAAAGTTATTCTAGGGTTCCATTAAATTCACTATTTATAATAAATTGTATCAAACTAAATCAATACTTTTGCGATACCAATTTTCTCATTAAATTGCTTTGCAATTGCAGCCCAGATAAAATCAAAACTCATAATTTAAAAAAAGGCTTGTTTAACATTACAAAATAAAAGGAGGTTAAAAGACAAGGAAATGGATCGAATCAAAAATCTCGAGTTAGCTGAAGCAGTCAGATCAGCAGAAAAGTGTTTTTCATTCGTTTCTTTCCTATCACACTTCATCATTATCAGCACATTTTCGTCCACTGCTGTACATAGGCCTCTCCAAGTGCACGCCACCAAGCACGATCCGCGGCTACTCTCATCCAGCTCATACCAGCCACCCTGCGAAGATGGTCGCTCCACCTAGTTTGAGGGCGTCCTACACTAAGTTTGCCGATACGTGGTCTCCACTCAAGAACTCGTTTACCCCAGCGGTTGTCGGTTCTGCGGCATATATGGCCCATCTGCACTATTTGACCGAGGTAATCTAAATATTCTCTAACAGCTTCGAAGCACTGCCTTAAACTGCAATCGGCTCCGGGATAACATTTTCATTGAAAATAACTTTGGTTTTGTCTATGTTCATCATGAGGCTGTTGTGTTTGGAAGAATCAGCTAGGCCCTTCAGCATTAGCTTAGCTCCTGCAATATTTTGGTCATAATGACGATGTCGTCCGCGAATCGCAAGTGTGAGATACATATGCGGCTATCACACTTACATAGAAAGAAAATTAAGAGTCAAAATTTCTTCATGTTTATTTCACTTTTTTAACATCATCATGTTACATCCATTGGACAATATACTGTGAACAATTTCAGGCATTTAAAGAGGTAGCAGTTTTCTAACTTATTTGACACGCCACTGAGCAAACAGCGTATTCGTTCATTTCGCGGGTCGAAAACTATTCTATTCGATCATTTTGCAAAGTAAAAGTGCTCCGCGAAACGAACTAACGGACGTTTTGCTAGCAACACACTTGGTTACAAATTATAGGTACAATTAACCACATCTCGCGGACTGCTAATACACCAAATACTAATATACAACCTTTCCCTAATATTCGCCTACATTTTTAAACAGTCCAAATCAATCGTAACACATCCATTATTACAACATTCAGTAAAAAACGTGCGAGAGCCTATGTGGTTCCATCGTGAATTTTGATGATTATGATATCGAAGACAAATCGAATATACTGGAACTCTAGCGCAAGAGAGAGATAATTTGTTGCTTACATTATTAAAATGACTGTTAAAATAAGTTCCTAGCGCAATAGTAACAAAGTTGAAAATTAAGAGGTAGGAGGATGTTACGAAAAGTCTGTTCTCGCAACAAATATATCTATCTCTTCTCCATAGCATCAATATGAGAGACCAATGAAGTACAGACGATGATTCACGGAATCTGATTTCTTTAAGCTTCAACCGACCTTGACAATTTCTACAATAAAACCTTAAGCTAAGGTGCGATCACTTACATTATGTTAATCTCCCTAAACGCAGTCAATTCGAATTGATCTACAAAAGTACAAATAATAAATAACTAGCACATAAAAATACATACATACATTTATTACAAGTTACCTTATGTTATTGTAATTTGTATATTGTTACAAAACGAAAGTGCAGGTACCGCATATGGAGAGTTAAGCGTATCCGATATTATATACCCTACAACACTATGTGACACTAAGGCTGGGCGCCGCCGACAAACATTCAATTAAAAAAGAAATATAGTGACTAAAATATTATTATCTTACTACGCACCGTTGAATATTATCTCCGAAACAAAAACGCTTTGTTTCCGCCCTTCATAGATTTACGGCCGTAATTAATAACCTATCTCTAGATATGGATAGGGTGGTCATATTAACAAAAATATTCTAGGCAGTTGCTAGGATAGCTATCCCAGATAGCCCTATCCATATCTAAGAGGTTATTAATTTCGGGTGTTAAATCACACGAAATAAATAACGTAAGATCAAACATACTCGACAAGAAAATACGATGCAGACCACATCAAAAACATATAGTTTCAGAAGTCAAATGTCTTCGTCGAATAAAATAAAAAAATATTTTTTAGTTCTCTATTAAAATAAACAGCATTTGTATACTTTCAAAATAACGACAGAGAACTGTTACTCGAAACAAACTGACAATACGCTACAGCTTGCGAGAACAAAACTCAATTATGTATCGCTTTCAGTTTAACGAACATTACTGTAGTGAACAAATTACTGTGACGGCTGTCTTTATGAGCCGTATTGGATTATAGAAAGTTTGACACATTGAAAGCGATAATGATAGAGGTTAAATCGGTTTAGTGTTATTAAACTAATCTTTAAAGTTGTGTCTACCATTAACTATATTCAACACTGTTTTAGATTAAACCTAGCAGCAGCGGCGCCACCGACCTGAAATAAAGATCACAAACTGTATTCTAAAGCTAGCGTCAATATAACCAAGGGACAACACTAATTACAAATATGTATAATTGTATATATATAAATTCAGATGTATACGGTGTTTACACCTATCGGATTTGGAATACAGTAGGCTTATTACGAGTTTGGCAAACTCGACGTTACAGTAAACGTTAATGTAAAATGTAGCTCTGTCTCTTTCATATTTAGCGACTGTTTTACCGACATGAGCAGTGTATCCGATAGTCTACGCTTACGAGTCCTGTAAATGTCATGTTAAGCAAACTCGTAATAGGGGTACAGGTCTAAAGCAGCTTATAAGATAAAAAAAACAACTTACTTCTTTAACTTTTGGTGGAGAGTAAACTAAGTTTAAACGTTAAAAACAATGAAAGTGCTATATTAAAATACTTTCAGCCAATTTCTTCATGTACTTTCTAAAATTATCTTAAGAAAGTAAATTATTGAGGTCTAAAAATACCAATTCGATAATAGCAAAAATACTTAAAACACATTCAGCCATAAATAAATCACATAAGATTTGCTTTAGGAACATAAAATTTTACAAAAATATTTCTTACTTTGGAGATTATGATATCTGTTGTTATACTATTTATGATAATAAAAATTAAATAATTTAATATATCATGGTCACATTAGTGACTCGTTGCCGATTTAACAGGGTATGTGAGGTATTGAGCTAAGATATAAAAATGCTTAAACATACAAGCACACAAGGTCCTGCGCACATTACATCGACTCAACGCCAACTCCATTCCAACTCAAATCATAGTACGGCATTGAAATGTGAGCTTTGTTTCGTGTTAATTAGAGTACAAATTACAACATTCCCTGTCACAGTCACGTCAGCAACGCATGAATCACGCGTCGTCAACGCATCATACACTACTTCAGATTAATGTTAAAATATTTTCTCTAAATAACACGATAGAAAACTCGTATAAGGTTAAAATAATCGGAATATCGTGATAGTGTCCTATGTTTTAATCCAAGCTATCTACTATATGTGTGCCACAACCAAATCCGTTCAGTAGTTTTTCAAACTTTCGCATTTATAATATTAGTAGGTTTTGTTTTGCGCTAGTATTCGAATGCCGTGGCTGGGTGACCTAAGGACTTGTAGGGAAGCACTGTCAAGACATTCGCCATCATTCGCGATTGCATGGCGATTAAGTTAAAGCCATAACAGGGGAATACTAAGGCAACGAGTCACTAGTGAGTTTTAATAAAAATAAAATCTGATTGTCCATTCTAGGTCACAAACTTATGGCTTCTAAAAAAAATTGCAGAGATTAATGTTTGTAAGGTCAATGGCATTACACTATGGGCAAACTAAGGACGTATCGGCCGAAAGCCTGCGATTAACTATGTAGATTGTCCAAAATCAATATATTATAAAGCCTTATATTTTTGACCCTGTACTCACCAAAAATCCCAGTCAAGTAAATCAAACTTAAAGTTAGATATATTTGCGTATTCACTTAATCCAAATGTCCGTGACCTACATGACAAAACAATAATTACAATGTCATCTGAAACATAAACTGTGGTTATGACAAGACCATTATTCGACTAAGATTAAGCTAAATAGATTATGATTTGTTCTGTATAGTAGGTTTAGTAAGCCGCACTTAAATATAATAGAGAACAAATAGTTGGGTGAGATCTAACGTGCAATGCAGAGACGGTAGCATTCTATCAATTAAAATTAATTTGTATTCTCTAGGTCAAAATAATTATCTATTTAGATAACAATAGACTGAATAATGTACAATCGCAGAGTCCCGGTAGTCCACTTGCAGCGCATAATGCCTTGAACTGCCATCAGTGGATGACGTTGTAAGATCATTGTCTGATTGACATTTACTGTCAACGTTTTCGACAAGTATCGGATGCTCTACTCATTTCGGTAAAGCAGTCTATGGATATAAAAGAGACAAAGTGATAGTTTTCAAAAACGATTTTAGTTTGTCGAATTCGTACTAAGGTGCCAGCTATAGTTAACCGACCTATATGACTGTCAAATCGAGTGCACGCGATTATCGCCTAAATGGTGGTCGACGGGCAAATTCCGCGACTGTTCAGTCAGACAGCATATAAAACTTTAACAATTGCATTACCAAATATTACATACGCTATATGCGCGAGCAAGCAAGGTGAGCTGTCAAAACTGTCAGCTGACGTCAAAGATTGACGGGCAAGTATATTTTTTAATTTAAACAACGTTATCAACACCCAAAAACTTGTAAACCCAAGATATATTTGCAGTATACAATAATAAAATATACACAGAAATACAAGCTAATTATTGCTCAATTACACTATCGACAATATGCAAATTTGCTGAACCAATGATCTCGACCCAAATATGTTGGATTTAATACAATATTGATATAACATATTTCTACGGAAACCTACAGTTATTCCATCGGGAAATTCCCAATCGAGATCATCCCTATTTATAAATAAATCCCCGGTCTGTATAATATGTACATCGGTCAACTTTACAATGTAAATGCATTATTTGACACGTTTTACAAAAATATAAAATACTAGCTTGTATACAGAAGTATGCTATATTATCACTGTACATAGTCACTGCGTTAAGGTATCGTGGTGTAAAAATGCCATAAACAATTGCGAATTCAAAAACTCTCCTACTTAAACCAGCTATTGAGCAGTGCCATTTATATTCTGCGTCTTTTCTCGTGTCAAATATAGCCAATTTATTTATACGTAGTTTGCAGAAGATTATAATAATAGTAAAACGCTATTGCACGTGTATCAAAATCTACAGCCGTGGTTATAACAACAGTATGAAGAAGATAAAAACAGTTCATTAGACGAAAATTTTATTATGTTTAGAAAAAATAAAGCCGTTTAGACACTGCGACTTTATGAAGCGATATAATCACTATAGTTCCAATGTAATCAAATCAATCACAGTGTGTATGAATCTATGGTTTATTTTTAAATGTCAAATACAATGAAATTACTTTTAATGGGTTCGAATAAATAAAATGAGATTGCTAATTTTATGTGACATAATATTTGTGACCTACATAATATATGCATCTATTATCGTCGAACGCGCATCTAATTACTGATACTTGACACTGCGCAGTGGAAATAATAGTGTTTAGACCTTCACGCCAAATAAAACTCATCCAGTATTTTTTTCAAAAAAGAAATGGAAGTGTATTGTCTAAATCGGTGTTTAATCCTCGAAACGATTCATGGGCACTGCCTACTAAACCATCAACATTCATAAAACGCACTTAGCCACTCGTTAAACGACACAACACGATTCTACGTCATAACAATTTTCTACTCTATGACAACGACAAGGAAGGCCCGATTACAAAATACATACCTACATACTTATCTATGGAAGGTTAATTTCTCATGAGAATATGGTCTATTTTGCTATTGCACAGATAAGTCGATAGATCTGTAATACCGTTTGCCTACATCACACCAGCGAAGAGTTGACATCGAGTCGACCACAAACTAAAGTATATTATTTGGTTTAACAAAGAAAATTATAAATAAATAAAAAATCAACCAATTTTTGAGATCCTATCAGAAATACTTGCAGTCTCCGAGTTCGGTTTCGTTATAATATAATAAAAAATATACAAATTACTTTAGTCTATGGGCGACTTTATTAGCTACAATTTCACCTACTTCTGTCTAAACAAATGGCTTTTTTACAATCTGTCGAAATGTTGGACTCAATGACGTAAAGATTGACCTAAATAATTTTCCATGTGTTATTATAGAAAAACAACTTGTTTAGAAGATTAATCGTTAAATACATACGGTGTTAATTTATTATCCCTTTCACATTATATGACTTTATCGAATATTCCATCGCGAATTCCATCCATCTCTCGAGCGAGAAACAAGCATGCACAAGTAATGCCTAAAACTAAAATAATCAACTTAAGATTACGTAAATTAATCATCCCACTGCCATTTCACTCTTGCAACATTCAGTACCAATCACTCATACATACGTAAGAAACTTAAAGCATGAAGAAAAATATTTTCAACTCTTGACACTATGAATATCGAATTTGTTCCTAAATTTTATAGTACATAGTTATTAAGCTTACAGTAAAAAGTATAAAGTTACTATGTTATGAGGGCGCACTTGTCGACATCTCCATGGGCACGGTGGCTGGGACTTGAATCTGAAAGTACGAAAACATTATCAACTGCCTACCCATTAGTAACTACTCGGTAACGAATAAGTTCGTTGATGGTGATGGAAAAATTACACTGTCAATTAGATAAATAAAAAATGGTATGTATCTTCAAAAATTGACAAATGAAGCGGTATCTGTGAAATTGAAAACATGTTTTTTACAATACAAAATATGCCGAGTTTTCATTACAATCTATCAACTACCCAGTTTTTAGGGTTTCCCAAACATAGTCATATTTTATATTAAGTTAGTATGTACTTATAAAACAGCAACAGCCGTCAAGGGTGGATCTGGGGGCTAATTGTCCTATTTTAAAATCAATCGCAATCCCTTTCAATTCGTCATTTGAAAGATATTAACATACTAGAGGCTGTCACTATTTGATATTTGATAGGGATTGTGATCGGGACGCGTGTTGAAAGGTATTGAATGACACACACAAATATCTTTCAAATGTATGGTGAAGTGTCAAATGAAGTGTCATTTAAAACATCATTCGTTCCGAAAGGGATTGAGACTATAAGTTACACAATTCCATAAACCACTATTACAATCACAATACCTTTGAAAGAGATTGTGATAGGTTTTGAAATTAGACAATTAGGGGGCAGGTTACAGGGTCTCTTTTATAGCCACGTTTTTAATTTTTTTCTCGAAATCCACAATTTATATGAAGAAAATCTAATGACTGATTTAGAAAGACAACAAAATTTGCCATTAACTAGGTTTTATGTATAAATATTATTATTCAATTGTAAAAACAGGTAAATTAAAATTTTCAGTAAAAAGTCCGTTTCCATCGCAATGCGACACTACGCACTTGACGGCTATTGCGAGTCTGTCGCATTGCGACCGTACCCACTTGAAAGGTTTATCACATTTTAATAATAATATGGACCAACAACCGTAAAGTCAAGGGCAAAAAAAATATTGACCACCGGAACAGATTGATTTATACTTTAGCCTGCTTCAAGATAGTGCTCTCACCTTGGTATTGAGCTGCGTGTGCAGAAACACGGAGTCAGCGATGTTGTCTAGCACGCATTCGTCTAGCACGCGCTCGTCTAATACCGCTGCTAGCTCAGGCGGTCTAAACGCCTTGTTTCCAGGCAGTTTTCTGAATTGCTATAATGCCATCCCTTTTTCTTTGTATAATGAGTAGATGCACTTTCAAAAAACTCGCACTCTACACTCTGAAAGTCTAGTCTCTACCTTTGATCTTTAAAAAAAAACCTCACACTACACACACACTCTGCCCCCTAATTGTCTAATTCCAAAATCTATGACAACTGATAGACAGTGATTTAGGTAGTGCTCTCACCTTGGTCTTGAGCTGCGTGTGCAGGAACACGGAGTCGGCGATGTTGTCTAGCCCTCGCTCGTCTAGCACGCGCTCGTCCAGCGCGCGCTCGTCCAACACCGCTTCTAACGCCGCCGCTAGCTCCGAGCTTTCAGCGAAAGTGGCGCCACCTTCAGCTATACAAAGTGAATGAATGAATGAAATGAATGAAATATATTAAATATTCTTTATTGTACACCCAAAAATACATTAAACATAGGTACATTAATTAAAATCAACAACACAAGAGTGGTACAAGTGGTAAAAGTGATCGATTCCACTGGTTAAATTAGGACCAATTTTCACCAACTGATAAACCGTTAAACCCTAAACATCATTTAATATCATTGTGTTTGTTTTAGGTTGAAATTTAAAAGTACTAACGACTCATTTAATGTGAAATTGGTTAATTAACTCATAAATAACTAGTTAGTTAACACTAGTTAGTAAATGAGTAAAGTCATCGTTTGAGCTATGCTTAAAATGTTCGAGGGTATTTTAAATATGAAATTTAGAGGCTTAGTCTTACAGAATATGGGAGAGGGCACTTAACAGAGAGAGTAATATGAAATAAATAACTTAATTCCAAATGTGGAAAACGACGAAGCGCTGATTTCAAGGAACTTTAATACGCAAACTACAAATATGTAGAAAAAAAAAAAAATTTATCATTTGAATGACTAGTAGTTATACGAACCCTGATTGAAGAACTCCGTGAAAGCTTCGTCTGGAATCTGGCTGAGAACTGACGGATCAAGAATGTCATCATGAGGTGCATGCTCCACTTCCACTTCTAAAATAAAAATAAAAACAAAAATGTAAAGAAAGTTCTTTAGGTAGAAAGAAACGCTGAACGAAGAACGTGCAGTAGGGCTAGCACGAAAATCTTTTGAAATAGTATCGAGAAAGTATTCGAATAGTCACGTCAAAAAAATTATAGTATAGGTAAATGTAGTTCCGTTTACGTCCGGTAGGAACGCTGCTCAATACGTCATACATTTGTAGAGTATATTTTTAAGTTTTTCGTGCTAGAACTTCTGAAGGAGTATATGACAAATGATCGTGACACGTACTGCGGTAACTGATAACGACTGATTGCTTATCTAAGCGGAGAAGAAACCGTGATTCGTCATTTGCACGAATAGTCGCGCAATCGACGAATCACTTTAGTGTATAGACACTACTTCGCGTCGTTCGCATTGGCTGAAGATATGGCGCATAGTCAATTCGCTCGCTCGTGATTTATTGAAGATAAGGCCCATTATCTATGCGCCTTATCTTAAATATATCACGAGCGAACGGATTCTCTCAGTACTAGCTCGATCAGTGAACAGACTATGATCTGTAATATGATGATGATGATATGTAATATGATGGTTCCGAAATAATAATAAATAATAAATTTCATACAATCACACCAATTATCTAGCCCACGTTAAGTTTCATGAAGAACTTGTGTTATGGATACTAGATAACGGATAAAAATACTTATACTTTTTTTTTGTAAATACATACATAATATACATATTAAACATACTCTATCTAACCAGTGCGCCATCAAGCTATTCAATATAACTTATCCCGTACCCATATTACGAGTTTGCCAAACATGACATTTACGGAACACGCTAGCGTATACAATCGGATACAATGCGCATGTCGGTAAAACAGTCGCTAAGTATGAAAGAGACAGACCTACATTTTACGTTAACGTTGACTGTAACGTCAAGTTTCACAAACTCCTAATAAGCCTGGAAAATTGTTCTCTCTCTCTCTCTCTCTATCTCTCTCTTATATCTAAAAAGTCTGGCACATAAAACTAAATATTAAACAGCTCACCCATTTCATGTGAAGCGCTCGCCACAGTAATGTACTCGTTCTCGCTCAGCGCTCCCATTGCGGCGTCTTCCGAACTATCGTACGTCGATGAATTTGAACACACGTTGATCTCTATGTGACAAATAGAGACAAAACACAATTATTGTTAAAGTCGAAGATTTAAAAAGCCACTCTGCCCTTGATTATTTCATCCAGAGGCGTCTCTGCGGACGATGTATACCATTTTGTGACGTGTAAAACAGACATTTGATGTAAGGCAGGGCACCTGTCTCACCGCGGCCAAGTCAGTGAGTAACTATGTGCTATTTTCTCGCCAAGAACCGTACAATACTAATATATTCCGTGTAAACAAAAGAGATGCACATACTCGCCCAGCTATAAATCTTTACTCGCTACTCGCTCTTGCTGGCGGTGGGACAGCTGTTTTAAGTCCAACCGCTGAGAGAATGCGTTCCTGACAGGCCGTGTCAGTTCTCTATTCCAAGTTGTTTTCTATTATCTTACTTTTTTCAGCTAAAACAATCTGTCAGACACACAGACACAGTCATATGTTTGTGTTAGTCTCTTAGTGTAATAACTCACCCGAGAGCGATTGTTCAGCATTGCTGTGAGACAGCGTGGGGACTCTGGGGGTGTGATGTGGGGGTCGGGAGGCGCGCCTGGGTGCGTCGTCGCCTCTTGGCAAGATACAGTCATATGTTTGTGTTAGTGTCTTAGTGTAATAACTCCCCCGACAGTGATAGTTTAGTGGTGGGCGGCTGTGAGACAGCGTGGGGACTCTGGGGGTGTGATGTGGGGGGCAGGGGAAGCGCCTGGGGGCGTCGTCGCCTCTTGGCAAGATACAGTCACATGATTGTTAGTCTCTTAGTGTAATAACTCACCCGACAGTGATTGTGCAGCATTGGGCAGCTGTGAGACAGTGTGGGGACTCTGGGGGTGTGATGTGGGGAGCGGGGGGCGCCTGGGTGCGTTTTCGCCACTTGGCAACCACAGTTATATGTTTGTGTTAGTCTCTTATATGTAATAACTCACCCGAGAGTGATTGTTCAGCGGTGGGCGGCTGTGAGGCAGCGTGGGGACTCTGGGGTTGTGATGTGGGGGGCGGGGGGCGCGCCTGGGGGCGTCGTCGCCTCTTGGCCCGGCGAGGGGGGCGGACGGGGGCCGCCCATATGCGTTTACGGACCGTCTTCTTTGGACGACAGTCGCGGGCCAACTTGTCGTAGTTGTCCTGTAAGAGATTTTAGTCGTTTTAAGAATAGTTTTGCTGTTTATTCACTTACAAGCTTCCGCCCGCGGTTTCACCTGCGTGGTTCACGTTCCAGTGGGAATATCGGGATAAAAAGCCTATGTTACCCTTCGTCCTTTCAACTAACTCTATGTCAAAAATCAAGACGATTGGTGGCTTTGTAAGGGCGTGAAGGAAGGATAAACACACTGTCGCATTGATAGGAGGCAGGGGCGTGCATTCCATATAGGCAATTAGGCAGTGCCTACCTCATTCAAAACCTAAATAAATATACAATAAGTGTTAAAGTTATTATATTTTAGTTTAAACTTCTATTCAACACTCACTTACTAAGATTTTCCTGACGCTAAATACTGAATACCTACCGGTAGGCAGTCTCGAAATTGCCTACTTGAAACAAGCAGCGTTTCATACAAGAATACAACTTATTTAGAAAAAGTATTGCTCAAGTATAAACCGCCCACGGCAAGAAGGGCGCTATTTGTAGGTGTAACGTTCTAGCTTAAACTTCCGGAATGTATCAGTATAAAGTAAGCAAGCCTACCTGACGGATGAATTTGGTCGCGAATTATTTCCTAAGATATTCATTAAAATTAAATGATGTAAAGGACAATTTTGTTCAAAATTAAATACTTGTGATGATTATCTATATATATTACCTATATTATTTAGATAAGGATTAATATTATGTTTATGAAAACAGCGTCTCAAATAATACATTAGTTTAGAACAAATTTTATTATCTTAAAAATGGTTATAGTGGGTTAACCATAAAATATAGACATATGCTGTCGCGGACTTTTTTTAGAACTTTTGATCGGGAACAACTTCGTCATACATGATTTTTACGTAACTTTAACCGTTTACACACCGTCCGCAACGAAAGCTCCCAAAAGTAATATTTTTTCCCCGTTTTTGCAACGTTTTACATTAATGCTCTGCTCTTATTAATCGTAGCGTGATATTAAATATCTTATTACCTTCTGAGATAAATGGACTATCCAGCACAAAAATATTTTTTCTATTTGAACTAGTAGTTCCGGAGATTACCGTCCTCAAACAATCAAACTCGTCAGCATTTTAATATTCCTACTAAATATTACGAACCATATCATTTATGACTAGCGGCCGCTCTCGGTTTCACTCGCCGCGTGGTTGCCGTTACCGTGGGAATATCAGGATAATTATAAATTTTGCATACAATGTGGTTTTCTGATGTATAAGCTACATTGCTGTCAAGTTTCATCTTAATCAGTTCAGTAGTTTTTGAGTGAAAGAATAACAAACATTCATCTATCCAAATATCCTCACAAACTTTCAAACATAATATTCGGTAGCAGGATAAGTGCAAAGTTACTAGTTAGATCTACAGTGCCTTCTACGCTGAAAAACCAATGCACGCCCCTGATAGGAGGGTTCAATTTCCATTACTGTAGTTTAACGCAGCATACCGTTTATGTCAAGTTTGGAAATATACATTATGGCTTCACACACAATCAACGTTCACGAGTTCTTAGCAATTCTCAGTATGGTATGAAGCCTGTGTCAGGTACAGGCTATAAGCGGCCTCGTCCGATCTTGCAGTGGCAGAACACAAGATTATTCTAAAAGTTAAAACATTTAACTTACTTTCTTCCAAGCGGGATTTTCTTTTACTCCATCAGGGAAACAACTGCCTGCTAAATTGAAAGAACATAATAACTGCAATCAACTCACCCTCTTCCAAGCATGCTCCGGACACAGGGGCGTCTGATCCTGCAGCGGAAGCAGCGGCTGCTTACAGCGCGCCCCGCCCGCGAACACCGCTGCACACGCTGCGTACAGCCGCTGTTCTGGCGCTAACGTCACGTGCGACAGACAGTATCGGCCGCAAGGCAAAGGAGTCTCCGTACAACGCTCTTCAGCACAACAACCGCTCGCTAGGTGGGATAAAGACCCACTCTCGCCGCCAGACCAACCGGTCTCCCTAAAATACACGGTCTATTTCTCAAATTATTCATTAGAGAAATGTACAAGTAATGCAAAGTATATGCAATAAATAGCAGGTCACAAAATAATTGTCTTTAGTCCAGTCCAGACAGTGTACGGCAAGAATGTTTGTAAACAAACCTTTGTGCATTTAAGTAATTCTCAAATCTCTCCGTTCTAGCCCTATTTTGGGTGCCATATTATATTGCATTATAATATCTACTTACATAGATTATGGTTTTGCAATAAATGATTGAGTATTAATACGATAAGTTTCAGTAAATTAATGGCATAATATATCAAACTTGGACAACATAAGTAAGCTAATAAAGACGTGCACACATTTAAACATGCAATCTACACTAATAAAGTATGTATATTTGTTTGTAGGAAGTAATCTCTGGAACTACTAAACCGATTTCAAAAATTAAATAAATTTTCAGCCAAAAGAAAGCTACTTTATTCCAGAATGACATAGGCTTACTTTTATTGAAGATAATTTCAGGACAAAAGGTCATAATTGTTAAATAAGAAAATATACAAAAAAACAGCTACTTGTCTCTGACGGGACAAGTCGCTTTTTAGAGACCCGTAGACTAATGGCAAAAAACGGAACCGTTATAAATTCGTCATGTCATATATATATTAAGGGGGGGGGGCTCTTCATACATGGCACTTTTTTCAATCAAACCTATATGTGTTTCAATCAAACTTATAGATAGGTCTTTAAAAATTACATTGAGGTTTCTAAAACGATTTTTTTTTCTAAGTCAAGCGTTTGAAAGATGTAGACTTCCAAAGTGGTAAAATGTGCTCCCCCCCCCCCCCTCCCCTCTAACTTTTGAAATAAGAGAGTAAAAAAAAATATATGCTTTAGATCTAAATAAAAACTTTCAACGAAAATTGGTTTGAACGAAATATACTTGGCAGTTTTAGAAATGTAGCACATTTCCCAAACGGAACCGTAAAATTTCTTTTTTCCTAACCTAACCTAACCTAACCTAACCTAACCTATACGTGTGGGGTATCTATAGATAGGCCTTTCAAAAATAGTTTCAGATTCCTGAAACAGTTTTTTCTCAGAGTCAACCGTTTGAAAGATATACACTTCCAAAGTGGTAAAATGTGTGTAGACTCTAGCAACATTATCTCTACTTACTCTATCGAACCATAGTAAGCTCACCTCAGTAGTCTTCGATCGCGCGATGAAAGCAGCGTGGGCATTCCTCGCAATGCCAGGAGATGATTAACAGTCTGTGGAGGCAGATTAGCTGCACTACCCTTACTGTTTAGTTGTTTCTAGAAAAACAATCACCAGGACGAAATAAATATTACAACATGACTAATTAGTTCTTTAAAATTAGAACCAATATTGCACTTGGTAGCATTAAGAGCAAGCGCACATTGAGCTACTAGTCGCGACCAGTAAACGCGACCGCTAGAGGCTCAGTCAAGCCACTAGAGGCGGCCACTAGTGGCTAAGTGACAACCATAACTGGCCAGAGAAGAAACCGTCTTCTGTGGCAGTGTGCGCGCGAGGTGAGCATTTGTGGCTCACCTCGCGCGCACACTCGGTCAAAGTCTTCTTTGTCACAGTACAACTGACAATTTATCTGCCATATCTATATATCTAGAACAAATCAATCGGGTGGCCAAACCGGCCTTCTATAAATTACCGGAATAATGTAAAAGGTATTCCTCTTAGTGATTAGACTCTACCATAGAGAGAAGCAGTTTTCCAACCTTAGTAAACGAGGCCAGCGACTTGCGCTCTTTATGATGTCCAGTGAATCGCAGTTCTGTCCCCACCCTAGCCACGTGTCTTCTAACCTTCTAAGTGCGGCCCGTCTGAGCGCCAGTCTCGTTGCACGAGACTCCGCTGCCCTCTCTTCCTCTTAAGTCTTAGTGATTAAATGCTTTTTAAAGATAAATATTCCACTACAGAAGAGAGCATTTTTCCTACCTTAATCAACGACGCCAGCGACCTCTGTTCTTTATGATGCCCAGTGAATCGTAGTTCTGTCCCCACCCTAGCCACGTGCCTTCTCAGTGCGGCCCGTCTGAGCGCCAGTCTCGTTGCACGAGACTCCGCTGCCGTCTCCTCCACACACACAGGCCCAGAAGCAGATTCTATGGAAATATTAACATTGTCCTTGGAAACAAAATAATGATAAAATGCACTTACATAACAAATAGCTTCTGACCACAACTTCAGTCTTTAGAACTGGGAAGAGATATATGCAAGCAAAAATATAAGAAAATAAAGAGAGAGAGAGAAAGAGATATATTTTTATCCTTTTCCTACCCAAGTCTATATTTACATAAGTTTGTGAGAATATTTTTTTTAAATACTACTTAAATGCCACCTATTGTATATGGATGTATTTCGAAAAATTGTGTAGGGACAGAACATCTACTTTAACTTGCATAGTTCTTTTTTTTCTGATAGATGGCGCCACCACGCGGTAACATAAGTCCGCATGATAAAATAATATCGCGCAGACAAAGTCGCGGGCGGAAGGCTAGTTTAGGCTAGTCAAGTTTGTAAGGATTATTCTTACGCCATCTATTGTATCTTTTCAAACTTAAGTGGCGACATTAATTTTAACCATAGGGTAAGTAAGGTAACTTTATCCTGTCCAGTACCCTAAGTACGAGTTTGGCGAACTATAATCGTTTTCGAAAACTATCGCTTTATCTCTTTCATATCCAAAGACTGCTTTGCCGACATGAGTAAAGCATCCGATACTTGTTGAAACGTTGAAAGTCAATTTCAACTCATACTAAGGGTACTGTGCAACAACTTTGTGTTGTCTATTCTATATATTAATAAATTGTTTATTATGTTACATATTTCAAAATGAGAACTACAACAAACTCTTCAATGTCATAAGGAAAAAAAACACATTATGTCACTAGTTTATAATATTTACACTTACCAAAATCAGGCACATTGTCATCATCGCTACTACTGCTGTCTATGTGCCTAAAGCATCTCCTCTCTGTAAGAGGTCCACATTCAAACAGTTCTTCTCCTGGAGCATGCCAGGACTTGATTGGTATCGGTATTGCACGACGTAAAGGTATCCGTTGCAATGCTTCGTGGATTGCTGGTCCTCGGCCCTTACGAGATTTTACTTGAACAGTACCTTTACCTGAAAAATCAAACTATAGCAGTAAAATCATATCAATCTGTCTGAAAGAAAATGTACAATATCAGGTAATTTAACAAATATCTGATATGATAACGGAATATTATAATAATTATTTCCTACAAATAAATTAATATAATAAGTATCATTCCATAATAATATACACTAAAAATAAAAAAGCACTTTTTAAAAAAAATCTTCAGCATTATTAACTCTGTAAAAATGTGTGTACGGCATGTACCACCACCAATATTGGTCTTGTTTGAAAGCCTAATATATAAACTTAGTAAAATAGATATCATTGCAATAAAAAAAAAGCATAATAACAAAACTGTGACATTTTGAAAAAAAATATGTTTTTCCTTAGCAGTGTCGCTGGTTGGGCAATAGTGCTAAAATTTGCAGGTGTTACAAGGGTCAATGCAGATTTAATAGGGGGTGATTTGTTATCTGACCTTAAAAAAAAGTATTTGGTTAGTTGTTTTAATACAAAAACTATAATTAAGGAGTATTATTGCTTTGTAAACTTAATCATTTTTTTCATTTTTGTTCTATTCCAATAAAAATAAAAAGGTTGAATTGTTTTGGGTACTCCTTTTGTTACCTTTCATATGATATCCAACATTTCCCTCATATATTGATACCAAATAAAGTTTATCTAAGTTTAGAAGTGGGTTTTTAAAAGGTGCGATTTTTGTGATGGCGAGTGTAGTGGACATACCTGATTGAGGTTTTTTGGGAGTTGTAAATGTTACTTTTCCTGATGTGACTGGCTCAGTTTTTACAGTAGCACCTCCAATAAGCTCCTGCTCCCAGTTTTTAAAAACATCTAGAAATGTTTCTGACTTGACTGCTTTTGAAGTGGATGCAATCGCTGTTGTGGTTGTATTAGCATTACTATTACTGCCTTTATTCCCAGAAATGGGTGTTGTTAAAGCATTTTGACCTTTAGGGCTCTGAACACTTGCTCGGCGACCATCAGCAACTGTTACAGTCATACTACCATCTTTAGTAGTTTGACTTTTATTCTTATGTGTTTTTATATCTAATATCTTGTTTAAATTTGGTGTTATGTTTTTTGTAACAGAAGTGTAATGACCATTAGGAGTTTCCAATTTAATTTCTTCTTTAATGTCTCCATTTGAAGTTCCCACAAAATTAGACTCCTTTTCAGCATTATTTAACAATTTACTTTTAACATCAACAGTTTCAGAAAAAATAAAAGCATCTTCTGTATGGCTAACTGTTATTTCGCTAGCAATAACATCAGAATCATGGAACGTATATAACTCGTTGGGATCAATTTTAAATTTGGTATGGAAGAAATTATCATTGAGATGTGTTATGTATGACTGTTCATCACCAGAACTGTCTTGTATATACATATTTACATCATTACTGCAGCTTCCCGCCACACCCTCAACTGCCATCTTATACTGCGTTGCGCAGCTAGCATCCGATATATTTTGTGGAATACCACTGAAACTGATAACCAAAGATTAAAATTTGACTGAGCCATTTTACTAATGAAACAGAATCAAAATATCACTCTTAAAATATCCATTATACTGAACTATCATAACTCAAATATGAATTATAAATCAATTCTTCATAACATAATAAGCTCCTTTATTACATAAAGACTAAACTACTTACCCAACATTTTCTGAAGCACTCAAAAAAGACATTCTGTGTTCATTTTATAACTTATTGTTAAAATAATTCTACTAGGAAGTTGCAATAAAATTAATTTGGTCCCTCCACATCATACTGAAAGGTACAAAATCTGAGATTATTAACCGTCCATGTTATATAAACAATTCCGTCACATTTATAAGTTTATATTAAATACAATCACCTAAAAAAATTGCTTTTTGTTGTTACAATAAATATTTAACTGACAATGACACCTGTCAACATTAATAATTATTTTATTTTTTGGAGGAAATCTGGTTCGAATCTAAATTAATTTATAGTGCAAATTAGCTGTTTTGTAATAGAATTTTTTAAATATAAAGTATATCCAATAATAATCATAAAATAAGAAAAAAATCTTACATTCTAATAAAAGAGATTCCCGGAACATTTTGGCTTGGAATCAAACGATACTTATTTAAATGTATTGCAAATTAAAAACACTAGACACCTAATTTGTTCAATGAATCTGGCTGCAATAAATAATTAAAACAAAATCTTTTATTCAATAACATCAAAAGAATGACAGAATACAGCAAATGGCAGCCAAAATGCGGTTACGTTCAGAAACTCCCTGAATATCATCATTATATTTGTTCAGAAATGAAATTAATCAAACAAATGTTTTTATACCCTGCGTTTGCACCTATAGTCGGAGTTATAATTCAGTATAGTGATTTGACAGCTTGTCAATGTCATTTTGTGGAAATAATGCTAAATTAAAATGTAGCTAAATGATAATATTGAATTTGTGTGCGTGAATGGAATCAATATACTTACTGAACTGGAACTGGAAATGCCCATATCATTAGGAAAAACAGTTTAAAGCAGGATTATTTTTATAAAGTGACATTGCCACTACTTTGACACCTGTCAATTACTCTACTGAACTGAATAAAAAAAACGAATCTAAATTAATTAATATGAATTCTCTTCTTAATTTTATATAACGAGCGTATAAATCGAGTGAAAGTTAAATAGATGAGTGGATAGAGAACTTAGATTAGATAGGACCAAGTGAACTAACTAACTGAACAAAATGAACTTGTTCATCTCGTCCAAATGAAGTACTCGTTCAATTTCACTTCGGTGAACTGTTTTGCGCATCTCTATTGTTGAGTCCAATTATTTATCTGGCACTTTATTTAAAAGGCATTGGGCATTGGGCCGATTTTTCAATGCTCCAGTCCAGATAAGTAACTATTCCTCTGGTAAGATATGAAGGAACTAGTGTGTGCAAGTGAGATGTAAAGATTGCGAACTGCATTTGTTAACTCACTATCACTATTCCTCTGGATAAGATATTATGAAGATTGCAGATTGCAGGCAAATTTTTAAAGAACTAGTGTGTGCAAGTGAGATGTAAAGATTGCGAACTGCATTATTTTGTTGGAGCAGGTGATTAGTTAATGCGCTTGAAAGCTGTCATAATATTTATCGTGAAAAAATTTCGGCAGCCCGGCTTATTGAAATTGTTATTTAATCTGTGGCTCGGAGCCGATTTTTTTTCTTTATGTTCGGTTTTCTTTTTTTTTGGTTCCCTCATTTTATAGATCCTTTGAGAAATAATTATTATACACGAAGAAATATTAATCGAGCCACGCTATTGGCAGCAATTTGGCAATTTTACACTGATATTTATAATCTTAAATGTAAAATAAGCCAGATTTCGAATAATGAAAGAACATTTTGAATTGGCCGCGCTTTTTCTTTGATTTGAGAACCCCATTCCCGAAGCGTTGTCGTGAATCCAATATGGCGATATTTGATGTTATACTGTTTTGAAGGTACGTCAATTTGACGATTGTATAATGTTTATTCCGGTAAATATCTCATTTTTTGCAAGTTCGAAGAATGCTTATGTAAATTATCTATTAGTTTTTATAATTTAAACAGTTCTTTAAGTGTAGTGAAAGGCTAATAAGTTGTATTGTTTTGTTTGTGATATTCGATAATTTTGTAATTATTCCATTGTACTAAATTGCCGAAAGTTGTATCTTTTTCCTAATATTCTTGACTGGACCGCTCTCCCATTGACTAGTTATTGTAATCGTAAGTTGTATTCTAAAGAGAACATATCATCAGAACCAAATGTAATTACGGTAATTATGACTGTGAAATATAGCATTGTAATTTATGTTTTTTCTTCCAGAAGTGCACATGTTTTTATACCAATGGGAGTTAAATAAGTTTGTAATCGGCTGCATTAGATTAGCGCCATAATAATTGATTCATTACTTGAGTACGTAGTCTTTAGAGCATTGACTATCATGACAGACACAAGACGAAGAGTAAAGCTTTACGCTCTGAATGCTGATCGGCAGTGGGATGACAGAGGTACGGGACATGTGTCTTCATATTATGTCGAGAGGCTCAAGGGCACATCTTTATTAGTAAGAGCAGAGTCCGATGGATCACTCCTATTAGAGAGTAAGATACAGCCTGACACCGCGTATCAAAAGCAACAGGACACATTAATTGTATGGTCTGAAGGTGATAACTTCGATTTGGCTCTTAGTTTTCAAGAAAAAGCAGGATGTGATGAAATATGGGAAAAGATTTGTCAGGTATGTAATCCTTTTATTTTATTGGTTACTGTAGTTCAGTACCTATACAATTCTATCAATCATAAGTACTTAAATGAATATTATATTGTTCATCAAAATGTATAAAATAAAAGGCCATGATTTTTTCAGTCATATCTCCCAAAAATATTGCACACTGTTATTCATAACTTTGCTAACAAGTTACTTTATATTGCTATAGGTACAAGGCAAAGATCCATCAGTAGAAATCACACAAGATATTGTTGAAGAATCTGAAGATGAACGTTTTGATGAAATGTCAGATAGTGTACAGCCAGTGGAGCTGCCGGCCTGTGAAATGGGTCGTTTGGAAGATATCAGTGAGCTAGTCAATAGTTGTCTGGTATCACCTGCACGCAAAGACAAACTCGCTGCAGCTCTAGAAAGCCAACATTACATAAAGAAACTACTAAATCTCTTCCACATGTGTGAAGATATTGAAAACATTGAAGGGTTGCATCATCTTTATGAGATTTTCAAAAGTATATTTCTCCTCAACAAAAACACACTGTTTGACACAATGTTTGCTGATGATACTATATTTGATGTTGTTGGTTGTCTAGAATATGATCCGAGTCTACCACAACCTAAGAAACACAGAGAATACCTACGAGAGCTAGCTAAGTTTCGAGAAGCCATTCCCATAAAAAATCAAGATTTGCTAGCGAAAATTCACCAAACATACAGAGTACAGTACATACAAGACATAGTACTGCCAACACCTACAGTTTTTGAAGACAACCTTCTAAGCACATTATCTAGTTTTATATTTTTCAATAAAGTAGAAATAGTGAAACTTATAGAAGAAGATGAGAAATTTCTAACAGATTTGTTCAAGTTGCTAATGGATAATAAGACACCAAATACGAAAAGAAGGGATTTAGTTATGTTTTTAAAAGAGTTTTGTAACTTTTCACAAAATCTACAGCCACAAGACAAGGATGTATTTTACAAGACGTTAGTGTCATTGGGGATCCTTCCAGCTTTAGAAATAACATTAAGTATAGATGATCAGAAGACCAAGACTGCATCTATAGATATTTTAACATATATAGTGGAGTTTTCCCCTTCTGTTGTGAGGGATTACACTTTACAACAGGCAAATAACACTGAAGAGGTTTGTGTAAAAAGATTTACTGACTTTTTATAACTGATGAATTATAAAGTCCTATGATGTTTAGCTAATTTATTTTTTTATTTTCAGGAGCATATGTTACTGAATATAGTGATAGAACAGATGCTAAGGGACCGGGATCCTGAGCTTGGTGGTGCAGTGCAACTCATGGGTGTTTTGCGCATACTGCTTGATCCAGAAAGCATGTTAGCTTCCGTAAATAAGAGTGAAAAAGCAGACTTCCTAAACTTTTTCTACAAACATAGTATACAAACTTTAATAGGTAAGATGACCTTGACTTGCTGTGTGTCAACAGATTCATAATCAGTAAATTGTATGTAAGTTTAATAACAATATCTGGACTCAATGGAATAACAATTGTAATATTCTAGTTATTTTCCTTCAGCTATTTGGTACTTTATAGTATGTCTATTATTCAAATTGCTGACTTATTTGGTTGACATGAAAAATTGAGATATTTTGTTTAGTTTTGTTTTTTGTATGTATTTTTTATTTATTTTTCTAACACCTAATATGTTTCTAACTATTAGTAGTTAGATGGTAACAATGACTTAACTACAATGTAGACAGTTAATGGTTTTAAATTATGGGTTACATACTAATTACAGCACCCCTCCTAGAAAACACAATGGGCGAAAAGCCTCTAAAAGAAGACTATCATACTGTGCAACTTTTGGGGCTTGTGTTGGAACTACTTTCGTTCTGTGTAGAACATCACACATACCATATCAAAACATGCATCCTGAATAAGGTTGGTAACTTTTCATTTGTAATAATTTACCTTTTTGTGCCTCTATTGAAGTTTTTCTCATGCAACATGCAACAATTTGTAATTTAGGTACCTTTTTCTACATTTCTGCATTAAAATTTCTGTCATGTTAATTCTAGGATCTTCTTCGTCGTATATTGGTGCTGATGAGATCAACGCACACATTTTTGGTGCTCGGTGCACTAAGGTTTATGAGAAAAATAATTGCACTTAAGGATGAATACTATAATCGTTATATTATTAAGGGAAATCTTTTTGCGCCAGTAATTGACGCTTTTCTTAGAAATAATGGCAGGTGAGTGCAAGGAATATATTACATTAAAGATTGGCACATGTTAACAAACACTAAAAACTGTTAGGGCTTGTTTCACCACCAACATAAGTTCTGGATAGCTTTTACGACTTCATCATTTGACAGTTGTAATACGAAAAATATGTCTTATTATCTTCCAAGTTAGGTTCTAAGAACTTATCAGTCAGTGGTGAAACCGGCCCTTAGTTCATGCATTGGTTATTGAAATATGCTATTTGTTTTTTAGGTATAACTTACTTGACTCTGCTATATTAGAGTTATTTGACTTCATTAGACTGGAGGATATCAAATCACTTTGTTCTCATGTGGTGGAAAACTATGGAAAGATCCTAGATGATGTTGAATATGTACAGATTTTCAAGGCTTTAAAAATGCGGTACGATCAGCATCAAGACAAACTGAAGGAGAGGGATAGAGGTAAATAAATATTTTATTATCATTGAAATACGGGCTTCTAGCGGAATTACTGCTACTGGTCCACTGTGTGGAATAAAACTGCTATAATTTTTTTATTAACGCTCTGACCCCTAACAACTTTTGTGGCCAAATCGTCCTCTTCAAACACCCATTGCGTGAATTACTGCTTAAGGTCATCGTTTAAGTTCTCTCGACCACATTTAAATTCACGAAACCAATAAGTCATTGTTGCTAACGCAGGAGAAGACTGCCCGAAAGCAGCTTGTAATTTACAAGCTGCTTTTGGGCAGTCTGCTTGAGATTTCTTGAAGGTTAACTTTCGTTTATAATCATAGAAAATCATAGCACGATAAGCTTTCCGCGAGGCGTACATTGTTGCAAACAAAAGAAGAGTGACAGATAATCCTTAAACATAAATAAGAAAAAAACTACACATAGGTGGCCAGTGATTTTCACAAAGGAGGTTTGTGTTGAAATTTGTGTTGTCAATTCAAAATAGTTTCATGAAAGAAGAGGTTGTATTTATTGTGGCTATCAATTTTCGGAACAACCTAGGTAAATTCCTTCTTTCATAAAGTAAATAAAACTGTAAAATCTGACGATGAGGTTGCCGATGTTTTTGAAAATTTCTTGAGGTACCCTCCGAAACTACGAGTAATTTAAATTCCTGCCCAACCGTTGCTGCTGCCCACTTGGTGCTTTCAATTTTAAACATATTAATAGCAATGACATCCTTAAAGCTATCAAGACAATATTTATAAGAAAAAAATAAGATTTATTGGGCATATCAGCCAGTGTGATTCAATCAATAATTGTTGATGTAGCTCCTTATTTAGCTTTTACTTTTAATCAATGTGTAGTGTAGATGACGTACTTTTCCCGATCTCATGAAATATAGTAACTAAGTTCCGCTTTTTAAATCTGGGGACAAAAGGTGATCCCACTAACTTTAGGCTGATATCAATTATACCAGCATTTGGCAAAAATTTTGAAAAATATATATACTTCTAATTAGTAGATTATTTTACATTTAATCAAATTCTTCATAAAAATCAGTTCGGATTTTGTAAATTATTAAGATGCAGTTGATGATTAAGTGCTAAAATAACAGACTTGGCTTGACATGAGATCTAATAACTTTTTATAGCTGAAGAATAGCATTGCGAGGCTTTGACATTTTTGTACATTTTATGTTTTTGATGGTATTCATTATTCTATCCTAACTGTAGTATTTTACATTTAAATATATTGCTAAATGTAATACGGCCTCATAATGAAGTGTTTAATTTTAAGGTTTGGCCACGATACTCTAAGAAATTATATTGATATCTCGTATGAATTGGATATTGTAGTAACATATTTCTTTGACCCCATCCCTATTGTTTTCTCAATCAGTCAATTCTGTCAAAAGGCATGAGCTACGATGTTGGCCAACCCTACACATACATAGTTCATGCACACATTGACACGTGTACACACGTTAGTAGTACGTGGTAGTAGTAGGTTTCGCGCACGGTCGTATATGGAGTGTCAGGGGTTGTTTTTATAGAGGTGAATTGAGACTTTTCATCATCAAATGTGTGATGATATTGATCATTGCAGCTCATTGTTGTGGATGTTGCCACCCACTGCCATGGCTAAGATATCTACCAATATTTATGCACTGTGCGGAAGCAGTAGTCCGTTCACACCTCCGCACAAGCTGCAGGGGGCAAATACTATGGAAAGTAGACATAGAATACACACAGACATTTCCCATACATTGACTTGTCGTCATCCTCTGACAGTGCCATCTGTTAGGTAATTTTACGAAATCGTTCACTTCCAACCGGTAGGATCGAAGTATCGCGCCCTGTCGATTAGTTGCCCGAAATGTTCCGAAGCTGTACATATTAGTGATATTCTACTGAACTCGGTTTTGCATAAGGTTTTGTCTGCACAGGCATACCTGTCATGCATAACCTCTACTTGTGTGTCCTCTATTGAACTCGATTTGCATGACAGGCATGCTTGTGCAAGCATGCCTGTCATGCATAACCTAGCGTCTATGGCCTGCTTTGTACTTCTTCCCATAGTGATTTGCAGCGTAGGCGTAGCGGAGACTGTAATTCCTTTACTCCTCTGCACGAGATACAGGTGGAAAATACTAAATATCTTGTTATCTCGCTAGAGATTCTATAGTTTTCGCGGACGGGAAAACTGCCAAATTTTTATACTACCTTGAGGTAATTTTTCAATTCGATGACTCTTATCTGTACGAAATAAGAAGCAGCCCTTGACGTGTTCGGTTCTTCTCGTTACACGGTCTCCCGCCATAGGGTTTGTGAAATAGGTTTTGTGTCTTCTTTGACATTCACAAGTGCTTGCAAATAATAGAAGCGCTCATGGCCGCGCTTAACAGACTAATAGTATTCGTTCACGTTTGTTAGGCAATGTTCGGTCCGGTCAGGTGTCTGATGGGTGACTGTAAAGTAGCATAACTGCGCGTTTCGGTGTTTCGGAGGGCACGTTAAACCGTCGGTCCCGGCTGTTGTCTTCTGAAAACAGTCGTTTACCCAAGTCAGAGGCCTTATAAGCGGCTTGATAAACTCTGACACCATCTGATAATAAAGAGAGAGTTTTTATATTGTACTACCCTTACAGTAAGTGGCAGCGTAGGCGTAGCGGAGGCAGTAGTCCCATCACTCCTCCGCACGAGATACAGGCGAGAAGCGCGCGCGCCTGACGACGAGGAAGAGATGTGGTTCAACGATGACGACGAGTTGGAAGACGAAGCGCCGCTCGATGCAGCGCAAGCACACACACATGCGCACCCGCACGCGCACGCGCACCATGCGTTGGATGCTATTGGTGAGTAGCTAATATTTTGAAGACTATTTATGTTTTGTAAACTGTTTCTGTGGTCGGCCATGGCATGGCTAACTAATGTGTTACCATAAACATTAGGGCACCCAAATATAGTTTTCGCTAGTGTAGTGATCTAAAATTACATACAGTAGTGGACACATAATTAAAGACACTTAAGGGATATTAAGTATTCAGAGTTTTAGTTTACCTACCCTTATTATTAATTTTAATAAAATTGGATCTTTTAATACTATTTAAATTATTCTTATGGTTATCGTGAAATGAAATAAAGATAATTTTAAATTTTTATTAAATTAAACTTTATTGCAAGCAGTATGAACTAATACTGGCCAACTAATAAAAGACACAAATTAAGTAACGATAAAAAAATAATTTTGTAAATATTGAATCGAACTTGACTTCAAATAAAAAATAAAAAAACATTTATTTCAGGCAAGTTGCACCTATAATGTTAGTAACAATGTATCTTAAATGCTATGTTAGTAAAATTAACTGTTATTATAAATATAATTATTATAGGACAGCCGAGTGTCCTTCAAGAGATGGACGCATGTCCAATGTTGCATAATTGCACTATCCACGTCCAGCCTCTCGGCTACTGTCCGCAAGAGGCTATTGGAGCTGCCCCTCACACGATGGATCAAGGACGCAATGCGCTTTCTTATGAGAGCTGAAAAGCTGTCCACCTTCGCTTCAGCTAACATACCTGACGCACTGCAGTGACGACGCAGCCCCAAAAGCCCCTGAAGGCATTGTTATATTGGGTGCGAAAGACCCTGTATACTCTTTTGGTGTAATTCGTCCACAAGCTGCACGTGTACAAGGACTGGCAATACGTTTTGAAAAGCGTGATATTAACTTGTTTGGTACAACGTGCAAACTTGCGGGAAAGCATATTAGCCCTAATACACAGCACCCTACGTTCCCGTTCAATGTCTAGATCATCCTTGAGCGACTCGGTAACCCAGTGTCCCAGGTATTTAAAACTCTGCACAGCCCTAAGAGGAGCCCCATTTAGCCTCACGTAAGTTACTTTATAAGTCTTATTGCCAGCTTTAAAAATTAGCAGGTCACTTTTAGATGTGTTATACCTGAGACCAAGAGATTCGCAAAATCGCTCAGAGACACCTATCAGTTTTTTGAAAGCACTAACCGAAGGACACAGCAGCACCATGTCGTCAGCGTAACTTATATCATTGACAAAGGTACCGTCAATAGAACAGCCAACTCCAGCACTGCTGAGCTCCACATTCACGTCATTCATGTACAGATTAAAAAGGGTGGAAGAACTTATTCCACCTTGTCTCCCACCACATTCCAATCTATACATACCTGAGAGCTCTTCTGACCATTTCACAAAATTTTGTTGCTTTACATACCAGTATTTTAAAACCGATATATATTCACAGGTAAGGTCAGTATCCTTTTTTCAAAGAATATCATATTGAACAAAGTCAAAAGCTCGAGACAAGTCTAAGAACAGAGCATACACAGGTGTATTTCTAGAGGTATAGTACTGCACAGTCTGCTTGAAGCACAGGACAACGGATTCAGTGAACAGACCAGGGGTGCAATTGCGTAAGGTAATCGTATTCATTTGACAGTTCATATCGTATTCAATCGGCTGCAATTTGTATGGAATGACATACGTTATGACACAATATGAACTGTCAAAGGAATACGATCACTCTTACGCAATCGCCTAGCTGGTTTAAACGCAAACTGTGCATCATGTAGCTTGACATGCCTGCCCAACTGCTGATCAAGCAGCCTGTCCAGTACCTTGGAAACAATAGTTGCGAGTGAGATTAGTCGGTAATTAGACCTACCACTAGTATTGCCAGTTTTGTTTTTAGTAACAGGTATCACTCTTTAGTGATACTTTAGTCATTTATCATAGTCTGGTAAGTATCCATGACTCAAACAAAGGGACTAGGACTCGAGACAGGAGTTGACCTGCATATTGCAGATGTTCAATACTCAAATAATCATGTCCAGGAGATTTGCCTCGAGTCATCTTACTTAATGACAGATCTAACATTCTTTACTGAGATCATAACTGATTTCTCACCAGGAATGTTAAAACATGCGGTAGTGGAGTCATTTACAGTCACAGATGGACTTAAGGGTGACTGCACTCTAAAATGGTCTTTGAACATTTCAGCTATTAGAGAAGGTGAACCTTCTGCGGGATTAAGTGAACTTAATCCCTCAACACTCACAGGAATTGAAGATTTAAATTAAACTTTTTTGTATGCTTCCAAAAACTAGAGTAATCTTTGATAGAATGATGCGAAGCCAAGATGGCCAATTCAATTTGCTGTTTGTTGTTCTGACATCATTTTAACTTAAATTTAAAGGTACTTCTAGACTCACACATTTTCTTGTACACTACCCATTCCGTGGATTTCTATACAAATCCCAGTACTGAAACCACATACGAGCCTTTATAAATATTACATGTATTATAAAAACATAAAACCACGTTATTAATATTTTGTCGCATGTATTTTAGCAGCAATAACAACCCTACACCCGCCTGGGCATTGAAGTGATCATATTATTGCAGATTTCAATCTAAACCTGCTCCCATGCCTCTTTAAATGCCGTGTTAAGTTGTTGAAGTTACTAAAAAACAAAATTCTTCCAAACAAATCTGCCACACATAATCGCCGTCTAACCGTTGTTGCAGACACCTCTAGGCCCCTCTGCATCAAATACTTCAAAACAAATAACTTCTGATCCTTTGAAAGGGTATTTTTTAGCCAACGATGCTATTCTTGAGTCTTATCGCGAGGTCGTTATTCTCGTTCTAGGTTTCCTAAGCACATTTTCCATAATATTAAACTTCTTAAAATGCCGGATAGCGTTCATAAACATATCTTTAGTGATCTGCAATTTTCTGTACGATCAATCTTTGTCATAAAAAATCTGAATTATCTTCTTTGTAGAAGGATCGCAACTTTTCTTTTTCCCATACTACCTAGTTTCAAAAACCTTCAAGCAAGGTTAAAACTGAGCTAGTTTTTGCGTATCACGAACATTCGCGCCATAATGGAAAAATAAAAATGCTCCTTTTTATCTTATTTTAAATTTAGAACATGAAATACGCACTGTCTTTAATTAGCTGACCAGTGACAAATGTATTGAAAACGTGTGTTACATTTCAAAAAGAATTAAGATTAAGTAACAATTTGCTAATATGTCTTTTTTTGCTATTTTCATTTTAAAAATATGACGTCAGTGTACAAAAAAAAGACAATTAAAATGGAACTGATACCTTTCTTAGGTATCTAAATATCATTTATTTTGTTGTATGTGGTCAAAATCATGGGTGTCTTTAATTATGTGACCATCACTGTATTTAGATGTTGGCCCCATCTGTATTTGCAATCGAAATGTGTCAATCCATGTTGGACTTGCATAATGGAATGTAGCTTACCATATGTAAATTATAATTTAGGATTGACTGGCATGTTCTGTAATTTTGAATTCTAGTCCCAAAAAGATTAAAGTATCGAGAAATACAGCATAATATGTATACAGGTGTACACAAGCATGATTCATTGGTGTAGATGTCATATTGATTCAGACAGATTCGTATTGCGTTTTACAATTTGAGAGACTAATGAGCATAGGTAATGATTTGCTATTTACTCAACAATCATAGTAATAGACACAACAGAACTGCTTTAAATTCACCTATAATTTTCTGTTCTTCACAAGATATGACATGAAATGCCTTTTTCCAGGCAAAATAGTTGAAAAGAAAGTGTGCTCGAGTACGGAGAGCGTGAACGGCCCGAGTAGAGTCCTACTCAGCAGTACTACGAGCAAGCCCACGCACACCGACGTTCAGGTATCCTCGCCCAGATTACTCAATAAGGTAAACTTTTACTTCCCTCACGTCTTCTAATGCTTCGGGGGTCGTCGTTTCTGATACTTGAAGTATGTTCTTGAGATACATTTTTGATGGCAACTTGGTATCCTGCAAAAGTTGTTACATATTTTTTGTATCTATAAATGTATAGAGAGTCACTTTATCTGCCTACTTCTTAGATCTTTTTCTATAAATAATAAAATTAGATAGCACTTTGATCTTTGTAGTGAGTGATCATTTAAAATATGTAAAATTTAGTCTTTTTTATCTCTCTTCACGAGTACCAGTGAAGGATCATTGGACTGATAGATTCACCTAGTGTTGTAGAATGTTTCTTTCCTCCATAACTGCAATTTTCTTTAGCATTTCTTGATTTTCATCGGTATCAAATAATAAGAATGAACATTTGTACTATTTACAGAACATTAATTCAAAATTTGAGAGATTGGTTTGTATTGATAAAATGTTTTGTTATGAATTTTGGATATTTATTACTACAATCTTGAGAACATACTTATTGTCCACTTATTCATATAGGGCTGGTGATTGGTGTATTATAAAATATATGTGTATGAATATTGTTACTATTTATTTATGTATTCAACGGGATA
Source organism: Chrysoteuchia culmella (assembly GCA_910589605.1). Taxonomy (NCBI): domain Eukaryota; kingdom Metazoa; phylum Arthropoda; class Insecta; order Lepidoptera; family Crambidae; genus Chrysoteuchia; species Chrysoteuchia culmella. The sequence continues at coordinate 9,894,839 of OU342661.1, read as the reverse complement.
AGTGGACTAAAATTATTGAAGAGATTGATCATTAGCTCAGTTGAAATTAACCTTAAAATACAGCCACATGTACTCATAACAAATAGTAATGAATTTTATTCATACAAATGTTTTCATTCAATATCATTTTTGAATAATGCAAAAGTGTTGCCAGAATTCTAGCAATAAAACTTATACGGAGATAAGAAAGTTCTTGAAATGATCAGTAATATAAGAGGCAGCTCCCTTAAATTGTTTAATGGCACGCACAAATTCATAATGTATTTTGGTTTGATTTAACGGGTAACCAAATCATTTATTTGTTGCATGAAATTTTATAATCATCTTAATTATGTTAATATATTCAAGGGTGGACCTACATATGTTCATTTGTCTGTACCTTATCTCGGTTTCGTATTAGCGCCGTGATTAAACTCTGGATGCAAAGCTCGTCAAGCAAGGATCGCGCGTTAATTTCCTTTGAACGGGGCGAAAAACTGACTCGTGGTTGATCGGACGGAGAGTACCTGTATCCGTATCGAGACTCCCGACGTACCGTACCGTACCGAACGGGATTTCTAACTACCTATTTTGAGCGCGACGCTGTTGATACGAATCGGAGGTACGGTACGGACTACGGATAAAAGAACATAGCCAGACACCCTAAAATGAAGCATTCTTTTGATGTATGATTGGTAGCTTTTATAAATCAATTATAAAAATCAAGATTGAAGTAAGGCTAAGTACATGAAGACATGATCGCGTCGAACGTTTTATGGTGTGGTTCAGTAAACAGCACGTACGGCTTTACATTTGCAGTACGAAAACCGCCGCTATTACGAGCGACTTACGGGCGCTTTCAATGTGAAAGTGTAAAGCCGCACGTCCTTCCAATAGGCTTGTGTCCATTAAGAATAAATATAATGGATAGGGGTTTATAATGATTAATTATATTATGGAGAAAATAACAAACAATTTTAATTATTAAAAGCGTTAAAGATTAATAATATTTAAAAAAAAAAAAATTTCGGAAAATGAAACCTTTAGTCACGTGACAGTGAACACCAATCAGAAAGCGTTACGTCACGCCGTGCGAAACTCCAATCTTGTCTTTGACGTTTCGAGTATCACTACCGGTTCTTGATAAAATTTTGGTTTTTAACAATTAATATCAAGTTGATACAGTTTTTGCTAATTAAAGAAAAATTGTTTCTTTTGTATAGCGGACCCAGATTATAGTGAAAATCAAAAAGTGGAGATTTTAAGTGTGCCATTCAATATTGAGTATGTTGAGAATTTGATTAATAATAAACTATTAAACTTTTGGAAAATTAATGTATAAGTACCCATTGTTATATCAAAGTGTGGAACTATAACATATTTGAAATAAAAAAAAAACAATCTTAAAGTTTTCCTTAGTTTTATTTTATTAAAGAATCTTGCAAATTAATTAATGCACATGCTATGATTATTATCTCGTCAAGAATTTTTACAAATTTAAAAGTAATACATGCATGTGGTGGTAGAAAATAGGGATTCTACAAAACACATCTAGTTTGCTCGAATTAAGTAATAGATTGTATTGTGTGAAATACTTACATCAAAATGATCTTCACAAAAATACATTCTTGAACCTGTTGATAAAGTATGAGCATCATCTCTTCTTGCAAGTTTTAGCCACTTTTTCCGTATTTCTCCATTGTTTGGAACATATATAAATAACTTGTTTGGCGTTTTTATAGTCGTGCTATCACACTGGGGCACTATACAGTACTTATAATATGAGAAATTCATTTTTAAACGATAAAAACTAGCTATAACGTACGAAGACACGATCGCACGATCACTTTGGTTTGTTTCGCACGGCGTGACGTCATTCAAGACGCCATGGCAGTCTTGTGCGTTTTGGAACCAAATTGAAATTGGTTTTTTTAAACGCGAAATTTATAATGTAAACGCTCGATTAAAAATAAATAAACCTTTTTTTTCGATAAAATGCCTAATAAGCTAAAATATTAAGCAGTTATTGAAATTTTGTCAACTAGCCTATTGCAGCTGTTTGTTTGTCAGTCTGAAAAACATATAATTTTAGATAAATTTGATAAGTAACAGTAACTATAATATCACTTGAAACTTAAGTATGGGAAACTTATGGGATTTTATACATACTGATTACTGAGATAGTTCCAAAACAATATCGTTAATTTTTCTTTCTTGCTGGGAATGAGTTTGATATTAAAGATAATGCACACTGCAATAAAACAATAGCATAATTATAACGCGGTCCCTAGAGACAATCAATTATAATTTGCGCATTGTTAGAAATTGCCAATGAATTGCAAAATATTATTGTAGTCCTAGGGCAGCCTTGGTTTAATTAAATAAAAAAAGGAGTTACTTTATGTCTCATACCAAATGCTGAGCATATTAAATATATAATGCTTTTGGAACTGCACTTTACCCATTTTTTTTGTTATCTGTAGCTGTCAAGTACATTCAGGGTCATACTGTCAAATTAATTGTTTATTTAAAATTATAAATAAACCCCTGTAGCATGAAGTTTTGTCTACATTAAGGGTGGATTGCACGATCTAACTGTGAAACAATGTAAAGGATTTGGTAGCTTTAGATCAAAATTCACAATGGGTCAAAACTTTTCACTGCCATAATGCTATGTTTGCAGGTGTACTTCAATACCACCAGATGCCTTATATAAGAAAATATCTTAAAATCTTCAATACTTAAGCTGGAATTTTGTTCACTAGACGCATCTATTACGCGGGAATATGTCTCCAAATATCTGACACTGACAGTACTTTGTTATACTTTAAAAAAAAAACCGTGTGACCGTAACGCAAACTACACATATAACGTATTCCAGGGTCTGGTGGACTACGACGGCGATTCAGACGAAGAGGAAGACGCCACAGGCAGCACGGCGGAAGAGCGCGACGCGAAGCGGCCCCGCCTGGCGTAGTGCTGACCTTTCAAGGAATATAACCCAGGCCTCGCGACTGTCGCGGCTCGCCCAGTGAACCAAGTAACGTAGCAAGGCCACCCGACTTTAGCTCGGAACTGTCGAAAGATGGGTAGGTCCGAATCAGGACTTTCAGGAACTCGCTAGGTGAAGCTATTGGTTAGGGGTCGGTTTCAATAACCTATCCTCAGCAAGGGATAGGCTTACTAGAGCTTTGTTGCCGGGATATTTTTGTTAATTAGACCAAAATAACAGCGGTTGCCAAGTAAGGTATCCAAAATAGGCCTATCTCTTACTACGGATAGTGAGACTGGCAGTAAATCGAGTGATTAGCATCCGTTTTATCTCGGCCTCGCATCTGTCGCGTTTGCTCGCTATATTTTGCTCGGAGTTGTTGTAAATAGGATCACGTGACATTTACATATTATTAGATGCCGCTAGTTTTTAATGATATATCAATTTGTTTCACGAATTAGTAATCTATCCCTAGTAAGAGATTGGTCTGCTGAAGATTTGTTGCGTCACTAAGTGACAAAGAGGCTACTGCAGTGACGTCGCTTAGTTTTGAATATGAAAAAAAATGTTAACCCACGTTGCTAGAGGGGTTATTTGTGTAAAGACAGTTATCACTGTAATAACTGAACCCTTAGAATGAGTTTGGCAAACTAGAATTGTTTTAAAAAACTATCGCTTTTTCTCATGAGTAGAGCATCCGATAGGTATCGAAAACGTTGACAGTAAATGTCAACTCGTACTAAGGGTACTGATCCGTAATATATGTATCACTTACTGGGGAAAGGTTATTGGGAACAATACTAAATTGTGCCATTGATTCACTCAGTAAAGCTTAAAGACTAGCAACATCTTGAGAATATATTAACAAAACTTATTTGAGTCGGAAATAGGCATAATGTGGGAATTGGTAGAGTTTGTAGTACAGCGATTCTTATAGTTATAATATTATTATTATGAACATCTAATTTATAAACCTCGTATTTAGGAAATGGCATCGGTTGCCCTCAAAATAAATCGTGACGAACTTCAGGGGAACTTCAGGGGCTATCGCGTAAAAAATATGGATATAGACATGGGCTTCATTTCATTTTGACAGTTAAATAACCGTAAAAGGTAATTTTATGAGCTTCAACTGTCAAATGAAACCCATATCCATATTTTTTACGCGGTAGGGTGCAGGTCACTGTGTGTTTCATGTGAAATAGAATTCAACGACTACGGGCGAGCCTTAAATTCTAAGCTTGAGTGTATTTTTTACTCTGTTAAAAACAACATAAACTAAATACACACATAAACTCAAAATTTTATACTAAATACATGGTTTTTATTTTATGCACCATTCTTTTTACAAACAAATAGTGCATAACAACTAACAATATTTTTTATTATCAGTATCATATTAGTTTTTTTTATAACAGCCACTCAAAAACTTTTTTTTAAAATATTAGTTGCTTATTACTGTCGTTTCGTTTGTTCACATTGCGTGGCCACGATAATGTTACATAATGTGATTGTTATATACGAATCATTATTTAATTTATAATTTATAATAATTATTATTTGTTCATCTTTAAAAAAATATGGTCTGCAATACAGCTTTCGGACCTACCCATCTCAGTGTAGTTTTTGTAGTGAGTGAATTAAACCTAAAAAAAAAAAAAAATTATAACGATTGCAAGTAGAAAATCTACTTGATAAATGTTCAGCACATTATTTCAGAGTAATCACAAGCATTACATAGTTTGTAAAAAAACTGCAAAGGTCGTTTTTTTATCATATTTACCTTCAAAGGCCCAATTAATATTTTCAATTTGTAAAATATTTAAAAAGAATCTGCTCAACTACAAAATCGACTCGAGATATCGCCGATACCGCGCACGTCGCCAGAAGACTAGCTAAAGAATTCCCTTTTTTATCTAAATCAATCTCTTGCTCTAACATTTCACATAATTTCAATTCACTACCTTCCTTTAAAGAAACACATACTTCCTGAAATAGACGTAACTTCGTGTTTTTATGAGCTCATGAACGAGCACAAACCGGTTAAAATACTGGTAAGACTGCGTCGCTATGAGACTGCACAGTTATGCTTGGTTGACAAGATGCGAGATTCCACGCAAGCTTGCCGCCTTCTGGAACGACAAATGAAGCGATCGTTTTCATTGTGTTCGCACGCAGGCGAGCTTTCGGGAACCATCTACACTATGCGAGTTCAAGAACGAGAAGCATTTCTCGTGCGCGAACTCGCATTGTGTCGACCAATCTTATAGCTGTGAGTTATTAGCTGTTTTAATTGGGAACTTCATTCTCAATTTCCTATTAGTATTTTAACCCATTTATAGCTTTTCTTTAGCGACGTGCACGATTAACGGACTCAATGACTTTGTGATTAGGACGTGATAATATTTATTTGAATATATGAAAACCAAATTGATGCGTTAAGCGCAGTAGGTGTATCGAAAGGAAAAGAAGTGATTTTTCAGTTCCTGAGAATAAATTTAGTTTAAATGAGTGTTATTTTTGTAATATTATTGGCGAGCACGTAATTTCAACTGATAATATATTACTGTTGTTTGGTGTTTATTATGGGTTTACTGACATGAGGTTTGCTAGAGACTGGTTGGAAATGATTAGTCTGATTCGTATAGCGTCCCTAGTGGTTTTAAACTGTTTTGTAATAAAAATAATGGATGCGCTCACTATTCTGTCTATAGCGACCTACTCTATAGTTGGTAAACTCATAATAAAGCTACTGTAATGTGTGATTATGACACTAAAAACAGAGTATAAGTATACATCATTAGCGCGCGCGCGTGTGTAGCATAATATGCTAATATTATTACGATTTGTTCAATGGTTATAGTGTGAATAGTTTCTGTAACTTTGACGAGTTGGGTAGCCTTGGTTTAGTGCTAATGTCTCATCCGGAGGAGCGTCATTTTGTCGATGTTTCGTCTCGTTAGTTGTGTAACCGTGAATATAAATATTAAATTAATGAATTTTATCGGCACGAGAAAAATTTGAAGTCGATCAAATCTGGCTTCTTTATTAATGTTCTTCGCCTTATGAAATATTTTATTTACCACCATATATTTATGCTCACTCACTTAGGTGGCAAATAATTACTTCAATCTTTTGTTTATTCCGAATTCGTTTTATCAATCGATATTTCTCAGTTTACTTATCTAATAAAGCAACTTGTCGCAATATGATTGTGTCAACTGTAGATTTTGAAATTGTTTAAAAAGCTTTTGAAAGCTGCCACGAGCTTTTTAAATAATTTGAATTCTTAGAACAATTATAAATTTTTCAATGCATATTTTGTAATAAAGTAAATATCAAAATTGCAAAAATGAAATTGGGATCTAATCTCACTTGGCACAATTGATAGTTATTATTATGTTTTATTTAAAGCCTCTAGGCAGTGCCCCTAGTTGGGTTATGTCCATATTTTATGTAAATAATATATTGAAGTGTAGACGAATGTCCGACTTCATACTAAGTTAGCGTATGAATTATTTCATACATTAGTGTAATTATGTTAAACGGCATCAGAATGTAGAAGATTGGTAACAATGTGTATTTAATGAGGATTAAAATAATTTAACGATTAGGTTACTTTTCCGTGGAGTGTAATCACAAAAGTACAAAGATAGCTAAAATGGGAATCATACTAATAAATATGTAGGAGAATATCACCATCAAAGCGAAGGAAGTAACAAAATATACGTATACATATTTGAAAAAGTTATTTTTCTTACTCGAGACCAATTTTTATGTTCCAATATAAACTGTGCTGTGGACTAACTACTCATTAGTGTTATTTGTATCGGGATATATACAGTCATAGCAAAATGGCGGGATTCTAATGGACACAAAATTAAATGTAAGCCGATTTTATAAAAGTTAAAAGTTATTTAATTGCGATATTCAAATACTTAATCAGAATCATAACTTCAAATGATTAGAAAATGTGCACTAGTGGCTAATATTCAATAGGTAACATTCATGATCTTTTAATTTTTGCTTTTTGCCAGAAGGAACAACAAGTGAATTCCCATCTGAGAATTCACTTGTGGCCGAATTTTTTCCAATATTTTTGTATTTAAAATTGATCATAAGTTAACATTCAGTTTATAGTCCGCCACTATTATTTTTAGTATATTTGTGGATTTTTCAAATTAAGTATAGTTGTTTTTATCAGGTTAGTGGAATTGAGCTTTTTATGCGTACCGATTGTTGGGCCTTTTCTGAGATTAAAGTAACTGATTGGTTTGCTAAACTCCAATAAATAAAATAGATGAAAAGGAATTAAACATTAGAAACAAATTATACGAACCGATATTGTGCGCACTTTAGATAATCCATATTCAATTAATATTTTATTAAGTTACGGCATAAAAATGGAATGATTACTAATAAGTTGTTAGTGATTTTTCGGTTAGTTTAATCTCAGATACAACAAGATCCCTTGCTTTTATTTGCGTATATTTACAATAGTTTCATGATTTGAAAGTTATGTAGAAGTAAAAATAAGTCTGTGAAATATTTTGGATTTCAAAATCAAAGTAAATGCAAAACCATATTTATTTAAAATCTTTCCATTGGAAAATCTTTGTATTATTTTACTTAGCCTGTCAAGAAGCCAAATAGGTTCCAAACAGCAATCGGCTTGGCTAAGCATCGAATCTGAATTATAGCAAATTTTATACATGTATAAATAAATAACCTAGTCCAAATAAGTTTTTATTGTATTCTCGATTTATAGATTGAGATGGCATAAAATATAACAGTAAAAATCGAGCCCATTCTCGGTCGGTTTTATTATACCGGGTAGAAAAAAAAGACGGTAGCTGGAGGGAAACTACCCTAAACATTGATGTATGCAAATTTTACTCAAAGGTATTCCAGATAGTGACTCAAGCAGTGATCTATACTTAAGAACGGTTAGAAAGGGACGGCGTCTCTTTCTAACTGTACTCAACTGCTTGAGCCACGTTCTAGAATACGGGCCTAAGTTTCTTAACCTAAATTGATATTTGTACTTAAGACTATCAATTGATACCATAAAACTGCAGGATGTAATTTTTTCATTTAAGCCGGTTCGATTCCCGGTACCGGTAAGTGACTTATCAAAAATCTTTGATGAGTCACTTACCGGTTTAAAATAAAGTAATGTTTCCTTTGAGTCAAATGTGCTTACATCAATAGTTAGGGTACTTTCCATCCAGGAGCCGTCTTTTTTTCCATCCTGTATATGTATCAAGCTGCGTTAAGGAAATCACTCTTATTACGTATTCCATGAGGACGGGCTCAAGGTTTACGTATTAAGCTTAGTGCCAACGTACAGTCAACTGTTTTAATTATTTACGCAACTATTTCTTTCAGAATAAAATAAAGTATCATTAAACAATAAAATAATCATGTAAATTTTAGCCTGACGTGTAGTTATGATTTGATCTTGATGCTTGGCCAAAATGAGGAAGCTGGTATAGGTCAGTTACCGAAAGCTGGCGCGTTATCAGTACTCATACTAATACCATTTCAAAAAACGAATAGACAAAAAAAAGTTCACTCTATAGTAGCAAAATCAAAAAAATAACTGTCTCCTTCATACTGGTAAGCTTGACCGCGCGCTTATTTACAGACACTACGTGTAAATGTGTTGAACGTGCCAGCTTCAGTTAACCGAACTGTACACAAGTCCACTTCTTTTGAGCACCACACTCCTTATAATTGCCATTGTTTATGCCACGACGCTAATGTCACCAATACCTGTCAAACATATTGTCCACTTACCCCGGGTTTCACTAATTTACTAACGGATTGTTTTGGCTACGGACAATTATATTTTGACATATTTTCCATAGCAAAATGACGAATTTAACTCTCCGTAGCCAAAAACAATCCGTTAGTTATAGAAACCCTGGGTTAAAGGCGGGTCTGCAGCTCTTAAAAGTAACAAAAGAGACTAACAAACACTTGTACCAAAAGTCGGGTATGCTGCAAAGCTATTTTGTGGTTTCTAACACCTATAGTCTATCCAACAATTTATTTAACTTTTGACAGCTAGAGTTCCAGTGATTTCCTAATGTGTTACTGACTCGATTTTATATTACAGTCGACTTTAATAATTTAATTTCCTGATAGACTAATCCTGTCATAAGATTGTTTTGCGGTTACGCATTAGAAAGCAGATTTAACTTATTCCTATGCTCCCTAGTCTAAACGTTTGCTTTCGATTCATTATAATATAAATATTCATTTGGTTGTTTAATTTTTGATGTACAAATCACACTATATATATATAGATACCCTAGTTACCTTATTGGTGTTTAGGATTGTAACACCATTGGCTTCACTAAATAACAAATTAATCATAATCAGTAGATTTTACACTCGATTTACCACATCCCTAAAATTACTTATCCTTGTAATAAGGAGGTTATGCTTAATAAAAATTATTTCTTTGTTTGATTAAAGAATACCTAGTCGCTAGTACCAAGTAATAAAGTGAACTGTCAAAAGTAAAATATATGGTTGGAAAGACTATAACAAAAAAAAATGGCCACGGGTCATAGCGTTTTTTAGATTTTACCGTACAATTTCTTTATACAACAAAATATATTTACTTGACATTGGCAAAATTCGTGAATTTCATCGCGAGCAGGCCATTAATTAAGAAAGAAGAACAACACACATTTAACCAAATATGGGCGTGGCCTAATTATGCAAAAATTAAGTCACGACCATGCACAGGCTTGCACAGCAGACCCGGGTAAATTACGACTACGAACGTTCCTTCTTTGGAATAGTTTATTTTTTTCTTTCTATTATTTTGTAGCTTGGTCTGAATATGAGGCATGGTGACTGACTCTTGCATACTGTGGTGTTTAAAAGACATAATATTTCAAACAAAGTCCAATTTTGTTGAAAGTTGAGAAACACTGTTATATATCTGGATCTCGAAAATTTACTGTGATTTCTAGGTTGCGATTGTGTTGGAAATTAAATAAGTAGTTATTATAAAAAAAGTGCATGCAAAGATTTAATTTTGATAAACCTAGAACTTGAAACTGTGACTCGCACAACGTCATAATAACCATTTTAACGATTTTATTTCTCGGGATCCAGATATTTTGTCAGGTTTTTTGTGATATAACGTGATATGGGACTACAATTTTATAAAGAAAATCGACTTTAAATGTGTTGCTAAAAAATCCGTTGAATGCAGTTTATATAGTGGTTTCGTTCAAATCTACCTTCCATTGCCATAGTAGTCATATCACAACATTTACAACCAACCAAACGTGAAAGAGTAGTTCATTTAGTCCTGTGGTAAATATTGTTAGTGTACAATCGCTCAAGTTCCCCTTTCTCTACTGGCCGCGCAAAATCCCTTGAATGACTATCAAAGGTTGACGATGTGAGCCTATACTATTGTCCAAATTATCGACTCGTCGACTGGGAACTTCCACGACTGTACCTTGGTTGCACTAGTCGAGTAGTAAATGTTTAGTAGAAGTCAATTGCTAGCTGTGCATTCGAGAGCACCAAAGGTATTTTAAAATACAACTAAACAAGATAGCAATTGCACTCTGAACCATCCTTACTAGACTTGCTACTCTATTATAACATTGCAGTTATGTTCTATTGCTTACTTTTGGCTTTATTTTTATTTTTATAGAACTTTTCAGTTGACTGCATTGAAGAAAGTCTTGACTGAGAAGTTTTCAAAAACAACAGTATTACATTTTCTATACTTTCAACAAACAAAACTAGATACTTATGAATGTAGCTTATCAACTTTACAGAAGTTATATGTATGTGATAAACGTATCTGATTAAGAGCCATTTTATTTTACTGTTAAATCTAGTTTATCTGACGTATTATGTAAATATATATTTTAGTTTTTTTATCATATACTTAATTTGGTGATCATTTAGTTTCAGAACGTTTTGTTTTCCGCGATCACTGTCGTCAGAAAAAATCGCACGGCAACTTTTATTGGGCTAAACATTTTACTTATTTATACTTAGCTATGCATTTACATAATAGATTTTTTAATATGCAGATGAGGTATAACCATGGTATGCTTTCCTTTGCATTTCTCTTCAAAAGTTGATAACCTAAATCGACACCTCTGCAGTGCCTAAGGTTTTAGGCGCCCGGTGCGAAATTGTACCCCCCACCCATTGGTAAATATCAATGGCCGCCCTGTTATCCGTATCGCGGTTCATTAAAAAAAAAAAAACAGCAACGGTTATAGCAAAATCCTAATACTTTGAAAGTACTGTTTTTCTCCAAACTGCCGGGCAGATTTTGATGACAGTTCAGGTCGGTCATTGCTGCGCCTGGGCACCGCCGGCACCACCCTAGTTTTGGCACTGACACCTCTGATAATAGGAAGGGGTAAACAGTGCATAAACAATTAATTATTATTCACATAATATTATTTATTTGATTTCATACAATTATAATGTCTTGAAAGTTGTAAATCGCGACACACATGCACGATTGTCTGATCATTAGATTTATCACGCATGAACGGGGAATACGAGTGCATGTTATTTAGACACAATCAAACTCACCAAAAAATCTAAAATATTTAACAACCTCATAAATTAATGATCTGCTGTAACAACTCTGAAAACATATCACTTCTATTGTGTATCTGAAAAAACTTGATCTCTGACTAAGATATTATGTACAACTTTACAAACTAGATAGCACTCGCAATGAATGTAATTTTAATGATGGTCACATAACACAAAGCGCATTGGACGTTTTATATTTTACTTTAAACATAAAACATACACACGAGCATTCACAAATGAGCATGCACAGTACTGCGAGGCAACTTTATATTACATACGTGGAATGAACTTGACAGAATATATTGTAAATATAATATAATAACATTTTATGTAATAATTTTATTTTGAATCTGCCAACATCCACGTGTATAATAGCATCGAGCTGTCAATTAGATTTATACGATTCTTATATTCCTTGAAATAACTTCCCCGTTATTGAAATACGAAGTTCTAGGTGAAAGTAGACTGTAATGATGACTATTTTTTATCTGTCTAGGTGGATGACCATCGTAAACTAATTTATACACAGATTAAAATTAAAATAGATTAACCTATTGGCAAAGTTGTGTAAAATAAATAAGCTTACTATAATTCTATTATTATGATGTCACTAGTTAAGTAAGCAATATAAAATATAAGATACGAAAGTAACTCCTATCTTTTATTTACTTTACTCCATATGACCTTCGCAATCAGTTATAAAATCTATTGGGCTGTTTCACAAAGTCCGATTAACTTTAAAATAATTTCATACAAATTCTCATCTAGTGTTTAATCAAAGAAACCAGAAAATAGTGCCTAGTAAAATAATGTGAAACAGGCACTTTCTTCAATTCGATTATTAACTACAAGTGAATAAAAACAGTAGATGTATCACACGATATAATGACTACTAGAGTTAAAAGAAGTTAAAATAAGAGGTCACGTTAATGGCTTGTATCGACCACTTCAGTCTTTAGTTTAGAGGCTAGAGCTCTTCGGAGCTGCATGGCATCCGGAGTAGGGGGCGGCGGGGTGCCGGCCAGAGCTGCTTGTGCCACGCGGGCTGAGCGAGGTCTAGCCACTTGTTTGTATGAACCTTCGCCACCTAGAATATGACATTCACGAATAAGTTCTGGATAGCTTATCTGGCGGATAATATAGTTTTCATAATATTACAACTGTCAAATTATCTGCCAGATAACCAATCCAAAACTCTATCGGCGGTGAAACCGGACTAAAAACCGTACTACTGGAACTAAAGGTTATGTTATGCATATGTATCTGTGTTATGTAAGAAAGAACTATTCAGTAATCTGTGGTTATCCGAAATTAAGTAGTTAATCAGAAGCAGTGGTGTCATTTCTCTCATCAACATTTGTAATGTAAACATCTGACCTCCAGCTTCGTCATTGGCTTCAGCAGCACCCAGCCGTTTCTCGCGAACTTGTTTTTTTAAAGCCAATAGCTTATCGCGCTGCTGTTTTAAATATTCTTGACGCGCTCGTACTTCTTCCTCGCTTACCTTTAAATGAGAAAAATCGTTTGTCATATCCCTAACTTGGAAAATGATAGGTTCCCTATAAATATTTTAAGCAAAGTTAGTTCCACAACAGTAGTTCAATTCATTGTTTCTGAAAGGACTACAAAAGACAGAAATAGGGACACCACAAATTGTAGACGTGGCAGTGAATGAAGTGGCAGGGTTGAGAATATAATTATAATCAACTGTTATTTGACTTGAGCATTAAATTATAATCAATTGTTATTTATTTATTTATTTGACTTTAGCATATGGATGGTTGAAAATGCTGGGTTTTGCTAGGAATGCGGCACGTACAATTGGGTGGGCTTTCAATACTTGCCAACCTGTGGGCCTACCATGAGTTTTCCGCTACGTTTACTGTACAGTAAACGGGAGACATTTTGTATGCGGATCTGAACAGCGCCTCTAGTGGGCAGTAGCAGAACTACAGATTCTCATACAAAATGTCTCCCCGTTTACTGTACTTTACCGTGTACAGTAAACCGAAAGAAAAGCTCATGGTAGGCCCTCTGGTCCAACCATATCCTCGAAAGTCGAATTTCAATTGAATAATTATATAGTTACGTCGTTGACACTTCGGCGGTTTGCCGTCGTGAACTCATGATCATTCATAACCCTTATTTAACATGCATATATTATGACGTAATTCTATATAAAATGTGTGAATAACATTCTCGTACTTCCACTTTCCTTGGCGGATGTATCGGCAATTCGATGGCGACTGGTGACTCTTCCTTTGGCGTGATAATTTCAGCCTGTGGTTTCTCTTCTTTTTTCTCAAAACTATGAAGTTTTGAAAGAAGAGTTTTTTTCTCTGCTACCACCTCTTCGTGCGCCACTGGAACACTGATTACGTCATCGCTTTCTTTCTCTATTTCATCTAATTGCAACCTGAAATCGATATTGTCATCTGTGCAATTATTTATGCCGAATACGGATTTATCTTAATTTTATTTCCTGGATTGAACCTTACAGTAACTACGCTAATGTTATGGTGTGCACAAGCAAAAAAAAAACAATTTGTGTCCAATTTTGTGTTACCCTTTAATAAATTAGGAAACTAATGCCATTAGGTAGGTAGGACCTACTTACTTTTTTATTTCAGTCATTACGTCATCGTTGTCAGGCCATCCCTCTTCAGTTTCGTCGCTACGTGGTGAATCAATATCTGGTTCAGCAGAAAACAGGTTTGGCATCGTTCCGTAACGCCTCTCGATCAATTCCAGTGCCTGCAAGTGCAACAATCTTTTAGTTGCATGTAACATGTTCATTACCATAGCATTGTAATGGATAATGACGACCTGTTTGGCGCAGGGGTACTAAACCCACCTTCTGCGCCAGAGGTCGCCAGACGACCCACTATGACACTAACACACCTGAAATATGTATGTATTTACAAAAAAAAGTACCTATGCTTATCCAAGTAGTAGTAGTAACAAACAAGTTAACACAAGTTCTTCATGAAACTTAACGTGGGCTTGATAATTGGTGTGATTGTATATTGGTACGTTCTCCGTAATACTTTATACAAGGGTAGGCAAACCTTTATGCATCAACGTGCCATCTTTTTTTAAAGAAATGTTTGATGAGGTCGTTGATGTGAGGTCAAAGAATTTTAACTTGTACCTACCTACTTACTTCACCCTTTTTTCTTAGTGCATAATAAATTTCGTTTTCGGTGACGTGCCCAAAATATTGCGTCGCGTGCCATATGGCACGCAAGTTAATAAAATACCGCAAATATCCCCAATAGCAGAAATCACACAATTCTGCTATTCCTCTTCTGATGGCTGTGCTTCTTTAGTCACAGAAGACAATTACAGTCAGCATCATAAAGATAATATCTTTTACTTTTTAACCTCATATGAGGTTAAAAAGTGGTCAAATACATGCTACGAGCAAAGGTTCAATTCTATCTTGCATTTAAAGTTATCTTAATATTGTACACAACCAACTAGCCTTAAATTTCTTCAGATCATAAGTCTCCAATTACTTGGCGCCGATTGCCGATGGTACAAGTAGCATGCATTGTGACCTTCAAAAATCTATTTGTTTCAAAATACTGAGTTCCAAACAAAAGACACGTCAATTATGTCATGTACGAAATGAAAAGGATGGTTAGAGAAAATAAGCTATAGAAAATACCTAAAAGAACCGTAATACCCCTAATTAGAGTTGACACTCCTTTACTACCAAGATATTTTCGATAACTTTGAGTGCCTAGATACAATTTATTAGTTACTTACTCTCGAATATATAATTGGTCATCTTAACACATTACATAACTTATGAGTTGTGTTTTTTAGATAATATTGAGAACTCAGAACAGTACAACAATAATAAAATAATCTACCAGCGTATATAAAATAGAATTTGTGTCCCCTTTATAATTTTGATCGGTCTTCACACTATGATCCTTATAAAGCTGATTGTACCCACGTCACCCATGATACGCCCCCTTTGGCCCCTCTCAAAGGGGCGTGTCTATTCTTGGTTAACACTGAGCCATGTTTGAAATCTCGTAACCTGCAACTGCAGCTCCACGTTTTTGTGCGTCATCATTTTGACGAACATCTCGTAGTCATTCGCTGCCCAAATCTGCTCAAAAAGTCTTTGATGGAAGTGCGCTGGAAGGCCAGCGAGATCACGAGCTGACAGGCGGCAGGCAGCCTCGAATTGGTCAGCTGTGATGCCGATGTCATCCATAAACGAGCCTAACATCACGTCCACCTGTAAATATAGAGACAGGGTAAATCTGGAAGTTACACAAATGCATGACGAAAGAATAAGTCGGGCCTTAAGTAAGTATTTAATTTTCAACTTTTCAGTCGCTTCCATGTTCAATAAAGACACATTCGTTACTGAGTGGCGAGAACACCGATCTTTGGCACCTGTGAAGTCGCGGGTTCGAATCCCGATCGATAAGTAATTCAAAATAATTTAACGAACACTCGAACTTTTTTATCGGCCAGGGATAAAGGGGCTTATCATCAAAGGGGTAAAATTAAAATTTAGTTTCGTACCAGGTTACGATATTCAACGTGGATCTCCTTGTACTCTGGACTATCCAGCACTTCACCATTATCTGATGGTTCAAAATCTGGAACAATTTTGTTTATAGTTTAACTGGACGTTGAATGAAATGAGGTAGTCCCACTTACTTTGCACCCTATTATAGTAGACATACATATATACAGGATGGAAAAAAAGACGGTCATTGGAGGGAAAGTGCCCTAAATATTGTATTAAGTTTAAAGATTCAATTTAGCTTAAGTAACTTAATGTCTTAAATTAAAGACAAAGCCAGGAAAGGTAAAAGATTAGATAGTTCAATACAATATTCTACTCTTACTCTACTCACACTAACTAAAATAAAAATGAAGTACACTTCAACTTACTTAGTAGCTCGAAATATTAACCATATGCAGCAACACACTGATTTTAATTATTATCTAGGTTATTGACTTTTTTGACAAATTTTCACCATAATTACTTATATACAAAAGGCGTGACGCGAGTTTTTTAAGAGTTGTTCTTAATTTTAGATACTATTCTACTCACACTCAATTGATCTTTATGATGAACTCTATCGATTGGTACCATAAAAGTACCTACACGATGTCATTTTTCTCAAACAAGGCGGTTCGATTCCCGATGCAGGTATGTAATTTTTCAAAAATCTTTGAACGCAATTTACTTATTTCTGAAAATAAAGGAATGATTCCTTTGAATAAAATTTGCTTACATCAATATTTAGGGCACTTTCCCTCAAGTTACCGACTTTTTTCCACCCTGTATAGTAGGTAAGTAGTAGGTAGGTTGACCATACCGATCTATAATAATTTATATTCCTATTTTTAGGGTTCCGTAGCCTAATGGCAAAAAACGGAACCCTTATAGATTCGTCATTTCCGATGTATGCCACAGCCACTTTATTCTAAAACTATGAGGATTACACAGTTAAAACTTGGTAGGTAGATGTATTCTGTAAACCGCTTTACGGTTTTTACGGGGGGCTCCCCCATGGAACTGAAACTAAAAATATTTTTTTTCATCACACTTATACGTGTGGGGTATCCATAGATAGGTCTTCAAAAATTACTTAAACAGGTTCCTAAAACAGTTTTTTCTCAAAGTCAACCGTTTGAAAGATATACACTTCCAAAATGGTAAAATGTGTGTCCTTCCCTCCTCTAACTTTTAAAATAAGAAAGTGAAAAAAAATAAAAAAATTAAGCTGTAGATCTTTATAAAAACTCAACGAAAATTGGTTTGAACGAAATATATTTAGCAGTTTCAGAGCTATAGTACATTTTCCAAAACCGCAAATATAACTTTGTCATTCATAAAAACACTATGAAAAACAAAGTTAATTTTGCAGACGCTAAATTATAGTGGCATTTTGGATACGTGTATTTATTAGAGGTAATAATAATAATAATAATAGAAACTTTATTACTTACGATACAAAAACAAACACATACAGAGAAAAAAAGGAACACACAATAGGCGGTCTTATTGCTACACAGCAATCTCTTCCAGGCAACCTTGGGTAAGAGACGGAACCCTTCATGCGCGAGTTCGACTCACACTTGGCTGATTTTTATTACGATTATATTGGACACAACTTACGCAGTGATTTCTCTTCAATGAAAGTTTGTAACGGTACATTCCACACGGGGCCGTGGAGGAACCCCACTAGGGAATCGAACACCCACGCATTACTATCTAAAGCCTCCATGATAATACTGCAACCTGCAATGCTGCAATGTACTGCGCCTTATACAAATAATACGGCAACTTATCGACTGATAGTCACTTAGCGCCCAATAAACCCGTAAACGTACACACGTACACACACTGATTGTGACGTTTATTTGTATTCCTTGTTACTATGGTTACGGCTAAAGATTTTGTTGTGGTTTGTTAAATCTGCCTCCAAGGTATCAGCAAAGTGTCTATAATATTTGGTGTCTACTGGAACCTGCATTTCTGTACTGCTTATATGAGGTCATTGTATAGTATAGGCGGCAATCCTAGTAGGGTTTTGAAAGTTATTTCGACTGAAAGAAAAGCCTTGCGATCTATTTTAACCCTCATGAAATCAATAATTACTAAATTGAACTATATCTAAGCAAATTATTAAGAAAAAAGCAGATTTATATCTATCAAATTACCCTATTAAATTAAAAATCCGACTTTAGGCAGTATGGTCACTGACCTTAGCCTGTTCCTAGAAGACAATACACAAAAGTCACCAACGAACGTCAAAGTCAATGTAACAATGTCAAATGTCTATGAAATCAATCGAGCCCCATTACTATTATATAAATAATTTGTGATCGAGCCGAGCAAGTTGTCAATTTGTGGTCGCAAGATAAATTAAAGCAAGGGTTTTGAATTTTTATTTTTATTAAAAAATATTGCGAAATGTGCAATACGGAAAAAACATTGGAATATGATAATGTTAACGGTGTTACTCTATGTTTAAAAGTTGATACACGAGAAGGTTCGCCTCATTCAAGACTTTTTACAATATCCTACAAAAGTAAAGAAACCAAATCATCTTGGCCTAAAATGTCCCTAATTTTCGCTATAATATTCAATATTATAGCGTTGTGTTACGTTAAAATTAGTTTGACTGCAACAGCTATAATTTTTATTGTATTATCCTTTTTACTTTTCTTCTGGATAACACACAGTGTACAATCAGGTAAGTATAAGACATATTATGTGCAACTATCTGTGTATTAAACAGAGGCACTTATTCGGTCAGAGGTTTGACAAATGCTAGGTGTTAGACACAATACTTTAATTACCTATATTTTGCTGTTCCAGAAAGTGTATTAGTAATCCCTACAGTTGGGATACAAAGTTCTGTTAAGTATGTCTGTGGGAGGGAAGATAATTTTATCCCATGGTCTCACGTAGATGATGTTATCATTAATGAAGTTATTAAACTAGTAAGTGCATGGCATTCATAATTATGAAATAGTTGTGAATCAAGTGCTCCACACCTGAGAGAAGTTTACTGATATAATTTTGATAAACTTTTTCCAGAACCGAGTCCTGTTTTACATTACTGTTCTAGTCAAAAATGTTAATCAAGAGTCGGAGCCAATTAAACTAGTACCATTATTCAAGGTATGTCTATTACAATCTTCCAAATATTTATTTTATATTAAATATTTTGTCCACCAAAACTTGTCTAGGTCTACTTGTCTGTAAAAGGTTGAGTTTTCAGAAAACCCTTAAAGTACTTAGTTCTCCTCTTATTCAAATTATTCAAAGTATTAATTAACAAACCAGTAATTGTAAAAAAAAATGATTTGAAAAGTGTGTAAATTAGAAAGTCCTAAAAATAATTTATCAGTCAGAGCAACCTGCATGTTTTGTATGTTTTTGTACTCCATTCATTTTATCTGTCAGCCAAAAGTCCACTGGAGGGCAAAAACCTCCAAGGTTAACCACAAATACTGGTCCTTTGCCCCTCTCATAATAATATAAGACATTTTGTTTCAGTACACAAAACCGCGGTTAATGATGCTGGAAACCATTTATTCTGAATTGCAGTCTCTGTTAACTGAGAGGCTTACTCAAGAACCTTTTAGTGAAGCAGGAGATATGGGATAAAAGTTAAAGTGATGTTTAGTTTAAATATATAAATAAATAATAGTTATTCCAAACTATTTAAGAGTATTATCATAGTATTGTATAATCTGTGGTATTGTTAACCACAAGGGAAGAATCATTCCAAATCGAATATAGAGTTCAATTAAAGTTTACTTATAATACCATTCATATTCATATTATATTATTGGAAAAGTAATTTAAATAATTGGACTGCATAGTACAGAATTTGGTAATTTTGTCTTTTAGATTAAGAAAGTTTAAACTAAAGACTTGTTTGCAGCTTTAATTGTTTTATTGTGATTTATTGATTATTAATTTAAGGCTATGTGTTCAATAATTATATCAATAATGTACCTATAGAAATTTATAATTGAATTGTTATTATTTAATTAAAAATATTTATTTTGTTTGCACAGTCACATGCATGTTAATTATAAATTAAAAAGATTTTTTACAGAGATGTTAAGTTCAAAATTGCTGGACAAAGCTGGAATTTTATGGTTTTCATGAAAAGTTGTGTTGACTATTACTGCACTACGAAAACCACCCCTATTACGAGCGACGTAAGGGCGCTCTCAAGGTCAAAGTGTAAAGCCGTAGCTGCTGTTGACTGTACTATAAAAATTTTGTGAAAGCTCTCATGAAAAGGACAACTCTGATTTTTTATTCTTTCTAAGGAAAGCCAGTAAGGCCTACTGGAACTTTTTCACGCATAGAATCTTCCAGTGGGCTTCATTACCCTGCTGTGGTGACCTTAAATCTATCCTTAACCTCGCAGGACCAGTGTTGTGTAACCTTAAGGTTTCTAATGCTCAATATTAAATACTAATGAAGCTGATAAAGTACAAAATACAATAAAGTGAAACTTGTTTTTTAATAATTTTATTTCTGCACTTTTCTCGAATCCAAAAATAAAGTTACACAAAATGTTCGTAAGAGTTCGTGAATATCAGCATAGAATACAAACTATTACTAAGTATTACAAAGGACATCAGGCATTCTGGTCCAGTAAAAAGAAAGTGAGCGGCCAGACCCGGGATTATTTTCAATATACATAGTTCCTATTAAGACCTAAAAAAAACATGGACACTCACCGCATTAACTGAGTAGCTATTACGAGTAAAAAAATTAGAACAAAAAAAAAGGTGAGCGGCCAGACCAAAGATTATTTCCACTAGGTAGTTCATACTAAGGCCTAAAAAATTTATATAGACTTAACCCTGTCACCGCATGAACTGAGTAGCTATTTCAAGTAAAAAAATCTGGACAAAAAAAAAGTGAGCGGCCAGACTCAAGATTATTTCCAATAGGTAGTTCATTATAGGTCTAAAACTGTGTAGTATCGGCTTAGAATAGCACTAACCCCTCTCATCCCGTGGGTGTCGTAAAAGGCGACTAAGGGACTCGCATTGGACGAATTAACCATCGTCCAAGGGACTCGCTCTTCAAGAGACGGGCAGCAGCGTCTCCTTCAAACTTGGCTATACTGCGATTGCCAACCCGCCTGCCAAGCGTGGCGATTATGGCAAACCCCCCCTTTTGGGGGAGGCCTATCTATACCCAGCAGTGGGAATTATGTGGCTCAGACGTCGACGACGACGAATATAGTAAAAAATAAATAAATAGATAAATATTAAACAAGAAAATACTTAAATAAATATTCTAGAAAAAAAAATAGTTTTGCGGGTTAGTTTTAGTTAGGGCGACATAGCATTTAGCATTGTAAAATGCAAAATTAAAAAGTTATTGGACTTAACCCTGTCACCACATGAAGTGAGTACCTATTTCAAGTCACAAAAATGGACAAGAAAAATATGAGCGGCCAGACCCAAGATTATTTCCAATAGGTAGTTCATACTAAGGCCTATAAAAAATATATATGAACTTACACTAACTTAACTTAACACTGTCACTAGGGCTTCCATTCAAGATTTGAGAGTCTCGAAATTTCGAGTCTACACATTTTCAGGATCGAGACTCGAGTCGCTAGTCTCGGAATTTCGAGACTTTCGAGACTCGCTGGTCGAGTCTCGTCTCAGTCTCGAAATTCAAATTTTCTTCGAGACTGGAAGCCCTAACTGTCACCGCATGAACTGATTAGCTATTTCGAGTTAAAAAACTTGGACAAAAAAGTGAGCGGCCAAATACAAGATTATTTCCAATAGGTAGTACATACAAAGGTCTATTAAAAATTTAATGGACTTAACCCTGTCACCACATGAACTGAGTATAGTTAAACAAATCTGGATCAAAAGTGAGCTAAAACAATCCGGTAGTAAGTTATAACAGTAAAACTACCTACAAGCAGATATAAAGCCAACCGATATCGTTACATCGCCACGAATATCAGAACATTACGCCTGGCGAAATCTAATTGGCAATGCAGCGGCGCGTCGCTCGGCACTACGAACGCACACCGAATGATTTCAATTAGGTAATTAGATCGGGGACTGCCCATGGGACTCAGCTCAGCGCTCGTGCCGCAAACTGGAATGAAATCTTCACTTGGTTTCTATGAAAATGAAATTTTGTTATTACTAACTTGCGTAGTAGGTAGGGACCTACTTCTTAAAAAAAAAACAACTCGGCCACAAGTGAATTCTCAGATGGGACTCTAACCCGCGACCTTTGGAAACTCGGTTGCTTATTTTTGTAGCGTGGCGCTGCCAGAACGACGTCGTTCCAGCAGACCCGTATATCTTCGGATCCAGTGATCCGGAAAAATTAGCCTAAATGGTGATTTTTTTTCAAGCGATCGGAGACCGTGGCGTTGCTGGAACGATGGACACAATAACATAGTCTGGAAGAAGAGCTCACCGCTGTTGTCTTTTTTTATCAGTGGCTGCTTCATTCTTCTGATCGAAAATTGTCTAGAAGATATAAACCTTACTGATTTAAAATTGATGGTTTAAGTAAAAAGTGAATAAACATAAAAAAGCAAAAAACACAATTATTGTTCAAAACATTTAAGCAATTTGTTTTATAAAATAAAAATACTTAAATCAACACTTTTAAAACCTTATAAAAGACTTTTTCCCATTATTATTATTTTAAGATTACTTAATACATAAAATAAAATTCAATATTTGATGCTTATTTGTGCCTAATCCTCAATAAATCACCCCAGTGAGATGTCCTTTACGACCTAAATTTGTTTATCTTGTCATTTACAAACATAGAATAAAACATTAAGGGGCAGCTCTGCCAATTCCTGGGAAAATCCCCGATTTGCGGGGAATTGAGGGTAAGTGCGGGGAGAGCGCGGCGGGGAATGACAAAAATTGGAGATTTTCGGGGAACCAAGCAATCAATATTTTCAGTGGGCTAAACCTATTTTTCTCGAGTACTACGTATATGAAACATACGCAGGTTAGCTTATCACCTGCGGCCCGACCGCCTAACGGTATAGTGTGTGGTATTGCTATGGTTATCAAACTTCAAACTCTCATAAAACCCTTCAATGATAGGGTTTTTGACTAATTCCTACATATTTCTATTTATCTATTGGATTCACTATTGCATTTTTAGTATGAAAGTAATAGCGTCAGCGAGAGCCCTTGTAGGGGGTTTGAAAAATCGATAGCTATAGCAATAGCACAACCTATACCGTTAGGCGGTCGGGGTGCTGTACGTGTCGTTGACATTCCAGCAATCCGTACCAAGCGCTTTGCTGACACATTTCTCATGCGAACCGCTAAAGAATGGAATGCGCTGTATGCTCATGTGTTCCCCGATTCCTACAACCTTGGTCTCTTCAAGGCAAAAGTGAATAGGCATTTCCTGGCCAACCATGTTACACCTTAGACCCCATCATGTTTACTAAGCACGATGCTGGTCAAAAGCCTGCCCAGTTACTAGTCAAACAAAAATAGCACGTAAACAAAATTACAGCCAAAAAGACTTGCTTCCAGGCTGCTAAAGCTAATTTATATACCTTAATAAAAATAGGCTGCTCAACTGGAATTTGAACATGATTATGTATTTGATACTTATTTCTGAACGCATCCGACTAACATCATACATCCATTTAATTAATTGTTAATTACATTCGGACGGCTAGACGCGTATGGTTTAAATTTCCAATATAATTATTTAAAAATGGTGACTGGAATGTGTTTATTTACACAATAACAGCGTAAATAAACACTACTATTGAAACACCACTGAAAGGCGATTATGACAAAAAATTATCAGAACATTGTCCTGCCTTCTTCCAGTCAAAAAGTTCGGGTCGAATGGTTAGAATTTATGCAGCAATAGACATGTGTTTGAAATATAAAGTTTTCTGATTGATATGTCGCAATCGCAAAGACTATAGAGTTTGTCAGTTGGAAATCGGTATGGTTTAAAAAACATAGTTTTAGGCAAGTTTAAATGTTATGTTTATGGTTTGTTATAAATACTTATTATAGTGTAGGTAGAATCAGCCATTTCACCAAATAAACGATACAAAGGGGTTTGAACCATTTGGACTCGTTACATTACAGGTCCACCATTTTGTTAAAGGTACATACCTACCTATAAAGGTACCACAGAACAAGGAAAAGATTAATGTTCTGTGGTAGGTACTATATGGGTTTGGGTTTGGCATTATTAATTTTTAACTCTAATTATCTGGCTAACGTGACACTTCATGGCATTACATATTATAACATTTTTTGTTCCTCTGTGTGTAGCTGTTCGTTTCTATAGGTCGTCATTTTGAAAAAAGAACAAAATGGCGTCTCATACAAAGGATTCGGGCGAGGGCAGCCTCCATACAAAAAAGTTCAAACTCTTTTATGAATTCTTATCGGTTAATAAACTGAATTCAGTACTAAGAATTTTCGAGCCTTTCCAGTTGCTTTCAGCTGCTATTATACATTATAGCTACAAAATTATTTACTTACATACAACATTGGTAATGTAAAAAAAAACATCACTTCCAATAGCTTGAGATATTGTCGCGTGACCTTAAAAAATAAGAGCCAATTTCTCAAGTGTTATCCCGGACCGCCTAGGTCATTTCGATATATAGGAGAGCTACTATTTATATAGTATCTACCTACATATAGGTTTATGGTTTAACCTACGTTGTTGATTGATCTGTGGCCTTTAGGCTGGATATTGGAGATCAAACCATTTCTAAAAAGATTGTTTCTTTGTTCTTAAGAGTTTTGTGAAGGATTCACATTATTAAATATAAATCTATAATAGTTTTATACGGTTTTGACTGTTGATGGTACATGTAACCACTGATTATGTATGGTATGTGGCAATAAAGGCACATGCTAAAAGGATTGGTGTGAGCAGTGTGAGTATACAAAATTAGGTCCTACTCCCATCCAAGCAGTTTCAAAATAAATCAAATGAACTAAAATCATAGTAATCGTATTTTTATTTTGAAGTAGCATTAATAATGGATATTACTAGGCAAAAAGAAAGATGGACCTTTTCGAGAGTATTCTTCCAGGTAAGTGAATAAGCGACGCTTTGAGCTAGACGGGCGGACTCTCCAAGTGATCTAAAATCGTATCGTTTTTCAATAAAAATATGAAAGAGTTTGTATCACAGGATCTTTTAAGTTAAAAGTTGAAGTGCCTCACCTTTTTTAGTTAAAGATCAAAAGCAGGGTTTGAGAGGAGGGGTCGAGTTCTACCTGATACCCGATCTGCGTTTATATTTTCAGAAGCTCCTTGAATTCTGTTTCTGTTTTTTGAGTAATGAATTAGCTAGTAATAGTGATCGATATAATAAATATTTAATAGGTATTTTATTTGTCAATAATCAATCACTAATGCCCAGATAAACGTTTTTGCCTAGAGGTTCGCTCACCCATCATACCAATCTTCATACAATAATATTATAGCAAAACCTTAAACCCATCGAATAATCTAACGATGTTTATAAATAAAATTGAATACCACATCGTAAAACTGTGGTAAAACTGGCTCGCAAATTTCGTATTCCCAAAAAATAAAAAAGGATTATACTTACTTATCCTGAGGCGAGCTCATGAGCTCCGGGACACTCCGGGTCTCCAAACGGTTATGCCGTTCCCCAGGGAGCCCGAAAAACATCGCAACAAGCCTCGAACGGCCGATCACAGATTAGGCAAATCGGTCGTACTGATTTACATAATAAGGATGCCACCTCTTAAGAAGATCGGCCTACTATTAGCATTTAGATTGTGCGCTTGAATGAAGGCACGCAATCAATCAATCGATGCCTGCATTATTCGGGCCTATTGAACGACTCTCCGTTAGTGGGCCCATAAATATATACCAACAGATACGCTGGATTATGGAAATTGAAATCAAAGGCAGGATTCAGGATTCAGCTTGCGATTCGGGTGATGATCTTACATACACAATACAGAAGGTTAAAATGTTATTTTTATACGAAACGCGCAGTGTGGCGCAGTTGTGGCTGTTCGCAATGATCAAGTCTCGGGATGGGTGACCAAAAAGTTACCTCGATCACCTCTATGCTTCAGATAGTCCAGGCTACAAGTGCAGTCGCTAACGCCTCTCTACCAATCTGCATTTAGGAACACGTGATGGGCCATGACATTCCGTTCTCCTTATCTGTTTGGCGCAGGGGTACTAACCCCACCTTCTAAGCCAGAGGTCCCGGGTTCGATCCCCGGACAAGACAAATATTTGTGTGCATGAACATGTCTATTTGTCTTGGTCTGGGTGTTTAATATGTATATTATGTACGTATTTACAAAAAAAAAAAAAGTATATAAGTATGTTTATCCGTTATCTAGTATCCATAACACAAGTTCTTCATGACACTTAACGTGGGCTAGATAATTGGTGTGATTGTATGGAAATATTATTATCTATCTTGCCTCAATAACGGAGACAATAAAATGGTCGATGATCACAGGACACCATCTTTGTGTTCTGGGTAGGTAATAAGATTAATTATTAGTTAATAATTTGACAGTAAATTTGACGACCTGTTTGGCGTAGGGGGGGGGCACCCCTCCTACTGCGCTAGAGGTGGGGACATGACAAATATTTGTGTGCTTGAACATGTCTATTTGTCTTGGACTGGGTGTTTAATATGTATGTATTTACAAAAAAAGTATATAAGTATGTTTATCCGTTATTTAGTATCCATAACACAAGTTCTTCATGAAAGTTAACGTGGGCTAGATAATTGGTGTGATTGTATGCAAATATTTATTTATTTGAAATAAAACAATTTTTACGGATATCAAACGCGCTATATTTTCACGAACTAAGTTGTAATTGTCCGTATTTTTAGGTTGACTGCTCGTCATCATCACCAGCTCGAGTCATCCCATGTCCACGGCACCTGTAAAGGTGCCGAAACGTCAGGATAATCAAAAACCCCTAAAAAATCTAAAAATACGGACAAATACAACTTAGTTCGTGAAAATATAGCGCGTTTGATATCCGTAAAAGTTGTTTTATTCCAATGAACAGTGCGCGCCAAAACATAAGATGAACGTATTTATTTATTTACTTAAAAATATTTATAATACTGTCAACATTTTCGACAACTACCTATCGGATACTCAACTCATGTCGATAAAACAGTTTTTGGATATGAATAAATAGACAAAGAGATAGTTTTCGAAAACGGTTATAGGTTGCCAACCTCGTACTAAGGGCATTGTACAATCGGGGAACTTCCCGGTCGACCAGTAGCGGTTTTTTTGGGAAACGTTTTCTCGGAAAGTACTAAGGTTAAATAAATAATTTATTATTCAAATGAAATAACTGGTATTTTTCTTTCATTTGTGATATAAGTTAACGTTTTCTACATTTATCTATTATTTTTTACTAGCTTCCCGCCCACGGCTTCGCCCGCGTGGACTACACGACTTATACTATTGTGGGTTATCCATAAGAGATAAACATATACCACCGCGGAGTTTTCTGTAGACCTTTTCAAGGTGTACAAATACTTTGTACATTATTTTGATAAATCTCGTAGGGTTCAGCCTGCGTTTGCAATGTAAGCGGGAAAAATGTAATCATTTACGACATCACATTAGAAACCTTAAAAATTACAGTATTTCTCTACTCTATATTGAAGGTTATTATACATATAAACCTTCTTCTTGAATCACTCTATCTATTTAAAAAAACCGTATCAAAATTCGTTGCGTAGTTTTAAAGATCTAAGCATACATAGGGACAGACAGCGGGAAGCGACTTTGCTTTAATACTTTAGTGATAAATGAAGTTCCCTTAAAATTCTACTGGTCAAGAAAGAAGTTCCCCGACTGTACTGATGATGACAACATCTCACTTTACATTTATTCGGTTAAATGATTTCGCTATAATATCAAAGTAATATCCATAAAATGGAAAAGCCAGTATTTGTACCAGAAGATAATGGGGAAAATTTATCACAAACGATGTCATAAGGTAATGTGCCTAAGTAGACCGAGTACTTGAGAACTTGTGACTGATATCGTCAGTTGACATTCGGAAAGATTTGGCAGAATTGCTGGCTGTCGTTAGATAAATGACATTACAATTGAAAATGTTGTACGTGATAAACAATATGAGTCATCACCAACTTTTTTATTTCCTGGTTTTTTAACATCAAAACCGTTGTATCTAATGCAATTTAGTTAGAAGTTATTAAGTTTGGAGTCGCACTTGATAAGGGCAAACTACTCGTAAATGCGAAGTAGATTTTAGCCTATTTAAAATAGTGATTTTGAAGTCTTTAATTAATGAAATGTTTTACCCCAGTTTTTAGGGTTCCGTAGCCTAATGGCAAAAAAACGGAACCCTTATAGGTTCGTCATGTCGGTCTGTCCGATGTATGTCACAGCCACTTTATTCCAAAACTATGAGGATTACACAGTTGAAACTTGGTAGGTAGATGTATTCTGTAAACCGGTATACGGTTTTTATACAAAAATAAAAAAAAAATTTAATGGGTCTCCCCATACATGGAACTGAAACCGATTTTTTTTTATCAAATCTATACGTGTGTAAAAATTACATTGAGGTTCCTAAAACAGTTTTTTCTCAAAGTCAACCGTTTGAATGATATACACTTCCAAGTGGTAAAACGTGTGTCCCCCCCCTCTCAATTTTTAAAATAAGAAAGTGAAAAATAAAAAAAAATATGCTGTAGATCTTTATAAAACTTTCAAAGAAAAAAGGTTTCTACGTAATATATTTAGCAGTTTCAGAGTTATAGCACATTTTCCAAATCCGCAAATATATGAACACACTATGAAAAACAAAGTTAATTTTGCAGACGAAAAATTATAGTGACATTGGGTAGGTGTATTTAATATAATAATAATAATAGAAACTTTATTGCACACGATACAAAAACCAACACATACAGCGAAAATGAAAAACAAGAGGAACACACAATAAGCGGCCTTATTGCTACATAGCAATCTCTTCCAGGCAACCTTGGGTTAGAGACGGAACCCTACATGTGCGAGCTCGACTCCCACTTGGCGGATTTTTTTGTTTTGTATTACCTATATCTAATATTTATTTCAAATCAATGGTATTTCACCGATGTGGGTAAGTATTAATACAGGGATGATGAAATGGGAACAACAATTTAAGTGAAAGTAGACCAATTTCTGATCTTCAAATGTTTATTTTATTGGCAATGAAACATGGATTGTAATAAACAAATCTACACAAACAGAAAAACATCAAAAGCGCATAAAAAGTATTCCAATAAGTATTTATTATAAATATTAAAAAAGTGCAGTGTTTCTCAGCGGAATACCACCGTTCCTCTATTTACTACTGTTCGGAAGACAATGACTGCCTCCATAGTGGTCTCATAACATTTAGATAAAACAAAAAAAATCATATCAGGTAAAACAAAAAAAATATCAAGGAAAAAATATATGCGTATAACAGATACTAAGGTCAATATTAAACTAAAGTAAAGAGATATTTATCAGTACCTATACAAAAAAAACATATTTTGAAATATCGTTATTTTCATTGAGTTGCTTGAGACTATGTACTCGTACAAAATTTTGTTCTAACGACCAAATCCTTGTTAAAAAATAGATTCAATAAGTTTTTAATTTATGTATAAAAAGTGTAGGTAAGTACACATAATGATAACTTTTAGTTCTAAACGGATAATAGGTACATAGGAATTAACATAAATATAATTCTAACGTTAAAACCGGCTCAAACACGAAACTTCAGCGGTGTTTAAACACCTGTATACACTTAGATAATGCTCATAGAAAATATAGAAAGAAAATGATTTTAAAGAAATAAGCAATAAAACATGTTCTCCTATTACTTTTCGTTTCTGTTATTTACATTAAAACGTTCGCATCAACATCCCGAAATCAGATACAAAGGGACATAGCGACAAGTTACGCCGTTCGTAACTTTGCTCCCGCGGGCGACTTGTTTGACAGTTTGTTTAACTTAAAACCTTATAAATAGTGTTCCCTGGCGAGGGAATTTAGGATTCCATTACTCTACTGTTTTCCCTCTTCCCAATGGATGTACCCGGAAATATAAACATACTTACATATACCTACACATATGCGGGTAAGTCTATGGCTAAAATAGGGGAATCCGGCGTGAATTGATATGGGGTTTTGGTCACCGCAGGTAGGGACTATTATTCGTTTGAATAGAATTAGTAGTCAAAAAGGTAAAAATATAGATAAAAGCTTTATTTCACAATGCCACAGAATACACAATAACACAATCTAAAACAAAAACTAATATTTTAAAAGAAACAAGAAATTTTATTAAACAAAAAAATATACCAGAAAAAAGCAACTAGTCTCATGTCGCCCTGACGGGATTCGAACCCGCATCCTTGGGAGTCCGGCCCAATGCACTAACCAATTTCTGGTATATTTTCTTGTTTAATATTTATCACATAAAAATAGCATTGTAAAATGGGAAATTAAAAGTTATAATTAGATAGCTGGATTTCATCTTTATCGATAGTCAAACATCTGTAAAGATGTTTCTATCGAATGCGAGGATATTTCTCTCAATGATGAAGCGACGGTGGCCAACACCGTAGAATGATGAATATACTAGAAAAATTCGACGTGTCCTCATAGGTATCTGTAGCATAATTGGTAGTTGCTTTTTTCTGGTATATTTTCTTGTTTAATATTTGTCACATAAAAATAGCATAGTAAATGCAAAATTAAAAAGTTATTAATTAGATAATTTACTTCAATTAAAACCCTCTATTATCCTAAATTGAATTGAAACCCGGCTGTCACAGTTCTAACGTTACCAAAATGAAAAATGGCAAATCCAAATTGAATCCAACTGGTGTAAATACTGTTCATTTTATAATTTTCCTTATTTTGAAATTGAACATCGGTCATAAAATAGTTGTTACTTAATTCTGGCTAATACGAGTAATTATGCTATTAGTAAAATACTTGGAAAAATAGAACTGTGACTGCAATATCGATATCGTCTATTATACCTATTTTGCTAGTTTTAAATGACAATCTTTGAAATAACGCCATTGTAGCAGATCTCTGAACATTGCCCTCTGGGAAATCACTGGGACATTAATTATCCGTTTTTCTGCGCATCTTGTTTATAAATGCGGCATACCTAAACAGGCTTCTGTGGTGTCTGTCTGTATTATTTAAAGATTATCATTTTATTATTAAACTTATTAACTTGGATTAGGATGAGCTTAGGTTCCTTTTCTAGTACTTTTACGAGTAAAACAGAATTAGGTTATAGGTATAGAATTCCTTTATTGACGTTAAATAAACAACACATTTTTTTTTTTTATGAACGACGGTGAGACACTTAGCATTCATCATACCTGCTGTTAAGTATTGATAAGGCTGAAGATGGAAGCGAGCCTTTCCCGGAATCCTCAATCATGGAGGAGCTGACTATCTTATCTTTAACTGCCGGAACACAACAATGCTGAAAACATTGTTGTTATGGCGTCAGACTTAGATAAGATGGTGGTAGCTAGCCAGGCGGACTTACAACAATATGTACCTCCGCTGGGAATCGAACCCGGGACCCCTGGGTCTGATACCGGTGGTTGTACCACTAGACCACAGAGGCGGTTAAACATGCCAGACATGACATCTAAGTACCTACACTAGGTCGAACCTGCCCCCTAATTGTCTAATTTCAAAATCTATTACAATCCCTTTCAAAGGTATTGTGATTGTGATAGTGATTTATGGAATTGTGTAACTTATAGTCGCAATCCCTTTCGGAACGTATGATGTTTTAAATGACACTTCATTTGACACTTTTCCATACATTTGAAAGATATTTTCGTCTGTCACTTTGCTTAGACAGTTCAATTTCATTCCTTCAATACCTTTCAAAACGCGTCCCGATCACAATCCCTATCAAATGTCTGAAGTATGTAAATATCTTTCAAATGACGAATTGAAAGGGATTGCTATAAATATAAAAAAATACAATTAGCCCCCTGTTCTTATAGGCACTTATATAATTCTATCATTTTATTGTTTTTGTATAATAAAATATTATGTGTATTATATTATTATTATGTGTATTAGCTTCAATAGCAATATTAACTGAACAAATAAATAAATAAAACAATCAAAATATAAAGCTATAAACAACAACTTTATTGAAATAACTTTAATCACATTTAATACAAATAATAAAACTAACGTTAGGTATTTTAATTTTTAAATTAATTTATGACACATTTAACCAGTAACTTTAATAATGACAGAACCTGTCGATGAAATCATACTTTAAAAACACTAAAACATAACTTTTTTTCTATCACTTACGATTAGTTAAAACCAAATCATCACCTATTTTGGCAGGCGTGCACCATTTAAAGTTGACCTTCGATTTGGTGAAAATTCCATCTGTTCCTCCTTTTTTCTTTGTTCAATTTTGTTGCTATAGTTCAGTTGGACCATACCCATCTTTCTCGAAGCTGAAGAGATGATGGAAGCAGCTGTTTCTGATGGATGAGGCAAATCTGGCATTTGGGACACGTATTCTCGGATTTTCTTTCTGATGTCACTTCGGTCCAATATACTTTCGGGTTTGATCTCGAAACTAGTATTTTGTGCTGACGAAAATGAGTCATCGATACTTGCTGAATCGTTGTTCTCTCGGTAATAAGATAACCTTAAATGGGACTCGTCATCTATGAAGAAATCCGATGTTTCTTGATAAGATGTATTGGAAGATTCGAATGTTTTGTTTTTTTCTGAACTCATTATTGTCTTATTAGAATGTTATACTTAGTTGTTTCTTAAAAGTTAAAGTGTATCACTTGGTCAGGTCTCTGGGGCTACTGATTTGTTGCTGTCAATTCTCAAGAAAATTTGTTGATCTACCTTCACGACAGTGAATAATAATTTCTACCAAGCCAGTTATCTATCTGACTATTTTCGCCAGGAAACTTAAAAAGTATTTTTCACCTCATACGCTCTGAAAAGGAGGTTTTGTCAATCAGTTTAGGCGTAGAAAATCGCTTTTTGCAGCCTAGCGCGGCACAGTACTTTTTTAATTTAATACCTAAAAATATGTCATAATGCGTTCCGAATCGCACTATTGACTTTTTCGTTATATTTGTTTCTTGTTTTAAATAGCTTTAAATTAATTATAATACTCCGTTTGGTTTAATTATATTATTTTAGTTCATTGAATCATAAAAACAATAACAATAAGATTAAACTATTTGTTATAAGAATTTATTAGGCTGGGTGAGATTTCACAACCTATAATTGGATTTCGGACTGTGACATAAATCTTTATTTTCAAATTATCTTCTTGTACCTCATGTCAGTGTCAACATTTACGGAATCGTTTTTATTCTTATTAATAAGTAACAATATATTCCTACTTTAAATAACTTTGAATTAACTATAATACTCCCTTTTTATTATTTTAGTTTTTTATATCATTAAAACAACGAGAATAAGGTATATTTAGATTAAACTTTATGATTAAAGATTTTTTTACCGGAAGTTGACCGCGGAAACAGCCATAAAATGTTCCTCGGGTTGTGAGGTGAAAAATTGTGTGTTGCGCTCGGCAGAAAAGTTTTTAGCGTCTTGTACCTTTGAAATCCTCGCTTCGCTCAGGATTCAATCTTTGAACCACTCGCTACGCTCGTGGTTCAATCCTAGCATCCTTCACTTGCTCAGATTTCAATAGAGGTAACTCGCCGCTAAATAACCAACTTTCCAGCCTTGCATAACAAATAACTATTTTTTGTTCATTCTACAAAATATTACTTACAGCTATTTTTTATTATTTACTTATTCAATTTTTACATAAAAAATCTTAAAGTTAATATACTTAGTTATAACAGTGTCTTATAACCAATTCTGATTTTACCCGACACTTCTGTATTCATCTTCCGAACGCTTAATTACCTACTTACATACTTAATACAGAAATAAAATAATATCGTAGTGTTTATTTTCTTCGTAGTGCTAGAAATTGCTGTTTCTATGATTCAATATTTCGAATTCTATCTTATTTTTAACTTCATGACTCTTACCTAACCACTTGAAGTTTGATAAGTTGGGTTTTACCTACTGGGCACCGCACCGATTCAATAACAATCTTTCAGATAAATGGATTGACCTAGATAATCTTCCCAAAAAATAAACCTTTTTTGGTTTCTTTTCAAAACTAGAATAAAGCCCGTCTTAGCGATATGAGACAAGTTGATATTTTCTAGTATATTTTCTCCTTGAAAATTTATTATCTACGTAAAAATAGCATCGTAAATGCAAAAATATTAAACTTAAAGTAAACTTGGTTTAAAACTGAAGTCCCCAAGTTCATACGCTTATAGAAAAATAGGGACAGCATTAAAATTTTAGCTTTAGCAGCAGCGTTTTTAAATCGATTGTAATATAATAACACCATCATATTAGTAGTTTTATGTTTATTTCTTCGTGCTATCACAGATTATTCAATTCTATAGTATTATTTATAAAAATAATAAAAAAGACCCTCCTAAGACTAACCACCTGTTGACAGACGGACTGCAACCCGACTGCCAAATTGCAGGTCCGATGCAGTTTAAATACAGTTGGCACGACTGCGATGAAATTTGGCAGTCGGATTGCAGTCGAGTTGCAGTCGAATTGCAGTCTGTCAGTCTATTCTAGAGCCTAAGATTAGATTTTGTATTTTGTTTTTTAATTAATACAGAATAATTTACGATTGGTGCTAATGATAAAAAATAATGATGCTAATATACTCGTAAAACACACAATTTCGGAAATACGTATAGGTCAGATTATTCAATAAAATAAATGTCAATAACAGAAGCACTAGGTCTAGCTAGTAACACAGTGATTTATATTATGAAACTGCTATGCAATGCAACCAAGAATGCAACCCACCCAATAATTGTTTCAATGAAAACAAGGTAAGTAATAGGTAATTGAGTGTTTATCCCAAAACGTCAGTTTACTTTAAAATAAGGTAAAACTGCGTAAAACTCATTGTACAGCACAAAAACACACGTATGAAAGCAAAATAAAAATAAACCTAAGTATATCAGTAAAAAAAAAAATACCGTCGAATTGAGAACCTCCTCCTTTTTTGAAGTCGGTTAAAAACGATGACACGGCTTTTTCAATTTTATACCTGGATTAGTTTATTGCTCGTTTATAACGCGGACAATAAACGAAAGAAAAAGAAATACAAAAATCTATTGCAGTCGTCGCGTTACCTACTGGGTTATTTTTAACCGACTATAAAAAAAGATGAGGTTAATATCTATTCATGTATATTCGTTCACTGATTGCCCACTCGGCTGAACCTTTTGAATGTCTCATTTTTTGAAAATTTTGATTGGTTCAGTAGATTTCAGGAAACCTTTAAAATACTGTCATTCATCATTATTGTGTATGGATAGTTTTTTAACTGACTTTAAAAAAAGGAGGAGGTTCTCAAGTCGACGGTTTTTTTTTTTATGTATGTTTTACCATAACTTCGCCAGTTGTTAACAGATTTTTAAAATTATTTTTTTATCTGAAAGAAAATGGTTTATGTGTGGTCCCATATAATTTTTACGAAGATCTGGCTAGTAGTTTTTTCCTACTGATCCTAATTCCTAATAATCCTGAAAAATATCAATCACGTTTTGACAAGTAGTCGTTTACCTAGATGACATCATTGTTGTGTATGGGCTGATTTTTTGTGTAAGTAACGGCACATGATGTAACTAAAAACTCTGAAATAAAAACATTTTATAAAAAAAATCAAACCGACTTCAAAAAATAAAAAATAAAACTTTTGAAGTCGGTGCTAGCTAGCTAAGGCAAAAAAAAAATATAGTTAATAGAAGTGCAATGTAGAATGCCTTGGCTGGCACCGACTCCAAAAGTTTTATTTTTTATTTTTTGAAGTCGGTTTGATTTTTTTTATAAAATGTTTTTTTTTTTCTGTAAGTACGGGACATGATCCTTAAAAAATTGGGAAATAATAAACTTCTTAATAATAAAATAAATGATTTGAAACAGAAAAAAAACTAAGTTTTTTGGAGTTGGTGCCACCCAATAATTAAAAGTATAGAAGTGCAATGTAGAATGTCTGTTATTAGGGATCTGCAACCTGCGAGGTGGTTGGTGTTTCAAAAATAACCCTGTATATAAAATAAAACGTTAAAATGCGAATTGCACCATCACCTTATTTTTTATAATCTTTATCTCTGACGAGACTTATGTAATCTATTCTCAAAAGATGTGGTATCTTATCAATCGACCCATTTACTATAAAATCCGATGGTATGATTGGAGTAGCACCTTTGGAAATCGCAGGTCTTAGCAAAATGAAGTTCTTGGTACTCTTAGCGTTGGTGTCTCTCGCCGTTTCGGCTCCTCAGCCGAGGAAGATCTTCCATGAGAACTTCGAGGATTTTTTGGACCTCATTAATGAACGCGCCGGGGATGAGATCATACATCTTATGTCTCATTATGCAGAGTACGAAGAATTCGTAGAGACTCTGGAGTTCATGAGAACTGATAAATTCAAGAATCTGGTCTACGAGATGGAAGACCTGCCTGAATTTAAAAACGTAAGTCGCATCATCTATTTTAGCCTAAATCGCCACTTCTGGGCATAGTATTTCCCTGAATTAAAGGTTCAGTGGCAGGGTTGCTACCAACTGCGCTAGAAGTCGTGGGTTCGATCCCCACAATGAATATTTGCCATACTACCTATTTGTTATTTATCGGGGTAGTATTTGTAATATATACTTTTTTTCTGATATCCGTAAATTACTTATTTCGGAATCAGATAAAAATTATTAGGTAGATGTTGTTCTGATATTTATTGAATTATATTTATATTATTCTTAAATCGCCCATCCTGGCAGGCGGTATGGTGACCATAGCCGTGAAAATTTAAAAAACCACTGTCTTCCTAAATGATTGTGGTCCCAGATTCGGCTTTTCTGAAATGTATGGGAGGAAAGGGTACGGCAAATATGTTTTAGTACGAGTTTTAAAACATCATTATCAAGTTATTGAAATTAAATACTCGTTAATGTAAGTATAGTTTATTTTTTATCGTTTTGTATAACAAGTTCCGTAATTTCCAATTTAAATAATAACGTTAGCTCATGCAAGTGGCATAAGGTTTTTTTGGGAGTGTAACCTTGGGTGTAACTTGTCTCAAGAAGGGAAAAAAATAAATACCCTACACTAGAAATAACTAATTGCAGAGTTCATTTGTTAAAGGAAAATTAATTATTAAGTTTTTTTTCCGTTTGCACCAAGATATAGTACTATTTATTAAAATTTATTTTGATATGATTCCAGTAACTTTGGAAATCTATCGGCTTACAGTATAGGTGTTTCGTTATCTAAGACTGAATTTGTTGCAATTCATATAATTTTTTTCTTCTCAAATGGAATCAATCCCAGTACCCAAACTCCAATTGACTGGCTGTTGAATTCTGAATTGTCTATAGAAATTTCCCAGCCTATCCGAAAGTTTGTGAGAATGTTTGTATTGATGGATGGATGAATGTTTGTTACTCTTTCACGCAAAAACTTCTGAACGGATTTAGGTGAAACTTTACAGTATAGCTTATACATCAGAAGTAACTAATATTATAAAGAAGTACTTTTTTCACGCCCTAGTCAAGCTATAAATCGACTGGATTTTTGGCAAAGAGTTAGATATAAGGACGGAGAGTAACATCGGCTACTTTTTATCCCGATATTCCCACGGGAACGGCAACCACGCGGGTGAAACCGCGAGCGGCCGCAAGTTAAGTATAAGCCGTAGATGGTGTTAACTGTACGGGAAATCGTATGTCATGTTTTCGGAATGGTGATGTGTCTATGGCTCCATGTACGTGTAATGTTTGTTGTTTCGCAAATATCGAAAATGTATTGTTAATTTTTTTACCAAGAAATTACATAGCGGAGATTTGTAACATTTTTTTCTATTTTCTGTTAACAGGTGCTTGATTTCCTAGAGGTCCACAGCATTGACATCACTTACTTTGTCAACCTCTTCAATGACTTATTAGGTAAGTTCCTCAAATGTTTCTTATCTTACAAGCCATTGCAATGCTACCCAATTGCAAAACGCTGACGTCTTTTCGGTTCGGTCAGAAGTGGCTTGGCTCCAAAGAGTAATTATAATGGAGAAGATAACAGGGTTACAATATTACACTTTTAAATGCGTAGAATAAAAGTCTAGACCGTATACACTATTCTAGTTTTTATTTCACATCGATCGGTGCAGTATTACCAAAGTTATAAGCGTGAGAAGTTTACGTAGGTTTTGTAAATCTCGTCAGTGCTCGCGAGTACCGTGTGACGTCATCTCGTCCATACGGCACGGCAGGCGACCCCGCCTCTTACGTCCGTAGTACATTTCGCGGGTAAGTTGTCTGCTCTCGTGCGCTCTGGTGTTATTTATTGATTTTAAATAATGCTGATTGATTAAGTGTATTGTGTAAATTATTGTTTTAGAACTAAAATGGAAGAAGGATTTGAAAAAGGCCAATCCGACAATCTTCCAATAGTCCACGATATGATGGTGGCAGAATATTTTATAAAAAATAAAGATTTTGTAGATAAATATATTTACACATTCCTTTACAAATAATCAAACATCAACCCCTAAGATCATATTTATAAACATTTTACTGCAAAACATGCGCAAACTTTCGAACTCTACGTCAATCTTGTAGAACGACTTAGGTCATTGACCTATCTACTTGTGTAACCCAAGTTTGGGTGTTTATTTACATTGAATACTTTAGTTTTAAACTTATAATCAATGTTTCTTCTTGAAATTATAATGATCATTAACCTTGGAAACGAAAGGTTCAATACATCGTTAGTTTCAATACACTGCGATCGAGTGCCTATATACCTACTAAAAAGCATGTACCTAGTTACTAGTAATAACCAAGTACCTACCTATTACTTAGTATTTCACATGACAAGGTATAGGTATAAATAGTATTTTAATACTTCCATCGAAATGATCCTCACAACAAG
The DNA here is from genome assembly GCA_910589605.1 of Chrysoteuchia culmella. Taxonomy (NCBI): domain Eukaryota; kingdom Metazoa; phylum Arthropoda; class Insecta; order Lepidoptera; family Crambidae; genus Chrysoteuchia; species Chrysoteuchia culmella. Next base: position 9,855,638 of record OU342661.1, on the reverse strand, counting down.
ATGCTGTCATATTTGGTTCTAATGGAATGCGCTCTTCTCATCGCATTTGTCTATTTTTTTCTGATTTTCGGATCCCTAGGAACGTGTAAAAATAACTTTTCGGGTGTTTTCGTGGCCGTATTTTTACACTGAGGCACACTACAATATTTAATAGATGGACTAATGTTGTTTTTATTGTTTCTTAATCAAAATAAACAAAGTAGTTCCGCGCGCGTCGGGCACATTCGGGTAAATAAATGTTTCGATTCACCGAGTTGCTCGCGCGGAGATGGACGACGTGACGTGACGTCGTCATGAACGATATCGCGCTCGGTCCGCGGCTTGGACCGAAAATGTTAACTTTACACTTTTATATCTCGGTCAGTTTTAAAGATTCTTGTAATTTTTTGTAGAATTTTTTTAAATATAAAACAAAAAATGGTTATCTTCTCCATTGGCTCTAATGATAAATGCCTCAGACTTATGTCAAAAATTGTCTTGGCTTGTTTGTTACTAATTTGTAGTTATCAACTTTTTTATTAGTAGGTTGGGATTTACAGTAAATATAAGAGCTTTCCTTATGGTAAATTTTAAATAGCGAATATCGGAAAAAATTAACTCGGCCACAAGTGATTTCTCAGACGGGAATCGAACCCGCGACCTTTGGAAATCCGGTCCAATGCTCTAACCGCTGAGCTACCGAGACTTGCGAAACACCAAAGGTCGCGGGTTCGATTCCCGTCTGAGAATTCACTTGTGGCCGAGTTAATTTTTTCCGATATTTTTCTATTTAAAATTAACTACAAGGATAAAAATAGCATTGAAAAATGCAAAAATTACAAAATCATAAATTATTGGCAATTAGTTGCATCTTAATCGATCGTTAAACACCTGAAAAGATGTTTCTTTCAAATGCAAGGATATTCCTACCATTGATGTGACAACGCTGGCCTACAGCGTATTAAAAATATAAAAGTATTGGAGGATTTCGACGGTGGTTCGCAAGTCTCGGTAGCTCAGTGGTTAGAGCATTGGACCGGATTTCCAAAGGTCGCGGGTTCGATTCCCGTCTGAGAATTCACTTGTGGCCGAGTAAATTTTTTCCGATATTTTTCTATTTAAAATTTACCATAAGGATAAAAATAGCATTGAAAAATGCAAAAATTACAAAATCATAAAATAAAAGAGCTTTACTCATAAGTACTTGTTAGAAGTTGTGTTTCACATCCTCGTAGCATAGCTGAATAGCACATCTCTGGTGTAAGGGCAGCCTAATTAAATTACCGTGTTGATTTACAAAGTTATTTATTTACAGAAAACCCCGCCAGTCCTGACGGAGATAGGAGCGCTCGTCTGGAACCCAGCGGTAGGGACTTCAGTTCATTCATCAAGGACAGTATTGCTGTGCTACCCAAAGCTGAGTTGGCAGCGTTATTCGATCAGAAAGTAGCCGAAGATGACGACTTCAGGGTTGCCATTGAGAGCATTCAGAGCGACGAATTTAAAGAGATTTTCGACGCACTTTGGGCGAGCGAAGTCTTCCAAGCTGAGGTCAAAACTTTCGCTGAGAATGGTATCGATATTGAAGTTCTTTTGGACGAACTTGTTGCCATCTTTGGTCAGAACTAAATCAGCATTGCTGTGATATTTAACTATATATACAAATAAACATATTTAAATCAGGAAAGTGGTTTCATTTCATTACTGATACATTCACAAGATCCCTGTATCATCAGATATTGTAATCCCGTGAGACTCTTCGGCTACTGTAAAAGTGCCAAAACATATCGCAATACAACAGTCTAAAACTAAATTCTAAAAACTTAATGTGTGGTTATAAACGAACCGTGTTACAATCTTTAAAAAAATACTCATCATCAAACAATATAATCAGTATGCTCTAAACTTTTAAAAGTAACACCTACATATTAATATAGTTAGTTATATATATTCTTTAATTGAAAGACTTAAAAATGACAAAAGAATTAAGCATCATTTGTGGCTTAACATTAAAACTTTAACTCGGTTATTACTAACATTTTCTCCACATGTGGGTATTTGTACTTCTCTCTGACAAAGTAATTTTATTCAAGATATTTATTCAAGTAAGAAAGAAAAGTGTTCCAATAATGTGGACGACAACCCTAGATGGGTCACCTCTGCGAGCTCTGTTTATTTGTTTTGAATACCACAAATGCCTTTGTCACTAACAATATCTTATTTCTTTTCAAGAGTACACACCGAAGACTTATCAGTTTTACACAATTTGATACATTCTTATTATTTGAGCTGTTATTTCGTGAAAAATGAGAAATGTTTTCGTTGCTATAGTTTTTGCATGTATTAGATTAAGTTACGAATTTATTGTGCCTGTGGAAATATTGGAGGTGAGTAAAGAATAAAAAACACAAAAAATTCACTTATCATAAAGTTCTGGTTATTAAAAAATGTGATTGATGGAAATTATTATAAATGGTTTGTTTAATTCTTGCAAACAATAAATTTTTCCATGGGTCCAAAGGAATCCATTAATTGCGTTAATTTAAGATTATTTCAATACATTATTTTTCAAATTTACTTAAATGATATATTTCTTAATCCTTAAATAAAAAAGATATATTTCTTTGACTTTTCATCATAATTGTATATTATGTAATTTGTTTTGGTAACAACGCTGATTGAGATTTCTTTCATGCGCCTATTTTACATCTTATAAATTGGAAGATAATAAGTACTGAACTAAAGGAATATGTTTATTGCAATCAAAATTCAGTATAGTCAAACTTTGGCTTTGTATGGTCTTCAAACATCTGATAATATGCTTTGTTTTATGTGAAAATTGTCAAACCTTTCGCTGGCAATGAACGAGACACAATAGAATTTTTATTGTTTTATGTTATAATATGCCTATGCTTGCCAGTACAGGCGTTAAACAAGAAAATATAGTAGAAAAAAACAACTTGTCTTATGTCACACTGACTGGACATGAACCCGCATCCTTGGGAATCTGGCCCAATGCACTGACAAATGTATGTTACAGAGACAGAGCGACATGAGACGCGTTAATTTTTTCTAGTACCTATATTTTCTCGTTTAATAATTTACACATAAAATAACATTGTAAAATTCGAAATTAAAATGTGATAAATACTTTGTTTTAGGTTGTAGATGGAACACATTCAATTTTTAAGAATAACAAAAAACATTCAAACGCAACAACAAACTCTCAGGAAGTGGAACTAATCGTAATGCCATCTAAAAGTAACATCAATAAACCGATCGATCTTGAAAGTAACCAAAATCGAATGGACGATCATGAACTATTTGACCAAAATAACGGTAAAGAAAGTAACATAAACGAGAGGTCATTTATTTTTATAAATCAGAAATTTAGAACACCTCAGTTTGGTCCACTTTTTGGCCCACTTTACAGTCCATCAAAATTGATAGCCGATACAACTTCTGTAATGGGCCACGATAAAGACCTTAAGCATTACCTTGAAGGTAATCCATTACTTTTCATAAATTCCAGAAACAATCCTTTCCCATCAAACATGCAAGTTAAGGAGACTACTAAACAATCCTTGTATATTCCAATAAAAAAACCTGAAATTTCACACAAAACCTATATTACTTATGGTATTTCTCATACGACAGCTAAAAAGATGGATTCAAACACAGCTAACTATGTTGAACTACTTAAACCTGCCATACTGCGATCGCGTAACCAGGCTACACCAAACCAAATTGTAGAACCGATATGGCCGAGTTTTGATAAAAGTAGTTACAGTCGATATCAATCAAAGAAAACACCCAAATCTTATATACCATTTGAATCAAGACAGCTATCACCAATTAATCCTGTTATTTATGAACCCGATAACGATGGATACCCAAGTCCCTTTGGACAAAGAAGTAACAAACCAGAAGAAATTGAAACAGTTAGTAATTTCAATAATCAAGAAAAATACAACCATAAAGATGTCATCGAACCAAGAGTAACAAATTTAAACAATATGTTAATCAAAAAGATACTTAAAGATAATGAAGAAGTAAATAATATTTTAGATAGGTATATAGCAGATCCGATCAATGGATCTGGTTCAAATGAAAGGCTAGATACGAAAATTGAATGTGAACAAAATGATTGTAACTCAGAATTAGAAGCGAATATCGAGAATAATCATGGCGTTAAAAAAATCTGCAAATGTCCAAGCCATCATTGGAATGCTTCGTCACTTGTTAACCCCGTTAGGTTTGAAATAAACAATACCATAAGGACACACGTAACTACTACTGAAACCAACTCTATAGAACTGAATGATTACGGAAATTTAATAAGTGATGAAACTAACATTGATAAGTACGTGTATTTACCTTAAACGATCAATATAGCTTATCCCAAATGGCTCAGTGCAGTAATCAAAATATAGTTAAATCAAGAATAGCTATTTTATTATTAAAAATATTCCTCCAGATAAGTATTTAGTACAGCCAACAACACGTACGGCTTTACATTTGCAATACGATAACCGTCCGTCGGTATTACGAGCGTCGTAAGGGTGGTCTCAAGGACAAAGTGTAAAGCCGTGCGTGCTGTTGACTGTACCTTGACCTAGGCGCTGGAGAAGAAAGCAATTTTGATTTCTGCCGAGAAACGAGCATAAAGTCAAACATTCCAATGAAAATATTTTTTTTCCTTTCTTTCAGCTTTGTAAAAGTTTTTGCACATTAACCTCTGCCTGTTGAAAAAAGGTGGGTGAGTGAAATGTTTAATATATTTGAAAAAGAAAATACAAATTTTATAAATAAACAAATAGTGTTTGGTTATTGTAGTTTATTGTAATCAAATATTCATTGGTTGTTCCTACACAAGTATTTATTGTTGTTTTTATAAAATACACACAAACAAACATTCAAGACCCACGGGTTACAGATTAGCTATTTTTTAATTTCTTGTGTAACAATATTTCTTTGTGGGTTATAAATTTAATATATTTTAACTAAGGTTGAATATCTTTAATAAATTGAAGATATTTAACCATAGTAGTTTGGAAATATACGATAGTAAAATATATGTTCCCACTGTATACCTATATGCCGTCCTTGATTTGGTTGGTAAGATCATTTCTCAATTTGACGACTCTGTACGAAAAAAAGACATGGAGAAAAACAACCCTTGACGAAGTTTTTGTCGGTTCTTCTCGTTTCATAAGGTTTCACATGTGTTTTAAGAAAGAGGAAATACTCATAGTTTTATGAAATGAGATTGGTCATCAGCCACTTTTTAATATCCCTACTGCTGGAGCACTGGCCTTCCTTTTGGATGGATAATGAGAATGGGCCATGACCCATTGCGGGCCCAATGCGGATTGGTGGGTAAATTTACTTTAAAATATTTAAAATTTGCTATCTCGAGCAGGAGATCGTAAATTCGAGAGATAGTAAATTTTTGGACACCCGTCCCGTGACCGACCGTTGCGAAAGTTGCTTAAGCTTAACAATCGCAGGCCGAGCGCGCGAACCACTGCGCCACGGGCTCCTCGGAAATGAGGTTAGCACAACTGTTTTAAAGAAAACGTCAGTTTAAAATGTGAAGACCTTGTCGTACAAGTCGGAAGCTGGTCATTCACCGAATTGCGTTCTTAGTGTTTGGAGTATGCCAGTTGGCTTTAGAGCGCGTAGATCTAGATAGCGTACGCTCAAAGTTATCGCGATGAGATCGCTGCGCGCGCACGCGTTTGTCGCTGCAGAAATGAAAGGCAAACACTGCAACGCCCACAGATGTCCAGATAGCCAATAGCGGTGAATACGAGTCGACTGGAAGTGGTACGTTTTAAGATGTGAATCCTAATTTCTACTTTAATTATAAATGCGAAAGTATGCAGTAAGCAGTTTGTTCGTTTGTTACTCTCTCACGCAAAAACTACTGAACCGATTTGGATAAAATTTGGGACGGTTCTAAAAGATAGCCTGGATTAAAGCATAGGCATATTTAATCTCGATATTCCCACGGGAACAGGAACCAAGCGGGTGAAACAGCGGGCGGCCACTATTGGTTCCATTAATTTTTAGAGATGGGTTTATGATTTGTGCTTATGAGGATTTTTATTTTAGGACGTTTTTTTATGTATTTTAACCTTAGAGCCAATTTCACCAACTTTCATATGTCACGATTAACGTTAACCATGATTTAAATGTAATTTTAGTCCTTTATTTGAAGTTTAAAGACATTGATATACCATTGTTCTCTGACTGAACACCGGTGTCGTGCTAGCAAATAACACGGTTAGGGCAAATCGTGATTAGTTACAGTTGGTGAAGATGTATCTGATTAGAGACATAAAATAACACTACTTTGATCCTGATTCTGAGATAAAATATCATTTTATTGTTACATTATTGTGTACACCCAAATAATATTTAACCCAAATAAATAGAAAAAAAAAACAAAAAAAGTAGCTTAGGGACTTGTGTTACGGGTTCAAAAATATTATTTAAATCCATTTACAAAATTCACATGAGGGATTGTCCTCAGGGTGGGGATCGTATCCATCGTAACCCATGCACCAAGGTCACAACCAGCTGCACCATCAGCCCCGTCAATGACAGCGAGCCAGAAAATTAATGTGATTGTGGATAGGTAGGTAACTGTTATTACACAAAAACAAAAAATAAAAGCTTACTTTTCTGACAATGTTCGAATATTATTATTATGTCTTTAGCTTCGCATTTTCTTCACAAGAACTTCACATTTACAGGAGGTACAGTCTACTTAGACCATGCCAACTGTCTTTAATAGAGTTCATTCAATATTGGATTCAATAAGATGCAAAAAGGCTTACCTTACCTTCCTGATATAAACAAGCATAATATTGTCAATTTCATTTTTTACGAGTATGATACTTGTGAAAGTTTGAAATTACACAAGTTGTATATACTTGTGTATTTTGTAATGGTGGTAACTTCCCATAAGAAAGTAAATAAGCACTTAAATCTCGAGCTAGTAAAGCACTTCCAATATTTTTATATCTTACATTTTCTTCAGCGTATTTGTTGAGGGAGATGACTTCGCTCGGACTTGCGACATTGTTCGAAAATATTTGTATCTTCTTCGACTTGAAGATTTGACAACTGTAACGTATCAAGAATGTTTGTTCAAGAGCTTCGATGTTGCTGTAACATTAACTGTGGGGTAAAGTTCTAGAGGTTGTGTAAATATCTTGGTGGGTTGCCTCTATCTGGCAGAATTTCGATGCTCCGAAACTAATTTGGCATAACTCACTTGGTAGAATCATTCTTCAACGAATATTTTTTAGGCATAAAAATGATCTAGCTTAATTTGTTGATTGGCAGAATGTTTATATGTCCGAATTTACAATGGCATACTGTTAAGAGAGCAGAATTTTATTTGGCATAATTTCGGCACTTTTTTTATTTCGCATCGTTTTGTTTCGCATACCATTATATTTAGTACCACGATTAATTGGTATAATTTTACTTGGCGTCATATAAAGATGTCAGAATTTCATTTGGAATAATTTCGTTAGGTTTCTAATGAAAATTTGCAACAACTTTTTATATAAACTTTAGGTATAGTTATTGTTAAAATAATGATATTATTATACTCGTATAATTTAATTTGATATATGATTAATAATATATGATTATATAAAAATCCTGCAATGTTGTGCTATACTAGCCAGTGACAGAACCTAATCGCTGTAATGTATGCCCTACCCCTAGAGTGTAATTTAAGCCCCGCAGCGCCGGAGCCGAGACTTAAGTCATGTTTGCTGCATACATGCCTGCTTGCTGCATGCTTGCATGCTTGCTGTATATTTGCTGCATGCTTGCATGCTTGCTGTATATTTGCTGCATGCTTGTATACTTGCATGCTTGCTGCTTACTTACATGCTAGGTGCATGCTTGCTACTTGCTTGCATGTTAGGTGCATGCTAACTGTATGCTTGCTCATAATTGACCAGAGTCAGTAGTGTCTCGGTAGCTCAATGGTTAGATATATGCTCATTGGACCGGATTTCTAAAGGTCCCATCTGAGTATTCACTTGTGGCCGAGTAGACTTTTTCTAATATTTTTCTATTTAAAATTTATCAGAGTCAGTAGTTTCGGACTTAATTCAAGTAGCAAGCAAGCATGCTTGGCAGCATATCCATAATAATGAAAAAGCAGAATCATCATTTGTCACAATGTTTGCGCATTATAATTAGGTACAATAGTAATAAAATTTCTGACGATTTTTCCTGACGATTTTTCCTGTAAACATTCTGAAGACGATTTTTCCTGTAAACATTCTGCCAAATGATGATTCTGTTTTTTTATTATTATGGGTATGAAATTTCTGTCAAAATAAACAAATAAATAAATATTTTCATACAATCACACCAATTATCTAGCCCACGTTAAGTATCATGAAGAACTTGTGTTATGGATACTAGATAACGGATAAACATACTTATATACTTTTTTTTTTGTAAATACATACATAATATACATATTAAACACCCAGACCAAGACAAATAGACATGTTCATGCACACAAATATTTGTCTTGTCCGGGGATCGAACCCGGGACCTCTGGCGCAGAAGGTGGGGTTAGTACCCCTGCGCCAAACAGGTCGTCAAAAGACGATTCTACCTGTGAACCATCTGCCTAATGATGATTCTGCTTTTTTATTATTATGGATAAGGAATTTCTGCCTAATGATAATTCTGCCTTACAAAATTATGCGTTCTAAATGTGTAAGAATAAGTATATGCCAAACCACTTTCTGCGAAATGAGGTTTATGCCAACCGTTGTTATGCAGAATAAAATTATGTCTTAAAAAGTTCTGTCAAAAAGGGTAGACCCTATCTTGGTATCAAGTGTGTAACATTTTGTGGGAAATTGAGAATGATCGAATATTTTTTTATAAGCACTAGATTGCATGGGTAAAATTTTTTATGGAAAGGGAGTGAATGCAGAACATAAATAAGAGATTTGAAATTTGTACCTAGTAAGTTGGCTGGCAAATGTCACCCTTTTCTGCGCGAAACACTGAGGCAGTCGTTAAATTTCACTTTGTAAGATTTTGATTTTCTTTACGTTGTCAACGTGCTTGTTTTTAACCGACTTCCAAAAAGGAGGAGGTTCTCAATTCGGTCGGCATGTTTTTTATTATTTATGTTTGTACATCAATTTACGTGATTCATTTTTTGTTCAATGCTTCAGTTTGGTTCAGTAGTTTTTATTTTATGAGCATTTTTGTTAACTGAAAGGATGTAATTTTCACGATACTTTGTTTATAATGTACGGTCAATAACTACGGCTACGAAAACTACCGCTATGAGCGACTTAAGAGCGTTCTCAAGGTCAAAGTGTAAAGGTGTAGCTGATGTTGACTGTACGTGAAACCTAATCTTATCTAGAAAAAACCTACTGTAGTTTACAAAACAACCTATTTTAGACACTCAAAAGCCCACGACGGTTAAAACGTAATTAAAAAACAATAAAATAATTTAAAAACCCCCAACTTAGTTATCCTGCTGCTATTAAATGAACCAGTTTTGCAAGATACGGGACTATTTATGTTGAAATTTAAAATAGTAATAGCATTTGAGCGTTATGGGTTTTTCATTTTTTTTTATTTTGGTTTTTATTTCAAACTTTTTAGAGAGCATAGGTATTATATTATGTACATTTTAATACATAAAACCTATCACTGAAGACCGCATCAAAATCGGACTACTAGTAGTTTTGGTTTTGCACAAACAAATGTTTACTGCGGCGCCCCCTGGTGATTGTCACCACAACACCTATCTAAGAACATGCACCAATCAAACCTGAACCTATTACCGACAACCGCATCAAAATCTGACTAGTAACTTTGGAGATAAATGGCAACTTTGGTTTGCACAAACAAATGTTTACTGCAGCGCCCCTTGGTGAGTTGTCACCGAAACCTTGTCTAAAAAACATTTACCAATCAAACCCAAACCCATCACTGAAAACCGCATTAAAATCGGACTAGTAGTTTTGGAGATAAATGGTAACATTGGTTTGCACAAACAAATTAACAACTTCTCACCCCAAACGCATATACCGTCCCGGTACCATCTCGCGTGTAAAAAATAAGCCAGCCAAGGCAAGAAAAATATAAAGTAGAATAGCTCAAAGTAGTAAGTAAGGCCATGTCTGGCACCGACTCCAAAAGGCTTATATTTTGCTTTTTAGTTTTTAAGCCATTTTTTATGTGGACTTTCTTTCGCATTATCGAAAAAGTATCGTCAACAAATGTATGAGGTATTGAGCAGCGTTTCTAATGGATGTAAACGGAACTAAAATTCTTTAAACATTTATTGACATATTGATTCGAATACTTTCTCGATATGTTTTCGAAAGCCTTTCGTGCTAGCTCCCTAGTATTAAATGCGAGACAAGCTCTCTCTTTTTGTGGGAGTGAATAATATGATGGAAGAAAAATCTTAATATCACTTAATGGTTGCGCCAAAAGTAAGTCTTGCAGTATTGCGAATTTGCGAGTAAGAATTGATACTCCCTGCAGTTATAATCCGCCAACCCTGTGCATTGGTAGGAGAGATATTCTGGATATAGTGTTTAATTATGTACTGAGGAACTGTGCCAACGTCTGTGAGACGGCAGACATTAAATTAGTAATTTATAGAGATGGTGAATTGAGAGCAGCAGTGATAGGTTGAGATGGCGCAGTGATACCACTGCGCCATCTCAACCTACCAAATTATTATCTATTGCCAGGGTCGTGGATTCGATCTCCATCTGCCCCTGCCCCCATACTCTTCAATCAATCAATCAAAATCTTTATTTGTAACAACATGTGGTATAACATTGGATAGTCTTTATTAATGTTGTGCCTTACCATGTCTACCGTTAAAATGAAACGATGTACAAATATTATGTCAAATAGGGAATTGAAAAGATTAAAAAAAAAAAAAAAGTCATGATAATATTACAATTTATTGCCAATTTATATTAAATCATCATCGATCATCATCTTGACGCGATAGCATTGAGATCGAGATTGAATTAACGTCAAAAGTCAGCAATTATGACGTATCATCATACCTTAAGTAATTAAAATAAAATAAAACAACGTTTGCGGATTATTTTGTGCACATGTATACCCGAAACATATATTTGGTACTGTATTTTTAGGGTCTTTTGATAAAAACTCCGTCCTCCATTTTTATGCTTGTTATATATCTACAAAACGAGCTAAGTAACCGTATCTTTAAGTCTCACAGTGTGTGATTTGGGTTGAGACTTTAATTTTTGGGTAATAGGGTCCCAAGCTAGTGGTATCTTTTAACCATCATCTCTGGTCGCAAAGTGAGGGTTCTAGTCGCTATTCCCCCCCCAGGTGCCCCATTGTGCTTATCTAGCTGGATGGAGGATCAGGAGGCGGTTAAATAATCCCACGAACATTTTTAAAAGTTTAATGAAATACATGGTGTAGATGACAATTTTCAAAATGACGAACAAAGAATACCATGTAATTTTAGGCGCCATCAAAATGGAAAAATATATTGACAGTTAACATGAAACAAACTGTATTGAGTTATATTTATAAATGTTGTAAATAAAAAATAAAATAAAAAAATTCTTTATAAAAACTTACATAATTTTTTATTCAACGGAGCCTCCTTTTAGGCTTGTTATCGCCTGTGCCAGGAGACAACGCTCTGCATAACTTAACTAATATATAAATGTGTTTATGCTATTCTTATCGCTAATTTTGATTTGAAGTTAAACTTACCTATTAACGCAATATAATAATATAAGCTTAAAAATGACATGTATTAGTATGTGTGACATGTGTTGTGGTTGTGTAGTGTGGTAATTGGAATGTATTGTGTGTGTTGGGTGAATGTGTGTGAGAATATGAATGTTTCTGAGTATTGTATGTATATACGTATGAAGATGTGGATAAGAACATGTGGATTTCTTGATTGATTGTTTGAATGTTGGTAGTTTAGTTTAGTTTCCTTTATGAATTGAGTAAAGCTTCAATTTCAGCGTAGTAATTAATACTTTTAAAATATTGTTGTTCTGCAAGTTCTACATGAATAGCAGTTAGTACTTAAAAACATATTTTCCTACGAAACTCTCTCAACAAGTTAAAAATACCTATAACAAGCTATTTTTATGGCTCTAAATCTTATCTAATTTAAGAAAATCTAAGAAGCCTTTCTATAGTACTGTTCCCTGAAAACGCGTTCTTCTATTTTAAACAAGACCTTTATAATAGGAATCCATATTTATGCAATAGTAACTCCGTCTGTCTTTTCACACCTAAAATACTGAACCAATTGTGATAAATTTTATCATAGAAATGTTGATATTATCTGTGCGTACCTGCCATCATTTAAAAGGTGTATTTTTGAAAACCCATACCTTAAGATTACTTATGTGTTTCTATCTAGCGAGCGGGGCCACTCGAGCTAGGGTTATAAAACTAGTGACAATAATTCGCTAGTTCAATGTAAGTACCTCACGTATTTATTACCAGGATTTAATGTAGGTACCTCAACCGTTTTGACAGAAATTACGATTAGTCTCATCCATCTAGTGGGACCATCGGCTGTATTACCAATATTACGCTCAACCCGTGACCACGGCAAATGAAAAGGTGCCGAAACGTCGGAAAACCAAAAAACCCAAAAATTTTGTACCAAATATATGTTTCGGGTAAATATAGTGCACTTAAAATCCGCAAAAGTTGTTTCATTATGAGTGTTAGAAGAAACTTAAGATCAAATAAATGATGATTAAAATTACAAATCTCTTCTGTTATTTCTCCACATCTCTTCCGTAAAGCTATAAAACACGTCACGACTTGCACGTCGGGGAGGCCGGAGGCGTGACGTGACGTATCTGCGTGACAGCATACCGCATCGCTTTTTAACGATGCACAACGTTATTGCGTGTTCCAACAGATTTTAAGGACTTTCGAGAGAGATACTTTTGCATCGGTGGTTGAGCTCGATATAACACAAGGCATTGTATTAGGACATTTTCAATAAAAAAATTATTAAATTCAGTAAAAAAACAACAATAGGTCAAATATACTTGTTAGACTCTAATTTATCGTTATGCCAATATGCCAGACCGCCAAAACTAGGAAAATCAGCAATCTTAACAATACGAAGAAAATTAAAATCAAAAGACCATTACTCATAAAAATAAAATTTTAACTTTAAAGTTTTACAACAAAGCCGGTGCTCTGTTAATAAAAAACTCGTTGCTAACAAAGTTACTGACTAGACAGACTCCAAGACAAACTAAATCATAAGCATAGCGGGTAGAGCCAAAAGTTGTTCGGAAATGTTACGGACTTCACTTACCCAACTTTGTAAGCTCTAAACACCGAAACTTAATCTTAAGCAAATCCTACTGAAAGAGAGTGTTTACTTAATTACACAAAGGTGCTTTGAAATAAATTCAGAATTCTTCAGACATTTGCATGTTACATTACACATGGAAGATTAGCATTTAGCAGGAGTAATGGGTTACTGAAAATGTAAGTATTGTACGACGGTTGTGAGTTTTAAAACGAATAAATAATAGCAATTCTTATCGTAATTAACTAACACTCCTCTCTCTACTCCTCCCTTTCATTCCGGCTATATGTCCGACTCTTTTACTCTGTCTTCCTGATGCCATTAGAAAATCTCCTAGCAAACCTTTCAAAAAGAATGTGCGTACATTCCTACTTGAAACTGGCATAAGTTCGTAGCTTCGTCGCTTTTATCATCATCAATATTTTTTTATTATTATTATCATCGTTTTTTTGGTGTGGTATCTATCTATTTATATATGGTATTAGTATTAATATATATTTTATATAAGTAGTTTAAGTAGGTGGGTATAGTATTTATGTGTATATAAAAGTAAGTAGTTATCATCTTTGCTAAATACAATTATTAAATCACAATTTGTGCCGCAACCGCCGTTTTCACATAGAGCAACGCGGCTTCCCGGAGAAGCTGCGTTGCTCTATGGGTTGATACGATGCGAGTTCACGATATATGTAGGGTTAGCACGAAAAACTATCGAAATAGTATAGAGTAAGTATCGAGCAAGTAATGTTAAAAAATGTATAGGAAAATGTAGTTCCGTTTACGTCCGGTAGACAATATCTCATACATTTTTTTACTTTACTGCCTCGATACTTCCTCGAAAGTTATTCGTGCTAGGCCTTATGATGCTTCTCGAAAGCTCGCATGTGCGTCCACGAACATAACGAAAACGAACGCAACGCGAACGCTTCACGAATGCTAGTTTTCTCATTCGAGGCACCTCCTCGTGCGTGAAATCTTGTATCAGGTTGACACCTGACAAAGTAAGTGTTCAGAAAGTATAATTATTTATTTATTTATTTTAAACTTCATTGTACAAAAACATACAGTTACGTACAAAAGGCGGACTTGATTACTAAAAGTATTCTCTGTCAGTCAACCTTTAGGAAAAAGAAAACTGCTGTTGCGGTACAAATTGCGATTTAATAATTGTATTTAGCAAAGATGATAACTACCTACTTTTATATACACATAAATACTATATACACCTACTTAGACTACTTAGATATAATATATATTAATTCTAATACCATATATAAATAGATAGATACCATATAAAAAAACGATGTTAATATTAATAAAATAATATTGATGATGATAAAAGAGACGAAGCTACGAACTTATGCCAGTTTCAAGTAGGAATGTACGTACATTATTTTTGATTAGTTTAGACTTTTTTTAGAAAGATTACATTAGACTTTTTAATTAGAAACCGGGAGTGTTGTCAGGATTTTTTAAACTTATGGTAAATTTTAAATAGAAAAATATTGGAAAAAATTAACTCGGCCACAAGTGAATTCTCAGACGGGAATCGAACCCGCGACCTTTGGAAATCCGGTCCAATGCTCTAACCGCTGAGCTACCGAGACTTGCGAACCACCGTCGAAATTCTCCAATACTTTTATATTTTTTAATACGCTGTAGGCCAGCGTTGTTACATCAAATGCTAGGAATATCCTTGCATTCGATAGAAACATCTTTTCAGGTGTTTAACGATGGATTAAGATGCAACTGCCTGCCAATAATTTATGATTTTGTAATTTTTGCATTTTTCAATGCTATTTTTATACTTATGGTAAATTTTAAATAGTAAAATATTGGAAAAAATTAACTCGGCCACAAGTGAATTCTCAGACGGGAATCGAACCCGCGACCTTTGGAAATCCGGTCCAATGCTCTAACCGCTGAGCTACCGAGACTTGCGAACCACCGTCGAAATTCTCCAATACTTTTATATTTTTTAATACGCTGTAGGCCAGCGTTGTTACATCAAATGCTAGGAATATCCTTGCATTCGAAAGAAACATCTTTTCAGGTGTTTAACGATCGATTAAGATGCAACTGCCTGCCAATAATTTATGATTTTGTAATTTTTGCATTTTTCAATGCTATTTTTATACTTATGGTAAATTTTAAATAGAAAAATATTGGAAAAAATGAACTCGGCCACAAGTGAATTCTCAGACGGGAATCGAACCCGCGACCTTTGGAAATCCGGTCCAATGCTCTAACCGCTGAGCTACCGAGACTTGCGAACCACCGTCGAAATTCTCCAATACTTTTATATTTTTAATACGCTGTAGGCCAGCGTTGTTACATCAAATGCTAGGAATATCCTTGCATTCGAAAGAAACATCTTTTCAGGTGTTTAACGATCGATTAAGATGCAACTGCCTGCCAATAATTTATGATTTTGTAATTTTTGCATTTTTCCCAATATTTTTCTATTTGTGTGAGTGAGTGATTCCCGTCTGAGAATTCACTTGTGGCCGAGTTAATTTTTTCCAATATTTTTCTATTTAAAATTTACCATAAGTATAAAAATAGCATTGAAAAATGCAAAAATTACAAAATCATAAATTATAGGATTTTTTAAGTTTACCATGGTATGCTTACATCTCCATTTTACTTTTTTGTTGATATAAGTATTGGATTGGTTAATGATTTTAACGGACTTCAAGAAAAGGGGTAAGTATTATCGTTTTTTTTATTTGGTAGCATATAGTTTTAGTTTGGTTAAATTGACATCAAGACAGGACCTGATAATGGGATTTAGAAGAAATCAATTGATTCCGAAAATCACCATTTGGTGAAGTGGAACGAAAGATGAAAACCACACATCACACATGGTCATCGGAACTTCTAAAATACTACGTATCTGACGAGTGAGACGATTCGCCTCGTCTCGTCAGCCGTTTTAATTTCACCACTGCTGAAACACTGGCCTTACTTATGGATGAATAAGGAGAATGGGCCATAACCCACCACGCGGGCCCGATGCGGAATGTGGGTTTTAACGACTGCAAATGCAGCCGGGTCCAACGGCTTAACGTGCCTTCCGAAGCACGGAAGAATTGGAGATGGTAAATTTATGGTCATCCATCCCGTAACCGACCATTGCGAAAGTTGTTTGAACTCGCAGGCCAAGTGCGCGAATCATTGCGCTACGCTATTGTTCTCGTCGGTGCGATTACTGCGAATAATATGCCCTAAGCAATTTATTTTCTTTACTTTCAGACACAGTTACTTTGACATATGTAATACCTATTAGTCTACTGAAATAGTTAAAAAAAATTACGTTAAAATATAATCAAACTATAAATTTTATTTGTGTTTTAGTTTAAGCATGCGCATTTACTGGAACTTTGGTTTCGCGTATTCAAATTTTGTCATAGGTTGCACAGTCTTAACAGCGGAATCTGGTTTCATTTTCCCTGCTATATCCTAACCGAATAAACAATCATTACCTATCAATATAAATATACAGCACTTCTTTGCTGCGCATTATGTAAAACCATCGTATACCAACGCGCTTAGAACATTTTAAGGGGCATTCTGGAATATTACCGTCTCGGAAGCCGGCTATCGTATGTGGAACGGTCACGACTACGCCTTTTAACATCAATCAGGCTGCTTGTGGACAGTTTGTTCACACGCTGTTACAAGAAAATTGCATGCTTTTATACTGTAAAATTGTTAAATAGGGTAGTTTGTTGAACTTTAGACGTAGAAAGAAGAATAAATTCAAGAAGAACGGCAACTATGTAAACAAAACACAAATTTTGAGAGCGCTTTATTTTTCTGGTTCTGTCTTAGCATTTTATGTTGCTGTACTTAACTCATGATTTTCTTCTTAAGTTTCTTCGCGCACTCATAATTGAAATAAAAAAAACTTTTGCGGACTATTTAGTGCGATTTATTTACCCCAAATATATATTTGGTACTATAATTTTTCGGTTTATTTGTGGTTTCAGTTGCCGTGGTCACGGGTTGACTAGCTACTTATAAGTCTACATTCACAAAATTGATTTAAAAAACGTTTCTTTTTAACAAAGTTGTTTTATTTCATGATCTTAATTCAGATACCATTTTATCTGTTTTATCCCGCGTTTTCACCCACGTGGTTCCTGTTCCCGTGGGAATATTGAGATTAAAAGTATCCTATATTTTAATCCAGGCTGTCTACTATATCTGTGCCTCAACCAAACTTGTTCAGTAGTTTTAGAGTGAAAGAGTAACAGACAAACAAGCAAGCTGATATACTTTTTCATTTATAATATGAGTAGGAAGGGATTTCCTGTGGCACTTCACAATTGTTATATTTGTTCACCTATAATCAGTATTACGAACAAATATGATCTAAACAAATAAGTAGGTACAAGTGAAAACAAATTCGTTTTTCCTGGTTCCAATTTCTGGTGAAGCCTGTGTCCTACTTTTCTTTAACAAAATGAAAACTTATTGATCATAATACTCATTGAAATACGGAGCAGTCTTTCAATTTTGTGCACGTCACCGTGCTTTGATTGATGCGCAGCTCTGCCCAAGAATGGAAGGCTAATTTACTCACTTTTATTGAGTATCGATACCTGAAGCTCCCATAGTAATTTTGTTTATAACGCTAATAACGTTTTTTGAGAGTACACTTTTGATGCTTGGTTAATTTTTCACCCATTATTCGGAGTAATTTCGCATTGATATAATAAACTGTAAGTATACTTAATGATGTACCTACTGTTTCTCGTTGTAATATTATATGTCTCGTACACAGAACACGGAAAAGAGGTTTTAATGTTGTGTGGTCTCGTATTATAATGGATACGAGTAATTATTCGCAATGCATATGTGCGCCTTTGTTTTTCTAATGGACGAAGATGCACTGTGTTTCGTTGAGTAGAAAGTTGATAAATCCAAGTAAATACAGATAACACACATTCTTAGAAATAAACAATTTACTCCGTTCCGTTAGCACACAATTATAAATTTTAGATAAATAAAAAATATTCAGTTAGTGCACAATAATAATCTAAGAAAATGTGTCACAATGTACTACGCTGCGTTGAGTCGTTTTTAGCATACTATTGCGTCGTCGCAACGGGTACCACGTCGATGAACATTCTTGACTTCACTGTGTTGCGATGTTACTTCTAACAGTGAACCCTCCTTGTTTCTACTCCATAGGCACTTTATGTAGGTATAGATTGCCTTACCGCAACGTATCGTGTACACCGGTCATTGTAACTCAATAAATAGAATTACTTACAAACGCTACTGCACTGTTTCCGCTACTCAATGTTTTTTTATGATCTACGGGGAGACTCTTAGCCTTCATCATACCTGATGTTAAGTATTGATAAGGCTGAAGATAGAAGCGAGCCTCTCCCGAAATCCTCAGTCACTGAGTAACTGGCTATCTTATCTCGAACTGCCAGAACACAACAACGCTGAAGAAAGTTTTGTTATGACATCAGGCTTAGATAAGATGGTGGTAGCTAGCCAGGCGGACTTAACAAGTCCTACCACCAACCAAACCGAATACAATATGTACCTCCGCTGGGAAACGAACCCGGGATCCCTGGGTCTGATACCGGTGGTTGTACCAGTAGACCACAGAGGCAGTTAAAAATGTTAATGTACTATTTAACACGTCACAGAACACCTTTCCAAGCGTCAAAAGAACAATCAAACAGTTGTGAATACCGGTTGAAATAATCCAGTTTGAATAAAGCCGTCTATTGTACGGACGAACAAAGTTTCGAGTCCGCACAATTATTATTTATACGTCAAAGCTGCCTCAACTTCACCTGAACAATCGAGAATTAGAACGCCGACCTAAGATAACAATTAAAATACAGCTAATTTTGAGCTCTATGCTAAATGAAATAAGAGTATGTCCATTCATACAATACACTCAGATTGCAAATGACATGTCTAAGGGTTATACAATTTCCTTTTGAAGACCCTGTAAGCGTTTTAGTAGTCAGATATGAATAGGGTTTTTGGGCGTCAGTTATGTGAATGAATTTGGTTTCTTTCTACGTTCATTTCATGTTATTGGAACAGATTTCCTTTTTGTTACTGAGGGAATATGTATGTATGTGATCCTATTGGGCTCATCTTTATTGATTGTGAATTTATTTCAAGGGAATTCAATATTATTTTGGTATTAAGTTTATTATGATATTATCAATGTTATTCCACATTTTTCGCCACTAGACAATCGTTCATATTTTCATATATAATGTTCATGTCCACTGAGCGAGTAGCCCAAAATGTGGTGTGGAGTGCTTGAGCTGGAACCTAAGCGAATTCTTCAGAAAGTTGTTCAGGGTGCTTAGGGAGTAAACATACTAAAACTCATAACTTTTTAATTTTGCATTTTACAATGCTATTTTATTGTTTAATATTTATCATACTAAAAGTCCCTGCGTTTAGGAGGTGCACCGGAGTCGGGGGAAGGATAAAACTCAAAAGTGGGACCTTTCCCTCTTCGCCCCACTCCAGCGCATCTCCTAGATGTGAGGATTTTTAGTTCGCTCACCAGGTTCCAGCTCACGCACTCTACAACTCCTGCGTTGGATGGACTAATGTTCATATTTTATAGCTTATACAGTTATAATATGAAGTAGTAAATTGACAAGATTTTTGTGGCTATAAAAGACGTTATAGGACAAAACAATATGACAATAGCTTCTTCGTCTTCTTCTTTGAAAAGTCATAGATATAGTTTTTTTTCGCTCCGAATGTGAAAAGCGGTTTGAATTTGTCATTTTAGTGACTATCAAGCATTGACTTTATATATTACTAAATCATTAATATCAAGCAAATATACTTACTTTACTTTTTCTAGAGGTTTCACGTTATCATTTTTCAAATTCATATGCACCAAAGATGATAATAAAAGTAAATCTTAATCGCATATACGTAGTCATAAGTATTCTTGCTTAAATCAATTGACATGCCGAAATAAACCCTATGAACTCTATGCCGTTACTATTTCAAATGAAAATTGGCACATCGACAGTTAGTTAAACTGAGAATAGATCCTACAGATTCAAAATATTATTTTGTGAACTGATACGAACTATTTCTATAATAGTATTAATCCAGTATTTTTGAGTTCAATATCTTGTATTATTCCTAAGAAACCACTTCAAATCGCGATGAAAAGCAGTAAAAAGTTAACTCAGAAAGTCATAGCAGATGGTAAATATTATCATCTGCCAAATAGGTTATTTATTTATTAATTAGTTGAATTTATATTTTGTATAACGCTCTTAATGTGTCAGTTGAGTGCGACACAATATCAAGATTGTTTGCATTTATATCAGAATCTTGCTTAACTACATCAAGAATGAGAAAGATTTGGTGAGAGTGTGAGAGCACACTGCACGATCTTGTTCCTTCAGCCCTTTTCTACCAACGGGGTACCAGACGCAGGTTAGCTTATCACCCATACGTCGCGCGTCGTTGACATTCAAACGGTCCGTACCAAGCGCTTTGCTGATACATTTTTTATGCGAGCCGCTAAGGAATGGAATGCGCTGCCTGCTCACGTGTTTCCCGATTACTACACCCCTGGCCTTTTCAAGGCGAGAGTGAATAGGCGTTTCCTGGGCAAGTATGTAACATCTTAGGCCACATCCTGTTTCCAAGCGAGATGGTGGTCAAATACTTGCCCAGTCTAGAATTGAAAAAAATAGATTCTCCTAAAGAAGTGTTATTATCCCAAGACTTTTACAAAAGTATATTAACCATTGATTAATGAGTAAGGAGCACTTGAACACTGCAACCCACTTACGGCGCAACAGGGCACATTTCTCCAACCTCGTAACATTAGTCACCGCGTTAGATTCCAAGCATTCTGCTGACTGCATGCTACGGAGAAACAACGCAATTAGTCTTCATTAAAGGCCGAAACATACATCTAGCAGGACACCGGTGTCCAGTGAACAATAGATTGTCTATTTTGCCTCATAACTCGGGGCCTGAAAGGATAAATAATCAATTTATCGTGTTTAAAAAATTAATGATTAGAAACTAAAATAGGAAAACGAAATGTAAAGCTGAAAAAAAACCCAGTTCATTGTTTGCCTATTGGATAGTAAACTTCTAACCCGCTGACTTATCAATATCGTAGGTACCTAAGCACATTTTGATATCGTGCATCGGAATCAACCGGCTTTGCAATTATCATCTTTGATATTTAGTTGCAGAACGTAATCTATGTGAAAGTCTCTAAAAAGAGAGAAATCCAAAACTTGCCTTCCTTTTAATCCTAATAATAACTAATTAAATGTGAAAGTGAGTTTGTTTGTCCTTCCTTCACGCCAAAACTAAGCAACCAATCGAATTGAATTTCGACATAGAGTTAGTAGTTAAAATGACGTAACATACCCTTTTTATTCCATTATTGCCACGGGAAAGGGAACCACGCGGTTGTAGCTAGGGTGAAGTTAGTCACTGTAGAGATGTGATAGGGAGTATGGAAAAGGGTCGTAGATGGTAAGCCACTTGTAGGAAGGTCTAACGTTGAACTCTTCCTCCGTACTGGGTGTTGGTACTCCGGGGACCGCGGTCCGGCAGATTTTTGTCGGATGTTGTATATATTGTGAGTGGCTCGGTGAAACTTCGCTTGCGTGGTGTAGGTTTCCATACATATTGTTCGATCTCTTACTGAACTGTTATCAGCGCCATCTATTTGATGCACGGTGGATACAAGTTTCTAGCACCGTGTGTAGTAGTATGTGCGGCGTCAGGTAGGTGCCGCCACAGTCATAAATGGATACGTAACTTTCAAACGTTTTCCTATACAGGCATTAATATAGGAATTAGATTTTCTATTAACTTAAAACAACCCAAATAATAAGCAGTATTCATAGGGGCCTACCGCCATCTCTAAGCGTAGTATTGTTTCAATTTTACCATGCTATTTCGTACTACGAATCTCTTAAAGTAAGCTTGTTTTTTGACGGAGGTTTTGTGACGTCATCGCAAAATATTGCCTCCAAAGTGTGAAGTGTGTCAAAATGTGACAACTGCAATAAAAACAAAACGCAAACAAAACGTTCTTATGACATGATGGTATCTAACAAATGTTGGTAGGCCCGATAGTTTCAAAACAAAAGCATTCAAACATATAATAGATCTTTACCTATGAAATTGCCGATTTTTTTTCTTAAACTTCTAGTGAACCTCACTACTTCTATGATGAAAAGTTGTATCAATTGCTTAGTTTTATATAAATTAAAATCATAACGGTCAAGAATCAGTAATCATAAGATTATTATATTCGTTTCATATAAGATAAAAAATACCTCGAAAGGTACTTTTTTGTTCGTTACCAAAAATGACCACTTTATTTACCATAATTTATAAGGTATTAATAATTTATAAAATAAAAATATAGTTAGATTGCTAAGTCTTCATACAATGCTCGTCCATAAAAAAAAATTGACATTAGCATTTGCGATAGTAACTACTTATAACAAAAATTGTTAGTATGGAAAATGAACATTCTTTGAAATTCTTTATACAAATCGGTAATTTCATAGGTAAAGCCATAATATTTGTCTGACAAAATAATAAATTAAATTCAACAAAAAGTAATTATAAACTTACTGTAGCGGGTGGTTTATTCAGAATCAGCGACCAAACCACACTGCAAGTATGTCACTCGAACGATAAAGAGACAGACAAGGGAGCAAAATTTTGTGGATTGTTCCGTACAATAAAAAAATAAAAAAAATTATACACATAGGTATAAGTTTACAAATGCACTAAGAAAACTATGCAATTATATATCACAACTGATCATCAACTTTTAGTTTACTCGTATATTGCCAAAATCTTAGCTTATTATATATACTTTTGATATTTTATAAAGACCATGGAATACCTCAATTGCATTTGAACTTACATCTAGTAATACAAAACAACAGTTTATCCGTACGAAATTGTACTTTTGAAATTGAAATTGTAGTTTTTCTTTAAACATTGAAAATAATTAATTTATTTAAACTTTATTGCACATATACAGCAAATGGCGGACTTAATGCCTATAGGCATTTTCTACCAGTCAATCAGAAAGGATGTTAAAAATAGATCATGGCGGCAATAAAAACTAAAACTTTAAAATATAACACTATACTACCAAGTATATATATATAGCCAAGTAACGTAACCAAGAAACTAAGTAACCAAGTTTATAATTAAAGATTTATATATATACACATTTGTTAATACTACATATATACAGGTTGAAAATTTAAAATGGTCAGTTTAGGTTTCTAATGAGGCTGATTAAGTGTTAATTTGGGCTATATTAAGATTGATGTTTTGGCTAGAAAATATAAGTCGAGAAAGGGGCGAATTGCAACTGAACCTAACAGTCAAATGTCTCGTATTTATGATATTAAGATTGCTGAATTGCTGATTTGGCTCCTAGCGTCGGAGATGCTAAGAGCATAGTTTATTTATTTTTCTTATCTTATATCATCATCATTATCATCAGCCTGTGGACGTCCACTGCTGGACATAGGCTTCACCTAGCTCACGCCTATTGTGGCGTTCATAGGAGGCTATTAGCCTACTGCTACCACGCTAACCAGACGGGTTGGTAGGGGGTTTGTTTCAAGTTTTCTTTCTCTCGCACAGGTTTTCAATGCGTCGCGCCTCTTAGTCGATTCTTACGACATCCCAGGCATGTAAGGGAGTGGTGACACTTGTAGTGGATTGAAAAGTAGTCGGCCTAACCAAGAAAATAAACACATACTAAATCAAATATATTTATATTTTTCTACATAATCACCATCAAGTTCAATGCACTTTTGCCACCTTCCCTTCAAAGCATTTAGACCGTTGAAAAAAAATGATTCTTACTTAGAGTCAAAATATGCGTCTACTGCTACTTTGACCTCGTCGTTTGTCGAAAATCTTTGACCTCCCAAGTGCTTTTTTAGGGTAGGGAAAAGAAAAAAGTCTGATGGTGCCAGATCAGTTGAATAAGGAGGATGCGGTAACAGTTCAAAGCCACAGTTGTGGATTTCAGCCATTGATTGCACAGAACTCGTTGTGAACGAGGGCGTTATCTTGATGAAACAGGACTTTTCTTCTGAGTTTTCCTGGACGTTTTTCTTTTATTTCCTCTCGTAAACGACGTAGTATGGTGCAGTAGTAATCAGAGTTTATGGTCTGACCTCTTTCAAGATAATCAGCCATAATCACACCCTTCGAGTCCCAGAATACTGAAGCCATCACCTTATTTGCTGACAAAATCGCCTTAGCCTTTTTAGGGTGTGATGAACCAGGTCTTCTTTACCGTTTTGATGGTTGTTTTATTTCCGGTGTACAGTAATGAACCCATGTTTCATCCATAGTAACAAAACGATTCAAAGAATCATCTTTGTCGGCTTCAAATAACTCAAAACAGTCGCATGCAATAGTCAATCGCATCCTTTTTTGCTCAACTGAAAGCAGTCGCGGAACCCACCTTGCAGACACCTTGTGGAAACGTAACACGTTGACTACGTCGGAGGCCTCTCAGAGCGGGGTTCGTCTTTCACACACTCTCTACCACGCTTGAATTCTGCTATCCATTTTTTTACGGATGAATATGACAGAGCGGTATCCCCTAATGTACTGACCATATCATCATGTATGGCTTTTGATGACAGCCCTTCTTATGGAGGTACTTAATGACGGCACGCTGCTCGATTTGCTCCATTTGCTGAGATTATGTCCGATTGCTATGTTAATAAATTTATAAAATCACAACTAAGTATAGCACACCTTTCAAACTTTACACAATTAACTAGTCTGAACTGAACTAAATAATGTGGGTAGATTTGATTTTTGGAATTAAGTGGATCTATGTTAGGCCGACTACTTTTCAATCCACCCTCGTATTCTTAGGCCGTCACCACACGGCAATTATCTTATCTTATATACTAATTTATAATAAGTAATTGTATGTGTGTCAGCTGGAAATAATTATCTCTGTGTGAGTTTATCTTGCCCTAGATTCAAAGTCCGAGCTGACGCTACAGATTGGAAGATTATATTATATCACAGGGACCCCTAAATAGAAGGAAAAATAAAAACTTTCCGGCGGCGTCACCCGGGATATTTCACACCAAAATGAAATATTTTATTACGCGTCGCGACGATGGCACCACGACATACCAACGGCGACCTTACACAACAATGTACTGAGATTTTTTAGTAATTCGCAAGTGCAAAAGAGCGTTTTTTTATATGTTTTTTTATTCACAACCCGGGACCGGCATGCTTGACATCGAAACGTTAATATTTGTTACATTGTGTTGATTTGTTGCATGCCGTGTTGCTTTTTTATACTTATGCTCGAGGGCATTGGGATATCAGTGGACGTTCGTTTTTTGTTTATTGTTACAATACAGGGAAACCGGTGGCGATTATTACGAAATCGTTGCTTTTTTATTTCCGTTTTTTGTGTTTATTGCATTTTGCTTCGGTAATGACAAACGCATAATGATGATGTTATTCTATTTTTTAAGATGGCTTGCGTAGAGTTTAAGCTTCTGAGAAAGACCTACGCAATTTATTTTATTGATTGGGACTTATCAACTTTATACCAGAGCGTGGGCTAGTATTTTCTTGCATTACTCGTATATAATTTTTGTTTAAAAGAAACTGGTAGGTAGTACATTATTGGTTTTGTTCCTAGGAAAATCTTTGTTGGAGATGAAAGAGATGAATATCGTATCGATCATTGATTCCGGAAATTTATATGAACCGGTTTTCTCTGAACACTTAGCCATCTAAATGAGAACTTAGGATGAGCTGTTGGAGCAATTTCAAAGTAATGCTGTAAACAAAATGGTTTTATAGTCGGCACATAGCACCTTTGTTTGATCAACTTTATTCTTTTTTCCACATACTCTACATAATGCAACAACTGTAAACATTGTATTTTTTATATTTATACACATTAACATAAGTACCTGAAGTACGTCATGCTCACTCAAACGTTTCTTCGGCGGTGTCGTGTGAGGCGGGTCGTTACGTTCCCTAAAATATGGTTGAGCGAAGCGATGGCTGGTTCATGCGTCATGCTCGTGAACGGGTGCCGCCAGCGGAAATCGGTCTACTTCAGTCTGCTTGTCTTAAGGTTGTGCTTAGAGCTTAAATATTTTCATCTAAAATAAATTGCTATCGACCTGTATGTACGTCACAACTTGCAGTACAGTAACCTTGTAATGCGAGAAATGTTAAATGTAAGTCCATCCTTGCGAGTTGAAAATTGTTTACGGTTAGGATAACCATAAAATGTAATATTATAATTAGTATTTTCTTTTGTGATGGAAATTGACCTTACTGATATGTTAAGCTCACTTTTCAATTTGACGACTCTGTATGAAATAAAACAGGGAGAAAAAAATAGCCCTTGACGAGTTTCTTGCCGGTTCTTCTCGTTACAAGGTCTCCCGCCGTAGGGTTTGTGAACCGATGGCGTAGCTTCTTTGACGTTCATAAGTGCTTGTAACAGCCTAGACTGAATAAATGATATTGATTTGATTTGAACTAAAATTATTACATAATGAAAGAGAACAGTGATGTAATCATTATTTTATGCAAAGAGCACAAAATAAGGCACCTTTCCATGTTTTTATATATTTTTAAAAGTGGCCTAAACATTTATTTAAAAAAGGTTAGATAATTAAGACTAATAAAACAGCAACTTAACACTTCTTTACTTTGGCAACTTCGATTCTCATTTGTCACATTGAGTGACGTGAACTGTAAGAACGCTGAATCTCACTATTTCATTGGTCGAGGTACTGACAGTAACATATGTCTTACTTATGTCAAATAATGTCAATTCGTGTGACTTTGAAGGTTTTATTTTAATATAATGCAAATCAACTACACAGTACAGCCGGCAGGCGGTAGGTTTAATTTTCTGAACTGAATAAACTGTATTAAAACCTCGAAATACTTTGTAGAACGTTTTTATAAACTCAGAAGAATAAAATAAATAATCTGGGGGCCTACCGCCATCTCTTAGTGCAGTATTGTTTGAACCTTTACGTGCTATTTTGTCGTAGTACAAATCTTAAAGTAAGCTTGTTTTTTGACGAAAGTTTTGTGACGTAGTCGCTCAATCATCGTCTCCACAGTATGAACAGTGTCAAAATGTGACAACTTCAATAAAAACAAAACGTTCTTTTGACATGACGTTTTCTAATAGATGGTGGTAGGCCCGCAGATCATTCATTAGAAATAATAAAATGTCAAGAAAAGCTTCATGAAAAAAACAATAGGTATTTCAAGTTTTTAAATATTTTTGATTTATTACTTTTTAATCATTTACATTTTACAATGCTATTTTTATGTGATAAATATTAAACAAGAAAATATTCTAGAAAAAAGCAATTAATCTTATGTCGCCCTGGTGAGCTTATTTTTAGGGCTCCGAACCTCTTAAGGAAAAAAAGAAACCTTTATAGGATCACTTTGTTGTCCGTCTGTCCGTCCGTCCGTCCGTCCGTCTGTCCTCGTTTACCTCGAGAACGCGTGGAGGTATCGAGTTGAAATTAAAACCATATATTAAGGTCAACAGTCTGTTGTAGGGGTAAAAAAAAGAAACTTGTAAATTAACGTAAAAAAAGTTTTAGTTTGTGTCGCAAAAAACGTAGATTGCGACACCCTCAAGGGAATCATAACTCATAGGGTACTTTCCGTTAACCTATAACTATGAAATTTTGCAAGTAATATCATCTTTTACTACGAATACAAGAAAAAAAACTAAAAACTATAGATTTGTAATTTAATCATAAAAATATAGTCGTTGGTTTTAGAAACTGAATTTCGGGAAAAACTCGAGAACGCGTTTAGGTATCGAGTTCAAATTAAAACCATATATTCACGTTAACAATCTCATTAAGCTGTGAAAAAATCAAACTTCAGAATTAATTCAGAATTGAATTAACGTTAAAAAAGCTAAGGGCATTTATGCCGCAAAAACGTATACTTCGACACTCTCAAGGGAATCAAAATTCATAGGATAGAAGATAGAAGTATGAAATTTGGCAAGTAGTGTTGTCTTTTACTACAAGTGCAGGAAAAAATCTGAAAACTAGACATTTGTAATTAAATCATGAAAAATGTAGTCTTAAGTTTTGGAAACTGAATTTCGGGAAAATTGAGAAAGAAAATGCGGGACTCAATTCCTGAACTATTTATAATATTATGTGCCTACATCAGTGGCGAGGAGTCAAAATATGGCGAAGGTAAGCCGGACCCAAAATTTCTCCAAAAATTCTCTCAACTGTATGGCGGATCAGTGGGAAAGGGTACCCAAAAGGTTACCCAAATGGGCATCGGTATGTATGTACTCGCACTTGTCTGTTGTTATTTTTGTCCAGGGCGATTTAATTTTCTTTTGTTTTCGTAAACCTTGTCTTAGAGGGAAAACCTATCAGAAAAGCATCACCTGAAAAGTGTAGGAAAAAGGGGCCCTCTCCAAAAACCACCTCTTTTAATACAATCGACAATGCATTTGTTAATTTATACATTAATCACAATCGGCCATTTTTTAAATGAACAATGCTGCCAACGGTACCTAATTATAAATGCAAGAAGTTTAGTTAGATGTTTGTGTATGTAATGTTGTACTTTCAATTGCTCAACCACCTCGCTTGCTAAGGCACTACAATAAAGATGGCAAAATTGCAATTTTAGTTCATAAAAGTTTTTCCAACTGATATTCTCCACTTCCATGATTCTGACCCGTTACGATCCGCAAATAGCGGGTGGTTGCGGTCTGCCCGTATTTCCTATATGAACAATAATTCAAGTTCGATAGATTTCATTAACTGCACTTTAATCACTAATTAGAGAGATGGGCGAGCTGTGAGGGAAGGGAGGTGGCACCGCAGTTTACCGATAATCCGATTTTGATATTGGTACTGACATTCGAAAATGAAATGTGGAAAAGTAACTTGACTTTTCTTTTTCCTATTCACTAACAGATTTAGTTGAGACGATAATTTAACTTTAAGTTTTTAATAGTTATGTGCTAAGTGTATTGATCACAAAACAATCTGAAATACTTTTAATATAGGTACGTCATTGTTTTCCAACTAGTTTAATAAAAAAGTATATGTATTATTATAACAATAAATAAATAAAAACCAATTAGACCAAAATGACTTTTCTTTCAAACTTCACTTTTTATAGGTAATTATCTAGTATCTCAGTGTACTACTTGTGGCAATAGCCGAGTTCGCAAGCAACAGATACCTTCTATAGAAATAAAAATAATCGCCAAATGTGTAATATTGATCACAAAACTCGCGAACGGCACCACTAACTCGGGTATTTCTTATATTTTCGTTAAGGCACAAAGAAAATTCTTAAGTAGATAATAATTGCGAGAAAAATTGAAAAATACAACTCTTTTTTTTCCATACAAATCATAGAGTAAATTAAAACATCATCTATAGAAGTAAAATGACGACCTCCGTGGTAGAGTGGTACGTACACCGGTTTCAATGTGTAGCCAACTCTGAGGTCCCAGGTTCGAATCCCGGTAGGGGCAAAGTTTGTATAACGAATACAAGCATTTGAACCTGAGTCATGAGTGTTTTTATATATATTTCTACACATAAATACTTATATATATATTAATATGTATTTCCGTTAACCTAGTTTCTCATAACACAAGCCTTATAGTGCTTACTTTGGGGCTAGGTTAATTGGTGTGAGTGTAAGAAATATTTATTTATTTATATTTAAAATAAAGTCCGTCTAGTTACACCGTTTATGGCTCAAGAACGGCTGATTATCTAACGAAAACTTGGTTCAGTGTCAGTTTCGTCGCTATTTTGGCTGTACAGTATAAAAATGTGACAGTAATGACAGCGCGAAACTGGTTGCTAGGTGATTTTTTGTTAGATAATCAGCCTGACGGTTATAAGTATACGTAGACGAAAACGGCATTCTATTACGCAATTCCTCCAAATCATAATCAAAGTTATTACGTAAAGGAGTTGTGTGCTACTGAGTTAACGAGTGCCTACCAAGATCCCTCGAGAAATCGTGACGGACTATTGAGCTCGAGGCAATGAGCCGAGCTCATCTCGTTTCCCGACCGGCCGCTAAACGAACCTTCCCGAATTATTCAATTTTACCACTCGCCGACGGACGGCTCCCTGACTGGCCAATCAGGAACTTAATAGGCCCCCGTAATACACAGGTGAATTCGACGCTCTAGAGAAGTTGTAGGAAACTGGAATTGATTAATTCAATGATCGTGGAATTATAATAAGGGTATTTTGTTTGCCGGAATGGGAAATGAGCTTTATTTATTATCTGAATCTGAGTGATAGTTCTATAATGGGCATTATGGGCAAATGCCACCATTCGTACCACTCTTGTGCTGTCCATTTAAATTACTTAATGTATGTTTAATGTATTTTTGGGTGTACAATAAAGAATATTTTATTCATTCATTCATTTCATTCATTCATTCATTCAAATATTGCTAGAAAGTATTATTTTATCTGATATTATCCTTAATATTTGCAATATAAGGTAGAAGGAAAGTGACGAACCTAAATTAATTAGAGTGCTACCTCGTAGCTGTGCTACGCCGTAGCTCGTAGCTTAGTAAGAGTATTATAATATTCTTTGGCGTAGTTACGAAAGCACATACTAGATTTCAAGTGAAGTTTGTTCATAATCATGAGTGAATAATTTTTAAGATTTTAAAATACTTCTACAGATTAGTTAATCGAGAAATAAAGTAGGCGACATAAATGTAACTTTTGTCATAGAACCTAGAAATTATCAGCTCCAAGATTCAATAATTTACTTCGACATCAGCCATTTTTATTGTCCCCACTGCTGGGACACTGGCCATCCTTGTGGATGGATAAGGAGAATGGGCCATGAGCCACCACGCGAGCCCAATGCAGGTTGGTGGGTTTAAATGGCTGCAAATGCCACGAGATAGTAGTTACGAGATAGTAAACTTACCCACCCCGTGACCGACCTTTGCGAAAATTGCTTAGCCCCAACAATTGCAGGCCGATCGCGCGAACAACTTCGCCACCGAGCTCCTCCTCCTGTACCTAAGTTTTAGATATTTATTTCAATTTGGTATCACAACGTGTTGGTTAAAAAAAGTGATACACAGAAAAAACGAAATTTCCAAAAACTTTAAACCAACTAAATAGCTCAACTAACCAATACATCACCATACAACACCTTAATCTCTTCAATGTTCATTATTCTGAGCCGATTAAGATGCGAGCTCCCGAATTCAGGTGCACGCTGCATCAAGTAAGTAAATAGAGCCTCGCAATGAATCACCGTAACTGTTTTCCGATAAGGAGCTGGGTTCTTGGCCTCTCCCAGGTCCGATATAGTGGGTAGGGTGACCATTTGTAAGGATTTCGGGAGACGGTATGCGCGACACGGGGATAACTTGAGGTACTTACCTAGATACATTGTGGAAGGTTTGGAAAATAAAATGTACAGTTTCCGGTTGCTGAACGATTTTTACGGTATTCAAGCTTTAAACATGTATAATTTTACTCGTATCATTATATGATTGACTAGTGGCCCACCCCACGGTTTCACCCAAGTGATTTCCGTTCCCGTAGGAATATTGGTATAAAATGTATCATATGTTTCAATCCAGGCTATAAACTATCTTTGTGTCAAAGTTCATCCAAATCGGTCCAACTGTTCGCGTTCTTGAGTTGTAAATTATGTAACAAACCCGAATATAAATAAAGCAAAGACGGGTCATGTTTTTTTTCTATTTACAGTGTTATTTTTCTACGACAACATATCTCCAACTGTGTATTGCAACATTGAATATAACGAAAAAAATTCTCAAGGAAAATCAATAACTATTAAAACGGCAAAATATCGTAATGCTTTGCTTTTTGTCAAAAAGTCTTTAACCAATGATATTATATTATGTGTGTACCTGATGTAGATATGTCACACGAGCTCACATTGTGAAAATTGGGAAGACTCTATATGGGATCCGATTCAAAAACCGGTCATTCCCAGTCGCCAACACCAGTTTCGCCTCCACAACGGGGCGACTGGGAATTTTTGTTTAAAAAAAATCCCATTCGCCACCAGTGGTGGCAAAGTGGTGGCGACTGGGACATTGGTTCATAGATGCTAAAAGGAGTCCCAAATATTTACCTAATTATTTTATACTTACACAATTTTTTTAACAATATTTATTGAATTGGTACCTACTCATAAGAGTTATTTAAGACCTAGCATGTACATATTATAAGGATGCAACAAACAATGTTTTGATAATTATGAACTAATAAAACCTATACCTAAGCATATTTTTTAAAGTTCCTATATTGTAAAAAAAATATTTAAGTAAGTATAAAATAATTAGGAAAATATTTGGAACTCCCTTTAGCATCTATCCCAGTCGCCACCACTTTGCCACCACTGGTGGCGAATGTGAATTTTTTCAACAAAAATTTCCAGTCACCATCTGTGGATACGAAACTGGTGTTGGCGACTGGGAACGACCGGGTTTTGAATCGGATCCCATATAGGGTCTTCCCAATTTTCACAATGTGAGCTCGTGTGACATATCTACATCAAGTACACACATATAATATCATTGGTTAAAGACTTTTTGACAAAAAGCAAAGCATTACGAAATTTTGTTGTTTTAATAGTGAAATGATTTTCCTTGAGATTTTTTTTGTTATATTCAATGTTGCAATAGACCGTTGGAGATATGTTGTCTTAGAAAAATAACACTGTAAATAGAAAAAAAACATGACCCGTCTTTGCTTTATTTATATTATTATACATCATTTACAACTCAAGGACGCGAACAGTTGGACCGATTTGGATGAAATTTGGCTCAAAGATAGTTTATAGCCTGGATTGAAACATAGGATACATTTTATACCAATATTCCTACGGGAACGGAAATCACGTGGGATTCAAGTTGTTATCTCTTTCACCGTGCTATTCGTGTTTTTGTCCTACTTGTAAGCCATGTAAACCATGACATTTGTGTTGGTCACTTGGCCTTGCTTATCTATACTAATATTATAAAGAGGAAAGATTTGATTGTTTGTTTGAATAGGCTCCCAAAACTAATGATCGAATTTGGATGAAATTAAGTACACAGATAGCAGATAACCTAGTTACGAACATAGGATACTTTTTATCCCGATGTTCCCACGGGAACGGGAATTATGCGGGTGAAACCGCGAGCGGCCGCTAGTGGGTGGATAAGGAGAATATGCCCTGATCCACCACGCGGGCCCAATGTGGATTGGTGGTTTTTTAACGCCTGCAAATACATACAGGACCAACGGCTTAACGTGTTTCTGAAGCACGGAGGATCTCGAGATAATAAATTTTTGGGCACCCATCTGTGGCCGACCGTTGCGAACGTTGATTAACGGCAACAATCGCAGGCCAACCGACGAGAACCACTGCGCCACCGAGCTCCTCAAATTAATACCAAATGGTTTTAATCAGATCATGACATGATATTACGCTCCATTGCTGCTACAAGAGCATGCCACAGTCATTACAGTACTGAGAATTACTAATATGGCACATACCACGACAGGCATCTGAGTAGGGGTGGCAACAACAGAATAACTATAAATACGAGACCAATATTACTCGTCTTTAAAAATGTACAGTTGGTAGGTATTATTGTACCCTTTTTACAAAGCTTTTAATCACATTGTATTGGTCTTAAGTTTCCAGATTAAATTTTATTGTAATGCAATTTACAAGTTTCAGGGGTTCATCATTTTATTTATGAACAATGGTGCATCACTTAGCCTCATGAAGACTTACTTTTCATCAGGATATGAACATGAATAATGCTGAAAACATTGTTGTTATGGCGTCCGACTTAGATAAGATTGTGGTAGCGCGCCAGGTGGACTTACAACAAGTTGACAATAATACAATATATACCCCCACCGGAAATCGAACCCGATAACTCTGGATCTGACACCGGCGATGTTCCCACTAGACCACTGAGGTGGTAATAACTTAACTCGTCAGGTATCTGAAAATGAGACACAATAAAAATGTCGTTGTTATGAGACCGCCGGCAGTCTTGTGATGCTTTACAAATTAATGTGGAAAATTGCTTGCAAAATGTAGGTGTGGGATTTCACGAGTAAAAATTTAATAAAGCTGTCTGATGCACCTCATTTTAACAAAGATAAATTAAAATTCACGCATCTGTATAATAAGGCCCGTGCGACCAAATTAACGAGTTATGGTAACCCTAGCAGGGCCTGTTTTATTGTGCCACTATTTTCAGTCTATCGCCGGCGAACGCAGCTCGGGCGGAAACTTGGATAAAGTCGCGACCTCCGTAATATACAGCCTTCCATATCGCTAGGTTCGGTGCAAGATGGAGTCTATGACGAACAAACGGTTTAATTGTTTTGTGAGAACAAAAGAAAGGAGATTAAGAAAGCTTCAGCTTGCTCTTAATTTTTAGCTTATATTTTACCACAGAACTAAAAAAAGAGGTTAGGTTTGGAAACTTGGATAAAGTCGCGACCTCCGTAATATATATATATATAAATTTTTTCATTATTTTTTCAAGAATGTTACAATGGTTTACAAAAATTAAATCTGCCAAACAGCTCAGCAGTTTGTCGGCAGTATGCGGCATATAGCCTTCTATATCACTTGGTTCAGTGCAAGACTCTATGACGAACAATCGGTTTAAATATTTTCATAGAGAAAAATAACGGAGATTAAGAAGCTTCAGTTTGTTCTGCGGTTGTAGCTTATGTTTTAGAAATAAAGAAAGAGGTTAGGCTATTTGGCTGTAAGTTAGTCGCTTTTCTTTAGCGCAAAACAACAGGAGCATACCATACACTTTGAAGATTATGAATTTCTTCAGCTTGTCATGCTACTGTTATCCCTTATATCTAAAGCTATTGTGATATTTATTGAACAATAAATAAATATATACTTTTTTTTTATAAATACATACTTAATATACATATTAAACACCCAGACCAGACAAATAGACATGTTCATGCACACAAATATTTGTCTTGTCCGGGGATCGAACCCGGGACCTCTGGCGCAGAAGGCGGGGTTAGTACCCCTGCGCCAAACAGGTCGTCAATAGGTTTAGAGAAGTTATTGTATAGTTTTTCATTGACACTCAAAGTAAATGACTTTCCTCCTTTTCATAATATTAGCTTTGGATGTAGAAATGTTAACGAAAAAATTACAGAATACTCGAGCTAGCTACCTTTCCAATGTAGATAGTGAAAGTCTATCAACGGACAGGGCATACTCGGAAACAAAGCCAGTATTACAGAACGTATCAAACAGTAGTCTGTACTTGAGCACAGTTAAAAAGTGACGCCGCTAGCATCTAGCGACATCACTTTCTAACTGTTCTTTTTTATGAAAGACGGGGAGACTCTTAGCCTTTATCATACTTGATGAAGTATTGATAAGGCTGGAGATAGAATCGAGCCTCTCGAGCCTCTCTCCCGGAATCATCCCTCAGCCACTGAGGAACTGGCTATCTTATCTCAAACTGCCGAAACACAACAATGCCGAATACATTGTTGTTATGGCGTGAGACTTAAATAAGATGGTGGTAGCTAGCCAGGCGGACTTACAATAAGTCCTACCACCAACCAAACCGAATACAATATGTACCCCCGCTGGAAATCGAACCCGGCACCACTGGACCACAGAAGCCGTTGAAAGTATATATCACTGCTTGAGTCACGTTCTGTAATACGGGCCTAAGTGTTGTAGGCGATGGGTAGCAACCTGTTACTATTGTTTTCGGACTACGACCGACGACGCTAAGGGCGGTATTTCAATGTCACCTTATCTTATTTTAATAAGTTAAGTCCAATATTTGAGCTAAGTGTCATTTATGGAAGACAATAGCGTATTTCAATCCAGATATTCCTCGCTATATAAATTGTCGGCGCGCGTCCAATGAGAATCGTTGTGGAAGCTGCACAATGAAAAATAACGCCATAAATTTTCTCATTTTAGAATTTCTTCTACATTACATAACATTTGCAACATCTTCAAAATTTCGCAATTTTTAGTAATTTGCCATTATTTCTACAATATAATAATTTTCACGCTACAACTGAGCTTTTATTAAAGAAATTACACATTCATTATATCCAATGAAGTGCTAACTATAATTTAAGCTCAACTATTAAAAGTGATAATGAGGTTAATATTGAATGAGTATGAGGCTTAAAATGATGATGAACCGAATATTAGACTTTAAAAGTGTAAAATGAATAACCAATCAGCTAACTGCTAAATTAGAGATATATATATGTTCGTTTTCATATCATACGTACGATCCATACCTAATATTTCATAATACGACGCCATTTCTTAGGGACAGGTACAATCCTAACTTCCTGTAAAAGTTGCGCCTAAGGCTTGCCTAAGGGCAATTGAACTATAAACAGGTTATATTCAATTTTCGGCGTAAAGCGAACAATAAAACCGATATCGGCAAATGTTTTCCGACTGAATACTCGGGAGGCGAAATACTCACCGGGGCATTCCCGAAATTTTATTCGCATTCGCAGCGTTTGAGACGCCTTGAAGAGGGTCGTTGTCAAAGTAACAAGGGTTAATGCACGCGGTACAACCAGCATCAGACTTTACACGATAAGTCAAATTTCTTCAATAGATTCCATGCCTAAAAGTCCATCGTTTTGTGGTTCCAAATCATTTGGAGTTTGAGTTTTGTAAAGCCAGGTTAGCTGTAGACCGTCCAATGCTTCCGTAACGCGAGTTAGGATTACGGTACGTGATTTTCAGAGATGTTCCGATGCGTGGGCACAGGCTGATGCGTCATATCACGACTTTAGTGGTTGTCATTACGCCTATTAAGTTACGACGACAAGTGAAAGTTGATGTTTCTAAAGGGCCCGGTAACATTTGACAAATTTGTTTGACAAATAAACTTCCGAAAGTAAAACGCATCAAACATATTTATCAAATAAATTGACAGAAAATACGATCCTTTACGGAGCGCTTTAAAAAAGTGGACTCGTAATTTGATTTGACAGTTATCTGGGCCTTCTGAGAAAGAAAGGAAATCTTTGCAAATAATAAAACTACTCACCGCCCGCATTTTCAGTTGCGTGGTTTTCATTGCCGTGGGAATATCGGAAGATATAGGTATAACCCATATTTTATTCCAGGTTATAAGCTACTTATCTTGTTGCCAAATTTCATCCCAATCTTTTCAGCATTTTTTTGCGTGATTGAGTAACAAGCTTTCAAACTTTCGTAGCATTATTATAGTAGGAAGGATCTGATAGTAGAATCGAAAGATGTGTACAATACTAATAATGTTTGTGCTGCAACTTACTTAATTTAAGGATGCCAACGTCCTTTGATTTAAATTAAGATGGAATATAAAAACGCAATTCATTGAAAATTTATTGACGTACCTTTAGCGCACCAATTTTACCAAGTTTTCTACTCTATAAGACTAAATGTGTTTGTGTTTAAGCTTTCTTACCTAAGTAACAATACAAGTAAGGACAATGAACTCGCAAAAGCTTGTTTGAATAAACTTAAATTACTTTCGTAACTTACATAGTTTTTTAATCAATACCTGAGGGCAATAGCTACGTCGAAACTATTATGAAATTAGTTTGTTGAATAGTTTTAAGTATATTATTTTAATAATTTAATTAGTCTGTAAATTAAACTGAACATAAATTTAGATTTATATTTTAAGTCTATTACCTAATGTTTTAGCGTTTTTATTGAGTGCCCAATTAATAAAAAAAGAAATTGGTAGTAAGTATCTAGGTAAGAGTATATGTTAGATATGGAAACATGTACCATTTTAGCTATAGACATTTATATTTAGTGAATATGCAAAGTTTGTCACACAATTTTCATGTGCATTTGTAGCGGGCAGTCAAAATCACTATTCGCCGCTAGTGGAAGCGCTCATGGCCGCGCTTGACAGACTGATCGTATTCGATCAGGTTTGTTTTGCAATGTTCGGTCCGGTCAGGTGTCGGATGGGGTGACTCTAAAGTGACATTACAACTGAGCGCTTCCGTGCTTCGGAGTGCACGTTAAATCGTCAAAAGGGAAGCCGATAGGAATCGGTATGTATGGACCATTCGCCGCTGGTACAGTCAGGGAACTTCCCGGTTTTCCCAGATTATTTAGAGAGTTTTATTTAAAAAAAGTTATAGATATAAAGAAAACGTTTATATCATTACTAATAGAATATTGAAAGGTATTTCATTTGGATATATATTATTTCTTTAACTTTAGTACTTTCCGAAAAAGCTTTCTCAAAAAAACTACTGGTCAACCGGGAAGTTCCCCGATTGTACCTACGTATATTAAGATTATAAATTACTTTCCAGCTCAGATAGCTCAATGCCAAGACTTCATAACAGTTACTTTAGAGAGGTTCCTAGTGATTGTGACACAGAGTTTCTTAGGCGTCTTTATTGGCAGTTATATTGGCAAAGTTTATAATATAAGAGTCGGGCGACGCCGTTCCCGTTTATTGTTTTTGTACTCGCGAGGAGCTTACGCTGTAGCGGAATGAGACGCAATAGGACATTTATTAGTATGCGCCGTGCCTATCCCGAGACATTTTAAAGCAATTTAGAATCAAATATTACTACTGTATAAGTTCAATAAATTAATAAACTAACCCATTTATTTGTAAGAATATGGTTTTGGTGGT
The DNA here is from genome assembly GCA_910589605.1 of Chrysoteuchia culmella. Classification (NCBI taxonomy): domain Eukaryota; kingdom Metazoa; phylum Arthropoda; class Insecta; order Lepidoptera; family Crambidae; genus Chrysoteuchia; species Chrysoteuchia culmella. The sequence continues at coordinate 9,816,492 of OU342661.1, read as the reverse complement.
TGTTACATTAGTCCTGATTATATTCTATCGTTCATTTGACGAGACCTGTAAAGTTTCATTACAAATTATTGTGCTATTAATAACCTACATAAATTAATGAATATTGTAGTTGATGAAATATAAAATCAAGATTTCAGTAAATTTTACCTACTGTAATAGATAAATACCTACGATTCAATGTCCAAGATTACATAAATAAAAGAAATACACTCAAGAAAAAGTAAAGTATTGTAAATGCCAAAAATTAAATCAAATTTTATCATTCAATAACTGGTTTATTGTATAATACATTTTGTTGATGAGGACATTAAATTTATAGTTCTTGGGTGTATATAGTTGTTGATATAATAAAACGTTTTTACACAAAAAATACGTTTACATACCTACCTACTCGTACTTTGACAAACAACACTTAAACTCACATTACACGATAAAGGAAGTCCCTTCCTAATCGGTTAGCGGTACTTTTTGAAAGAAAGTTTTTTTATATTAAAGTAGTTTGCGTTATCTAGAAAACACGTTGCATGTTATCCTCGCACATTCTAAATAAAATGCGTGACTTAAACGCAATAACAAATTACAAAAACTGACAGAAACGTACGTAATCATTTCTAATCGGTATAACTGTCTAGATGATGGTGGAGGTATTGAAAAGGGTGGTGGTAGATGGTAAGCCACTTATAGGATGGTCAAATTGTGAGCTCTTCCCCCGGACTGGGTGATGGTAGTCCGGGGACTGCGGTCCGACAAATGATCGTCGGATTTTCTATATATGTGAGTGGCTCGATGAAACTTCGCTAGCGTGATGTAGGTTTCCATACATGTTGTTCGAACTCACATGGAATTGTTATCAGCGCCATCTATTTGCTGCAGGGTGGATGCAAGTTTCTAGCACCGTGTGTGTATTAGGTGCCGCCACATAACCACAGAATACTAAATACACTGAATGCAGAATGAACTTTCTGTACTTGTACAGAAAGTTCATTCTGCAAACCCAATCAAACAAATAGCTACTTTTGCTACGACGCAATAAAGTGCAGTTCACGTCGCAATTTTTTCAGATGACGACGCAATAAAGTGCAGTTCACGTCGCACTGCGCTCAATACCTAGATTTTATTCACCTACAATTTGTGTCTTATTCTATTGCGTAGCTCTTACTCCTTCTGACGCTGCTAGGGTTGCCCTTGCCTGCCTCCATAAGATTTATTTATTATTTAAAGAGCTCATGGCGGCGCTTGACAAACTGATCGTATTCGATCACGTTTGTTAAACAACGTTCGGTCCGTCACCTGATGAGTCGGATGGGTGACCGTAAAGTGGTATTATTACAAAATTAGCGTTTCCGTGCTTCGGAGAGCTCGTTGATTTTTTTTAAATATGACAGGGAGACTCTTAGCCTTCATCATACCTGATATCATCATGAATCGTTGTGGGTCATTTGAAAAAATTGTCGTTAAGCTAAGTCAGAGGCCTTATAGGTGGCTTGATAATCTCTTACACGGCTTACAGCAGAGGTGGTCGGCCACTAATCCTCATACGATAAAAGAGAGAAAAGATTAATTTAAATTTATATAAATTCAGATTTTGTGTCGGTATGTGCAAAGTGAATAATATACATCTAGGTAGGTATAATAAGTAAGGGTTCATTAATACCTATCAAAAGGATAAGTAATTGGAGTACCTACCTACTTCTTTAACCTAAGAAGATAAATACGGCATACGAACATTTCAATAGATGTGTTTATGTAGGTAGGTTTCGTAACAAATCGGAATGACATAATATTACGACGCGAATAAGAACGATAAAAAGTTAAATTTGAATCGCGATGTATGTTTAATCAATTATATACTGCACAATATTTAAATGCTTTTTTATGTTTCTCCATTTTAAAATCGGTGAAGTAGGGTGACGAACAAAACTCGCGCGTGCGTCTCTGCTCGCTCGTGAGTCCCTGCTAGATTAGCAACGCCGGAGTTGCCGCCGCGCGTAGGCATGTTGTCAACCCTACACGGGGAGTGAAACAGGCCTGGGCCCTGTTTAATAATCGTTACAAATTGTAAATTTCTGTCTAATAAAAAATACAATTTACAAATTTACCATGGTAGAAACACTACACAATTGTAGAATTATAGCTACAATTCTACATATTTCTGTTTAATAAACATTTTCTCTTTACAGATGATAATTTACATATTTGTAGAAAAAAATGCTTTATTGAACGCAAAGTTGTAATTACAAGTTCATATATGTGTAAATTGTACAAAAATTACGACAGGAAGGATCACCCGGTGTCAGAATAAAATAAAAAAATCGTCTATATTTTTTTTGTTTTAACGACTGCAAATACAGCGGACTTTCGAAGTACGGTGGAACTAGAACAATTAAATTTTTGGTTAACCATCCCGTGCCAACCATTACAAAATTTGCTTGACTGGCATTATCGCAGGCCGTGCGCACGAAGCCAGATTTTTGGTCACCCATCCCCTGACCGACAATTAAGAAAGTTGCTTAACCGCAGGTTCGCAGGTCGTCTTTCGTTATTCGTACATAGTAACTTACAACAAAAAAATGTAAATACAAAATTGTAATCAAAGTCTACTGGCGTTTTCTACACTTGCCTATAACACTTAGGATAGTTTTTACTACATAAAAAATAAAACTTCTTGGAAGAAACATGTTTTTGTCTTGCTCGAAGAATGTTAAGAAGAAAGTCGCCGCATGAGTTCTATCGTACCGTACATTGCATTCAGCTTACGTCACAGAATACTTAATAGTACATTACGTCAAGTAACTAAATAAAATACAGCAAGAGAATGCAGTTAGCGTCATGCCGCAACGTGCCGGAGTCGCTCTGGTTGCCCGCGTTTTATTTTACGCCAATTTATTTCTTTAAAACTGAAACTGTTTTACGCAAATTCTGATGCAACAATCGTAGGATAAATTTGCTGACTTTCGGTGTAAAGAAATTGGTATTTTTCCATTTTTAAGAAACTGTAATTTGTAACAATTTTTGTTACCTTTTTAAAATGTTGCGATGAAAATAGTGCTTTTGACAGCCAAATATTGCTAGTTCGATTATTAAAGAAGCAATTCCTTGTTCGGCTGTATTGAGAGACAGACGGACAGACTACTTTTTCCTAGGAGCCGGTTATGTCCTACCCCAGAGATAATTTAAAATCTTCAAAAATTACCCTACATTATTCTTTGAGGTCTATTATAATATTTATTCCAAATATCATCAAAATAAGTTCAGAGGTTTATATGTTAAAGCGTCACAGCAAGACAATTTTTTTTATCGCATAAATAAGTATACTACGTTACTCGCATTTATAATTAGTGCAGATATTTTTTAAAATTGTATTATTTATTTATTTCTTATTCGGCTTTGGAGACCAATCATAATAAAATTAAAGGAACGGCTTACATAGTGTAACTATAAACAACGATATGCGGTCGAATGTCCTGTATAGTAATGCGAGCTCGTACAAAATCCAAACACAACTAACATTAACACCACCGCTTACCGATTAGGATAGGATTATTCAAATCAAACAGCACATTGCTTTGATACATGTCATGTCCATCGAGATCTGTTGTTTCAAAATGCATTTAGTTACCGTATACCCATCAGCTGAAGTGAGAATAATCAACTTCGTACACAAGGGTCGCCGACTACTAATTTATTCAATAGCAGGTAAATTTGTTATTTAATGCATGAGTATAAGTGGGTATAAACGGATTTACATTTAAATATCTTTGTAGGCTTACGATATTTATGAACTTTGAAGTACTTTGTCATAGTAAGAAAATTCTTGTTCTGGGAAATCCAAGCTTATTTCGAACGCTTTATTTGGTATGACACGGTCCTAAAGTGCTTGGTTACTTTTGTGGCCGACGACATGATTTGCATAGACATCTCAAACGTTTGCATTTTGAATTCGCATTCGAAATTCAGTATCGTATTGTTAATAAGGTTTGTTGGCACTTTTATAACGCAACTGTTTTCATTTATGACCACTTTCGAAATATTTTTTTACAAGGGAATGAAATATCCCTCGAGCTTTCTAGATGGTATGCTCTATTAAATCAAACAGTAAAAACAACATCTTAAAAAAAAACAAAAATGTTTACAAGGCATTGTTGATATAAAATCTTCATATGAGCACTCAACAACTAAAAAAAGGTTATGTAAGTACGTTATTTCGTTTATTTACTCGTACTTATTAAGTAATGACATTAGGATACATCAATATTAAATATAGGTAATCTAAAATACTGTTTTCACCTCACACGCTCTGAAAAGGAGGTTTTGTCAATCAGTTTAGGCGTAGAAAATCGCTTTTTGCGGCCTAGCGCGGCAAAGTACTTTTTTAATTTAATCCCTTAAAATATGTCATAATGCGTTCCGAATCGCACTATTGACTTTTTTGTTACATTTTAGTCTTATTATAAATAGCTTTGAATTAATTATAATACTCCGTTTTGGTTTTATTATATTATGTTAGTTCATTGAATCATAAAAACAATAACAATAATATTAAACTATTTGTTATAAGAATTTTATATTAGGCTGGGTAAGATTTCACAACCTATGATTAGATTTGGGAACGTGACATAAATCTTTATTTCTTTGTCTTGTACCTCATATCAGTGTCAACATTTACGGAATCGTTTTTATTGTTATTTATAAGTAACAATATATTCCTACTTTTAATAACTTTAAATTAACTATAATACTCCCTTTTTATTATTTTAGTTTTTTATATAATTAAAACAACGAGAATAAGGTATATTTAGATTAAACTTTATGTTTAAAGATTTTTTTACTATAAGTTGACCGCGGAAACAATCATAAAATGTTCCTCGCTGTTGTGAGGTGAAAAATTGTGTGTTGCGCTCGGCAGAAAAGTTTTTAGCGTCTTGTACCTTTGTAATCCTCGCTTCGTTCAGGATTCAATCTTTGAACCACGAGCGTAGCGAGTCGTTCAATCCTAGAATCCTTCACTTGCTCAGCTTTCAATAGAGGTAACTTTTCGTTATAATAACCAACTTTCTAGCCTTGCATAACAAATAACTATTTGCTGGTTGCTATTATAATAAGATAAATGTTATAAAGTGAATGAACTATTAAGCTTACTGCAACAAAATAAAACGGTAAACCTAAAAATTTAAGAGAATTTTCCTTTAAGCGAATTGGCATAGTTTCTAAGGTTTCTGTAGAAGGCAGTTTCTTACAGTAAACTCGTCGAAGACATTCATTTGGTCGATGAATATAGATTCTTCAAGTACCTACGTTATTGGTTCAAATATATTCTCATTTCGTTCTCGATCTATATAAATGATAGGAATCTTTCCTTAGCGGGTAATATTGTGATTAATATGTTGTTAGTTTAGTAGGATATAATGTAGAATGTTTATATTGGCACATGTTTATATAAAATCGTTATTAATTATTAGTTCACCTACACACATACACTACTCCAGTTTTACAACATGACTATGAACCAATTACGAAATAAACAGATCAGATTTAAATTTACTACTAAAAGTAGTCAATACGTCTACAGCTACAGCTACTACTGCAACAAGTCTGCAAGTCTTGCATGGCAGGGGTTACTATAATATTATAATAATAACTGTTAACATTAGCATTTAGCATTCAGTTGGTGTGACTGGACTAATATATTGTATTCTAATCTATTACGGCGATGAGAGCGAAGAGGTCTAAAGCGTATGTATATACATATAATTTAGCAAATATACTTAACAAGGAAAAATTATTACAATGAGAGTTTATAAAAAGAAATCTAAGATTTCCGAACATTGGCCATGACATAATTCAATAAAGAATACCAAAGTATGTCAATATCAAATTCCCGTTTTCAAATAAATCTGTAAACAATAAGAATAAGTACCAACTCAACAATGGCAAAGTAAAAGTCTTCTTTTATTTCTGTAATATTGTATTGTATTCTAATAATATGTTTCATGTTACGGACGCGATGGGTATCAAGTCAAAAAATCCATTAGGGGCCGTATTCAAAGCAAATGGATGTACAAATATGTGGAGGGGTGTATTCTCGGAAGGAGCGTTTCTCAGTGCATTCCGCGGGGCGTGACGTGGAACGGAACGCGCCGCGGAAGGAACGCGGCCCGCGCCAGGGCTGTCTCCTACAGAAATTTAATTTGTATCTAATATAAAACATAAACTTTTTTTTTTTGAGTTCGTAGCTCGTTTTTATTGACGTTATATTGTTGTTTTTTTACATACCACCGATCCAGAGGTCCCATATAAGATCTCAAGGTCGATTCCCAGTGGCGATACACATTGTATTCGGTTTGGTGGTAGAACGAGGACTTGCTCTTCAGTCAACTGGGTAAGGTAATCTATAACATATAGCATATAAGATAGCCAGTTTCTCGGTGGTTGAGAATTCAGAGAGAATCACGTTTCCTCTTTCGGCCTTATCACCACAAAATATCAGTCGTAATGAAAGTTTTCGTCGTTCCGTACCACGGTGTGAATCACACAAGGACACTTGTTGAATTCATTGTTTGAGACCATGGTATGAATCGTCATTTTCGTACTTCAGCAATTCGAAAAACAAAGAATACGATAAGATTTTGAAAAATAAGTGCAATATTTTTTGTGTATGTTTTCTTTATACCTATCGTAATTTAAGCAGATCTTAAGTTTCTTCGCGCCATCATCATTGAAATAAAACAAAGATGACGGGATGACTGGAACCTGTTATCCCGTGACCACGGCAGCTGAAAAGGTGCCGAAAAGTCGAGAAGCCAAAAAGCCCTAAAACACCAAATCCAAAAGTAATATGTGAAAAATTAATTTATATGTATATATAGTGAAATATATTCGTGCACTAAAATACGTAAAAGTTTTATTGAGTAGTTTAGCAACTAGCAACCCTGCAGGCGAAACGCGAACTAAGTGGCTGCTTTGTCGCGGCAACATCCTATGCGATGCGTCTTTGCAAGGCATGTTTAGTGCACAATCTATTATGTAAGGTCTTGCAAGGACGAGGTTTTGTTTAGAAATTTCAATGCCGTGGTGACTCGTGTTATTTGCATACTCCAATGCTTTTTCTATTGCAGTGCAGTACAAGTAGAATGGTTTTTTAATTAGTTGAATATGAATTTAAACCTTAGACAGAATAAAACATTAATTCTCCAAAGATGTACAATAACCACTAGTAACGGGAAAATAAGTTTACGCGATTAAAAAAAAGGTAAATGTCTACTCAGACCTCGTCTGCGTGAAAGGTGTTGGTGAGTTAAAATATAAATAAAAATGAATTTGATGGAACTTACCTCACATGACAGCAGGAAATAGCAAAACCAGTTTCTTTGTTTTTAAAGCATGTAAGGTAGGTATTCAAGAATGGGATTTTAATGCTGTGCTGATAAATGGTACTTTTCCTTTCGAGCAATAAAATACCCATTAAGCTACGACCCTTCTCGCTGATACATTATTTCTTTCTAATTATTTATCTTTTGGCTTAGGCCTAATTTACATTCTTAATTCACTGGACTTCTTTTTTTCAGTGCACACAACAGTAGCTCTTCCAAACAAACCAACTCTCAACAATCCAAGTCCAACAATTCATAATTCCATGTGGTTCATAAAATCAAGGTACTTGTCATTGCCACCGCCGAATTAACTGTCTCCAGGGAGCGCTAAATGTAATTCCAGTATTTCCAGTTTGCGATGCGCCACTCAATTTTCCAGCGGCGTTTTAAATGAGTCGGGTTTTAAAAGGATTACAAATCTGATACAATTTTAACGAACGGAAGCAGGTCAGTTTGTTACCGTTTAAAAATATAAGTAGTTCGTTTAACAATATCGATATAGATTACAGAATTTGTTATCTATATCGATATTAAAACTTGTTGAGGTAGTAGATAGCATGATAAAAAAGAGCTTTTATTTTCATAACAAATTACGAGTTTCTAGTAAAGTGTCCAATCTAAGATGTGGTATAGAACTTATTGATAGTAACTTATGATAAATTTTAAATAGAAAAATATTGAAATAAATCAACTCGCCCACTGAATGAATGCCATCGTGAATTCTCAGATGGGATTCGAACCCACGACATTTGGAAATCCGGTCCAATGCTCTAATCACTGAGCTACTGAGACTAAAACAATCAACTCGGCCACAAGTGAATTCTCAGATGGGACTCGAACCCACGACCTTTGGAAATCTGATCCAATGCTCTAACCACTGAGCTACCGAGACAATTTTATTGATAGTAGATTGCAGATAGTAAATAATTGTATTTTTTGTATGTACATAAATAAAAGATATAGCAAACACCAAACCGACTAAGAAAAACAGATGTTCTTACACACAAATATTTGCCATGCTCAAGAATCGTACGGCAACGAGGCATAGGTCCCGCTACGCCAGCACGTCTTTACTAAGAAGTTTTACTTGTAAAGACAAATTGCTAGAAAAAAAACAGCAAACAAAATCTTATCCACAAACTATAATATGTGGGCTTTATTTCAAGTGACCCTGTTAACACGGTTAAAAATAATAAAAGTGCACAACGCTGCACGCTTCAAATTCTTAGGTAAATACCGCTCGCTCGTTTAGCGACGGGATGAGCCGCCGCGAATGCGAGCAAACATTCGTATGTGCAGCGGGATAAGTCGCCCAATGGGGACAAGTGGGTATTGGACGAATGCATCAAAAAACCTTTTTTATAGTTTTTAGACAAAAAAATTACCCTCCTTTTTGCGTCTATAAAACTCGTATCCTACTCTTCGGTGTGATAGCGGCCCATATTTTTTTGTGTAATACATGTATTGTATGGATTCACCTTTGATACTGTTTAGTAAGCAATAGAAATGTAATGATTTTACGGAATTAATACGCTATAGCGAAAAAGTACGTACTTTTTGGTATAAACAATAGGACGGTTGGAGATTTTACAAATCTGGTAATAAGATTTATGATTTTTGATTTTTGCATTTTTCCATGCCATTTTTATACTTATGATAAATTTTAAATAGAAAATATTGGAAACAATCAACTTGGCCACAAGTGAATTCAGAGTCTAAGTCTGTCTAAGTCTCGGTAGCTCAGTGGTTAGAGAGTATTGGACCGGATTTCCAAAGGTCGTGGGTTACAGTCCCTTCTGAGAATAAAATTTACTTGTGGCCGAGTTAGTTTTTTCCAATGATTTTCTATTTAAAATATATCCTAAGATATATATTTCTATAAAGTATTATTATATTTTTGTAAAGTTTCAGAAACACGATATTAAAAATACGATTTTTCAAGATTATTCTCAAATGGGGGTATTAGTGGACACAAATAATATTTAGGATCGTGTAGGTTCATTTTCTCTTCAATCGCTATAGTTATTTACTACGAAGTGATTCTCGCTTCAGTCGAGTAGTTCCTTAAACAGTATTGTGGAGCTCAGTGACGCATTGGTTCGCACACTAGGCCTACGATTGGGTGACCCAAAAATTCACTATCTCGAGCTCTTCCGTGCTTCAGAATGCACGTTTAGCCGTTGGTTCCGGCTGCATTACCAGTCGTTAATACCCTATAATCCGCATACGGCCCGTGTGGTAGGTTATGGCCCATTCTTCTTATCCATATCCAATCCATAAGGAAGGCTAGTGGCTCAGCAGTAGGGACATTAAAAATGGCTAAAGATGATGAAACTGTATTAAAGATCAGTTGAAGATTTATAAAGAAGCTGCATAGGTATTTGTGTTCATAAAAGAAGTTTGCAATTTTAAAATAAGACATAACTGAAAAGAAAACAACGTATTGTTTACCTTTTGCCTTATTTGGGATGGGCTTCAGTTGTGAAGAGAAAATGGAATACAGAAGGGTATTTGCGTATTGGTTTTAATATGGCACCTACTTTAGGCACTTCGTGAACAGGTATTATAACCTGTAAGAAAAATGACGAACTTTCAAGAGTGGCAGCAGAAAACTCCACACGAGACTCATAAAAAAGCACTAAGCCGTTACTTTCAAACAAGTTGCGAAAATGTTCCCGTTATAAAAAGTCCATAACGCGTTGCTTCCGTTTTATTCCCATCTTTATTCCAGTCAAGTTTACGCCGTACTGCACTCAGCGCATCCAGTAGATAATAGCTGCATTCGTCGTTACGGATTGACGTCTTTATTGCATACTTATTCTGCTATAAACCCACATTAGCTTTGCTTGTGGACCTCTTTAGGAACATTATAAAAAAGTCTTTATGTCTAAGTCGTTAAAGTCTTTAAAGTCTTTGACCGACTCCGGTGGAACGTTGTGATGCATATGGACTGCAGAGGCATCCTAGAGAGATCTCACGCCGATACTGGTTGAAATATGAATATTGTCGCTACAATTCGAGCAGTCTGGTCACGATTATCAGACACGTTTCCCCCGTATTGTGCATCACTGAGAATAAATTTGATGCTCTGTGCGAGACACTACTACTCAACCGCATTGGAAAGAGTACAGTTGTATTGATAGGTTGAGATTTAACAAATCTCTTGATGCCCTAGTTAGAACAGTTCTAATTAATAGTTATTTTATTTTTTTCCTAAATTTAAAGCTTAAAAAGCGTGTTAGTTAAGAGTTTGCAAGCTTAAAGTTACACAGTCTCTCACTAAATCTATATTAAATGTAGTAAAATGCTATTCACATTATTTTTCATTCTAATCCAATTAGATTGACTTGCCTTTATGTCTCGGTAAATATTGAAAACGAGTATACATCTTTTGTCATTACCTACATACATAAACCATAAACGAATTTTATAAACCGTTTAAATCGTTTGAAATACCACATTTTCGAGTAATTGATAGAATCTTCAAACGAATACCCAAAACCAGCTAAAAATTAAATAAAAGACCTTCTCGTCAGTTAAAAGAAAAATAATTCAAAATAAAATATAATATTCTTTTAATGGCATTCAAGCAAAAAGGATTTCCAAAGGTCGTGGGTTCGAGTCCCATCTGAGAATTCACTTGTGGCCGAGTTGATATTTTCCAATATTTTTCTATTTAAAATTTATCATAAGTATAAAAATAGCATTGAAAAATGCAAAATTTCAAAAATCATAAAATATAATGTTACCTATTCATTCATTTCATTTTATATACGAGTATTATTGTATTCACCCAAATCATAATAACCAATGTCAAAATAAGATAAATAATTAACAATGTCTCCTTTTTTATAAATAGAAATGCATTAAGAAAAGTAATGTCGTTATCAAAATTATTAAAAATCCCGAAGAAAAATTCACGACTTGTTTTGAATACACCATTACTAAGTACTTCTTTCAATTAATTTCAAAGCATCTTCCCTTTTTAAATAAAATGCTTAGATTTCCACGGAACTTTTAGAATAGCCTTTGCAAATCTGATTATGGTAGTGAATGGAAATTTAAAGGTGGGCAAAGCTGCCGTAAGAGCCTTAGCAGTGAAGAGTGGGCGGACTGAGGGGCTTTAAGATGTCCGTATGACTTATACATGTAGTTCGGAGTCACTGATTATAGTCTCTTTGCTTTGTAGCATAGACCTTTGTGGATGTGGAATGAGTTGTCATGTCGGGATGGTATAATCACACGCAGAACGTTATCTAATTTCACTGCTCGATAGGTTGAATTAGGCTTAATTTGTGGCACTGCCTTGCGGCGCATGTTGGTGTGGACGGCGATGTTAGCTACGTTTCAGTTATTATGTATTTAGATTTTCATTGAAGCATATAAACATTGAGCTCAGTGGTCTCTAGGCAAAATCTTCATAAATGGAAACAAGATCAATGCAGCTTTAGCGTGCACTTCTTCTTAGCGTGTCGCCTCTGGCTATATACTATACCAAAATTTTGCCACCGGAACGGCACTGTCTGTGGCCTTGTAAAGGTCCTCGCGTGTACAGGTATAAGGACACGCAAGGCGAGATAAAAGATGTGCCATGGTCTGGAGAGAAATACCACATAGACACGAGCTTTCCGAGCTGTAACCCCACCTGCGCATATTTTCCCTACTTCGGCCAACTTGGGTCCGCAACCTATTTAAGGACTTCCAAGTTGACCAGGGGACCAGGGAATCCCTCAGCCTGCTCAGTAAATGAGTCTATGGGAGATTGCTCCTTCCAGAGCTTAACTCGTACTTCTTTAGGATCCCTGTCCAGGGAACAAGAAACAGAACGAAAACTGAAGCGTGCAAAAAGTAAAGCTCGTGTTTTGTGAGCTTCATGCAAAGAATAGTATTATGAGCAATAGATTAATGTTTCAATTAATCTTTGACGACAATAATGCATGATGTTATCAGATTACATTGATCTGATTACTGGAATAGTAGCATATGCACTATTTTAAGGATATCAAAATCGAAGAGTCAAGATAATAGGACTGTAATTATTTTTATTTTATAAAATTACAAAGTGACAAATTATTACATAATCTCGCAAAACCTAACAAGATGTTTGTCTGCGAGTTTGAAAATACAGCAAAACAGTTAAAATTAGGTACTGATGAAAAATTTAAATAATAATAAATAATAGAATGGGGAAAATTCCTAAATATTCACAGACAATAATAAACCTTAGCGGAAACAGAAGTAAGCTTAAATCAAATTCGTCTGAAAATTATTATTGATATTGGCTTGATTTGTAAAATAAATCATTGGCGTCGCAAAATCAAAACAAAACCTTAAACCATTGCATTTTTTTTATTCTAAGAAAAAAAAGAATAGCATATTGCTTGCAAATGTCGTTACTTGAAAAGATTGCCTCCTTTGTAGTAGCTCTCAGATGTGAGTAAGCCGAGGGAGTAAATTTGTACAAGTGCTCCTTCACCAGTGGACTTCTGGAAATGAAAGGAGTCCGCAAACAGGATGCAAAGCCAAGCCGATTAGGAAGCGCATCCCGGTTTTGACTTCGGTACAAACGCCGTCCTTCAATCTAAGTGTAGAATGGGAATAAGCCACTTTTGAATTTGTTCAAATCCCAGTCTAACTATATAATTTTGGTTTTAAGATCTTTATGTATATATTATTAATATTTTATTTTTCCATGTTCTAAAAGATCACATTTTTGTAGGTTAGGTTAGGTTAGCTTGCCAATAAGAAAATAAACCCTTAACTATACCTTAAAAAATAACTAACCAAAAAAGAAGCTTGTGATACTTACTCATTAATTCTATTTTAATTTAACAAATTATACGTAGACTGATAGGACAGTCTCACAAAGTGTAGATTTTATTTTGAAATCAACGAACCGTGTTATTGATTCGATCAATCAAGGTGGCCGAAAGCCGTTGGGAAGTAGCGCGAATGAGGTCGCTGGTATACTCCCGCTTGCCAATTTTTATATTACCTGTTTCTGATTTATTTATCATTTAAACACTTTAAAATATAATTGTTGCAATCTTGTTAAATATTTGACTACGTCTTTGATGTGCGGTTAAAGGATTTGACACAGCAAAAGAAAGTGGACTTGGATTTCGCCCGATGGCAAGTATAAAAATGAAATAGACTTTATATTAACTAATATGTCTCAACATCTTTCGAATATAGAAGTAATCAACTAGCTAAACTTCAGTACAAATCACAGGATGGTCAGAGCAACTTTCAACCCAAAAACACACAAAAAGATCAAGAAAACACTATAACGCAAGCGATACTTTGTACAAAGCTGCAAAAATATCGGAAGAAACAGTTGTAAAATTGAAAGAATCACTTCCAGAAATTAGTTCGGTCAAAACTATACAACAAAAGTATGACATACTAGAAAAATATATACAGGATGTGGGGAAAAAACTGTCAATAGGAAAAAGCAAGAAAGACAAAGTAGGGGAAGAAGCTAGAGAACTTATGGAAAAAAGAAGAGAATTAATACTTGACCGAAAAAACAATATAAAAGAAATAGAAAATATCAGCAAAAAGAAAGATCACGACAAGTATCAGAAAACACCAGCAAGTAACAAGAACAGAAACAATAAGGAAAGAAATGAAAAAACAAGAGGTATCAAAAAAGCCCTAAAACAACTAAAAGACCACAAAACATGGATGCCAAGCATACAACGCAAAGACGACTCACAAACATCAAGCCGATCAAACATTTTAAAAATAGCAACCAACTTCTACAAGGACCTTTATAACACAGATAAAAGTGAAACTTTCGATATACTGCCGAGTGCTACATCAGAGGACGATGCAGTTCCAAGTATCCTAACAAGCGAGACAAGGAAAGCAATAATGTCACAGAAAAACTTTAAAGCACCAGGAGAAGATAAAATTTCAAACGAAATATTAAAACAAATAATCGATGTTATAGATGAACCCTTAACAACATTATTCAACGAAATACTATATACAGGGCAAATACCAAAACAATGGACAAACTCAACAATAGTCCTAATTCATAAGAAAGGCGATAAAAACAAAATCGACAACTATCGACCAATAAGTCTGATGAGCAACATATACAAAGTCTTTGCCAAAATAATACTAGGACGATTAGCAACAACATTAGAAGAAGAACAACCTAAAGAGCAAGCCGGTTTTCGTAGAGACTTTCCACCATAGACCATATGCATGTTGTAAAACAACTAATAGAGAAATTAAACGAGTATGGAAACATATATTTTATTGGCTTTGTCGACTACAACAAAGCCTTCGACTCCTTACGACACAATTTTATATATAAAGCACTAACTAGCCAAAGAATAAATTATAAATACACCGAAATAATCAGCTCGATATATAAAAATATCACAGCGAAAATCCAGCTGGAAAAAACTGGCGAGCCTTTTGAAGTCAAAAAAGGCGTAAGGCAAGGAGAACCACTATCACCTAAGCTTTTTACAGCGGTTTTAGAAGAAATCTTTAAGAACCTTGACTGGGAGACCGGAATAAACATCAATGGTACCATGTTAAGCCATCTAAGATTCGCCGATGACCTAGTGCTGTTTGCAGAAGACGCTGAAACTCTACAAAACATGTTACAGTCTCTCTCAACTGAAAGCAACAAGGCTGGTCTAACGATGAATGCTTCAAAAACTAAGGTTATGACAAATAGTTTAAAGTCTAAAATACAAGTAGATGAAAAGGTGATTGAATATGTGGACGAATATATATACCTAGGCCAGTTAATAACACCAAAGGATCAAACTGCCAAAGACATACAAAGAAGAGTGAATAACAGTTGGGCAAGGTACTAGTCGTTGAAGGAAATAATGAAAAACAAACATATAACAATATCAGAGAAGAAGAGGGTCTGGGATACATGTATTCTACCGGTACTGACATACGGTTGTCAAACTTGGGCCTTTACAGCCGCTTTAACCCAGAAATTAAAAGTATGTCAGCAGAGTATGGAGCGCAGTATGTTGGGCATCCGTCTATCTGACAGACAAACACTCGGAAACATCAGAGCAAAAACAAAAGTTGTAGACGTGATCAAGAAGGCAAAAACTTTAAAATGGCGTTGGACGGGACACATGTGGAGATCCAAAACAAAGAAGTAGACTAAAGATATCACTGAATGGTATCCAAGGGACGGGAAAAGGAGAAGAGGAAGGCAAATTAAGAGATGGGAGGACGACTTGCCGAAAGGCTGGAGGAGGGCAGCATGGAACAGAGAGGGGTGGAGGTACCGGGAGGAGGCCTATGTCCGGGGACAGCCTGACCAAGTACAGGATGGCGATGCCACAACAGGATAATAAGAAGAAAAAAAAAAAAAAGTTATAATTTATTGTAAAGGTCAGAGAATAAAGTCTTTTATTATTATTATTATTATAAAGGATTTGACTGCCAATCGTGACTTCGTTGGTTCGATTCACACAGGGTACAAATATTTTAAATGGTGGATATTAAAATAGAGTTGTGTTGGCCTTTGTTGTTATAAGTACTTATCCAAAAAGTATTTATGTATTATATCCATTGTCTAGTACCCAAAGCAAAAGCTGCGCTTGGTTTTTGGCAAGATGGTGTCAATTTCTTTATCACACTTCTCATACATGGTTTCCGCTAAGGTTTTTAGCAAAATGTATTATAAGACCCCTCAGACAAAAGGTATTACTAGGTTATAGTATTAATAAATTTTAAAAACATATTCGCCCCAACTTTGTAACGGCTACCTTGTGACCTTGACGAAGTGTTTTAATAAATATCTTTATAACTATTAGCAGAATGTAATCGCGTGGTTAAGGTGTGGCTATGAGAGTGATGTCTATCTACTCTACACATTATATACTTCTGCACCTTTGATACTCTGCCACACCCTAAAGGGACTTATGGCGTGAGGTTAAGTAAGTAAATAAACTGTAATATTAATGTCCTTGAATATCCAACGCCAATTTCATTCATGAGTTAGTAAAAAAAAAAAAATGTCTGCGATTTGAACGGTAAGATTTCCAACGTATCACAATACTTTTTCAGTTAATAGCTCCTTCATTTTTTATGGCAAGATAAAGTCACAAAAGGCGATGGCGGATGGGACTAAACCAGCCGGCTTATAATCCTGGACTTTAAGGGGATCTTGGGCGTCAACAACTTATTATTAATAAGGCCTCGGTTCATTACAGGGGCCTGCTGTCTCCCCACTATGATTTATAGGGCATTTAACTTTTATGGCGGTGCTAAGTGGCCCGCCTCACGGCCGAGAAAACTCATCTTGGCTAATGTAAGCTGAAAAGTAAAACAAATTGTCTCGCTCGGTTGTCGCCCGAAACATGTCTCTCGCTTTTTATATTCTCGTAAAATGTTGAATCGTATTTTAAGGGGGACTACCCTTATTAATTCTGCATAAATTTGAGTATAGAATTTACTTTGTTTAGGTATATGTTATTATTTTTAATTAGAAGCCTTTCATCTCATTTGTAGTATTTCCAAAATGGGGTTCAAAGTTATTAATTTATCCACTAAGTATTTTCAAAAGAAATAAGAAAACGAACTTTAGAGGTTAACAGAGGACACTAGACTTTATTGATATCGCTGCTAAGTTGTTGATTGCTAAGCTGAATCATCTGAATTATGCAGTTTTATTTGCTTAACATCTGAAGAGAGAGCGAATACGGGCTAAAAAGACGTTCTAATTAGCAAATATTCTGAGTAAGGCGAGCTTTCTTAATTCAATCAACACTACGGAGTGTGCACGAGTTAAAGGGTAAACTAATTTTATGTTGTGTGATGTGTACTTCAAACGTTGAACCAATCAAATCGTACCATTTGTTTTGTTTCTTAATAAGCACTTATAGCTGCGGGCCATCCATCATCCAATTAGAAACCATCATGTCAAGAACGTTTTTTTACGTTTTGTTTTTATTGAAGAAACAATACTGCGCCAAGAGATGGCGGTAGGCCCAGAGGTGATATTTAATAATTAGATCGTTGTACACAAAGATATTGTAGTTTTACACAACCCTCTTGTGGCCACAGAACCAGTTGTGGCCATTTTGAATCGATGTGTAAAAGAGGTCATCGGTTTTTTATAAAACGTTTTTGATATTTGAAGTTAGAATTAGTCCCGTCCTGGCCTGCACTAAAAATCGAGATTCAAAGTATTATCATATTTATCATATAAGAAAAGTAACCCTTCAGTTACAAAAACGACAGTTCCAAGAAAGATTTCCTAAAAACTATTAAACCGATTTCAAAAATTCAAAAATTGGACCAACCTGGGTTCTATTTTTATTATAGGAGAAATGCTTTTACGCATCCCTCGCCCCTGGGTGTAGGGGCGATTCGAAATGTTGGACTCACCTCAACTAAAACTCCTAGTACTTGCCCTCCAGGCCGCCATTGGTCACGGGGGGTAGGATTCGCCATCACCCCTAAGACCAGGCGGCGGGACCAACCTGGGTCATAACCTGACGTAACGTTTGAATCGTTGCAATCGGTTCAGCCGTATTCGAGTAATCGATGAACATACATAAAAAATATTCGCGACGAATTGATAACCTTGGTTTGCTTACGTTCATAAAATAACTTGGAAAATTATAACAAAGCAGTTTTATAACAAAGTAGCAGCTGCTCGCGGCTTTACCCGCGTGGGCTTCAGGTTCCCGTTGAAATATAGGAATAAAAAGTATCCTATGTTCATAACCAAGCCATCTACTATCTGTGCACCAAATATTATTAAAATGCGTTCAGTAGTTTCGAAGCCTATTCAATGCAAACAAACATTCGAATCTTTCCTCTTTATAATATTAGTAACAAATTACTCTTCCTATTGGCTTTTTAAAAGCTTGAATAAAAGAGAATTATTCTCATATTTTTCACTTATGTATTACATAAAGTAAGAGAAGTATTTCAAATATGTTAATATGACATCTCAAAGATTAGAAAAGATACAAGAAGAATAACAATACACGTCTTCGAGCCTACGTGTGAGTTACGTAGGTACACCTTTTTTGTTGCTCACTCGCTATTAACGTTACAAAAGCATCTTCATTCGCATTCATTTTCCAGATTCAAAAGGCCAAGTCTTGTATCATAACCTGTCCATCACGTGACTGCAGCCATTGTGGAAGATCTTTCAGGCCAGTGACGTGGAGGCACGCCGATCCAGAAAACATGGAATAGGCTTTTGGAAGTGGCAAGAAAAGGTTGTAAAATTATACTATTTTCGGGGATAAAAATACCTTCTTGACTTTCGTATTGTTATGTGATTGGGCGTACTTACCAGCTGCGAGGGGTCGAATCGAATATGAAGGTAAACCGGAGCAAAACATTTCTCTTAATTCCGGTAGCAGGAAAAAAAGAACAATGATATATCTATCTGAGTCTCATAACTCGGGCCTGAGCGGTTAACCAATTAAGGATCTGCATGGTGGATCAGTAGGGTGGAATTTTAGGGATTTCTTAAAAGGAAGCCGATGGGAATAGGCTTGTATGGACCCTTCGCCACTGGTACTTACATGGGTATTGTGTTGAGTCGCTTTTGTGTATATCATAAATTAAATTATATGCTTTAAATCAAAGTTTAATGTTATCAAATAAAGAAAAGAACAGAGAGAGAAAATACGGTGTTGATGTTAAATAGACGCATTCTGCTTGGTCATATTTAAAACCAAAGATTTAGATTTTTTTCGCAAAACAGATATAATTTCATGTTTTTGTTGGTTGCGTAACTAATTGCGTTAACAAATATTTTTAACCGCCTCTGTGGTCTAGTAGTACAACCACCGGTATCAGACCCAGGGGTCCCGGGTTCGATTCCCAGCGGGGGTACATATTGTATTCGGTTTGGTTGGTGGTAGGACTTGTTGTTAGTCCGCCTGGCTAGCTACCACCTCTTATCTAAGTCTGACGATATATATCATAGGTAGCATCCTGGCAGAATAACAGCGCTTCTGTGTTTTCATTCCTCCTATCTGAGAATGGCACAGAAGCAAAATGCTGAGCCAGGATATTTATTGGCCCCACATCTGCATATTCCATAATAATATGTTATAGTTTGTAAGGTTTGATTTTAAGTTTTTTTTTTTTATTATTATGTTTTATTCTATAGTGTGTGTGCCAATAAATGTTTTTTCTTTCTTTCTTTCATATAACAACAATGTTTTCAGCATTGTTGTGTTCCGGCACTTAGAGATAAGATAGTCAGTTCCTCAGTGATTGAGGATTCCGGGAGAGGCTCGCTTCCATCTTCAGCCTTATCAATACTTAACATCAGGTATGATGAATGCTTAGAGTCGTACATAATAAAAAAAAAAAAGACTTACTGAAAATCGAATACTCGTTAACCGTTACATGCGAAAAACAAATACTAAAATGTCTATAAAATATCTATTAAAGTAGGTGTTCTGTAAAAAGCTTACAACTTCCCAAGTTTGAATTTGAATCGTTAAGGATTCCTTATTTCTGTAAAGGCATGGATGCGCGTAGTCTTTAAGAAATTAAACTCGTTTTTACTAAAGCGCACACTAAAGAGGTCGGAAGTAACAAAGCCCTGACTTTCGAGCGTAGCACTTGGCAACATTGCACGGTAATGTTGGCAATGTGGCACTCTTTGCGACCTCTCGAGTGAGCCTACGTCTCGGCTCTTCACGCGCCGCTGCGCCTTCTGATGTCGAATGATTGTTGTCGTTTCAATTACAACTAGCTTTTGTTGGAGAGTTTCCGTTGTTATTTATATCAGAGGTCTAAGAGACTGGTAGCGCAAATTTTGCACGAAACCCAAAACAACACACAGAGACAGACTGACCGTGCAATGAGAACATGCAAAAAGAAACCTTAAATTGTTTCTGATAAGAGAACAGTTGTTTTTCAAAAGAAATATCACTGAAGCCTGAGTGTAATAATCACAGGACGACATTTTTTTTTCTAATAATATAACCAAAATTACTAAGCTTTGGTTTTATTGTTTAAAATAAGTGCGATTGGTTTCCAATACCTACTCGCTATGTTCTTCCTGTACTCGTTATGTATCTTTTAAAATATAAAATCTTTTAACAGGTATTTTGGTTCGATCAAATATAGTTCAAAATGAAATAATGTTGTAGATAGCTAAATAGAAAAGGAGGGAGGCAATGAAAAGCATCCTTTCTTACCGTTTACAGGAAAATCAACAAACTTCAAAGTTGCGGAAAGCGAGATAGATCCATTTGCAAACTCAAAGACAGCGGTGGAAACTCCATTTTAACTGACAATATGGCAATCGTCCAAAATTAAACTAACTTTTAGTTATTACGCCCATCATCAGGAACTCAGTGCAGCGTGGCAAATATTTGTTTAACAAAACTGGAGCTTAAAACAAACACTGTAGTTGTGAAACTAGTGTCTCTCCAGTCGAGATTCGTAGCAGGGTCGGCAGCTGTTAGAAAACATATTCAATTCTTTACTTTTAAATTCTTCATCTTCTTTGCATACCGCCCAGAACTCGCCCATTCGGGCCCAGAGTCGGCGACCCGTGGTCCAAAGCTCGTCAGTGTTATATCTGTGAGGGCAAGCGGGGCAGCAAAGAGGGTGGGCCATGTTCTGTGGGTAGACACCGCACTCACACTGGTCGTTGTTACTGTAGCCCCCGGCACATTATTTCCTTACAGATCTGTGTTCTTAACCTGTTTAAAGATTTCCTAATTAGCTATGGTAGCTTGTGGTCGGGGCGCGTGGTTAGGTTAGATATGGTATATTGTAGGTTTATATTCGTTATCGTCGTCGTCTCAGCCACATGACACCCACTGCTGGGTATAGGCCTCCCCAAAGGATCTCCACGACGTTCGGTCCTGCGCTGCCTGCATCCAGCGGCTTCCAGCGACCATCAACAGTTCGTCGGTCTACCTTTTCGACGCTCGGTGGGTAGGCCACCCAAATAAAGAAAAAAACTACGCTCGAATTTCCAGCGTAGTTTTTATTTTTCTTTAATTTAAGGACCACAAACAGATCCATAATATACGAATCCATAAATTATAAAACTAAGTATTCAGGTACAATCATTATGAATCCAACAGTGCACATTTTACATACTAGCTAGCAAAATCTTACTTAATATGACTACAGCTAGTTAGGTATTAAGATTAACTAGTTTACTTATTAACATATTTAGCAAATAATTTGATTAACAACGACAAACATTATCCTAGATTTTGTGTATACGTGTATATGTGCGTGTATGTGTGCGTAGGTATGTGCATGTTTTTGTATTTGAGTTCCTATATAAATGCGATAGTGCGCGTTAGCATAGTGTGTTTGGAAAAAGGAAAGTTCACTCAATGCCTAGAAATACGATAAAGTTAACACAAGCCTGATGCCCTGCGGGCCGGGAGTGTTTCTAACATGAACTGGAGTGGGTACAACATGGAAATTTGACATGATTTTCGTCGTATATTAAAGGTTTTTCTTCAGATAAGGAGAGGAAAAAGGCTTAAATTCTTTACATCAGGTAGTTTTTGATAGTGTTTTACTAACTAGTCACCTGAGTGCTTAGTGCGAGTTATTTCTACTCACGGTCGATCCTGAACGCGTCGATTTTTGTATGATATCAGCGGCCTACCATCTAGCAGATTACGCCACGGACTACACCAACGCCATACAAAAACCTACCGCGCTCACTAGCGACCGTGAGTAGAAACAAAGCACTAACTGATTTCTGTGAGACGAAAAAAATCATTGAAAAATAAAAAACTTATTTTGTTATCCGTTGAAGGGATAATCACTTTAAGCACAGATAACAGCACTCATTGCGTATACAAAATCAGATACAGATAAATATGTATTTTTGTAGGTATTGCGATTTTCCGATAGTTTGTCACTTTAGTACTATGCGCAATAATTGGAACACTTACCAACCTACTTACATACTTTTTCTAACGGGTTTGTTATTATATTTTTATTTGTTTTCTGGCAACCCTGAAGGGGACATAAATGAGATGCAACGGGCCCGGAGAAGGACATTGTTTCAAGTCAAACCTATTCCGTTGTTTCCGTAAAGTTCACTTTTAATTTCGGTACGAGCACTGGTTTATACTGAGCTTACATGGTACTATGTAAATCAAGCAAAGTTTCATAAACATTTGCTACTTGTCGTGGTCAATTCTTCCACACTCTTGAGTAATAATATTAGCTAGCCACTTAATTATTTGTTGGGCAGTCAATTAAAACTTACTTAACACTTTCGCGGACAGTGAACGAGACACAATAGAATTTTTATTGTTATCACTGCTATAGGCGTTGAATGGCCGCGAAAGGGTTAATAATTCTTACTTACTTTTACATGCATCAATTAAATACATCTGTAAACAGTAAAACTGTGCTCTCAACGACCGACGATTCGGTTATTTCTATACGAAAAGTTGTTCGTAATGATAAGTTTTACAAATAGTTTCATGTTTCAAGTGAGCAGTTTCAATTGAGCATAAAAAATATGTCTGTCACATGGATTCTAAGGTTGCGTTAATAGAACGTCGAAAAATAGTAAAAACGAAAGTTTACCCTTCTTGTAAATATTATTTTCTCTATTTATTATATTGGCTTTAAGTCCTTTCTCTATTGCATTATGTAATAAAGCCTGTCTTTGCGAGGGGACTAGTTTGTGGTTTCCGTAAGACCGTCTCGCTCCCAATCGGCTTACACATTAAGCACACGTGGAAGGCGTTACAAATACGCAAAGCGTTTGAAATATACACGACACGACTATTTTAACGAACCATAGTAGGTAATACTTTTGATGAGGCTTGCAGTTCAATAATGTTGCTTTTGAAATCTTTCGTCGTTGTTTTGTATAAATAAGTTGATTAATTGCTTTATATTTTGAAGACATTGTCCCACAGTGTCACCGAGTTTAACAGGTTTAACCTATAATAAAAAAAACCTTTTTCGCATATTTAATTTAAGGTTGCTTTCTGGAGTCCCTTCCTTGTGATTGCAGTGACGCCTCGGAAATGACCCAACAACTAAACCCTTAGTACGAGTTGACATGACAGGGGAAATTCCCTGCCTGCGTCTGTATTCCCGGGTGCATTTAAAGCTCGAGTGAATAGGCTTTTTCTAGGCAAGCTCGCTCCATCTTAGGCCTCTTCTTAATCTAACGATTCAGAATGAGGCCAAGCCTATTCTGAATCGCTTTGTCTTTTTTTAAATTAAATAGGCTTATATATATTTATATTTATATATAAGCCTATTTAATGTAAAAAAAGACAAAGCGATAGTTTAAAAAAACGATTATAGTTGCCTAAGGGTACTGAGCTCCACCCACACTTGCCCACCACTCGCCTAAACGCTTCGCTTCTCTGCTACACTACGCTGCTTTTGAGCTCACATGTGTTTAAAAACCAAGCACTGACACAAGCTTGCACTTATCCGGATTTTATTGAATTTATTTAGCGCCATATAAGCCTTGCTTGGGCTCGCAGTGACGCCTCGGAAATGACCCGACAACTGCTTTGAGCTCGATGCATTGTCCACTCACACTTGCCCGTACGCTTCGCTTCTCTGCTTTACTGCGTTGCTACTAAAAGAGCTGACAGCGAGTATGTGCTTCTCGTATATATTATCGCTGGAAATCTAGACGCGTTAAACAATTTCATTTTAAGGACTACAATCGAACTATAATTATGAAAAGTCATTATGACAATGTATCAGCTCTGGTTTTAACGTTTAAATATATGCTAACGTTGAAAACCCTCACTTTACGTTATAATATTTATTGACTGAAATTAATGACATTATTGATGAATTGTCTGAGAAAGTCTAAAAGGCTTTAGTTTCCTTACAACAATTTGTTTAATTTAGAATGAGACCCTATACTTTTATTATTCCTATTTTTTTTTACTTTTCATTCTCTTTTTCCTCTTGAGAACATACGAGGTCTGCACGTTGTGCCTAAGATATAGCATGTTTGCCCAAAAAGTACCTATTGACTCTGCTATATACGTCTTGTCTGCTGTGGTGGAAGAAAGTAGTGATGTTTCCAAAAAAACTAAATGTTATTTAATATTTTTTATTAAGTATCTACTTGAAAGTAAAATGAACATTTTATTAAGGTAAAAAATGTAGTATGACCACATAATACCTACGTGTTACTATTTGCAAAACTCAGAATTAAGTATACTAGCAGTGTTAACAATTTACAAAGCGCTTTAATTTGTTACAATAATTTCTTTTCGTGTCATAAAATTTCGCTCTGGAGCCAAGTCACCAACAAAAGAATGAATAATGGCTCCTCGAACAAAGTTGAAAATTTCGAGAAACTTCCTCGGCACTACAAGGGCCCCCGTTATCTCGTGATTTGTGATTTTGCTTCCTGCTATTTTAAGTCAGCTCCTGGTTACAGGTAGAATAACATTTAGAAAATTTAAAGTCTCTTTTTAACTTAGTCTGTATATTGGGGAACTGATAATATCCCAGTCTGAATAAACCAGGAGTTGTATTAAAATAAGTAAACAAAGTTTTCCCTATAGCACAGCAGGAAAAAATCAAGACGCATGAACTTGCAGCCCGCCAAGGCAATAAAAATAAAAGAGTAGACCGCAAAGTAGAATGCCTTGCCTGACACCGACTGTAAAAGGTTTATTTTTTGCTTTTTTTTTAAGGCGATTTGAATTTTTTTTATAAAAAGTTTTCGGTCGCGTGCCTGCGCTAATAACCTTATATCAACTGCTCATCACCTTTTACAAAATGCTGCTTTTTCCGGTGCAGGTACGTTACCTATTGAGGAGTTCTCCCGGTACTTCATCATAAGCTCCACTTCATCACATGCATTGAGTTGAGCATAAATTGCTTATGAACCACATTATAATAATCAAATCATACATAAAAAAAAGATTCCGACGAATTGAGAACCTACTCCTTTTTTTAGAAGTTGGTCATTCGTTTGAAGTCAAAGGTGACAGAGCGATATTTGAAATATGTTTAGCGCTAAACGTACATAAAGTCAGTTGGTGAAAGTCCACCTAAATGCCGTTTGTAAACTTTCTTTTCGCAAGTACAAATACAATGAAAAAAAAAAAAATCAATGCTAAACAAGCACAAAAACCACATGTTCATTAAATTAAATAGGTTTATTAGGCTTTTTAAGTATTTACAAAAAAAAAACAGCAAGTCTAAAAGCCATGACTAATAACGAAAGATTATCCAAAAGGACTCGTCTTTATCATACTTTTCGGCTATCTGCAAACAACAGCCGGATTTGTAGCAGACAGTCCATCCATTTAAACGCTTTATAAAATTCAATTGTGAGTTTTTCCAGTTACTATTTTATTAACATTTATAATATTTCTGTTGTTATACATATTATTTAAGTGTATTCGAAAGTATGTTTTATATATAATGTAACAAACATTTTGAAGCCTCATTTCTGTTGACATTTTCCGTTTTGTTTAACCGTCCCGTCCCGGGTTCGACGATACAGTCATTGTATTCGGTTTTGGTCGAATTTGTTCCAAGTCCGAATGGTTGTCTACTATAATTTTACCTAAGTCTGTCGCTATAACAACAATGTTATCAGTATTGTTGAGTTCCGGCAGATAGAGATTGTACAACCAGCCCTTGAGTCTTATCCATTATATAGTTACAGGCACAGAATACTTAATAGTGTAAAAGCGAAGTGTTTCGTACGTAGATTCGCTAGAACGCGTATAACGCTAGTAAAATATGATGACTCAAAATCCTGAAACCTTCATTTTTAAGCTTATTTGAATAATAGTTATTTGTTATGCAAGGCTGGAAAGTTGCTTATTTAGCCGCGAATTACCTCTATTGAAAGCTGAGCAAGTGAAGGATTCTAGGATTGAACCACGAGCGTAGCGAGTTGTTCAAAGATTGAATCCTGAGCGAAGCGAGGATTTCAAAGGTACAAGACGCTAACAGCGCTAACTGCCGAGCGCAACACACAATTTTTCACCTCACAACAGCGAGGAAAATTTTATGGTTGTTGCTGCGGTCAACTTCCGGTAAAAATATCTTTAAACATAAAGTTTAATCTAAATATACCTTATTCTCATTATTTTAATGATATAAAAAATATAAAAAATAAAAAGGGAGTATTATAGTTAATTCAAAGTTATTTAAAGTAGGAATATATTGTTACTTATAAATAAGAATAAAAACGATTCCGTAAATGTTGACACTGACATGAGGTACAAGACAAAGACAATTTAAAAATAAAGATTTATGTCAAGTTCCGAACTCCAATCATAGGTTGTGAAATCTTACCCAGCCTAATATAAAAATTCTTATAACAAATAGTTTAATCTTATTGTTTTTGTTTTTATGATTCAATGATCTAATATAATATAATAAAACCAAAACGGAGTGTTATAATTAATTTAAAGCTATTTAAAATAATAATAAAATGTAACAAAAAAGTCAATAGTGCGATTCGGAACGTATTATTACATATTTTTAGGTATTAAATTAACAAAGTACTTTGCCGCGCTAGGCCGCAAAAAACGATTTTCTACGCAGAAGCTGATTGAAAAAACCTCCTTTTCAGAGCGTGTGAGGTGAAAAGGTAATTTTAACTTTTTCCTTTCAAAAGGTATTGCCTCCTTTTAGCATAAAATTTATAGTTTACCTCTTGTTCTTTATTAAATTCATCTATGTACAAATTATTTTCATAACAAAAAAGTCATCGAACCATACAAGTAATAAATTTAAATGAACTTAAGTAAAACGCGCGTATAGCAAAACGCCATTTATTATTTTTTGTCTGTCTGTCTGATTGTTCGGGCTACTCTCCGAAACGACTGGACTCATTTTTTCGAGATTTTTACTTTCAGGGAAATGATGTTATAATGAGTAACTTAGTCTATTTTTATTCCAGAAAATTAATTAGGGTTCCGCGCAAACAGAAATAAATTTAAAATCGACTCGACTTGTTTTGTCAGTACCATCATTGTCAGATGAATGATGTAAGGAGTAACTTAGGCTACTTTTATCTACGCCTACACGAGCGGAGTCGTAGGCGGCCCTTATTAATTAAATACAGCTAAAGCCACGTTAGAGCCTAATACAATTTATAAAATTTAATAAATCGATCTGCATCTAACGTTTCAGGCCCACATGCGCCAAGCTAGCTTAACCATATAAGTTAGAATTAGATTTAGGCAAAAGTAGCATTAACTCTAAGTTAAATGTGTTAACCTAGCTTGGGCGCAAATGGGCCTTAAGGCGCCATACGACTGAAGCAAGATAGGATTAGAAAACGACACGTGCGTGGGAGCAAGGGTTTTGCAGATTATACGAAACAATAGCGATTATTATAAAGAGAAATTGATAAACTACACGATCCTAAATATTATCGGTGTTCACTAATTAAACCGATTTCCAACAGTATAGATATGTAACCCCATTATTTTCATATTTATACGGGTCTTTACGAAAAGAAAAAGTGTCAAGGCAAAATCAAGAAAAAAGGGTTTCTTACACTTTACAAATCTAGATAAAAGTATAAAGAAATATATTCTTATTACCAGATTTGTAGCATCTCTAACCGTTTTATAGTTTAATAACAAAAAGTTCGTACTTATTCCGTATAGCGTCTTAAATGTTAAATTTCTAAATCCACTGGAGTGAATTGTCTGTATTGTAAAACCTGTTCGTTGTAGATTGTTCCTAATTCTCGTATTTCGTAGATTTTTTCAAGTTTCAAAATATAGAAAATTCTATACGTACTAAGAATCTACTTCGACAGGCAGTAATGAAAATTACAAATTAATTCTCCTTTGAAGTCGCGAGAAACGTGTTCGTACTTAACGCGGACAGGGTACTGAATTGTTAAAATTCCGCAGACGACTGATCAATCCGAAAGGGTTCCCGAAACGGGAAAAGTTAGACTTGAAAAATTAATTTAAAGGGCAGGTGACACTTCGTAAACAAAATGAGGGAAACTCTTGCCTTCCGCAGTTTTTTATTGCCCAAGATTACAACGCTGCTTAATTTATTCTCAAATTTGTCTCATCGTGAAAAATTTGCCCTCGCAATCGCTAACAAAAGAATGACTAATGACTTTATAAAACAAAGTTACATGAACGGAGGCAACTTTAAAAGCTTCCAAGGGTGTGAATTATTATCTTTGAGTTGTATTGTTGCGATTATAAGTTGGTGGGTTTGTTCCCGCGTGTTTTGTGAGGTCAACGTTAGTTTAATTACTTAGTGCCTGCTCCTGCTAATTTGTAGTTTTAACGAGTTTTGGGCAATAATAAATACCCGTTATTTGATATTTTATTTGAATTACTATATGAAATAATTTAAACTGTCTTTAGGACCCGGACGTCCGGTCATGTAGCATAAACGAAGATATCACATGTTCAGCAACGCGAAGGAAAACCATCTTATCATTAAGCTACCATACCACAGTACCACAACTCTGAGGTACCTATCTGTACCTACTCACTACTACAGATAGGTTTTCAGTAGATAGTGGATGGTTTTTGCTTTTTAAATATCTACGAAAAGTTTGTCAGTACGTTATATTTAAACCTTTCGATGTAATTATTTAATTTTGTCATTATTTCATGATTTGGTAATTACTAGATGGAAAAAAATGCATTTCAAAATGTAATGTCCTCCACGTATCAGCTCAAAGCGGGCGGACTGTGGTTCACGTATGTAGAACCACTTTACTACGTTGTAGGCGGAATGGAAGAAAAAATTAATGGGAAAAGCTTAGAAGATATGCATGAGAAATAAGAAAATTGTATGAAAAGTTACCGTAGTCCCAAAAGGCTCGGTGGCACAAGGGTTCGCGCGCTCGGCCTGTGGTTGTAGCAGTCGGTCAAAGGATGGGTGATCAAAAATTTATTGTCTCGAGCTCCTCCGTGCTTCTGTAAGTATTTGCAATCGTTAAAACCTATTAATCCGCATTGGGCCCGTGTTGTGGTTCATGGCTCTTTCTCCTTATCTAGTCGTATGGAAGGCCAGTGGCGGCAGTGGAGACATTAAAATGGCAGATGGTATAAAATGTGATTAAAGGAAGCAATAGAGATGTATAACGACCGATATATATATTTGACGACCTCCGTGGTAGAGTGGTACAATCGGGGCACTTCCCGGTTAACCAGTAGACTTTTTTTGGGAAACGTTTTCTCGGAAAGTACTAAGGTTAAAGAAATAATTTATTATTCTGATAAATTTCCTGTTTATGTTCTATTATTTGTGATATAAACGTTGTCCATATATCTACCTACTTTTTAAATAAAGCTGTATAAAAAACTCTACTGGTCAAGCGGGAAGTTCCCCGACTGTACATACACCGGTTTCAAGGTGTCTCCCACTCTAAGGTCCCGGGTCTGAATCCCGGTAGGGGCAAATGTTTGTATGATGAAAACGAGCATTTCTACCTGTGTCATGGACTTCACATATATTTCTACACATACATTCTTATTTATGTATAATTCATTACTTATATGTATTTATATCCGTTACCCTAGTATCCCTAACACGAGCCTTACAGTGCTTACTTTGGGGCTACGTTAAGTATAAGAAATATTAATTAATTTATTATTTATATTAGTGATGACTGGGCAGTCATCCTACCGGGAAAAAGGCGTGATTGTTTGGTTATTATGTATGGGACACAATTTAATTAACTGTATATTGTTTCGGTTACTTGGAACCTATCAGAAGGTGGGGTCGAAAATAGTGAGTCACCGTTTAGAGAAATGTGAACAAATTGTGGTTCCAACTTCGGGATAAGCTTGTGTCAATTATGAATTGAGAAGGGTCCTCGTTGCCGCGACAAATTGAATGTCCTAAGTCTCCCGAGTCAGAGGAGTGACTGGCAATTTTTACCACTAAAAGCCGGGATTATCAGCTCTCTCCTGGTATATTTTCTAATACTGGTGCGAGGAAGGTCGGTTCCGTAATTAATATAAAGCGGGGAGGTTTTCGGAAGATACTGATTCACTACTTTTTTAATCTTACCGAAAACTTTAGCAATATGCATGTACGGTTTAACCGTAATAATATTATAATCTTTAACTAATATTATAAAGCTGAAGAGTTGTTTGTTTGAACGCGCTAATCTCAGGAACTACTGGACCGATTTAGAAAATTCTTAGACCATTAGAAAGCTACATTTCTCCCGAGTGACATAGTTTATATTTTATCCCGATATTCTCACGGGAACGGGCACCACGCGGGTAAAACCGCGAGGATCCGCTAGTCCTAACTAATTTTATAAATGGGAAAGTGTTTCTTACAACCTTTCTTCACGCCCTAACTAAGCAACCAACCGCCTCTGTGGTCTAGTGGTATTATATTAGAATTCTACGAACTATTGTAATAATTACCTAATGTATTTTATGGAGCTTGAATGAGTGACTGCTTTTAGCTCATTGCTGTTTCAGGAATATTATTAATTTATTTCTGTCATATTATTATTGCTATTGTTGCCTCGGTTTAAAGCTTTTATCATAGTAATTTCTATTGTCTAATAAGTAGTCAGAGAGTGATAAATGTGAAGGGTTGGTATGTACTAGTAGTATAAATGAAAAAAAAAAAAGTTACTACTTTTTATCATAGCATCGTCAGCATGATACTACTCCTACTACTAGTTAATATGATAAACTAGCTGCCGCCCGCGGTTTCACCTGCGTGGTTCCCGTTCCCGTGGAAATATCAGGATAAAGGGACGGCTATGTTTAAATCCAGCCTATCTTTCATCTGTGTGCCAAATTCCATTCAAATCGGTAGTTTTTGCGTGAAAGAGTAACAAACAAACAGGGTGACATACTTTGGCAATTATAATATTAGTAGGATAGGATGTTAAACTTTGGATGTTTGTTATTCAATCACGCAAAAACGGCTGAACGGATTTATATAAAAATTTACCCACAGATAGTTGACCCAAAGCCTGGATTGAAACATAGGATTTCATGCGGTGTTACTTCATAAAAACGAATTATTTATCTAATAAAATTGCACTTTTAACGATTGAAGTTGTTCGTTACTGCTTTTCATTAATTTCCTAGCCGTTTACTCAATCAACGTTATTCACATTAGCTGGCCGCAACTTGGCACAGATTGAATTCAATATTCAATCCGAGTGAGGTGTGGCGATTGGGGCCAATAGAAGCCAATACAGAAACTGGATTGAATTCAGAGTTTCGAAATCTCATTGGTTATCATCGATATATTTAGTAATATGTGCTGTACGCAGAACATAATATCTTTGGCGAGGTCAAAGCACAAATTCTCCATTGGGCAACCTGATGTTTAACCGACTTCAAAAACGAAGGAGGTTATCAACTTGTCGCATATGTTTTTAGGTATGTTCACCGATTATTTGAAGACGGCTGGATCGATTGGAGTGATTCAAACGCTATAACATCAGGTTTATTGCCAAATTAATCTAATTTTTTTAAATTTTGAAATTGTTTCCGTAGTTTTTAGGAAATCTTGAAAATAATGTTGTAGTCGTATTCGTAGTAGTTCCTTATAACGCTAGGTGGTGCTGCTAGAATAGTAAACTGCGACCACGAGTTCATTTTGATATGCAGTAAACTAGATGGCGCTGTTCTCGAATAAAAAAAAAGTGAAATATTAACTTTTTTTAAAAAGGTAAGAGAAATGAAACTAATATAAGTGCAATGTAGATAGCCTTGTCTGGCACCGACTCCAATAGGGTTATTTCTTACTTTTTGTAGTTTGTTTTTATTTATTTAAATGATTATCTCAGTCTGAGGGTCTCCATAATCTCCTTGTTCCGATGGTCTCCTCAAAAGTTTTAAGATTAATCGTCAATAGTATTAAAATAATATTAATAATCTATTATTGGTCAATCACTACAATCCTTGAAAACGATTGAATCAGAGTTTTCAATACAACCGATACATTTAAATTCAATAACGTAATTAATAAGAAGAATTATGCCACAGACTTGCGACATTTTCTCGAATAAATACTACTGGATACTTTTGAGCATCTTGCATAAATCAAGATACGATATAATGGATACGTTTTGTAAATTTTAGGAATAATAAGTATTTAGCAGTCGATTGTTTCTAATATGTTTTCGTAGTAAATTCGAAAAAAAATAGATACATTTGAATTCGAGATTTATGGTGATTCACTCATCACATGCAAGTTTAAAAAAAAGAATAATCGATGATCGACGTGAGCTCAGTGTTGCACGGTATAAAATAAAATAGTCACTCGTGTTGGTCGCAATTTCGTTCGGTTGATCCGATCCAAGTAACGGTTGGTAGTAAATTAACCCTGCGCCGCTGCTAGTTTATCTCGTTTCCAACCGAGTAGGGCCTCCTCGACCAACTCGACTTCGATTAGCTCCATTGTGAATCACCTCTCGCACTTAGGCGCTAAGTGTGGGTAAACACGACCCTTTCTTTGGACCAATCTATAATTGAAACTTGGTGAGATAACAAGATTAGATGTGAAAAAAAATCTATTGAATCTATTGCTTATAATAACAAAATACTGACAACACTTAAATTCACATTCATGCAGTAGGTTAGGTACATAATTATAAATGTTATAATGTATAACATACGTGCTTCAAGTGCTCATCTATAATATCTTTGGTTAACACCTATAGACTAATCAAACTTTGCCTACTAGATAAATAAAATAAATAAATAAATATTTCTGACACTCCAATTAACCTAGCCCCAAAATAAGCACTGTAAGGCTTATGTTATGGAATACTAGGATACCGGATATATTTATACATATAAAAGTATTTATGTGTAGAAATTAAATATAAACGTCCATGACTCAGGTACAAAAGCTCGTATTCATCATACTAACATTTTCCCCTATCGGGATTCGAACCCAGGACGCCGGTTTCAAGGTGTCGTCTACCCTGAGGGTAGGCGACACCTTGAAACCGGCGTACGTACTCTCTACCACGGAGGTCGTCAGATATTTTCTGAATATTAAATCAACGCTGAATCTTACATTTGAACATTGACGTGTATAAAGAAATACATGTAATAACCGAGGTTGATTTTAGTTTATAAGCTAAGTATAGACAAAAGGTAATTCTTAGTAATTGAAGAGAAACTTTTAACTTTGATTGCCTTAAAAATAATTTAGGTACAGTCATGAAATTACTTTATGAAAATTTCGGCTGGTGTAAAACACGAACCGCGTCGTGAATATAAAATTAGGCTAGAACAATAGTTCTAATACCTAGAACGATTAGACTAAAAGCATCGCGTACGTTGAACAATTAGCCTTCGATCGTTTTAATTGAATAACTTTAAGTTCAACTTGATGGTTTGAACTAAGTCTGTCTGATAGCTTTTCATGCCATGACTATTGACGGCGGGTTTCTATAACTTTATAAGTAACTTATAGAAACCTGGAGTTACTAAACAACCTATAGTCATAGTTATAATAAATTTTAAATAGAAAAATATTGGATATATTATATAAGTTATAGTCATAGTTAGACTCCATGTCGCGAAACTTTGTGATGATCCCTAAGCATTGAGCTACATGAGCTCATTTCGCCAGCTCCGTTTTACCATCGGGAGTCCAAAGGTACGGCAGGCTAGTTACCTAGTTGATATTCCACGTCTGAGTACAAAGCGCTTCTCCTCATCTTTTACGATGCCCACAGCCTGGGAGTGGAATTCCCTGCCTGCGTCTGTATTCCCGGGAGCTTATACACCTGGTATCACTTAAAGCTCGCGTGAATAGGCTTATAATATTTTTGATTCAGTAAAGTGATTTGACAGGTTGTCAATGTGACTTTGTAAAGCTGAATTAAAATGTAGCTACTTTACGTTCGCGTTCTGCGTCAGAGGTCCCGGGTTTGATCCCCGGACGAGAAATGGTTTTGTGTGCATGAACTTATGTCTATTTTTCTTGGTCTGGATGTTTAAAATGTATATTATGTATTTACAAAAAAGTATAAAAGTATGTTTATCCGTTATCTAGTATCATATCACAAGGTCTTCATGAAACTTAAAGTGGGCTAGAGATTAAAAAAAAAACAGTACCTATGTACGACGACAAGCAAGTGACCGATATTCAGTCACCAAATCTTATATATTATTAGCAAATGCGCGTACTGACGTAGATAAATAAATACATATTTCCATACAATCACACCAATTATCTAACCCACGTTAAGTATCATGAAGAACTTTTGTTATGGATACTAAATAACGGATAAACATACTTATATACTTTTTTTTTGTATATACATACATAATATACATATTAAACACCCAGACCAAGACAAATATACATGTTTATGCACACAAATATTTGTATTATTTATATTATTATACTTAATGTAAATATTAAATAGAAAAATATTGGAAAAAACAACTCGTACACAAGTAAATTCTTAGATTTATTATCCCTGATGTTTCATTTGCACCACCGGCACCGACTTGCACCACCAGTGGTGCAAATGAGACTAATTCCGTTTGCGCCACTAATATTAATACAAGTACTTCACCATGATTTCTTCGTCGGTAAAATAAAAAAAACTCCGATAGGCCTTATTTTGTGTGTGGAACGAAACAAAACAAATGAATGTCAAAAAACAAACGAATCTCGAAATAAAACAAAAGAAACTCGAAAAAATTAATAAATTTCGAAAAAACAAATGAATCTCGAAAAAACAAACTAATGTAGAAAAAACAAACTAATATCGAAAAAAAAACAACCTAATGTCAAAATGTTTAGAGGTTAAAATAAAAACATAAATTATCATTATAAAAAATTAATTTGAATGCCTCGTTTACGATATAAATAAACATATAGCCGGTATTTATTTCAAAATTTCAATTTAAGAAAATGGGACCACTTTATATCTCCTGATGTTATAACGTATGAATCATTGCAATCTGTTCAACCATCTTCGAGTAATCGGCGAACATACATAAAAAATATACGCGTGGAATTAATAACCTCCTTCTTTTTTTGAAGTACGTTAAAAAATGCATTAAAACCTTTTTCACAACTTTATGTTATTTTTACTGCATAAGCAGCGGAGGATAACCACTCAGTGGTGCAGATGAAACCAATTACCAATGTGGTTTCGTTTGCACCACAGGTAGTGCAAACGAAACTAATTTGTCTCATTTGCACCACTGGTGGTGCAAGTTGGTGGTGCAAACGGTACAACGGGAAATTATCGGCCGATTAAATAATCGAGGTAGAGAGAGAAGCGCACCTATTTTCAAACGCACCTAACGAAGCGTACCTAAATAATTCCTCGAACAGCACCCATAGGGAAGAGCATGAAGGAAATTAAGCATTAGTAAGGACTACTGAAAATTGAATTAACAAAAGCTATGCCGTATGCTGATATAAAAAAGCTAGATAAGCTATCCAGAAAGTTCTGGATAGCTTATCTAGCAGATAATTTGACAGTTGTAATATGAAAAGTATGTCAAGCTATCTAGCACTTATCAGTCGGCGGTGAATCCGGTCCTTACCCTTTTAATTGCTCTCGTATTGATTTAGTAAGCAATTCGAGAAAGATTAAAGTTATTCAGTAATAACAATGTGTTATTACGATCGTGTCACCTTTAGCTGAAAGTCAAACATGTAATAAAAACTTGAAGGGTAATTATATTCATTGTAAAGACAAACACTTCAAAAGTTCATAAATCTTTCTTAATATTAAACACTTTGTCATAATTTAATCTTCAGTTATTCATGAGCAAGACTTAGCACAACTAATTATCACAGTAATTTTGTAAAATTAAATTGAAGTCGTATAAAAATAGTTTTGGCATTAAGAACAGTTTAATTCAATAACCACGCAAATCATGTTAAGTCAATTAAGCTTTATGAAATCATTTTGTAAATGGTTGTTATGTTTTACCTACTCATATATAAAAGAATTGTAATTATATGAAAAAAAAATGAATGAATCGTTATTTTCCCTAATCACGCCATAACCTGATAACGATTGAATCAAGTTAGTTTTTTTATTCCCTTGATGATTGAGGAAGGTGTAAGTATTTAATCACTTTTGACGTATCTAAAAAGTATTCTGTTGGTTTTTCAGAAGTTTAACTAACGAGAAAAAATTAAATTGCGTCGGGAATTTTTGATAACTTACCTGTACCGGGAATCGAACCGGCTCAAATGAGAAAAAATACATCCTGTACCTTAAGGTACCAATAGTCTTAAGTATAAAGATTAATTATGCTTAAGTAACTTAGTGTCTTAAATTAATGGCAAAGCCTGGAAAGATAAAAGATTAACAGTTCAATACACTCTATTGTATCTACTGTTAGAAGGTAGCATACTCAATAAAATTAAGTTCTTAACTTTATGTTAATTATGTTATAAATTAACATTTAATTAACATTTTTGGACTAATATTCACCATAAAAAGCGACGTGACGCGAGTTCAATGGATGAATAAATATGTGCCTATAATGTTTATTGGACAAGCTTTTCAGGATTTGTCTTTGATTTAAGACACTTAGTTTCTTAAGTTTCATTAATCTATATGCCTTAGACTATCAATTGGTACCATAAAAGTACAGGGTGTATTTTTTCTCATTTAAGCCTTTTCGATTCCCGATACAGGTAAGTAACTAATCAAAAATCTGTGAATGCAGTTTAACTTATTTTTGAATTTATAAGAATGTTTTCTTTCTACAAATTCGAACAAACTTTTACAGATTAATTCTTTGAGAGTCCCTCAATATTTACTCTTAATATTTTCACCAGTTCCTCGCTTTTTGTAGGAACATTTTTCATCCACTCTTCTGCAAATTAATCATTTTACTAATTTAAGTTGATAATTTGGAAGTTCATGTTGGAGCTATTATAATGAATTCGAGTTTATAATGGTTCTAAAGAAGTCTTGCAATTAGTTTTGTTTTGGGTAGTACTAATGTGTGTTAGGCCCTTCTATCTCTACTTCTTAAATTTAAGAGCTGAGTCCTTATTCAAAGTAACAATTCAAAAACGATAACGAAGTTCGAAAAGAATTAAATGTATGAGATTGGCGGATTGGCATAGGCCGCGCTAAATCACGTGGTCTTACCGCAAGTTAATTTGCGCATATAGACAATAACGAATCGAATTATCGTTTCTACATAACGATGTTACTTTGTGTACAGGCCCTGGGCTCTTGTCGGCGGATTATTTTCCATTCTTCTCTTTTCTCTGCCTATGATTTCACTTCCTGTTCTTTCTCTCCCTCTCCTTCACTCTATTTTCTCATCCAGTATGTTTTTAATGAAACTGAAACAGGTGGCCAATCATCTTACCTCTTCTATCCCCAATCTCCCTAAGTAAATTTCTTCCTTCCCCAACTATGGTCAGTACATCCTCATTGGTCTTCTTTTCAGTCTAGCTGATTCCTTCCATTCTTCTCCAACACCACATCTCAAAGACCCCCAGTCGTTCTTTATCTCTTTGGGTCAGCGTCCACGTCCATACATACAACGGTGTAATCGATTCCGGATTCCCTTGGATATTTTGCTTTAAAACGATATTTTTGCTTTAAAAATATGTTTTTAGTTGTCATAAGAAATTTTGGCCTTTACTATTCTCGAAATGAAAGCTAGTGTGCATCTAGAATCATTGGTGATCAAACTTTCCAAATATTTAAATGTAGGTACTAATCCGTTCTAAAGTTGTCCCATTAAATTTGATTATCCTATTTTCTGATATATGAGAGACTACTAATGTTTTTGTTTCAGGCTATTGTATATATAATATTTTAGGAAATGCTATGTTTATTTTACTGGACACTTTATAAAGCTGCAACCTTTTTTTAATTCAGCGTCAGAAGCACAGGCCTATATCGAAATAGACGCTAAAAGATTACCTACCTTTCATGTAAAATGTTGGATCCACGCTCTAAGTTTTCCGACCGCTTGAGACCATTGCCATGAAAAAACGCGTCACTCAGAAACGAAAATGGTTATTTGTGCAGTGCTTTATTGCAAGAGCTCGTCAATTGTCAATTTTGACGACCTGTTTGGCGCAGCGGTACTAACGCCGCCTTCTGCGCCAGAGGTCCCGGGTTCGATCCCCGGACAAGACAAATGTTTGTGTGCATGAACATGTCTATTTGTCTTGGTCTGGGTGTTTAATATGTATATTATGTATGTATTTACAAAAAAAAAGTACCTATATAAGTGTTTATCCGTTATCTAGTATCCATAACACAAGTTCTTCATGATACTTAATGTGGGCTAGATAATTGGTGTGATTGTATGGAAATATTTATTTATTTATAACATTTCCACGTGACTAAATCTCGCTCTACGTTGCTTTTATGGAAAAAAAGCAACGCAATTATTTTTATCCACATTAAGTAATAACAAAAAAAACTTAACACTTATTTATATTTGTGTAGTTAATCAAAACAAACTAATATTAAATTCATCTGTATTTTTTAAGACATTTAAGCCAGCGAAAAATCTTTCTTTTTTGTTACTAAAAATAGTACCCAATAAGTAAAGTTATTTCCGAAAAACAATTGTTTGCAAATCCTCAGGGCAGTCGAGAACACGACAAAGGCTTTCAGTGATTATCGGTGAAGCGTGAAACGTGCCTCCGAAAGTAATATAAGTAAGCCAAATGAGCATTTTTCCGCATAACTGCCGTGGAAACCTCATTACGTAGGTTTATCTACACGTATAGGCATCTTGTTCATTATAATGCTCTAGAGGGGTGCTGTTAGATTTTCGGGATTGTATTCGGGAAATGAATTTTATTTAAGTAACTATTTTGCATGGTACAGCGACCTGGTACAGTGACCCCTTCGTGTTATTGGAAATGAATCCTTAAAAAATATTTAATAGATTCTTGTTTGGTTTTTGTATGTCTAATGATTCTGGCATCATTATATTAACTTGTATTTACAGGGACAAAACGGCTTTGGAATGCAAAGGAACAATAGAATTCAATTCATCGTTCAAATAAAATAAAAACTCTAAGTAAACAATTTCAAAAAACGAACGTAGCATTGTTCAACTCACTGTATTTAGTTTTGGTTTTCAGTGACATTCGAAATTCGGTATCAGTCTCAAAAACCGTTGAACGAATAGGTAAGACCCTAGTCCCGAAAAAGCATAAATATAAATGGGTTTTGTGCACGTACTGGCTTACGTTTCCGTTATCGTTTTCATGAAATACAGAATATATTTTATATTAAATCAGATATCTAATGAGGCTTAATATTTCCACGATTGAATTAGTAAGTGTACTAAATAAATAAAAGAAGATTTCGGTAGAATAAAACAGAATTTCGATAGCGCAGTGGTCCGCGCTCGGCCTGCAACTTTCGCAATGGTCTGTCACAGGAAGGGTGATCAAAGACTTATTATCTCGAACTCTTTCGTCTATCGAAAGGCACGTCAATCCATTGATTCCGAGTGTTTTTGTAGACGATAAAACCCATCAATCTGCATTGAGCCCGGACAATGGGTCCATCCATAAAGAAGGCCAGTGCCCCAGCAGTAGTACCTACTTAAGAAAGTGGGTACGAAAAACATTTTTAAATTGAAAGTGGTTTAACATCTAAAAAACTCCTAGTATAAAACCAAAAACGCACAATGTTTATATCTACTTACATAAATGTAATATTTGTCTGTGTTTTGTACGAGAACTGAACCCGGGACCTTTGACGATAAAGCATTTATTCCTGCTAAAGGTGAACAAGTCAACAATAGAAAGCCATGTTTAGATCGATATTTTAAAAGCTTCCCAATTCTATTACGATCATCTAATGACAATGTCAATAGCTTTGTTGATTATCCCATGCATTTAAGTGGAACTGCATGACGCCAAACTATTGACCACAAAATGCTTTGTATGTGCAGTTACCCGTGCCGACCAATGTTCACAATTACGGACGAATCCACTTGCCCCAATTTACAATATATGCAACAAACCTGCCTATAAACATGATTCCAATAATATCAATAAAATTAGTTTCGATTGTGTTGGTTATGATAAGGAGACTGGGCCATGACCCACCATGCGGATTGGTGGGTTGTCATATTGTGGGTGATAGTTTTGCAATGTTCGGTTAAGGGATGGGTGACCAAAATTTGTTCATAATTACGGGCTAATCACTTGCCCCTAATTATAGTATTTGCAACGAACCCACCTATACATAGGCCACGATTCCACTTACGTCAATTTTATTGGTTGTGATTGTGTTGGTTAAGCAACTTTCGCAATGGTCGGTTACGGGATGGGTGACCAAAGTTTTAATATCACAAGCTCCTCCGAGCTTCAGAAGGAATGTTATGACTTTACTCTTGGCTTTTTTGCAGTGGTTGAAACACATAAAATTCAGTTTTGACGGCAGATAATGACCCAATTTTCGTCTCTTGCTTGTCGTCCGCAAGATAGAGAATTAGCGGGCCGCATTGGATACGCTTGGTGGGTCACGGCCCTTATCCATCCATAAGGACATTTGACGACCTCTGTGGTAGAGTGGTATGTACACCGGTTTCAAGGTGTCGCCTACTCTGAGATGCTAGGTTCGAATCCCGGTAGGGGCAAATGTTTGTATGATGAATACGAGCATTTGTACCTGAGTCATGTAGGTTTATATATATATATTTCTACACATAAATACTTATATTAGTATGTATATTTAAATGTATTTAAATCCGTTACCCTAGTATCCACTAACACAAGCCTTACAGTGCTTACTTTGGGGCTAGGTAATTGGTGTGAGTGTAAAAAATATTTATTTATTTAAAATTATTTATTTATTTATCTGCCTCTTACCTGGGAGTCAAATCAGTCGTAAATACATGTTGTACTTTGTCAGTAGTGGTGGCCCGCGGTTTTACTCGCGGTAAATTCCCGTTCCCGTAGAAATATCGGGATAATATTATGTACCTACCTTATCCCTTGTTTTAAAGTTTACTCCAGATTATAAACTACCTGTCTGCCAAAAACATCAGTTCGCCCGTATTTGCGTAATTGAGTAACACACATCTAAACATCGACACAACTAAACATCAACACGTCTAAACACACTTTCACATTAAAATAACCATTTAACCGCCTCTGTGGTCTAGTGGTACAACCACCGGTATCAGACCCAGGGGTCCCGGGTTCGATTCCCAGCGGGGGTACATATTGTATTCGGTTTGGTTGGTGGTAGGACTTGTTGTTAGTCCGCCTGGCTAGCTACTACCATTTTATCTAAGCCTGACGCCATAACAACAATGTTTTCAGCATTGTTGTGTTCCGGCAGTTCGAGGTAAGATAGCCAGTTCCTCAGTGGCTGAGGATTCCGGGAGAGACTCGCTTCCATCTTTCAGCCTTATCAATACTTAACATCAGGTATGATGAAGGCTAAGAGTCTCCCCGTCATTCATAAAAAAAAAAATATATAAATAATATACATTTGAAAAACCATTGCAACACAATTATTACGTAATATAGGCCCCGTACAACAAACAGTTGGTCGGAATTTTAGTTTATCGACGTCGGAAACGGGAAGATTGGCGTTGGCACGAATTCCTCATAACTGTGGCATGTCGAGGGGCGTCGTTGGATTTGCCGGTGGTGAATTAGTGAAGCAGTCGACATTATTTAATAAAAATAATGTTATCAATTCCGCATTTTACAATGCTATTTTTATGTGATAAATATTAAACAAGAAAATATACTAAAAAAAAACAAATAGTCTCATGTCGCGACATCCCTTCAGGGCGACATGAGAGTAGTTGCTTTTTCTAGTATATTTTCTTGTATAATATTTATCACATAAAAATATTGAATTTTGATAATTTATCCGCATCCAATACTCCGACTTCGCCTGAAACTAACTTCGACTTTGGTGTGGCGCGTGGTGGCACCATCTATCATAATAAAAAATGTCATCTCCTGGGTTCATGTTATCTCAATATTACATTAAAATCGGTTCAGATTAAGGTAACAGACAGTTTTGCATTAATTACAATTATAAGTATGGAGTATATTAAGCTATTTGAGTAGGAATCTAATTGTGATTGGATTTCAGTATTTTTTTATGGACAGAACAATGTTGTGTGTGTGAATGTGTATGGATAAATATAAAATTCCCACGGAAATAATGAAATGACGTGATTTTTCGGGTAGAAGCAATAATAGTACTGAAATAGGCAATTGCAGGTGGAGTATGAGTTTATTAAATAACCCCAGCACGATTTTCTTTGATTTTCTTTGTCCGTATGACAATACTTCCATGCATGTTTGAGAAAAAGTATTTAAGCTCTCGAGTAAAGGCTTACTTTCCAGGCTTACCTCTTACCAAGAACTGGAAACTTGCTGAGAATAAAATGCTTTTGGAATATGTTTGATATGATTCGAATATTCATAAAAATCTCGCGAAAGTAAATTTTAAAAAGGACTAATAAAAAAGGAGGAAAATGCTTTCAATAAATGTACCTACCTCAATGTTTAATTTAATTTAATGGATTATTATCTATCTAATATATTAATAATCTATCTCCGCTCTTCTCTGCTTTAGTGTAAACGCATCATAAGGTAAGGGGGCTATACGACTGCAGCCAGATAGCAATGAGATCTAATCTATCTTATCTAAGTCTAACGCCATAACAACAATGTTTTCAGCATTGTTGTGTTCCGACAGTTAAAGATAAGATAGCCAGTCCCTCAGGGGTTGAGGGTTCCGGGAGAGGCTCGCATCCATCTTCAGCCTTATCAATACTTAACATCAGGTATGATGAAGGCTAAAAGCATCCCCGTCGTAATTAAAAAATAATAATAATAACGACGCGCATGGGAGCTAGACTGATTTCGCAGATTCAATTCAAGAAGGCTAAAAAATCAATTAGTGGTAAATAACTATAGCTAATAAGAGAAATGCTTCTTTACGATGCTAAATATTATTGGTGTCCACCAATTGAAACTATATTACGCGCGTCTTTTTCAAATCACCGTAGGTTACTTCAGAATGGGTAACATAAGTAAACCCAATAGAAGTGTAGTCAAAAGGAATATAGGTATTCCTCGTGGCTACACTAATGTAATAGGCGTTTGTAGTATATAGCTAAGGAACATTTCATTAATAGCATGTGAAAAATCATATGAAATGAT
The DNA here is from genome assembly GCA_910589605.1 of Chrysoteuchia culmella. Classification (NCBI taxonomy): domain Eukaryota; kingdom Metazoa; phylum Arthropoda; class Insecta; order Lepidoptera; family Crambidae; genus Chrysoteuchia; species Chrysoteuchia culmella. The sequence goes on along the minus strand of OU342661.1, from coordinate 9,773,032 downwards.
TTTCATTATTTATACCTGCTCCTTCCCTTCACATCGATTGCTACAATTTCACACTGAAAATCGCAGTTCGCTCCTTCCCTTCACAAGTTCACATCGACTGCTACAAATTTACACTGGGTAAATATCGCAGATTCAATCAATGTGATGTGTCGGTCGGGTCCTGGAAATCCTTGAGTCCAAGCGAGCGAGTATGATTCGTGCCCTTTGAGCACTTATGCACTACGTCTGATCCGAATCCGATTTCGGAAAAAATTAATGTTGGGAAAACAAGTGAAGGTAGAAAAACATTGTCTAGTGATCTATCGTTAAAAAGATGACAGCAATTTTCGACCTTATTGACGTTTTTTTTATATTTGGTGGCTTTTTTCATATTCTTGTTCACTAACATGGTTTTTTCAGTAAAAACTTTAATTTTGATAAATGTCATAAAGGTCGAAAATCCCTTGCACACGTTTTATACATAGTTATTCAATAATTATTGATATAACATAAAAATTCAAAATGGCCACAAAGGGGGAGTGACCACACCGGGGCTTCTGCCTTACCTGACATGAAAGAAAATCATTCGACAAAGTAATATTTCACTTTAGGAGCATTTTATTTAAATCGCTAATTAGCTAGGAGCAAACATGAAAACAGCCCACTGTGGTGAAAAATCACAGTATGAAAAAATCTATCATTTCATTGAATAAAATTGCAATCCTTTCCATGTGTAGTGTAGCCAACTGGAATAGGGTATTCCTCGAGACCACTGGTGGAGCCACCATTGTATAGTCACGAGAAACACGTAGTATAAATGTAACCCCATTTGAGAATAAACTTAAATTTTCGTATTTTTAAGGGGTCATTTCGAAAAGAGAAAGTGTCAAGGGGAAATCGTGTTTCTGGTTCTCTACAAATGTAGATAAAGGTATGACGAACATTTATATCTTATTACCAGATTTGTAACATCTCTAACCGGGTTTTATATCAAAAAGTCCATACTCTTTCCGAGTATCGCCTTAAGGCAGAGCAGTTTCCAGCTAACTTAGCCTCACAATGCAAGTCACAAGTATGAAAACACAGCTTTGCACTACTAATGCAAGTCACAAGTATGAAAACACAGCTTCGCACTACTAATGCAAATCACAAGTATGAAAACACAGCTTCGCACTACTAATGCAAGTCACAATCACAAGTATGAAAACTCAGCTTCGCACTACTAATGCAAGTCACAAGTATGAAAACACAGCTTCGCACTACTAATGCAAGTCACAAGTATGAAAACACAGCTTCTCACTATTAATGCAAGTCACATGTATGAAAACACAGCTTCGCACTACTAATGCAAGTCACAAGTATGAAAACACAGCTTCGCACTACTAATGCAATGCACAAGTATGAAAACACAGCTTCGCACTACTAATGCACGTCACAAGTATGAAAACACAGCTTCGCGCTACTAATGCAAGTCACAAGTATGAAAATACAGCTTCGCACTACTAATGCAATGCACAAGTATGAAAACACAGCTTCGCGCTACTAATGCAAGTCACAAGTATGAAAATACAGCTTCGCACTACTAATGCAATGCACAAGTATGAAAACACAGCTTCGCACCACTAATGCAAGTTACAAGTACGAAAACTACAGCTTCGCACCACTAATCATCGCTTTAATGTGATTGCAGCCTGGAGCGTTTTCATTGAAGCAGAGAAGTCAACAGCAACGTTACTATTCTTAATTTAATACAGTTACGTTCTTCTCCTCTGCGGCTAAGTGGAGACCCTTAGCTCTGTAAAAAAAAAGTGGCTTGGTGGAGGACCACACACCAAATTAAACCATTTGTTCGATTGTCTAAAACTATCTTTCCGATACAGACGTATCCTAAGCACAGCCACTAAACATAAACAGTCGTTGCACTCGGCCGATTTGACTCGCTCACACACACACACGCGTCGCTCGCAAACGCTACACGGTCGTCCCCTCGATCTCACTGGTTTTCACTGGTAAAATGAAATGGGCTATTACCCATCTTTGCAACCGTTCGGTTGCTATGGTGATACGTAACTTATCGCTGTCGCGTTGCTGTCGCGCTGTTGTTGCAAAGATAGGTAATAGCCACTGCTTAGACTGTCCTAAGTTTGAGTTAAACTACGCCTACTCCACTACAAGAATCGAATGTACTCGTATATTGGTTAGAATTCCTTCCACCTAATGAAGACATTGTTCTGGGTTTTACTGCGAAGTTTTCTTTGCAGGTTGGTACTTGCGAGTAGTTCGGCCATAACAACCCTCGAATTTAATAGGTGTAGGTGGGTTATGAAGGTGTTAGGCGTTTGGTTTGGCATGGTTTCACTTCTAGCAAAAGTTTAATTATTACGAAGAACAAATAATTACCTTTTTTCAGTTAACTGTCAATCAATCAAATGTGTTAAAACTGTAAGCCATCTGTAAACGGAAACAATGTTTTATGTTTTCTATAAATATATTTTTTTCTAAATTAAAAAATTAGGAAATAATGAATAATGAAATTTCTTAATAAAGATTTTTTACAATATGGTAGAAGGAATGTGTATTTTTTAACAAGGACTATCTACACTACACACATCAAATTCAAAAGTGTTGTTTAGGGATCAAATACTTTTTTGACTAAATAAAATGTTCAATGAATATTTATTTTGTGTAGCCTTTCAGACTGGCTTCTTACTTTGATTCTTTCTTTTATTGAATTACAGTCAACAGCAGCTACTTTACACTTTGACCTTGAGAGCGTCCTTAGGTCGCTTGTGTAAGCGGCGGTTTTCGTAGTGCAAATGTAAACCCGTAACTGCTGTTGATTTTACATAGTGAAATAAACAAAAAAGTTAAATTAATAATCATCTATAGCGGCAATACTCTAAAACTTGATCCCTAGACTCTTGATATATTTAGATTTAACGTCCTTGTTATGCAAGTAATTTAAAGTAGTAGTTTTGTAAGTACCTAGTTGGAAAAAGTGGGCAAAATAATAATATAATTTTTAGGCACGTAATAATGAAGGTGCTTATACAAAGTGGTTTAATTATGTGATTTGATGTAAAACGCTAATGTTTCACAACGTACTTTTAAACAATTTTTTTTGTTAAACTGTAAAATGTTTTATATTCATATTTTGCTAAACTATAAAAGCATAATTATGGAGGAGGGTGTGGTAAACTGCTTAAGCAAATTTTTTAGTGCACAATAAAAAAGTAAATTTTAAAGAAGTGCATTAAAATATTCCGTTAAATAAGTTTGGAACATTTAAAAACAGGATTTTACTTTAGCAGTAGCGGCCACTTGCGTTTCCACCAGCGTGGTTCCCGTTCCCGTGAGAATATCGGGATAAAAAGTATCCTATGTTTTAATACAGGCTTTCTACTATCTCTGTGTCAAATTTGATCCAAATCCGTTCTTAGCGTGAAAGAGTAACAAACTGACATACTTTTGCATTTCTAATATTAGTAGGATGATATTTATTTTTCAACAACAGACTATAATTAGTGCGTTACCATCATCTGTTCCAAAGTTACTGCTAGTCTACTGCTAGGGCAGAAGCCTTCCTTATGGAAGAATAAGGAGAATGGCACATAAGCAACCAAAGTGGATTCGCATGAATGACTTCAAATGCAACTGAAAGGGGTTAACGTGTCTTCTGAATTTTGGTCACCCATCCCGTGACTGACCATTGCAAAGTTGTTGTACCACCACAATCGTAGCCCAAGCGTGCTTATCACTGCTCCATCGCGCCACAGTCTTAGGTGGTTCATAACACTGTGACCACAGTCTAAACATAAACTGTTTTCGACTGTGCTGTGCCTGTGACCGAGATCCTGCAAGCCAAATAAGTTAAATATTTTTTACACCTCTCCAGCTCGAAAAGGTCGCTTTTGGCGCGTAAAAACTCGCAGCAAAATTGCTGCGAGCGTGAGCCAAAGTGCTTTTTAGGGTTCCGTAACCTAATGGCAATAAAGGAACCCTTATAGATTCGTCATGTCCGATGTATATCACAGCCACTTTATTCCAAAACTATGAGGATTACACAGTTGAAACTTGGTAGGTAAACCGCTTTACGGTTATTACACAAAAATAAAAAATATATATATTAAGGGGGGCTCCCCAAACATGGAATTGAAACTATTTTTTTTTTATCAAACCTATACGTGTGGGGTATCTATATATCTAACTTTTAAAATAAGTAAGTGGAAAAAAATAATAAATAATGCTGTAGACCTTTATAAAAAATTTCAACGAAAATTAGTTTGAATGAAATATATTTAGCAGTTTCAGAGCTATAGCATATTCAAACCGCAAATACTTGTCATTCAATTTCACAAAAACTTTGTTATTCATACAGACACTATGAAAAACAAAGTTATTTTAGGAGATGAAAAATTATAGTGGCATGTTGGGTAGGTGTACTTAATTAAAAACTTTATTGCACACGATAGAAAAACAAACACATACAGAGAAAATTACAAAAAGAGAAACACACAATAGGCGGTTTTATTGCTACATAGCAATCTCTTCCAGGCAACCTTGGATGAGAGACGGAACCCTACATGTGCAAGTTCGACTCGCACTTGGCCAATTGAAATATTTAAGAAAAAATAAGTTTTATGTCATTGGACATGAATTATAAAGCATAAAAAATAAAATACACGGATACCAAAGGTTCTAAATAAAGAGTATGGATGAAATGAGGTCGCATGCATGATATAAATATAAAATAAGAAAAAATTATGAAATCTATCAAATTAGATAAATACGATTATCTTTTTTACTAAAGATGTAATGTTTAAAATAAATAACATGTAGTGAACATTATATCGTTTTTAAAATATCATGGTTGGTTTTCACAAAAATTACAAGCAGTGCAATTTTTTACTACTTCGCTAGTTCGTGATTTAAAGTCAGCACTCGCAAAAAATGACTTCGCTTTCTTAGATAACAAATAACTATTTCCAATTTTGCAAGGTCATTTAATTTTTCATTATAAACCCTAAAAATCTTGAATTATAAAAGAAGTTTCGTTTCGTCGTCTATTTTGTCATTTTATAACTCGCTTTATTAAAGGTCGCCTTCGGGGCGTAAAAATTAAACGCTCTTTCATTTTAAATTAGTTGGACTGCTTCATGGAACTTTCTCAAGCTCCGATCTGATGACACGTGGGTTGTATTATACTCTTTAAAAAGGAAATGGAATCAATCGGAATTTGGATAGGATCAGGAAGGCTTTTTTATTACACATTTATATATATATATATATAGATAAGGAATTATTTATAGATTGATATTATTATACATAAGGAAAGTTATAATACATTTATAAATACTGATCTATATCAGATAACAAAGTTATAATATTAGTTGGGAATGGAACTCGAAGCGATATCAATTTATTCAAAAAACCATCTCTATAAAATTTAGGACATGCAAAAATAATGTGGTTTAAATTTCCCTCGTCCAACCCGCACTCACATTTGGGGCCGTTAACAATACGGAGCTTGGCAAGATGGGATGGAGTACATGTATGACCTAATCTCATGCGAATAATGATAGAAGTTTCCATCTTACTAAACTTTAACACTGAAAACCAAGGTATCGTGGGAATACTTTTTTATATTTGAGAATAAAATCTGCCCCTTGATTGCTGACTGTATTCCCATAAGTTTTTCCAGTTGTCTTGTAAATACGTTTTGGGAAGTGCTAAAAGATCTTGACAGTAATTTTGATAAGGATAAACATCTCCACATAACACGGCGTCGTAAGCAAGTTTATCTGCAATTACATTGCCATTTATGTTTGAATGTCCCGGAATCCACACGAATTCTATCTGTAAGCATGTATCCCGACATTCTTTTGCAATTTTTCTAATATTGAAAATTAAAGGAGAATATAACTTTGAGGTGAATGGTTTTTTTTGTAAAGGCTGTAAGCAACTCTTGGAATCTGAAAATATATCGGTCTTATTTAGTTTCATAGTTTTTATGTATTCAACAGCTTTTAAAATTCCTAGACATTCGCCAGAATAGACAGATGACTCTGGTGGTAACTTTACATTCTGTACAATATTATATTGTGAATGGTTCACTCCTATGCCAACACACCCAGCATTGGATTGCTTAGAAGCATCAGTGAATACATAATGGAAATCTTTGAAATTAGATTCAACGAGATGGTTGAATTCAATTTCAGCATTTCCACTATTGTTAAAATTAAGATGTATATTTAAAGGATGAACTAATGAATCATAACTGACTCTGTAGGAGAGTTTAAAGACAAATATTTTTGATAGCTAACTTAAGACAAGGAGGTGATTTATGTGTCATGGTACAACTCATATAAACAACACTGGAGTTTGTATGAAAGAAAGGATGGTTGGAAACCCGGACTCGGACTCGGACTCGGACTCGGACTCGGACTCGGACTCGGACTCGGACTCGGACTCGGACTCGGACTCGGACTCGGACTCGGACTCGGACTCGGACTCGGACTCGGACTCGGACTCGGACTCGGACTCGGACTCGGACTCGGACTCGGACTCGGACTCGGACTCGGACTCGGACTCGGACTCGGACTCGGACTCGGACTCGGACTCGGACTCGGACTCGGACTCGGACTCGGACTCGGACTCGGACTCGGACTCGGACTCGGACTCGGACTCGAAATGGAATGAACTGAGGATGACACTGTGTGAGGCATTGATTCTATCTAGATTAAATTATTGTGACACTTACGATAAAAAAATTAAAATAGAAAAATATTGGAAAAAGTTAACTCGGCCACAAGTGAATTTTCAGATGGGAATCGAACCCATGACCTTTGGAAATCCGGTCCAATGCTCTAACCGCTGCGCTACCGAGACTTGCGAACCACAGTCGAAATTCTCCAATACTTTTATATAGAATGCGTGATTTGAGCGCCATCTATGTACTAAACTCAAATTCAAGTTGTGGGTTGGTTCTTGTTTGCAAAAATGGGTCCAAAAACGTTTTAGAGTATCGTCGCTATAGAGGATTAATATTTAAACTTTTTTTAGGATTATTTTTTGTAATTTCTCTAGTTATTTGGTCAAAGTAAGATTTTTGTTGTCTGTTGTTAAGTTATATATTTCTTAACGTTTAACAAGTACAGCAAATTTATACTTTCTCATTCTTACACGAAACTTAATTCATACCTACTTTATGATAATAATACATGATAAACGAAAATCTTCTGTAGAAATGCACTACAAACCGAAATCACAGACGGTTTAATTAAGTAAATAAAAAAAATAACGAGTGATCTCTGTCTCTCTAAAGTAATTAAGCTCTGTCGCGTCGCGTAAAAACTCTGACGTCAAATTCTTTATAATAAAATTAATTTGCGCGAACAGCAAAACAAATTTAAGTTTAAACAGTCGTCAAACAAAGCGAGAAATTACGATTAATTTCTACAAAACATTTTCACAGGCCAAGATCAAAGATTGAGAATTAGAAAATTTGCCGTTTTCTCACAGTTATTCGGAATATGATTTTGGGAAAGTTTGTTAGTTCAATGATTGAGGTAAATGCTGATTTTATTTCTGTTACATTATTAATATTGAAGTGGTTTGCTGACTGGTTTAGAATGGTTAAGCAATCCACTTCTGATTTAATTTTAAATAATCGAAATCAACGAATAAGATCTAATTATTTATCGATACAATATAAAATTTTAAATTGATAATTGTTGTCATACGAGTATAAGTACAGTCCTAACGGCTGAAAGTAGAGACACCATTTTTAGAGGATACCTTTTATGGTGTATGTGACCACAAAGAAACGATTATGTTGCTATGAAGTAGCTGGTATATCAAAACACCATGACTTAAAAAATCTGAAAAGCGTAAGAGTTTTAAGAATGGAGGAGAAAGTTATAATTGACTAAACTTCTGTACCAGATGGGTCCCAAATTAGCGTACGTCATTATGATTTTCTTAGCGAAGCGTAACAACAATAAAAATCATAAAATTAAATTGAAACCGCCCCCGGGAGTGAATCTTCTGGTTGGTAGGCAGTTACATCGTTGACTTTCGTTCGGTCAATGCGTTAATTTGGTTCGCAGTAATTAGTAGTAGATCTAGAGTGGCGTTCGGTATGGAAACGTACAGGGAAATGGTAAATTGGCAAATTAATTTTGCCATGTAGATTTAATATTTTGTGTTAATTTCGAACCAGTGGGCCCACCATCACCTATTAGAAACCATCATGTCATAAGAACGTTTTGTTTGCGTTTTGTTTTTAGTGAGGTTGTCACATTTTGACAGACTTTACACTTAGGGAGGCGATGATTGAGCGAAGAGGTCAAAAAACTTTAAGTTACTTTATTATTTTGGGTAAGTATAGATTTTAAGTTTAAATCGGACTGTTCTTTATGTATTGCATGCTGTGGCAACCTTTAATCAAGGTGACACTGCACCTAGATTAAGTTTGTTGCAATCTTACCATGCTATTTCGTGGTACGAAATAGCATGGTAAGATTGCAACAATACTGCGCTGAGATGACGGTAGACCCACAGGAATATAAAGCATTGATTTGATATTTGGTAAAAAGATATAATGGACATATCAAAGCTGTATTTTTTATCTCTAATCATTCAACGTTTTTCTCCCGTTAAGGGTAGGCTAATATCACCTCTTTTACAATTGCGACCCTTACATATCTCTCTTGCTTCCTAACTCTCATCACATCTACTATACCGTGTCTCATAACTCCCTTTTTCACTTTCTATTACTTTAACATTCAACGTAGCAAATAGGCTTTCAGTGAACCACTGTCTACCGACCGACGGATGCGGATACGACGCAGTCTTTCTATCATAATATTCATTCGTTTAGCAGCAAAAATAAAAAAAGGAAAGCTAATTATCTTCATTACATCGTTTTGATCATATCCAGCTCTTTCTATGTTCAAGTAAGGAAAGCTCACCTGGTGGAGCGAGAGGGCTGCAAGCCACCCTTGCCGAAGGTAGTGAAGGTAGTGTCGCCTCGAGCTAGTCGTCCGCGCGCCGCGCGATGGCACAGACGTTCGATCATTTCGATGCTGACGCCGCGATTAAATAACGTGACAGACACGTAATATTGTTTTGACTCAAACTTTCGAATCATTTCAGCAGTTCCGTGGTTGTGAATGGATTCAAGTGAGTCGAGGTTGTTATAACCAGCAGTTTAATTGAGATACAACGGTAAGATTGAATGATGAAAGTGTACTTGATTGGATTGTTTTCGTTTGTGGCGGGAATTGTTTTTTAGTTTTAGCGTTGGATGTTTTAATAAGTCGATATATGAATATACAAATGAAAGACTTATACATCGAGTTAAATGTTAAATTATGTGAACAATAACCGGTTATTGATTTCGTAGTTTATGAAATAATAACAAGAAGGCTAATAAGCTTTTCATGTACTGACTAAAATTGACTGACTAAGCATTATGTTTTGAATTATTATTAACGGAAAAATAATGGACGCGTCGTTGCCTTTGATCACTATAATATAACCCTTCCTTTCAATATAAAGTAAACATCACATACCTACATTTCTAATGGCCTATCTAACTTTTCTTCCTCTTCTCTTATTTGAGTAGCGTTGATGTAACCGGGTCATGTTTTGTTAGCTATTCATTAACAAAAGAACGAAGTCCCAAGGTCAGGGCGAAATTCGTTTATTCAATTTGGGCCCTTACTACCTCTCAGAAACGTCAATGACGTTTGACCAGTTAAGTCTGATCTTTGAACTTGCTCTGGCAATTTAGCAGGAAAGTTCAACAAAGGCTTTTCGTCCTATTAGTTCCTAATGAAACTTGAAATGGTCGTTCATTTGTTAACTACGTTAAAAATATGTTTTAGTTGAAATAGCGGAGTGTTGTTGACCTTAAGGATAATTTAGCCTAATAATATTAGACCCTAAACTTGGTAGTGAGTTAGCTTAATGAGATTTTGCAAACGTTTATAAGAACTTCATTGTTGATGTATGATTATACTATTGAATTGGTATGAAAATCTTTTACTTACTTAGATTTTTAGTAAATTGTAGAAAATAAAACGGTATCTTCAGTATGGCTGGACTTTCCTCGAGACTATAGGTACTTCTGTCTAATTTCTGCAAATACTTAATTAACTTTATTGAAAATTATAGTTCTATATTGCAGTCTATTTAGTATTGTTTTATGGAAACACATAACTATTCTCTTTAAAGCTATAATTACAGATTACCTTGTTCTGCGGCTAATATAATATATGAAAAATATATGCTGATTTCTTTTATATGGGGTTAGTTCGTCGGCAAACTGTTTATAGCCTTACAATTTTTTATACACCCGCTGAAATACAGGTTCTAATTCACACTTTCAATCTCAGACGAAATTGCTTTATGAATTTTTCTCCCATATAACAAAGAAAATGGCTGGCACCTAATAGAGTCACTAATTTATTCCACGCTCATAAAGTAGGTTGGCGAAAGTATTAGAGTAAAGAACAATTTCAAAGGTCTAAGTTCGGTCCATTAATTCTAAGAACAAAATATTTTAAAGTTCGTTCGGAAATTGTGTTCTTAAATAAAATAAGCGGCTGACTGACTTCTACCTTTTCCACTTCGTACAGAGTTTTGTAACTTTGCGTTTTCGCCTGCGTGGATTAAGTTTTTCGCAAGAAAAAATATCTTAAGGCGCTATATGACTGAACCGTGATAGCAATGAGACAAACGACGCGCACGGGAGCGAGACCGATTTTGCAGATAAGGTGAAAAAAACACGAAATCACTTCGTAATAAATAAATATAGCGATTTAAAAATAAAAAAAATACCCGATTCTAAATATTATTGGTGTCCACTAAATAAAACAATTTCCAATAGTATAATTATGTAACCCCATTTGGGAATCATCTTGAATTTTCGTATTTTTAGGGGTCTTTTCGAAAAAAAAGTGTCGAGTCAAAATCATAAAATCGTGTTTCTGATTCTGAAACTTTACAAATCTAGATAAAGGTATTAAGAAATATATATCTTATTACCACATTTGTAACATCTCTAACCGCCTTATAAAAAAAAAGTACGTACTTTTTCCGTATAGAGCATCTTAAATCTTGAGTATAATATTGTGGATATAAAAGACGTCACTTTTTGGGAAGCGGACCAATATACAAACAAACAATCAAAAAGTTGAACTTCTATTGTTTCGAGTTACCTATACCCGGTATATATCTGGGATACAGTTGTATTTTTGTAAATAGCATTTCAATGTGCCGATCTGGCTTCGTTATTTTTATTTTATAATTTGTATGGATAATATACCTTGCAAAGTAAAAACCCGACCTTCATTAGTAGTCATTACAAATGTTTGAATATTAATTTGAATACTAACGTTAATTTTTAGTCCAACTCTCAAAATGTGTAGGTATGCTTGATTTAATTTTAACGTCTGAAATATATTTGCCATAAAAAGGATGGATATAAAAAAAACCCTTTTCGCTCCTTCTTCACCCCCATTCATGTTTTATTTTCGCTTCACAATTATGTGACCTATAGCTATTTACTTTTACAAGGTTAAATTTACATTCGTACCAAACTTAAACAAAATTGGTTTAGCCGTAGGCGTAATAAAACAGAGTTAATTGGCAAATCAAGCAAGTCTTGTAGAAAATAATATTGTAATGTTTACACTAGCGACTTAAAGTTGCAAAGATTACGATTTTTTAAAATGTTTTGGTTAAAAAATAAAAATCATAAAATATACATGTTGTATTGTTTTTTACCTTTTGTTATTTTTTTTAAGAGAGTAATAAATTATTTCCTTTCTTTCTTTGTTTACTAATCAGGGGTGCGATTGCGTAATGTAATCGTATTTATTTAACAGTTCATATCGTATTCGATCGGCTGCAATTTGTATGGAATGACATACGATAAAGATACAAATGAACTGTCAAAGGAATACGATTACTCTTACGCAATCGCCTATCAGATTGTATAAAAATAAACGGAAACTAGATAACCGTTTTTTTTACCAATTACAAAAAACACAATTATATTTAATTTTCATAGAGAAAAACATTTTCTGGATTGTCTTAAGGCAATAATCTTGTGCTACTCCCGATCACATTATGTCCATATTGGATTAAAAAGTAAGAAGGTTTGCTATTGTATTTGCATATTCAGTAAAGATTGGCTGAATCTGATTCTGCAATGATTGGATGAAATCCGCTTAGTTTTTTTTTCTTTTATAGATAGTGTCCTTCTTGAAGATCGTTTGATAGATAAAAAAGGTTAGCAAAGAGGTGAGATTAGATATTATTTATCCAAAAGTTTGCTATAACCAAGTATGTGTGCTGTATCTTCATTTGTAACTTTGCCTTAAGAAAATAGGAATAAGGTTTTTTGTTTTTCGGTACTTATGCGGGAAAATTGCAAGCTGCTTATTAAAATTATTTACATTTCATGTTCAGGCAACGACATCGTCATTTGTAAATGCTGTTGCTTCTATAAAAGCTGGTATTCTCGCACTCGTTTTTCTTGTCAGCTATAAGATGTCCTGGATAGGGGATAGGAAAAAATATTGGGCAATTGAAATGTAGTTATTGAGTTGTAGTAATTAAGTTGATTTGATCAGATTGGTGGTGTTCCAGCAGTTAGAGATATGAAAGCCAGTTCCTCAAGATTTCGGGAGAGGCTTGCTTTCACCTTCAGCCTTATCATTACTTTACATGGTATGACGAAGGCTAATGTCTCCCCGTTGTTCATAAAGAAAAATAATAAACATTTTGACTTCAAAAGATTTATTTATTTATTTATTATTAAGCATAATTAAACGGGTATAAACCCAATTACATAATTATCCTAAGATATTTAACAGTCAATGGTCAGACACTTGGTGTTGTATTAAACCTGTCCATGATATCTGTTCTAACATCTGTTGATTGAATCAATTAGAACTTGTTGTCAATTGAAAAAGTCTTTCGAACCTAATTTCATCTAGCTTTATAATTTTTAACCGACTTCAAAAAAGGAGGAGGTTCTCAATTCGGTTGATATATATATTTTTTTTTATTTTTTTTATGTATGTACACCGATTACGCCGAGATTTCTCAACCGATTTCCATGATTCTTTTTTTGTTCGACGCAGAATAGTTGCCAATTGGTCCCATAAAAATTTGGTTTTGTTTGACCCAGTACTTTTTATGTTATGAGCATTTTTATATATTTCATTTCATTGGTGACTTGGACGATGTAGTATTTACGATAATTTTGTTTATAATGTACATGAAACCTTATCTTATCTAGAAAAACCCTGCTGTAGCTTACAAAACAGCCTATAACAGACTTCAACAACAAAAAAACCGACTTCAAAAACTAAAAAGCAAAAAATAAGCCTTTGGAGTCGGTGCCAGCCAAGGCAAGAAAAATAAAAGTATAGGAGCTTAAAGTAGAATGTCTTGGCTGCCACCGACTCCAAAAGGCTTATTTTTTGCTTTTTAGTTTTTGAAGTCGGTTTTTTTTAACGCAGTTTTTTTTATTTAAGTAATCCAATAATATTTACATCAAATAAAACAAGTTTCGTGTCACGAAATTCATGTGAAAATTTCGATAGAAAGGGAAGGTGAGGGCGTGGGTGTGGTAGCGTATTTTGTACGCAGTCTTTCAGCTTATTCCAAGTAACTAGCTCATTCACTTGCTAGGTCTGCTACCAAATTGTCATAATTTTTAACGCTACAACCAAAATAGGAACGTTGCCATTTAAATAAATAAATAAATAACATAGGGTTTTATCCCAATATTCCCACGGAAACGGGAACCACGCGGGTGAAACCCCGGGCTAGTCAATAATATTTAAATCACTGACGAGTTAAAGCCGAGTCCAGAGTAAGAAGCGAGCGCGGTAGCGAAAACTATATACTATTATATAATAATATTATAAAGCTGAAGAGTTTGTTTATTTAAACGCGCTAATCTCAGGAACTATTAGACCGATTTAGAAAATTCTTAGACCATTAGAAAGCTACATTTCTCCCGAGTGACATAAGCTATATTTTATCACGATGTTCCTACGGGAACAGGCACCACGCGGGTAAAACCGTGAGGATCCGCTAGTATAAAATATGCCTGTTACTTCCCGTCCTTTCAACTACCTCTATGCCAAAAATCATGTCGATTGGTTGCTTGGTTAAAGCGTACAAACGGACAAACAAACACACTTTCGCATTTAGATTATTAGTTAGGATTACGGTTAGGATGATATGAAAACTGAATTGAACTAAATCGAGAGTTATTGTAATGTAATTAAATTAAATTTGTTAATATAAGCTTACATCTAGAACTACCAGTTGTTAGGTTAGATTATACCACTTAATAACATTATACTATAACTTCGAGGGAAGAAATCATATGAAAAAAAAAAATTACACAAGAATAAGTTCAGTAAGGTTAAGTTACTTAGTACGGAAACCTTTTGATTCCTTTTTTATTAAAATGTTCAGTCAAAATATTGAAACAGTAATTCATGGCCGATAAAATATATTGGGATGGGCGAAATGTAATATAATTTTCTTTTATTAGTTCGACCATCGGAAAACTCATTATTTTTCTAATTGGATACCTTCATAATTGATTTCGACTATAATTAAGAAAAAAACTTTGAGGATACATACAAGGTCTGCTCTGAAAACTGAATCGCTGTAATCGTTTAATTTTTGAAGTAAGAACTTTTTAATTGCTTAAGGGAACTACGTTTATTTTAAAGATTCCACTGCCTACTTGATGTCTGATGATGAACACAAATTTATTAATTTAAAAAGTGAAGGTTTGTGCCGGGTATATTGTGGACCAAACCAGAGATTATTACGTATTTTAACGTTTAGGCTAAACTAAAACAATGCGAATAATCTATTATGCTAAACAATTATTGTACTTAAGAATTTTAGGCCAAAGAAATATACAGATGAAATTAGGACTAATGATTGTCGTGCATGCGTGTTGAAGGGCACCCCATGCATAGCCCAGCAATCGGAAATTAGCCGTTATCACAGGGCATCCATAGCCTACCAATCAGAAATCAGCCGTATCACTGGGCATCCATAGCCTACCAATCAGAAATCAGCCGTATCACTGGGCATCCACAGCCTACTATCGGAACTCATCCGAGATCACTGGGCATCCATAGCCTACCAAACAGAAATCAGCCGTATCACTGGGCATCCATAGCCTACCAATCAGAAATCAGCAGTATCACTGGGCATCCATAGCCTACTATCGGAACTCATCCGATATCACAGGGCATCCATAGCCCACCAATCGGACCACATCCGATATCACAGAGCATCCATAGCCCACCAATCAGACCACATCCGATATCACAGGGCATCTGTAGCAAACCAATTGGACCACATCCGATATCACAAGGCATCCATAGCCTACCAATCATTTCCAATATTAGTAGGATGTTGGACTAGTTTTTATTAAAACACAGTTGTATTATTAAGGTCTAAAGTGCGCCACCAGGCAAAATAAACGTCAAATTTCAACGGTGACAATTCCCAAGATAATGCCGTTAAAAGAGATGGATTAACCCAGATCCCGGCGTAACTTTGTGGGGGCGGGTGATTAATGAATTTGGTGAAAGAAATATTCCCGGACAGATAAGTTGTCTGTCTGTCTCCGCATAATTCTTTGCTAGTTCCACGAAAAGTTTGGCTCGTTCAACTACTGATGATTATGCGACTAAGCTTCAGCTCGTAAGTACGAGTAGGTATACAATGTTATTTTACGTTCACCCATAATCCTCAAAACCATTTGTAGAACTCATTATTACGAACAACTTTTTGCATAAAAGCCACCCTGCAAATTGAAATAGGGCATAGTTTTTTTGGACTCATCTAAAGTTGCGCGAAATTAACCAAAACGTGTGGTGTTTACAGGGTTTCGTATATTTTTCCATACCAATATTATGTAAAAACTAATTTTACTTACACTTTATGTAAATCTAAAAGTTTTGCGTTTTACATTCCTTTTATTGGTCTAAACGATTTAATATAATTGTATTAAATATGCGCTCCAAAATCTCCATACTTTACTATGGAAGCGATGTGCCATTGTCCTGATGTTTCATACAATAATGTCATTATGTTTAAATGCTCCGACAAGTTAACTCGCTCTTTAACTTTTACATGTGTAAATAGACCTTTATTGTTAATTATCAATCTATACCAATAAAACAATACCGTGCCTAAATGACAGACAAGGCACAGCCCAAACGGCTGAACCTTGCATACCTTAACCTTTAACGATGTAGGCGAGCATTAAGAAGGATTTTTTGATATTCCCACGGGATAGGAAATAAAACTGGATTGTATTGCAACCTAATTCCTCAAGGATGAAGTGGCGAGCGAAAGGCTATTGTGAAATAAGTTCTTAAGTGTTTTTCTTATCTAATTTTGGTTGGTGGTACGATTTGTTGTATGTCCACCTGGCTAGCTACCACCATCTTATCTAAAGCTGTCGCTATAACAACAATGTTTTCAACATTGTTGGCAGTTAGAGATAAGATAGCCAGTTTCTCAGTGATTGAGGATACCAGAAGAGGCTCGCTACCATCTTCAGCCTTATCAATACTTTACATCAGATATGATGAAGGCTAGAGTATCCCCGTTGTTAATAAAAAAAAACTATAAATAACAACATAGGTACGGGTTTTCAACCACTGTCACGTCTTTTGTGCAGTGCTTGTGTCTTCTTGTTGTGGACTGGAACTGTAATTTTAGATAAAACTTGTAACATGTAACCTGCTACGTATGCGAATAATTTCAATATGGACGTAGAATGAAACACTGAGACAGTATGAATTTGAATTATTTTCAAATAAGTTTTAGAATAAAAGAAACTGGGTCCAATTGCGTTTCGGACGAAAATAATGACGGACTAAAATTTTAACAATTAAGTCCATTTTGACACTAGTTATGATCATTGTAAACTTAATTTTGTACACTGAATGTTTATTTCCAATTTCGTTTCTGACAGTTTGACACAAGTTTGACAGTTGGGCGGCATTAAATGAACTTAAAGGCGTTGTTATTTAAGTTCGCACTTATTTTTTCATCGCTTTATATTTGTTCGCACATCTTATGTTTTGGCGCGCACTGTTCATTGAAATAAAACAACTTTTACTTTTTGAGATATCGAATGCGCGTATTTTATGTAAATGTTTAGTTAGAAATCAGAAAGAATATCGTTTGAACATGATATATGATACATATTGATAATTTATCAGTAACTAGCTTCCACCAACGGTTTTTCCCACGTGGTTTCCGTTTCCTTGGGGACATCGGGATAAAAAGTAGCCTATATTACTCTCCGTCCTTTCAACTAACTCTATGCTAAAAATCAAGTCAATTGATTGCTTAGTTAGGGCGTGAAGGAAGGACAAACAATTTCACAATGATATTATTATTAATTAATTAATAATAATATTATAATTATATAACTTATAATAATAATAATATAATTATTAATTATTATATTATTATTATTATAAGTTATTAAGTTATATTTACTTATAATAATAATAATAATATAATAATAATAACCCAGTTTTTTGTAGTCAGATTCTCTAATCCATTAATTTCTTTCATTGAATTCATTAATTATTGATTACCAAACTCAACAGGTTCTGTTACAGGATATAATTGGTAACTGTGACATAGTTCGGTACGATACACTCAAGCATTTTACTTGCACTTTATTATATATGGTACTTAATAACTTATAATAATAGTAATATAATTATTAATTATTATATTATTATTATTATAAGTTATTAAGTTATAAATACTTATAATAATAATAATAATATAATAATTAATAATTAATTATTATATTTATCTTATTATAAGTTATTCTTTTAAGGAAGTGTATTCCTTAAGAGTGAGTTATAAATAGAAGTGTCTTAATGGATATATTTTTAAACACATTTATTAAAGTGCAAATTAATAAAGTGCAAGTAAAATGCTTGAGTGTATCGTACCGAACTATGTCACAGTTACCAATTATATCCTGTAACAGAACCTGTTGAGTTTGGTAATCAATAATTAATGAATTCAATGAAAGAAATTAATGGATTAGAGAATCTGACTACAAAAAACTGGGTTGATTACCGCCATCGGTAAATCACGGCGAGTCATGGTGTAGGTACAATAATCAACGTACAGTCGACAACACAAGACGATTGGCAACAATGGCGATACGTAATAATAATAACTAATAACCTATATTATTACTCGTTCTAATCGCGTAAAAGTGATTAGTATGAAAAAGCAAAATACAACTTTAAAATCTGTGAAAAGTTATTTCAACTTCCAAATGGATTCCACACGTTGTGATTCAAATTTCGTTTAACACAATCTCGATGAAACCGGTGGTGTTATCGCTTATAAACTTACTACTGAATTCGGGTTTCTATAATAAGCAAAATTAAATAAGTTGTACGAGATAAAACCACTTTAGGTATGTTTTCAAAAAAATCTAAAATTACTTTGACTCTGTATATGGAAAATACAACTCACAACCAAAATGACAACGTTTCAAAGAACTTTAATACGAAAACAAAACAGCTTTTTCTTAGCAGTACAAAAATATTAAAATCGCTAACAGTTGGTAAGATATGTAGAGAGGTCGGTCAGTTTTGATTGAAATGTTTGATTTTACGATTTTTGCATTAACAATGCTTTTAATTTTATATAATGAATTTCTTACTAGAATAGACATAAAAATTTTGACATATTTGAATTCGAATTTGACATTGACAATCGCTTAAACTAATTTCATGAGGGCAGTGTTACTTTGGCAAACTGTTGTACAGTCACTTCTTCTTTTCTTCTTCTTTCTTTATTAATGGCTTGCTCGCGATAAAATCGTGAATTTTGCCAATGTCAAGTGAATATATTTTGTAGTATAAAGAAATTGTACGGTAGATTGAGTTAAAAATCGGCCAAAAATTTTTTCACTTTGAAAGTGTATATCATTCAAACGGTTGGCTTTGAGAAAAAACTGTTTTAGGTACCTCAATGTAATTTTTAAAGACCTATCTATAGATTACCCACACGTATAGGTTTGATGAAAAAAAAAATAATTCAGTAACAGTTCCATGTATGGGGCCCCCCTTAATTCATATATTTTTTATTGTTGTGTAAAAACCGTAAAGCGGTTTATAAAATACATCTACCGACCAAGTTTCAACTGTGTAATCCTCATAGTTTTGGAATAAAGTGGCTGTGGCATTTTATCACTTTGGAAGTGTACATCTTTCAAACGGTTGACTTTGAGAAAAAAATCGTTTTAGAAACCTCAATGCAATTTTTAAAGACCTATCTATACATACCCCATACGTATAGGTTTGATGAAAAAAAATTTTTCAGTGTCAGTTCCATGTATGGGGAACCCTCCCCTAATTCATATATTTTTTTATTTTTATGTAAAAACCGTAAAGCGGTTTATAAAATACGTCTACCTACCAAGTTTCAACTGTGTAATCCTCATAGTTTTGGAATAAAGTGGCTGTGACATACATCGATTTGGCCGAATCTATAAGGGTTTCGTTTTTTGCCTTTAGGCTACGAAACCCTAAAAATGAAGCCTCACAACACGTGTTATTATAGAAAAGAACTCGGGTGAAACTCCGTTGTACAGTCGCGTTCACCTGCATTGACATAAAAACACTAAACAACCTTACAATACAATATTTAATGACATTTGTGGACTGAGAGTTTGTTTCCGTGTGCATCAATGCGATAAGGTTGTAAAGTTTATACATGTCATTGCTCGTGACTGTACAAACCTACCAAAATGTGGTGAAAATTAATGTTGAAAAGTGCTCATCAGAAACCACGCAGCCGATGAGATGTTATGTGATTGTACGACACAGGTTTTTACTAATGCACCCCTAGCGTATACAAGATTTTTTATGTACTATGTTTCTGGCAATAATAAAGATTTGATTTGATTTCTTGCAATAGAAATACTTGAAATAAATTGCTTCCAAAACTATATTTTTGTTGCATTAAACTTTAGTATGTATTGCAACATTTTGAGGATCGCTACTAAGCAACATGGAGAAGCTGCGATCTTTCATGTAGTGAAATCGAGCGTGCACATTCCGATAGTGGACAATATAGACTATTGTGTCCATTCTTCAGTATCCAAGACGAGACACTAGATGGCACCCATTGTCCACGAAGCTTTGAATTTTGATTTTTATGACTTCTTTGTACCAGCGAAAGGGCAAAGCGATTTAATTTTTCCATCTTTTGTGCTGAAAGCGCTGGCAAGTTATTGGAATTGTGAACTCCCAGAATGAGTTAGAGTTAGTTCATTTTAGTTTCACTTGTACCGCGACTTTATCGAATTAATAAATGCTTAGTTTTTTAAACTTAAAATGTTTGAGATTATTAAAAGATTTTTGTTATAATCTTATAACATAGCAAAGAAAAAAAATCAAAACCAAAACTTGAATAATAAAATCGATAAAAGTTGCTGGGGTAAGTGGAGTGGTTGGCTAGTTTTGAATGGTTCGTTTAAAATTTGACGTGTCAAGATTGGCAATGATTTTTAAACAAATTTAATTACGTCTTTATAAGCAGTAGATGTTTCTGCCAATGCGTAATATTTTTTTGCATTGTATGTGAGCAAACACATGCGTATATATTTTAAAAGCATTGAAAGATGTAACAAAAAATATACTAGTCCAATGGCGGCAATGAGCCGGCTTACCACTTTCTTGGCCAGAGCTTATGGATTCGTGTATCATTCATGTGATAATTTAAGTCCATTGTTTAAGTATATACCACTGTATAGATCGAAATTAAATCAATGTTACATAGTGGTGTTGCATTATTAACACAGTCTAAAACTTCTCTTCCCTATGCGCGCTGAGATATTAATGTAACGATTCACATTAGTTAATGTAATGCTAATATTGTTTACATTGCAACCTTCTTTGTTAAACAAAATAGTACCCATAAAACTTAGTCTACACTCCACAATTTCGCAAGACTTATCTAAATATAGTAGGGGTTTGGACATAAATGAGAGACTATGTACTTTGTTCCAGGTTGGCCGTTCCACGGTGTATCGCCGCTAAAAGAGCCCTGAATTATTCATCAGAATATTTAGTACTTACAAAGCCTCGTGTGTGCTCCGACTTTATACAAACTACATCGCCAAAATACTTTATAGTTAAACTAAATGGACGACCTCGCTTTTGCGTAAAATCGATTTAACATTCAATCTAATTAAAATGAAACCAAAAAAAAATCAATTAGAGCTAGTGTGAAATGTCGTGAATAAAAAATCATTAGTTCTAATGGGAATTGACAATACTGAAAGGTGTCACGAAAACTGAATTAGAAAGGCTATCACTGCCTTTAATTAACTAGAAAAATGAATAAAAGCAAGTTACTAGATTTATATAGAATGATAGATAAATTGGTTAGTTATAAAGATGCCAAATTAGGAAGTAGTGAAATTGTTGATTATAGTGAAGTTTTCCAAAGTTTTTGTTAGCACGATGAGGTCTATGTTATTTGGAGGGATTTTAACATCGTGGGCTGTTTTGGTGACAGCTACGGGAGAGTGGAGCGAAGATGCTGAGGACTTAGGTAAGTGATATTACTTTTAGTTTAATCATAATTTAATGCGTCTTCATTGTTGTGGTACAAAAGGTCCCGGGTTCGATTCCCTGTGGGATCCATATTGTACTTAGACTTATTTTAAGTCAACCTACCCTCCTAGCATGAACACTGCTTTATCACGCGACATGATATATGACGCATGATACTGTCTTGCATAGAGAAAGGCCGCTTCTGTCTTGCATAGAGCAACGCGACTTCTGTCTTGCATAGAGCAATGCGGCTTCTGTCTTGCATAGAGCAACGCGGCTTCTGCCTTGCATAGAGCAACGCAGCTTCTGTCTTGCATAGAGCAACGCGGCTTCTGTCTTGCTTAGAGCAACGCGGCTTCTGTCTTGCATAGAGCAACGCGGCTTCTGCCTTGCATAGAGCAACGCGGCTTCTGCCTTGCATAAAGCAACGCGGTTTCTGTCTTGCATAGAGCAACGCGGCTTCTCCCTTGCATAGAGCAACGCGGCTTCTGTCTTGCCTAGAGCAACGCGACTTTCCGGTACGGTAGCCGTCTATGCTGTCTTACTTATCTCGCTCATTATGTGTGCGGTATAGTGATACATTATGAGCTACGAGCGTCGATAAAAGCCGCTCATGCTAGAACTACTGGCTATCTTATCTAACTCTGTCACCAAAACAACGATGTTTTCATGATTACTTGCCATTTTTCCTACTCATATTTTATGAAAATAATTCATTACGATTTAAGAGCAGTTATGCTTTAGACTTTGTCCGATTCTTTTTGTTCCAAGGTCTTCTGCCATAAGATTATGCGAACCGATGATGGCGTAACTTTGACGTTAATATGTGCTTGTAATAGACTGAATTGAGTTAATAAATTTTCATTTTCATATGAAAGATTTAATTTTTCAAACACAAGTTATTTTTGTTAGCTCAAGCGTAACATAGGTATTTAAAAACCATCTTGATTGTCAGATGCGGATGTGATGTGATATTATTAAAAAGTATAGTGGTTTAACAATAAAAAATTGCAATTAATGCATAAATCGTATTGAAAACATTAAATTTATAAGTTATAAGTATATTTTTAAAACGGGATTTTTACCATGTTAGTATTTGTTGTCGAGTCCCCGATATTTCGGCGCACTTGCATGCGCCATAATCACGTTGTAACATTATGACCATGAAAGTTTAAAATATTATTGAAAGTAGTTGTCACTAAAAACGCCGTAACGCTACTAGCGTCGTGTATGGAAAAATTAAAAACTGCTTTAACCTAGTTGTTTACTAACAACTAAGTAACACTTTTGCAATCATTGCAGGCGTTCCTGATTTATGAAAATAACAACTTGCCTTTGCCATTATGTAGTCGGTGTGCAATTTTGTTTTACACCAACCAATAAAGTTTTAACATAGCGTTTCCGAGAGATAATTAGAGGTTAATTTTGAGTTTCATGTAGTTTGTACGTTGTACAATAATACAGTGGTAATAGCACGAAACACTTTCGAAAGATAATCGATAAAAAATATTCGAATCTTCATGTCAAAAATGTGTTTAGGTATGTCCAGTAGAAGAGCTATGCTCAATACACTTGTGAACGTGACGATACGAATACTTTTTTTTGTAAATTTTCGTGCTAGCCCTAATATTAAGCTTCGATAGAAATCTTTCGAAACTTAATAATAAATATAAATAATAATAACAAATACTTGCATACAATCACACCAATTATCTAGCCCACGTTAATTTTCATGAAGAACTTGTGTTATGGATACTAGATAATGGATAAACATAAGTATATACTTTTTTTTTAAATACTTAAATAATATACATATTAACCACCCAGACCAAGACAAATACACATGTTCATGCACACAAATATTTATCTTGTCCGGGAATCGAACCCGGGACCTCAGGCGCAGAAAGTGGGTATAGTACCCCTGCGCCAAACAGGTCGTCAAAACTTAATGACTTGTTGTAATTATATGTAATTTCCGAATCTTTACCTCTCCGAATGTAACGTTTTTTATTTTTAAACCGTATTAGCATAAAGTACGTGAAGATATTTATGGAATAATGTAACAGCCAATATTGTGTTCAGGTTCTTAAGTAGTTTTGAGCATAATTTTATGCAGTGTAACCCTTTTTCCAGAGAACCGCACTCCAAGAGGGAAAAAGAACAGTATCATTTACTAAACACATTGAGCAATAACTTCTTAAATATTGAGTCTTTAAAAGGGTTAATTATTCAATGTTAAAAAGGAATCCAATTTTACTCGGGGATAAAAAAGCTAAAAGGAACAATCAAAAGTAACCTCTAACCACTTTTTGCTAGATACCACCTCAATTACGGCACTCAGAGCCGTTCAAACTTTTCCCACTCAAATTGAGCACGTTCCTTATTGAAGATCAACTAGACAGAACGTTCTGTTATCCGTATACTTCCAAATATGCACTGTTGCACACGCAAACACAAGATATCTGATTGCACGCACACCTGCATTGAATCCGTAAACGTGTGTCGGATGCGACACGAAAGCTAAACAATTTGCATTTTTATATGAAACTACAAAACTACCTATTCTGGGATAGTTTGAATGTACAGACACATCATGCTGTAGGCATGAGCGCGCTATTATAGCGTACTTGCGGCCGCCTGCGGTTTTACCCGCGTGGTTCCCGTTTCCTTGGGAATATCGGGATAAAAAGTATTATTTGTTAGTCTCCGTCCTTTTAACTAACTGTATGTGAAAAAATCGAGTCAAGTAGGATCTTCACATTTTGCATTTAGATTGTCGATTAAAAATGAATATTGACTTATCTCGAGGTTTTCGAAAATTCTACCCCCAAAGGGTGAAATTGTATAAGAGAAGACCTTTATTTTCAATTTAAAAGTGTTATGGACTTCAAAATTTGTATTTAGGTTGACGATTTTAAAAATAAACTTTTACCTGTCTCGGCGTTTTTGAAAATTCCACCCCCAAAGGGTGAAAAGAGGTATTAAGTTGAGTAAGTCCTTTATTTTCAAAATCAAAGTAAAATATTTTTTATTAGGCTTATGGTTGGAACTTAATACAAAAAACCCCCCTCTTTAGAAATCTTTCCCTAAGTTGGTAAAGGAGGGTAAATAATGTTAAAATCGATATGGGTATCGTTATTGAGGTTTTATGGGATGTTGATTGCAAAAATGTCATTAATTTTGAAATCCGATGGACATGAATCAACCCTTAATGGTTTAAGAATAGGGTTCAAATTTTGTATAGATAAGTAATGTAAAATAGACATAGCCATAACGACTTTGATCGCGATAGCTTTGGAGCATTTTCTACTACTTTACCATTCACACTTATCCATTCGCTTATAATATAAATGCTAAAGAAATACTGCACTGTCTGGCTGTTCCTTTTCACGCGTAAAACGCTGAATTTTAGTGAAATTTGATATGGACATAACTTGAACCGTGGAGATGGACATATAATACATTTTACTCTGATAAATGGTACACTTACGGTAGTGAAACGTGGTCGGTAACTATGGGTCTGATAAGAAGGCTCAAAGTTACCCAGCGTGCAATGGAGATGGCTATGCTCGAAGAGGGAAATGAGGAGATCCGTAGAAGAACTAAAGTAACCGACATCGCACCAAGGATTGCTCAGCTGCAGTAGCAGTGGGCGGGATTGATAGCGAGGAGAATCAATAGCCGTTAGGGCGGAAAAGTTCTGGAATGGCGACCGCGCACCGGCTGATGCTCCGTATACCCCGAGAAGGTGGACCGACGATCTAGTGAAGGTGGCGGAAAGCCGCAGGGTGCGGGCAACGCAGGACCGATCGTCGTGGAGATCCTTGGGGGCCTTTACCCAGCAGTGGGAGTTATGTGGCTGAGACGACAAAATGGCACCACCACGCGACATCCTAAATCCGCGCGATAACCTGATTCCTCGCGGACGAAGTCGCGGGCGGAAGGCTAGTATCATATATATTTCTTCATACCTTTACCTAGATTTGTAAAGTTTCAGAAACACGTCTTATGATTTAGCCTCGACATTTTTATTTTCGAAAAGATCCCTCAAAATACGAAAGGAGATTGCCCATTTTCTAAGGGCACAACATCTCACTTTAATATTTTTTTTGCCCTGATTTTAATTGAGTATAATAGTTGAAAGGCTCCCCAATTATAATTAGCAAGTAGTTTTTAATTCCTAAACTGGTATTATGTATATTTAATGTTTTCTATGGCACGTTTTTAGGTTATGTTTCTTGAAAATGCTTTGTTTTTAATTAATCAACAAGTTAATTGTTAGGTACACACTAATTTACGAGTCCAGTTTTCTCTGACAAAACACAATTAACCAAGGAAATTGCATACAAAACCGATGAATTTAAATTCGACACTAGAATAAAATAAAAAAAAATATTTTTATTTAGTTTTGGCTTTCTTCCGTTTTCCACAGAAATTCCGCCAACGTCCCGTAGTGAAAGAGACACGGTTTATAGAGAATTTGCCCGGTATTTCATGTAATTTTTGTA
Source organism: Chrysoteuchia culmella (assembly GCA_910589605.1). Lineage (NCBI taxonomy): Eukaryota > Metazoa > Arthropoda > Insecta > Lepidoptera > Crambidae > Chrysoteuchia > Chrysoteuchia culmella. The sequence goes on along the minus strand of OU342661.1, from coordinate 9,746,868 downwards.
TTTCAGTATTTTTACTTAAATAAGATATGACGAGAAAGCGCTTCTGCATGAATATCAAACAAACATCTGATCAAGATATTTTGTTATTTACACTTTCATATCTGTCGGTATGATAGACATCATAAATCATCGTTATGAATCAATTAAGCATCTTATTGAAGTTTCTCTTTATAAGTACCTAAACACAACGGGACAACGCGATCGTGCGAGTGATAAAGCGAATAGCGACCTTCCAAACGTATACATAAGCTCGCTATTGGCCTGAAATACCGCTCTCCCAACGCGAGCACACTAGTGGTAAGTCCACTAGCTAGCTTATGTCTACATACGGAAGGTTGCTGTTAGCCTTTCTGCGGCCTTGGATTAAACCGGTTTACTTAGATATTCGCAGCGCTCTCGTTCCAATCACGTTGGAAGCGGTTTTTGTAAAAACCTTTATTAATCGGGAGTTTTTAAACCGGTTGCAAGCCCTGTGATAAAGACAAAAATACTTCCTAATAATATAACAAGATTTTTGGCGCTTAAATTATTTTAATTAGATTTTATAAGTACTCACAATACCTATGTGGAATATTTTCGTATGTTAAGTAGTTAAGGTAGATAGTTGATAATAACGTTTAAATAAAATCTTTTTAAAGATATCTTATTTATAAAATATGTCGTAAAATCGAGTATTACAATAATTGACGAAAAATAATCTCAAATATCGATACTTATATCGAGTCCGTATATTTTTCACTGGTAACATTTTAAGAAAATCATGATGGACTCCATCTTATGTTGTAGTAAATTGTTTAACTACTCAATAAAACTGTCTTCAATCTCCACTTTTGTATCCCAGTATTATCTAGATTGTTACGATTGAAAAAAAAAGCTATATTTTTTTTATATAGCTATAGTTTTTATTTCGTTAAGGCACAAGTCACTCAAAGGCGAGATAATTTTTGGGCATTCTCCTTTCAAGATAATTCTCAAATACGTATACTATTGGAATTGGTTTAATTAGTGGACTCCAAAAATATTAATCATCGGATAGTTTCATTTTCTCTTAATCGCTATAGTTACAACTACGCTACGAAGTGATTTCGTGGCTTTTTCGCCTAATCTGCAAAATTGGTCTCGCTTGTTCTTTTCTTATTACTATCTCGCTTCAGTCGTATAGCGCCTTCAAGCCTAGGTACACAAGTCACACTCATTGAAGAATTGTTTGGGATTGACCAACTTACATCATGTCCATGTTGGCTACAGTTTTTAACCGGCTTCAAAAACAGAAGAAGGTTATCAATTCGTCGCAAATATTTTTTTTATGTATGTTCACCGATTACTCGAGAACGCTGGAACCGATCGAAATGATTCAAAAGTAATAACATCGGGTTTGTTCCCAAGTTCGTCCCATTTTTTGAAATTTTGAAATCGGTCTAGTAGTATTCAAGAAATTGTGAAAAACTGACGTTTTTCGGTCAAGCGGTTAGACACCAACCGTTTGACTCAAACTAGAAGTTGCATATACTACTAGTTTGAGTCAAACCGAAGTGCGGGACTTATTGTAACTTTAAAAAAATTGAAATAAAAAACTTTTTATAAAAAAATAAATACCAACTTCAAAAACCAAAAAAATAACCCTCGGTCGGCCACCAAAGGCAACGATGGTACATTCTTTAAATTCTACATTGCGCTTCTACTTCTTGCCTTGGCTGGCACAGACTCCAAAAGGGTTATTTTTACTTTTTGATTTTTGAAGTCGGTTTTTTTTTTATAATTTATGATTGTTATGTTTGATATTTGAATTATTATTATGTAATTTTTAAGCGTTTAACTTTGAGTTCAAATGAATAAGAGATTCGCCATTATAGCGGCAGTTTTGGCACTGCAAGTGTACTGGGGGCCTACCGGCATCTCTTAGCGCAGTATTGTTTCAAGCTTCCCATGCTATTTCGTACTACGATCCTCATAAAGTAAACTTGGTTTTTTACGGACGTTTTGTGACGTCACTCTATCATCGCCTTCAAAGTGAAAAGTGTATTAAAATTTGAATTTGAAAACAAAACTCAAACATAACGTTTTTAAGGCATGATGGTTTCTAAAAGATAATGGTAGGCCCGCAGCTTCACGTGCTGTTGTCTGTACCTACCCGTTTTGAAACAGTGCAATCTTAGATCGGCTGCCTTCCTATTTTCATCGCTGGGTTTGAGGAGTCCACGAATGCTCGCTGGCGTGACGCCAGACAATTTCTTTTGTCTCCGCCAATGCTCCTTCAAGTATCATCGATGTGGATATTTCGATTAAAGTGGGAAGTTAGGAAGTTTTTACGTTCCCAAATGGTACTATGCCAAGTCAGTAAGTACTTTTATAGCGTAATCATGAAAAGAATTGAGCCACATTGATAGTTACTGCTATTTCTTTACTAACTCGTTACAAGTTCTCCCGCCGTAGGGTATGTGAACCTACAGCGTAGCTTCTTTGACGTTCATAAGTAATAACAGCCTAGACTGAATAAATGATTTTATTTTTTCTTTAATTTTATTAGCCTAAAATGCGTGACACTTAATAGTTGATTATGCACTAAGGCGATAAAGCAGTGTCTAAGTCTTATGTCACGGGCAGCATGTTGAATTCTGAGCGAAGTGAAGGATTCTGTAGTTAATTCCCGAACGTGGTGAGGAAATTAAGATGTTAATTCCCGAGCGAAGCCAGGGCATTATGGTAAGAATCCTGAATGAAGCGAAGGATTCAAGTCTGCCCAAGGCTAAGACACTTCTATCTACGAGGAGCATACTCTACTTTATACACCTACTGTGCTTACTTTGACGTTAAATAAAAAAGAAATCATAAATTATAGAATTAATATAGTAGATTAGTAGCCAAGGGCTGTAAGGCATCAATTGCAGCCCGAGATATTTCGAGGTTCGAGTTATCTCGGGCTATAGTTCGAGGGTGCAATTGATGCTTACACCCGAGCTAACTATTCTGCTTTACATCTCGATTGTGTGGTAAGTAGAAAAAAACGGCATTACAAGAATAAAACATTTTATTGGTTGAAATTTATAGTGAAATGAGAACAATCCCAAAAACAAACAATATTTAAAGTAAAAGTTTTATATTCCCGCCTTTTTTCATTAAAAAGAATCAAGTAAAGAACTTTTTAATTTTTTTTTTCAAGATCGAAATTGAGCTTAGCCGTTCGCTATTTAAAATTGACGACTGATAGCAAAGCGACCTCTTTGAATGCATGATGTATATTGCCAGTACGATAGTTAGATGCACGCGAACTTTTTGAAAGAAAGAAGAGTTTTTTTTTAATTACTTTCTGCCCTAGGGCTTTTCTAGCTACATTATTACCCTAGAGCGCTAATTAGTCACCTACAAGCCCCATTTGGAGGTAATAAGAACCTACTTACCGAACATGAGAGATGTAAAGGATATTTAATGCGATGCATGTAATAATCCCTGAGTTACCTAGATCCTGTGCTACATATGTCAAAATCTGACTAGTCTAACAATTCCTGAATGTTCCATGTGGGGGCGAAACACTTGAAAGTAACTCTACAAGTCATCGTTAAAGATTTTTTTATTCCTTTAGTTTTTAAAGGGCTTTTATCACATTAAGGTTATGTCAGCCCTATCATAGCCTTATTTACTTCGTTAACTAAATTATTTTATGAGATACACTATCTAAGGCGAAACAATAGAGTTTTCTGGTATCATCACTTATGGGGATCGTTTTTACATTTATTTGCGAGCGGAGTCTCTTGCATGTTATTGCAGAAGTAATTTGACAGTTTTGTTTTTAATTTTTTCTTTGGTAATTATTTTTTAACTTTGCATTTATTAAAGTTAAGAACAGGTTTTAACAAATATTCTGTTACAGAAATAATACTGTTACCGAGATGTATTTCCAATTCTGCAACAGAAACGTTGATTTAGTTCTAAAGAATTTCACTAAATTTAAAACAGAATTCCTATCATAGTGATTCTGTGCAGAGAGCGCATAAATAGAGCTATTTTATTAAAAACGTATCTGAACGAAATAATAGTTTTGTCAAAAATGGCCTACACGACAAAATTGTTTCGAAAATAGACTTAGGTGTAGTGATTCAAGTATTGGACACGATCATGACTGTTGTCGCAGGTTCGACTTCCTTAAGACACAGATATTTAATAATTTCTCGTTTTTTTATTAGAATTTTACCCAAGAAAATGAAGAAAGAAGGCCATGTAGTAAATAAATAAATGTCAATAGTGAAATAAGTAATATAAATGGAATACAGGTGTTGCTCTATATTCTTCTATCTAACGTTTTAAATATGTTCAACAGTGTAGATACTTAAAACTATACAAAACCACTAAGTAATGAACATGCTCTTTTCAATTTAAAATGGCCGACCAGTTAAAGGCGTGGAAGTAAAGTGCCGGTGAAATTAGACACTTCCATTAAAAATGCATTATTTTAAGTTTTAGAAACTGCTTGTTAAGGTATTGTTCGTTATTACTTGGTAATAATTTCAGTAATGAATGGTCAATATTTGTGATAATTAATTTGCTGATATTGGTACCTTAATGTTAAGGCCATAATTTTTCAACATTGTTTGCATACTAATTTCTTTATTTTTAGTACATTTTATTGAACAACTTGAGCTAGATGACGCAGTGGTTCGCGCGCTTAGCGTGCCATTGTATGCGGTTAAGCAACTTTGGCAATGGTTGATCAGGGGATGGGTGACCAAAATTTTAATATTTATCTAGAGCTACTCCATGTTTCGGATGGCACGGCTGATTTCGCAGTCGTTAAAACTCACCAATCCGCATCAGGCCCGCGTGATGGGTCATGGCCCATTTTTCTTAACCATCCATCCTTATAACCAAATATAACAAATTTTATCATATCTCAGCATACCAGTCACAGCTTCAGCGCTTCCCATACGTCAGCGCAGACAACATAGGTTCCTCTGTACGTTCTACGCCATCCTCAACAATCAGTATTCTCCCGGATACTTAAAATCCAGTTTTCAGTATAGCTGTGATTCTCATGACCGCCATCTTCGCTCTGTTAATACTCTTGTGTTCACTTCCTCCTCTTTCATTCTGGCTATATATCCCAGTCCTTCACTCTGCAAGCTTTGCGATTCTGGAACCGTCTCCCTGACTCCCAGCAAATATTCCTTTAAAAGGAAGGCCTTTTTTACCTAACTTAAAATTTAAATAAATAACCCACTAGTGATGACGTTTTATAACAATTGGACATTTGCTTTCATTCGTATTACGAGTTAAGTCTCTAGACTACGATATCTCATGAGTTCATGACTCATGACAAACTAAATACCACTTTCACTTCGATTAAAAATCATTACTTCTTAGAATAATACAGAATACAGCAGCTATTCATATAAAGTTCGATTTATGTTAAGATAATAAAGTAAGTTGTCAGTCCTAAAGCATCGTTCGTAAAGTTTAAAAAAAATCTGTACCAGTATAAAAATCAAGTGCAAGCAATAATAAGATTGCTAGACTAGACAAAACATTCAACATCCATCAGTTGAAGAATTGTTCTTGACGATGCAAAGTAATTGTTTGGCGACGAGCCAGCTTTTGTCCCGTGGGAAGCACTTATCCTAAAAAAATAGATCCAACAGTATTTTTTTTATAAAGCTTAAAAGGATAAAGGTGGGAAACAAAACATTATGTCACAGACTTCCTGATTTGGTCACTGCACACGATGGACTGGAAAGCAAAGAGTCAGCAGTAAGCGCAATATTTTTTATAAGTATAAAATGGTATTTTGAATGACGTAATGAAATAAACTTTACTGTTGCACTGCAGTTTTCGGATTTTATTTTATTTGCTTGGTATTAATTAATTACTACTTATTAGGAAAAACGGTATTTTCACCATGTTTGTATTTGTTATCGAGTCCACGATATTTCTCTCTGTCTCTTAAGTTCTTTAGGTAATTGAAGATCCTGTTTTGCACAAAAATTAAATTCAGCGACTCGAAATGACGTCCCATTCTATTATTTGCGGCATTATCAAGTATACAATTATCAAGTACTTAATAATTTCATGATTTTATCTCACAAATGTCACATGTCAGAGTTGTTGACAGTACATTAGCCGATCGTTTACCAACGATATCTGGCGGCTTTCTCTAAAAACGTGGGTACATTTAGTTTCACAACAGCAACTATAGCTGTAATATTTCACATCTCATCACAATCCAACATACTTACTTAATGTAAAAATAAGCCTTCTGTTCTTTGTATATCGTTTAGAGAAAAAACTGAGTTAATAGGTAATAGAACACTGTTTATCATAAACAAGTATGTATTGCGATATTTCTATTGAAAAGCATAAAATACAATAATTAAGAATATTAACCCAAATGACAAATTTGAAATAGAAAAAAAAAATAGAAAAAAGGTAAGTAAGTCTCGGTAGCTCAGTGATTAGAGCATTGGACCTTATTGCCAAAGGTTGTGGGTTCGAGTCCCACCTGAGAATCACGGAGGAGATCGAAATAAGTGATACGTTTTTAGTCACATCGCCATTACACAGCAGCGGTATCTCATGAGTGAGGCGCTGGGGGTGACGCCTCGTAGCTCATGCAATGTCACAAACAACAATGGGACTAGCACGAACGTCTTTCGAGAAAGTATCGAAATTACAACAAATGACAGACCAGACATGAGCAGACCCATCCTACTGACAGCACCCGTTCACGTGGGATGGATCAGGTCAATGTCTGCTTCTCTTAGCGTTGTGCTTAGAGCTTAAATATTTTCATCTAAAATAAATGGATACTGACCTGTATATACGTGACAGCGTGAAGGAAATACAGTAATCTTGTAATGTGAGAGATGTTGTTATGTATGACAGATATCAACTCGCAAAGGAGGATTAAGTCCTCCTTTGCGAGTTGAAAATTGTTTACGGTTAGGATAACCATAAACTGTACTATTATTTTAGTATTTTTGTGTGATTGAAATTGATCTTACTGAAATGTTAGGGTCACTCTTAAAATTGACGACTCAGTATGAAATATAACAGTGAGAAAAAAACAGCAAACGAGTTTCTTGCCGATTCTTCTCGTTACAAGGTCTCCCGCCGTAGAGTTTGTGAACCGATGGCGAAGCGACTTTGATGTTCATAAGTGCTGCAACAACAGCCTTGACTCAATAATTGATTTCGAATCTTGATTGTTTTAAATTTTTCAATGTCCTACCAGCACCTATGCTTGGCGCATGCATGGCCCTGCCAATGTAATACCTATTGAGCCCTGTAGTCTGTTTATAATGGGCATCTTGCATTTATTATTCTAAATATGTATGAAAATAGAAATGTATAAAAATACGTCCATATAAAAAATGGACGCGCGGGGGTGATGTGGATCGTATAAAGGGATCATCTAATGAGGTTTGACCTTTTATCATATATAAGTATAATCAAATTCGTGAACTTTCGCTTTGACCGCGTTAACAGATCAAGTTTTGCTACCCGAGGGCCTACCATCATTTATAAAAAAAACTATCATGTTAAGAACGTTTTGTTTTTATTAAAGTTGTCACATTTTGATGATTTAGCGAAGACGTCGTCGACGAAGTCTTAGACGGTACCTTCCCGCAATCGGATCGTTTAGAAAGTTGGACTATTTCTTTACTCTCTACTCCGCGGGGATATTAACTCTAAACACCCTGTGACCTATGCCTCTCATCAGTATAATTTAAGCAAACAATTGTGGTAGTTCATAGTTGACGAGTTGACGAGTGCAGTGTGATAATACTAAGCTACTCGTACCGTTAAATGGGGCCAAATAAAGCTTGAATATTGAATAAGTTGACGAATCGCCTAGATTGTTTTAGCATTTAGAGACAAGATAGCCAGATTCCGGGAGAGGCGCGCTTCCACCTTCAGTCTTATCATTACTTAACATCAGGTAGGTACTTATGATGAAGAATCGCATAGCTGTTCATAATAACATTATGATTATGACTTTCATGTAGCTTTTTTATAAACGACGGGGTAAAACTAATCATACCTGATGTTAAGTATTGGTAAGGAAGCACGCCTCTCCCGGAATCCTCATCCACTGAGGAACTGGCTATCTCAACTCTAACGGCCGCAACACAACAATGCAAAAAACATTGTTGTTATGGCGTGAGGCTTAGATAAGATGGTAGTAGCTAGCCAGACGGACTTACAACAAGTCCTACCACCAACCAATACTTTAGGTTTTATAAAAAATTGCGTAAGTATACCATATTTGTCGTATTGTTGTGTCACCTAACCGGACAGTGGTTACCGTCGTATTTGTTCAACGGGCCAGCTTAGCTGTGTGAATTAATAACACATTTGTACGAACATAATTATGTTCGGGCGAGCGTCGACTCAATATGACCCAGTTTTTGCAGCGTACTATACCTACGGTAATTAGGTAAAATTTGCATGTCTTTTTAGCTGTATTACTATTGATTGTGTATGTTTTTTTTTATATATATAATATAAACTGTATAAAGTTTTGTTTGTAGAAGTTTATAATGCTTACATTTGTACATTTGTAATTAATCATAAAAAATGTAGTCTTTAGTTTTGGAAACTGAATTTCGGGAAAAAATCGGAAATAACCGCGAGAGTGGATTCCTCAACTATTTATAATCTAATATATAAAATTCTCGTGTCACAGTTTTCGTTCCCATACTCCTCCGAAACGGCTTGACCGATTCTCATGAAATTTTGTGAGCGTCAATACGCTCAGACCTACTCAATAGTAGGTCTGAGAATCGGCTACTATGTATTTTTTATTCCACGGGAGCGAAGCCCCGGGGCACAGCTAGTATTATATAATATAGTTACCAAGGTACCTACAAATTAGTGCTCGAAATAGACTCGCACTTGTTCGGTTTTTATTTATTTATGCTCATGCATAAATAAACCTGAAAATCTTTTTTGTTCATCCAAAAAAGATTTTCAAATTCGACTCCGTTGTCGCAATAATGAGGGGATATTTTTAAACTAGCTTGTTAGAAACTAAAGGGTCGGCTAGAGGTGACAACTGAAAAACGTTGTGGCCGACGGAGCGAGCCACTGTGCAGGGCGCGCTTTATCCACGTCACCTGCTAAGCCCTATACGGATATACCATTCAGTGGTCGAAAAATGAATTAAAGTTGTCGTTGGAACTGTCTGGTTATAACATTCGAAATTCGAACTGGAGATGAGGATATGGAATTGAAGGTAACTATATATAAAATACTAGCGACCGCTCGCGGTTTCATCTGCGTGGTTTCCGTTCCCGTGGGAATATCGGGATAAAAGTATGTTCATCATATCCTATGTTCATAATCAGGCTATCTACTATCTGTGTACCAAATTTCATCCAAATCCGTTCAGTAGTTTTGGAGCCTATTCAATGCAAACAAACAATCAAATCTTTCCTTTTTATATATTTTATATAATATAAAATACACAGGATTTGTAGGTCACTATCTCTTTATCATTGTCTTCTTTTCATAAGATATGTTTTTTTTATAATCTTATTAGCTGGTATGTGCAAATACGAATACTTAAGACTTCTGTATCCAAGGTTTCAGATCGTGATCGCAACATTTAACCTCAATTCAATCCAAGCAAAATCTTATACGTAGTTGAAATAATATAAAACTTTTTAAGTTACACAATACTCACAGAGCTACATTCAAAAACCAACAATATTTATAAATACAATTTATGTTTCATTCGAAAGTGTTTTTAGTATTCCCATTTTATTTAACAATCCAACGAGACTCTTTCGTAAAATTGTTTTAACGAAATCAGGATACCGTGGGGGTGTGGAAATCGGAGCAGAATGGAATGGGTGTGTGCAACATAAAATGGTTTCGACTCACCGGACCGGCCAATGCGCCCCGCCACAAAGTACGCGAAGCGATGGAGAGTTAAACAGAGGAAATACTCAGGGCCTTCATATCGTAGCAAACGATAACTTGGTCCGTCCCAATGTGTATGCGCCAATCAACTTGCGGTATCGATGAAAATAAAACTGACCACGTTATTTACCGCAGCTTATGTCAATCTTATACAAAGTTTTATGCTTATCTAATTTCGTTAATGTTTTCCTTAGCTTTGTATCACGAAAAATGGTGGTCAAATGCCTGCCCAGTTATTACAAAAAAAATATATAAACATATATAAACAAAGATAATAATAACGATAGTGATAGTGGCCGTGTAGTTTAAGGTGCCATTTCGCACAAGCACGTAATTGACATTACGTGTACAGCCAGTCTCATCTCAGGCACTTTTAGAAGTATTCAGTGGCGATTTTAGAAGTAATCAAAAATGGTCAATCTTGGCATTCTTGATCTCGGAAACAAAATTCATTAACAATTTTGGCTTATTGAAGAATGTATAATACTCAGCTATTGGCATAGTTCGTAGCGGCCTCGTTTTTTGTAAATTTTGGTTAACTTTTTAATTAAATCCAAAATTGCAGAGATGGATTTTCATAAAATGCGCGAAGGCAGTTTTTTGAGCACCTGGATTGAACTACTATTCCAAACAAATGAAATAAAAACAATTTAATGATATCTCTTATATAGTTCGCGGCGGCCTCAGAATTTTGAAATATCACTGATTTAATATGGAAAAAAAAACAAATTCTAAACCAAAAACTTTGAAAATCGTTTTAAGTTGACTGTGAATTTCTCCTGTCTACGATAATATTATTGAGCAAAATTTGTACCAGAATAATTAATACATCATGAGGAATAAAGATTTAATAATTTTTAAGCATGAATTTATTATCATATTTCAATAAAAACGATAAATATAACTGCAAAATTACTACAAAATGCGACGAACCGGCCGTCTGAACTCAATACTCAATATACGCAGAGTGTAAATTTGTAATAGGGCTCTTAAATGTCAAACGGGAAAAAAAACAAGGGCCTGCACTCCGCGAGTGCCGGCAGAAGTGAAAACCGCATAAACGAAACAGCAGGAGCGGGGCGACCGCCTAACTCAAAGCAGGCATACATTTTCGCTGCGCGGTAGAAAGAGAGGGGGATATTACTTCCTCTCTTTCGCCGCGCCGGCGGTCTACTCTTCCCCGTCTTACGAATTTTTGATCAGGTCACGTGTCCTGAGGCGACTTTAATTTTTTTTACCCATCCTTAAAATTTAAAAATCTGATTGCAAACGTGGCTAAAGAAGTTTTCACTTCAAAAAACAACTAGATAAGAAAGAGTTTCCACAACACTGTTACTGTTATACTAGATAGTATTGTAAGTTATTATCTGAAGATAATTATAAAAATACTAGCTTTCGTTCGCGGCTTCACCCGCGTCGTTCCCGTTCCCGTGGGAATATTGGGATAAAATGTAGCCTATGTTACTCGCCGCCCTTTCAACTAACTCTACGCCAAAAATCAAGTCGATTGGTAGCTTAGTTAATGCGTCAAGAAAGGACAAACAAACATACTTTCGCATTTATAGAATCCAGTTAGGATTAGGATTATGTAGCGTAAGAACCCTAGTGAGCTAGGCCAGTTTTTCGAGAAAGCGTTCCTTCTGATAGCTATTTATTGTGTGGCCACACCGAGGCTTTTGTTGAAAGTTGACTTCATATGCGGCTTCTTTAGCTACCTTTTGTTTGATGCTTCATCGAAGCGGAATGGTGAGACTTTATGATCATAATATTAGTTGTGTGGTCAAAAGTTTGTAGTAACACCCGTGTTTTAATAAATAGCTGACGTCTTTCGACTACAGATAATAAGTAATACTTACTTAGTAATAAAACTTGTGGATGCTATTCTTAAAATAATACATTACTACGTCAAATATATATAAGATTTACGATTATCAGATTGTTTTAATAACGAAGCAACTTTTGTCACTGTGTAAATGTTAAGTTGCGAATCTTAATGCAAACATAGTAATAGTACCGTTTTTCGTAATATATTATTGATTATTTATTTATTATTGTTCAGAAACAAACTGTCATACACATACATGATAGAAATTAGCTGCACTTTATATTAGACCTATAGTTTCCTTTATGAATTACAAATTATTAAGAGCAAATAAATTATTTAATACTGATACAAAGAACAAGTAAGTATTAAAGTAGGTACACAATCACCAAATCAATTATAGTAAGTAGGATTATAATCACGAAAGTTTATAATGTTTAACCTCTTAGGCCCCGACGTTTAAGACACAATAGATATTCTATTGTTCTCTGGACACCGGTGGCCAAGGGGCGTACCGCCCAGGCGGCAGTCTCCTTCTGCCAGGATGTGATCCATCAGAAAGAGACAGCGGAGAGGGCTCGCGAGCAAGACGCTCATGCGGCCCTTATCCGCCGCAGGCGGTTAAGGGGAAGGAGGCGTCGGTATGATCGACTCATTCCCCTATAGTAAACCCACGCTGGCGTTGGTGGGTGTGCCACCGCCGGCCTTGCACGGTTTCCACCGTCTGGGAAGATGGCTAAACTTGCTCGGCCATCTTGCAGCCGCGAGGGGGCCCGGGTAATCGGGCCACGGCCGCCTGGTCTTAGGGGTGATTGCGAACCCTAACCTAACCCCCCGTGACCAATGGCGGCCTGGAGGGCAAGTACTAGAAGTTTTAGTTGGTGGTACCCTATGGAGTGCGTGGCCTATATATTTGTATGGGCCGTGTACTCCAGGTGAGTCCAACATTTCGGGATGCGTAAAAGCATTTCTCCTAGTATAAAAAAGGGGCCTACCGCCATATCTGAGCACAGTACTGTTTCAATCTTACCATGCTATTTCGTACTACAAATCTCTTAAAGTAAGCTTGTTTTTTGACGGAAGTTAGTATGTCAAAATATGACAACTTCAATAAAAACAAAACGTTTCTATGACATTTTTAATAGGTGATGGTAGGTCAGCTGCTAGAAAATGACGAATTAATGAAGTCATTCGTTGAACATTTAATTTTTTTGTATAAATAGCACATCAGAGAACCACGTTATTATCTTTGTTATATTTAAAGTTCCGTGTTATTGACAGCATATTCATCAAACCTTATCTGTAACCTTAAACAATCGGAGTCAGATTTCCTGGAGGTGTTCTTGTGAGCGATGATGGATCGGTTTTGGAAAATTGTTCAGAATTAACACGCACACCCTGTATTCATTATGTATAATCTTTCCAACTTTATTCTCAACGCGCCGTTTCAGTTTTACGGGTAATAAAGACGTTATAAAATTATCTTCGTATTAATGTAATTTATTTCATTCAATGGATTAATAGAAGTAGATATAATTAACGGAGATTTTCACTTCAATAAATCCCACCTACAAAACATTTACGGATTTATTTATTTTTAAATTCTATATTTTTTTCGAAAAATAACTATTATTAACAAGCTAATTGGCAAAGCTACGAGGAAGAGTTTTTAAGTTTACGGAATAGGGTATATAGAGTGAAAATAAAAATACTAAAGGTTCCATCTGGTTCATAGTGGTAAACCCAGGTTACATCCCCATTACAAATCCGAGCATTAGCTTCTTTTCTGTAAATTCAGTAAAGAGCTTCAAAGACACAACTAATAAAGATCATAAAATTGATTGTACTTTGACAAAATAATCTTAATAGTATCTGTAATAATAATCTGTATTACGAGTCTTGCATGTAAACATAATGTATTTAAAGCGAAAACAGATTTTCTGAGTTTACAATAACCAAGTTATTATATTAGCTATTGTTAGATCTTAAGCAACATTGTAAACTTGTTTGTGGTTCTATAGAATAAAAAATAAAATAAAAAGAAAGACTGGCACAAACATGTATTATTTTTTTCGTTTTTAAAGTGAAAAAGCTTTTCGTGCGGTGACCTTGGTCATCCCAAGATGATCTAGAATGTTCTAAATGGTTCTGCTGGAACCTCCTTCATCTTTACGTGGGCATCTTCGACATTGTTTTAAACTTTGTAGAGATTCCAGGTGGCGTGGCCTCAATTGGTACTCCAGGACATGCGTTATTTTCAAATAAGTCTTTTCCTTGCTTAAAATACAATACGAATAGTTTTACCAAGAGGAGAAACCTCGTAAATCACTACCAAGGTGCCTACCATCAACTATGGGTAATGCGATTAAATATAGGTTATTTTCAGGTAGTAAAAGCGAGACTCCGCTATACGCGCCGTATAACACCATTCCACTCTCACAAAATAGAAAAAAAAAACGCCCAAGTGCAAGTCGGACTCGCGCACCGAGGGTTCCGTACAGAAAATATTTTTTTTATTATATGATGTAACTAAAAATGTACGGTTTCCGCAATTTTTCCTTTATCTGTACTATAAGACGTTACTTCGTACCAAATTTCAAGATTCTAATTACACGGGAAGTACCCTGTAGGTTTTGATTCCCGTGCGAGTTTCTAAAATTTGCGGAAATTTGCGGCATAAACGGCTGTATCTTTTGATTGCTTTGGCTTAGAAGTTTGATTTTTTCACAGCTCCAAGGGACAGTAGACCTGAGTATTAGATATAAATTTCAGCTTGATACCTCTACGCGTTCCTGAGAAAAACGATCTTGACAGACGGACGGACAACGAAGTGATCCTATAAGGGTTCCGTTTTTTCCTTTTGAGGTAAGGAACCCTAAAAACCTAAAAATAACCAAAAAAGAATCGCAAAGAGTTGATGGTAAGGCCGCAGTTCTTAAAAATAGTCTAATTGGATTTTCCTTCATCAGGAAGCAGTTTAATGACGGCGCAATATGCAATTTTCTCCAGACTTGTTGATTTCTTCCCGATTTAACAAAAGTTATTGATCCGATTAAGTTTAAATTTGGAATATATACTAATGATAAGATGTTCAATTAGTCGCTACCTGGTTAAATGAATCCACCTCCACCACCCACATAAAAACGCACCCTCGTCATCGTAAATCATTATTAAGATACAACAATAAATGAAAACTTCTGGCTATCTTCCCTTAAAAACATGCCAAGGAATCGACAACGATTTCTTCGTAGTGTCGATATACACATAAATTAATCGATAAAATCATATTCTTAGCCAGAATTAAGTAGAATTAGCGTCAACTGTGATTAATGTGGAATAATGATCGTTCGTGTTACAACCAACTTAAGCGATGACGAAATTAAATTACAGACGTGAGTAATTATAGTAGGCCGTCACGGTATTTTTGGGTTGACCCCTTTTTATAGTTCTTGCAATAAAATTGTTATTATTAGTGCCGCTTTGACGTGGCATAAACCGCCCCTTGCGAATTGTGTGTTGTAAAACATATGTTTGTGGAAACAGATTATTATAAGGATTTATTTGTAGGTGTCTTCGTCTGGAATTAGTGTTGATAGTAAATTATTAGTTATTTTTTTTTGTATTGAATATTTATTGTCAAAAGCTTGGAAGGAGCAGTGGTAGGCATATTAAAAAAACCGCTCTGTTTAGTCTACAATAAAAACCACATGGTAATTTTTTTTGTCGATCCAATATATTTTAAACCTTTTTATTTATTAGCAAAGCAGCCTTTTGTTTGCAAAAAAATACCCACTGAAAGCGAATCGGATTTTGTTTTGCGAAAAACTATACGAATTAAAGATGTCAAAGTTACCCGGTTGCAGTCTGTAATTGGAATGGTTTGGGGAAGTTTTAATGCTGTTATCTATAAAACTGGATTTGATTAAAATATTTATAGAAGAATCAGGTTGTGCGTTGAGATAACGAAACTTTTGGTTGGTGGTAGGACTTGTTGTTAGTCCGCCTGGCTAGCTTCCACCATCTTATCTAAGACTAACGCCACAACAACAATGTTTTCAGCATTGTGTTCCGGCAGTTAAGTTTTAAAGAGAATTTATTATTCTTATCCATTTGAAAAGCCCCTAGTTGTGGGGACTAGGCACAATATAATAGTTGATGACATAATAAGATACCTTCTCGTAATTTTATTACGATAAAGGTTTGTGATTTCCAAATTTTTCATTTTTTGCTATTCGTACATAAAATTTTACAAAATACTTAGTAGAAACTTGTCGATTTGAGATTATCGATAAAGTGATTAATACCTTTCCCACCAACAAATTAGGGGAATGGTATTGCATAATTACGACGCAAGAGGTCGTACCGATATCTCGAACACTTTAGCCATAGATTAAAGATTCATAAAGTATTTTATCTTCCTAAAAAGGTTCGTTCGCGAGTAATACCCGACGCGCCTCATCTCGGTGAGAACTCAGCAAGCATCTTAGTCTCGAATGCGCCCGCGGCCGCGGCGACAAAAGTTTTGTACGCATTATGAGTGTAATGCTAATGGCTAATCAAGATGACGGGCAGCACTACCGCGTATTGCGTACCGGGCGGCTGCAATAATAATAATAATTTACTTTTATCAAGAGAGTGTCTAAGACAAAATACTGTATCTTTCTTTACGCTATGACTTTAGCTAAGGCTTAATTAGCGTTTCAAGAAGTTAATGAGCTGACTCGACGTAGATCCCGTTTGCCTACAGCCTGCTTAACTCGGCATCAGATAATAAGGCATTCAGTTTAATGGGTACACAATAGATATTGACTTGATCACAACAAGGTTTATTTAAAAAAAAAATGATTATGCTCACCAAGAATCTCAAGATTTTTCTTTCGTCAGGCTGAATAAAAATAATTAATACTTCTACTGCAGTTTCTAGTTTAGTGTATAGCTTGTTTAGTGTTTAGTGTATGTGTATATCGTCAGAAGTTGTAAAAAATTGCTATGATCTAATATATCTAGCTATCCAAATAGTCTGTTTTAGTATGGTTATAAAAAAATAAACAATTCCTGCTGTGCGCCGCAATCTGCAGCAGTGTTGAGATTTAACCACACCGATAGCTTAGCGCAAAAATTCCAACTGTCATGGCCTACGCAAACGAGTTCCACTTTACGTTCTTAGGAATAAAGATCACGTCAACGATCAAAGTGAGACGTCTCGTTGTGTTTTTCTCAAGATTGGTTGCATGATAGAGGTAATTTCGGTGGTTAGGTGGAAAACACGAGTTCTATTTTTGATTCACTCGTCGCGCGTCGAACGCTTAGCTTCTAATGATTTTTGTTCGACATACGAATTTCCGTATCATTGAAACGCTCAACCGCAACGACTGCCTTCAACTAGTCGTTGCAGTAGAGCGAAACAAGCCTGCGACGTGTGACTTAAGTCGTATTCGTGTGACTTAAGTCGATTACGAGCGATTCAAAAATATAGCTCCAGGTGCAAGAAGCGTAAACCTACATTTATGTAATATGTCAATAATTTGTGTACTTGCTTCACACTTTATGAAGAACTTTAAAATAAGCTGTCACGCGTGATTCTTCAAAGTGAACCCGCATTGATCAATAGGCCACCTGCCACCAGAGCCCAATGAAGATTCGTGGTTGTTAATTATTGCAAACAAAGCTATGCTTTCCAAAACACGGTGGAGCTCGATATAATATATTTTTGATTACCCATCCCGTGACCGACCATTCCGGAAGTTACTATTTAATAGTAGATCGATCAGTATTCAGCCAGCGTGTTTAGTTCTGTGGGGACATCAATAGGCTGATAATGATACTATAATATATATGGTTTGAGTATCTAATAATTGTAGATCGGAAACGTCCGCCCTATCAAGTAAATTCAATACTGAATTATGATGGTAACTACGGAGAGCCAATTACAAAAAAACATGATTTTAATTATGAGTTGAAGACTTTCTGACAAAAATTCAATTTGAGAAAGATCTTCAAGTAATAATCTCCTCACTATTCCGTCACCAACAGTAATATTACGGTAGATTTTAATATCTCACGATTCCTTTGATGTTTTAGTTTAGGCACTGCTATACAGAGGCCTATAATCAAGGCTGAACGCAAATTATTTACGAATTAATTACCTGTGACCGATCAAATCAATTAATATCTTCAAATGATAGACAATTTGGTGACATCAAAGTACTTACTTTAATTGAGAATCGTTTATTGTATGTATTTTAAGGTCTGTAATTTACAGTGTAACTCTAAGTTGTTTTAAAACTTACTTAAAAAAGTTTTGTCACATTTAAATACACTTGATAAATATTAATTACTTGCATTGCATGCACTTGGAGTGCATTGGGCCGGACTCCCAAGGATGCGGGTTCGAATCCCGTCAGGGCGACATGAGACTAGTTGCTTTTTTCTAGTATATTTTCTTGTTTAATATTTATCACATAAAAATAGCATTGTAAAATGCAAAATTAAAAAGTTATCATTAAATACACTTATCAGATTATTCGAAAAGTAGAATCTAATAGACCTATTTCAGCTATTAAATTATCTTTTGACGCCTCTTGCTCGAAAATTTGGTCATTATAGGGATCCAGAGGGGGAGTAAAATCGAATTTTAATCCTTAAGGCAAAACAATCATTTGAAAATAGAACTAACAGCGACCTCTTTAGTGCAGGTTCATTTGCCACAATGTTTTTATTTGTGGCAATAGAGTTTAACTGTTTTGCCAAGCCGCTATGTTGATATCTACTAAGAAGGTTAGATATGATAGTACATCATAAATAATAACAATCCCCTGTAATTTTTAAGTTTTTGTGTTCTGTGTTCTAATCATAAAAAGTGACAAAAGAAATAATGGTTGCTCGTTCGCGCCTTCTTGAAAAACAGGGGTACCAACATAGCGGCAAAGAAAATATACGAGTTTCATCGTATATTTTCAGTGCAAACGCAATTTAATGTGTCCAAGCTTTATGGTGTACAGAAAAAAAAAGTTGATGGCGCGAAATCTTTACATACAATTTTAAAATAATTAAAGACCTAATATATTTTACAATACTTATTCAAAATGCTATCATCCAGTGAAATTGAAGATTCTTATTTAGAGATTGAAGAAAAAGAAAAAAATATATTTATGAATGTGTTGCCGTCAAAGTCCAACATTTTTTTTTAATACTTATGAAGATGATATATGAGAATAGAAAAGCGTATTGATTTGTTCACGGAAGGAGATCTTCTAACAAATTCTGATGAACTTTAAAAAAAAAACAATGTTTATCACTTTAGAGCACATATGCAATGATATGAAAAACTACACAGACATAATCATACCAAGAAATGTACAAATTGTAGTATTAATTTTTAATGAAATAATTGCTTAACATTATATTGGATTATTATATTTTCTCGTTATCGTAGTGAATAGTAGAGTGTAATACATGGCGCTAAAAGCCTACTGTAACTCGGTTTCTATTACCTCCCTCGCTAAAACTCGGGAGGTAAAA
Organism: Chrysoteuchia culmella; assembly: GCA_910589605.1. Classification (NCBI taxonomy): domain Eukaryota; kingdom Metazoa; phylum Arthropoda; class Insecta; order Lepidoptera; family Crambidae; genus Chrysoteuchia; species Chrysoteuchia culmella. Next base: position 9,727,613 of record OU342661.1, on the reverse strand, counting down.
ATATACTTCGTTACAATAGGTCATTTTAGCCCCTAGTATAACAACCTACTATTTCTTAATTCAGTCTCTATTCATATTTTAATTAATATTGACAAGGCACCTAGGGTCATAAGTTCTTTGCGTATTTTAAGAAATACAGTCCAAAAATGAAAACTATTGGCATACAGACGAGACAGAAAGAGCGTTTGACAAAGACCTGGGATTACAGGCTAATCGAGAAAGAGCGTTTGACAAAGACCTGGGATTACAGGCTAATCGTAGAAAAAAAATACATCTCCTTGATCCATGGCTGAAAAAATATATATTGGGACGATCTCGTTTTTTGTTATAGCGATATGCAGGAAATAAGCAATGTCGGCTCCTGTCTTTCGATGTTTTTTTTTTACAATGAAAGAATACTGCAACAATTAGAACAATTAAGTGTTATGGCCACAACAGTGAAGAAGGTAGCGATTGTGTTTCTCGAGTCCAGCGAGGCCAATTACCCTTCCCCAGTAATAGTTTGACTCGGAGTATCGTATTCTGGCCTAAAACACGTGTTTTTCTCCGAAAAGGGTCAAACAAGTACTATGTACACCAAACAGTCGTAACAGACGACGTATACCACTTTATCGAACCACGTTCAAAAATCAGCAATGGGTCTTCATCAGGCTTCAGGGCCTGGTCACATAGCCAAAAGGACTCAAAATTGTCAGGCCGCTCATGAAAATCGACTTCATCCAGCACGAAGATTGGCCATCCTCTAGCCCAGATTTCAATGCACTTGATAATGAAATTAGGCCCATTTAGAGCAGACCTGCGCTAAACCACCCCCAAAATTGAAGCCTGTCAATGTATCCTTCTTTACAGCAGCCGCTGAAATGTACATGAACGCGGCGCGTATTTCTATAGATGCGTGTTCGCAAAGGTCAAGAGCTTGCATCGACCGGGTTGTTCCAGCTATTTCGAATATTTTTTTATCAATTAGTATTAACCACAATGAGAGCTTTCTTTTCGTGTACAATAAAATAAATATTTATTCGAAAATCGGTTTTTATTTCACTAAGAACTCGTGACAGAACTTATGACCCGACTAATATACGAGTAAACTTTTGATATTTTAAGATTCATTTAAGAAAGAGAACCTACGTTTGCTTATTTGTACCTTATTTGAGCCATTAGCTTTTGCAATGCATAGGGATACGTTTATTTTTTATGGAATGGAATAACTAAATTATATGTTCCTAACTGTAAATTTCAAAATGAAATCCGCTTACCATATTTATAAGTTCTCGAAGTAATAAGCTAGTGGGTAAAATGATCAGAGTTGAGATTACCAACGGTGCGGTCAATAACGGTGCAAGAGACTAGCTTACTTCTTAGTCATTCCGATGCAAGTTCCGTTTACAAAGTTTCTTAGCTCTTCCTCTGTCATTGTTCCCGATAGCCAGCGAACTTCAGAAAATGAAACCATTAACATATGAAAATGTTATGAAATTTTCCGACGATACGGGCGGGCAAGTTTCTCGGAGATATTCGGACGCTCTTGATAAATTCGCTTTGTGTCTTTTGTGAGCCGCCGATAATCTGGCCACAATGGCCAGAATACGGGCTTCCTTCGCCAACTTTCGGGCGATAATTTGAAGCGAACAATGAACGGATCATAGAGAGTGATGAACAAATTGATGAATTGTAAAGTTTTGGCAGGAGCAATTAGTAAGCATTGTTTTTGCGATGAAAAGAAATAAGATGTACCACGCTCGTTGGATGTTGAGAACGCTTCTTTAACATTTTGTTTTCAACTTGAAAGTTTGTTTTATTTGAAGCGCGTGTTTTTTTTTCTGTATTTAAATATTTGGTTGAGCATAGTTTTATTAGATTGATGTTTAATTAGACTCAATTATTTTAACATACTATTTTTTTTTATATAAAATAAGTAATAAAACTTGTTTCTATATTAATAGAATATGTGCTTGACAAGGTCCCATTAATGTTTATTTAATGATTTTGACAACTCCTTGTTATTTTTTAAATATTGGGTAAGAAAAAATAGTTTAAAGTCAGTCAATATAATAATTACTTTCTACATGTAGTAGAACCGTATTTTTTATTGTTCTGTGGTAAACATAAATATTTTAACCCCAAGTTATAAGACACAATAAATAATCCATTGTTCTCTAGACACCGGTGTCCTACTAGCAGTGACGAATTAAAAATGACTTGTTAATCTTACCAATTTTCTCAGTGTCGCAGCTGTAAATAAATAGCTAAATATATTAGTCAAAGAGTTGGTTATAATAAAGAGAGTATTGTTTAAAGAGATAACAAAAACCGTCGAACCCAACCAGGGAAGTTCGAGAAAGAAGTCATTAGCGAAGTTTGCAACTTTCTCGCCGTCGAGAAAATAAATATTTCCAGAGTTGCCTGATAACAATTGCGCTTTTGTTTGGACTTTTTGCCGATATTTGAGTTGCGCTACGACATTGATGACAGACTATTGATTATCTTTTGAAATAGTTTAAGTGATTCGGCCAATGTCTTAAAAATTTATTGTTAAATTTCTTTCAACCGGCCAGCACAAATTCAGTTTAATATTGATTTGTTAGTTGTTTGTAATTTGTGTATTTTTCCCCCTTTTTTCTTATCTGTAAATAATAAGTACAGAACCATATCATTTGCAACAAATGCTGTAATTCAGGATGCAATTCAGGATGACAATGCCGGAATTGGCGCACACATTGGATCTAAAACCTGTAAATTATTATTTTGTAAATCTAATCTGTGTCGCTGTTGGTGTACCATATGAATAAATAAATAAATAGTTATTCATACTTAGAACCACATGCATAATTTAAATTGAGATCAAGAGCCATCCAATAGCATAGTATTCTCATTAATAATTAATTATAATGCGATGCTACGAGTATGTATTGAGTGGTAGGTATGCCACTTGTAATTTCTCATGAATTGTTGGTCCAAGCCAGCTCAAAGAAAGACGGAAAACAGTAAGGGAAAATACCGCCTCTGTGGCCTATTAGTAAAACCACCGCTATCAGACCCAGGGGTCCCGGGTTCAATTCCCAGCGGGGGTACATATTGTATTCATTGGTTCCTCAATGGTTGAGGATTCCGGGAGAAGTCACTTCCATCTTCAGCCTTATCAATACTTAACAGCAGGTATGATGAAAGGTAAGAGTCTCCCCATCTTTCATAAAAAAATATTTATATAATTGCTTCATCATAGTTCCTATACTTATAGGGGTAAATATAAAACACCCTGGACGCAATAAAAAAAAATATATAAGAAAATAAAAGATAACATACTAGGTACCCATACGCAATTAAAAATGAACAGTTGAAACTCCTATTCAACATAATAAAAAAAGTATTTTCTATTCAAATCAACCTTGTTTATTTTCTAAAGTGTGTTAGCTCGAACGTAAACGGGCTTTATTAACTTCGAGCGGTAATATTTGAATATTCATTCCACGAGTTGTCGCTTCATATTCTTAAATAGCCTTAGCACATTAAGGCCCAAATAAAATTGGCTCACTTTTTTGGAGGCTATGAATTTTACGCGCCATAATTTCACTGTACTAAATGCTCAATAAAAAAGGGAGGGCCATTTCTTGCGGTCCGGGAACAGTAGCTGTGAGGAAGGAAGACATTGGAGTGACGTTAGTTTGATATACGAGCGAGGTCTTTTGTGTGTTTGCCGTTAATACGGGGCACAATGCGCCCCGACTGCCTTCTGGAGTTACGCCCGACTTGAGGATGTGACTGTCACACCGGCGCGTAACAATGTCTGAAATTTGAGATTGAAAAAATAATAGGTGCTTACTGTTCTTAATGGTTATAGGCGAGTTAAACCGTTGAATAGGCCTCATTGAGTAACTTAAAAAGGCAAAATTATAAAAATGTATTAGGTGCATTGTAGAATGCTTCATCGATGCCAGTCTTACCAACTCCAAAAGGTATTTTTGTTTTTTGCAATAGGTATGTTTTTATTTTTGTGTAAAAAGTTTTTGTTTTTCAGGTGTTTATAAGTAATCAAAATTGTACGTTTGCCTTAATTAGGTAATTAGTAACATGACGGAATTACATTACAAACACGTCCATTAATTACCTACTCAAAAATATCTTTTTTTTTTAATAAATTCAAATAGATGTGTTTTTTTTTTACAAAGCACCAAAAAAGCTTACATACGTCACAAATATTGAATATATGATTTGAATGTGATATTTTCTGAATCCATCTTTTACTACACTATCGTCTTTTGTTTTTCAATTTACACATGTCATTGCATTCCTGTGTAACTGCAGCTATCTATTCATACTCGAGAAGAGGAGGTGTGAGGGCATAGTTAATTGTGGCCTCTGTCACTGTCAAAAACGTGGGACTGCCGATTCGGGTCTTCTTCGATGTGGATCCTCTCACTTCAAAGAGAACATGGGCGATTTACCGAACACCCGATTTAGGAAATTGCCGAGTTGAATATTGAAATTCGATATGTCGCTCTGATACTTAACTTTAATACTGGATAATTTGATATTGTGACGGAAATAGCTTTTAATTATTTATACAGAAACGAGCTTCCGCCCGCGATTTCCTCTGCGTAAGCCAATGATATTATAAGAGTGTACTTGAAGCAGATAATGTCATATGCACATACCTATATAGAGATAGACGAAAAGAGTGCTTCAAACTGTATGAGAACCTAGCATACTTTTCGTACCTACGATGACGTCACGGGCGAGATTTAGTGACGTGTAAATGTTTTTGACGAGCTTTTGCAAGAAAGCCCTGCACAATCAACCATTTTCGTTTCTGGATGACGCATGTTTTCATGGCAATGGTCTCAAGCGGACTGACTTAGGTCAAAAAACTTTGACCGTGGATCAAACTTTTGACACGCGATGTAGTTACACTTTTACCGCCTATCTCGATATAGGTCTGTGGTCATACGGGCAAGTCAACATTGGGAAGACCCTATATGGGGTCCGATTCGATTTACTACCTCTTTCATTCCTTGCTTTTTCGTGTCTTTTGATCTACTTGTCAATTGTAAATTGTGCAGTCTGCGCCACAGATTTCAACGCAAATTACTATGAAAGTAACATATCAATTTTATTATAAAACATGATTGGCGTAAGCATTCATAAAAATGCTTAAGCAACCTTTACTCGGGATAAATTCTATGCAACGGTAATGTTTTGATTTAATCAAAACCTGATCAGTAATTTTTCGTGATTAGGCTGATCCCCACCAGGTGACCAGCCTAATCACGTAAAAACTGCTAACTTGTAAAACAATTTGGAAGATTTAAGTGCACCTTGTACTGTCATTGACACTGGTATCAGACCCAGAGGTATCGCCCCGAGATGTTGATAAGCTAGCAAGCTAGTTATTCTGTCTTTGTGTGAACATAACTATCTTCATTCCTGTAATGTTTTGGACGACCTCCGTGGTAGTGGTACGTGCACCAGTTTCAAGGTCGCCTACTCTGAAGTTTTTCTCTGAAGTTTTTTTTTGTCGCTTACTCTGGGTTCGAATCCCACTAGGGGCAAATGCTTTTTTTTTAATAATAACTGGGCAGGCATTTGATCACCGTTGTGCTTAATAAACAGAATGTGGTCTAAGGTAATGCATGCTTGCCCAGGAAATGCCTATTCACTCTCGCCTTGAAGAGGCCAAGGTTGTAGGAATCGGGGAACACACGAGCAGGCAGCGCGTTTGTACGATGAATAGCATTTTGTACCTGAGTCATGACGATTATATCTATACATTTCTACAAAAACATAGTTATTTATATAAAATTATATGTATTTATATCCGTTACCCTAGTATCCCAATACACAAGTCTTACAATGCTTACTTTGGGTAAGTGTAAATTTATTTATTACTAGCTTCCGCCCGCGGTTTTACTCGCGTGGTTTCCGTTCCCGTAAGAATATCGGGATACAATGTAGTTCTCCGTCTTTTCAACTAACTCTATGCCAAAAATCAAGTCGATTGGTTGGTTAATTAGGGCGTGAAGGCAGGACAAACATACACACTTTCGCGTTTATGATATAAGTTAGGATTTATTTATTTAATGTGCCCGTTCAGGACAGCAAGACAACACTGTATACAGAGGCTCAAGATTGCCTCCTTAGCCTCGTGTTGCCCGGGTTTTACTCTAAATCATATCGCTGAAAATAATAAAGAAGGTTTTAAAACCTTAAATTTTTCGGATCAAATCTGACTCGCTCCTGACGACATCACCGTTGCATTCAGTGAAAACGCTTAGGAAATAATTGTATGCACATAATTATTTGTGCAGCGCTTTGTGGGCGGGCGTCGAGAAAAGGGGGGAGGGGTGTTCGGTGCATCACCGAGGTATGAGATAATGGATGGGTTTGTTTGTTGTTGGAAATATTATTGAATCATTAAAGCTTGTTTTCTTTTTAAAAAGTTTTACCCTTACTCCTTTAAAAACTATTTAGAAACACGACAACTGACGGACGACAATTAGAGACCTAATAGTTTTTTACTGGTTGTATGTTTTACACTACAACTAGACTAAAACTATCCTATGTATTAATCCGGACTATCTGCTGTGTGTGCCAAATTTCATCCAAATGATTGAATAACCAACTAAACATATTAACATCCAAACTGTTACAATTATAATATTAGTAGGATTTAAATTATTTACTGTAAATATACAAGCTTAATTCATAACAGAAACTGCATTTCTGTTATGAATTTATGTTTTTATTTTAAATCAAATATTTTTAGATATCTAATTTCGTTCGTAGCATTTATGCTACAACGTCTGCTACGAGCTATTTCGTAGACAGACTACGAGGACTACGATTTTAATGCATAACTTCATACTACACAAAATAAATACAACAACTCTAGACAGTCTAGTGCTATTTTGTAGAATAACTTGGTTGTAGAATAATAAGTAATTTTGTGTGATAATTATTTTAGAAAAAAAAATATAATTCCAAAAAATAAATTGTAAATGTTAAAACACCGCGTGGTTCGTCACTTGACAATGGCCTATTTTCTCAGCTCTCAGAGACTGCCTGCAAGCACTGCAAGCGTTTAATAAAGAAGGACTTATAACTTCTTAAAACTCCTATATCATTTGTTACCAATACAAAACTCTTCTAGCGCTCTGAACTCATTGAAGGCTACGAAACAAAACCGCAGGTGTTTCATTATTCCGTTTTAATGGCGTCAGCGTCATCAGGTTACGCGTCAGGCCGTCGCGTCGCTTACAAATAACGTCGCGTTACACGAATACATTAACACGTGCAAGTAGATCAGGTATGCCAAATTATGGTGTACCTTTAAGGGTTCCTTGTTGACTTGACTAACGAAACCCTATTAAAAAAACCGTAACGTGTATACAAATAATAAAAAAAAAACCTTATTAATCTTATATATGTTCCCATTACCTCTTCTAGCGTTCCGACCTCATTGGAGGCTGCGAAACAAAAACCGCAGGTGTTTCATTATTCCGTTTTAATGGCGTCAGCACCATCGGGTTACGCGTCAGGCCGTCGCGTACAAATAACCCGGCGTTACACGAATACAATTACTCCTGCAAGTAGATTAGGTTTTGCTTACTCAAGTCCTGGAAGTTACAAACGATAATGTCACTTAAATCGTTCACCAATACGGTTGCTTTTACTTTCTTTTAGTTTGAGCTATAAATAAAGGAAAAAGTGTAATTGGAATGGACAGTAGCTTTTAATTAATTGATTGGGTCGAAAATAGATACATTATGGTGGATGGAATGTAAATTGTGTTAAAGAAGTAAACCGGAATGCTTCCAATTTTATCCTACTAATATAAAAACATTTAAAAGTTTCGATGTTTTTACTCAGTCACGAAAAAATATAAATTTATAGCCTAACCTAACATAGAATAATTATTATCTTTTATATTCTCTAGGATTTTTACGAATTCCGAATAAGCTGCAATTTTGCTAATTATATTATTTCTGAGAATTTTAATAAATACTTTAAAAACATTTAATAAATTCTTTATACATATAGGAAAAATGTATCCCTTTTTGTATTAGGTATTCACGTAATTTTGTTCAGTATTGAGTCCCCTTAGACCAGCTTTATAGAATGCGTAACAAATACCAATTCAATTTACTTTAGTCGATACAAAATTGACGATTTTTTCCCCTAAGCCTATAAATTTGGAAGGAAATAGGTACTTGTAGTGACAGAATAGTAGCGTCAAATATCTTGGCAGCGGATGATAATACGATATTATGTAAATTGTTTACGCTACTGGCTGGAAACAGAGGTTTAGACACAGTGAAAGTGAAGCCAGTATGAGTTTTCAGTAGGATTTATTAATAAAGGTTGGTAACTGGTGCTAAATTCTCATTTGTAAACTGTAGTCCACAAAATAAAGCACTACTAGGTTTTTTTCAAATCTTGCCTTGATATGCTTTGGTGTACGTCTTTATATTTTTTCTATTAGACTTCGATTTCTATGTATAATTTATAATAAGGCTTTCATATTTACTTTTACTATAAAGTAAAATTTCATTAATTTTAATGTAATTTAGATAGTGTAAACGTTAGTTTTTTGTTTACAATAATTGGATTTGTAAAATGTGCGAAAAGGTAACATGTATAATATAAGAGTTCCTCGTAAATTAAACATTTCACACTAAATTAATAATGAAATGATGGTAACTAGTATATAAAACGTGTTATATTTCAATTGATGTAAGCTTCATCAAGTGTTTTATTTTTTGCTCAAAATGACATTTAGAAGTCAAAGACAAAACTCGTTTTTTTATTTATTTATCAACAATACAATTTTACACTAATATTAAGCCTGGCTTTACGCTTATAAACCTACGAGGTTTGTCCAAGCGTTGCGCATTCGACTCGGACGTTAGCTTGCAAACAAATAAGGCTGCGGCGACGATAGGCGTCAACCGCACGCACAAAATAAACACAAAACATAGGAACGAAGTCGCATATAATGCAGATAAGAGTAGTAATTTCGTGCGCTTCTCGCTCCTCGCTTCACGCGATATAGGGTAACTATACCAAGCTAAGTACACCAAGCTTATTAGGGGTAAATGTACTGACGTAATTTGACTGTTCCCTAGGTCGCGATTCTTGTTACGCTCGAGTTGTTACGACGGCAAAATATAATCCATTTTAAGATACATTTGCGGTCGCGACGCAAACAAATTGAATTAGAAACAATTACTGGAGAGACATCCTCGAATCGACGAAAACAATGACAAGATTCTGTATAAATTAATTTGTGGCTGTGAAAATGGATTTTGTCACTTAAGAAGTAATAAGTCAACTTTTGCAATCAAATGTTTCAAAGGGCCCATTGGATTTGGGTAATAAGATTGTCTATTTCCTAAATTACAATGAGTTTTACAACAATACACTTTACGTCGATTCACATTGTATTCATAAATGTATAAGCTTAAGAAAATCTTGTTAAAATTTGTGAATAGGCAGAATGTCTTTGGAAATTCAATCGACAGACGTTGACAACTGTATTATTTAGTTTACAAACGACGTAATCATCATATTTGGCATTTTGTTAATTTACTGAATAAGAATACTGTGTCAATAATATTCTTCTTGCTTTTATATTGAACTAAAACATAATCAAGTAAAGACCGGTTTCACGAAGACTTATACGAAGAACTTCAAATCGATGAAAAAAATACGTACATTACTGCGCTGTTAGTTGCAAGTGAAGATAAAAGGGATGAAACGTATTTTATTTTTCCCCCAATTTTCTCATGGGATAAACGTAAAAAACATTTTCGAGCGTTCTTATGATCTTTCTGCAATTCTCGTGTTTGTGTCATCGTCAATGCGAATCAATAAATTCAACCCTTTTTACGATTCAGTCATTCGCTTTTATTGGTGTTGTACGTGCGCGGAGCGTGCATCATTCGACGACGATAAAAAATTCCGAACAGCACTTTATGTCGAATATGAAAATCGAAATAAGTTCGCTTTATTGCTTACGGATTCGGCGTCAGCAGTTTTGGGCTACGCATCAGAAATATTTAGTCCTACAACGATCGCCAACGAGTTCGTTTACGAAGAGTTAGCGTTTTCCCAGGGAAATAAAAGATTTACCATAATTAAACGGAATCTCTGACCGTGTAGTAAGTTTCATCATTTAAATCTGTTCAGCAGTTACGAAAAGTGAACCGACAAACAGCCAAAGCTTTCAATAGCTTATCGCCTAAATCCTACATGATGACGTACACGATATTATCGTGTACGTCATCGTCACGTAGCACATATTATATTTACCACATATTATGTGGTAATAATTTTTGGAACAGTATAATATATAAATTGGTTTTTCACTAAACTTGCATGATTATTTTATGATTGCTTGCTTTTTTATTCTTTATTATTTCGTGCAACAAAGTCTAATTCCAGAGATCAACGATCAAACCTAAATTGCAAAAATCTATAATTAATGCTAAAACACCCCAACAGAAGATCATGTTGAATCACCCGAGCGCAGTCGATCACTGCCACAGCGGGATATTTACCGAAAGAAGACAATTAAAATGGGCGCAAAAACTGACGGAGAAAAGTGACGAGCTCAAAAAAACTTCCATTAAACCCCCGAGTTACAAATGAGCGCTGAGCGCCCGCTTTATCCTGGATATCTTCCTGGGAAGCAAACCTGCCGGGGTACGTTTTGTTACGATTGGGTACTCTTGTCACGAACCCTTAAAATATTTTGCATCACATATTACATCACACATAAATACACAACTTACATTTTGTAATAATACTGTTTAGTTTGTAACACTACTTTGTATTTACTGCAACAGTTATTTTGTTATGCAAGGCTGGAAAGCTGGATGTAGTGGCAAATTACCTCTATTGAAGCAAGCGAACTCTAGGATTGAGTCCTGAGCGTAGCGAGGGTTTCAAAGGTACGTGACGCTAAAATATTTTCTGCCGAGCGCAACACACAATTTTTCACTTCAAAACAGCGAGGAGTTTTTCTGTTTTCGCGGTCAACTACCTGTAAAAAGTAGTTTAGTTTAAGTAAGTCGTTTAACAAAAATAATGAGAGATCTAACCATATTATTTTTGTTTTAATGATATAAAAAACTACATGAGGCATAAAACAAAGACAATTTAAATATAAAGATTTATGTCACGTTCCGAAATCCAATCATAGATTGTGAAATCTCACCCAGCCTAATATAAAATTCTTATAACAAATAGTTTAATCTAATTGTTATTGTTATTATGATTCAATGAACTAAAATATTATAATAAAACCAAAATGGAGTATTATAATTCATTAAAAGCTATTTAAAATAAGAATAAAATGGAACAAAAAAGTCAATATAGCGATTCGGAACGCATTGTGACATATTTTTAGGTATTTAATAAAAAAAAGTACTTTACCGCGCTAGGCCGCAAAAAGCGATTTTCTACGTAGTAACTGAATGACAAAACCTCCTTCTCCGAGCGTGTGAGGTGAAAATAAATATAATTATTCTTTAAGACTATCTCTGTAAAACTAGTAAAAAGTACAGATATCGTATGACATAAACTGTTGATTTAATGCATAGGTCACTCATAAGGTTATGGTGTCTCTCAGAGAGTTGTTATGTAAAAAATAAATCTTAGTTTATTCAGTAAAAAAAAAACTGGTTTCTAGCAGTAATTTAGTATAAACTAGGTAAACAACGGACCATCCCACACAACGTAAAAATATTTTTCCAAGACTTTTACAATATGATATTTCGCAAACTAACTTCGACGCTCTTTTCTGAAACCAAACCGTTTTCCCTCACATTTACATAAAATTATTACTATTTAATTTTGCATTTTAATGAATATGATGATGATAAATATTAAACAAGAAAATATGCTAGAAAATAGCAACTTGTCTCATGTCGCTCTGAAGGGATTCAAAGCCGCATCCTTGGGAATCCAGCCCAATGCATTAACCAATTATGCTACAGAGACCTATGAGGACACGTATAAGCATATTTTCTTGTTGCTTTTTTCTAGCATATTCTTGTTACACATAATTTTTTATGTCGACCGGATACGGAGTTAGATTAATTGGCGCTAACTATCGAAGTGATTGGCCATTTTGACGATATGATGATTGGTGTCGTTCAACAACAGAGTTTCAAACATTCGCTAATTGCATAGTCGGCTTGAAACCAACTGTCATTTATTTTTTAGTTTTTTTTTATAGATTTTGAATAGCAGTAGCAACACTAAGTAAAGTCGTATGTATGATCGTATGATCGTCGCATGGCTGTTTCATCTTAATCGATAGTCAAACATTTGTAAAAATGTTTCTTTCGAATGCGAGGATATTTCTCTCATTGATGAAACAACGACGGTGGCCAACACCGTAGAAAGGTGAATATACTAGAAAAAATCGACGTGTCCTCATAGGTCACTGTAGCATAATTGATTAATGCATTGGGCCGGATTCCCAAGGATGCGGGTTCGAATCCCGTCAGAGCGACATGAGACATGTTGCTTTTTTCTAGTATATTTTCTTGTTTTATAGTTATTGGAATACTGTTGTCAATAACTAAATAAGTAATGATTCGTCATGTAAAACTTAGTGAACGCGTGATGATTAAGTAAATTGTGCCGCTTTTGACATTTTAATTACTATTTTATCATGTTTTCTTTTTCTAGTGTTTCCGTTATAGGTACCACGAACAAAGATAAACACAATAAAATATACTAGGTATTTCCGAACATACAGTAAATTGAAAATAACTTAATTTTTGAATTATTTTATGCTTTTACTAGCAACATTTTAAAGTAAAACTAAACACAAATGAATAAATATTTATTTTTACCGGTAGAGCGAACTAACTTAGGTTTAATTTGGTTTCAAGGACGGTGGTGATTTGGTGAATAAGTACTTGAAGGTTTTTAATTGCATGAGGTTATTTTCTCATAACTTTACCCTTGAGGCTTATGTCAATGTTTATCGAAGGTATGTTGGTGATAATTATTAAATTTTCTTTCTTAGTTTTTAAATCATTATTGTACAATTTGTGCTCGGCAATGAGATCTTTCTTTGTAAATGCTTCTGTAAGAGCTGTTTAGTTTCTAGAAACCATTTTTCTTGTCAGTTAAAAGATGCTCGAGAAGAAAAAGAAATTAACGATTCAATGTACATATTCATAAGTAAATTTGAATAAAGGGCACTTGACTTGACTTGAAATTAAATAAATAAATGTTTGTCATCAATGCTTAGTGCAACCTATACACTACCGCTGTATCTTGTCTTTGCAAACTACTCTGTGTACCCATTCTATATTTTATAGTGTTATCTTATAACCTCCTTTGTGGCTTATTTGTAATTTTTTTGGATAGTTCTAAAAGATAATAAATTAATTTCATACCTATCTTTGTCACGGATTTTTTGTCAGTTTCAACAAACATATTTTATAAACTATTAAATGTAAATTACATCTTACACAGAAAACCTGTAGCCTTCTACAGGTAAGACCAATTTTCATTGTATATAAAGTGAAAATTTTTCTAAGAATTTTTTTTCTAAATTTATTTGTTATTTTCGTTTTAGGTTTTCTATTTTACCCATAAATAAATACCTATACTAAACTGTGAAATCACATTTCATTGCGATACCGCAATATCTGTTCTTCTGAAACGACGATAATAACGAATACGACCGCCAATATGGAGTCGCCTCCCAAATGATTGATTCCTTGCGTTCGATTAATCGTGTTTTACGTATTTCACACATTCGTTTGATAAATGAATTCTCCATTCCGATGAATAATGTAGCGACGAATGACGTCGTAATCCACGTGTGGGACAACCGTAAAATAACAATAAAAGAACCGAAGACCAAATATTTTATGACTCTTTCAGTCTTTTTTTTATTCTGTTTGATGAATTGCTTCGTTGGTTATAAAAGACTTCCTGAGGGCAATAACAACTGTTGTTTCTGTTGGCGACAGTGTATATTTTACGATTTTATATCGGATCGTAGATACAAGTCTGCAGTTGGCTTTAACCAAAAATAATGTTTGTTGTGTGTTGTGTGTTATGTTTTAATTTATTTTAAGTTTGCGATTTAAACACCTAATTATATATCCTTACATGTATTTTGTGACTTGAACAAATTTTTTTCATGTCAGCGACCACTTTTTTCCACTTGCAATGATCCTTAGAAAATAACTAAGTTCTAAAGTTCTGTGCCGTGTGGTGACGTCCTAAGAATACAAGTGTCACCACTCCTTTACATGCCTGGGATGTCGTAAGAGTCGACTAGAGGCTCGACGCATTGGAAACCTGTACGAGAGAAGGAAAACTTGAAACAAACCCTCTACCAACCCGTCTGGCCAGCGTGGTAGCAGTAGGCTAATAGCCTCCTATGAACGCGTGAGCTAGAAGAGGCCTTTGTCCACCTGTGGACGTGCACAGGCTGATGATGGAGAGTTCTAACTATGCTTCTAAAAATTATTATTTTTCAGTGTACAGTCAACATCAGCTAGGGATTTACATATCTGTCAAATTTCTTCAATCGACTCTGGACTTTCAGATATATGCCGGATTTGTCTGTAGAAATTTGTCATCCTAACTTTAACTATACAGAATGGAAAAAAATACGATAGCTGGAGGGAAAGTACCCTTAATATTGATGTAAGCAAATTTTACTAAATAAGTTAAACTGCATTCAAAGATGCATTCATTCGCAGGTGGTAAGGTTTTCACATTCACGGATGACACCGCCCTATTCTTTAGTGATGACACATGGGATGAAGTCTTTGGTAATGCACAGAAGGGTTTCGATGAAATCAACGCCTGGCCGAAAGGTAACATGCTAACTCTCAATGTCACCAAGACTAAATATGTCCCTTTCGCTATTGGTTTTGATCAGCTCCCAAGCCAATCATACGGTATTGTTGTTCACAACTGCTGTCCTCAATCACCCAAAACTTCATGTTGTTGCCCTACTCTTGAAAGAACGGAGTGCATAACGTATCTTGGCGTCACATTGGATCATAAACTTACTTTCAAGCCTCATATCGACTTAATGGCTTCAAGGATAAGAAAATTAACATACATTTTTAAGAACCTTAAACGTGTCGCAGATCGTAATGTTAAAAGTACAGTCTATTATGCTTTCACAGCCTGGGGTGGAGCCGCCAAAACACAGATGTTGGCCCTGGAGAGGGCACAGCGTTTTATTCTCAAGGTTGCAGCGGGGCCTTACCGCTACCTCACTACTGCCCTCTGTAAAGAATGGGACATACTTACCATTAGGCAAATATTTATTATCAAGACTATCTTATGAAAGCATTCACAGGTAACATATGTCCCTAAAAAATTGGAGGGTAAGCGTAGGAAAGGTAAAGTCTGCACCACCCCGAGAGTAAGAACCGCTTTCGTCCCGATTTTTTTCTGTTTCCTAGGATCTCTGTTATATAATAAAATAAACACCACCCTCAACATATATCCACTACACTCAATAAGCTGTAAACATGTGGTAAATCGTCACCTGAAGAAATTGGACTATGAGGCCGTTGAGTCTTTACTTTTGCCCCCAGTCGTAACATGAAACCGTTTTCGTTAATCAGTGTATGCTAACGTTTCCCGTCTATTTATTTATTTACTTTTACTCGCCCGATCACTCGGTAATGACGGCAGAATCTCAATCGTTGCATTGTTCCCCCTCTCACACACATTCCATACACGTTTACGATGAAACCACCACACCACACAGCCTAAATCACAATCACACACACTCACACAATCACTACAACATTCATCATGTTCTCTATAACCTACTTAGTTATTATCTAGTTTATAAACTAACCACATGATAAATTGTTAATTTTACTCTTTTTGAATTTTTCTCATACTTTAATTTTTGTCTGTCTGATAGCAAATCTTTGTATGTATCAGCTTCCACCTAGTTTTACCTAGTTAAACCGTAGTTGCTATTGACCGTACCTACTAGAAACACAAAAAATATCAGCTTATTGGTTATACAGATGACTCTACAAAACTTAGAAAAACGTTTTCATAAACTTCACTTAGATTTCTAAGAAGCTAACATTACGTTGAGTAAAATCATGAAACGATTTATTTAGGAATTAAATCAGTTCATAGTTTCGGATACAAGACTATTAAATTCCTTATTAAACTTGGTGTACAAACTTACCTCTGTAACGTATAATAGTCGACAAATAATTTGGTTTCCATTTGAATATTAATTAAGTAGTTACTATAGAATGGCGTCAATTAATTTTCTTATTAACTTAATCAGTTTATAAGAAACACTGTTATGAAAATTCAAGTGGGGAAATCATTAGAATGTTTTACTAAATTGGGATTGTAAAATATGAACAATAAAAAAAAGAATTACAAAAGTAATATAATAAAAAAATTAGAACCGACTTCAAGAGTTAAAAAATAAAACTTTTGCAGTCATATGTAGAATGCCTATATATACTTATGCTATAACAAGTTTTTATTTTACCATTTTTAGGGTTCCGTACCTCAAAAGAAAAAAACGGAAAATTATAGGATCACTTCGTTGTCCGTCCGTCCGTCCGTCCGTCTGTCAAGACCGTTTTTCCCAGGAACGCGTGGAGGTATCAAACTGAAATTTATATCTAATACTCAGGTCTACCTGTCCCTTGGTGCTGTGAAAAAATCAAACTTCTAAGCCAAAGCAATCAAAAGAGACAGCCGTTTACGCCGCAAGTTTCAGCAAATTTTCGATACTCGCACGGGAATCAAAACCTACAGGGTACTTCCCGTGAACTTAGAATCTTGAAATTTGGTACGAAGTAACGTCTTATAGCACAGATAAAGGAAAAATTGCGAAATCTGTAAATTTATAGTTACATCATATAATAAAAAATATTTTACGGAACCCTCGGTGCGCGAGTCCGACTCGCACTTGGCCGGTTTTTAGTTACATCATGTGTCGTTACTTACACTAAAAATCAGCCCATACACAACAATGATGCCATCTAGGTAAACGACTATTTGCAACGACAACAACAACAACAAATCATATTTTTCAGGATTATGAAAAACTACTAGCCAGATCTTCTTAAAAAATATTTGGTACCACACTTGAACTATGTTCTTTTAGATAAAAAATAATTATTAAAATCGGTTGATAACTGAAGACGTTATATTAGAACATACATATAAGAAAAAATAAACAGTCGACTTGAGAATCTCCTTCTTTTTTTGAAGTCTGTTAAAAATAAGCAATCATGACATACTCATAAAACTGAATCCTAAAGTATAATAATAGCTAGAATTATCGATTATCTCTGGGACTACTGGTTAAGTTAAAGAAATGATTTTATTGACAAAAGTCAAATGGTAATTAGAATTTTGGACTACAGATATTCCTTATATGTTTCTATTCCTAGTATTAATTAACAATATCTTCCTTCTTTTTCAAGTCAGTTTGTAAATAATATAAAAAAGTAAACATTTAACTCGGTAAGTTACTTCTGAAATACGTTAAACGAATCTCAATAAACACCTTTTTACACTCTAAAGAGCGTAAACCGATGTTAAAACAGAATACAGAACATCGGCGATTGTGTTCGTTGATAACACGGCCCGTTATTTTACCGCGATAACACAGCGATGATTTAAGGAACGAAGATAAAAACGATAAAGCGAAACGATTTACTGGCGTAAATAAGCTGTTTACAATTTTCTTTCAACGGCCTGATGACGTTATCCTGAAGATTATGAAGCTTTTCGGCTTCTTAATTGCACTAATTTACATCGTTTACACTGATTTTATTGTAAATTTTGAATTAGCAAGGAGCCCGTGGCGCAGTTGTTCGCGCGCTTGGCCTGCGATTGTTGAGGTTAAGCAATTTTCGTAATGATCGGTCACGGGATGGGTGACCAAAAATTTACTATCTTGAGCTCCTCCGTTCTTCGTCCCGGCTGCATTTGCAGTCGATAAAACCCACCATTCCGCATTTGGCCCGCGTGGTGGGTCATGGCCTGTTCTACTTATCCATCCATAAAGAAACTTCCCCAGCAGGGGGCATTTTAATTGGCGCAGTAAGTAGTTCTGATTATGCCTATAGAGGCAGACTCATGCATGAATAAAACAGAATAGAATACAATCATTTATTGCGTTTCATATGGTAGGTACAATTGAGATCTTGTAGGTGTTTATTTAGTGCATAGGTACACAGCCCTGTTAGGACATAACAACAACACAACACCAACAACAAATTACTGAAAAACTAGGTTAAAATATTTTAAGAAAATGAAAATATTGTTTTCAAAGCAAAAATACATAAAAAAATCAGTCACTTAACATTGGATATTAAATTAGATTATAATTGTATTAATATCAAATTAAAGGTTAGGTTTTTTTAAATGTTTAGGTTTATTAAATTCGTTAAGTTTATAGTAACATTTTTCATTTAAGTAATCATTTAGAGCAGTGGTTCCCAAACTTGTCTGGGCTACGACCCATCTAATACAAGGTCTTTTTTTAACAGCGACGGGGAAACCTTCGCCTTCATCTGGCTATCTAATCTTTAACTGCCGGAACACAACAATGCTGAAAACATTGTTGTTATGGCGACAGACTTAGATAAGATGGCTGCATACGCTGCCAGGTGGACTTAAAACAAGTCCTACCACCAACCAAACCGAATACACCCCCGCTGGGAATCAAACCCGGTACCCCTGGGTCTGATACCAGTGGTTGTACCACTAGACCCCAGAGGCGGTTAAAAAGAAGTTTCCAAACTCGGGGCCCACCTCTAGGCTGTTTAAGGGTAAAGGTGGCATAAAATTGCTAATTCTAATTTAATTTAATAGTAATCAACCTGAAATTCTCAATTCAGAAATCGACCATTCGTTTATAAGGAAAATCTTATTTTACCTATTTTTTCATGATGAAATTGGCTTTTATCACCGACTTATTGGAACACTAGTGGCCTCAAAACGGGTAAGTTTATATGTTTTTCTTTAAACTATGTGTGTTTAGTTTCATCAAAATTCCTTCAGCCGTTATAAAGTTTTACTGAGTAACAAACATCCAGATTTCACATTAAGGCGATACTCGAAAAAAATATGCTGAAGCGAGATAGCAATGAGAAAACGACGCGCACGGGAGCGAGACCGATTTTGCAGATTAGGCAAAAAAAAAACACAAAATCACTTCGTATTAAAAAACTGCAGCGATTTAAAAAAATGCTTCAATACGATCCTAAATATTATTGGTGTCCACTTATTAAACCAATTTCCAATAGTGTAAGTAACCCCATTTAAGAATAATCTTGAATTTTTGTATTTATTAGAGGTCTTTTCGAAAAGAAAAAGTGTCGAGGCAAAATCATATGAGGAAATATATATGTTATTACCAGATTTGTAACAACTGTAACCATGCTATAGTTTTATATCAGAAAGTCCATACTTTTCCGAGTAGCGCCTTTCGCCCGCGGTTTAGCCCGCGTGGTTTCGGTTCCCATTGGAATATCGGGATACAAAGTATCCTTTGTTTTAATCCATGCCATCTATCATCTGTGTGCCAAATTTCATCTACATCCGTTCAACCACTTAGCCGTGAAAGAGGAACAAACAAACGAACTGACATACTTTCACATTTATAATATTAGTCAGAAAGAAGTAGGATGTTTCATAGTATTCAAGTGACGTGTTTTAATGTAGTAACAGCGGGTCAACAAAAGGCATTGAACTTGACATTATCATGTTGCGTGCGAGAAAAAATGGAAAATATAAGGTCAAGCAAGTTTTGTATATAATTTATAGGGTCTGTATAACCACATATTATTTAATACTATACTAGTAGTATAACTAAAACATGGAACGTGGACTAAAGTTTGTAGCGTGAGTTTGTTTGTGTCTTACTTTTTATGAACTACGCGGTGACTCTTAGCCTTCATCATACCTGATGTTGTATTGATAAGACTCAAGATGGAAGCGAGCCTCTCCCGGAATCCTTAATCACTGAGGAACTGGCTATCTTATCACTAACATATGGAACACAACAATGCTGAAAACATTGTTGTTTTGCCGTCAGACTTAGGTAAGATGGTGGTAGCCAGCCAGGCGGACTTACATCAAGTTCTACCAAACCGAATACAATATGTACACCCGCTGGGAATCGAATCCGGGACCCCTGGGTCTGATACCGGTGGTTGTACCACAAGACCACACAGACGGTAAAATTTTCTCTGTTTCTCTCTTTATAATATTAGGTTAGGTATCCTTCATTTATATACTCACCACCGGCAAGTCTAACCGCCCATCCCGTTATTATCATTCAAACATCACGACAACACGAGATTTTGTGTAAAGTGTGTCAAAATATGACAACTTCAATTCGTTCGTTGGCAGGAACAATGAATAAAGATGTACATGGATCTGAGATAGTTGTATATAGAAACTTACATTATTCAAATATATCATGAGTATTTGGATTTCGATATTTTGCTTGCGAATGTTCAGGAGCTGCCTAGTCAAGTCCGTCATTAACATCAAGTGCAGGTAGGCACGTTCTTTTTTGTAATATTTCATCGCCATAGATATATCTCAATGGTTGTGTCATTGGGCAGGAAAGAAAAAAAACACTTTATGATGTTTGCGGTAAGCATTCAAACACTATTGAAACAAAAGGAAAACAAAACGTTCTTACCAAAAAAAAGTCTCTAAAAAATGGCGGTAGGCCCCCTGTATGCTAGTGTTTAGGTAAATGATTCGACTGTCCAATTGACAAAAAGTTTTAAAATTCTCATCGCGTTTCCAAATCTCGTTTAAGCAAACTATTACTTTATGGCTATATCACATTGTATGGAATGTGATGAAGCATTTATTGTTCAGTATTTATGGAAAAATGCAATAGTTTTAGTACTCATTCAAAATGCTAGTTGGACAGTCAAAGCTTAACCTAAACACAAGTATACAGATCTTTGTAGAAATATAAATTGAGATTTTTATGTAGGTAGCTTATAGTCGCAAAGTGAGCGTGTTTTTATGAAAATAACGGGGTGGAGGTTAGATGTGCCGATGAGTGTATTATAATTTTAAGAATGACTAGTTGACTACACAAAATTTTGTTAAATCTTTTATTTTGATTGAGATAGTTATTACCCATATTTTTTTCTGGTCCGCTAAAATAAAAAATATATCTAATTTTAATACCTAAGAGCCGATGGATGCGGGCAGCGCAGGACCGAACATCGTGGAGATCCTTGGGAAAGGCCTTTAGTTACTTAAGTGGGGGTCATATGGTTGAGATGACGACGATACATAATCTTTAACTTTAATTCTAAACTTTTCAATAAATTACTAAGGTATATTTGTCTTTATTGGGTAGGTAGTGTGCGTATTTTCTATGCCAGATAGTAATACTTACACACAACAAACATAATCAGCTACACGCAACTTGTTTTCTTAGAACAAGATCTAAAAAAACGTAATTATTAAGGACGGATGATGAACTCAAATACACGAGAGTACCAACTTGAGTAAAGACACCTGTATATAGATACTACAGTATTTTATCTTCATACAAAGGGTCAGTTCGCGAGTAATACTCGACGTGTCTCGTTTCAGTGAGAGCTCGGTAAGAAGCCTTGAATGCTCCCGGGCGGCCGGCCGGGCGCGGCGGTGACGTACGCACGCTGTGAAAGTTTACGTGTGGTACTCGATTATCTTTGTTGGCGGGCAGCCCTATTGCGTATTGCGTACCGCGCGGCTGGAATAATACAAATAATTAAATTTAACAAGAAAAAGTCAGACAAAATACTGTATGTTTCTTTATGCTGTGGTAAAGAACCTTCCATTTTGTTGCGTTGACATCCGTATGGTTGTACGATAAAAAGTGCCAAATCCAAGCGGCTTTTATGTCGGGAAAACTTTGATCTCCCTCAGCCAATTAGAGATTTCGATGTTTATGAAAGGAAGATATATGTTTATAAAACTTTTTAGGAATAAGGAAAATAAATAATAATACGATTTATAGGAAGTTGTTTATACACAATCAATTATAGATATTTTAAAAGTTTGGAAAGATTGTAGACTGTGTTGTTGATTTCTTAAAGATGAATAAACAAAGAGCATTCACCAAAAGAACCGGCGATAACGAGAAAGTACCAAGAGCACTTTTCAGTTCGGTCAAATGTATAGGTATTCATCTAAAAGTTGCTCTTGTTAAAGAGTATTCGCTGATAACTTTTTGTCAGCTCAGTACAGAAAGTATGTCCATTATCAGTCAACTTTTATGTTTTTATTACATTTATTACATATGTACATAACGTTCTGAAAAAGGAAGATTTAACCCAATTAAAAAACTTAACTTTATCGAGTAAATATTAGGAAAGTATCTTACACTTACAAAATCATCCAGTAGCACCAACATCATAAAAGTTTCGAACAAAATATGAATTCATTGCCGGCCCCAGTGATTATTCAGTAGGCAGAGTGTTTTATGTAACGAGCAACGCAATATAACGTTGACGGGCGGCGCGGGGACAACTGCGCCGCATGATTTAATGCTCGCTCATTGGACTGCACTGCTTTTTGGGATATTTTTCACTTTACCCAATTAAGCTTGGCGGGGAAGATATTAAATGATAATCGTGTAAAAGTGAGAGAACACTTTCGTTTATAATTAAAAGGTAAATTTTGATTTGATACGAATACCTACTACATAAACATTAGTTAAAAAAAAACAACAATTACATAATATTGACACTAGTTACATAGATACAATAAAAAAAAATGGGATGTTATTATATAAAACAACTTTTTCTGATTACAAACGTGCTATATATGTTTACTATACGTGACGTTTTCCTGGAGAAAACAAGAGAAAATGTTACAGTTACAAAAACATCTTGTAGTCTTTTCAACATCGCAAAAGTGTTTCGTCGAAAATATGAATTCATTGCTGGCCCCAGTTATTATTCAGTAGGCAGAGTGTTTTATGTAACGAGCAACGCAATATAACGTTGACGGGCGGCGCGGGGACAACTGCGCCGCATGATTTAATGCTCGCTCATTGGACTGCACTGCATTTTGCTTGAACCCAATTAAGCTTGGCGAACAAGATATTGAAGTACGAAAATCATGTAAAAGTTTTTATTGAACTACGATGAGACGTATACTTAGCCTTCATCATACCTTATGTTAAATAATGATAAGCTTGAAGATAAAAGCGCGCTTCTCCACGAATCCATATCCACTGAGGAACTGGCTATCTTATCTCTTACTGCCGGTAACCAACAATGCTGAAATCATTGTTGTTATGACGTCAGACTGAGATAAGATGGTGTCAGTGGCCACATTTGGGTCTATGGCCACAATTGAGTTTATGACTTCAACCGCCTCTGTGGTCTAGTGTTACAACCACCGGTATCAGACCCAGGGGTCCCGGTTCGATTCCCAGCCACGCCATAACAACAATGTTTTCAACATTATTGTGTTCCGGCAGTTAAAGATAAGATAACCAGTTCCTCAGTGATTGAGGATTCCGGGAGAGGCTCGCTTTCACCTTCAGCCTTAACATCAGGTAAGATGAAGGTTACGAGTCTCCCCGTCGTTCATAAAAAATGACAAATATTGTTAGCGTGGCCACTTTATTTACATGACTTAAGTCGCATGCGTGTGACTTAAGTTATACGAGTGATTCAAAAATAGAGCTCCAGTGCTGTTACCACTAAACCATAGATGCGGTTAGGTAAAAAAGAGAATAATAATATCATTTTCGTTTGAAATAACGTTTGAATTTGATACAACTACAAATTACTAAAGCGTGACCTCTAAAATAATGATAAATCCTCGCGAGTGATATCGGTTACTTATACTCTTATGATGATCCATTACGGACTCGCTCATGACTTCATTTCGTAGCATCACAAGTGCTTGTTTTGCATACCTTTTTATTTCCATGTCTGTTTCACACGCAAATACTAGTTTCCGATTACGTGACTGTTGTGTATGTATGCCATTGCTTTTCGGCTGGTTCCACGAAATGCCTTTGCGGTGCGGTCCGGACGATGACCCACCTAACATCGTGCCCTGCGTGTCCTGACACTTGCACGCAGGAGGATCTTATGACAGACAAGGCAAGGCTGTCAAAGTGGCTGGATTCGGGGCCACAATATTTTAGTGTCTGCCATCGACACGCTAAGAAGAAGACGTGACTTGACTTGTACACTACCTAAGCGTTGGCAATATTCATTTAGTGACTAGTGCCCGCTCGCGGCTTCGCCCGCGTGCTTGCCGTTCCCATGGGAATTGCGCTTGCCGTTCCAGTGGGAATTCGAGGTTTTACTTCAAGGAATATTTAGAAAAAAACTAAATTCGTTCAGTCGTTTCCAAGTTAAGGCGTGATCTGGGAAAAAAGGGATTAAATTTTAGGGTTCTGTAGTCAAGTCAACAGTCTGTCCATCTGTCTGTCCATCCATCCGTCCGTCCGTCTGTCCATCCGTGGCTTAGCTCAAAGGTCCTTACTTCTAGAAAGCTGTAATTTGCAATGTATGTGTCACGGAGTTCGAAATAACACGCCGAATCTTCATGATTAATGTAATAATTTCACGAACAAAATGCTCAAACTGGATTTTATAAAATTAAATTATTTCCAAGAATTTCAACAATTCGAAATAACAGATGGCAAATCGTACAACATTTCCAAAGTAATTTTAACGAATTATTTTCGCTATTAGAACAATTCCCTCTAGAGAGAAAATCTTATCTTCATTAAATAAAATTTACTTTATGGCTTCCGAGCATAATATTTTAACTCTGATAATTTTATCGCTTTCACGTTTAGGCGAATTTTATTACGAAAATGCTCGATGTCTATATTTTCTCCAAACTCGTTAAAATTTTAATAAACTTTGATATCAATAATCTAGATGGGATTGGATTTTATCTTGTTAAATTATCTATAGAAACCAATTATCGGGCCTCCTCCTTTTTGTAAAAATATGCATAAAATAGTGCACGCTAGAAAAATATTGCTAATTGTATATTAAATTATGAATATGCAGAATATGAATAATAAGTATGAAAAAACAGGTAATAGGAAATAAGTTGCGTAGTGATTTAGAAAGTTGATCAGTAGAGTTTTTTTGAAGAAAGTTATCTCAAAAAGTAATAGACTTATAGGGAACGTTTATATCACAAATAATAGAGCTTGATTAGGTATTTCATTATATAAATAAATAATTTCTTTAACCTTAATACTTTCCGAAATATCGTCGCTCAAATAAACTCTACTGGTCAACCGGGAAGTTCCCCGCCTGTGCCTATAATCCTCAAAACAATGATATTATTATTCTAACTAACAATACAGGTCTTGGCCTATTCTACTACTATTTATTGTTCACTTTACAAAGAAACATCTAATAAAATGGATGCACAATCCTGAAATTTCTACTAAGATTTTTAGTTTCCAAGGCGTACAACGTAAAATGTCGTGTGGCTGATAAAAAATTGTAAAAGATGTGACTTAATTAAGCTGGCTGAATAGCTACAAAATTTATTTTTTGGTGTATCCGTCGTTCTTTTCTGGCCTCCGGTGGAGAATTTTACATTTGCATTGCTTCATGCTAATAAGAAAAAAGAAAGGCAGAGATAAGGCTGTATAGACAGAATTCCCTTTGTCCGTCGCCTGAAGAAAATAACCCGAGATATAACAAAAGAGTTTATGAAAATCACACACATTGTGAGCGCTATGAGAGTAATGAATACTTTGCGAACATTGTTTGAGAAGAGTTTGTTAAATTAATTATATTGTGTACTTCTGTTAGAAATACTCTCTGGCGGAATAACTGAGGACGGCAAATTCGTTTGAAGACAGTTTTTGATAAAAATGTTAGATAAGTTATAAATTTGGTTAAATTACTTATGAATTAGAAATAATTTTATAGGTACTTATTCTGAATATAATATGGAAAAGTGTAAGAAAGCCGAAAGCTCTGGTAAAGAATTATTTACAGGGGGCCTGCCGCCATCTCAAATAGCACTATTGTTTCAATCTTACCATGCAGTAGGGTAAGCACGAATAACTATCGAAATAGTATCGAGTAAGTATCGAGCACGTAATGTCAAAAAATGTATAGGAAAATGTAGTTCCGTTTACGTCCGGTAGGAACTCTGCTCAAAATGTCATACATTTTTTTACTTTACTTCCTCGATACTTACTCAAAAGTTATTCGTGCTGTTGTTGTTTTGGAAGTTTTGAGACGTCTTCGCTCAATCATCGCCCCCAAAACTGTTACGTGACGTGTGTAAAAATGTGACAACTTCAATAAAAACAAAACGCAAACAAAATGTTCTTATGACTTGATGGTTTCTAATTAGATGAAAGAGTAGACCCGCAGAATTACGTTTCGGGTCTTTTGCTACTACCATGGTCACATAACTGACTTGCTCTCAGTTTTAATTGAAATAGAACGCGAATATTAATTATTGTACTTTAATATCTCTTCCTCACGAAGAAATGGTTTATCATGGTTGTACTTTGAACCCACTCGGGGAGGGTTCCGTATCCTCTCAGTGTACCATTACAGGCACCCTATTTGCAAGGCACTTGTCCCTCATGGCTCCTTTAATAAAGGTCGGGAACCCTAGACGGTATAATGAGCTGTTGCTTGACTCAAAGCTCTATAAGAGTTGCTTATGTTGCAAGTGTTCATTACGTCCTAGGTTTAGTAATTTTGTTATCTAATTAAGACTTTCATTATGTAATAAGGAAGAGTATGATGGGTTTTATCAATGTTTGAATAGACAGACTAGGTTCAGAGAATGTGTGTAAACACATTAGAAAAACAGCGCGTTATTGTAATTTGAATACAACAACTTTTACGGTTTAAATTCATTAGCTTTTATATTATGTGTCATATTATCTATTTTATTGATCCCCCAACGTTCAGACAACTTTCAGGGATCGTGGTCACGGAATGACTAACTCTATATAAAACTCAATTTGTCCTCGATTAGTCATCCAGCGCCGTTAATCCATAACTAAGACCAAGATGTTAAATTAAAAAACATTTACCTTTAAGGCCTGTATTGTTGACCTTTGTTTCGTAGTTTAAATTAAGTATTGACGACCTGTTTGGCGCAGGGGTACTAACCCCACCTTCTGCGCCAGAGGTCCCGGGTTCGATCCCCGGACAAGACAAATATTTGTGTGCATGAACATGTCTATTTGTCTTGGTCTGGGTGTTTTATATGTATATTATGTATGTATTTACAAAAAAAAAGTATATAAGTATGTTTATCCGTTATCTAGTATCCATAACACAAGTTCTTCATGATACTTAACATGGGCTAGATAATTGGTGTGATTGTATGGAAATATTTATTTATTTATTTATTTATTACCACAAAAACCTTATTAACATCAATATCGGTTAACCAGTTCCCTGGCTTCTAATTCTATCATAAACATAACTATTCACATCAAAACAAAAGCTAAACAACGTACACAGAATCGTTATAATTACGACAAGAAGCGATAAGTAGCAAAATGTCAATGTGTCCCCTTTGGGAATTAGCGGCGTCCCGTGTTGATAAAAGCCTATTTTGTTAGGCCCGAAGACGAGATACGGAAATGAGCAACCGAAGGCATTTATCTTCAAAGAAAAACCTCTATTTGGGGAGCAATCTATTTCATTGCTAGCTCGAATGGTGAAGGAAATATGTTTTTTACGAGAAAATAAAGTTAAAATGCGCGGCTACGTAAACTCTATACTGCCGATGAAGTGTTCGATAACAGCATTGTGTACTATAGATATTCTTTGCGACTTTGTATACCTGGTTTTATTAGTTATTGCGGGTGGATCTGCAATATAATGCTTTGAATTCTCAATATGAGAAGTAGCTATGTATACAAGTTTTCATTTTACCGAAAATTTTCTAGAGAAGTTCAATTTAATAATCAAATCAGTAGTGCCTTTTAAAAGATTGTGAATTTGGGAGATATCTCGAAGAAATTATATTTAAATAAAAACGTTAGAAATTAAGAA
This sequence comes from Chrysoteuchia culmella, assembly GCA_910589605.1. Taxonomy (NCBI): domain Eukaryota; kingdom Metazoa; phylum Arthropoda; class Insecta; order Lepidoptera; family Crambidae; genus Chrysoteuchia; species Chrysoteuchia culmella. Next base: position 9,699,564 of record OU342661.1, on the reverse strand, counting down.
ACACATATTTTAGTTTTCTTTATCATTATTATGAGTTTACACTCACAAACCTTTTAATATAATAATTATAAACTGAGCAAATGAAATCTTGGAAAGGCAATTATCGTCTCACTGACAGATAAACTAAAGAATCTCAACTGTCAAAAGCATACTTCCTTAGACCTAATAGAGCCTAAAAGTGTTCAAGTTAATTTGATAAAAGAGTTCGCGACCAAACAAAAGGCATTAAAAACGTAAAGGAAGCAGAAAGCGACAGAAGAAAAATGAACGATTACAGCAAAAAAGGGCCATCAGACGAATGATAAACGAGGTTAATTCGAGTCCTATCCCTGTTTTATTACCGCCGGCCGATTGTAAAAACGTATTAGTGGGCGTTACACTGTGGCTTGGATCTATGACACTCTAGTCGGCCTTTTTATGCCTCTTTATACCCAATAGAGGTCATTTGTCGTAATTTATTGACGCGTTATTGCCCAGGTGATGTGCTATCAATAAAATGCGACATGATTTCGGAATATAGTAGACTATTAGGTGGAAAGTTATGGTTAGTGTTCACGCTCTGAATTGTGATAAGGCTTTTAGCTCAATGGATTTCTGATTGACAATAGATTATTTGACAGAAACGGTGATAAATTTTGGGAATGAATGTTCCTTTTATTACTCTAAGGGCCGTACTTGCCGTACCGTACCTAGTAGGATGTAATTTTGTCCGCGATTTTATTTTCAATACATAGCTAATGGTGGATCTCTTTTTAAAGTGTTCTCGTAACCACGGCCAAGAAGCCGAAAAGCCGGGGAAAAGAAAAATTTAAACAAGTGACACATAGAACTCTAAAATCTAAAAAAATTCAATAAACGAACTTGTATTTGTGACAAGTGTTTCATTATATTTTAACTTTGAGATATGTATATTAATACAATATCAATTTAAGATTGAATAATATCTACAACAAAACAGGTTCATATTTATTTTTTCAAACTGTATGTACCAGCGTTTTGCCCGCGAATTTATTCGCGTTGAAATCGGTTATAGCGAACTTTGTAATCTTCGCGACAAAAAGTAGGTCATTCGGCATAGTTTATTTAGATCATTCTTCTAGGCTTTAAACATTGTGTAAGATTTAAATAACTTAAATTGTTTTAGCTATATAAAAACTAAAAACACTTGGAATGTAAGATATACTTTAATAACACCAAGTGCATTACAAACCTGCACAATTTACTTAAAATATAAAAGCTAAATGAGATGATTTCGCTTCGATTTTCTCTCTCCGTGGTCTGTTGGAATTCAACTCCCATAGGTTTGACCAGGCTTAAAAAATACTAAACATATACTAATTCTCTTCTTTATTAATTCCTATGACGATATGAGCCTTGTGTATAGAAATTAAATTTAGAAATGTTTACTGATAGCAATCCAATGTTCTCAAAATGACCAAAAGTTTGTATTTCCTTCCGTGGCTATACATAAAATTCGAAACAAATTACGAACTACTGGATATATCGTAATGATTATTGCTCTCAACCATAATCGAAGTTGACATTTAAACGCCAGTGCATCGTGTTTCCGGTTAAATATAATAGAATAAGTATAAACTTTATTTGCATTCTTTACAAATTTGTACCTACACTAACAAAACTTAAGAGGGGAAATTAGTTAAATGCAACAAAAGAGCAATAGGTTTCGTTATTTCGTTTTATTGTAAAAATATTAGATTCAAAGTTCAAAGATCCCTTCTGTTATCGTTTTAAACTAGTAATTATTAAAACAAAAACTATAATTAAGTATGGGCTTTGTAGATAATAGGTATTACAATTATAAATACTGACTGATTTTGTCTAATTACAAAAACCAAATTACCAGTAATTTTTGTGTTGAAATGTCACCTTTGGTGGTCATCTTTCCCATTGTCAAAGATGACCACGGAAAGATATGACAACCACAGAAGCGCCAAACTATACTGTTTATATTTAAACAGATTTAATAGGTGACGAATTTTACTGTAACAATGTAAATGCGATGTTGAGGAAGAATATCATCTAAAATATGGAATTATACCTTCGTTTAACGGATTTACATTAGATTTTTTGGAGGGGTGTAAGTTCAATTTTATTTGAGTTAGATGACTTAGTTCGATTAGCTGTAATGCCGATGAGTATTACAGTTATTTTAAAATCGGAATAATATAATCAATAAGGCCGGTTTATCTCCCGAAATAATCGAAAACGCATTTAAAATCCCTCTTTATCTTTACACATCAGACGAAAAAGAGTTATACTTTTAGTTCGAATGTAGTTCTGATGCTCAGAATAATGATGTTCCTATGCAAATTTTATGCGCCTTTAACGCCTTTAAATGATTCTGATAATAATTTGTCAAAATACTTAGCAGTAGCTAAACTGCGCAAAAAATACCGTCTGATAATGGCACTGAAAATTACTACGACTGCTCCTATGGAAGAGTTTATTATTATACAGAAGATAAATTATTTGACTCTGCAGGGAAAAGTGCTCTAAGTAAAGAAAACACACGTAGTTTCATAATACTGGCAATTAAGACAGTTTATATAAATTCCATCCTTTCATTTTAATTAAGATCTTGACCACAAAAATTATTATCTCTTCTGTGGTCAGGTTGATTATATTTTTTATTGCTTTTTGTTGATGATTATTCAAATGAAATAAAATTAAAATAGGTAAGACAATTCTTTGTTTGTTTCTGAGAAGACAGTCAATTTGGTTACTTCGTTATTAATGATTATATTTCAAATTATATTATCTGTGGTCATAATGGTAATTTCTGTTACCATTAATTTAAGTTTTTACGCAATATATTTTCTTAAAAATGAAAATGATATCATTTTGTACAATATAAGTTAATATTTTTTATAATTTGCATCTATTAAATGAATATAAAAAGTCATACAAGCATTTTTATTTTTTCAAAATATAAATTGGCCTAAAAAAGAAATGACCAATTTATAACAAAAAACAGACATACAAGTTAGAGTTAATTTCGCATTATTAATGTTACGTTGATAGATAACTTTAATTATCTTTATAGGCTAACTTTCTTAAAAGGGTTGAAGATCTACTACCAAAGAAAATAAATTTTCAAACAAAATATGAACCAACTTTTGTGACCGAACGCAGGACTTCGCGTGTTTGGATGACATAAAAATTATTGTGCTTTTAAATCAATTAGCGCTAGTTCAATGTGTTTCAAAAGCTGTAATAAAACTTTTAACAGTAAAAACTTGAAGGGCTTAATTGCTTTCGAAAATCATAATAATATACAAAAAAGTTTATTGAAGTCAATTCAGCTTTTATATTTCAGAACAAAAGAGCTAAATAAAACAAGAAAATTCTCTCATAATGTTGAGCATAGAGTTCACACGTATTCTATACAAACTTTTTGCACTTAAACAAAGATGGCGGACTGTCATGGCGGCTCTTTAAATCAATTAAGCGCAAGACGCCGTCCCAAGCGGTTTAATAAGGACTTATGATGACAGGGCGAACCATAAAACGTTGACCATCGGGCCTACAATGAACGCCCAGGATAATGGAAAATAGTCCAAAGGGATTTTTTTTATTATAGCCACCCGGTATCCACTCCATGCTGTGACGAGAATTTGTGACGGTTTTTTTATTGCCTTTATCTTCACGCATCTCAAGATTATACTTAAGATAAAAATGCTTTACTCAATGGAATGTTCCAGATTTTCATATATGAAAGACTTAAGAGCGCGCAAGCCCTTGTTTTCTAAAATCGAAGATTTAGTGATTTTTCAGGGGAGGTGATTGTTATTATAATCAATGCTTTTGTGTATGAAAGTTACTGATTTAGAAGCTCAGTAACCTAATGAAGTGCATGTAGAACGTCTAATTTCATTTTTAATCATATTTTTTTAAATATGAGTAAAACTTTACATGTAATTTTTCAAAATACGCGTCAGAATAACGTTTCAAGTTGGCAAAAACAGATATTTTGCTTCAGAGTTATTTAAAAAAAGCTTGTTTTGTTATTAGTGCTTTAATAAAGTTGAATATAAATTATCTCTCTGTAGTTCATTCCAGTTATTTTCTTAAGAAACAGCAAAGTCGCATCTCCTGCGGCTGTTTTTGCGGAACATTACTAAAAACATTATTTCCTAAGCAAATAAATATATCTATGTTAGTTTGTTATTTTACAATGACTTACCTACTAGAATATTTCATTAAGGCCAACTTGCGCCAAGCTAGGTTAACTTTTAACTCAGAGACAGATGCATGCAAATGTAGCATTGACTCTGACTTAAATGTGTGAACCTATCTAAGTACAATTGGACCTAAGAGAGTGCATTTTTCACACTAGCGCCACCACTGAAAAAGAAACATAGTTCTTACGTAACTTAGACGAATTTGTAAATGATCTCTATTTCGAAGAAGCTTTGTGGTACTTTTTATCGCTTAAACAATATTTTCCAACTGTCATTTAGTTAAACGGATTTCCTTTTTTGACGAAAGTGGCCACTTTTGCATACATAAAAGCTAGCCATAATAGCACAGACTTATATCGAGATCATAAGTAAACCATATTGCTACTAAATAAAACAGAGTATTAAATTATAACTTTTTAATAATAAAAAGCAACTTGTAACATGAGACAAGTTGCTTTTTTCTAGTATATTTACTTGATTAAAAATTATCACATAAAAATAGCATTGTAAAATGCAAAATTAAAAAGTTATAAGTAGATGGCAGTTTCATCTTAATCGATAGTCAAACATCTGTAAAGATGTTTCTTTCGAATGCGAGGATATTTCTCTCATTGATGAAACGACGGTGGCCAACACCGTAGAAAAAGGTGAATATACTAGAGAATTTCAACGTGTTCTCGTAGGTCTCTGGTGCATAATTGGACAGTGCATTGGGCCGGATTCCCAAGGATGCGGGTTCGTGTCCCGTCAGGGCGACATGAGACAAGTTGCTTTTTTCTAGTATATTTACTTGATTAAAAATTATCAGAGTATTAAATTGTTAAAAAAAAAAAAGTTTATTTCATAATAATTCAGTACAAACAATAATCCGAGGTTGGGACCAACCTAGTAAATATCTGTTTACGAGTAGGTTATTTATTAATATTACCTATGCGTAATCCATCAAACTACTTTAGCCTATATATTTTTGTAAAAGCACAATATAATCCCATTTGAGAATTCACTTGTGGCCGAGTTGTTTTTTTCCAATATTTTTGTATTTAACATTTATCATAAGCACAATTTAACTCTAACCTCCACACAAAATTGCATTAATTTACGGTTTAGCAATTTACGTGAGAAAAGGTTACAGACAGACGGACAGACAGAGTTACTTTTACATATGTAATATTAGTATGGATGTCTATTGAATTAATGCATGGTAAAAAAATTGTACGTTAAAATATCATCAAAGTATCAACTTTATTTGTGTCCTACTTTAGTTTACGCATGCGCATTTACTGGAACTTTGGTCTCGCGTATTCAAATTTTGTCATGGAATGCACAGTCTTAATGTGAATCTTTGTAATATAGGGGGAATATTGAATTAAACTGTAAGTTATATTTCTTTACGAAGATTGTGCGAGTTCTTATTACTTGTTGTATCACTAATAAGTTCAAACTGTTAAGTAATGACTTGGTATATCTATTCTTTTTGTTATGTTATTAGTATTACTGCTTCAGAAATGAATTTTATTGCATAAATGTTTAAAAAATCTGCAAAATTAGGAACTGAAGATGTTTTAATCCAGGCTTTTGAGTTCAAAATTTCATCCAAATAGGTTCATTAGTTTTTGCGTGAAAGAGTAACAAATAAACAACCTGACATATTCTATTAAAAACTATCATAAACTGACATACTTTCGCATTTTTAATATTAGTGGGATTTCAATTAGAAAAACCAGTAGCAAGATCAAATACGGTAGGCAGCATATCAGGTTTAACATTTGCTCAACGAAAATCTATCTTATTTAGTTATAACTTTCGTAATATCCTTAGTTATTAATAATCTTGTTAATATTCCATTATTAATATTCAACGAAGCTATTCACAGTTTTCCACATCTGTGATAGAGATTTTACTATTTCATGCTCTTTTCATGGATTAATGTCGAACGGAAGATGTACGGAAAAGGTAAAACAGAATGAATGTATCATAATGAAAGTAAAAAGGCATCGATGCTATCAATTCCTTTTAAACTTTATTTTTTCCACGCGCCCATTCGGAACTTTGTTTTATTGGTTTCGTAAAAGCCACTGACAGGAGAAGCTTTCTTTTTCAAGAAATACCGTTTTCTCCCTAGAGTGTACAGACATAAGTTTGTTTTTTGCGTTGGAAACGAGTGTTGAACTGTTTGCTGACAAACTTTCTATAGTAATGAAAAGTAAATTCTGTCTCTCGTTCCCGAAGACATCAATAAAACTATTCGCTGTGACTCTCGAATGACAAATATTTGCTTATTTCAGTGGCAATTTAGATTTTATAGAAATCCCAGCAGCTTTAAAGATCTTTTGTTAAAATATTAAAATTAAATACTGCAAATAAAACAACTTTTAAGTATTTAGTGCGATGTATTTACCCGAAATATATATATTTGGTACTATAATTTTTCGGTTTATTTGCGGTTTTTGGTTTCCCAACGTTTCGGCACCTTTTCAGTTGCCGTGGTCACCGGTTGACTCACGGGTAAACCCGTTGACCCGTGAGATTTATGAGTGAAACTTAAGATATGCTTATTTATTTAATACCACATGCACAAATTGAATGCGGACTTAATGCCATAGGCATTTTCTACCAGTCAACCTTAGGGTGATGTGGAGACTAGTAAGAGGTAGGGTGCACTCACAACCAGTGAAAATAATAATATATATATATATATATATATATACAATAAAACATACTAGATACATAAATACTAACAAAAAAAACAATTTTATTTATACATACTTATATTTTTTATATTGATATATAAATATAATGTAAAATAGGTACAAACAAAGTTATGGACGATTATCAAGATTGATTTGCTAGCTCTGTGAGATATTTGCACAACTTAGTTTTGAACGCGTACCGACTGGTGGACATTCTGATATTCAAAGAAAGGGCATTCCAGAGAAGAATAGGATGAACGAGGAATGAAGAATGAATAATGTCAGAGTGATGAACGGAACAGGTTAGTAGACGGTCAGAAGAGGAACGGAGATTTCTATCATGAGAAGTATGATGCTTATAAAATACTGCTTTAGACACTATAGTACAAGTTTAGGTCACAAACTAAACATAAACAGTGGTTATTGCATTCGCACACACACACACACGCCGATCGCTATTGCTACACGCCAAGCCCCTCGATCTCACTGGTTTTCTCTGGTAAAACAGTTGCGTATCTGTGAAAGCGTCAATTCGGCCGTTTGTAGGCAATGCTAATACTGTTTAGACTGTGTTTAGGTTAAGTGTTATAAAAATATTATTTTTTAACAAAGCACTCCTTCACAACCGTAATCTGCCATAAAGCTAGTCACAACCTCTGCAATACAGGCATCAACTCTACCGCCAAGCATGCTCACTTAGCTAGCTCGACTACTCGTGTGATTCACTCGTCTCGCGTCGATTATGGTTCTACTGATTTTCGTTCGAGTGAATTTCCATATTTTTTTATCGGACGACCACAACGACTGCCTCCACCCACTCGTTGCAGTTGACCAAAATAAAGCTAGCGAGAGTTTATACGTGAGATTCAAAAATAGAGCGCCTGATACTGCTTAGAATTTCTCGTCGCTTTTTCACTTACTCACCAATCTACTTAGCTTTTTTAAAGAATGGTAAGGCAAGTACATACATACTTAATAGAATAAAAAAATGTCTGAATGATTAGTCCAATAACTCAGTTCCCCATCGTGCTTACTGCGCCAGGGGTTGTAGGTTCGTTTATTAACTATTATACTTTCATTTGATAAATATTTGTGAAATAAATACCTACCATAGCCTTGTTACAAGTGCTATAAAAAATGCACTTTAAGTCGAAATGAAGCACATTTTTGTAAAATGTTATATTGGAATTTGTATTTTTGGCAATATGAACAACTACCAGCTGCCTGCGGTTTAACCCGCGTGGTTCCCGTTCCTGTGGGAATATCGGAATAAAAAGTAGCCCTTTTGTTAATCCAGGCTATCGCCTGTCTATGTGCCATATTTCTTTCAAACTGGTTCAGTATTTTTTGCATGGAAGAGTAACAAACAAAAAAACTGTCATACTTTCGCATTTATAATGTAAGTAAGATGGTCTGAAATTTTTTTTTATTGTTCCCATGATGACATGAGGGGGTGCGACATTATTTTATTTATTCGTACATAATTAATTTTGCTAGCTGTGTAGTGTCGGCTTAGAATAGCACTACCCCCTCTCATCTTGTGGGTGTCGTAAAAGGCGACTAACACCCATATTCTAAGTCGTTCCTCCAAAACTTACTCGTCCTCGACTTAACGAAACGTCATTGAAAACCTCTTTGAAATACTCCTCGAAATCGGTATTCTATCTAAGTCATAACTCCGTAAAGACCTGGAGGAGCCAAAGAGTACGTAGCCACTCCGTGTTAGGCCTTGCACACTCTACCATTTTTACCCACGAGGAGGTTGAGTGGAGTGTAAAAAGTTTTGGAGGAACGACTTATAATATGGGGGTAACGGAATCAGCCTTCAGGAGACGGGCAGCAGCGTCTCCTACAAACTTGGCCATACTGCGATCGCCAACCCGCCTGCCAAGCGTGGCGATTATGGCAAACCCCCCCTTTAAGTGGAGGCCTATACCCAGCAGTGCGTGTTATGTGGCTGAGACGACGAAGACGACGAATTTATTTTGAAACCTACTCTATGTGGAAATTATGCACCTGCCAAGTCTATAAAAAGTACAACCGCCACAGCCTTTAGATTTAAAAGTTAAATTAAAACTAAAACGTTTGTAACATAGCCACTGTTATTCAAAAAAGACATTCATAAAAACGTTCCGATTCGAAAAATATTCGCGTATCCCGTTCGCAATTTAGATTTTTATAGCTTACTGAAGCGTCCTGTCCATTTCGATATTTTCCGGAGGTATATTGACGTCGTATATCACAAAACTGCCTTGTTGCCCGAAGATTTTTGAATTGAATTTATTGCTTATAGCCCGTCACCGGAGAAAAATGATATTTTATGAGACTTTTCTGAAAAAAAAGGCTCTTTAGGAACATCGTTCTAGTATTGTAGCCTTATTTGTAATCTCTCTATAAATCTGATTTCTCTATTATTACCTTCAATTTTATTTAAAATCCTGTCCCTTACGTCTTTTTCCAATATTTAGTTCTTATATTATTCGTATTCCATTATACATTATCCCACTTGTTCCTGAATTAACTTTTTTGCACAATTGATTTGAAATTTCATATACTTCACAGAACGGATACATAAAACTGATAAAAAATAATAAAAAAAATATTTCAGTTCAGGAAAAGCTGGAAAATGCCGTGTCATAAACGACACAGTAGGAGAATCTACTACTATAATAAATTATAAATAATAAATAGTTGCATACAAACACACCAATTATCTAGCCCATGTTAAGTTTCATAAAGAACTTGTGCTATGGATACTAGATAATGGATAGACATACTTATATACTTTTTTTTTTGTAAATACATTCATAATATACATATTAAACACCCAGACCAAGACAAATAAACATGTTCATGCACACAATTTCGAATAAAAATTGGAATATAAGTAATTCATTAACTATAAGTTAATTTTAGATATGTTTATGATCAAGTTATCATGATCATAAATTGTATAAGCATGCAAGTCAAATTGAAGAAATAATTTAATTTAATTTGCAATTTGTCACTATTAGATAACTAGATTTTTACTGTTAGTTTCTTTATTCTGTATAGCCTCTAAAAATGCCACGAAACTCTGTAATTGGCTTAAGAGTCTAATAATTATAAGTTACTGTACCGCACGCCCCGCTCGGATTTGGCAGTGGACTGTATCGTTGCGGAGGGCGAGACGTACGGTTTTTCAAACTGGGTGCTGGGTTGCGAAGTAAAACGCAGAGGAGCTTGTTGTACCAGGAACTAGGAGAGCTTGCTTGCTGTCTCTTTCAGAGTCTTGAGGCGAGAGTGGGACAAGTGATGATCCGTAGCCATAGAAACCCGACTCTCACTAAGCTACTTAAAGGCAATACCGTATAGAGAGCCGCGCGCAAGCTCACCAGTTTTCAACTTTATTTATCTCATTTTATATATGCACATACGACGTTTCTTATCACTAACAATTCCTTATCAGTCACAATATTACATGTTACATATTAAAATATTCTAAAAAATTATTGCTATCAAGTTAAGTTACAGTTTCAATACTACGTTCAATACTATTTCTAATCTACCTATAAATCGTTTTGGGAAATGAGAAAACACACGAAAAAATATACTTTATTTCTTAATACCTTATCAGCTATTTACTTAACTCTTATGTATCATACCTTATCGTGAAGGTCTAATTAGCCGCTATGTGCGTAACATCAATTTATCAACATGGGATAATTTATTTGTAAATACCTACTCTATAAATACCTACTGCATAAAACTTTCATACAAACTAGTACAACACGAACAAGCTTTACAATACACGAAAAACACTAACTGCAAATATTATCGACTAAATACATTCCAAACACAAAGAAACTTATTATTATACTATAAAACACTAATAGACAACGAATTCAATAGATTTTACACTTATAACTAGTCACGAAATTTCACATCACAATACAACTTTATTACCACAATTATTAGTCACTGTCTATTGTTCACTTTATTGCACTATTCTGCCGGCCGTCCCGAACATTCTCCCGCCGTGTAACGCCGGCGCCGCCGCCGTCGTTACATCCAGTTGTCGGTGAAGGGTCGGCCGCCGTTGCCGTGGGGATGATGACCAGCTTCTTTGTTGGCCGTCGAAGGATGCCGCCTCTCGTTCTGATGTCCGCCGCTCGTACCACGCCGTCGGTCCCCGGGAAGGTCGCCGTTACCATTCCACGGGGCCAGGTGTTTCGTGGTAGCGTGTTGTCCACGATGAGGACCAGGTCGCCCAGCTGCAGTGCGGGGCCCTTGCCGTGGGGCTCCCGCCGGTGCTGGAGCTCCGGTAGGTACTCGCGTAGCCACCTCGCCCAAAATAGGTCGGCGAGACGTTGAGACGCGCGCCAGTTGGCGCGCCCGATGAGGTCCCCGTCGGAGAAGCTGCCGGGTGCGGGTGTCAGAGCTGACCCGCCCAGCAGGAAGTGGTTTGGAGTGAGGGCCTCTTCGTCTTGGTGGTCCACGGAGACATGTGTGAGCGGACGACTGTTGACTGTGTACTCCGCTTCTGCGAGTAGTGTCGACAGTACCTCTTCTGTAGGATGGCGACTCTGCTGTGTGGCTGCCAGTGCGACCTTGACTGATCGGACCAGGCGTTCCCAGGCGCCCCCCATGAACGGGGCCCCAGGTGGTATGTAGCGCCAGCTGATCATCTTCTTCTCTGCTTCTGAGTGTGTGGCTTCGTCGATGGCGCGGCGCAGCTCCTTGTCGGCGCCGTGCAGGTTGGTCCCGTTGTCCGACCATATCTCCGTCGGACACCCCCGTCGAGATATCATGCGCCGCAGCGCCATGACCGCCGAGTCGGTGCTGAGTGATGCCGCTACTTCCAGATGTACGGCCCGGGTAGTTAGGCACGTAAATATCGCGACGTATCTCTTCTGCTGCGTGCGGCCCACGGTGACGGTCAGTGGCCCAAAGTAGTCGAGCCCTGTGTAGGTGAATGGCCGCTGGTGATGTGCGAGTCGACTCGGTGGGTGGTTCCCAGTAGATGGCTGCGACGGTTGTGCTCTTCTTATGCGACACAACACACACTCGTTGACTATTTTTCTTGTAACGGGCCGTAGACGTAAAATCCAATAATGTTGTCGGCACTCGTTGATTGTCATTTCTGCCCCGGCGTGCGATAATCTTCTATGTACATTTTCTATATACAGTTTCACTCTTCGGTCGTTGCCGTCGGTCACGGGTGGCGCCACCGTCGCGGTGACGTCGCGAACTGCGCTTATTCTGCTCTTCACTCTTATTATGTTATCTTCATAAGTTACGGCGAGCGCGTAGAGACGACTATTTCTTGAAACTGTCTTTTCTTTCTTCAATTCTTCTATTTCACTCGAAAAACAACTTTCTTGTATTGCACGAACTATCAAATCTTCTGCACGACGTAGATATGCGTTATCAATGTGGTGATAACGTCGTTGCACATTTTTTCCGGTAGATGGCGTCGCGTTGCGTAACTTCTTATCAACTGTTTTCTTATCAGTTGTTATTTTGTATTCCTTATCGCCTTTTTCGATTTTCTTCGTTCTTTTGTAGTTGACCTTTTCTTTTTTCTGTCTGCAGAGGTCGATGAACTGTAGCACTCGCGCCGTAGCTCGTAGGTATATAAGCCATTTCGATATGTTTTCGGGGTCGGGAACACATTCACTTATTTTTCTTGAATCAGCTGATCGTGTGTAGGTACACTTTTCTTCACCCGTTGGCTCCCCCGGTTTTACTCGTTCTGTTGGCCACTCTGACTCGTCGTTCTGTAGAAAGCTCGGTCCGGCGTACCATCTGTGTGCACTAGTGAAGTCCTGCGGCACGTCTCGGGTCGCGTCGTCCGCGACGTTTAGTTTCGTAGGTACCGACCGCCACTCGTGTACAGCGGTGTTTTCTTCAATGGCGGCGATGCGATGCGCGACGAACGGTTTGTATGAGCGCGATCCGGTTTTCACCCAAGTAAGAACGGTTTTACTATCTGTCCAGTACGTTTTGGAGTCGGGTTTGCGGTCGTGCTCTTCTATAACTGCCGCGGCCATGCGGCTTCCCATTACGGCTGCTTGTAGCTCGAGGCGTGGTATCGATGTTAGCTTCAGTGGAGCGACCTTAGCTTTTCCCATTGCTAAGGTGAGTGTCACGTGACCTTCTGGAGTGACCGCGCGCCAGTATATCGCTGCGGCATACGCGGTTTCGCTAGCGTCGACGAACGTGTGCAACTGTAGGTTCACGGCGTCGCTGTAGTGTAGGTATCTTCTTGGTACGGACACGAAGCGTAGGTTTTCGAGGTGTAACATCCACTCTCGCCACTGTTCACTGAGGTCACTGTCGAGGTCATTGTCCCATTCGGTGCCGCGGCGCCACACTTCTTGTAGTATTTGTTTGGCTTTTATTGTCACTGGCGCGGCGAGCCCCATCGGATCGTAGAGTGACATAACTATCTTCAGCGCGATTCTTTTCGTTGGTGCAGCTCGATTCAAAATTTCTTTCGGTATACGTGCGAGATCCAGGTTGAATGCCAGCTCGTCGGTGTCCGGCCTCCAAACTAGTCCCAGCACGCGTTCGCTGCTAGCCCCGTCCGCCAATGTTTTCTTATCTCCGGTCGTTGACCCCTCGTCGTCGATCAGCTGTTTCAATACTGGTGGCGAGTTCGACGCCCATTTTCTTAATTCAAGTCGCGCGCCCCGGTGTATTTCTCGTACTTGTGTTGCTATGCGCGCGGCTTCTTCTTCGGTTTCGTAGCTGTCGAGGTAGTCGTCGACGTAGTGGTTTTTTACTATCGCTGCGGCGGCTTCTGGGTATTTTTCTTGGAACTTGCTCGCGTTCTTATTTTTGATGAATATTGCGGTCGACGGTGAACATGTTGCTCCGAATATGAGTGAAGTCATTCTGTATCTTCTTCACGAATCTTCACTTGCATAAACATTTCCGCTATATCGGCGGACACGGCGATCTTGTGTTGACGAAAGCGCATAAGTACGCCCGGAAGTGATTGTAGTAGATCCGGACCGGATAACAGCTGATCGTTCAACGATGTCCCTCCGGTGCGGGCGGCGGCGTCGTGCACGATGCGTAGTTTGTCGGGCTTCATTTGATTTGTTACTCCAAAGTGCGGTAAATACCACGATTTGCCAACCTCCCGCTTTTCGGGCGCGGGTTCGGCGTAGCCTTTCTCGATCAATGCTTCCATCTGTTCACTATATTTCTTCTTTAGTGTTTCATCTTTTTCAAGCTTCTTTTCCACGGAGTGGAGGCGGCGCACGGCATTTTCATAGTTTTCCGGCATGGTCACGGCGTCGCTCTTCCACAGTAGCGCCACTTCGTAATGGCCATCGGCGCGCTGTACGGTACTCTCTTCTAAGATTTTCAATGCGCGCTGCTCAGGGTCAGTGGACGGCTTCTTGGGTTCAATGCCCATGTTCTCGATCGCGAAGTGTTGTCTCAGCTGTTCATCCATGTTTTCGTCGATGGCCTTCAGGTGGTGTACATAGTTGACACGCTGGCCGATGGAACGTGTGTGCGCGCCGTGTAGCACCCAACCCAGTGGTGTCAATGACGCGATCGGCTGGTCGCGGTGCCCTTTTCGTACCTCTGCAGCCAACAGTAGGTGCCAGTTGTCTTGACCGATCAGGATTTTGGGCTCCGCGTGCGGGTACTTGATGTGGTCTTCGATCCCGCGCAGGTGTTGACAGCGTTCGATGTCCTTCGCACTGACTTGTTGTGGTGACAGGCGTAGGCGGTCGATGGTGCGTGCGTGTATTTTTTCCACGGCGTTGTTGCGGCGTAGTGTAACTGTAACTCGACGAGAGCGGGACGCATTCAAATTCTTCTCTGTAATCGCTTCTATATGGAGTGGGTCGATCGGTCCCCGCGCGCCGATGGCGTCAGCGAGGTTGCTGTCGATTAATGTCACTGTTGACCCGTCGTCCAGTAGCGCCCACGTATCAATCTCTCCCGCCGGTGCAGACACCCGTACAGGTACCATCTTCAGATACGACTTCGACTTCATATTTGTCCACGTTGTAGTGACTGTTTCGGCTTCTTTTTTCACATTTTCAGTTTTCTTTTCGTGATGTAGCATTCGGTTGTGTCGCGCCGGACACCCATTTATGTTGCAGCGGTTCATGTTGCAGCTGTGAGACTTGTTTCTAAAACGCAGGCAACGGAAACACAATTGATGTTGTTTCGCTAAGTCCCATCTTCTATCTATATCCGCTTCGTTGAATTTCTTGCATTCTCGAATATTGTGTTGTTTCTCTTCGCAGATAATACATTTTCTGTCTCGCTCTTCTTTCTTCCCCCTCTCTTCATAATATTTTCTCCCCCCGTACGACGGCGATCTTCTATCTCTGTCGTGCAGTGTTGTCTCGCTCTCTTCGGCGTCTTGAGTCGCAAATGTTCGCTGTTTTCTTTGTTGTTGATACGACGTCGGCACTGGCTTATGTTCATTTTTCGCAATCTCGGGGTCGGCGTACTGGGCGCATCCTCCCACGTATTTAAGTAGAAACTTCTTAATTTGGACGAGCGGCGGATCTTCTTCTGTCATTTCTTGACACGTTTCATACCATCGGTAGCGTACTGAACCTGGCATTTTCTTTACTATCGTTCTGGCCACTTCGTCGTTGTACAGCGAGTGTTGTTTCTTCAATGATTGCAGCGCTTCGACGGCGTCCTTGACTCGTGACGTCATCGAAATAAGGTCCTTTGGGTCGTCGCCCGCTCTCGGTAGGTTTCGTAGTCGTTCGAGCTCGTGCGTTGCTATGGTTTCCGCTCTTCCGAAGTTCCACTCCAAGGTTTTCATGATGTCTTCCGGTGTGCTCTGGATGCTGCTCAGTAGGCTGTTGACGACGGTGCTGGCGCGGCCGTAGAGACATCTTCTTAGTCTTGATTTGTTATCAAGTGGTGAGTGGTGCGCGGCGGTTTCTTCATAGGCGGTGTTGAACGCGAACCATTCTTGAAAGGCTCCCCCGAATTTAGGTAGTTCGGAGGACGCGCTGTGCATGTGCGGACGTAGAGAGCGCTCGGCTAGGGCGATGACGGCTTCCTTAATGTTCCCGATTTCTACATTGATCGGATTCGGCGATGAACACGGCGGACACGGCGGTGTTATCTCTTCTATCTTGCTCGTAACGGCGACTGGTTGTGTTCGTAGACACGTAGTTCCTCCAGTTACGACGGCAGGCTCGGCGGACGTCATCTTCTCAATGCTGTTCGTAACGGCGACTGGTTGTACTCGTGGACATGTAGTTCCTCCAGTTACGAAAGCAGGCACGGCGGCGGACTCGGCGGCGGACTCGGCGGGTGCGGCGGCGGACACGGCGGGGGCGGCGGACTCGGCGGGGCAATGCGGCTTGTCGCTAATTGCCAATGGTGTGGACTCTTCTATCCACGATCGGACTCGTTCATTCACATCGGCGTCGGATTCGCTGATGTGTGACGTATTATCTTCTTTATCTTCTTCGGCAACACGGTTTGCTAAGCGTTTCTTCTTTACAATGCTTAGCGCGATCTTCATTTCTAATATTTCTTGCTCTAAAGCTAATTCTTCTTCGATTGCTTGAGCCTTCCTTAACTTCTTGCTTCGGTGGGACGGCGTGGCGGCGGCGGCGGCGTTCGATGCGGCGGCGGCGGCGCTTCCAACGGCGACTTGCGGTATCGGAGATAGTGCGACGTCTGCGGTCGGCACTACGGTGGTTGTCGCTTCGCTGGTCCCCGTGGTGGACTCCATAGTGGTCCCGGACTCGGTGGTCCCCGATGACGGATTTGACGCGGTAGCGTCCTCACTCCCGGCCTCTTCACGGTGGCTCCTTCCTCCGCTGGTCGATCTTGTGACAGGCATGGCTTCTGCGTTTCTTCGATATTCGGCTCGCAATGGACCAAAATGTACCGCACGCCCCGCTCGGATTTGGCAGTGGACTGTATCGTTGCGGAGGGCGAGACGTACGGTTTTTCAAACTGGGTGCTGGGTTGCGAAGTAAAACGCAGAGGAGCTTGTTGTACCAGGAACTAGGAGAGCTTGCTTGCTGTCTCTTTCAGAGTCTTGAGGCGAGAGTGGGACAAGTGATGATCCGTAGCCATAGAAACCCGACTCTCACTAAGCTACTTAAAGGCAATACCGTATAGAGAGCCGCGCGCAAGCTCACCAGTTTTCAACTTTATTTATCTCATTTTATCTATGCACATACGACGTTTCTTATCACTAACAATTCCTTATCAGTCACAATATTACATGTTACATATTAAAATATTCTAAAAAATTATTGCTATCAAGTTAAGTTACAGTTTCAATACTACGTTCAATACTATTTCTAATCTACCTATAAATCGTTTTGGGAAATGAGAAAACACACGAAAAAATATACTTTATTTCTTAATACCTTATCAGCTATTTACTTAACTCTTGTATGTATCATACCTTATCGTGAAGGTCTAATTAGCCGCTATGTGCGTAACATCAATTTATCAACATGGGATAATTTATTTGTAAATACCTACTCTATAAATACCTACTGCATAAAACTTTCATACAAACTAGTACAACACGAACAAGCTTTACAATACACGAAAAACACTAACTGCAAATATTATCGACTAAATACATTCCAAACACAAAGAAACTTATTATTATACTATAAAACACTAATAGACAACGAATTCAATAGATTTTACACTTATAACTAGTCACGAAATTTCACATCACAATACAACTTTATTACCACAATTATTAGTCACTGTCTATTGTTCACTTTATTGCACTATTCTGCCGGCCGTCCCGAACAGTTACATTAATTGATTTTGTAAAAAAAGCTGTTAAGTTTCTAAATAAATAAATAAATTTCTAAATAAATAAATAAACAAATATTTGTCTTGTCCGGGGATCGAACCCGGGACCTCTGGCGCAGAGGGCGGGCTTAGTACCCCTGCGCCAAACGGGTCGTCTATGGATCTTTCACTATGTCGATTTCAGTAGGCTTCAACATAAATAGGAGAAAGATAGTAAAATACGTTTAATTATGCATTTATCTTAATTTGAAACTTTTCTTGGATTGGAGGACACACCATCATGCTATATAACCTTTGCGGGTTTTGCAGAACATCAAAGGTGCAGCTTGTCAGTACAAAATCACCCAAAGAATCACTCTCATATCCACACCTCGACGACGCCATATAATCCTCAATCACTGAGGAACGGCTATCTTATCTATAACTACCGGAACACAACAATGCTGAAAACATTGTTGTTATGGCGTAGATAAGATGGTGGTAGCTAGCCAGACGGACTTAGAACAAGTCCACCAGTATCTCCACCACAAGTACCACCAACCAAACCGAATACAATATGTGTCCCCGCTGGAAATCGAACCCGGTACCCCTGGGTCTGATAGTGGTGGTTGTACCACTAGACCATGGAGGCGGTTAGATGTACGGCGTTGTCAGAAAACAACAGCGACAGATTGCCAGCTCATCGTTTACAATAGTTTTCGAATATCCTTCATTCATCAGCCCTGACAGTTGGAAAACTTTTACTCTATGCACCTGCAAAGCTAGGATTAGACGCATTTTATACTTTCTTTCACGCTCAGTCCAGCAGAGAAGTCCTTCATGTTACAAATTCAGCAAGTGCTCCGAGTAAAGGCCCAGGGACATATTAACATAAAACAAAATTTTGTCTCCAGAGTCTTCATCCGTTACTTACAATTTTTCGGAGGTATGATGTAAGGTAACGTCACCCAGCGTGCAATGTAGAAAAACATGCTTGCCGTTTTCCTGCTTGATCGAATCACAAAATGAGGAGTTCCGCAGAAATACAAAAGTAAACTTTCATCCCTCGAAGAATTGATCAGGTGAAGAGGCAGTAAGCGGGACACAAAGTGAGAAGAACCATTAGCGGATGGGGCGGGGTGGTTCTAGAATGGCTACTCTGTGAGTAGGCCCCCAACAAGGTGGACCAATGATCTGGCTAAGATCGCGCAGCCCGCCAACGACCGATCATCGTGAAGATCTTTGGGCCCTAGAGGATCTTCACGACGATCGTTCGATGGCTGCCCATACCCAGCAGTCGTTATCATGCAGCTGATATGAATGTGATGATGATAGTTATGGAGTCTGGAACTATTTTTTCAACATTTTGCTCTTATTTCTCAGTAATCTCGTTCAGAGTGAAAGGTTGTCGTAAAGCCCTATAACAAATATAAGTACTACTGATACATTCTCCTACTGTGTCTTTCACGGAACAGACAAAGTAAAACGAAAATACTTGATGAATATTTTATAAACATACCGTATTTTTTTATTTTCGAGATTATTAGGAACCGACTATTGATAATTAAATAACAAATAAATAAAAAACAGCATAAAACAAGATTTCAAATTACCCTAAATTTATCATTTTAATAAGCACGTAATTTAACCTCATTTTGCACAAGAACAATAAACTGCATATCACGGTTACCACTTTACTATGACTGACTAAGGCATCAACAGCTAGTAGCAGAATAAAATAAAAAAAATGAAGTACCCTCGTACGACAGAATTTTTTTTTCAAGTTGGTGTGTCGTTAAAGACACAGTAGGAGCAAGTGGGTTAAATAAAAAAGGGAAAATATCTAAAAATTACAGCTAGGTCAATCCTTGGCAGGGAACCAAGGCTCCAAAGATACCTCGAATGTATGAAAAACGACTAATGTTGTTAATTATGTGACTACCACTGTATCTGTATTTCGAGTGATATTATTTTTCCTAATCCGTGATTCCTCTCATTACAAAAACCCAAATTCTCTTTGTAAAATAATAAATTTTAAGAACTTTCAAGTGTATTTCTACATTAAGAAAGGACAAGTTCGATACATTTGCTTCTTTTACCAGCTTTAACTTTAACCCTTTATGCTATAGTTCAAAATACCACAAAACTTTCATCATGTCGATGTTTCCCTACAAAGTGTCTGTCGTCTGGCTTAGCCTGTTTCCTCGAAGCCACCGAAGTGACGCCAAGATGTCCTATACTTAACTTATGTAAGTTAAGCTCGTTACGCCGGCTAAGTACTTCACGACATCATCTTTTTATGTCTGTCGCATTAGGTAAATGCTTAGACGTTATCGCTTGATAATCTAAAATTGACGTATCTATTTTAAGGCCGTCTACATTCTACTGCCTAGCCTACTAATATTAGAAAAAATAATATTAGTGTAAGTTTGGATGTTTAGGTATTTGAGGAAATAAAGATGTTTGAACTTTTTTATATGGAGGCTGGCCTCGTCCAAACCCGTAGCATTTTGAATATTTTTCATAATGACGTCGCACGATGATACCTATAAATATATACCTATAAATGAACTTTCAAGTGTATTTCTTCTAGAGGAACAAAAATATATTATCATATATAATGCCCTAAAGTGTCACGTAAGGCACATGATTAGATTAAAAACCGAACAAGTGCGAGTCGGACTCGCACACCGAGGGTTCCCCACAAATTTGAACCTGGGATATTATGAATAGTTCAGGAGTTAAGTCCTCCCATAATTCAGTTTCCAAAACTAAAGACTAATTTTTTCAAAATTTAAATACAAATGTCTAGTTTTCAGCTTTTTTCCAGCACTTGAAGTAAAAGACGTTACAACTTGCCAAATTTCATAGTTTTAGGCTAACGGAAAGTACCCTATAAATTATGATTCCTTTGATAGTGTCGAAGTATATGTTTTTGCGGCATAAATGGCCTCTTGACTTCTTTTACGTTAACTATGAAGTTTGATTATTTCACAGCTATAAGAGATTGTTCACGTGAATATATGGTTTTAATTTCAACTCGATACCTCCACGCTTTTAGATTTTTCCTGTATTTCTGTATTCGACGATATAACTTGCTAAATTTCATAGTTCTAGGTCAATTTTGATTCCCTTGAGAGTAAAGAAATCTACGTTATTTGGCGACATAAACGGTGCTATCTTTGCGTTACTTTACTCCTTACGTTACTTTATAAGTTTGAAAGTTTTACACCTTGAACAGACTGTTGATCTGAATATATGGTTTTATTTCAACTCGATACCTCCACGCGTTCCCGAGATATTCGAAGAGAGACGGACGGACGGACAGACGGACAACAAAATGATCCTATAAGGGTTACGTATTTCTTTTGTGGTTCGGTACCTTAAAAATTAATAATACCGACTCAAAGTATTACCTTTGTATCTTTAACTTCTGAACTCCAATTATCCCACTAACCTAGCTTTAGGGTCAAATAATGTAAGGACATACTTATCTACTTACAGTGGTGGTCGCATAAATAACGATACTAGCCGATTTTTATACAATCGTACAAGGTATTTTGGGTCGGTATTGTTCATTTTTAACTTTAATTATCTGGCTAACGTGACACTTTAGGACATTATAGACCCTTGTTTTTTGACGGAAGTTTTGTGTCGTCTCCAAACTGTGAAAAGTGTCAAAATGTGACAACTTCAATAAAAACAAAACTTTCTTATGACATTATGGTTTCTAAAAGATTATGCTAGGCCCGCGGGTAATACCTACTAAGTATTTCTAAATAGTTATTTCATTGAAGACTTTATTTTCCACAGAGCAATTCATTTTCGGGAGATATCGCTTTACTAAACGGACAATAGTCGACTTCAAAAGTGACCCAAACGTTAGTCACTTCTTAGATTTAAACGCGTACTAGTAATCGAAAAAAAAATACTTACCTACCGCAATCCCTTTTGTTTGTAGTTCTTACATTTTAATAATTAGATGCTTACCTACATAAGATGGTCGCATAATTGCTATCACATCAGCATACTTAATCCTTCCACTTGTATCGAGGGAGTGACCTGTCATCGCGTCTCGCTTTTCTGAGGGCCCTTGCGACCCGCTTAAGTCCCTAACGCAGGTGGCGCCCTCTCCAGACCACTTTATGTTGCTATGTCGCACGTGTTATTAGGGATGTGTTTGTAGCCACAATATTATACACGTATAGTACAA
The DNA here is from genome assembly GCA_910589605.1 of Chrysoteuchia culmella. Taxonomy (NCBI): domain Eukaryota; kingdom Metazoa; phylum Arthropoda; class Insecta; order Lepidoptera; family Crambidae; genus Chrysoteuchia; species Chrysoteuchia culmella. The sequence goes on along the minus strand of OU342661.1, from coordinate 9,677,707 downwards.
AGAGATAATAATAGGCTTTTGTCTTTTAAAAAACGCAACAAGCAATGTAAAAACAAATTTAATTCGAACATTTAACATTTTTTAATATCACGCGGCCTGAAAGACCAGTAATTAATGACGGTTATCTTTTCGCCCTGAGAAAAAATCTGTGTACATATACTCACTTACATGTATATTCTAAGCTTTGCTGATAGTTATTTGTTAGTATTCTTTGGTACTACGGTTCAATATCTTTGATTTGCTAATATCACGTGGCGCCCTCTACAGTAGAGTAGTTTCTACGTTGAACGAATCATTAAGGATCATTAAATATTTATAATAAAAGAGTACTTATACATATTCTTACAAGTTCGGAAAACTTCAAACACACCTTTAATTAAAGGTTTCAAGCTTTTTTTAAGGTGTTTTTGAAGCTATAAGAATAGCCATAGGCTAGACAATTAGTCGGGAGGTTAAGTCAAATTTCTTAGATATGCATCTGAGATAATATCAAATCAACAACTTTATAAAATCTCCAGTAAAAGCGCATAACAGCTTCGTTTACTATTATATTATTTCCCTACCAACATTGCTTGAGATAATGAAATACCAAAACGCACACGGGAAAATATTTACGCCCAAATTGAATTACGTTTCTTTTACAACAGCCCTCAATATAATAACCAGGCCAAAAATGTACGTCTTTTCTTTCAGCCCGAAACTATTCGTTTGTACAAACGATAACGCTGTAGTCATTAACTTAGCCGGTTTCATTTACCCGAGACCTTTTTCATGTTTTTTCCCTTCCCTTCTGTTCACCCCCGTCTTTGTGCCGACAATGATTTAATGATTTGACAATACTGCACTTAAGTATCTCGAGAGATACTTTCACCTTTCTTTCCGCAGAATTCACATAAAACGAGCAAGCTTAAGCCTAATTGATTCACGAACCATACGGCCTTAGATAAGCCTCCCCATAACGACTGACAAGACCCTTAATTGTATAACAATTTACCCCAAATATGGCGCAAGATAAGCTTGTGATATGAACTTTTTTTACGGCCGTAATCCAGAATCAAACAGTGTAAAACAAATGACAGTCGACATCGTTAACCTCTGTGTTGATAAGTGACTTTTATATTACGCTCATGCGTTTTTTTAAGGTCAATCAAAGCACGTACCAATAAAAAATAACGCTTATATTCAAAATAATGAGTAACGTGCCAGTGATAAAGAGAAAATGGGTGGCGTTACTGGCACTTTATGGAAAATTTTGTTGCATGTCGAAATAACCGATAAATGTAGACTGCGGTTTGGAAAATTTCTGGTAAAGGAAATATCCGTATTTTGTGTTAGCGTTCCAGTTACGTAATGTAGTGTTATTAGCATTTGGATGTTTGAGTAGAACCATTATGAAAGGGTAGTTTCGGTTTCCAAAGTACGTTTATGATTGTGATCGATCATAAATATTGCATATAAATGATGCCGTCTTGAGGGGTTAATGTTAACGCAAAAAAGTGGAATTACTTATAGGGTTAATATTTGTTGACTCGTAATCATACTATTTACCTATACTGCTTTAGCATCTGAAAATATATTTTTTAACCTTGTATTTTATTTAATGGTTTCCCACGAAACGTCGTAAAATCAATAAATAAACTGTCAGGCCCACTTGCGCAAAGCTGGGCTAACACGTTTAGCCCAGAGTTAACGCAATTTTTGTATGCACTAACTCTGAGTTGAGAAATGTTGATCTACCTTTGTGAGCCTTAATTAATAAATAAAAGCAAAACTAAGTTTTCCATTTTTTAAAAGACGATAATTATGGCTCCACCATTAATGATGTCCAAAATTTTTTCACGCAAATGATGTCACGAGCGGCTCTAGTATAATAATATAGATTGAACTTTTATTTACCAAACTGTTTCACTAAACAGGATTTTATTGGACTCCTCGGGAATCCAAAAAGCGGAATCTCACGCCTCATCATGGTTACATTGTCTTCTCTGAAGTACCACATGACTATGCGAAACCTTTCAGTAGCTACCCTGTTTGTTTTTACGAAGAAAATATTTTTATCTCACCCAAGGGATGGGAGTTCCAGGGAGTTTCGTTAACGGCAGTTCGGGGACCGCGAGATTAAGTCCCGGCCAAAAAGACGTGCATCCAAAGCCAAGATAAATAAAAAAAAAAAAGATTAAGTTTTCTCGAGGCGAAGACGTAGTTTGTTCACTTATGCCACTCACTTCGTCTGTTTGCTCCGCGTTAGGTTGCAAAGTGGCTGTTATGTTTACACTAGTTAATGCTGTAACATTACTTTAGTGGCTTTTAAGGGAGGATTCACGTCTTAAAATGTGATTTATGAATGAATTTGTTTGGATGATAAAAGTGTATCAAATTGCAAATATAATGTCAGGTTGACACGATGCGAGATTTCGCTAGGAGCGTTCGAGCAAGTCGGTTATCAATTTTTTTTGTTGTTTTTAGACGTGCATTCAGAGCTACGATAAATAAAAAATAAAAAAAAAATTCTCGAGGCGAAGACGTAGTTTGTTCATTTATGCTATTCACTTTGGGTGTTTGCTCTGCGTTAGGTTGCAAAGTTCCTGTTATGTTTACACTAAAATGTTTTTTTTTCATAATTAGGTATGTCTTAGTCTAAAACCGAGTTCCTATCTTACAAGATGTTCCTAACATAACTTTATCTCCCTACTTTGATATAATTCAATTTATATTTACAATGAATTTTACTAGCTCATTTTTAACTTAAAGTCTCATAGTCGATTTACAAGAAAGAAGTGTCGTATTAAATTGTTATCTCTATTTCACTAAGTATTCAGTTAATTCAATACATGTAACTAACGCTTAATACCAACACCCGATTACTTAATCTAGGATTATCCCCATAATTCGAATTTAGAAAAAAGAAAATCCACCGTCAGCTACAAAATAGCAAAACACTCAACGAATTAATGAAAGCAAGCGAAATGCATTTAATTCGAGAGAAACTTTAAGCCCGGAATTCTTGGGTTGAAGAATTCTGCAGTGTTGTGTTACCAGGGGCCCATAATCGCTATGGAACAGCATCCCTTGGCTCGTTTGTCACAAGCCTAATAGAGGTTTTTGCTTAATGTATCCATTCTTTCTGCGCAACTTTTTGTCCAATCCCTACTTATTTGTCTTTGTGTGCACATTTTCGGGCTGCCTTAGGCTTAATTAGAGAAGTGAGTTTCGCATTCTTATGTGGGTGTACTGTTTCGATGAATGGAGTTGGGAATCGACTAGTATTTGTCAAGGGCTGCCTCTAGGAATTGTTGTTATGTGCTAGACAAATACGGTAATAATCGAGTCATTTGACAAACTTAGTTTCATTAGTATTATTTTCGTGCTCAGAAATTTAGTTATTGTGATTTAGTTTCATACAGAGATGACCAAACTTGGTCGGCCATCGCTCTGCTGCATCAGGCCGGCCCAGGTAGACTGGGCTGGCTGCCGGGTTTTAACACATTCACTATCAAGCACTCGATTCTGTGTGTTGGTATGCGTTACCACTGATGCCGTCCACTCGGATCCGACTTGGAATATAATACAACCACTGTCTCTAACTCTCTCTTGCGAATTGCTCTCACGCGTGAGCAAGAAAGAAGTCAATACCCACTGCACCGCCCCAGTACGAGTACACTTAAGTATGTGTCTACAAAATCTGTGGTTTCCTAGTCTAAATCATCCTCGTTGCCATAATACCCACCGAAAATGAGCGAGCTCAGGTGCCATTACAGCCCAGAACTGGCTTAAGTGATTTCATGTCGGCATAAGCCTAACGAACCCTGGTACCCGGCGAAATACAATAATAATTCAGCGCAGTACTTGAGGGTTGTTAAAACAGTTGGCAAGAATAATAGTGGACTACAACGAGGACAGTATTGCAGTTACGAAATATTTTACTTCTGGCAATACAAATAAAAAGTGTCGTTTGAACTCATATGAAATTGTGTGATATTAAAAGTTTCATAGAATACTATGAAATATATCTTTCAATTAATGGTGTAATTTTGTGAGATTCAGGTAATTTACGCTCCGCGTTTCAGGCAGATTTTTTTATCAGAATTCTCGGATAAAAGTAATGGTTCAGATTATTTGATAAACATTTGCAGTAAATTACAAACATAAACTATAAGATATGATGACAAAAAAAAACAAATTGCCCGCTACGACGATATCAGAGGAATAATTTTATTTCAGAACTAAAAAACCAGCTCTTCCATTAATAACTTTTCATAATTAAAACAAAGAATTTATTTGTTTGAACTTAGTATTAAAATTTAGACGTATCTCTGATAAGTAACTTTTTATTGCAATAAAATTAAAGAGTTTATTTGTTAACTTAGTAATTATCAGTTAGATTTGAAAAAAGTTTTCACATTATATCCAAAAACTTTATAAAAAAAACTAAAAAATAAACCTTTTTAAGTCGGTGCCAGCCAAGGCAAGAAAATAAAAGAATATGAGTGCAATGTAGAATATAGTGTTAATTTTTTTATAAAAAGTTTTTTATTCCACAATTTTTTAAGTTAGAATAAGATCCGCACTCACCTACATAAAAATCGGAACTATAAACTTGTCATCTAGGTAAATAGTGACGAAAACAACACTATTTTCAATAAATCTGAAAATAACGGAACCGATTTCCAAATTTCAACCAACTTAGAAACAAACCGGATGTAATTGATACGTTTGAATCATTCCAATCGGTCCAGCCGTCTTCGAATAATCGGTGAAAATATAAATTGATATAAATTGATAACCTCCTTCTTTTTTTAAGTCGTTTAATAAAAAGGATACGAAACATCATCCTATGATCTCTGCTGACGCAAGTATAATTTAATTTCAAACACGTATTTTAAACTTCATCTAAATGTGATACGTTGCTACAATAAAGTAGATAAGCCCTTGTTTATTAGGGCGAAAATTGAGGGATTCTTTCAGTTTATATAACGCACATACTAAACCCAAAGCCTGCCAAATTTTTAAGTACAAGCATTATGTCCTTATTTCAACAATAATCTTGTTAACAAAATTAATAACTGAAGATTGTATTACAGATTGCTTAGATTGTGTTAAAACAAATCTAATTAAAATGAAGCCATAGCATACCATCTGATTGGTAATAAGAGAATCTTCTAAGATAGGTACAGTTACACTTCTCTGGAAAAAGTCAATCAAGACTTTATCTTGAGGCGATAAAGTATATAATATTTAGCGAGATGAGGTTGGGGGTCTAATAAATACTGCGAGCCTACAATCATCTATTAGAAACATCATGTCATTTGATCGTTTTGTTTGCCTTTTGTTTTTAATGAAGTTGTCACATTTTTGACACACTTTACACTTTGGAGGTGATGATAGAGCGAAGACATCACAAAACTAGCGTCAAAAAACAAGCTTACTTTAAGAGGTTTGCAGTACGAAATAGGATCGTACGATTGAAACAATACTGCACTAAGAGATGGCGATAGGCCCCCTAGTTGAATGATTGGATGGCAAAGATAGACTGTTTACCTTTAATTTGCAAAAGTCTACAGTCTCTAAATGGCTGTCATAATCCTGCTCATGGCGTACCCCCTAATTAGGGCACTGAACTAGGTTAAGCTGACATTGTGGTTTAACACGTTATATAAATTATCTCTCTTAGTAGTTTCCACTCCCAAAAATGAGCTTTAATGAAAGCTTGCTAATTATCTGATTTAAAATTTTGCTCCAAAAGTTGTAGCGGGCTTTAAACGGCTTATTAAATTATTTGCTAGCCATGATATTGATTTGGCTTAGCGTAGCTAATTAAGTTTATTGACGTTTTCTGTGTTAACAATGCAAAAAGTAAAATAGTTATTTGTCATGCAAGACTAGAAAGTTGGATTTTAGCGGCGAGTTACCTCTATTGAAACCAGAGCAAGCGAAGGATTCTAGGATTGAACCACGAGCGTAGACAGTGGTCATCGATCTTTAAACACCTGAAAAGATGTTTCTTTCGAATGCAAGGATATTCCTAGCATTGATGTGACAACGCTGGCCAACAGCGTATTAAAAATATAAAATTATTGAAGAATTTCGACGGTGGTTGGCAAGTCTCGGTAGCTCAGCGGTTAGAGCATTGGACCGGATTTCCAAAGGTCGTGGGGTCGATTCCCATCTGAGAATTCACTTGTGGTCGAGTTAATTTTTTCCAATATTTTTCTATTTTAAATTTATCAATAGCATTGGAAAATGCAAAAATTCTAAAATCACAAATTATTGGCTGTTGCATCTTAATCGATCGTTAAACATCTGAAAAGATGTTTCTTTCAAATGCAAGGATATTCCTAGCATTGATGTGACAACGCTGGCCTACAGCGTATTAAAAAATAAAAGTATTAAAGAATTTCGACGGTGGTTCGCAAGTCTCGGTAGCTCAGCGGTTTTCCAAAGGTCGTGAGTTCGATTCCCATCTGAGAACTCACTTGTGGCCGAGTTAATTTTTCCAATATTTTTCTATTTAAATTTATCATATTTATAAAAAGGGAGTTTTATAATTAATTCAAAGTTATTTAAAATAGGAACATACTTATCTATTATACATATATATAAAAAGAACATAACAAAAAACCTTAAATCTACGAAAGAAACACTCTTAAGCTTAAAAACGAAAAAAGCAAAAAACGTTAAATCTACGAACGAAACACTCATAAGCTTAAAAACTAAATAGCAAAAAATAAAACTACTAAAACTTAAATACACCAAACACCTTTATTATTTATGTATCTTAAATCTAAACACTAACTAAATTTTGAAGTCGGGCGCGACTAACCTAAATACTAACCTACCAGAATTTATCAAACGCTTTTCAGACTACGCTATAATATAATAGCATATAGCTCATAGCACAACGATATCGCTCACCATACATTTACTATTAAAGGCGTGATATCTATATTTCTTTAACTATGAGTGTGTCCGTAAAATATAATCAAGGTTTATTTCATCTTGAACTATCGTCACGGCACGGCAAGCCTCTTGCCATTATTTGGCGATTGTAAAAATCAATGTTTTATTTTGTCTGAATCCAAAATATGGGACAAGTATCGTAACTATTGAATTTAGATGGAAAATCTTTATACATGACAATGTATATTATTTCAATACGGCACTTTCTCATGGACAACAAGGCAATATAGCTAAAAGGAAATTATATTTTTTTGCTTCTTATGAACTGTCTTAATTATGAAGTAAGGTAATTGTATGACCGTGTGTGTTCTCATTTCGCTTTTAGAATTATTTGAAACCTATTTCCATAACAAAAATGTAAATTGGTCTGTCCAACATGATACATTTACAGCAGAAACACAATTATTGAGCCATACACACCGAGATGTGGAGTCTGGATTCTATCGAATGGAATGGTGACAATTAGGTACGGATGTGACGTTTCAGAGGTGTGAATTGCGTTAGACACGGTGCACACTGTTACACTTTGGCCTTTGGATTGTATGTTTTGACGAATGCAAATGCGAAGTCAGAATCTACACACACAGATTGGTGCATGAAGAAACATTGACCGAATAGGATACAGTTTTTTTTCCAACAAATTCTTAAGCCGTATATACCGAGGTGTGGAGTTTGTATTCTATTGAATCGAATGGTGACAATTAGGTACGAATGTGACGTTTCAGAGGTGTGATTTTATGTTAGACTTGGTACACACTGTCGCATTTTCGCTTTTTAATTTTATGTTTTGACTAATTGGTGCATGTATTTACCTAATAGGATGCTGATTTATTTTTTGCAGCTATTTCTTACGGTTGCCTGTTTAAAAAAAAATACAACAAAAAATTTCAAAGACACCGTAATAGGTATAATATTTTTAACCATTATTTTAATCAAGATCTTCTCAACTTTTTGCGCTACCTATACTATAATGAGAAGAACCACTAGCTAGCCTTTGTTGTAACGATCATACAAGAACAATTTTTTACACTTGGCCACTTTAAGTTTTAATAATCAAACCCGATAAAAAGATTAAAAAAGGCAATAGCTAGAGCCTTATTAGTGTAAGTGAATTTTGAAAATATCTTGAATATTACATTCGACTTACAATTAAAATGATAAAAGGCGCTGTTTTAATTGTTGTGTTCTACTCCTTAACTTAAATTCACAAACGTTCCATCGGTTTAGTATTGGTTCAATGGTGCGTTATGTACGATAATAGTGTCGGTATGAGTATTTATATTATATTAATAGTGTATCTCTTCATGGGCGCAACAAAGCATCATCAAATTATTATTGACTGAAAATGGCTTGTACTTTACTGTAGCCTCTGAAAAATTTTATGCGTTGTCGAAACTCACTGTGAAGGATTTATTTAACGAATTAAATTATTTACTGATAATTAATAGATGTTAATAGATGTGACATTGGCAACAGTCTGGGGGTCTCCGTAAACAGATCAAATACCAAAGTTATGATTGTGGATCGTGCTAAAACTTTGACTTCTAATCAGATACTGGATCTAGAGACTGTGAATGACTTTGTTTACCTAGGCTCTAATATCAGCAATACCGGCTCCAGCGAAAACGATGTGCGAAGACGGATCGGAATGGCAAAGGGAGCCATGTCTCAACTAGACAAGGTGTGGAAGAACAGGGGAATAAGTCTGAAAATGAAAACAAGACTAGTTCGTACCTTGGTTTTCTCTGTTTTTCTCTACGGCACTGAAACATGGACGCTCAAAGCTGCTGATCGTGCTGGCATCGATGCTTTTGAGATGTGGTGCTGGAGAAGAATGCTCAGGATACCATGGACAGCACATCGGACCAACTTATTAATACTTCAGCAGCTCAGGATCACCACAAGACTACCTTCCATCTGTCTTAAGCGAGTACTTGATTACTTTGGCCACATTTCCAGGAAAGAAAGTGACAACCTGGAGAAATTGATAGAAAAATTGGACGGCAAAAGGTCTCGTGGTCGCAGCCCGATGCGTTGGTCCGACCAGATACGCACCATTCTCGACACGTCAGTCTACGACGCACTGCATGCCGCCGGTGACAGGGGACGATGGAAGGCCATCATCAAAGAAAGACTGCAAGGAGGAGGAATAGATGTTCTATACCAACCTTTATGGCCACAATAAACCACCTAGACGTGGCGTCGGTTTAGGAGCGCGTAACGGAACGATTCCGTACTAATTGTACGTCTCTTCAGCATCGTTTAGATCCGTGGTGGGGAGTAAACTCATCCGTAATGCACATCAAACTCATCCATTGTCCAGACTCCTTTTTGTGGTATTTTCAGGCTATTCGTTACTATCCGATGGCGTAGCTTCTTTGACATTTACAAGTGCTTGTAATAGCCTAGACTGAATAATTGATATTGAGTTTGAGTTTTCTACTTACGTTTTTTTTATGTTGTGTACCGATCTTTGTGGTAACAATAAAGTCCCATCTAGACGAGGCGTCGTCGGTTCAGGGGTGCGTAATGCATTGAGTCCGAACTAATTGTACGTACCTATCATCAGTATCCCTTAATTCCGTGATGAAGAGCAAAGTCGAGACTGTTTTTCATACTTCTTTGTTGTGTTATTTTTGGATGTTCGTTACTTTTCTTTTTCTTTTTTTTTACTATTATTATTTTGATGACCTGTCTGGCGTAGTGGTATGTATTATACCCAACTTTTACGCAGAAGTCCCGGGGTTTGGTTCCTGGACAAGACCATAATTTGTGTTATTACCTCTATTTCTCTTCGTCTGGGTGTGAGTATGTTTATTCGTTGTCTAGAATCCATAAAATAACACAAGTTCTTTATTATTTAGAAGGAGGGACGCCGGCAAAGCCGGACGGGCGATCAGTCACCATAGTCGGAACCATTTCGCCCAGTTCCCCAAAGTCCCCTGACAAGATCAGGGGAGGGCGGGTTATCATTTACCCCACCGGCGTCGGGACCTCGAACATACCTGTGCGCTTGCAATACCTATTGAGCTGGCTTATCGTAAGCTGCTTTAAATCCTCTTCTTTCAGCCTGTCTACTTCAAAGAGTTCCCAGCGCAGCGATGCGTACATCGGGCATTCCCCTATGAAGTGATAGCTTGTTTCTTGTTTTTCTCTACATTGTGGACAAATAGGGTCCTCTGTTCTTTTAATCACTGACAGGTGTCTGTTTAGAGGGCAGTGTCCTGTCAGTACTCCTACGATGTTTCTTATGTCTCTCCTACCCAGTTTTAGTAGCTCTCTGGTTTTCTTTTTGTCCACTGATTTGATGAAGATCTTAGACTGTCTACAGTCCTTTCTGCTCATCCATCTTTGGTTGGTTTCTTTGATTGTCCTGATCTCAATGATATTTTTGGTAATTTTGTGTGAGATTGGCAGTCTTGGTTCCGGCCCGATGAACGGTTCGTCGGCCCCCTTCCTAGCCAGTGCATCGGCTTCCTCATTGCCAATGTTACCTTCGTGTCCGGGTACCCAGGCAATTTCTACCTCAACCAGGTTTGCGAGTTCCTGAATGGTTTGTTTGCACTCTTTTACCAGGGCTGAGGTAGTCTCCGTTTTGTCAAGGGCTTTGATAGCGGCCTGACTGTCGCTGTATATTACTATTCTTTCTACGTTGTGGTCGCTTATCACACTTCTAATCATTAGCGCACATTGCGTTATCGCAAATACTTCCGCTTGAAATACACTTGTGTATTTTCCCAGATTGAAGGTGGCTCTTCTTGTGTCGGGTTTAGCTATGTATACTCCAGCTCCCGATAGCATAGTTGATTCTTTCCTAGACCCATCTGTGTAACATATTGCAGTGCAATCTAGATCGTCTTGTTCTGTTTTCCAGTCTTCTCTGGATCTGATGCTTACCCTGTACTTTTTGTCGAAAATCCTTTCCTTATTTATTAGGTCGTTGTTAACTAATATCATAGAAAGGTTTTCCTCATAGTTTTTGCCTATTTCTGCATGACCTTTGTCATTGTTTCTTCCTTTCCATAGATTTATGCTTTTCAGCTTAAACCATTGTTCTGTGGCTCTCTTTTTTATTTCCAAATCTATTGGACTGAGGCCTAGTATCATTTCTAGGGCGGCCGTGGGAGTAGTTCTCATAGCTCCTGATATCATGATGCTGGCTAGTCTCTGTACCTTCGTGAGTTCTTTCCTGTTGTATTCTAGTTGCGCTTTGTGCCACCATACCAGGGCACCATGCAAAATTCTTGGTAGTATGATTGATCTATAGATCCATTGGATTACTTCGGGTTTCATACCCCAGTTCCTGCCAACGGCTCTTCTGCATTGCATGAGGGCTGTCATCGCCTTCTTGCTTGTTTCTTTTATGTGGTTTCTAAAACTGAGGGTGCTGTCCAGGATTACCCCTAGGTATTTGAATTCCTTTACGGTTTCCAGCTCCTCGTCCTCTATGATTATTGGTGTCATTCTATCAACCTTTCTCTTATTCGTAAACAGCATCAGTTTGGTTTTTGTAGGGTTGAGGTTCAGTCCCTTATTCCTACACCATCTCAATGTTGTCATGATTCCTCTTCTCATTATTATTATTATTATTTATTATTTATTCTTTATTGCAATATAAAAAAAATACAGCAAATGGCGGACTTAATGCCATGAGGCATTCTCTACCAGTCAACCAGTAAAAGGTGTGAGACCTACCGTATCGGCAATAAAGTAGTACTATAAAACATAATTTAGAATATTGTAACAAACGTGGGAATAGCTAATTAAGGGTATTTAATTAACGAATAATACATAAACATACTACATAGTATAAATATTTAACATACATACATAAATACATACATATAAAATATATAAGGACTCATTATGTCAGAGATGAAGGGGATCAGCGTAGGGATTTAAGATAGTGTTCACGGACCAGTTTCTTAAACACAAACTTGCTGGGGGCTTTTCGAATGTCCAAGGGGAGGGCGTTCCAGAGTCGAATTGCAGTAAGGGAGAAAGAGTAGGAGACAAAGCCAGAAGTGTGGGAGGGAATTTCTAAAATGAGATTGTTGCTAGAGCGAAGGTCACGTGGATGAGAAGAACCCAAGAACTGAAATCTAGACTTCAAGTATTCTCTGACCACGCTTAGTACTTTCCCTCTCACAAGTAAGAGGCCATCATCCGAGTACGCTTGGATGTATATGTTCATAGCGGTAATCTTTTTTACTAAATCATCTATTAGAATGCACCATAACAGCGGAGATAGACATCCCCCTTGGGGAAAGCCTCTTTTGGCTCTAATGGTGTATTTACTGCCTGCTAGTTCTGCTTGTATGGATCTGTGTTGTAGCATGTTGGTGATCCAGCCTGATATTTGTTCTGTTACGCCTTCTCTGTTTAAGGCCTCCACGATGGCATGTGCAAACGCTTTGTCAAAAGCGCCCTCTACATCGAAGAAGCATGCTAGGGCGTATTCTTTGTCTTTAGTTGATCTCTCTACTCTGACTACCATGTTGTGGAGGGCTGTCTCAATGGATTTCCCTTCCATGTAAGCATGTTGATTGTCATGTAGTGGGCTTATACTTTTACTTATGGTTTCTCTTATATGTCTGTCTATTATCTTTCCCAGTGTCTTCAGTAGGAACGAGGAAAGGCTGATACACCTGAAGGACTTCGCCTCCTGATATATGGCCTTCCCTGGTTTCGGTATGAAGACAGCCTTGACTTTTCTCCATCCGCTTGGAATGTAATTTGTTGCTAGACTGCTCCGGTATAGAGCTAGGAGATCCTGAGAGCAGTTTGTAGCATTTTTGGAAAAATGCCGTCTGGTCCCGCTGCTTTGTATGGTAGAAATGAGGTGATACTCCACCTTAGCCTCTCTTCCGTGATAACTAGTTCGGCCTCTGCCTCACCGACTGATAGGTGTTCTGTGGATAGAGTATTCATCTCCTCCTCTGTGTGCTCTATACAGTCCGGGAAGTGAGTAGCCATCATTTCGGTCAGTATTTCTTTGGGATTCATTACTAAAGTGTCATCTTTTTTGAGACTGCCTAGTTTGCAGGTGTTGTCTTTTGCTAACATTCTCATTAGCCTAGCTGACTCGGGTTGTCCAGAGATGTTTTCGCAAAAGGCTCCCCATCCGCTTCTTCTTTCTTTTCGGCTTTTGTACTTGAAATTATTCCGTTCTTCTCTGTACTTGTTCCAGCTCTCGTCATCGTCCTTTTCTTGGGCAATTCTGAGTGCCTTTCTGATTCTCTTTCTTAGTTTATTGAGTTCCTTGTTCCACCAGGGTTGTCCCTTCCCTGACTTGATTTTTTTCAACGGACAGGCCGTTAAATAGGATTCCACGAGGGTCCTTTCTAGTCTGTCTGCTTCCCTTTCTACATCCGTTATGTTGTTTATTATCCTAGCATTACCGGGTTTCCATTTTTTCATGTGATTTTCGAATATATCCCAGTTAGTCCTCCTATTGTTCCTATAGCTTATAGTTTCAAGTTGGTAGTTCAAGCTATAGGTGATTCTGCGATGGTCTGAGAAAGAATCGGAGGTGTCAACTCTCCATTCTTTCATCCGATAGCTCTCTTCCTTTGACATGAGTGTAATGTCTAGTACTTCTTTCCTCGTTCTTGTAACGAATGTCGGTGTGTTGCCTATATTCATTATTTCTAGGTTAGTACTTAGTCCCTGGAGGCTCGTAATCAAGTTATCAAAACACAAGTTCTTAAGATATATACGTAGTTAAGGCTAGATAATTGTTGTGTTTTTAGGAAAAAAAATATATTTATTAATTGTATGTTGTGATGTGTACCAATCTTTATGGTGACGATAAAACCCCATCTAGACGTGGCGTCGGTTCAGGGGTGCGTAATGCAATGAGTCCGCACTGACTCAATTCCGTGCGCTCGCCGGCCCCAGAGGTGTTAATTTAAACGCAACTGCGGTTTATACTACGTAGTTTATAATTCTGTCCCTATTTTAAGAGGCCAGCGGCCGGTCAGCAGCCCATACTAACGTAATACCAAAATGATTTGAAATTAGAGCATTATTTTTTGTACTTTTGATGTTATTCGGATTAAGACAGTATCTAGGTTTCCATTAAAATAATCCTAAATATTTACCTGCTCAAAAATAGGTAAATGCGAATTGCAGTTTTGTATGAAAAATGTAATTGGCATTATTTTTTATTGGGTAGATTATTGTTTTTTGTTTTTTTTATAAAAACCTAGAGAAATATTGTCTTAATCCAAATAACATCAAAGGTCAGGACAGTCAATCATGCACAACATTTAAATTATTTTGGTATTTCGTTTGTATGGGAGACTGATTTGTCGCGGGCCGATTACTGCAGGCGTAAGTGCTTAATGAAAAATGCTTTAAATTGATTACAGATCCAACATCTACGTTAAAAAAACGAAATCCTAATAATATTATAAATACGAAAGTATATCAGTTTGTTTGTTTGTTTCTCTTCGACGCAGAAACTACTGAACGGATTTGGATGAAATTTGATATGTAGGGACTTCAAGTAGTGGACTGATACATAGGCTACTTTTTATCTCGATATTCCTTCGGGAACGGGTACCACGCGGGTGAAACCGTGGATGCCCGTAATTGTCACATAAGTTTCAGATTGAAATTGTATCGAGTTGAAATATGATTATAGATTTAAAATTTTGGTTTTATTCTTTTCAGGTAAGACCTATAGTCGTGTCAAAATTTTGTCTTCACTTCGAGCTGTGGTGAGTAAAAAATAAGAACTTTCAGACCTTCAACTGACAGGTAATATTCTAGATACTTTAATTAAGAGCTAATATCTTCAGCATTAGACTCTCAACTTAATACCACAACTAATGATATAACCAATAACAATGATTCCGAATTTCTGACGCCTCAAATAAAGTCTTTCTTCCCTATCGTTATACAAGATTCAGATTCATATTTATTCAATATAGCTTGGTGAATAATTCAAGCTGGGATAAATAATGCAATGATGCCACATGAAACCAATCAATCTCGATAGCAACCCCTGTTATACTGGGAAATATTGCGTCGTTTAATCCCTTATCCATACTAATATTATGAACGTGACTCTATCTGTCTGTTGTCTTTTAACACCTGATCTATTAACCCAATTATAATGAATACTTGGTCTTATCTTACCTACTTTTTGTCTGTAACTAGCGACAGTACCTTTGATTTCGTCCGCCCGGACTTTTTTCTAGTTCCCCATACCTAAGTCCTTTTCCCTATTTCGTTCCCTTAAAGATTTGTTTCAAAATGTAACTAATGTTCCGTGGGTTAATCTATACCAGTGGTTCCTAAAAAATAAATGTAGAATAAACAAATCAGAACTGTAAAATTGAATGTAATAAAAAGATCAAAAAATGTAATAGAAGTAACAAGAAAATGTAAACAAAATATGAAACAGAAGTGTACTCAATTACCTATGCATAAAATTACGAGAGGAATAATTGCGAGAACTATTCTGCATGAGTATCAAGATAAACAAAATCCTGATGAACTACGATCGGGGAGCACAGTAAAAACAAAAAAGAAAAAAAACTAACATACTTATGTTAGTTTTTTTAGATCAACATTTAAAAAAGTACTAATTTAATAGATTTTTATTGGAACAAATAAATGACAACTTGTATATCAAATTATTATTATTATCGTAATTATAAAATTATGGTGTTTAACTTTCTTAATGATTTCATCCATATTGGCATGCAATCCTCATTGCGTCTTCTAGATGCGTCGAAAGATGATTGCGGTACTTGTATTTCAAGAAGCTCTTTTTTGAAAATAAAACTTCGCAGATATAAAATATGTCGATGGGAATATAGTTGAAATAGTGTAGTATAGTAAATATTGTGCGCATTCTCTTCAACATTTATAAATTTCTAGGCACAATATTTTGATAAAACTCCACATACTTGCTTTTGACGGATTTAAATTATTAGCTATACCGCGGGCCTCAGTTTGACGACCACTGACCTAGAGCAATGAAAAAATTTACAGTACCAGATCCGTATAAGAATCTAGCTTGGTGGGCCACTTGACTCCTAGTTATTTTTCAGAGGTACAACTGGGCGGTCGTCAAAATATATTTGGGCGAATGCGGCCCTAACATTTTACCTAAGTGGACAACTCGCCCGCATGCGAGATTTTAATAGGGCGAGATGTCTCCCAACTCTTCTAGATGTAACCTCACGTACCCCTAGGGGTATCACTGATTGGGAAACACTGATCTACGAGCACATAAAACCAAAATGTATTATAACTCATTCAATTGTTTATTTATATTATTTTACTTTACTTGGATAAGTTCTCACAGCTTTCAAACAAAATGCTTCTTATGCTTTCACTTCAGTCCAGTGTATGAAAAAATGATTAAACAGACATTTTATGTAAACCTAGTAATTTTATTTTAGTTTAAAATATTTGGAAAAGAAAATGCTATCCTTCGAATTTCTCCCTACTATTTGAACTTGATCTTAGATCGCCAGGAAGTTTTCATTTCTTACCTATGGTTTTTTATTTTCCACTGTTTTTAGAGAGTTTTGCCACATACGCTCTCGCGTGGTTACATAGACATGTGTCACGTGCAATGACTTAGAAACACTAACCCCCCATATTCTAAGTCGTTCCTCCAAAACTTTTTACACTCCACTCAACCTCGTCGTGGGTAAAAATGGTAGTGTGCGCTAGGCCTAACACGGAGTGGCTACGTACTCTTTGGCTCCTACAGGTCCTTACGGAGTTATGACTTAGAATACCGATTTGAGGAGTATTTCGAAGAGGTTTTCAATGAGGTTTCGTTAAGTCGAGGACGAGTAAGTTTTGGAGGAACGAGTTAGAATATGGGTGTAAGCAACCTTTTCATATTACAATATTGAATGACACTTGTGGACAGAGAGAGCTTTGTTTCCGTGTGCGTCAATGCGATAAGGTTGTAAAGTGTATACATGTCATTGCTCGTGTCTGTACTGGCAATACAGTTTCATTTTAAGACAATATCGTTATTGACCGATGGTTCCATCCGATTGAAGCCACCGAATTGAATAAATATTTAGTATATTTTATTATTTTTTTTAATTGGGCCTGCACGCGTGGTTGATAGTTCAATCAGGTGATGAATGCGTGGTTCATATGCCAGTGTCGTACTAATCTAACGGTCATTTAAAAAAAATCATATAGTTTTGTTTTTTTTTTCATTCTAAAATATTTCAACGCAGTTTGAATTGCCAAAGTTTAATGCTTCCTCCTCCGCGCTATATATATATATATATATATATATATATATATATATATATATGTATATTCACCGATTACTCGAGAACGCCTGAACCGATCGAAATGATTCAAACGTTAGCATCGGGTTTGTACCCAAGTTGGTCCCATTTTATAAAGTCGTTTTTTCGGTCATGTGGTTTGACCTAAACGATTTGACTCAAACCAGTGTTGCCTACACTATTAGTTTCAGTCAAACTGAAGTGTGGGACTTATTTTAACTTTAAGAATTGTGATAAAAAACTTTTATAAAAATAAAAACCGAATTCTAAAACTTTAAAATAAACCTTTTGGAGTCGGCGCCAGCCAAGGAATTCTAAATTACCCGTCTATTACTGTGTGATAAATATTAAACTAGAACCCCGTCTATTACTTTTATATTGCCTACCTTGGCTGGCACCGAATCCAAAAGGATTATTTTTAAATTTTAGAATTGATAGTGATTTTTTGAAGTCGGTTTTTATTTTTTTATAAAAAGATTTTTGACAGTTCATATCGTATTCGATTGGCAGCAATTTGTATAGAATTTGACACTAATGACATACAATATGAACTGTCCAATGAATACGATTAGCTTACGCAATCGCCTAGCTGCTTTGGAATCGCGTGGTAGGTCATCGCATCGCCTATTCATAACGAAGGCCAGGACCTCTATTTTTGAATAACTCGTCGCGCAACTGGCGAGGCGAACGAGGAGGCGATCACGCGATTAGCGATCTTGCAAGCGTAGACATAATACGCTTTTCGCTTTTCCCCTTGCGCGCTCACGTTGGGAGGTGGTACTACAGGCGAAAAGTGAAGCTACGTTTATACCTGCGAGGTCGCTTTTACGGAATACGGAAACTCAAACGTCGCACGAATATCAGTAGAATCCTCGAGACGAGTGAATCTAAAATTGGGCTCGAGAAGTAGTTAAAATGGCTGATGATGGTGAGATTGTCAATGCATTACGTGTGGTATTTTATGTAGAATGGCATGGTGCATTATGATGGTATGCGTCACCGCAATGCAAAATCACAATATTGATGAAGGACCGGTCCGCGTATGACCGAAGCTGGAACGTGACATCCAATATTTTAAATATCGTAGTTTTTAGCCGCCTCTGTAGTCTAGTGGTACAACCACCGGTATCAGACCTACGGTGCCCCGGGTTCGATTCCCAGCGGGGGTACATATTGTATTCGGTTTGGTTGGCGGTAGGACTTGTTGTAGGTTCGCCTGGCTAGCTACCACCATCTTATCTAAGTCTGACGCCATTACAACAATGTTTTCAGCATTGTTGTGTTCCGGCAGTTCGAGATAAGATAGCCCGGGAGAGGCTCTCTTCCATCTTCAGCCTTATCAATGCTTAACATTATGTATGATGAAGGCTATAAGAGTCTCCCCTTGGTTAAAAAAGCTAAACTTTCTTCCCCTATTACATTACTTCAAGATTAACTTCCACAACAACACTTCTACATCCTTCCTTCTAAAACTAATAATAAAAATTCCGATGCTATTTCGACCTGATTATGTACATACCAGACATATGTCTGGACCTGAGAAGCATAACACTGTAATCCGTTTTTTAGCGTTTTCTGTTTCTTAATTCTATATATATATATATATATATATACATATAATTTTCCTACCTCTAATAAATAACTACCTTTAATATATAATTTTCTGTCCTCCATCCAGCCAAACACTGTAAGTTCAAAATATCAGCCAGGACACTGATTTTTATAGTTGTATAAAAATGTAACAAACAGTCACGGCTCTGATGCATGTTATTGCAAATGATAATACAGTAAAATTCTCCGAAAACTATAAGATGTATTTTATTGTTTACGTTACTTATTATATCTAGAATTATAACGCGGCATTTTATTTTAAAACCGATTATTCCTACTTTATTAAAAGTTTTTAAGATAATATAATATTTTTCCATAATATGCTTATGGCACTTACTACGATTGATAGTAGGTAATAAATTGCTGAAGCATAACACTGTTATTTACTTCAAATTTAAGTAAGGAAAACAAAAAAGTTGATCTCTTAATGTGTCAATTCTTCATATATGATACTTTTTTTAATAATGTAAATAAAAAATAATGATAATAAAACCTTTGGTTTTAATTGTTATTCAGTGATAATCAATACACCATCAATTCAATCACATAATCGTCTCCAGAGCAAAATTATGTTTATGGCACTTACAATGAATGCTTCTTAGGTCCAGATTTATAAATAGACTGCAAGTGATTCATCAGTATTAAGTACCTATTTTCGAATATTCAGATATCGACCTTAGCACAGCTGCCGATAAATTAAAGCGATGCTAATGTAACCGGTATGAATGCGCCGTGCGGTTGCAATAGCTCAGTTACTGATTGCTGCTCGCGCTCGAGTGGTTCCGTATGAGTGATGTAATGGCTTTACTGTTTAACTTATTCTATTTGGCAACCTCGAACTATATTGTGTTTAAGTTAAAAATGGCTAATTAATGATGAGATACTCCATTTTTACATCTCAAGCTAAGCTACTAACGGTTTTAACGACTAAAAAGTCGTCTCCAATAAAATGAAACATCTTCATATTCCTTAATGTTATTAAGATCACTTTTCCGATTGTTATCAACCTCCACACAACTTTCCGTAATTAGCTCAACTCATCCTCTCAACTACAGTATAGCTTCTCATCAGTGTTTCACTGCCTATTATTTTGAGAATATCAAAAGTTAAATTCCTCTGACGTTAACTTGTTGAGCAGCGACGCAATGCCGTAACTTCATTCGCGAGAAGCGAACTTGTGAAATTTATATTTAAGGCTGAACAAAGTTTAACATCGCAAACTCCAGTTTTAGAGACAAGGCGACGCGAAAGGGAAAAAGAGGCGACACTTTAGAATTTTAGAAAATGGAAACTTGCTGGTTTCACGGATACGGTCGCGCGACATAAATTATTGTTGATGCCGTCAATATAAGTTTGTCAACAATGTTTGGACGTCCTGTTTAAGTATATACTATAAGTTAGGAGCGGGATTTGTCAACATTAATGAAATGTTTATGAAGTTCTATTAATGGTAAACAAGCCTCTTTTTGCTTTTGTTGGTCCTCAGAAATGTTGTTATTATTTCTCTTTCCTTTAAAAACGATACAAAAACGTTAACATGCACAATCGGCTTAGAGTTCCGTAAAAATAAACACACAAAATATTCATGACGCATTTAAATCTTAAAAGGCTTTAAATTGAAAAATAAAAGCCATTTTTTTAGTAGTATGTTTTTCTGAAACTGATAAATGCAACACAAATACAATGGAACAGTAAAAGATCACGGAAGCTTTACAGCGTCGATTTGCAAATTCACGGGAAATCTGAATATCGTGTAATTTTACACTTTTTATTTTCTCGATATTTAAATACAGACAGGAAATCACCCAAGGACTACATTTACTTTTTACTTTGAGCCTCAAGGTCAAGAGGAAAACTCGCACGACACAGTCTATCCGTTGATGCGTGATGCTATTCGCAAAAAAGAATTTTGTTGTTTACTATTAAAAGGAAACTTTAGAAAAGGAAACCGGACGATTTGAGGAGCCCATGGCGCAGTGGTTCGCGCGCTCGGCCGGCTCAGCGATTGTTGAGATTAAGCGACTTTCGCAATGGTTGGTCACGGGATGGGTGACCAAATGAGGAAGGCCAGTTTCCCGGCAGTGGGGACATAAAAAATGACGACGATTACTATTAAAAGTAGTAACAAATCAATTCGCATATTCTCGCAATGCGTCGTGCTAGCTCTCATTTTTCGCATTATGACGATGCGACGGACGCGCAGCTGTAGTTTATTTTGATCTTAAAATCTTCTTCAAAGTATTGACTCACGTTCATAGAAAAATATAAATATTCAATACTCAATACCTAATATAAAATAGGTAGCGGCATGAACATCCTGGTTTTACAAATATTTCTATGCATACAGTACAGTTTGTCTTAACCCGATATGTATTATGTGACTTTGCAGCGTGCCCAGGTGTCGTAACGAGTGTAATATTTTAGAAAATGAACCTTATTTTAGAAAAGTTTAAAGAAAAACGAATAACGGATTTATCGGTTGGAGCATCTGAAATTGTATTTTTGGGATTTTTAATATTCATAATTTGAAATAAGATGAGTTTTAGGTATATAGTGAGGTAACCTGAATTATCTACGATCTTATATAAATATTTACTACTAGCGGTCATCCGCGGGTTCAACCGCGTGGTTCCCATTTCCGTGGGAATTTCCGGGTAAAAGGTACCCTTCGTATTAATTCAGGCTATCTGTGTGTCAAATTTCGTTTGAAAAAGAATTTTTTGCTTGATAGAGTAACAAACAAACTGACATACTTTCGCATTTAATAAATAATAGTAGAAAGTATAATAAATAATTGTGCTATGGATAAATATTGGACGATTCGAAAGTTTCATTAATCAGTATATTCGAATAAATATTGATAAAGAAATGAATGAAATATTGACTTTGACATAATCCTTTAGGTTTATAGCATTTTTATTTGAGTTTAATATATTGTCGCTCTGTCACTTTTGACTTTAAACGAATGACATTTTTATTATGTTTAGCGCTAAATGTGTTTAGTGCTGCGGTTTAGTGAGGTTGGTAAAAGTCGCCCTTAAATACCTTGTATGGAGGGCTTTTCCAAAAATAGTCTTTGTTTTTTTATTATTAAGGGAATACTTCATCACTGATGTTTGTACTTAAAATGACAATAGTATTTAGATTTTTTAGTTACACTACCTTGTGGACAAATAAGGGGGATGGGCCGAAACCCTCCACGTGGACCCAATACAGGTATCCGCGAAGCTCATACGAATAAAAGATCATAATAGAAATTTTAATCAAGATTTGATCGAAAAAAATGTCATATCACAAATTCAATCACAGTTTTTTCTTACTCGTGAACTTTCAGAACAATAGAATGTGACGGGTCAACGCATTCTTTCCAATATAGCGGAGTGCACCGAAGGCTGGCTGACACATACTTGTACTTTTTATATGTTTCCACTAGCGAACGCTTGCGATTCTTTTTAAATAAAAATATATAAATTTGAAAGCAAAAAAACCGCCTGCTTCAAAAGACAAGTCAAATGAAAAGATGGAAACAAGAACAAAGATAAAAATATTTTGTTCAACATACTAACATGTAGTCGGAGGCATAACAATATGATTAATTTTGCAGTGTTTGTTTTACTATGAAATAGTTATGCATGCTCGTCGCCTGCTTGGCCTGTGATAGTGGCGGTTAAGCGACTTCCGCAATAGTCGGTCACGGGATGGGTGACCAATAATCTATTATCTCGACCTCCTCCGTGCTCCAGAAAGCACGTAAAGCCGTTAGTTTCGGTTATTTTGCAGTCGTTAAATCTAAAAAAGTGGCCCTGCGTGTCTGGTCATGGCCCATACTCCCTAGCCATCCATAAGGCTGGCGGCCAGCAGTGGGAACATATTATAGTGGCAGTTGATAATGATGATTAACGCACGTCTGTATCAGGAATGTCTTATTCTGAGGTAGTCCAAATAAGATTTAACGCGATAACCGTTTTAAAGAAAATATCTAAAGTAAAAAGAAAAGTGATTATCCTTATAAAAAGTCGATTTTTCTATTAAAATATTCCATATCAAGTTTTATGAGCGAGTCGCACTTTGTGTGGGTAGTAAAACGTTTTGCATAGAAGAAATATGCGTAAAAATGTGGAATGCTGTTCATTTACATTCATTTATTCATGCATGTCATAAATAATTTTGAATACTTCACGCTACCTAAGCAGACCGCAATGCATTAGTGATTTTATGAAGATTATTGCCGACCTCCGTGGTAGAGTGGTACGTACACCGGTTTCAAGTTATCGCTAACTCTGAGGTCCTGGGTTCGAATCCCGGTAGGGGCAATGTTTATATGGTGAATACGAGTATTTGTACCTGAGTCATGGACGTTTATATATATTTCTACACATAAATACTTATGTTATATATGTATTTATATCCGTCACCCTAGTATCCCATAACACAAGCTTTACAGTGCCCTCTTCTCTTTGGGGCTAGGTTAATTGGTGTGAGTGTAAGAAATATTTAACATTAATAATATTATATAAATGTTATTATAATTTTAAGTTAATGTTGTTTTTAGGGTTCCGTACCCAAAGGCTATGATGAAGGCTAAGAGTCTCCCCGTCGTTAATAAAAATAAAAAAAATAAATAAAATAAAGGGTAAAACGGGACCTTATTACTAAGACTGACTCCGCTATCCGTACGTCTGTCACCAGGCTGTATCTTATGAACCGTGATAGTAAGACAGTTGAAATTTTCACAGATGATGTATTTCTGTTACCTCTATAACAATAAATACTAAAAAATAAAATTAAATAACTCCTAAAAGGGCTCCCATACAAAAAACTTTTATGGATAATGGTACGGGACCTTTCATGCGCGAGTCCGACTCGCACTTAGCCGGTATTTTAACTTTATGTGAAATATTTAACAGGATTATGCAGCTGTAAATTTTCATACAAAAAGGGGGGAGAATCGATAATTTTTCTCCCCCCTTAAACATAATCCAATTTTGATAAGAAAAATCACATGTGGAGGGCATAGAAATATTGCTTATAACAAAAATTATTAGCATTATCCATATTTATTGCTAAAAAACTACCTTGAGCTTTTCAATTTATATAAATTAAAATAAACCGAATTACAAAAAACACAGCCCTAGATCAAGGTGTTCTGAATCGAATGACACAAAATTGGCTCATTTCGTAATGGTTTAGACGGACGGAAACATTATCTCCCTAAACAATATTTCAGAAGGAAAAATAGGCAATCGCCTGTAGAACTTGCGACGCGTATCGACACTACCATAATTATTATTATAAGTAATGGTACCTACAATTCTTACAAAAAGGAAAATTTAATTGCATCATTTATTTAATTCCAATGGTGTCCTCGACGTAGGTATTTGTTTTATTACATTTATGTATGTAGTATTCGCTAATGTTTATGTTTTTTTTTCTTGCCATGCGCTACATTATCATAAAACAAAAATCCTTAGCACTTTCTATGAATACATTTTTAAAAACTTTGACATACATTAATCTGATTTCGAGCTAAGGAGATGAAATTGCTAAAAACATACACATAATAACACTGACACAAAAGAAACACTAGTGTTCATCCCCGCATGTTTTGTAACCTCTTTTTCACCCATTGGCCCAGTAAGTACGATCAGTATTACTGCACTATTGGACCAGTCTTATTTATATGAACAACGGGGAGACTATTAGCCTTCGTCATAACTAATAAAGTGGAATCCTCAATCACGGAGGAACTGCCTATATAAGATAGGCAGTTCTATCTAACTGCTGGAACACAACAATGCTGAAAACATTGTTTTTATGGCGTCAGACTTAGATAAGATGGTGGTAGCTAGCCAGGTAGACTTACAACAAGTCCTACCACCAACCAAACCAAACACAATTGTACCCCCGCTGGGAATCGAACCCTTGACCTCTGGGTCTGATACCGGTGGTTGTTTTGTTACAAAGAGTTACAAAGAGGCAAATTGACTATAGAAACCGTAGCATATGTGATATAAATATCTATAGTCTAGTGAATAGAGATCAAAATAGGGAAGTTTTCGATATGTTGTGATGAGTAAGGGTTTAAAAAGCAAAATGCACAATTCCGCACCTTCAGCGCCCACCGCCATTTTGAAAAGAAGGCACTTTCTTTAGTTTTTCGCTTACGTCTTCGTTTAGGTTTACTTTTTTCTTGAGGGTGCCGACTGCGCGAATGAGACAGAAGATCTTTCTAACATCAATCTATGTCAAATGCAATGTGAGCTTAATTATTTTTATTCAACGTTTCATACTTTTATAGCGATGGCAACGGAATACATTTAGACGTTGTCTTGAGGTAAATTTAAAATTTCCCTCCTTTTAATATAAATTGAGAACTGGGTGGAATAATGCAGGTAATCAGGGTGGCTGGTGTATTGGTAAACAGGATATTAGTCAGATTAATAAAAAAACAGGTTTACTGTTCATGAAAAGTAAATTAAGGCGCTACTCGGAAAAAGTATGGACTTTTTATATAAAACTATAGCACGATTACAGTTGTTACAAATCAGCAGGCCTACCGCCATCTTTTAGAAACCGTCATGTCGTAAGAACGTTTTGTTTTCCTTTTGTTTCAATACTGTTTGAATTGCAAACTTGACTTTATTTGACCTAAGACGTCGTAGTAGGTATGATTGATAAAAATTTTGTTTGAGTGAATGATTGAGAGATGACGCCAGAAAACTTCCGTCAAAAAACAAGCTTGTTTTAAGAGGTTCGCGGTACGATATGACATATAACAACATTGCGCCGATACAAACTGACATTAAACAATATTGCGTTAAGAGATGGCGGTAGGCCCCCTGGTAATACCATATATATTTCTTCATACTTTGATGTAGATTTGTATAGTTTCAAAAACACGATTTTATGATTTTGCCTCGACACTTTTTCTTTTCGAAAAGACCTCTAAAAAATACGAAAATTCAAGATTATTCCTTAATGGGGTTACTTACACTATTGGAAATTGGTTTAATAAGGGGACACCAATAATATTTAGGATCGTATAGTTTTTTAATACGAAGTGATATTGTGTTTTTTTTGCCTAATCGGCAAAATCGGTCTCGCTCCCGTGCGCGTCGTTTTCTCATTGCTATCTCGCTTCAGCATATTTTTTTCGAGTATCGCCATAAGGACTATAACCTTTTTAATGCACACATACAATGCTATTTATATGTGATAAATATTATACAAGAAAATATGCTAGATAAAAGCAAGTAGTCAGAGCCACGTCAGAGCGACATAAGACAAAAGTCGGTTTTTTGTAGTATATTTTCTTGATTAATATTTTATTACATTAAGGATGTGTTTAAGGTGTTTCAATGCTTCATGTTTGTTATAAAAACAGGAGCCTGGAGGACATTTTAGACGTGTTCAAAAAATTATTATTTATATTTCATTCAGGCAGGCAGTTGAAACAACTGATAATTGCCTGTATCCAATGATCTATTTGTTCGAAATTTCTATAAATATTGAAAATTGAAACGGGTATTAAACGCGTAGAAACGTGATAGATATTTCACCTACCTAATTTTCCCGACGTTTCGGCCAAGTTACATCGGCCGTGGTCACGGGCTGACTGGAGATGCGATGCTACGTCTCGTCGTCGTCCGAGGCGGAGTCTTCATAAACCGTCCAGTTTTTTCTCCACGTACCGTCACACACAACACTAATAGTGTCCCTATTCTATCACGTTTCTACGCGTTTAATACCCGTTTCAATTTTCAATATTTATAATGCAGCGCGAAATTTCTATGTCTGACGTTTAATGTGAGCATCAAGTTTATTTTTGAATTGGTTACTTAGTATTGTCGGCTGCCACTATTTGCTCTGGCAACTTATTCCAAGGTTCCACTACTCTGTTTCTGAAAAAATGCTTGTGCGGATTGTGGTTTGATCTTGTTTTTGTGAGCTTATAAGGTTATAAGGCTGTTTATAAGGCTGCTTATAAGGCTGTGCCCTCGTAGATGTGAGTTTTTATTACGTACAAGCATCTCGTTAAGGTTTGTAAGTCATAAAGACCGGACAGTATTTTGTAGGTTTTAATCATATCTCTCTCCTCGGTCTCTTAGGCTAGTTAGTCCAAAAACGGTTAACATTTCCTCATATTCATGGCTCCTGAGCTGTCTTGGAATCTTGGTTATACTCCTTTGAACTTTTCACTCTAACTCAGATCAATATCTTTTTGGAAATAGGGTTTCAAATCTAAAAACAATACTCCAAAATGGGTCTAATAAAAGTCTTAAAGATCATATAGTAATCATCTCAGGCGTAAGTACTCCAAAATGTTATTAAAAAATGTACAGTATTCAATTTTAGGCGTTTCAATGTCTTGTTTTTGATCTGGATATTTTCGTCGTGTTCAAATGTGTTATATTTGATATAAGAAATAATCTATTTGCTGTTATCATGATAATTATGTAACTAATTTTAAATCTATTGAAACTCTGTAGGCAATGTTATTAAAAATACTTAAAACAATGACACAAGCTGACGCTAATTGAGTTGCAATTTTTTTTAATACATATAATACGAGTATATTACAAAAATGCAGCTTATTATTCTTTATTGTACTGACAGGTATTGTTATTCACCTATTTCACTGAATTTAATACTCTATTTTTATATACGAGCACGTACCTACTACTGAAACAAGTCTGTGGTAAGTTAAAATATATTTACCAAATATTTTAACAACTTTGAATATTAAAATTTTGTTTCTTGCTCATGAAATTGTGAGCGTATATTTCGTTAATGTTTGCACCTCGTTCCTAATTGGTTTCCACCAACCTAAGTGGTTTCAGGCATTCGAATACAGAAGTCTAAATTAGTGAGTTGTATGTTATTTTATAATATTTCTTTAGGTTTTCACAAACAGTGTTCCTACCTACTGCGAAAATGCATAAGTATAGAAGTTTTTCTCATGGACGGTATTGGTTGACGATGATTTTCTTTGAAGTACCAAGATTTAATTTTAAGTTAGTGCCCGAAAAAAAAAATTGTAGGCCTAGCACGAAAAACTTTCGAGTAAGTATCGAGGACGTATCGTCAAAAAATTGTGACATATTGAGCAGCGTTCCTACCGGGCGTAAACGGAACTACATTTGCAAATATGCATTTATGCAAATAAATTCTATTCTATTCTATTCTATTCTTTTCCAATATGCTATTTGAAAAATTTATGCTCCATACGTCCTCGATACTATTTCGGAACAATTACAAAAAAAAATCCAGTCTAAAAAACTACGCTACTCTAAAAAAATACAGTAGTTAGGTCTCTAAAAAAAATTCTAAGGTACTTATTATATTAACAGTGGGTTGCAACACATACACAAACACATTTTTTTTTTGTTGGGGGCTAGGAATGTTTCGACAAAATTTTTATACATCGTTTTTTGAAATGCACAGGTTGAAAGGCTTTTACTAACGAGTTTTACTGGAAATCCAAAAATCTGATACTAGGTTAGATTATCAGGTAACATAAATGAATGTTTTATTTTCCGTTGGCTCCATAATTAAACAAAACCTTTTAAATATAGTCGAGAGTTACTCGAGTTGTTTTTTGTAATTAGCAAGCAAAAGTAAGATTTGAAAGTTTAGTTTTATGTCTGAATTTTAAGATAAAGGGGGAGATATTTCGTGAAAGTCAATAACAAAACAAATATTTTTTTTTATTGCAAGTTTCATTCAACACATTTGATGTGCTCATGTTGCTTTAATAATTAAATTTTAATTAAGTGATCATTATAATTTAATTACCGCAGGTTCAGAATTATAATATGAGCGAAACTTTGTTTAACGTCGACCTCTTTCAGTAATTGGTTCACGCCCGGCCTCGCCGTGTGTGGTTTCAAGGATTCGAACTAACCCAACCCTGAATTTAGTGAACGTAGCCCACATAAAATTTTGTTGTGTGCCGCTAGAATTTTGTTTTAATATTCATTGAAACAAAATCATTAACCTTTAGGCATGTTGCACCTGCGCACGCTATGCACGATGTGCACGATGTGCATGACCTTGTCAGTAATGTTGCTCCATATTACAGTGTTTTTACGTTTCCACATACATAAATAATAATTTATCTATGATCTGTGCAGTGCTGTGCGAGCTGGCTACGCAGGTTTTCTAGGAAAAATCTTGTCATGCAACTTATTTTTTTTCTGTCTAGCTTAAGCTACAGCTGTGCACCAGATGCCTTCCTTATACAGTGAAATCCGCTGTGTCGGTCAAAGAGACTCACAATAAACAACGGTGAGATCAACCCAGCTAGTATTCGGAACCCATAGACGAGTACACATGGACTACACGTCCTAATAATCATGCGCCGCGTGAATATCGAGCTCAAGTTGTGTTGCACGCTCGACTTGTTCGAACACCTCTATTCCCAGTTTTACCTTAAGATAGTCCCATGGCGGGACTAGTGGGATTTTTTCGTCCTACTAGAACATCGGCCTCGCGTTCAGCAATGGCAGTAGCAAACTACATACTTACTGCGTGTTTTAAAATACCTACTCATACCGAAGCCGCAATATATGCATCAACCTAAATTATAATCTGGACTAAGTATATAAACCGGACTAAGTATGTAAATTCAAACAATAATCTTTTAAGAAAAATATTTTGATCCTCAATAACTCCTTGGGTAAGACGGGGTACCCAGCGAAATTCACAGTTCAATTTGACCAATCACGCTCGTTCATTCATCGTTCGACGCGCCGCCATGATACTTGTCAGTCGCCCAGTGGTTAGTAGTTCACAAGTGCACAGTGTCGAAAAAAAAAAGTGTTTTAATGCAAATTGTTTATCTTATATATATATACGTGAAGACCTATTATTGCCTTACTGTTTTTATGTCAAAAATCAACTCTGTCTACTCGGTGTTGGTCTTCCAAACATTAAATAAATAAATAAATAAATTTCTTCTGGTTTGTCACGTGACTGTGGTTTGTTAAATAAAGTTAGCTGATGAGGTGTTGCTGTGCTTGACGCTTAAACTAACCTATAATAAGGTAGGTATTGTGTTTCCTTGAGATTGTTGGCTGTTTTTTTTTTGTATTTATTTTATAAAATGGCTCCGCAGGCGAGATGGGGTAACGGGGTACCCCATCTTGCCCCCAATGAGAATAATTTTGTTCTTGCTTGTTTTCCATAAAAATGAGTTTGTTTTTTGTGAGCTTATCATAGTTTGCCTTTTTAGAATGGTTCGTGACTACAAACGCACGACTGACCGAGGTACGTGGACCGAAGAATCCATGCGGGAAGCGGTTAAAGCGGTTTTGGATCTAAAAATGGGTTATTATAAAGCAGCTAAACAATTTGATGTGCCACAGACGACATTAGAGAGAAAAGTTAAGGCTGTTCGCCGCAGGATTGAACGAAACATCTGATGAAAACTTATCCATACCAATGAAAGTACCATTGGGTCCTAGGCTGCCTGTTTTTTCTGTGTCTGAAGAAAATGAGCTTTGTGCCTATTTATTAGAAATGAAAGAAAGGTTATATGGACTTACGGTTAAATATCTAAAATCATTAGTATACCAGTTAGCAATTAAAAATAATAAGCCTAATCCATTTAACGCTGAGAAAAAAGAAGCTGGTAGAGAGTGGATAAATGGCTTCCTAAAACGACACCCAGAGCTTTCAATTAGAAAGCCTGAAAAAACTTCTGCTGCCAGAGCATCTGGTTTTAACAAAGTTGCAGTCAAACGTGTACGATGAGCACCAACTAACTCCTGACCGTATATATAACTGTGACGAAACGGGGGTTTCTGTTGTGCCAAAGACAAATTCAAAGATAATCGCTAAAAGAGGACGGAAACAGGTTGGGGTCATAGTTTCAGCAGAACAAGGACAGACGGTAACGGTCGAGATATGCTTCAGTGCAGCTGGAAACTACATGCCACCTATGCTTATCTTTCCAAGGAAAAGGATGAATCCAGAACTGATGGTGAATTCACAAGCTGGTGCTTGGGGCACATGTAGTGATTCGGACTGGATTACTTCCGAGCTGTTCCTCCAATGGTTAAAGAGATTTGTGATTTTCAGTGGAGCATCTAAAGAGAGACCCGTGCTTCTTTTACTGGATGGGCACAGCACCCACACCAAGAATATTGACCTGATCAATGAAGCCAGAGCTCATGGTGTTATAATCTTGTGTTTTCCTCCACACACGACACACCGTTTACAAGTAGCGGATGTTGCGTTCATGCGACGATTGAGCGTTTATTATGAAGAAACCGTATCAAACTAAAGATCAACTGGAGATATCACAAGCAGAACAAAAATCAAACCGACCAGCAGACGCACTCACTAGTACCAGCTGAAAACCCTGTTTGTCAGGAACCAGAGACATCACAACCAGCTAATGTGCCCACATGCGATAAAAGCGACAGTAGCTTTGTTTTGACTTCACCAAAACAACTTTTTCCACTTCCGCTAACTAAAAAATCCTCTCGTGTTGCTAAAGAGCGTGGAAAAACAGAAATTATCACGTCGTCTCCCTACAAACAAGAATTAGAAGTCATCAACCAGAAAAAAAAGATGCCGAATTAAAAAAGAAAAAACTAAAAAAAATAGAAACAAAAAAGAGAAAAGATGAATTAAAAGAACAAAAGAAAACTAATACAAAAGCCCAAAATAAAAAATCAAAGAAGAATAGCCGATAAGCGAAAACAGCAAAACGACGAAGAGTCTCATCATCTGGAGATGAAAGTGAAGATGAGGAGGAAACAACATGTATGTATTGTGAGGAAGTATATTCCGTTTCCATTGAAGGTTGGATATCATGCTCATTATGTGGAAGATGGGCTCATAATAGCTGCGCAGGAATAGATGATGATGATGACGAAGCCACCCATGTCTCCGAGTTCTGCCAGCTCAAATAATCATCTTTCTCTGTGATCATTCTCATCACCCCATCTTACCTCAGGGGGTACCCCATCTAACCAGCACCATGGGGCAAGACGGGGCAAAAAAGCTTTTTTTTATTTAATTTTTTTTCTCTTTAATGTGTTACCAAAAGTTGCTAATGACACCAAATATTAGAATAATAATAAGTATGATTGTTTCACTATGTAATTTTTATATTATTGACCTTTAAAGCTTAAGTACCTCATCTTGCCACCCTATCGCCTAACTATCGTTCCCAGATTTGTGCCCCATACAAAAAAAAATATATATCGATGGTGAGAATACGTGGTTTTCGTTTTCGTAAAAACTAAATTACGTTAAACCAGATATGTTTTCTATATTAATTTATACCGACAAAAGTAAATAAACGTTTCTTACACTCACACCAATTAACATAGCTCCAACGTAAGCACTGTAAGGCTTGTGTTATGTTATGGGATACTAGAGTAACTGATATAAATATATATAATTATACATACTTATATAAGTATTTATGTATAGAAATATATATAAAACTCCGTGACTCAGGTACAAAGGTTCGTTATACAAATATTTGCCGCTACCTAGATTTGAACCCAGGACCTCAGGTTAGGCGGCACCTTGAAACCGGTGTACGTACTCTACCACGGAGGTCGTCAAAGTATTAGTAGGTACATCAAATTAAACAGTAAATTCTCAAGTATAAGGCAAGTATTTCTTTCTCCCAAAATAAGGTCTAAATGAAAATCAAACCCGAGAAAATAAACTCTTCTTGATCGCCATAAACTTTTTATTTGTTGAACATAATTTGTACCTTATCACGGTAAGTTACGAGTTCAAATTTAACACATTTCCAGGTAGAGCCGTCATTTACTGGCCGTATTACGAAATTGTGGGCCCGCCCTAGAAATTTAGGTACAGCCATAAAAGTAATAATTTAGTGAAAGGGCAAATTTTGTAGCGCCTCTATAACTTTTAACCTATGATACGTTGATTGCGTTTGTACCTAGTGGATTCGGGTTAATTGTTTAACAAGTGGCTTCGTAGCAAGATGTGGTTGGACATCCGCAGGGTTTGATTCAAATTAGTTTAACCCGAATCGTGTGTTGGAAATACTTGGTACTACCCACAGTACATGTTATGTAAGTCAAAGCAGTAACTCAATTACAAACGGCGCACACATTCACGTGTCGCTGTAACATGTTCTTTAACGATTGGGATCATTCACCATTTTATTTAATGTTTTATGACAACCCTAGAAAACTAAATTTTTTGTCACCTTGTCCTTTCAAATCGGTGTGCCTAATGCGTAGAGGGACTAAGTCGCGTTTTGCCTTAATGTCATATTTATTGGCTTTATGCCTAGGACGATGTCAGTCTATTTAGTAGATTGCCTAGATATTCGTCAGCCTAAGTCGCGCTTTGCCTAAATGTAATATCTTTGAAAGGATATTCAACATGCAAACTTCTTTTATCGTGTTTATGTGCTGGCACTCGAAAATGGGTTTTAAGTGCTTTTAAACCTACTAATGATAAATCAACATGACGGGTGTCATCAATACTCATCATAACTATTCAATTATTGTATCATTTAATTTGTTTTCCTTCATTGCGTAAGAATCAGGTCGTATTTTGCCTAAAATAATACATGAAATGAACTCTAATGAAGTTGTGTTTATTAGAAATAAAAAGGGTGGTCAAAATTTATTAAAAGATGGCTATGAATATACAAGGAACAAAACTAACAGGGATGGATCATCACTTTGGCGATGTTCCAACCGGAAGGTTTGCAGTGCTTCCCTAAAGCTTAATTCAAACGCAGTAAAAGTTAGTCAACATACGTGTGAGCCAAACACGGAAACAACAAAATTTCCTTAATTGTGGATAAAGCGAAGAATATGGTGTGTCAAACAAGTTATTAGAAAATGTAATTTTACAGGAATCCGAGAATAACGTGTCGGCTGAAAATGATAATGAATCTACCCCTGCTATAAGAAGTAATGGCGATATAAACGAAGCATCTCTCTATAAATCAAAAAAAGACTCTCTATGCCGAACAAGAAATAAAATTTTTAAACTTAATAAAAATAACAACTCTTTAAAAGAAATACAAGTACCAAATATTATTTCCGAAAAATTTCTCGTCGGTAATTTTCTGCGGTTCATTTGCTATAAAGAAATTAAAAGTACTGCAGATAATATGGACACACAATTATATGGTGACGGCACATTCAAATGTGTGCCGATTTTTTATCAACTCTATACCATTCAGAAAGAAAGAAATAATTTATTTGCTGGAAAACCATGTATGTACATTGCGATAGTCTACAATATTAATTTGATCCAATAGTTTTCTGCCGTATACAGGTTGGCATGCAAATATTAGTTTAAGTAGTCGTAATCAAACATAATAATCAATGACCAAATCTATACCTACTTTTACAAATTTGAATTCTATATCAGTTAGTTATATTTCATGTCAGTCCGATAATACTAGTTACAATTTAGTTATGTCAATTGGATTAAATTACAGTCAAATATAAATTTATAAATAATAAATTACACATGTGACATTCGATTTTCACTGGCTTTCTTTATGTTCCAGATATTCTTGAACAGAGTAAAAGTTTTTTTCTATAAGCCGCCGATATAATGACTTTTTAAATATGTTTCGCTCAATAGGCAAATCTACGAGACTCATTGGTAAATTATTAAATATTTTAATGACCATGTAAAATATTTTTTTCTGAAATAATGTCAGATTACATTTTGGTATGACAATTTTGTTTCGTCTGGTGTTTCGTACATTTGTTTTCAGATCCTTATTTTAATGAAGTACTCTGGGTTCCTTTTGACAAACAAACATAATTCTAATAATGTACAAACAGGGCATAGGCAAAATGTTTAATTTTTTGAACTCGGGTTTACATGACTCTCTTATGCCGATTCCGCATAATGCCCGAATGCACTTTTTTTTGGCTATATAAGCTCTTTGCATCAACGCTGTTTCCCCAGATAATTATGCCGTAGCGTAAGGAAGATATGTATCCGTGATATGCTTGAAGAGCTACTTCGAGAGATGTGACTTTTCTTATTTTCAAAAATGCGTAGACAAATTTATTTATTTTGGTACATAGATTGTTGATGTGATTTATCCAGTGACAATGTTCATCAATAGTTATGCCTAGAAATTGTGTAGCATCTACCATTTCAATTTTTTTTATTGTCATATTGTATGTTTAAAGTATTTTTTTTCGATTTATATGTATGAAATTGTATTGCCTTTGTTTTTCTTATATTAATTTGTAAATTATAATTAGTCATCCAATTAATTATGTCAATAAGAGTATTTTTAATGTCAATCTCAAGGTCGTCAATATTTTTATTGTGAAATAATAATGTACAGTCATCAGCAAATAGAAAGCAATCATGTTGTGTAATATCAGGGAAATCGTTTATATATAATATAAATAGTAATGGACCTAATATGCTGCCCTGTGGCACACCACTATGAATTACTCTGTACTTTGTTTTAGCCGTTTCTTTCATATTTTTTTCTAAACGTGAGATTTCTGTGCATTGTTGTCTGTTTGTTAGATAGCTTTGTAAACCACTTTTATGCTATACCCCTTATGCCGTAGTCGAAGAGCTTGTTTAGTAAAATTGTGTGATCAACGCAGTCAAACGCTTTCGACATATCGAGAAAAATAGATACCGTGGGTATTTTATTATTAAGTGCTTCTGTAACTTTTTTAATCAGTGAAAAACAAGCTAGTGTTGTAGATTTTCCTTGTTGAAACCCAAACTGTTGTTTGTTGATGATGTTATGTTTTTCTATAAATGCATAAACACGTTTAACTATAACTTTTTCAAATATCTTTCCCAGTACAGGTGTTAACGTGATTGGTCGATAGTTTCCTAAATCACTATCATCGCCTTTTTTAAACAAGGGCTTTACAACTGATAATTTAAGCTTATCAGGGAATGTGTCAGTTTCCATTGAAATATTTATTATATGGCATAGTGGAATTATTCACGTCAATATAAACACAGATAACAGCGACACGGTAAATATTGTTCCGGTTATATATTGCTTATTGCCTAATAAAACGCAGGAGACGTACATAAGACTTTCGAATTGATTAAAAGCAAAATTGGGATTAGCATATGAAGGTTCAAATGTGATTATGAATTTGCACAGATTCAAGCACTTAAGGTTGTTTTTCCAGAAATAATAATAAGTGGATGCTATTACCATTACTCGAAAGCGGTTTTCAAGAAAGCTGAAAAACTGGGTATATTGAGTACGAATGTGGGGTATGAAAAAACTGTTCTCTGTTCTTTACTGCCTTTACTACCAACTAATTATATAACTAAAGTTTGGCCAGAAATTAAACTATTAGGAGATGACGGAAATGCCGTAAATATAGATAAATACAATAAGTGTTTACGCCATTTCCGGCTTCCCTATTTTAAATTCGCGCGCTTCATGATGTGGTTCCTTACTTCCTATCCCTTTCCTACTCACACCATCGTGCGCAGAGTGAGAGAACTAATCAAGCAAGTGCAGTACATCGTGATTCGTCGCGACAATAGCGCCAAAAGTTGCTACGTCCTTTCCGCTTCGACAACCGAACCGCGTCGCCACGATTTGCGTGCGACTCCGCATATAATTAAAAAATATAAATACTTTAACCGCAACTTGAAGTTTATAAACCGTGGAATAAGTGATCTAGTGTTCTAAAGTGTGTGGAACTTAGCCGGCCGGCAGAGTAACCTAGGCCTAGGGTTCCTGTCCATCCTGCATATGTGAGACTGAGTGGCGTTTCCGGAAGTGCAGCTGAAGACAAGATACTCCAGAAGCTGAAGTGTACCGCGCTTGGTGAGTCCCCTTCCCACTCCATATACCTAAGGTCCACATCATTTTTTTTTCTCAAAAATCGCTAACCGCCCCGCTATTCGCTATACAGTCCACTTATATTCCCGCCATCCCAATAAGTATATGGAGAATCAGTGGATGGCCAAACTACACGATATAATTAGTTGTGCCAGCAAATTTCATCGCACCAACAATAGTCTGGAAGGTTGGCATAAACGTCTGAATGCTCGGATGGGACAAAGACTGTCATTAATTCATTTTTTGTACAAATTAAAATAAGAGTCGCGTTAGCAAAACCTAAAACTGAAACAAAGTCTGTTTGAAGGCAACACAAGAAGGAGAATATATATTACTTTCAATGCAAAACACAAAAAGAATTAGAAAAACTACAAAATATTGAAATAAATGCGTTATATTTCTTAAAAAATATTAACAAAATTAGGAAAAATCTTACTCACATTTACAGTCATTAGTATCTACTAATGACTGTGAATATCAAATAATAAGTGTACTACAGTTGTTTTATCTAGACCGCAGCCTCCTATTGTCATGCAAACTGTCTGTCAAACCGTGACATATACACGGACGCACACAACAAAAGGCGGACCGCGCTCGTGAGATAAAACAACTGTACTTCTAGTTAATACTTAGTAGATACTTACTAAGATTAGTCACTAGCATTAACTAGAAGTAGTATACTTATTAATTAAAATCTTAAATTAATAAATACTTATAATAATGAGTTTATAAGCTGATAATGTATTAGGGTGAAATAGGCCTTTTTATTTAAGTTTAATGTTTAGTTTAGTTTTCATTATTAATTTTTTTACTAATGAGAAACATTGTTTTCCTGTCTATGAATTTGCCTTCCTCTCTTATAACCTAGTAGTTTTTATTTAATCCTGTGGCAGTAGGCCTAACTTTCATGACGTCATAGCATCACGTACTTGGAGGCTCTTTGTCTTCCTCTCTTCTAACCTACATATATCGCAGTAGGTCTAACTAACTATTATGTCTACTTCGCACTATGACTAGTCATAACGCGACTTAGTCCCTCTACGCATTAGGCACACCGAATTGAAAGGATCAATATTTAGGATACATTAAAATTTGATGGTGGTAAAGACGCTATTTCCCTGCTAAAAATGGTTATACTAACGCACAAGAACGATCCTGATGCGTTTCTATTCCATCCAAACAAGTCGGAAGGCGGCTGCTAGTCCTAATCCTAATATTTCGTGACTAATATTATAAATGCGAATGTGTTTGTTTGTCCTTTCTTCACGCCCTAACTAAGCTACTAATCAACTTAAATTTTGGCCATAGAGTTAGTTGAGAGGACTGAGAGTAACATACGATACTTTTTATTAAGACATTTCCACGGAAAAAGGAATCACGCGGTTGAAACAGTGGGAGGAAGCTAGTTCTAACTAATATTATAAATGTGAAAGTGTGTTTATCCTTCCTTGACGCCCTAACTAAGCAACCAAACGACTTGATTTTTGGCATAGGGTTAATTGAAAAGATGGAAAGTAACATAGACTTTAACTTAGACCACGGAGCTAAAACCGCGGGCGGAAGCTAGTACTTGATAATCGACAAACGCTCTTTAATACAGCTGACTCAAAAGTTCCAATGGATCTTAAGTAATTATATCGAGAAAAGGGCAGAGTTGAGGTACTGCTAAACCTAATACATTCTGTGTGGTACTGTGTGCTTATGTTGCTTTCCCTGGCAAGTAGTTCTGGCATAGAAATGGTACGCATTAGCAATTAGCAAGTTCTATTTGATAGGCAAAGTCGGTTTTGTGTTTTTTATGCACCCTTTTGATTTGTATTCTGGCAAGATTTGATTATTTTGGCAAGTTCATGATTAAATTTTTAGAATCGCTGTTTTTGACTCGACTAAATAATTTGATCAGGTAGGTACTGATATAGTTTATTCGTACATGCTTTCATACCTGACAAAATGGTTTTATCGAATCAAAAACACCGATTCTAAATATTAAATCATGAACTTTTTATCTGTATAAAAATCTCATAGCAAGTAAATGAAAAAACCACAAATCTCAATGTGTAGTTCAAAAATCGAAAAATGTATTGACCTCTCGGAACGCGTGTTAACTTATGTTTCCTTTTATAAGTTACAAAAGGTGGATACAATAACTTTTCTCTATTCGTGACTTTGCTTCATAACTTCATTTAATAGTCGTCTCTTCAATATTTTTCCCGTGAAATGCATATGAATATTGCGTTAATGAAGGAAATTAAATATGCTTAATTGAACTTAACACCATTCTGTAAAACGTTGAAGTTTATAAAAATACTGGTATTTTGTTAAAACATCAACTTTTTGAAGGTGTGATACGAAGACAAACAAATGTAAGAGACAAATGGAAAAAATCTTTGTAGTCACTTTTCAAAAGTTTCAAGTTAAGTTTTTTACACTTAAAAGTGTTGATGTAAACAATAAATTACTTTTAAACAATAAATCATTGTCCCTTTTTACGACTTTGGATTGTTGTCGACCTAATTAACGTTTCAAAAGTACTAGTCATTTTTAGGTAACTAGCTAATCAACCATTACCACAATGAAATTCATCAGTACCTTATTCTTTTAATTTCAATAGTAGTGTACTTTTAAATACTTAGAATCCATAAATTAAAAATTTTCAAAAAAAAACATAACTTCACGTCTGTAAAAAGTAGGTATAAAGATTTATTCAAAAATAATAATGTGATGATTGTAAAACAGACTTATTTAAAACATAAAAGTCTGCCGATTGTGGCATTGAGCGAAATAATTAGGTAACAGTGTAATCTAAA
Source organism: Chrysoteuchia culmella (assembly GCA_910589605.1). Taxonomy (NCBI): domain Eukaryota; kingdom Metazoa; phylum Arthropoda; class Insecta; order Lepidoptera; family Crambidae; genus Chrysoteuchia; species Chrysoteuchia culmella. The sequence goes on along the minus strand of OU342661.1, from coordinate 9,638,231 downwards.
TAAACAACAAAAATATTTTTGTACTTAGTGGTTTTGGTCTACTATTGTCGCGCCTTGTCACGTAATGACACAGTTCTATTTTTAAAGGTGAATGATCCTCATAACTCCTTCTTTAACCTAGTACCTAGTAAAATAAAAAATGTACGAAACTTAAAAGTGTGGATTTTTCTACTAGAAGAACGGAGACAAGAAATCACAAATCTCGTCACGCAAAGTGAAACAAATACTTATGCAGATAAACATAATATAAATCTTACATTCCAACCGAGTAAGCAATCCGGGGCCTTGACAACTTAAATCGAAAACTCGAGTAATGTATTGTTGTTGTTAGTTTCACAAAGTTAACACTAACTTTTCGTCTCAAGTCCGCATTTGAGCCTAAATGGGAGCGCATTTCATTTTCACACTCGCAGCTTGAAGTCGCTCCATTTCGGCAGGGTTGCCGATCGAATGAATCGAGCGTTCAGTGAAGCATATTGGTGGATAGTGGACCAATTCACAAATTAAACGCTTGTTATTATTTTCGAAACAAACTTTTTTGATACCACGTAATACTACGTTTAAGAGAAATCTACTTACTAAAACGGAACATACCTAAATTATCTAAACCTTTGGCAACCGGGCTTTTGCTCTTTCAACTGAGCCGTTAAAAAGAGTCGCCGATTTTTTAATTTATAATTACTTTATGGGGGAGATGAAGGAAGAAAGAAATTCTCACCCCGTTAATGTCTAATAGGTTGCTGTGCGATGAGTAAATGATAGTACAACTTACGGTTTGATAGACGTTGTAATATAGTTCACACAAACAGAAAACGAATTAGGTACAGAAAAAGAGAAGAATGAAATAAGAGATTACAGTAAAAATCACAGATTAAAGTTAAAACAGTAGCAAGGGAATATTCGGAAATAACACAATAACTAATTATTAATTTCAATAATTACTTAAATCAATGCTAAGCGTGTGCTTGGCCGAAGACGTCAAAAACTCAAAGACAACGGTCACGTCGTCGTCGCGCCTGCGTACCTACGTACGCGCGCAGAGCGGCCGCCGATGTGCTATGCGTTTCAGCGGCTGAACACAACGCCCGTCTGATATAAGAACGTGCGATGTATGAAAGTAAATAAATAATGTGAATATAATAAATAGATACTGAAGTGTTGATAAGTTCGAATGAGTAAATAAATAATTACAAATGAAGTAGAGTCACCTACAACTTTGATAGGGTTTACCAACTACAATACAAACGTAGCATTTTGGTTACTAGGTACTTATGATAAAAAACAATTATTAGTTATGCACAGCATTTAAAACTTAAATCTATTAGACTAATAAGTTCGTAAAATAATTATACAGAAAACATGTTGTGATCAAATGATGCTTATTTAAAAAAAAAAAGTGAAAATAATGAAAGTATACCGGCTCAACCACTTGCGCCGGTATGGCGCAACCACTTGTGCCGGTATACAATTCAAATGTGCCGCGTTAATCATTTGTTAGTTGGCTGCATCGATTTCAAGTTCGATTATTTAATTTGCTCGACACCCTCTATACCCCATTTCCCTTTCGCACATACCTTGTCTTGCAAAAGAGAGAGCGAGACATTACTGCGCCCCCTAGCGGTGGTAGCTGTCAACGCAACACTGCCGGCAGAAGATGAGAAGGGCTTTGTCTTTTCTAATGGCCGCTAGCGCGTGTGCACCGATTTATCAAGATTTAGTAGCCTAATCGCTCAGAACCCTTTATAGACAATTATATTGGTGATGTAAAGTGTCAAGAAACTACTACAGCCAACTCCAGAACGTCCTAGAATACTTCCAGCTCTAAGCAGCACCACGAATACAGTCCACATAATTTGAATAGCCGCACAACCATTTTTTGCCCTTTATAGTCCATATAGATATGAATAGTTGGGCTCATGGGCTAGTTGGAATAGTTGGACTAAACGTAAATATTTGTACACGTGAAAACAAGTGCTTTATTTTTCTAGTTCTTATTTTTAAGTTTATTTCTCTAAAATAGTTGGTCGCAGCTTAGAAAAATGCAAAAGATAGTTGAAAAAATTTTAAATTCAATAAGTTACAGAAAAGTGCCAACCCTGGGTGCAAGTTCGTCGCGTCAACTTCCACAAAGCTTTTGAATAAAGACTTAGTGTTTGCATTCGTGCTCTTTCACACTGATATTTGCGTTTTTTATGAGATACGCAATATCTGGAAATCAGTTTTTGCTCCTACTTCTTTTTTAAGATTTTTCTTACTACTAAAGTCACTTGCTGCTTAGTAAGTACCTACATTCAATACTGATATGCATATTGCTTAAATAAAAAAAAAAAAACTTTTAATCCTCACCTAACTTAGCCTAACCTAACTGATATTATTATGCGAAAGTGTGTTTGTTTGTTCATCTTTCACGCTCTAACTAAGAAACCAATCGGCTTGTTTTTCGGCATAGAGTTAGTTGAAAGGACGGAGTGTAACATAGGCTACATTTTATCCCTATATTCCCACGGGAACGGGAACCACGCGGGTGAAACCGCGGGCGGAAGCTAGTACTAAATAAAACTCACTTTTCATTTATGCATTTGGTCAAATTCCGTACTATTTATGCTTTTTTAGATTTCCTTTTCCAGAGGTTGTGGTCACGGGATAGCTAGTAATCCTATCTAATATTATAAATTCGAAAGTGTGTGCTTTTATCCCGATATTCCCACGGGAACGAAAACCGGCGGCTGCTTGTTACAAATATTTTTAAAAATATATTAAATATAGTGGTCACTGGTCAAATAACAATAACTCCAATTTAAATTAGATCATCTGTGAATAAGTTCCGTTTTGATTACTTAACAGAGCATATTCATAAAAAAATCAATCGGGTAATAAGAGGCTAGGCTATTAGTCTTTAATAAAAGAAAAAGTAAAAAAAAAACCGGTGTCAACCTTATTTGTACCTAATTATTTTTGTAATTTCTAAAGCTCATACTGACCATCTATGGTATTGAAGTTACCACTGTTTGACCACAGATTTTTTCAAGCGTTATGTCACGCGTGGAATTCGGTCATATAATTTTTTTTACTTAAAATTTTTATAAAATGGTAACAGACAAACAGGCAGTCAGGCAGAAACTGTTAATACTTTTGCATTTTTATTAGTGGCGTTTGTGCTTTTAAACTGTTGGTCAAATCTTTAAAAATATTGTTAAGCAATTGAGACATACAATTATTACTTTAACAATGTACGTTAATAGAACGACACTACAAAGTTTACACATGTGAGTGCTAATACGAGCAAGATTCTGCCGTCTATAAGCTTAAAGGCCGCTAAATGACAAAACAAGTTTTGAGCTAGAGCCGAAAAAGGCGGCAAATTTTTTAAACCGATGCTTCTCATTTTTTATAAACATTTAGCCATGTTGCCGTATACCAAAAGAAAGGTTTTTTTTTCAACCTTTACATGCAATTGGTTGATTTTGTTAAATATTAATATTTATATAAGTAAATACATATTTTTCCTTTCTAACCTTGTAAAGTTTTAAAGATCGTTACAAGTGTGCAGAACTTAAAGGCGGCTAAAGGTTCATAACTGCTTTATAGTTATGGATTTATCGATAACTGCCAAAAGTATTTTTTTAGACAGGAAGTTATCAACATTTACATAGCTATAACGCAGTTTTAATTTTTTTGCGTTTTTTAAACTTAGAACGAAATGATTTTATGTGAATCTTATCCCTAACAATAAAACGGCTAAATACACTTAGCCGCCTTTTAGCCGAGTAGGTATCACTTAACTTCAAGTTCATTATTTTTTTACATCTTTTATTACAACTGTGCATATCTTAAAAGCGGTTAATTAATAAAACTTTTCATAAAACTGCTTTTTAGGCTAGCATTATCCGGATTCGTTTTTTAGGAATCCTGCAAAATCATATGTTTCCTTACTTATTACTCAATAAAACAAAGTTTTTGCAAAGACAAGTAATTTATTAAATCAGGCATGAGACATTAAAAAAAAATATGGTAACCTATTCCGAAAAAATTCTAGACACGTGGTAATAAGTCTAACGGGGGCGTGCTCTTTAGAATTAAAATAATCTGTTTTTATATTCAGTAATTATATTCGTATTTTTACAATTTTATCAATAATTTTATTTGACAAGTCGACCGTCCATATCTACGCACGACGAGCCTCCCTCTCTTAATTTTATTATAAACAAAACCAGCCAGCAACGGCTGTGTTGCGGCCTTCTTGTAGTGCGGAGACATATACGATCTCCACAGTACCTACTAATAATTTCGGTACAAAAAGTAATGATATCCCATCAAAACATAAATGTGAAATAAGAGCCCATCAATTTCAATTACAAATCATTTTCAAAATTCAATATTATGGTATTGAATAGTATGATAAGCCTTAGTTGTTGAATTCAACGACAAAGAAAGTGATCTAAATGGGTGCCAAGTTTAATGGTCAGTCCTGAAATTTATTTATAACAGCATAAAATATTTTATAACAACTTAAAATATAATTTCTTCCTATATCTTAGGATAATATATTAAAGCTTAAGGTCTGACTTGGCTAGTTTTCATACACCAATTATATTATAACCATTTTATGCCCTGGCATAAATCTAGACAATTTATTAAGAATACTTTCTTTTCTTGCAGTTTGTGTTTCACATACGTTAGAGAGTATTCGCGAGAATACAAATCGTTTACAAAATCTGTTTCGTTATCACCTTTCAACCTTTGGTCTTTCGGAATAAGTAATGTAACAAGTAATGTAATCTCTATGAAAATAATAATATGGCTTAGCTATCACACTACAAACACGATTAAATGAAAATCAATAACTAATTTAGCTACACAATAAAGTGTCACATTAACTACATAAAAGACATATTTTATATTTTTCCTGAATGGGGATCGAACCCACGGCACTTGGCGCATTATATCTTACCAATATACAAGTCATAAAGTGAATATATATGTATGTTGAGTATTAAACGAACAATAGCCAAATCGGAACGTAGCAGGGCAAATCAAAAATCGTTTCCTAAATTAACCCCTCCGAGAATCGAACCTGGAACTTACCGTGCATCCGACAAGCTTTAACTATTTTGCAACTGACCGTAAAATACTTGGATGATAGCTATCACAACTCCAAACCAAAAGCATCTAAAATCTGCAAACCATGCGTGCGTAGGTAATAATTAATTACATACAAATCCTCCCGTAGGTACTGCATTGATGAAACACGCCTAACTGACGGATGAACGAAATACACTGCTCGATCGACAGCACTCAGTTTCAGTTCTTAGCTGGTAGGTTGACTCATTAGCCGGTTGCCTCTTGATGGTTGTACTATTTTTCAGTAAAGAAATCCTATTATAATATCGTAGCCAATGCAATTTTATAGATTTGAAAAAACTACGTGAATAAAATAAAATACGTACCTTGGAAACCTTCCCGCCATGATGACTTTGGCGCGAACCGCAACACCGGCAAACGTTGATAAGTTAGTTTGCACAAAACTGCCACCTCGCCCCGCTCGCCTGCCGTGCCCAGGCGCATTCCCCACAACCCGAAAATAGTTATTTGTTATGCAAGGCTAGAAAGTTGGTAATATAGCAGCGAGTTACCTATATTGAAAGCTGAGCGAAGCGAGGATTTCCAGGTACAAGACGCTAAAAACTTTTCTGCCGAGCGCAACACACAATTTTTCGCCTCACAACAGCGAGGAACATATTTGTATGGTTGTTTCCGCGGTCAACTTCCGGTAAAAAATTCGTTAAACATAATATTAATTTACCTTAATTTACCTATAATTTAATCTAAATATACCTTATTTCGTTGTTTAATGATATAAAAACTAAAATAATAAGAAAGGTAGTATTGTAGTTAATTCAAAGTTATTTAAAGTAGGAATATATTGTTACATATATGTAAATAACAATAAAAACTATTCCGCGATGTTGACACTGACATGAGTACAAGAATCTCACCCAGCCTAATATAAAATTCATATAACAAATAGTTTAATCTTATTGTTATTGTTTTTATGATTCAATGAACTAAAATAATATAATAAAACCAAAACAGAGTATTACAATTAATTCAAAGCTATTTAAAATAAGAATAAAATGTAACAAAAAAGTCAATAGTGCGATTCGGAACGCATTATGACATATGTTTAGGTATTAAATTAAAAAAGTACTTTACCGCGCTAGGCCGCAAAAAGCGATTTTCTACGCTGAAACTGAATGACAAAACCTCCTCTTCCGAGCGTGTGAGGTGAAAAATGTCTTTGTCTTTGAGGGGTGAGGGGGCTTGTGTAGTTTGCCGCTTTTTAGCGATGTATTACTATTTAACGGCTTTTTTGTTATGCAAGGCATAGAAAATAATATTAATGTTAACTTGCGTACGGACTAAAATGGCTTTTTTTAATTGTTTATTAATTGTAAAAGTAGTAACAATACAACGTTTAAAGGCCGCTTAATGATTATAACTGCTTTTTAGTTAAGTTAGAGTCTATAACAGCCTTTTAGTTAAGTATATGCAAGGTATTTATACTCCAACGTAACCAACCTAAAAAGCTGCTAAAACAACTTTGCTGCCTTTTAGTTATTTGCGAACTAGTAACTGTTTTTTAGCTTAGCATTGATAGTAAAAATGTTCAATCGATCCAAAAGTTAGAGTACTTTAGCTGCCTTCTGATCTAGTAGTGCTATTTAGCCACCTTTATGCGATGTAAAGTTTCTTTTTTGTTGTATTTAGCGGTTCTTTCTTTTTTAATATCTTGAAAACGGTGAAAGATAGAATAACCGTTCCTAGACAGATCGATAGAGTTTTTTTTTTAAAGTTTTATTGCATTAAAAAGTGAAAAATGGCCAAATGTCATTTAGCGGCCTTTAAGCTTATAGACGGCAGTATTAGGGTCAAACTGTCAAGTCTGACCTCAATGTCGTATTAAAATCAAGTATCTGGTTATACTTAATAACAAAAAAAATTAGAGCTCTTCCACAAGCTAGCGTGACCGCATATTATGTAGTTACACGTCAAAGTGTCGTGTCACAACATTGTTATGTCACTTCAGTATAATCCAATAATTACGGGCTTTTAATTTTCATAACGTGGTTAACATTTTACTAATAGCATAACTTAACCCGCAAAACACTGGAGACAGCTGAGGTTTTAAAGCTGATAAGTTTCTTGCCGCCCTTTCTTACTGTCAGCTAAAAGATGTCTTGGAAAAGTTATTGTTGAGTTTATTTAGGCAAACATTTTTGAATAGTAATTTTAAATTTATTTATACTGTCTAAACGATAAATCTAAACAATAAAGCCTGAAATCAACATGTGAGACGAGATGTTTTTTTTTTCTAGTTTAGTTTTATTAAAATTTATATTTTAACTAGCTTCCGCCCGCTGTTTTACCCGCGTGGTTCCCGTTACCGTGGGAATATCGGATACAAAGTATCCTTTGTTACTTTCCGTCCTTTCAACTAACTCTATGCCAAAAACAAGTCGATTGGTTAGTGCGTAAAAGAAGGACAAACAAATAACTTCGCATTTAAAATATTAGTTATGAAAGTTATGAATTTAGATAAATCCCCACGGAGACAATAATTCATTTACGATGTCTGGCTGTCTATATCAATATTACGTTAACTTGCTATGTATTTGACATATTCTAATATATATTTTTTTATGTTTATACTCATATAGCTTTAATATTGTTTATTAAATATTTACTTTTGCTACATACAGCTTAAATACTAATTATAGGTATTTAATTATAAATAAATATTTGCATACAATCACAGCAATTATCTAGCCCAAGTTAAGTTTCACGAACTAGATAACGGATAAACATACTTATATACTTTTTTTTGTAAATACATACTTAATAAATACATATTAAACACTCAGACCAAGACAAATAGACATGTTCATGCACACAAATATTTGTCTTGTCCGGGGATCGAACCCGGGGCCTCTGGCGCAGAAGGCGCGGTTAGTACCCTGCGCCAAACAGGTCGTCATTTAACTATAATAATCTTTATGCCATGAAAGTACTGTAAAATTGTCACTGGCACACGTTGGCGCTACAGAAAGCCAGGGGCCCAATTCTCGCGCTTTCGACATCTTGAATTCGACATTTTTATATCCTTAATTTCTTTATTAAAAATGAAGGTAAAATATTTATTACTGTCAAAATCATTTAGTTTCAATTATCTTCGATAATCCTATAATATCGAAGATTACTTTAAGTGAGCTTTTAATGCAGATTTTTGACTCCAAAAAATGTCGAATTCGAGATGTCGAAGGCGTGAGAATTGGGCCCCAGATCTGTGGCCTTGTGTAAGACACAGAGTAGGAACATTTTCCTACTCTGTGTCTGAACGCAAAATAACCAATAAAAGTTATTGTTATGCAAGGCTGGAAATATTGTAACTTATTAATAAGAATAAAAACGATTCCGTAAATGACGATTAACACTGACATGAGGTACAAAAAGATTTATGTCACGTTCCGAAATCCAATCATAGGTTGTGAAATCTCACTCAGCCTAATATAAAATTCTTATAACAAATACATAATTTAATCTTATTGTTACTGTTTTTATGATTCAATGAACTAAATTAATATTACAAAACCAAAACGGAGTATTATAATTAATTGAAAGCTATTTAAAATAAGAATAAAATGTAACAAAAAAGTTAATAGTGCGATTCGGAACGCATTATATTTTTAGGTATTAAATTAAAAAAGTACTTTGCCGCGCTAGGCCGCAGAAAGCGAAAAAAAAAATTTCTACGCCTAAACGGATTGACAAAACCTCCTTTTCAGAGCGTGTGAGGTGAAAACAGTTTTTCTTTAAAACTAATGACTAGGACATCTTTCGACCTTTTAAATTGTTATTTATTTAAAAAATAAGCAAAATATCTACGTCATTTTGCATCCACAGGCGCATTGAATATCTTGTTCATTATATTTATCATCCCTCTGGCACCACTTAAAATGATAAGTATCGCTTAACTCTTTTGAATACTTTTCGACCTGATCAAATAAATCAAGATTACAAACAGAAAATAAATAATGAGGTAACCCTATATTTTATTAAAAAGAGTTTGTCAAATTCTTTTTTTAAAGTTTAACATAAATATGAAGTAATAAATGATGCAGTCTTTAATACGCAAAGAGGGTTATATTTACCGTATAAACACAGAATTTGTTGGATATGGTGTTTAGCAAATAGGGAATCATACCCCCAAACGTATTTAACGCGTGGATTATTTGATTAGCCAGTCTACCAATGTGACATAATTCTGAATTTATTACGTACACAGAATATAAGCAGAGGCTATGTAAATTATATAACGATTTGTTGGATACAAAACAACTGACTGTGTACTGTAAGAATTGTGGGATTTGCAAATCTAAAGGTATTTTCAATTTTAAGTGTTCTATTTATCTCATTTAAGAAAACGAGAGTACCTACTTAATTGTTTGAGTATTCTAATGAAACAGACAATAGTATGATAGTCTGTTAACGGAAACGAGTTAGTAGGTACTGAAAGAATTCTTTCGATCGTGATTTTGCTGAAGATATAGCGCATAGGCAAACCGCTCGCTGATTAGGCATCAGTTTATTAAAATAGTAGGCATCAGATTTACTTTATTCTTCTTCTTCTTCTTTAGCCGTCGTCAACCAATGATTTGGTGTAGGCCTCCTTCAAATACTTCCACCTTTCTCTGTTTTGGGCAGTTAGAGTCCAGTTGCTGCCCGCCACCTTTTTGATGTCATCCTTCCATCGCATTTGTGGCCTCCCTCGTGGTCGTTTTTGGTCCCACGGCCTCCAGTCTAGGAGTCGTTTGCACCAGGATACTTGTTTGCGGGCAATGTGGCCGGCCCATTACCACTTGAGTCTCGCCACTCTAAGGCCTATGTCAGTGACTTTACTCTGCTTTCTGAGCCACTTGTTTGTTTTTCGGTCCCTCAGAGTGACACCTACCACCTTTCTCTCCATTGCCCTTTGCGCCACCCTCAGTTTATATATAGTATCCTGGGTGGTAACCCAGGTTTCCGCTCTGTATGAAAGAACGGGGAGGACGCATTGATCGAATATCTGCGCTTTCTGGTGGGCTGTTAGTTTCATTTGGAAGACAAAGTCCAATTTTGAGAATGCTGCCCAACCAAGTCGTATTCTTCTGTCGATCTCGTTACACTGCTTTATATTGTGTTTGAATAGGTTTTAACTGAACAATAAGATACTATAAACTAAAGTTTCTAGAGAGAGGAAATAAATTGAGAAGAAAGTAGGAAAGGACCCGAAGCTTGTTACCATATAATTTAAAGTTTAAACAGTGTTACAAAATCGATACAACAGCGAGAAGCTAATACAATTGGGTCACTAAATTTGATATAAGGTAGGTAAGTTTAGGTATATCAGATAGGTATTTATAAGAATTATTAAGTATTGGGAGAAACAAAATTTTCATGCTAGTATAATTGTTTAATACTGGTATTTTTTTGGTTGTGAAAGCATGAATAATAATTCTTATTCTGTTATAAAAAAAAAAACAATTTATAAATGCTACTTCAAGTAGAAATGTTTTGTTGTCCATTTGTATAGAAAGTCCTAACTTTTTAAATTAATTACCCCGTTACAATCCGAGTAACATTATCGAGTCAGCGGGAGCGGATCATTTGCATCATCACTAAGAACTCACAATGGTCTGGAATTCAAACATGCTTCTACGTGTGACAAAACTGTGGTTAGTTCCTCATGCGTTAGCGTGCTATCTCCAATGACCCTTTTTAAGTGTCCCTTTACACTCGCTTCCCAAAGACCTCCGAAATTCGGCGACTGAGGTGGAATAAAATGCCATGTAGTTGATTCTATAGTGAGAATTTCCGATATTTCGTTTGAGATGTTGGATTTGGCACAATCAAAAATATCGCGTAATTGCTTGTCGGCGCCAATGAAATTTGTGCCATTGTCACTATAGTGATCCTTGCAATAGCCAAGTCTCGATGTGAATCGCCTAAAGGCAGCAATGAAGCCCTTTGCTGTCAAATCTGTAACTGCTTCTAAATGTATGGCTCATGTAGCCATTACATACAAAGAGGCAAATAACCCTTAAAGGATTTTGCACCGCGACCAGGAGAAAACCTTATTTTGATAGGGCCAGCGTAGTCAACTCTAGTGGATTCAAAAGGCTTTGATGGTGTAAGTCTTGCTCGAGGTAGCTCGCAAAATCCAATATTAGATCTTAAGTAATTTAGGGCCTGCGCAGACGACGGACATTGGAGGACTTTTTGCCCGCGACACGACCTTATAACTAAGAACATAAAGTTGAATATATAACGAAGACTATCGCGTACATTTCATGGATATACGCGATCTAAGTTCAATCTTATTTGGTTAACAATAAAGACGTGTCGACAAAAAGTCCTCCGTTATCCGTCGTCTAGCTATAAGCATGATTTGCGGACCACCGTGTTAAGTTTTAATATGAGCGACCGCTATTAATAGCTGACTAAGATGATTCTGACTCGGCAAAATAATCGGATGTTTCGTTCGACTTACATCGGCTAAATCAATACCCATAATATTCCTATACCATCTATAATAGGACAAAGTGTATTCAGCGCGCTCTTCTTAGGCAAATCTCTTCTAGATTTTATTATATTTATTTCATCTTTAAATTCATTTTCCTACACTTGCTTTATACAAATTTCCTATGTACGATTAATTTCTTCGGCTGTTATAAGTTTTGAAAGCTTATCACGTTCACTTCTTTAGCAATATTCTTCTACAGTACGATATTACTTTTTAGCATTCTATTTAGATGTGAAAATCTTTTCTACATAAAACTTTCTTTTGTGTTATTTGAGACTTTCAACGCTACTAATCTTTCTTCTTCGTATGTGTCTTGGGGTGGCGTTAACTTTATTTTTATTTGACGTAACTATTCAGATCCATTCCACCAGGATGAATGCTCAGCCAAGGGTTGCAAATCTTTGATGCACAGTCGACGGGAATTTTATCCGTCGAAACATGTCTCCATTGATCATGGTTCATTATTGAAAGAATATCCGATATTCTTTTACTTACAAAACTCTTCTTTTCATTTGCTTGCTCCGCCTTTAAGTCCGCACAATTCTAGACGATATAAATTTCTTTTTCCTATGGAGCTACCTTGGTCTTTGCAGACAATAATGAGATATGGACATTCTGACTTTCTTTACTATACGTACATAAACATTGCACCGTACGCTACCCTAGATGCATCTGAAAATGCATGTAACTTCAAAATACTTGAAGGTGAAGAATGAAGCCATCTCGGGATTTTGATTCCATTAATTTCCGTTAACTCCCTAAAGTCGAGCCATTCTTGTTTAAGCTTAACTGTGACTGAAACATCCCAGTCAAGTTGTACTTTCCAGAGCTTCTGAATTATTAACTTAGCACACACTACAATTAGAGCTATCCAGCCTATGGGGTCATAAAGTCGTGCTAGGTCGGACAGCACGTTGTGATTGGATATAAAGATTTTGGTAAATTGACAGTACACTCAAAGTTATCCGTTTGTTTGTACTTATACCAAGTAACTTCAATGTATCACCTGTCTTGATTGCCAGTTCATTGTTACGCTGACTACCTTTTTGGATATGATCAAGTACTTACTTACTATTGGTACTCCATTTTACAGTTGATCATAAACTCTTTTAACTTCTGTTTCCGTATTACCATTAAAATTAAATTGTCAATATAAAAGTCATGTTTTGTAATTTTTGCTGCTATTGGAAACTTAGACTTTTCTTCTTCAGCTAACTTCTGGAGTGTTTTGACTGCAAGGTAAGTTGTACAATCCGTACCAAATGTGAGAGTCAATAACTTATAGTGTTGTACTGGCTTATCTAGAAGAGGTCTGAAAGTATTCTTTGAAAATTGGTGTCATTTCTACTTACAAGTAATTGCCGGTATTTTTTTTACCAGATCCGCTATCAAACATATACGATACGTCCTCCATCTCATAATTAAGTGTCGTAAGTCCTGTTGAAGCTTTGGTCCCACTAAGAGATCATCATTCAACGAGACACCATTTCTGCCTTTACTAGATGCATTGAAAACAACGCGAACCTTTGTTGTTTCTTTGTCTTCGGATTATCCAAATCATCTTCTTCAACAATATCCATGTGATTTAAACTCACTAAACTCTCCCAAAACTTTTCTATATTCTATTCCTTGCCAGTCTTCTTTCAAAAGATGTTAAGTTTTTTATCAATTTGACCGTACTTGTATTGGCACTCGGGATCTTCATTTCTAAAAGACAATCTCACAATGAACCTTCCACCATCATTTAGTGTTGTCATCTCTTCATAAAGTTTATCAAAAGTTTATTTTTCTTTAGATAATTTCTTTTGAATCTTGTCTGGTACAGCCTCTATTTTCCAAAATTGTTTGAGCCAATCTTCTTCTTTTTTATTTTGAAATGCATGCTTGTAACTTTATTCTTCGCCGTAAAACTACTTGATAATTTTCCCGATAAAACCCAACCGTATTTTGCGCTATTAAATTTTCTTTGGGGTGTTTAATCAAGCCATTCGAAATATTTCACTATACACATCTGCACTAAAAGCACATATTTTTTTCCTGGTAAAGCATTGCCTGGATCAGCTAACTTCATGTTCAAGCCATTCTGGATCATCCTGTTTGTCACTTGGAAGCAATGAGGTAAGCGAACTTAATACGTAGGCAGTTACATGGATATTAATTTATGGATTTTGACGCGATTCAACAAAAAATTAACAACATGCTTAATATGCGTATGACCGCCCCAGACCCAACAACAAACCATTTACAAATGAAGCCTGTGAGCCCTGATCCATCAAAGCACGAATTACACATTTATTCCCGTTAATAGAACGAACCCTTACTATGATGCCACTTCTTCGAAAAGTTTGGCATAATATGCGGTTCCGCAGCCGTACGACGTACTGAGCTAATTTGTGCTCTCAACTTTCGGTTTTGCGTTATCTGTGAATCCTTCCCTTTCAACATGTAACATCGTATGATATCTTGGATTGTTTTGCTTGCAGCATATAGATTGACGACATTTTCCAACTACATGACTCGATTTTAAACGGTTAAAACATAATCTATTTAAGCTTTAAGCACAACATTAAGATAGGCAGACTGAAGTAGACAAATTTCTGCTGGCGGCACCCGTTCACGAGCATGACGCATGAACATTACGTTACGGATCTACGCGTTTAATAACCGTTTGAATTTCAATATTTAAAATGCAATGCGAAAGTTTATAAGTGTTTAAATACCTAACAATTCCCATACATCGTATATCAAGCAGTACTTATAAAAACTTTTCATCCTATGCCTCTTCCGCTTGTATCACAAGCACTCGATTAGTATGACAAGCACTCAGTGTAATGTGTGCACTATTTAGCAAACGTTCCAGAACCGATGCAGCAGGCGATGATTGGGGATCACTAACGAACCCTGCCGTCGCGTAACGAGCTCAGGACGTGTTGACTGCTACGGTGATCTCTCGGTGACGTCTAATTAACTGCTTGCGAATACGATTGATTGTTTTTTGGTTCAAGAATTTTCTGTGGCGAACTGATAATGGAAATGCGTAATAAAATCAATGTGACGTTTTGGGTCCTTTATGCACCGTGTTTGATAGAACCGTGGGCGGCTACTAGTCTATAATAAAATTAATGAACTCAGATCGTAAAAGCGTCATAAAACCATAAACAAATCTTGGTTTTCTTTCAACAGCGTCGTATTAAAGATTATTTTATTTTTAATTATAGTTTATTGCAGTATTTAGGGGCATTTAATTAAAAGCATGCAAATGTACGCCTTTTTGGTAACGGAGACCCTTCAAAAGGTTCTTAAAATTAAAATACTTGTGCATTTGTTTTACATTAACAACCGTAAATTATTGTTTCAACTTTATTAAGGCTTTCGTTTAAAGTTATCATTATAAATGTTTGCACTTAATATGATAAATCTAAATTTAGGTCCTAGGCAAAATTTAAATGAAATTCTTGGAATTGATTAATATGCCACGTATTTGCGTGTTTTGAATAAATAATAATAATAATATTTTTAAATGCATATAATCTGCTGTAATTATTATTAAGCAGACTTCTTCGTACCCACGCTATTTAATTCCGATGAATTTGAAAATTAATATGATACTTGAATCAGTCATATTTATTTTTGAGTCGTTTAAACTTTGTTTTTTTAACGCGCGACTTCGCCTTTGGTCTGTTTTCTATAGGCTAAAAAAACAGAAGCCGAACAATCCATAGAACAAGAACAACACAACACCACAAATATTCATCGTCTGGGGTGGTGATTAAACTTACGACTCATGGTGTAGAAGTCAGGACTATCACTACGTCATAGGTCCCGTCAATTTATCGATATCTATAAAATCTACCTCTATATATTTTTTCATATAAATATGATGTAAAAACTTATTCAACTTAAATATTGAAAATTGAAACGGGTATTAAACGCGAAGAACGCGATAGGTATTTCACCTACCTCATTTTCCCGACGTTACTTAACATAATCTTTATCACGTAGTTATTATTAAAGTTTAACGTCTTACATTTTCATTTTAAGGTCTCAAATATTTAACATAATAATATAATTTTATTAAAAATGCGCTCCAAATTCTCCATACTTTACTATGAAGGCGATGTGCCGTTTATAATAAACATACCGTAGTGAAACGTCGTGTGATGAGGATTACGGGAGAGGCTCGCTTCCATCTTCAGCCTTATCAATACTTAACATCAGGTATGATGAATAGGTAGTCTCCCCGTTGTGCATAAAAAAATGTCATACTCGAACAATATATCTTATTACGCTCGATGCAGAATTAAGATTTTTTTTTCTCATTAACTCATATATTCCAATTTCAACCAACAATAAAACGAAGCAATCACCATGTACGTAATTATGTACAACACAGAAATTCCCACCAACTGGCCGTCAGGAACAGTCATTTTACTCAGTTTCATTGCAAACTAAACCGACTTTAGATCGTATCGGGACTAAGCGGTCTGACCCAGTTACCTTTAATATTACGAGGAGCAAACATTACATAATAGTGAGTTTAATCTGTATCCTGCTAGACAAGTTGTACTAATAATTGAGTATGAATCCTTTTGGGACACGATCTGGAAACTGTGCGGGAGGACTATTCTATGGATATTCAAACTTGGATTAGATTTGAGTTGTATATTCGGGTTCATTGTGTACATAAAGGATTTTACATAAATATAGGTAAAATATTTTACAATATAATGTATTTATATGGCAGAGTTTTTTTTCGTCTAATGAATAAAGGAGAAACGTCTTATCATATCTGATTACTTTTATCATATCTGATGTTAAGTAATGACAATGCTAAAGGTGGAAGCGCGCCTCTCCCGGTATCTTCAGTCACTGAGCCTCCGGAACACAACATTGCTGAAAAAAAATATGGCGTCAGATTTAGGTAAGATAGGTATCGCTAAGCTACCCAGGCGGATTTACAACAAGCCCTTCCACTAACCAAAAATACCTGTGATTGCTATAAGAAACTATTGTGCGGGTTGGCGATGAGACGAATTACCTTAAATTAATTTTTTCAACCTATTTGCGTATGGTAAATTTTAAATAGAAAAATATTGGAAAAAATTAACTCGGCCACAAGTGAATTCTCCGACGGGAATCGAACCCGCAACCTTTGACTATCCGGTCCAATGCTCTAACAGCTGAGCTACCGAGACTTTTTGCGTAGTTCGGAAAATACGGAGAGCCAAGGCCCCTAGTGCATATTGCAGTCGTCAACACCACTTAATTCGTATTGGGCCTGCGTGGCGGGGTAACTCCTATCCAACAAACTTAGTTTAGTAATTTCATGAAAAGAAAAAAAAACAGACATATTCTATCTCCATAGTACTTTCGTAATGATGATGATATAGAATGCTGTAGCATTTTTATTTCTGCTTGTAGAATGTATAACGATTAGAGGATAATTAAGTGCTAGGTTTGCGATGGTGCTATTTCACCTTTATTTGACATAAAAAATACGCACGAAGGTCAAAATGTTCTCGACATGACATCTCAGTCAAAAATACGATTGAAGGTCAAAATATAACAGTATGCCCGTGTGAAATTTCGATCTGATAGTATGCGACGATTTGTCTCAGGCATAGTATTAAGATGCATAGTATTCTGTCTTCCTACTAAAGGTCTGTTCGAGAATCATACCCGACGCGCCTCGGTTCGGCAAGACCTCGGTAAGACCTTCGGTCTCGAATGCGCCGCGGTGGCAAACACACGTTGTGAAAGTGTAGCACGCAGTAAGCGTGTGTTTTTGGTAGGCGGCCAGCCCTATCGCATACCTCTTGCGTATTTCGCGGTTGCAAAAATAATAGTTATCATTTATCCAGAGGAAGGGTAAGATAACTTACTGTATGCACATACACAGCTATTTTTAAACAGTATCCAAAATTTTTAAGTTGGACTCAGAATCGGTAAGTGAACAACTTTCTCCTGGAAACATGGGTGGAAATACGAGAACAATTTTTGGACTTCCCATACTAAATCGATTACGTGATCAGTCTGATTAGTATGAAGAGTCGAAAAAAAAAAATCATATTTCGAGCCGAGTTTCTAGTTGTTACTCACCGATCCTGAGCCGAACTTAAATTTGTAGATACTGTTTAAAAATAACCCTGTATATTATTGTGCTTCAGGCCACTCTTATTCACAGGGCGTACAGAAGTCTATTCCGAAAGGGGAAACTATGCCCACAAGAATGACGGTACGTAAAGATTGCGTGCAGCACGTAAATCATAGAACACGTAACATTGAAACTCATGTCATGTTATTCTAAACCAAGTTTTATTACACCCTAATAAGGTCGGTTTGACATTAAACGAAATTATAAATTGCTTATTACAACTTCATTCATGCTACTTTTGTAAGAAACCACGAAAATAATTAAATTGTTACAGGACTTTGGTTTGCTTTTTAGTGTGGTCATTTGACTTTGGTGGAACACCTTATTCATGGAAAAATTCAATGACCTGAAATAAATAGTTTTATAAGAAATTTGTAATGGCTTTAATCTTGTGGTATAATTATTGCCTACTTAGAACATAAGAATACACGTAACTACTGATGGTAAATTTTATGTTGGTTAGTTCTATAAAAAAGGAGTTTATTTACTATTTTAATGTCTCTATAACATCATTAATTGTATTTTAACTTTTATACATCATTTTTGTCCTCATACAAAGCCTTGTCAGTTCTCTGATGCAAAATATATACACCGTGTTCCTAAGGAAATGCACTAACTTTACAAAATGCTTCTCTAGCTCTTACTAAACATATCTTACAAAGGAATATGTACATTATTAAGCTTAGTTTTTAATTGTGTTTTTATTTTATCTATACTAATATTATAAAGAGGAAAATTTTTATTTATGATTTTTGTATTTTTGCATTTTTCAATGCTATTTTTATTTTTGATAAATTTTAAATAAAAAAAACATTGGAAATATCTACTCGACCACAAGTGAATTCGCAGATGGGACTCGAACCCACGACCTATGGAAATCCGGCCCAATGCTCTCCTAAACGGTTGGACCGATTTGGTTGAAATATGTTTGTATATTTCAATGGGTTCCTGGATGGTTGGAAAATACAATTGGATCCGGTAGGTGGCACTAAGGTGGTACGAAGTTCGCCGGGTCAGCTAGTATATAGTAAAAATTAATTACTTGAATGGGTAATTAGGTTAATACATACCTCATCAAGCCGCCTGCTCTCAAAAGGGTGTGTATATTGCGACAATGTTACGTATCTTTGTTATAAAAAGTCGCATGCAATTTCCAGCACCATACAAAACAACACGTTTTCTTTTGTCGCGTGGGCTTCTGGAACCATCCGCCCATGGCGGCGCTTCACAGACTGATCGTATTCGTTTGTTAAGCAACTTTCGGTCCGGCATACAATCACACCAATTATCTAGCCCACGTTAAGTTTCATGAAGAACTTGTGTTATGGATACAGATAACGGATAAACATTACTTATATACTTTTTTTTTGTAAATTCATACATAATATACATATTAAACACCCAGACCAAGACAAATAGACATGTTCATGCATACAAATATTTGACTTGTCCGGGGATCGAACCTTTAAGGGTGCCCATAAAGTGACATTACAACTGAGCGCTTCCATGCTTCGGAGGGTACGTTATGCCGTAGTTGGTCTCGGCTGTTGTCATCTAACAGTCTCTAATCCTAGTCAGCGAGCTTATAGGCGGCTTGATAAATTCTGACACCAGAGGTGACCATTAATGCTTATACGACAAGAGAGAGACCATCTAAAGGAGTAGGAACTAAAAGACGTGCAACAGTTTCTTCTAAAATGTTGTCGACTGTGATTATCAACTTTCTGATCATGCTGATTTTTTGGGGAGACCCAGTGGATTTATTCATAGGATAATATAATTCAGTTACCCGCAAATAAAACCAATGTGAGTAAATCAATTGTATTATTATGCATTTCGTTATATATTTTTTTCTCTTTTTCTACTGACAGGAAAACTGAAATATTTGTTTCAATTATTTTACATAAATCATATTTGTTGTAAAACAGCTAGAGATATATTTTTAAATGTTTAACACTCATTAGCTGTAATTAATTTTATAAATAATTTTGAAGTTTAGTTTAGTTTTCTATGTTTTTAACTATTTATTAGGTAGGTGTAGAAGCGTAATACGATCATATAGGCTTTGATTCGAAGAAAACTTATATATGAATTCAGATATGGTGGAAGCTTGATAGTTTAAATTAATATCTTTTCTTTAATGAGCAACGGGAAGACTCATATTACCCTTTATTATACCTTATCTCAAGTATTAAATCTAGTGTGCGCTACACAAAAATCAAATACGTCGGCGCTGGAAGGTTAATAATAACTATTAATCTGGACCTCCTTCCATCTTTTGGCTTAAGAATGGAACCTTTGAAACTTGAAAAGCTGGAGTAAATTTTAAAACACCATCGTGGTGCCAGCAGTGCTAAATGATACTTAGTAGTGTTTTAAATTGCCTCATAATTAGGTAGGTATATATTTTTTGCGGATTCCTAAAATGTGAGGTTATTTAGTGGTTTTTTGTAGGTATACCTGAACGTTCAGTACCTTTACAGGGGTCGGCCGCGGTCAATAGGTTTATTTTATTGAAAAGGAACGTATAAAAAATATGTTCATTAATTAAAGAGAAAATAAATATATAACACAATCTGAGGAAAATTTTTGATACTTTTGTTGGATACCTTTCCCAGTTACCAGAGAGATAGAACAAAAGTTGAACCATCCGAGAAGTCAGTAGGCCTAGCACGAAAAACTTTCGAATTACTCGTAGTATCGAGGATGTATCGTCAAAAAATGTATAGGAAAATGTAGTTCCATTTACGTCCGGTAAGAACACTGCTCAATATGTCATATATTTTTGACGATACGTCATCGATACGTATTACATCAGCCATGCACTGCTAAGCTGGAGCTTTCCTTTGACGAAAAAATTTAAGATTACTTAAAATTGTAAACTTGCCACACATAAAATTACCAAAACTATTACAAACCAAAATATACATGATTCAAGAATGCGTATGGATTAGAGCTGAGTTCGAAATTGTATCTTTGCGTCTTAACATTAATAAGTGTATAATATATATGCGAATATATAATAGTTTTAGTGTCTTAGATGCTTATAAGAAAGATAGCCAGTTCCTCAGCGGTGAAGGATTCCGGGATAAGTGCACTTCCACCTTCAGTCTTATCATTACTAAGGTATGATGACGGCTAAGCGCCTTCCGTTGGGCATAATAAAAAGGAGGCTTTTAATAGTAATGGATAGTTTGAAGGCGAAATTTCATAATTTTATGTACAGAAAGAAATACACGGAGATTCACATATCCTGGTTTCTCTCATTTTGGCTAAATCGAAGGGGTTGCGTGATCAAAGTCGTTCTGAGCTAGGTTCGATGCGGCAACTTATACAGGGCACGTTCGCCCAATGGAGGTATACGTAATAAGCACCTTTATTTTGGGGTCAAAGTTCGGCCATAGTGCAAGGGACAGCAAGCCAGTACGGTTATTTATGTTTAGCTGGCGATTGACAGGAGCATCATCGTTCACGTTCAAAGCGAGCATGTTTTTACTTACTACGGCACAGATTATTATGGTAGCTCGGCTCGCTGTAATGACTTAATTTATTAATATTAACGTTACGTTACTTACGACGAAATGTTACAGAGCCCTTCGTACGATTTGATATTTACTGTTAACGTTTTCAACAGTTATCGGATGCTCTACTCATGTCGGTAAAGCAGTCTATAGGTATGAAAGAGACAAAGTGATAGTTTTCACTGGTCACTCATCATCACCACCTTTAGTATAGTTTGTGCAATTGGTCGCGGCATGCGGAGTTAAGCCGGATTTACATTGATCCAGCAGCTGGCGCCAGTACCACGGTTTGCCAGCGCTGGCATCATGTGAACGTTTTTTCGTGGCAGTCCAAAACGCTAGTTCATGCGCTGGCATGAAGTTGAACGGTTGCCTACTCGTACCTGCTGTTGTCTTTCATAGCCACAGGATTAATGTGAATCCGGCTTAAAACAACGGGAGAATGCCATTTACGTCACCTTCGTGAAATGGCATAGATGACAGCTCAAACGATGACAAATCAGTCTATGCTGCCAAGCACTTTAGCTGCCAACCAGCTGCCAACGTCACCCAGGAAAAACTTTCCCATTTTTTCAGAAGAAACTCAAATCCGCAACTATTGACTTTCCCGCCCAATGAACTTTTATTTAAGCTACCGAAGTTCTTTCTACGGTAAATTTGTATGTATCATTTATTGCATAAGTAAAACCTTACTTTTATAAAAGAAAGTAACAAGCAAAATCCAAAGGTTAAAACACTGTTAGCGAAAACTTTGAAGATTAAAAAAATCTCTTAAATATTTTCTTACTTTCAAATAGCTTGGTAGCCGCGTTATGGTTAGCTTTTTCTTTATCATGATTGATATGAAAGCTTATTTTACTTCCCAAAACCTCAACTATCGCTCAGTCAACTCATTTCAGTGGCGATATTACAGTCAGAAGCAAAAATTTTGTCATTTTCCCATTTTTAGTCTTTCGCTAAAACGCTTAACAGATCTAAGCTGATCGCAAAGCCAAAAATAAAATCTTTTTCACAATTCGTATTTTTTGAATGAGCTGTCGTGCTACAATGAATGAGACTGAATACCATTTAATAATATTTTGCAAATATCCTTCCCAATTAAAGACTTGTCTGTCATATTATGACATATAATGACATATGAGTACGGTAGCGCAGTAGTTAGCGCGTTCGGTCTGGAATTGTGGCAAAACAACTTTCTCAAATGTCGGTCACAGGATGGGGGACCAAAAATTTCCCCAGGCAAGGAAAGCATGTTTCGGAAGGTATGTTACTCCAATGGTGCCGGCAACATTTGCAGTCATAAACATCACTAATCCGCCATTGAGCACGCATGGTGTTTCGTGGTCCATTCTCATAATGAGGAGCTTGGTGGCGCAGTAGCTCGCACTCGCCAGCGATCGTAGCTGTTAAGTAATTTTAGCAATAGTGATAAGTAACAAAACAAAAATACCTATTAATTCGAGTTCTTCCGTGCTTTGGAAGGCACGTTAAGCCGTTCGACCCAGCAGCATTTGTAGTCGCGTCTACCAATTGGACCTAGGTACAGTCAGGGAATTTCCCAGCTTCTTGAGAAACGATATTTCGAAAAGTATTAAGGTTAAAGAATTTATTTATTTCTAAAATGAAATACCTATTAAATCTCTATTACTATAAGTTCGTTTTCTATAAGTCTATTACTTTTTGAGATATCTTTCTTCAAAAAAAAACTCTACTGATCAACCGGGAAGTTCCCCGATTGTACTTGATGGGTCATAGCTTTTTTTCTTTATCTACCTACATTAATAAAGAACATCAGGAGTTCTATTTTAAAATTAGCTCGACTCGAGATTTCTACTGATTTTCGTCCGACATTTGAGTTTCCATATTTCCGTACTTCCGTAATAGCGACCTTGCACTTATATACATAGCTTTGCTTTTCGAATGTAATACCGCCTCCCAACGCGAGCGAGAGGCAAAGCGAAAAGCGAGCTATGCCTACACATGCAAGGCCGCTAATCGCCTGATCGCCTCCCAGTTCCCGTCGCCACTCGCGCGAAGAGTGATTCAAAAATAGAGGTTCAGTGCTCCAGCAATGAGGACGTAATGAAGGTTTATAATAAAAATATTTCAAGAATATTTCCAAGCGAATTTTCCCAATTTCCTGAAACATTTTCGTGGCATAATAAAACTACCGGTTACCTTCAGGAATAGTTAACAAAGGCGATCGTTTGGTTTATCACAAAAAATTAGGCTCACGTGCCACAAACCGTTTCGTGCAGGGATGCTTCTTCCGACCGTTATGGACACAGTAAATATTTAGGCAGCAGGCTAAAATATAATACAATGACATGTATAATATTTACCTTTATCGCCATTTTTATATATTTTATGTTTTCTCATAATAGCAGCATTTTTATCAACGATGTTGGTCTATTTAGAAAGTTTTGGACCTTTGATTAAATGAAACTTTTCACCTCGATGGTTGCAATTCGATGGTTCACGTCTAATATCTGTATATATAAGTCAGATTTTTTATTCAGTAGAGTAATTTTACAAGTTGTCAATGTAAAAATAATGCAGAATTAAAATGAGGTTGGCTATAATGATAATATTAAATTTGTGTGCGTGAGTGTAACAATACTTATGGGACTAGAACACTGCGCAATTCACTACGAAAATCAGTTTACGCAGGATTATTTTTACAAAGTGACATTGGCACCTGTCAAAAAACTCTACTGAATAAAAAATCCGACACTATGCTGCCTCCTTTTAAAATTGTAAGGGGAGCCGAATTCGGATGGCAGGTCTATCAAAATTACTTCTAAGATATTGCAATAAAGACCATAAGCGGAGCGTTTCCTGTAGCTCCTACTACGCAATTCTACTGGTAGCAGCAAGAGGACGTTTTGGTCTTCGTGCTGATTTAGAAGTACAAAAACTAAGAAACATCAGCTGTAATTATGAGAATCAAACGAGTCCTGCCGCCTCTAGCTTTACTGTATGTACGTGTCGAATTATCATAATGCATGCCGCGCCTCACCGTTTTGAACGCTACTCAATAACAAGTACGTACAAGATTCGTGATTTTTGAAACAAATAGGCTTTTCTGTTAAAACGCTTATGATGAGCGCTTTCTTTGGAATTTGATTTAGAACAGTTGAATAGGAAATATGCCTCGAATGAGAATGAATTTGGTTTTTTCTGTTCTCCTTAACCCTCTTCTCTTTTCACCTGAACCTTTCTAGTTATAACTTTTGTTTTAGAAAGAGACATAAAGTCTGCCTCTAACCATGGGAACGGGAACTAACCACGCCGATAAAACTACCAGCGCAGCTTGCTAGTGTTAAATAAAACTATAAGTGATTAATTGAAACAATTCGGTTTCTTGTTTCTTATCGTAGCAGTTACCCGATCCCGTGGGAATATTTGGTTAGAGGCAGATTTTGTCGCAGTTATCCAGAGTCGTGATCTATCTGTTTGCAAAATTTCACCAAAATCCGTTCAGCCATTTATGCGAGATTGAGTAACAAACTTACTTTTTCCATTTCTAATATTCGTAAGATAATAATAATATTTTCAAGCAACATTATTGGATATTAACATTTTAGTTTGATTCCACTACCTTACTGATGTTTTCTAAATTAATGTACTGTAATTTTGCTTCAAAAAAGTAAATATTACTATTATATTACTAACGATTACGATTCAAAAGCTCGAAAAAAGTGTTACATTATATTAACGTCCACTTATTCTCTTCAAAATGTGTTTTTCCAAATACACTCTGTACAAATTCGCGGCGAAATCAAGATGAATTCTTCACAATAGTGTTCCCACTGAATGGAGATGCTTAGAGTCCTTTGTCACTGGAATTGAGTTTTGACTTGTTTTATTCGGTTTGTGATGTTGTATCTTCTACACGCTTATGTAAGCCTAGTGCCTTAGATCATTTTTCTATATATTTTCTTGTATACTTGTATTTTATCAAGGTTGGTGAAACATGAAAGCACATGAAATCTTTTCAAGTTCAAACATTAGATGTATTAGATATTCTACTAACGTAATGTAAAAATGGTGGATTTAATTTCACGATTGTGTGTAAGTATTCTGGAAAAACACAGTTAAGTAACTACTTTGAGTACTTACTCGGATGGTAATCTACTTAGATGGTAATTACATATAGCATTACACATATCAGAACTAAAAAAAAATTGATTAATTAATTTACATAATTATGATTTCTTCAATTATAAAATGAACGCTCTATATATGCTGCAGAATCTGCCCATTGAATATCTGAGGCATTTTTGTAACACTCCTATATAATACCGCCCAGACACAAAACATGTTATCATAACAAGAATATTTGTCACAGGTGGCAATCTAACCACTGCGCCATCGCATCAGTACCACCCCAAAAAGCGACAATGAAACTAAATACCCCACATACCGACGTAGTAATTACACCGAAATGCAATTACATAAAATAATATATCGTCGTCGCCTTATACGGTTAATGCGCGTGCATAATAAAAGTTACTCAAAGATCCCTAATTAACTCTGCTGAGATAAATGTCGACCCTCAACTGGCAGTAGAGCCAGCCTTCCGGACGAGGTACTTTGTTTAGGGGTCTGTGGTGAGGCGAAGTTTCGATTTAGGTATGAAAAGTTTTTGTTATGTACCTAACAGAATGTAGTTTGTTGTTTTTTTTTTATGAACAACGAGGAGATTCTTAACCTTCATCATACCTAAGGTAATGATAAGGCTGAAGGTGGAAGCGCGCCTCTTCTGGAATCCTCAACCACTGAGGAACTGGCTATCTTATCTCTAAATGCCGGAACACAACATTCATAAAAACATTGCTGCTATGGCGTCAGACTTCGATAATATGGTGGTAGCTAGCCCATGAGGGCTTACAACAAGTCCTACCACCAATGGAAATCATACGTCCCGGGTACATCGAAATGAAATTAAATAAAAATTAATACGGAGTCGTCACCTTATACGGTTAATGTCGAAATGCGCGTGCATATTAAAAGTTACTCAAAGATCCGTAATTAACTCCGCTAAGATAAATGTCGACCCTCAACTGGCAGTAGATCCAGCCTTCCAGACGAGGCACTTTCTTTAGGGGTCTGTGGTGAGGTGCCGTTCCGATTTAGGTACGAATAGTATTTTTTTTTTATGTCATTTTAAAATGTTCCAGCCATACTCATCCATACTAACCCCCCGTTTCCACTGGGAGAAACATACAAGAAAAAATGTTGCAAAATATAGTGCGGCCGCGTTGAGGATGACTAATGGCTCTTGATAGGAACTGTCAAATAATGCATTCTCTCAGTGGCCGAATTATAGTTTACACAAAGTTCTCTTGTAAATGTTTCGCCAGTGGAAACACGGGTTAATACTAGGTAAGGTGTACATATGTACCTACGTAATTAAAAATGCGACAGTAACTTTACATTAATGTTACCCTCTCCCTCTTATGATGAATTATGGTATACAGACACAAATATTCGATTTTTTAAAAAGACAGGCTACTTTTTTGTTGTATAAGATTTTAAACTTTCGCGTTCCATTTATATATTAAAACAACGGGACTAAACCGCGACATTTGTTATGTAGTACAATGATGTACTTGCAGCTTGACGTTTCGGCTATGTTGCAATAGTTGTTAAAAATCGACAGACGAGTAAATCCGCGGTAGCTGAACATATTTTAGAAGCTGGTATTAATAATTGGATGGAGTTACATGATCCTAAAATCCTCTCCACCGATCGTCATTATCATAGATGTTACGAGAAGCGATTGAAATCAAGAAGTACAAAAATTTCAATCGGGAGGGCGGATTTAAATTGTCATCAGCGTGGAATCCAGTGATTTACAAGTGTAAGCCGCGAGTTTTACCGTTTCAAATAAACCCCGATACTGTAAGTGTTGTGTGCCGTCAGGGCATAAGACAATAAAAATAAAAATAGTAACAATTTGAGGGTGGCTGAAGATCTCCAAGCCAGTCTGCTTGTGACCATGGCTATTGCAACATAGCCGAAACGTCAAGCTGTAAGTAAACAGTTGTACTACATAACAAATGTCGCGTTTTAGTCCTGTTGTTTTAATTCCTTTTTTGTTGTTTGTATGTATAAAACTAGGAAATACCATCCGCGTGAAATATGGTATACTTTATATACACATCCGCGTAAAATTCGGATTCTTTTTACTTAATTTCACGTGGATGAAGTAACGGACGGAACGCTTACATTATAGCACTGAACCAATATTTATAAATTTTTGCACAGAGATAGACGAGATTTCAAAAAGGGCATAGGCTCCATTTTTTAGCGCTATTTAACCAACACGCGTTGTTGTTATTTTTTTATCAATTCACTAGCTAACCTAATTCAACCAATCATCCAGTTCTACATTCTTTATTATACGTGAAACAGAGGATTTATATAAAACTATAATATTTTTGAAATATCAGTAGAACGAGAACCATTTCTTAAGCTTAAAGAAATGGCTGAACTCATTTCAGATTCAACTCCACGTTATATTTTCAGCGTTCACTATGCAGTGTATTTTGCAATACAAAAGGAGAAACGTGATGTTTAAAGATGTTGTAATCCGCTCCTCTTTCTACTGACCTTATAGTCGCCAGTTCTTTTTTAAATGCAAGACTTTAAAAATCAACACTTTTGTAAAGTATGTATAATAAAGTATAATTTATTATTAACACAACTAAATTAGTATGGGGTTAGATTGTCGTTGTATAGTTTAAGCAGTACGTGTTGCGTAGTGTTGTGTAAATAGATCTAAATATTTATTTCTATATACTGTCTTCGCTGGACTATCCGTAGCGCTGTATTACCGAAAAGTCGTTATGCTAGTTTTACCTCTAAAATAGTCCGTCATAGTCATTTTAGCGTCGGCGCCTGCTGGGGCACTGACCTTTCTTATGGATGGATAAAGAGAATGGGCCATGACCCACCACGCGGGCCCAATTCGGATTGGTGGGTTTTTACGACTGCAAATACAGCCGGAACCAATGGCGGCTAATACATTTTTGGTCACCCATCTTGTGACCGGCCATTACGAAATTTGCTTAATGGTTACAATCACAGGCTGAGTGCGCTAACCACTGCGC
The DNA here is from genome assembly GCA_910589605.1 of Chrysoteuchia culmella. Lineage (NCBI taxonomy): Eukaryota > Metazoa > Arthropoda > Insecta > Lepidoptera > Crambidae > Chrysoteuchia > Chrysoteuchia culmella. The sequence continues at coordinate 9,609,818 of OU342661.1, read as the reverse complement.
CATGAGCTCCTTCACTAAAATCCACTAAAATCGTACGACGTTAATTTGTCAACGTTATCAAAAATTATCAGATGTACTGCTCATGTCGCACTAAAGTCGTTTATGGAAATGATTCTTCATCGCTTTGTCTTCTGACAAATTGATAGTTTCGAATAACGAATATAAGTAGTTAGCTTATCTCGCACTAGGGATATTGTTTTGTGTTTACATATACATATTTCCTGATTGCGTACACTTAATTAGATCGGCAGGCTGATAATTTAACAAATAATCACCTAGCAACCAGTTTCAGTTTCAGACCGGGACACATTCGCTTTGTACACGACTCTGAGAAATTTCGGTATCCCTCAAAAACTAGTCGACATGATAGAAGTTGTCACAAGAGAGAGCAAAATATGGGTTCGAGTATAAGGTGACCTGACTGACGAGTTCCTTGTACACACAGGACTTAGACAAGACGATGCCCTATAACCGATGGTCTTTAATCTAGTCCTTGAATACGTCCTAAGACGGGTGACATCAATAGACGTCGGGATACGGCTAAATGGGAAGCATAAGGATAGGATACTATATAGAATGATCTGGCCCTATTGGGTGAAACACGCAACGAAGTACAAGCGGTTGCGGCGGCCCTCGAGACAGAAGTTCTGAAGATAGGTCTTAAAATAAGCCATAAAAAAAACGGAATATTTCCACATGAAGCGCTACAGAAAAACACGCAAGAACAGCGTTTGAGATACAACGTTAAAAGGAGATGCAAAATTTAAATACCTAGGCTGTACAATTACTGACACAAATACTTGGCATGAGGAGATAGACTGTCGAGTCCAAAACGCTCTGCGATTTAGCGCTGCTCTGCATAAAGTTTTGGTGTCTAGGCATCTTAGCAGAAAAACTGAAATCCGCATCTACAAGACCTTAATTAGACCCATCTTGGTGTATGGTAGTAAGGCCTAGACACAGACACTAAACGAAGAAAACAGGCTCCTGCAGGCCTACCGCCATCTTTTAGAAACCGTCATGTCGTAAGAACGTTTTGTTTTCCTTTTGTTTCAATACTGTTTAAATTGCAAACTTGACTTTATTTGACACAAGACGCCGTAGTCGGTTTGATTGATAAAAATCTTGTTTGAGTGAATGATTGAGCGATGACGCCACAAATCTTCCGTCAAAAGACAAGCTTATTTTAAAAGGTTCGCGGTACGATATGACATATAACAACATTGCGCCGATACAAACTGACATTAAACAATATTGCGTTAAGAGATGGCGGTAGGCCCCCTGGTCACAGAAAGAAAAATTCTCTGGAAAATCCGCGGTCTTAAACTGAATGCTGTTGGAAGTTGGAGGATCTGGAAGAATGTCGAGATTGAAGAACTCGTAGCCAAACTCAATATAATTGGAGAAACGAAAGCGCAAATACTCCGATGGCTAGGTCACGTCGAAACAATGGAAACAGAGCTTAGCACTAAACGAGCCTATCTCGATGTTGTGACTGGTCGACGACCGGATGGACGCCCCCGCTACCGATGGAAGGACGAGGTGGAGGCCGACCTCCGTGAGCCTAATACTAGATGGAGATCTCTCGTCTCAGTGGCCAAGACACAATTCGGGTCACTGAGCCATCGGAGTAAGTAGCCAGATTCAGTTTCCAGTTTCGTTCCTGTCATGGCTATCATATTTTCTTACTGTACGACAGTCATGACAGCGAAACTGGAAACTGACACGGTTTTTGTTAAATAATCAGTCCTCCGTTTTCGTAGCGTAATGTACTCGTACAAACTCTCTTTTGTCTTCTCCGTGGCACACTTATACGGTAAAAGCACGCTTTTTATTATTTAACAAAGAAATAAGTGATGCGTATCGATGTCGTAAAAGTCACTACCATCTCGATTTAACCCGTTTCCGAGTGTAAAATATCTGTGTACAGAACTCGGGCTAAAAGCGTTTCGACGGGCACTTCACCAGCTTTTTTCATTAAATTACTTTCGTAATGAATAAATGTATTACACTAGGGATTCCTTTCCTCACTTTTTTTTCTTCCTTATTTTATTATAACTGTAGAAAAGTGTCTTATGCTCCAAGTTATTTTTTTGTCTAGGGCGTAATAAATTTTATTTAACGTCCCCTTTTTTGGATAAATTGTAAATGTAAATGGGCTGACCCCACTGTCATTCGTCTCCAAATCGTATAATGAACCGGATAGAAATTAGAATTTATTAAATTTTCCCTCGTCTTGGGGTGATTTTAATTCTTCTATTAATTTCCCACTTTTGGTCCATTTGACCAGACCGGGTTGTGAATGAGGCGGTTTTTGTGTTTTATATTATTTTCTTGGCGGTTTCCATGAATAATAAAGAGACAGAAGGAAGCACACAATGGACTGCAACTTTAAAATTTCATTATCCTCGAGATGTGTGGAACTAACTGTGGCACTGTAATTGTTTTGTTCTGGCTATAAAATGAAACTTAGTTCTTGGGGAAGATCTTGCTATGATTTATTTAAACAGTTTTGAAGTAAGCAAAGAAAGTTTTTTAAGTTTATTTGTTTTTTCCACATAACACTAGCTGTAAGACAAAGCGTGGCTTCAAGACCCCGCTCATGACAGTTTAATTTAAAAGTTAAGTAACAACAATATTTAAGTTTTAAGTATATTTTATGTAACCTGTGTCTAAATCAGTCAGTCTGTCAGTCTGTCAGAATATCAGTGCTTCTGGGTTATTCTGACCATCAATGAATGACCCAGAAGTTAATTTTGCTGAGACAGGGCCTATTAGCAGCACACTTATTGTTCTTTTTCGTCATTTTGTTATTCAGCCTAGTAACAATATAATTCTTCTTTTTGTCTTAATTAAGTACCTACTTGTCTCATTGTATAACTGTTTTTTGTGTGTGTTGTTAATAAATGGTTTTCTTCTTCTTCTTCTTATAAATAATTGTTATTTTGTCTTGTTGTAGTTCCATATCTGTGTTGTATTTATTGTATGGTCTTTTATGTGAATAATACATTTCTCTTACTCTTTCTCTTAATATTAGAGATGACCAATAACCATAATAAAAATACTAATGATGTTAAAAAGTTGAGATAAAAAAATGCAAGTGCATCTAGTATAATTCTGATTTATTTTAGTAATGGCAGCAAAAAAATAAATGTTTTTCTTTTGTTTCAGTGTCAACTGTTGATGTCGATGCCGTTCTTGGACGAACAGCATCCCTACCTTGTGACGTCACACCAGACACGAACGAAGATAGGGTGTACATGGTGTTATGGTTTAGGAAGAGTGGGGGAAAGCCTATATATAGGTAAGTCAATTAAAAATTTGACGACCTGGCGCTCTATTTTGATTCACTCATCGTTTCTACTGATTTTCGTTCATGATACGAATTTCCGTATTTTTTAAACAAGCTTGCGATTGTGACTCAAGTCGCATGCGTGTAACTTAAGTCATACGAGCGATTCAAAAATAGAGCTCCTGTTTGGAGCGGAGGTGCGAATGCTCGCCTTGGACGCCAGAGGTACTAGGTTCAATCCCCGGACAAGACAAATATTTGGTTACATGAACATGTTTAATCTATTTGTCGGTGTGGGTGCTAAATATGTATATTATGTATGTATTTACAAAAAATGTATTATATAATCTGTGCCGTTATCTAGAATTCATAACATAAGTTCTTCATGAAACTTATATTGGACTAGACAACTGGTGTGATTGTGTGAAATTATTTTAATATGGAGTAGTGCCTACCAAATACTTAAGAAACTCTAAGTTAATATGTACAGCTTTGGAAAAATTCGGGAAACTTAGTGACACTAGCGAACCCAAGCTCTAAAGATTTTATTATAATACCGAAGATGCACATTTCCTGACGTTATGCCCACTAACAGATGGCACTGTTTCAGTACTTGCAAATGTATGGGAAATGTCAAGAAATTAACTAATTTCTATCTTGCTAGTACCCCAGGCTGATTATCTTACTAAAATCACTTAGCATGCAGTTATGGTCGCTGTCATGGCTGTCATGCTCTCATACTGTATGACAGCCATGACAGCGACGATATATGGTTGCTAGGTGTTTTTTGACAGATAATCAGCCTGCTGATCGGGCAAGTGCGAGTGGCGGTCAGAGACCAATGATATACGTCAGTAACATTAACAATGCGCTATTTTATCTGCTTTTAGTGCCTATTGAGCCTTTGACTTTTACCAGTTAAATCAACAAACAAACAAACGAAGTCGAATAAGCCCCTTTTTAATTTATTCGCTTTCGTTGCATTTCTTATATAAAGCTACCAGCAAAGCCAATTTAAACGTAACAACTGTTTACTTCTAGCTACTCGTATATGCAAATAAGATTTCCTAACTTTTGTAATTAATGAAAAGGAAGTTACCCATTTCCCCTTCATTGATTACATTGCAACTTCTATACTTTGAAAAACTCAATAAATGGATTTAATTACAAGTTTAAGTCTTACCTAATGAACTGTGAGGCACCACCTTAAACGGATCAGTGGGAGCTGAGTGATCCAATTAGAATTTGGAAGCTCATACAACGAAACACACTCAAGATTTCGCGAACACTCGTTAAGAAAATAATACTTGGTGGTGTGGTCCTTAGTTCAGGGAGCTAAGTTGTTGTTAAGTTTTATAAGAAATCTCTTATCTATTATTTTTTAAATACAACAAAATTTAACAGTAGAATATCACAGAGTAGAAAATTGTGTTAACCCTTGCGGTCTTATTCATACACGTGGAATAAAGCTACACCTAGGTTTAAATCTAATGCTATCTCTGATTTCCTTTCAGCGAATAAAAGTGGCAGCATCACTTTTAATCCTAGGTGTCACTTTATTTCACGTTTATCGTGTAGTAGACGATTAAACCCTTGACCGTGAATCTCGACCAAATCAAAGATATTTTATATTATTTCAACTTACAGCGGTACTAGTAAAAGTAAAAATGTTGAACAAAAAGTACCAGGGCAGCATAACCAACCAGAGTTGAATTAGATTTTCATAGTATGTCGGTTGTTTCTTTGGTGCTAATGGTGGTACGCTCATTTTACCTCGTAAGCTAAAGCAGTCGATCGACCGTTTGTATCCCTCGAATCTTCACGTTTTAGTGTCAACGTGTCTGTCTGTCTGTAAATGTGTGTCATGACCCTAATCTTTATCTTGTGTTCTATTTTGAGTATCAATAACACACATTATTTACATTTAATAAAAGTTATTTGCTTCCATGCCTTCGTTCATAGATTAATTATTGGTCTCCGCGTTCTTACAACGACTTCATTACTTCCTCAAAGTAATGGGACTTTGATTAGTGTGACAAGTTTGGCAAGTAGTAAAACGTCATACTGGTCCAATTTAATTTACATAGCTGTTTTAGTATATGGTTCAAAATCATTGAGGATGTTGTAAGTGAAAGGCGGTTAATTGAACAGCTGATAAAGTTAGTTGACTGCGACATAATTATATAAATGAATGGACACGAAAAAGGCTTTTTCGTATTCCGTTTGAAGGTAATACGTTGGTAGCTATTTAATAATTCCTGTGAGGCCTCGGAATCTATGAATGAAAGGAGCTCGTAATAACTGGCTGTCGTCAAAGATAAATTGGAAGTTATTTTGTTATGAGCAAAAACACGCGCAATTTGTCATGTGGATTAGATTTACGCTTGCATTTTGTACTTGAATAAAAAACCAAATGATAAAGCAAAACATACTTTGGACGACCTGTTTGGTGCAGGGGTACTAAACCCGCCCTCTACGCCAGAGGTCCCGGGTTCGATCCCCGGACGGGACAAATATTTGTGTGCATGAACATGTCTATTTGTCTTGGTCTGGGTGTTAAATATGTATATTATGTATGTATTTACAAAAAAAAAAGTATATAAGTATGTTTATCCGTTATCTAGTATCCATAACACAAGTTCCTGGAACTTAGCGTGGGCTAGATAATAGGTGTGATGGTATGGAATTTTTTTATTTATTTATTTATTATTTATACTTAGGTACTTGCATTTAAGATAAAATAATATTTACAAGTATGCTTAGTGGAATCAATTGGAACGAAATGTCTTTCGACAAAAAGATAGAAAGCTGTTTTATTCATTGAATCAAAGCTTTTAACGGGTTACAATTTTTTTTTTCACTTTGTCACCTTTCGTATCCTTTCGTACTGTAGGCCTGACTTTGGGCACATTAAATAAAAACACCTTGTATAACTTTAATTGTATACGCTTAATTTAATTTTAAAACTGAAATTAAAAACGGCAATTACGTCAAACTTTGCATACCATTTCTAATTTCGAATTAAAAACCTATGTAGCTCAAATTCTTCCCCTTTGTCTCGTATCCTGATTATACTAACGAACCATTTAAAATTGCGCAATATCTTTCTATATCCCGGATAATAATGTTGTTGAGCGTTTATAAATTGTTAAATTCACCTGAAAACAGCAGGGTGTGCAATCAAAATCTTCTTTCAAAGCTACTTGCTGTATAAATTAGGGGGGCGGAGGTCGGAAAATTGAGCATCGCTGGCTGGACCGGAAATTGAAAAACTTCTGTCGGGTTCTTTTATTCTAGAATTTGCCGTTTTTTACAAAAAAGGTTTTAAGGAAGCTATGTGCCAATGAAGACGGATTTATTAAAAAGTTTTCTTGAGCCGTGTCGGGACACGTGTCACGAATATTGCTGAAGTCTGTTATGAAAAGTATATTTAAGAGAACGTAAAGCAATTCGACTAAATACTATTTACGTCCACTTTTATATCTTATTACGGGCAAAACCCACGGCAGAATTTTACATTTAAAAAAAACAACGGTTACAATGCTCCAGGGTTTTAATTCCGCAGTACAGTATCTTCCCGGCGTCTATAATTAAATATATTATGGAACAATTACCTCCAAATAATTATATGTATTTTTAACATTAAAAAGGTACCTAGGAACATCGGGTCCATATTCTTTCAACTTATTAATTTTGTATAACCACCAGCAAATTTATTTTTAATACAAAAGATACCTACCTACCTATATTTATAATCATGTCCGAAAAGTATCTAGAACCGTTAACCGCTATGACCCGAGCAATTTCACCGTTGTCTGTCTATTATACGTGTTACCGAAATAATTCGGGGCCAAATGACTGAAACAAAATTGAAATCCCGCCACAATGCACGTAATGTGGAAAATAACGTACGGGTCTCGAACATGTTACACAAAACCATTCTGTGATGGGTTTAGCGAAATGTTTTAATTACACGTACGCAATTCAGACATGTTTAATTTTGTTTAATGTCGTTACAATCAACTCGACATGTTTTAAAGTCGTTTAATTGGATACAACCCGGACTCTCAACGCCTATATGAAAATAATTCAACTTATAAGAATATAATAATATCATGATTTCGTCGGCTTTGCATTCCTTCGCCTGATAAAAATATAACTTTATTATTTGGCGCCATGTTTGATGAATAGGCATTCAGAATTAAACACTGATCAGCCCAATTAGTAAGGCATTGAAATATAAATTATTGTTATTTAAAACCATTTTATTTTTTCTCCAGATTAATGAGACACAATTGATATTCCATTGTTCTCCGGACACCCGTGTCCGGTTCGGGTTTAATGAATAATATCTATCTTTACTTTCACATCTCTTTGATCTTTGTATACTTAATATAAAAAAATGCTATGTTTGAACTAATGACTGAACACACAACGATAAATATTAAATTAAGTATATTATTTTTCTGAAATATGTTTTCATATATAGATAGTAAAGTCTTCCCAATATCTTTTGCCAACAGTTTTGACGTCCGCGGCCGATCGTTCAACAAAGCGCTGCAGTGGTCAGATCCTGGTGCATTTGGACCAAGAGCGTACTTTGCGACGGTGGCGAAGCCTGCAGCGCTGACCCTCAACTCCGTGCAGCTCGATGATGAAGGCGTATACCGGTGTAGAGTGGACTTCAAGAACTCGCCGACCAGGAACTTCCAGATACGACTCACTGTGATTGGTTAGTAGCTTCTTCTTCTTCATAGTTGTTTCCTCAGATAATCAGACTCCGTTTTAGGGTTGGACCGCATCTGCAGGCATAGCATGCGCATATCTACAAAGCTTTCGCGACACCTTCTCGGCAAGCGCTGTATGTCTCGCTCACACCGTACAGATAGGTTATTCTCCAAGCAAACACCTTCATATTGACGGCTGCAACAGCGGAGACCGCTCCATTTTCAATACTATTTCACAGCTGATGTGACGTTCAGTCATGACATCAGCGTCGATGTTTGCTTAGAGAATATAACCCCTTTGATATGAGCGGGATAAGGATCGACAACGAGTCGCGGTGCGCATGCTACGCTGGCTGGCCGCACAGAACCGCACTTTCCTATGCTGCTATCCTTCTCTGCCGTTCAGAACAAGAGAGAAAATGCGACCGCACGCAGGAATCCCCTAAATAAGCAAGTAACTTTATAGTCAGTAGGTATTGTTTGGCATTAAAGTTCTAAATACTTTAAATTTTATTCATTATTTGCTATCAAGACACCGGTGTCCAGAGAACAATGGAATATCTATTGTGTCTTATAATACGGGGCTTGAGATGATAAAGGACTTTATGCTCGTATCAATATTTTTCCAGTACAGTATACCCACGACGACGGTTCGGAGACTGTAAATGCGATGGGGTGAGATAATGTTTGTTTGTTTGTGCAAACCAATGTAGCCTATATCTAAAAACTACTAGTCCGATATTGATGTGGATTTTTCAGTGATGGGTTCGGGTTTGATTGGTGAATGTTCTTAGATAAGTGTTACGGTGACAACTCACCGGGGGGCGCTGCAGTAATCATATGTTTGAGCAAAACCAAAATTACTAGTCTGATTTGGATGTGGATTTCAGTTATGGTTTTTATATAGTACAATGTACATAATATCTATGCTCTCTAAAACGTTTGAAATAAAAAGCAAAATAAAAAATTTTGAAAAAATTCACGACAGTTCAAACGTAATTGAAAAAGGATAAAATAATTATAACTTTTTAATTTTGCATTTAACAATGCTATTTTTATGTTAAACAAGAAAATATACTAGAATAAAGCAACTAGTCTCATGTCGCCCTGACGGGATTTTTCGCTGAGGGCGACGTGAGACTAGTTGCTTTTTTCTAGTATATTTTCTTGTTTATTATTTATCAGGATAAAACAATTTAAAAACCCCCGACTTGATGGCAGTGAACGCAGAATTATCCGTCGAGGGCTACCATCACTATTATAAATTTCATAATGAATCCACGTAACTGCAAAACTATAGTTCATTTAATGGCAGCCCCCGACGGATAATTGTCGGGGGTTTTTAAATTATTTTATTCTTTTTAAATTACGTTTAAACCGTCGTAGGTTATTCAAAATTTTGTGCTTATAATTTGAATTGATTGATTTTTGCCAAATTAGATCAAGCTCCGAATTTTTTTTTAAGTTATCAATAAACAAAATTAGCGAGACAAATCAAAAATCAAACATCAAAAATATAAAAACATCGTATAAAACGTGACAGATAAACGAAGAGCGAAAGGGAAAAAATGCTGGGCACCTTTTCAGCTCCTGTTTGTTGGAGTGAAAAACAAAAGCGCTCGTAAAACCGGATCACAAAAGTTTCTATCTTAAATGGAAATTTTATGAGGCGGCGACAGGGAATCAATTTAGTCATTACGGATGAATCGTGGGCCGGCCAGACCCCAGAGTAATGACATCGAGCGACATTTTAATTATGAACTGTCGACTATCCCGCTCAGCATTGCTGATAAAAACGGTGGCTCCGCGATGACGCAGATAAAATCTGCGCGAGACAGGTTAAATTTAAAAGGAAATTAGATTTGAATAGATCAAATGGCCTGAGCTATCAGTTGCGGTAATTTCATTTGTTTTGCCGGAATTTATTGGCGGGAAATTTCGGGACCCGGGCCTCTTACCTTTTACTCAGTTTGGAGAATTGAGTCTCTCGGCTTCCAGGCCAATTGTTATATTTAATTTAGCTTTCACTTTATTTTTTGATCTGAATAAAATTGTCAGTTAAATTCTAGAAGAGTACTATGTAGCTTACTTATCAATGTATAAAAATAAATGATATTGACATTTTTAGACACGTTTATTTTTTCACGCTGTTTCACGCAATCCCTTGCAGGGTTGGCGAGTATTAAAAATGCAGCTTTTTATTTTTAAGACGAGGAGACCTTCATCATACCTGATATAAAGTATTGATAAGGCTGGAGATGGAAGCGAGCCTCTCCAAGAATTCTTAACCACTGAGGAACTTGCTGTCTTATCTTTACTGCCTGAACACAACAATACCGAGAACATTATTGTTATTCCGTCATACTTAGATATGATGGTGGTAACTAGCCAGGCAGACTCACAACAAGTCATACCACCAACCAAACCGAATACATTACGTACCCACCACTGGAACCCGTGACCCCTGGGCCAGATACCGGTGGTTGTTACCACTAGACCACGGAGGAGGTCAAAAGTGAAATGTATAAACAACAAGCGGCTGGCACATTCTTATTCACTCCCAATCAAGCATGGGTGACCCAGTCCAGCTTGGGAGACCAAGTTCAGCACGGGAGACTTTATGGGATATTTAATACATACCTACGTAAAAATAACACATAACTATTGATAACTATAAAATAAAAATAACAAGAATGATTGATGTTTATAAGGCTAAGATTTACCTGACACATGTGCCTGATAAATAACTTCTATTTTTCCTTCTTTTTTACCAACGACGGTACGGAGACGGTATATGCGTTTGGGGTGAGAGGTTGTTTGTTTGTTTGTTTGTTTGTTTGTGCAAACCCATGTTACCATTTATCTCCAAAACTACTGGTCCCATTTTAATGCGGTTTGCAGTGATGAGTTCTGGTTTGATTGATGCATGATCTTAAATAGGTGTTACGGTGACAATTCACTAGGGGGCGCTATAGTAATCATTTATTTTGCAAACCAATGTTACCATTTATCTCCAAAACTAGTAGTCTGATTTTGATGCGGTTTTCAGTAATGGGTTTGGGTTTCATTGGTGAATGTACTTAGATAAGTGTTACGGTGACAACTCACCAGGGGGACGCTCTAGTAAACATTTGTTTGAGCAAAACCAAAACTACAAGCCTGATTTTGATGCCGTTTTCAGTAATGGGTTTTCTGTAGTACCTATAATGTACATAACATCTATGCTCTCTAAAAGGCAACATAATATTTTTTTATAAAAACCCTCGACGGTTAACACGGAATTGAAATAGGATAAAATAATTTAAAAACTCCTGACTTAATTATCTTATTATTTGTGGTAAATATATTTAATTCACAAACACTAAGTTATGAAACGAACAAATTAGCTTTCAACATGCAGTAGTGGTCTTATAATTAAGAACGCTTATTTACAGAGAAGATTTTTTTAAACTTACAAGCATACAATTTATTACAACTATATTACAACTACTTACAATTACAACTACTTCAAATTTTTTTGTATTTCTCTCGGTATCGCAAAACATTTCCATATATTCGTTAAATAATTAATAGATAAACTTTATACATTAGATTGGATCCCAGAATTACAACATTCTGGCTGGGCATTATAATTAAGAACGCTGAATAGTTTATTTTTTATTCAAATGTAAATAAAAATACTCTGTTGCTCTTTGGTTGTAGGTCACTATTTGTTAAATTTAGTGCTGTAAAAGGCTTAAAGGTGCTTGCTTCATATAAAAACAATGGTAAAAATTAAAGTTGTGATAAATTTACAAGGGAAGTAAAAATAATAAAAGAATAGGTCGTATAAAAAAATAGCCGTCCATCTGCAATATTTATAAACGACAGTTTTCCATATTTTGAAGCATTTAGCCACTTATCAAAATACTTTAAATGTTCCGCATGTACCTCAGAGAAAGTCACCTCGTTGAGACAACCGAAATATCGTTCGTATGTCAAAAAATATCCCTTATAAGGGTCTAATGAGCTGAGAAATGAATATTTTGGCGAAAACAACCCTGCCGCAATCTTGGCACGCACTATTCGAAGGCGTATGGTAAAAAAAAAGACGGGTTGCACTCCGGGAGTGCCGGCAGAAGTGAAAACTTGATTCCGTCCTACGCTTTTTCGATCAGGTCACGTGTCCTGACGCGAGTTTAAGATTTTATACCCATTACAGAAAAAGTGCTCAACGCCGCTAAAGAAGTTTTCACTTCAAAAAAGTTGGACGGAAAGATAGCAAGAAAGATGCCCATGTTGAAATGGTCCCATAGGTAAGTATTTGCAAGAGGCATGAATACTGGACAGTTAGACAGTGGAGACATTTTCTTTTCACCTCACACGCTCTGAAAAGGAGGTTTTGTCAACCAGTTTAGGCGTAGTAAATCGCTTTTTGCGGCCTAGCGCGGCAAAGTACTTTTTTAATTTAATACCTAAAAATATGTCATAATGCGTTCCGAATCGGACTATTGACTGTTTTGTTATATTTGATTCTTATTTTAAATAGCTTTAAATTATTTATAATACTCCGTTTTGGTTTTATTATATTATTTTAGTTCATTGAATCATAAAACAATAACAATAAGATTAAACTATTAGATTTTTTTATTAGGCTAGGTGAGATTTCAAAAACTATAATTGGATTTCGGACTGTGACATAAATCTTTATTTTTAAATTGTCTTTGTCTTGTACCTCATGTCAGTGTCAACATTTACGGAATCGTTTTTATTCTTATTAATAAGTAACAATATATTCCTACTTTAAATCACTTTGAATTAACTATAATACTCAATTTTTTATTATTTCAGTTTTTATATCATTAAAACAACGAGAAAAAGGTATATTTAGATTAAACGTTATGTTTAAAGAATTTTTTACCGGAAGTTGACCGCGGAAACAACCATAATATGTTCCTCGCTGTTGTGAGGTGAAAAATTGTGTGTTGCGCTCGGCAGAAAAGTTTTTAGCGTCTTGTACCTTTGAAATCCTCGCTTCGCTCAGGATTCAATCCTAGAATCCTTCACTTGCTCAGATTTCAATAGAGGTATCTCGCCGTTAAATAAACAAATTTTCCAGCCTTGCATAACAAATAACTATTTTTTGAGACAAAAATAAAACATGGTATATTCTAATGGAAAACGATATGTACGACGCCCTCCGTATAGTGCATTCGACTCCAAGTACACAAAGGTGGCATTAAAGCATGGCGGGGAAAAGTGAAAATTTGGGGGTGATATTCTGATTCTTTCTCTTTGATATGGGTTTGGATATGTTAAGCTGATAGAAGGAACATGGATCAATCCCAATACAAAAATATACTGGAAGAAACAATGTTATCTTATGCTGAAGACGTGCTTACGGTTATTTTATTATTCGGACATGACAATGATCCAAAAAATACTGCACGCACCCTTAAGGAATTTCTAACATTGCAAGACAAAGGTTTCAAATCAACAGTGTAGTCATTTAAGAGAGCCATCTAAAGTAGCTGTAACCGCTGTACCGCTGTAAGACAGTAAGAAAAAGCACTGCACATGATACTAATTATTTATTTTAGATTGAATAGAATAGAATAGAAGAATAGAACAGAATTTATTTGCATAAGATATAGTTGTACATGATGGGAAAACTTATCAATAATGTTACTTAACATACCTTGCTTATTTAGCTTATTTATTTATTTATTTATTTATTTATTTATTTATTTATTAACCTTATAACGAAGAATGTTATACAAGGCAAGTCATTTACATAGCTCTTAAAATATTGAAAAAATAATATATTAATAATATAACTTATTACAGTATAAATGAAAATCTGAAAAAAAAAAATATATAAGCTACACAATCTATTGTCATTATTAGTTTTTATACTTCAAAAACATGTCACGGACTTATAGTATATGTCATAAAAATGCCCTTAGGTTGTCATAATACTTAAAAATAACAATAATAATCATAGTAATAAATCAAACAATATCAGAAATTAAAATAATTACACTTAAAAGTATATAAAATTATCAAATAATATTAGTCATAGACTTGCAATATATGTTATAAAATTGCCCTGAGGTTGTCATAATAGTTACAAATAGGTAACATTAATAATATAATATTAGATTAAACAAGAAAATAATAAAAAATCAGAATTAAAATAATTGCAATTAAAAAATTACACATGATCCCTTTGCAAGAATGAAGATTCTTCTAGACGCATTGTCATGAATTCATTTAAGGAGTAAAATGGATGAGAAGTAAAGAAATGTTTGATAGCGCTTTCAAATTCTAGCGTGTCCAACTGTGTTATATTTTGGGGTAATTTATTGTACATTGCTATCTTATTATATATGCCCTGTTTCTGCACTTTTTTCAATCTTATCGCTGGCAAACACAGCCTCTCTTTGTTTCTTAAATTGTAAGAATGAACGTCCTTTCGCTTTTGAAATAAGTCTTTTTGACTGTGGATTTCAATCAAGTTTCTATATATGTACAATGAAACCACCGTCATGATATTATTGATGACAAAATATTTTTTCACCGACGTACGCTTTCTTAACCCGTTAATGATCCGTAAAGATCTTTTCTGGCATTTCAGCACGCGATTAATGTCAGATGCATTTCCCCATACAGTGATAGCATAATTTAGGAGGGAGTGAACATAGGAATAATACACCGTTATTAAAGCTCTTTTGTCTGTTACTGGCTTAAGTTTCAATAGTGCATAGTTTGCACTAGCTAACTTTTTGCATAACTTATTTATGTGATATGAGTGACTAATAGTATGATCTATAGTGTATCCCAAAAATGTAGTGTCGGTAACTAACACGTTTCGGTTTAGTCCCTTTCTCGATTGATAGTGCATAATCTTACTTTTGTCGTCATTAAGTAGTATACCATTAGCTTGGAACCAATCTTTTAAGTAACTCATGGCTTCCTTGATTTTAAGCTCGAGTCTAGCATCACACTTATCATTGATCCCTACATGAGTATCATCTGCAAATAAACTAACGAATGACCAATCAGGAAGACAATTTACTAGGTCATTGACATAAATAAGAAAAAGAATTGGACCTAATACCGACCCCTGAGGCACTCCAATATCAGTGGTCCCTACATCTGAGATTTTATCCTTAATAGCCACGGTCTGAGTTCTATTCGATAAATATGATTTTATAATATTTAACTCAACTCCATGAAATCCGTAATGCTCGAGTTTCAACATTAGAATATGGTGACGAAGACAGTCAAAGGCCTTAGACAAATCACAAAAGATACTTGCGCACTTCTGCGACCTATCAAGGGACTCTAACACAAAATGTACTACTTTTCTTATCGCCATTTCCGTCGACCTATTTTTTCGGAAACCAAATTGAGTGGTGGTAAATAGATTGTTTTCTTCAAAGTAGTGAACTATTTTGTCTTTGATGATAGTTTCAAAGATTTTAGACACGGTAGGTAATATGCATATAGGTCTATAGTTACTGACATCACAAGTATCTCCCTTTTTATGCACGGGAATAACTTTGCCGACCTTTAAAGCATCAGGAAAGACTCCGTTTTCCAAACAATTATTCACCACTATAAGCAACAACTCCATTAGGTATTGGTTTTGTAGTATCAGCTCTTTGATAGTTTTAGTATTCATATCATAAATGTCAACTGCTAATGTAGATTTTAAGTTAGAAACAATTTTATGTAATTCGTCAATATTAGAATGTTATTATAATATTAACCCACTTGCTCCTACCGTGTCTTTAACGACACACCAACTTAAAAAAAATATTCTGTTGTAGGAGGGTACTTTATTTTTTTATTTTATATTGCTACTAGCTGTTGATGCCTTAGTCAGTCATAGTAAATTGGTAACCGTGATATGCAGTTTATTGTTTTTGTGCAAAATGACGTTAAATTACGTGCTTATTAAAATGATAAATACAGGGTAATTTGAAATATTGTTTTATGTTGTTTTTAATTTATTTGTTATCTAATTATCAATAGTCGGTTCCTAATAATATCAAAAATAAAAAAATACGGTATATTTATAAGATATTCATCAAGTATTTTCGTTTTACTTTGTCTGTTCCGTGAAAGACACAGTAGGAGAATGTACTACTATCAGTAGTACTTATATTTGTTACAGGGCTTTACGGCAACCTTTCACTCTGAACGAGATTATTGAGAAATAAGAGCAAAATTATGAAAAAATAGTTCCAGACTCAATAACTATCATCATCACATTCATATCAGCGGCTTGAGAACGACTGCTGGGTATGGGTAGCCATCGAACAATCGTTGTGAAAATCCTCTAATGCCTAAGGATCTTCACGTTGATCGGTCGTTGGCGGGCTGCCCTCATCCAGGAGCTTTCCGCGATCTTCACCAGATCATTGGTCCACCTTGTTGGGGGCCTACTCACAGAGTCGTCATTCTAGAACCACCCCGCCCCATCCGCTAACCGTTCTTCTCGCTATGTGTCCCGCTTACTGCCACTTCACCTGAACAATTCTTCGAGGGATGAAGGTTTACTTTTGTTTTCCTGCGGAACTCCTCATTTCTGATTCGATCAAGCAGGGAAACGGCAAGCATGTCTTTCTACATTGCACGCTGGGTGACGTTACCTTACATCATGCCTCCGCAAAATTGTAAGTAACGGATGAAGACTCTGGAGACGACATTTTGTTTTTCTTCAAAATGTCCCTGGGCCTTTACTCGGAGCACTTGCTGAATTTGTAACATGAATGACTTCGTTGATGAATGTAAGTTGAGTCATTTTATTATTTCCCATGCTGGACTGAGCGTGATAGAAGGTATAAAATGCGTCTAATGCGGGTACATAGAGTAAAAGTCTTCCAACTGTCAGGGCTGATGAATGAAGGATATTCTAAAACTATTGTAAACAATGAGCTGGCAACCTGTCGCTATTGCCTAACGTCTAACCGCCTTCGTGATCTAGTGGTACAACCACCAGTATCAGACCCAGGAGTCCCGGGTTCGATTCCCAGCGGGAATACATATTGTATTCGGTTTGGTTGGTGGTAGGTCTTGTTCTAAGACCGTCTGGCTAGCTACCACCATCTTATCTAAGTCTGACGCCATAACAACAATGTTTTCAGCAATGTTGTGTTCCGGTAGTTAGAGATAAGATAGCCGTTCCTCAGTGATTGAGGATTCCGAGAGGGGCTCGCTTGCATCTTCAGCCTTATCACTACATAACATTAGGTATGATGAAGGCTAAGAGTCTTCCCGCCGTTCATAAAAAAACGCCTTAATACCTGCGACCCAACCAATGCCAAATATGGCGTCGTCGAGGTGTGGATATGAGAGTGATTCTTTGGGTGTTTTACTTTATTTCTCCTATTTATGTCGAAGCCTACTGAAATCGACGTAGTGAAAGATCATAGTAGTAGATTCTCCTACTGTGTCGTTTACGACACGGCATTTTCCAGCTTTTCCTGAACTGAAATATTTTTTTAATTATTTTTTATCAGTTATATGTTTACGTTCTGTGAAGTATATGAAATTTCAAATCAATTGTGCAAAAAAAGTTAATTCAGGAACAAGTGGGTTAATTACATAACCAGTCTCTAAATTTCATTAAAATTTGTATATTAAGAATGAAGTACCGAACCTATGATTTGTCTTTGAGAAAATCTTTTGTCGCATAATAGCATTTTTCAATTAACCACGTCATTAGTTTGTGTTTGAAAATGTTAATCGGATATTGTTTGAATTCATTAGGCAATTTATTAAGTATTCTAATTATCATGGGGAAACAGTTATTTGAGAATAAAGCTGTTTTAATCTTAGGACCTAGTAGTCTATCAGTGTTCTTTGTGTTCAGACCATTTAGCAAAGAGTTCTGGGTGTTTTTTTTACGAACAAACAACATTCCAGTATGTATAAACAATGTACCGTTGCAATGCAAATGCATAACATCGCTTTTTTTCTTTGCGCACTTCACACTTATATGTTTTTTTTTTATCTCAGTTTCCAATTGAACAACTCACGAGCAGTTTAATAAATCGTTCATAATTATTTGTCCAACTTCATTACTATTTGAATTTGACACTTTAAAGAATAAAAAAAGGAGATGTTCGTTTTTGGGCCCTTATTTTCCTACAGTACATAAACAAGCCCCAAGATAATTTAAAACAAATTAAACTTGAAATCTTGCTTTTTTATTAAGCTTTTCTTAACATTTTATGATTTCTAATGCATGATCTAACTATTTATTTTCTTCTTCTAAGTTTATTAATACATTCTACAAATTATTTTGAGGTTTTAATATAGTTTATTCAGTTCAGAAAATTAAACCAAGCGGCTGCCGGCTGTACTGGGTGGCTCCTTTGCATTATAATAAAATAAAATCTTCAAAGTCACACGAATTGACAGAAGTCATATGTCATTGTCAGTGCCTCGACCAATGAAATACGGGGATTCAGCGTGGTGGTTTCACCGGAGTTGTTTTCGTAATAACACGTGTTGTGAGGCTCCATTTTTAACTCAATCTACCGTACAATTTCTAATATATGACAAAGTATATTTACTTGACATTGGCAAAATTCGCGCATTTTATCGCGAGCTTGCCATTAATTAAGAAAGAAGAAGGATTCAGCGTTCTGACAGTTCATGTTACTCAATGTGACAAATGAGAAACGAAGTTGCCAAAGTAGAAAAAGTTTTGGGTGTATTAACTTTAATTATCCGACTTTTTGTTAAAAATATGTTTGTGCGCTTTTCTTTAAATATATTGATACATGGAAAGGTTCCTTATTTTGAGCTCTTTGCATATAATATAATTTTATCACTTTAGGAATTAGGGGGTCCAGTCTCCATACAAAAATGGAACATCTCCTTTTATAAAAAAAAAAAATATCAGAGATATTATTCTTTATTCCTATTCCCGTTTGCTCTGTTCGTGTGGCTATATCATAACATAACTAGTTACATCTAAGAATAAACATACGACTGCACATAACATGATTTAGAAAACCATATTCTTGAAGTGCAAATCGTTTGTAGTAATATGACCGCCTCTGTAGCTGACATAAAATAAGTAAATAGTCTTCTAATGGTAGCTCGTTAGCCATTTTCCGACCTGAACTTCTGAATTGATATTATAACCAAGTTACTAAGTGGCTCAAGAAAATAATTTCAAACGGAAAACATACAATTAAAACAAGGTTCCGAGAACGCAGAGCAAACTACCGCTGAGCTTTTCAAAGAAATTACCCCATTCAGGGCGACGAAAGACGCAAGCAAACGAGATGAGGGAAGTAAATTTCTTTCGCTGAGAACAAAGCATTTTAAAAAAGCCTACATAGCATATATGCAACTCCATTGAAATCCATTACGTCGCCGCTCAAAGAGGTAATTTGCTATGAGCCTTTTGTTAGCAAAGGGACCGCTTGCACAAAGAATTCTCACACGCATAATCGGGATTCATAACGTGGCGGAATTAGATAACCCAATTACCGAAAATGTTATTTCTAGACATTCTTTTTCACAGTTACTTTAAGTATAAAAATCTAGTCACTTGCCATACTTTTGTAATTCGATAATATTACAAGCACCAGTGTAGGGGAAGTCAGCTCAATGCGGCCATATCAGGCAAAGCGGTCACACCATGTTTTTATGGTAACCAAAAAGTTACCACCACCAGTTAGCGCCACATTTGCCATTATGCCCTATGACGAACCTCCTGCCCTGTTCCTGACCGAGCAGTCATTCGGTGGTTATCGGAGCAAACCCGTGGCCGCGGCGATGTGGGCAAGGTTTTTGAGCTTTTTGTTAAAAAATCCATTGTACTTAAGTTCAACCTGTTTTGACCAAACCACTTTAGAATTCAATGTTTTTATTGCAAGTCTATTGTTTCTCATCTATTTGGCTTTGTTTGTGTAATATTTGTTTTGACATGGGATAAATAATATGTGCTGAGTTGGTTTTAAACAAAATGATGTAAAAAGGCAAAGCGGTCCCGACAAAGTGGCGAAGTGACCGCACTATGCCGTACTCACATTAGTGAAGAAATCTGTTCTTATTACTATAGGATCTATAGCTGTTGATTATGTTACTTTATAAAGAATAAGTTTTGGTACTTAGATATAAGTAATATAATATGATATGACCAATTCGCAAACTGAAATTAATGTTTAATTATGAAACTTTATTTTAAACTATTCCTTTTTATATCGTAAATAAAGTATAATATAATTTATTTTTGGTATTTTCGTGAATTAAAATTGCATTTCTAGTAATTTTTAGCAACCACTTTGCCTTTACCTCCATCGCCGCTTTAAGCGCTAACTCGGACAAAGCGGCTTTTTGACAAAAAAAAATATGTTCCTACTAGGTACATAAATATGACATAAATACTATCCCAAGTAGTAGTACTTATTTATTAGCCCTATAGAAATCCTATTAACGTTTTTTGGACCGCATTTGGGCGCGTTTTATATGTCTATTTCGTCCTATAGTAATTTTATTACAGTCCGATAAAGTAGATATAAGTTGTAACTTATATCTACTTATTTTATGATAATAAATAGTATTATAAAAATACTACACTAAGTAGATATAAGTTGTAACTTATATCTACTTATTTTATGATAATAAATAGTATTATAAAAAGACTACAAGAAGAAGAAAATAAATGCTCTAATTATGGCATCACGCTATCACATACAAGTATGTTTTCACTTTTGAATAAAGAAATGAACTTGCGGAATAAATTTTATTGATAATGTAAGTATTCGAAGGTTCGAATACTTACATTATCGAAGAAAATTAAATTTAAAGAAATACATATTCGAAGAAAAAAGCAACTTGTCTCATATCGTCCTGACGGGATTCGAACCCGCATCCTTGGGATTCTGGCCCAATGCACTAACCAATTATGCTACAGAGACCTATGAGGACACGTCGAATCTTTCTAGTAAATTCACTTTTCTACGGTGTTGGCCACCGTCGTTTTCATCAATGAGAGAAATATCCTCGCATTCGAAAGAAACATCTTTACAGATGATAAATTTTTAATAGAAAAATATTGGAAAAAATTAACTCAGCCACAAGTGAATTCTCAGATGGGAATCGAACCCTCGACCTTTGGAAATCCGGTCCAATGCTCTTGCAAGCATTGGACCGGATTTCCAAAGGTCGTGGGTGAATCAAGATGAATCAGGTCTCTGTAGCATTTGGTTAGTGCATTGTGATTAATATTATACAAGAAAATATATTAGAAAAAAGCAACTTGTCTCATGTCGCCCTGACGGGATTTGAACCCGCATCCTTGGGATTCTGGCCCAATGCACTAACCGGCAGTAGCCGGCATAAAAATAAAATGAAAAAGTTGGGCATTCATTTCAGGTCACAAAATTGCAAGTTAATGACGATCACAAAATTGAAAGTAGATCTAGCACGAAAAACTTTTGAAATAGTATAGGGGACTTACGTCATCATATCGTCAAAAA
The DNA here is from genome assembly GCA_910589605.1 of Chrysoteuchia culmella. Lineage (NCBI taxonomy): Eukaryota > Metazoa > Arthropoda > Insecta > Lepidoptera > Crambidae > Chrysoteuchia > Chrysoteuchia culmella. The sequence goes on along the minus strand of OU342661.1, from coordinate 9,588,309 downwards.
ATGTATAGGAAAATGTAGTTCCGTTTACGCATGGCAGAAGCGCTGCCCAATAAGTCATACATTTTTTGACGATACATCCTTGATACTTAATTGGAAGATTTTCCTTTTTTTATGAATGAAAATATCTCCGTCTCTACGTGCTACGAGATTCTTAGCCTCTTTAGAACACAACAATGCTGAAAACATCCGATCAAACCGAATACAATATGTAACCCCGCTGGGAATCGAACCCGGGACCCCTGGGTCTGATACCGGTGGTTGTTACCACTAGACTAGGCGGTTAAGTTTCGTGCTAGGCATACAGATTGCTCTTTTATATTGCTTTCGCTTAAACAGCTCCCTTACTCTGGACGGAATTGAGTTCATATTAGGATCGAATCAACGTTAAAAATCTGTTATTTTGGTACTTTGAAAACGGTTACTATGGTTTTCATAATACCGTTTTGTAATTATTTCGATCCTGATGTGAACTCGATTCCGTCAAGAGTAAACCCCCAAAACATAAATTTGTGATGGATTGCTCTCATCTTGCACGAGCATGACACTTGCTGGTCAGTACTCAGTTGCCAAATCTAAAATTGCATTACGATTTAACAACGCTTAACTTACTCCTATTTTTCTGTTCTAAAAACATCGGTATACTCATAAAATGTGTGTGTAGTGTCGGCTTAGCACTACCCCCTCTCATCCCGTGGCTGTCGTAAATGGCGACTAAGGGACTTAGCCTTCAGGAGACGGGCAAGAGCGTCTCCTACAAAACTTGGCCGTACTGCGATCGCCAACCCGCCTGCCAAGCGTGGCGATTATGGAAAACCCCCCCTTTGGGGGAGGCCTATATCCAACAGTGGGTGTTGCAGAGACGACGCTACTCATAAAATAATTCGAATCATTAGGATGTCTACGCAAAGGTCATTGAGCTTACGTAACAACATTACAGCTGCTTTGTTCCGTGACATTCGATACGAGGTAAGCATATTCAGTTTCCGTGCGGCTTTGTCGATCAATGTCCTATCGGGCACACCTGTAGCGTTCTGCAATAACAGTCTCAGGGATATTGAGTTTGACAATCGGTTTTGTTTCAGTGCCCCCCCATCAAATGCTGCTTTACGACAAATCTGGTGCAGACGTGTCGGGTGTGGTGGGGCCTTTAGAAGAAGGCGCGGCGCTAGTTTTGGTCTGCGAAGTACGCGGAGGTAAGAAAGTTGCTCTAGCTAAAAAGTTGCTTTAAGCTTTTTATAATTTATGTGTTTAAGTTAGCAAAAAAGATATTGAAAAGTTTAACTGTCGGACTTGTAAGTGGTAATTTAGAAGAACATTTGTTTTGATTTATTTTATTTATTTATTTATTTTTGGGAAACAAACAGCATACATACCTTAATGCTATACTTAATGAGTAATACAAAAGCCAAGGACAGTTTCCACAATAAATAAAACAGTTTAATTGAGTGAACACAATGAAAAGTTATGTTTCTTATGTAGTAAACTTAAATTCATAAAATAAACTAAAAATAAACTTTGATTTTTCCTATGTTTAACTATGAAAATAATCGATAACAAAGGCATATAAAGTACTAATGAGGTGGGTTAAAAAATAACAATAATTTTGGCTAAATTTAATAAATTATTTATAAATTGTTTTCTTAAATTTTCTAAAGTTAAGGCCAAATATGTCAACATGTTGGTAGGACTTATCATAATTACTACATGATCTAATAATGAAGCGGTTAGAGGCATAATTATTGGTTCGACAAAGGGGAGGTGCAAAAGTTTGAGTAGATCTAAGACTCATCCTTTTACATTTATAAAAAATTTTGCTAATAAGGTAGGGTGATTCCACTATGCCATTGATTAATTTATATAGAAAAATAATGTCACGTTGGTCCCTTCGCAGCTTCAAGGGTGTGATACTATCAGCGTTAAAATTCGGAAACCTATACTTTAAGCGTCTAATGAATTATGAGTGCATGGATTTAGCCAATTGTGCCATAATTGCTTTTTTATATTTTTATGAAAAAGATTTCTTATTTGTTAGTTGTGCCTGCAAAAACGTGTGAAAGTCCTTGAAAATCTTTGTCATTTATTAATTAATTTTATAATAATAGATTGCTGAACCATCATGTGTTATTACTTTCTAGTTCTCCGAGTATTAGTGACTGTTACATTATTATGTTGTAGGAATTAACTTGTGTTAAATAAATTTCATATATTCTATGGGTCAACCATAATAACAAAACATAGCAACTTTACGACTAAAAGATAACTTACTACATTATTCCGAAAATGGAATCAAAGCTTTTATTCCACATTCCACCAACGAAATCCCAGTTATTCACGTAACAGTATAAAAACGAATATTAAGCACTCAAATCCATTTTTCCATCTAACTGAACATGTCCACTCCCGTCAACGCAAAGGTAACGTCATGACGAACAATTCAGTTAAATTTTTTCTATTGCTTGATTTCTTTTATGGAAAACACTGGCGAGATATTCCATTCCAATGGGTTCATTGAAAAGTCCGCAGCATGGGTTGGCTATGAGCCAGCAGGGATTATCTTTGCCTGTGTGCCTACCAATTGTGATGATGCAGCGGGGCATACAGCGGAGGAATTTAGCCTTTGGGCCTTATCAGGCCTGTATTTAATTATGTGGCTTCCAGGCGCGTCAAACGAAAGCGTACCGATTGAAGCGCGGCTGTTGGAGAGAATCTAATTTTGCTTCTAAAGAGGATAGTGCCTGTTTTGTCTCGATTAGATTCGTATCGCTTCGTATTCGGAATACGGTTGCAACAGGGTTGCAACATATAATATACTTCTTTCCCATGTCTTTGTAGAAGAGGACGGTTTATTGACCCATTCATTTTATTTCATTTAAATACCTTGTTGAAAGGATATTTTAAATTAAAATTAGGCATTTAATTTTTCAAGAAGAAATTAGGTCAGTTTTGCACATCATCAATTGATTTAGGACTCTCTATGTTTGATTAGAAAAAACAAATGAAGTTGTTAAATAATCGCTTTTAATGTATCACGATAGTTTTGCGTTCTTTGTTAATTGTTTCATGGCTCAACTGTGCTTTTACACAAAATATATGTATAGGCTAATGTTGTTTGATGGATTAGGCATAGGTAATATTAATAAATAACATACACGTATACAGATAAACTCTATCTTTGCCCTAGAGAAAACAATATGGTTACAGTTAAGAGATTGTAGGTTCAAATAAATTTTCTTGGTTCTGAACCTAAGTGCGCAGAATTAAAAAATACCTAATTTTATAACTTTTCGCTTTATGTGCGAGCGCCATGCTCATAATATCTGGACAAATCATAGCAATGGCAGCACTAGGCTACGAGCAAGCAACACGTCCATACTCTCGAAAAGCGCCTCGCGCACTGATTTTAATGAATTCTGAAACCGTTTATATTTTAATGTTTTTACTGATTTAAAAAAAAAAATATAGTCAAACATATCTTAAAATAATAAGCAAGACTTGTTTATTCAGTAAATAAATATTAAAACGGAAGAACGACATCCCTCCACCAATGCGTGACCTAAAATCAGTCTATACCTTTAAAAAACACTTCAAACAATTTATTTTTTCTTTCTGTTTTATTAATTATCATTGTTTGTCTGTTTTGTTTGTAACCTTTTGTTAATTTCTATTGTGTTTTGGAGACTAATAAAATATTTTATATTCTATTCTATTCTATATGTAATATTAGTATGGATGCCTATTGAAACTTTAATTTGTCCAAAATAAGAAAAATAGCACCGAAGTCACGTCCCCGCCCTCGACCCAACCCTATCTCAATCTTTACCTTAATTATCATTTTGGACGTTATCCTGTTCACTTATGACCGTTTAGATATACCTCTATGGCGTATGATTATTAATATATTTCGGATGACATAGCTGCAAATATAATTTTACGTAAATGATATCATGTGATACATTATTAATATTGTATCATATTCCTTTGTGGTCCAATATGGATATCTCTTCAGAACATTTTATTATAGTGTAATTATAGTGTAATTAAAATTGTTGTATGTTATTGTGATATGGATCAGGGTCCGAAATACAATGATAATTATTATTATTATATTATTATTATTATTAGCTTTTTTAGATTAACGTAAACATGAAGTTTTAGTGACCCACTTTTTTCAACGTTTATTTTTATCTGTCTCACATTTTTTATCACATTCGAAAACAATTCAGTCTAAGACTACTGAATTGTTGAATTGTTTTACTGAACAATTGAATTCCAAAGCTCATGAATACGAAGTACTAGCGGCTGCCCGTGGCATTTCCTTCTTGACATTTCCAGCTATATAATGACATATCAATAATTTATGGCTAAAGTAAATTAATCTGATATTACAAGGATAAATTTCGGTGCAATATTGCTTTCAATTCCATTGCTTCAATGCCATTGGTACATCGAATTGCATAACAATAGAGGTACGTTGAAAATTTAAAGTTCAGATTCATAGGAAATGTGCGCATTGTGAAATGTTTAATGCTTTTCAATGGAATTTTCTGTTAATTTGGTTGATCCGTGCTATATCGCCTTTATGTTCTTCTCAATAACGGTCCAATTTTAAATATTTTTTCAAATTCATTCGACATTGATTCTGCAATTTCAATTCAGGGGTCGTACCGCACAAGTGGCGTCGGCAGCGAAATCAGCTTCATTTGGCGGATGGATGTGACACATTGCTCCTTCTTTTTGACACAAATGAAAACTTACCAAAGACTAAGAGCAATATGTTACATCAATCTGTCAAATGAAGTCGATGTCGATGCCGACGACACTTGGAAAGGTAACAAAAAGTTATTGAAGACTAATAAGCACCACTAGAAAAAGACAACGTCCAATGCAGATGCTTTAGTCTAAAAGTTACATCTTTTGCTTACAATCGACGATATAAAAAAAGTTGCCACTTAAAAAATATTTGTATTGTCTGGAAATCAGCGATAGTTTTCAAAAACGATTAAAGTTTGGTACTAAGGGCGCAGGTAGGTAGGTAGGTAGGTATTAAGGGCGCAAGTAGGTAGGTAGGTGGGTAACAGGTACTAAGGGCGCAGGTAGGTAAGGGGGGAGGGGAGGGGGGTTTAAGGTAAGGGCCCCTCATACTGCCCGATGCCCGAATCAAGTCGTTACTCAGAAATAATCTAGACATACTTCCAGCGCAACTCGCGTAAGAACTGTTCTCCTTTTCTTAGGTTTGAGCTTACTAATCATAATTGATTTCACCAGGTCGCCCAGAACCAGTAGTCACATGGCTTATAGATGGAACCGCGGCTCCCCAGTATATAGGTGTGAAAACTGACACTCATGTGGTGGTGAATCGCTTGGAACTGCAACATCTGAAGAGAGAAGACCTGAATACCACGTTTAAGTGCAGAGCAGCCAATACCATACTGGTTCCACCACAAGAGAAAACTGTTAGACTTGAGATGAATTGTAAGTCGTAAGTTCAGAAAGATTAAGTTTTGTGTTATCTATAATACTGCCAGCCAAAATTTGATTGCTCCTTTTTTTCACAAGTTGAACTACGAGTATGTGGGACACTTATTAGAAATGATTGACAAATGCCCAAAGAATCCAAACTAGGAAAATAAAGAGTATTGTCAGCTGTATTAAAGCTAAATTGATTCTTCTTATAACTTTTAGTTGACATTGTTTTAATTATATAAGAAAGCTGCAGTTGATAATGGTTAAAACCGGCTGATTGACATTAAACAAACGTGTTTTGTGTGTTTACTAAGATCTTTTAACTTAAAAGCTTTCAGTAATTTATTAAACGTCTAAAGCATACTGGTGGTTTAGTCTATATATTTCAGTTTTTAATAAACGAAATGTACGTTACAATAACTGACTACTAAAACTGCGACTCACGTTGCTCCCTGCCCTATTCTGCATTTCGCTCAATATTATTTTATCCGGCGAGCTTTATTTAATAAAGAAAATACATTGCTGCTAGCGTATATGGTAAATCCCTGTTTAACTGTCCTTCATTATGTTAAAATCCATTCTCATTACTTTTAATTTATCTAACTAATGTGGGATTATAAAAATACGATAAAGGTTTATTATGAATAGCCGCGGAATTTAAATTAAGTGGGTTTTGCCATCGAGTCCTAATCATACAATGAATCTTCATTTATATTTAAAGCTTAGCTTCTGTACTTAGTATTGTTTCGAATATGGTAACGCAAAAGAGGGTGTGCTATTCAAACTCATATTTGCAAAAATAAGATTTTAAACTTTCGCGTTCTATTATACTAATAGTTTAGAGCAACGGGACTCATCTTTGCAAACTTCCGGAAACTATTTTGTTAAACTATCTGTAAAATGTAACTATTAGTAATATAAAATCCATTCATATATGTATCAGTTACTAGTGAGTATTTGAGTCATATATGTTATGAATATTTTTAAGATTACGGAGTAATATAACTATAGATTTCGAATTTTTCGCTTAAAACTGATAAACTAGAACCATCATGCCATAAGAAAATTTTGTTTGCGTTTTGTTTTATTGAAGTTGTTACATTTTGACACACTTCACACTTTGGAGCCGATGATTGAGCGAAGACGTCACAAAACAAGCTTACTTTAAGAGGTTCGTAGTACGAAATAGCATGTTAAGATTTAATCAATACTGCGGTAAGAGATGGCGGTAGGCTCCTATATGATCCACGAACTGTAAATCTTCGAATGACAAAATGTATTTTATTTTTCATAGTGGAACCTCTATCTGTATCGCTGCTGAATCGTCCGCCGCAACTGGTGGCCAGTGCAGCCTCCACGTTGCGTTGCGTGGCTGAAGGCAGTAGACCGTCAGCCCAGATCACCTGGTATAAAAACAACAGGAGTTTTGAGAAGGAACAGGTAAGGAAATCAAGACCTTTGACTTTTTATAGAGGTTGTGTTTTGTAACAGAACAGTCGCAACATTACCGCTAAGGTCGCTAGGGCCATACCATGGTACGACCCTCTTAATGAATGCGTGGTCAGAGCATCATAAGAGATCTGGCATCCAATTTCTCTGAATACAATTGTGGCGTTATGTATTTTTTTTCAGCGGCTACTCAATTTTTTATTTCTGTTTTAAAGCATTAAAGTATAGCGGAGCTGAGATATGATTTTTTTGTTTATTTTTTTACCTCAATATTACTATATAGGAAGTCGATTAACGACTAAAATCTCGGTTCCGATATATTTTAGCTATATGTCCCATAATGAGATTTGTGTCTTTTAAAATTTACTATTTCTGGAAGTGGCCGTCATTTTCCATTTTTAGTAGAAAGTGGAAAATTACGCCAGCTCTACACATACCATGTTGTTCAACATTTTGATAATGCAAATTGGTAGTTTTAGATATGAAAAAGGTGGATGAGATACCACCTAAAAATCTCATAGTCATTTTTTATAGGTAACAGTGCAGTCAAACGAAACATGGACGGTCAGTGCTCTTTCCTTCATTCCGCTGCCAGCTGATAACGAAGCTGTGATAAAATGTGTTGCCATCAACCCTGCTTTACCCACTAAGGCCATTGATGACCAGCTACAGCTCAACGTAGTATGTAAGTGTTCTGAAGATTTAACCGCTTCTGTGATGAGTGGTAACAACCACCGTTATCAGACTTAGAGGTCCCAGATTTGATTCTTAACTCCAGTCCACTTAGATAAGATGGTGGTAGCTAGTCCGCCTGGCTCGCTACCCCACCATATTATCTACGTCTGACGCCATAACAGCACTGTTTTCAGCATTGTTGTATCCCGGCAGTTAGAGATAATATATCCAGATAGATAAGGGAGAGGCTCGCTTCCACCTTTAACCTTATCAATACTTAACATCATGTATGATAAAGGTTCCCGTTGTTCATAAAAAAAGTTTGGAGACTGCCTCTGTGATAAGTATACCCAAATATTATAGCGGCATGAAGTGAACCGATTTCGCTACTACATTAAAATGGAAGATATACAGGAGCAACAATGAAATGTCACGTCATGCCGCTATTAATAGCCCTTCTCAGCTGGCCCTGTATACTTGGTAAGTGGTAGCCAAACAAAACGTATATGTATATTATGTATGTTCACTGATTACTCGAAGACAGCTGGACCGATTATAATGATTTAAACGTTATTACATCAGGCATTGTACCTAAGTTAGTCCCATAATTTCGAAATCAGTTCAGTATTTTTCAGAAAATCATGAAAATACTAATATGCCGATCAGTGGCGCTGCTAGAATACTAAACTGCGACCACGAGTTCATTTTAATTTGCAGTAAAATTAATTTACGCACAGTGAGTCGAGGAGGTATCGACTAGCACTAAGCAACATGTTCGTCCATAGTGTAGAATCGAATAGCAAAACATCATCATCATCACCATTATCATCACCACCACTACCATCATCATCATGATGAAATCGGGATGGGACGGAAAAGAAATGCGATTCAATTAGGCGCGTTACGGCGCCTAATAAAGATTACTTGCACTAAAATTGAAGCAATCTGATCATCATCATCAAAAGTATGATTTTACATTTGACAATTTAATTAACAGTCAACAATGATATATGAAAAAAAATGTATGTAATAAAAAATAAAATATCAAAAATACCGTAAATGTTATTGTATTATACCGGTATAATATTAGGTCTTTAACTATGAAATTGATGATTTGTATGAAGATTCAAAAGAAAGTTCGTTTTCCATACTAAACATTTTTTTTATAGTTACTACCGCAAGTGCTAATGCCACAATTTTTTAATGTACAATCATTGTTTGAAGTTAGTCTTCAAACAATGATTGTACATTAAAAAATTTTAAAATATTAAAATATATATAAAATATATAAAATCTTATGCTATATTTTTATTTAAAAAATATGAATAATTTATAAAGTAGTAAATTCAGTTAACAAAAAAAAGGAGAACCTTTCATGGTATTTTTTATCGTATAAGAATCGAAAATAATAACCATGAGATTAATTATTCTTGATCATTATGATCTTAATTTAATATAAAATCAAGCAATAGATGTACCTTTTAATCACAGAAGTTGTGAGGTTCTCTAGAAGTGTAAGAAAAAAATCGGCAATTTCATACTTTAACCCCTATTACATGATCATTTGGTATAATACGGTATATTTACATCTCTAAATTTGAAACACACGGGTGTTTCTGGGTCCATAAATGTCATTCAATATTGTAATGTGACAAGGTTGCCAAGTGTTCCTTATTATTACAAGTGACTGTACTGTACATGCTGATGATGGTAATGATTCGCTTTTAATAACATCATATCACCGTATCTATTTTTTTTATTTGCATTGACATTTTGTATGTTAAACTTAAATACATTTGGGTTGATAGATGATCGAGTTAATAAATAAGATAGCAAGTCGTAAAACTTATTAGATAGAAGTGGTTTTCGTTTTCCTTACTTCTTTGTCTAAAAAACATCATTATGTAAAAGAGTAGGCCCAGACAAGTGATGTTTGTTCGTTTCTGATTAATGAATATGTATAGATCGATATCGTTTCGTTTTTTATGACGAAAGAGATGGTAAATTAAGCCAGAATTGGATTGAAGCAGACTATATGTCCATATTAGTATTAGAAGAAAGTCACAAATGAAACTATTTCAATCAAATAACTACTATTTAAAGAGCTTTTTCCTGAGGATTTTTCTAACGAATCACAATGATATTCGCGGTACCATCGGATATCGTAAATTACTAGAAATCGAATTACATAATTAGGGTAATTAATACAATCATACGTACTGATGCGACTCCTCTACGCTCCTCGACAAGTTTGATACTCTTTGTATGTAATGTAATAGCCTACTCCACTTCACACTAATTAGTAACATAATTTGTAGTACAAGGATATTACGTAGAATTACTTTATAGCAAATATTATAATTATTTGATGAAAAGTCTTAAAATCATCAAATAAAGTTGTACTATAACACTTTTGTATACTTCTTTGGGAAGAACTGTCCTGGGCTTTCCAGCATCCAGCTTTGTTAAATTTTGTACTTGTGCAATGATCTTTTTAAGGAGTACCCATATATTAAAACAGAATTCTGATGTTGATTATACTAATAGCTTTTTGGAACTTATACAGATTTAAGTACACTATAATGTCTCGCCGTTAACACATTACTTTTGGATTTAGTGTTATTTAAGGATTTTTTGGGCTCCCCGAGACGTTTCGACCCCTTTCGCAGTCGAATTCACAACAGAACCACTCCTGGAAAGGGATGCATTATATAGTGCACTTAAATCTGTAAAAGTTGTTACATTTCAATTAACAGTGCGAGAAAATTTTATCGTATTTGTTTTTCAACAATTCAGCGATCTGAATGTTGAAAGAATAATTGAATAGAAGTCAGGGATTATTTTATTAAACAAATGTGTGGAAAACAAAAAAAATTATAGCTTTGTTAATCATTTAATAATGTCCCTTAAGATTCAGGGTTTCGACTCTTGACTTACATACCGGGACTATCAAAAATAACTAATCCTATAGCGACACAAGTTCATTGTACATACAACAGCAAACTTTACAGTTTGACCTAACGCCCTTGTATCGGTCGTAATATCTTTGTATCTGTTTTCGCAGTGAAAATGTAAAGCCTGACGTGTTCTTGACTGTACACGAAACACTTATCTATTATTATGGCAGAACATTGTATCCTCGAGTATTCAACAGTTTTGAATTACAATGGAGCCGGATGGCATTCAGTAGTGGTGTAAAATAGTCATCGACTTCGATGTTTAGTTGGAAACTATTTTGCCTAATCGCTAGGGTCGATAAGTCGAGCGAAACGATATTGGCGACATAATTGTAGTTGTGGCTATTTGTAACTTGAAGTTGAAGTTAAGACATGTTAGCGTCAAAGCTCTTTGAATGCAAAATGGTTCAATAGTTTGATTAAATTTAGAATAGTATATTTAGAATGGATAGAACTGAGCTTCGGGATGTTATTGTTGTAAGTTTGGGAGAGGTGTATTGAAAATAGAATTGATTGACTCTTTTAACGAGTATTATTCTATGTGTTTATAAAACTTTTATGTGTAAGTACTTTGGTTTATTTATTGGTCTTTAAAATAAAATGAAAAATGTAATTTCTGTGTCCTCTCATCAAACGCAGTTTGGTACTCTCGCATATTATTATTTAAATAAAGAGACCAAAAGGATGAGTGTGAATATAAATTTCTCAATATTAGCAGACTTTGAAACTATTGAAGTTCATTTGATGAAAAAGAAAGGCCATTCTCTCTCATCGAGTGATTAGTCAATAAATCAATAATCAGCCTCAAAAAATAGTTTAAAGGGACTAACGGTCGGTTTCAATATTCTATCCTCTGTAAGAGTAGGTTTACTAAAGCTTTGTTGCATAAATATTTTTGTTAATCTGTCCAAAATAACAGCGGTTCCTTAGTAACGTAACCAAGAATAGGCCTATGTATAACTAGGGATAGATTTATGATAAATTTTAAATAGAAAAATATTGGAAAAAATAAGAAATAGTCTCGGTAGCTCAGCGGATTGGACCGGATTTCCAAAGGTCATGGGTTCGATTCCCATCTGAGAATTCACTTGTGGCCGAGTTAATTTTTTCCAATATTTTTCTATTTAAAATTTATCGTAAGTATAAAAATAGCATTGAAAAATGCAAAAAATCAAAAATCATAGGGATAGATTATTGAAATTGGCCGTAAGTAAGTAATTCAGATTTAATTATTCCTATAGGCACAAACCACAAGAAAGAGGTTTCTGTGCTTAGATATTTTATTAGAACAGATACGAATTTTATAGCGAAACTTGTTCTGTACTTCTGTGTTTAACAACTATTTTTTGTTATCTAGATAGCCCGTTAGTGAAACTTAGCTTGGGCAGCACCTTAAGACCTCACGATATCAAGGAAGGAGATGACGTGTACTTCGAATGTAATGTCAAAGCTAACCCGAGGGAACACAGAATCTCATGGTATCACAATGTAAGTCGCCATTATTTATTAATAAAATTCCATCAATATTAAAATTACATTGTCTTAGGGCCCGGGCTTACCGCGTTTTTTAAATTCACCGTTGACACGCGTTTGTAGTGATACGAACGCTGTCAGACTGCTTTGTACACTCGGGTGCAAAAAAAAAACGGACAATTGCGTTATTTTCATACAAACATGCTCACTTTACAGTCTCTTTATTTAAAAGTTATGTGAAAATGTATACGTCGATGTAGAGTCGAACACTCGACTTACGAATATAAGTCCCGAAAATTCAAGAAAACCTTCAGTTATGAGCAAAGTAAGGAAAAGAAATTCACTCGATCCGGTGGTTTTCTACAACTTTCTATGAAATCGAAATTAAACATTTGGTTCACTGAAAGTTTAGGAAATCAAGAAGTTTTTCAGTTGTTCTAAATGTTAATTACTTTGTTGAACATTTGATCTCGCTATCGACACGTAAATCTTCACAGAATTACAAATACATTTTTATTTATTACGCCGTGAATTGAGCATGTTTATATAAAATAACGCCACTGTGTGATTTATTTGAAAAACACAGAAAAAAGCGTTTAAAAACGCGGTGTCTAAGGGCCCTTACTTTAATAAAATAAGGTAGCAACATAGAAATACTTTTTATAACAAAAATTGTCTTGTAAATTTAGCAAAACTATAAATTTAAAATATTTATTATAATTTGAAACATTGAAGAGAAAGATAATAATATGAGAGAAGTATATACCTATAGGTACTTCTTTCTGCCCAAATTAGCTGTACAATTTGAGCACAATGATTTATTGTTAAAATTAGGATCAAAAAGTAAAAGACAATAACAAGTAAAACAAATTCGTACAAAATTACCTGACTGGGTGTTGTTTAGATAGAGTAAACATGCCGTCGGGTATCAAAAACTAATATAGTCCGATTCGGATGTCAGAATTCGGAAAACCGATCTAAGTATCGCGCTCTAATTATCATTTTCCAAGTAACCCTAAAGAATACCAATCTAATCTAGGACAGGCCGGTGACACAGAACATGAGCTCAGGGATCATCCTGAGCATACGCTCCTTGGTGCTGCAGAAAGTGACGAGAGAAGAAGCTGGTGGCTACGTGTGTAAAGCTACAAACGTGAGAGGGGAGACTTCCAGCGAGGTTGTGAAATTGAGGGTGCAATGTAAGTATACACATCAAAATTGTCTAGGGATCAAGTACTTCTTTAAGAATAAACATATCATCCATCCATCATCAGCCTGTGGACGTCCACTGCTGGACATTGGCCTCTCCTAGCTCACGCCTATTGTGGCGTTCATAGGAGGCTATTAGCCTACTGCTACCACGCTGGCCAGACGGGTTGGTAGAGGGTTTGTTTCGAGTTTTCCTTCTCTCGCACAGGTGTTCAATGCGTCGAGCCTTTTAGTCGACTCTTACGACATCCCAGGCATGTAAGGGAGTGGTGACACTAGTATTCTTAGGCCGTCACCACACGGCTCAACACCACACGGCTCACGACACGGCAAGAATAAACATATATCCAATTAATATTACCAAAGGTAGTCTTTTAGACTGACTTTTTACTTTAATTATGTCTTTAATGAAACAGGAAAGTTTACAAAAAAGCATCATTAACGATCCAAAAAAGTTAAAATAATAATCCCCTTTAGCGCGATACTCTAAAACGTACCTACTTGATACATAGACACTTTTGATGTGTGTAATTCAGTTAGTGTATTTTAGAACAATAGTAAAATCAAACGTAGTATAACTTTACTTACCAAAAATGGGCGGTTTGTTTAGGTACTTACTAAACTGGAAGTAAGTACCTAAACAAACCACCAATATTTAATAAATTCAAAAGAATATGTATATTATGTATGTATTTACAAAAAAAAAGTATACAATACGTATGTTTATCCGTTATCTAGTATCCATAACTCAAGTTCTTCATGAAACTTAACGTGGGCTAGATAATTGGTGTGATTGTATGAAATTTATTTATTTATTAATCTTTTTGTTCATGGCGTCCGAGAATATACATATTTGTACGTAATAGGTTTTATAAATATGTACGTACACTTCATAAGCTTACCTACTTGTAGTGTCCAAGGTTGATATACCTACCTAGGCATTAATGAATTGAAACTTGACTTATTATGAAGAATGCACAAATTTTTGTTTAGAATCGTTGTTTCTGTAAGTTGACTCTCTTGTTTGATAATGACAAGATATAAATATTTGTCGACTCTGTACGATCTGTCAGGGAGAAAAAAACATATCGTCAAGTTTCTTGTCGGTTTTTCTTGTTATAATGTATCCTGCCATGCCATTGGACTTTGTGAACCAAGTGGCTTCTTGGACACTTGTAAAAGCCTTGAGAAGATGAAATTCATTTTCAGTATTACGTAATTCAATTTATGAATCGATCGAAGACTAATTATCAGCTTTGGTATTCATTACTTATTAAAGATGTAGGATTAATTAAATAGTAATTTCAGGAAGTGTGTTTTTGGTTATAAATATTTACTTAATAACTACACATAACGAAGCACTTACGTAAAATGTAAAAAAAATAGTACAATGAATAGATTTTTAATATTATTTGGAATACTTTTTGTTCATTCTGTTTCCTCTTATATTAAATATGTTTCAAGATTGTAGATTTGTGTTTGGCAACGACATGTTCCTTTGTAAATGTTGTTGCTTCTGTTAAAGCTGATAAGTTTCTTGCGGCCGTTCTTCTTATCAGTTAAAAGATGTCCTGAATGGCTGGTAGGAAAAAAAAAATTGGACGATTCGAAAGCACTTATCTATAAGTCTATTTGAATAAAAATCTTTGACTTTGACTTTGATTTTCATTAAAGTTATCTTTAGTTCGCGTGAATGTTTGAGTAAATTACTTGTTTTTTTTTGTTTTCAGTATATTAGGTAATTAAAAAACGTATTTACATGAGTGGCAAGGCTTTTGTTATTGAGTTGTAGTCAATTATCGGAAACATAAGTTTCTAGCAAACACTATATTTATGTAAATTACTAGCATCCGCCCGCTTTTTCCGCGATTCCCGTGGGAGTATTAGCATATAAAGTAGCCTGTGTTACTCTTCATCCTTTCAACTAACTCTATGCCAAAAATCAAGTCGATTTGTTGTTTAGTTAGAGCGTCAAGGAAGGACAATCAAACACACTTTTATAATAATAGTTCGGATTGTCGTTAAAAGTCTGCTGTTGGCATATAGCTTTTCATTTAAACTCTAAGTTTCTCCGAGCTAGATAGCGATTCGATGTAAATCCAAATATTCAATTTCTACTAACGTTCAGAAACTCCCACCTCTGTTTCAACGTAAATCGTACTTAATGTAAAGCAATAAGAAACGGTTTACAACCATCGATTTACCTGTCGCACAGTGACAAATTCTAGTGTGCGAAGCCCATAACAATTTACATTTGCCATTTACATAACCGCTGTAAACATCGGATACAATGATATGTGGGTTCCTAAAACGACGCAGTGCACGTGAAATACTGTCTGCTATTCAATTAACAGTTCCTTCGTTGTTTATGCTAAACTTAGCTGAGTTGCTGAGCCTACTTGATATTAGAAATACAGTAAGAATTATGAGTATAGGTTTATAAAAACGATGGTATTGCAAGTAGGTAGGTTGGGTATGCCTTTCATTCGTGTTGTAGTGTTTTAGGTGTAGTGTAGCAAGGTTTCAGACCCCACCAACCCTAATTGCTAAGATAAAAAACCGTCTTTCACGAAAATCCCGAAGACTTCGCAGTTACACCATATTACTGTAAGCTGTGATTCATTTATGAATATTTGTGTCATGTTTAGATATTTATAAGTCGTTTGGCCGGTTGCACCGGAATTCATTTAACTTACATATTAAATTGTTTGTGAAAGCTGTCAAATTCCATAAATTTTTAACAAATTTGACAAGCAAATAAAGTTATTTTTTTAAAATTTATTTTGTTGGAACCGGCCAGTTCTGTCGTTTAAAAGAGTAAAACAAATACATTTCCGTTAACCACAAATACCAAACCCCGAAATTCACAGAGGCACAGAGGGGTCATTATGTGTACTCACACGTCATTTCCATAACCTATAAACATCAGACAATGATGTGTGGGCACCTAAAATGTCGCCGCGTGAGTTACAAACGTTATAAATACAGTCATATCTCGGAATATTCAAATGATTGCGGGCCGGATCGACGTTCCGAGTTCCTTCCGACCGGCCGCATAGTAATTGCCGAAACTCAAAGGCGGCAAGCAGTAAATCATCAAAATTATTGCCTATATTGCTGTGATTCAGAGCCTTCGCAATCTGTTGTTTTATGCCTTTTATTCGTAGAGGTTTATTTCTGGCCATTTTATGGAATTTACCAACGTACGCCAATAATGGGGTAGCTACCCACATTCTACTATGTTATTGCTGTATGTTGTCATTCTTAGGGTTCCGTACCAAATTGGTAAAAAGGAACCCTTATGGTGTGACTCAGTCTGTCTGTCTGTCTCTCTGTCACAGCTGGATATCTCAAGAACTACTAATGCTATGAACTTGAAATTTGGAATAGTTTTAGATAATGTTTGCCCAACTTCTTTGCAATTAAGAAAAAAATGAACATACATTATTGATTTTCTTACAACAGATTTTCTTAAAAATTCAAAGTTGGTTACAAGGGCATGTGCGGTATCATATAAAAGAGCGCTGCTTGCACATTATCAAACATTTTTTATTTTTTGTTTGGGCGCAAAGTTTTCGACTTTTGATGAAAATTGTAAAAAATAATAATCTTCCCCCTTATCTCTAAAGTTGACACAGAGAAAAATCTGAAATTATTACCTATATGTGATAGAAGTTTATGTAAAGATTACTAGAAAAATAAAAAAAATATCTCTACATAGCATACTTTTTTAGAAATCTAAAAAAGTAATTTTATACTTATTTGCTTTTGGTTTGGTATGTCGATGTATGAGGACAATATATTATGATGGTACGGAACCCTTGGTGCGCGAGCCCGACTCGATCTTGACCGATTTTTTTTATTAATGACACAGGTTAAAGGAAAACGATAAAAACAGATGCATATGATCTCATATTTATAATTGTTACAAATGTAATAACTTTTAAGGGTTAGTACCTATCTAATTTGGTTTTTGTTGTTGACTTTGTTGTAGGTACTTAAGAGATTTTTGTGTATGGTATTTGTAAAAAAATAACGTTATAATCACGATAACTGAAGGTAGCTAAAATGATTTTAGGCAGCCAATTTCAACTTACTATTTTAAATGACTAAGAAATGGTGACTCGCAGCAAGTGCGCATTCTTACTTTGACTCTGGATGTTGAGATCGATAGTGACAAAGTCATATTTGATCGTAAAGGGTCTCTTATTACACCAATTGATATTGACGTTTTGTATCTCATTACGTACTTGTGCATTATTGTAATGTAAAACGCACGGTTTGTCAAGATGCTCCGTCTAAAACGGACGGCACTTTTTTAAATCTTGGCAAAGAGTTTTTATGTCAAAAAAGAGGTCAACATTTTATAAATAAAATTAATTTTGGGAAATAAAATATAATAAATAAACATTACATTTTTTAATTTAATTAATTTTGACAATAAATTACAACCACTTATCTGTAACCAAATCTCAAAAAAAAATATTCGTATAAGAAAGTCCGAGTTTTATTTATTTCCTCGCAAGTTTGTTATAATACGTCTTATGACATACGTGCGCTTTGATAATTACAGCCTCTGCTTTCTTGTAGCAATATCGCCTCGCTGTAATTTTCAACTGACCGCACATAAATCATAATGTACTATTACAAAACGACTCTATTATTAGTTTATTTATCTTTGTCTGGTTATTACACCTAGACACACTCCCTTCACCTATATTTCGCGCTAATTATACACCGAAACCCGTAACTCACCGAGGTCCGGTACAAGAGTTATTATAGGAACAATTCTATATCATTCATCACAACTTCCTTCCTGAACGGACCAAACTTTACGGCAATTGTGAGAAATGACTGCTCGTATTGTATTGATTCAATAACTAATCTAGGGATAGTAATCCATTTAACTCTTACTATCACATAACAATTACATTAAAAGGTGAACATATTTCCCATGAGTTAAGGTCTAGTGATTCAAGTATGGGACTCCTATCCAATAAGGACATGGCCCCAATTTCCACAGGATACCATTTCTCATAAATACTGAAATGATAATGTTGGTCTGAGCGGGTAAACATAGGTGACGTTAAGACAAGTGATGATAAGGCTGTAGTTAGAATCACGCTTTTCTTGAAAACCCCAATCGATAAGGACCAGTGGCCCTACCGCATAAGTGCTGTAGCCATCGCTGTCGACTTCATTTTGACAGCCGACGGCGTTTTCGTACAGCGCAACTTTAACGTTATCGTCCTAACAATAAGATTCCTTTTCAATAGTTATTTAATACTCAACCCTGTTCGTGACCGAGACAGCGCTATAGCACCAGCGCTCGCGTATGAAATAGTAAAAATAATGTTTAGTTTTTAAGTACCTCGGTAGTTGTATTGTTTATAAGACAAGTGATCTTCAAAAGCTTCGATCATCAAAAGTAATCGTATCAACTTGTGCAGTAGATTTAAAATAAGTACCATGTAGCATTTTCCGCTTGTCAGCAATTTTCCGCCGCGCAGCCTTATAACTGCGATTTCTCTAGAAACTTGTATGGAAACTATACTATGTATTATACATTTTTGGAATCCTTAGACCCCTTGCGATTTTTCTATGTTTCATTTTTCGATATTTAATTAATAATTGAGTTGTAATTCATAGTCAAAGTTGAGTTCGCGCGTTTTTCCGCGCGTACTGGTACAAAAAGTGTTATTATTGTGAAATAAAGCCTCGAATTGTACATATTTTTATTTTATTTACAAAAGGATATTATATCTCACAATAATCAATAAAAAAACTCACCCTCCCCCATATATTTTATTTATACCATAGCTAAACGAAGGTGCACCTAAATTACGCCTAAGCTGACGCGTAAAAAAACGCTAGCGTTCTGAAGCGCCGTATATGTTTAAAATCTTATTTCTTAGCTTCTACTGAACCAAATGCTTAGAAATTAAATTTATTTTGTAGCTTAGATCTTCTTCTTTAAATGTACAAATTTTCAAGTATTAAAAACATTTAGTTTACGAGAAATATGGGTAAAACCACGCTTAACTAAAAAAATAATACTGAAAAATCGGTGACTCAAACTTTGGATTGTACAAAGAAAACTTTTAGGTTTATCCAAAATCTAATTATTGATCCAAAAAATTCGGGAAATTTTCTATAGGAGTCAATAAAAAAAATACCCCCTTTGAAACAAAATATTTTATTAATTAATCATCAAATATATTTTTTTTTTGCCCAACTTCCCCTTGTTACAAATAATGTTAAATAAGGAAAATAGTCGAAGGTACGGATAAAATAAATATTTTTCACATAAAACTAATACTTTAATAAAATTATTAAAACAATAATATTTTAGAAATAATTAAAAATAACGTGGTAATAAATTAATAACCATGCGCACGCGCAAAATTGTCGCGTAATTTTGCGCGTAAAGACGATTTTTCGTATTTTTTTTTTAAATTATCACTTAAATACGCTATTTATCGATTTAAAACGGTTAATAACATTTAATTATATAATATTATCTCTTTTTTTATCTCATTTTATCATTTAAAACATAAACTAACACTGTTAAAACATTTGTGAAAATACGCTGATGCACCGTGGGCGGTGCTGAATAGGTATTTATTTTTAATTATTTTTTTATTCACTTTTTTAAAAATCTGTTTCTGTATTAGTTTTATGCCTTCTAGATACTCAGTAAAAATTTCAAAAAAATCTATCGAATAGTTTTTTTAAAAAATGCATTCTAAAATTTGGCTTCCGGCACGTCCGCATATTTTTGAAACGTCCCAATTCGGGTCGTGCGGCAATTTTAAGGATACTGTAAATTTCATTCTTCAATGTTTATATGTAGCGAGAGGTACATCTGTACCGTGTTGGTGACAAATTTATCAAGTGTTTAGTTTATATTATTTAATGTACCTACCTCCCATTTTGTCACTGTTTGATTGCTCAAATAAATGAAAATAGCACGTGCCAATGTACGTGCACGATACATTACGTTGTATTGTGATTTTTTTATATGAAACGGTAAGTATGATTATGCCTTGTCAGAACGTGTTAGGTTGGTAGGTAGGTAAATCTGAAAATAAGAAGGACTAGATAGTAAAGTTGCTTGGTTGTAAGAATGCCTTTAACTTTAAAAGTGTCTAAAACCAGGTTTAAAGTTTTTCCTGTTAATCCGACAAATTCCCAAAGTAATAAATACTCATTCTGTTAATTTCTCCCGTAATTTTAACCTCATGTGACGAATAGTGTAGATCTAGTTTATAATTTCCTAGGGACTATACATTATGTATGCCTACTGATTACATTAAGAGTAGAAACTCTGCCATAGCCCATTCAATATGGCAGAGTAAGTAGGAGGAAAATTATCCGCCTATTGTAATATAAATTGAACCCGAGATACAGATGAGATTCAGTGGTATTAAGTTATCTGTTTTTCTCCATTGCTATGCATATAGAACGAAAATATTACTATTGTCGGATATTGGAAAACTTTGTACCGTCTGTCTTAAGAATAGTCTTATAGTGGAGGAGTTTAGTACATTACCCTAACTTTTTTGGACACAAGTATGATACTTGGCACAGTTGTTCCCTAGGTCAAAATAAGCCGATTAAGATCGGTAGCTCCCTCTCTGGCGCCGGAGGGGGGCCAAAGTACCGCTCCGCCCAGCTACATACCAAAAATTAGAACAGTCCATATTTAGCTAATAGGTCAAGTTTGGTATCAGATTCGTATAGATCGATGATGGGGAATTCATTTCTGGTATAAAAAATGAAATTTCTCAAGTATTTGCTTAAAAATAACACTATATTCAAAATTTTCAATTACAATTTTTTACTTTAAGTCACTGTAATTTATAAACTTGTATTTTTTTGCAAATAAAAAATATAGTAGTAAAGCCTATTTAATAAAGATTGAAAAAGTATAACTTTCAAGTACCTTTACCAGCAATAAGTAATGAGAAAAAATCGTAAAAACGCGCACCGTCACTTTTTTTAACCGCTTAAAACCGAAGAGCTCATTATGGGGGTCGATTGTTGACTATTGTTAGTGAAAATACTTAAAAGTAATTTTTTTGAAATCTCCATTACCTATTATAGGCTTTAGTTATTTTTTTTTTTGTTTGGCAATAAAAACTCTAGTTTTTTAATGAGGAGCCCGTGGCGCAATGGTTCGCGCGCTCAGCCTGCGATTGTTGAGGGTAAGCAACTTTTGCAATGGCCGGACACGAGATGGGTGACCAAAAATTTACTATCTCGAGCTCCTCCGTACTTCGAAAGGCACGTTAAGCCGTTGGTCCCGGCTGCATTTGCAGTCGTTAAAACCCACCAATCCGCATTGGGCCCGCGACGTGGGTCATGGTCCGTTCTCCTTATCCTTCCATAAGGAAGGCCAGTGCCCAGCAGTGGGGATATTAAAAATGGCTGATGACGATGACGATGACGAAAGTCAAAAACATATTTTCGAAAGTTCTGACTATAGTGTAATTTTCAAGAAATCACTTTGGAAATTTTCCATTTTTATGCCAAAAAATTAATTCTTCAACATCGAGTTATAGGAAAATGATACCAAACTGTACCTTATAGCTAAACATGGACAGTTATAATTTTTGTAATGAAGCCGGGCGGAGCGGTACTTTGGCCCCCCTCCGACGCCAGAGAGGGAGCTACCGGGGGCTACCGATTTTAATCGGCTTATTTTGACCTAGGGAACAACTGTGCCAAGTTTCATACTTGTGTTCAAAAAAGTTAGGCTAATGCATTAAACTCCTCTACTATTAGAATGATCAACAAAATGATGTATGGCACAAGTATTAAATATTGATGTAAGATATCTAATATATATATATATCTATAGAATAGAATATATATATAAAATGTATAAAATGAACAGCTGTAAATAAGGTCTTTATCCACAGATGCCCCAGTATGCGCTGATTCGTCCACCCAAGTGGTGGGCGCAGCATTGGACGAGGCACTGCGCGTGCGCTGCTCGGTACACGCCGATCCTGCTGACGTCACATTTTTATGGCAATTCAACAATAGTGGGGAAAGCTTTAATGTTTCGCCGGCTAGATATGGTGAGCAAAATTTATATATTAAACTTTAAGACCTTTGGTTTGGACGCGCAGTGGTTAGTGTAGAGTATTATTTTGCTTTGCCAGGAGCGTTGGTTGGTTTGATTCCTATCTACGAGTATAACAAGTGGTAGGTTTTCGTCCTGTTAAATCACCGAGAGAAACTTAAAGCGGTGACAGTCACTTTTGATCATATTTAAGTAGCGACAATAAGCCTGAAAATCACCCCACCCACCCATCCTCATTGGGGACATTAAATGACTGATGAATAATAATGAACAAATGTGTACCTACCTAAGTGCAAGTGATTTCGCTGGTGTGAAATTCTTATCAATTGACCTATAACTTCTTTTTGTGTACAGTAATCACGTTTTTAATAAAAAATATAACGTTTTTTACAACAGTGACAGTCAATGGTAGCATAAGCGTACTCAGTTACACCCCAGCCAGTGAAAGGGACTATGGAGCGCTCTCGTGCAGAGGAACTAACTCGGTAGGACGACAGGAGCAACCATGCATCTTCCAAATAATACCGGCTGGTAAGTTGTTAAACATCGCACAGCCCCCTTCCACCCCCCTAGCATAAACATCGTTAGATCATACTATATGATTATGGCGTATGATGTTATCTTGGTTACTCCGCTAATGGTGGATTCAGACAGTCCGGCGGTTCTGTGGCGCTTTGCTTATGGTCGAGCCGCTGGCAATGCCGCCGGGCTGTGTGGATCCACCATAAGATGTAAGCGTCCCTCTTACATCTGTGTATCATGACACGTTACCAAACTACAAGTTTGGATAAAAGCCGCTCATTCTAGGGTTACAGGAGGTTGTATGTATTGCGATAAAGTTCATTACAAGTACAGTACGTACTACTATTCACTGAAACCACAAACGCTGCTTCCATTAATGTGTCGCGCCATTATTGCAACTCGAATATTCGAGTGCTCGAACGCTCTCATGATAGTATGGCCCTGCATTAAAAGTCATGGAACCAATAATTCTCATTATTGGCCCTGATGACCAGGAATATCTCTGGTACAGTGGTTTGATTCCCGGGAAAAACGTCGATGTGGTGAAAATGTGTGTGTGCTCTTATTTAATAATTGATATTAATTGGACAGGAAAACAATTTTTAGTTTAATTTGCCAAAAAAATTACAAAAATAACTGTGTTTTTTTTCCCTATCTTTAAAACTGACCGATTTATAAAAGTGCAAATTTAACATTTTTGGTCTAAGCCGCGGACTGAGCGCGATATAGTTGATGACGTCACGGGTGCCATCTCCGCTCGAACGACTCGGGGATTCGAAGCGTTTGTCCGTCGCGGCGGAAATACTCTTGTTTTTGAAGTGAAAACTTCTTTAGCGGCGTTATGCATCAATATGCAATATGCTGCAATCATAGTTTTAAAAATTTGGGATGGTTAAAAAATTTTAAAGTCACGTGTGACCCTAATCGAATATTCGTAAGACCATTTACCGTTGACCGATTTCAAATTACATAAAGTCTCACACTTGAAAGATCTACGTATATTAGTTAATAACAACCATTATATCTTTCATTACTATCAACTTTCATATTGATGCCAGGTCAGTTTTAATGGATTTTCCTGCCAAATCAAGTTGGTCCCCGTTTTCACCAACTTTTTATGAAGTTGTGGTCAATATAGTGGATTTTGATCGTTATTTTCGTTTAAGCGGTTTTCACTTCTACCGGCACTCTCAGAGTGCAACCCGTTGTTGTTTATAAAAAACAATAAAAACAACATGAGAAACAACATTATGCATCAGTGTAAAAATACGGCCCCAAAACACCTGAATAGTTTTATTTTACAATCAGAAACAAATTGACAAATGCAATGAGAAGAGCACATCCATTGGGACCAAAAACGACAGCATATTGATCTATGCATACCAGCAAATCATTTCGATTAAAGTGTATTCCAATACTGTGAAATACTAACTAAGTAGTTTGACGACCTGTTTGGCGCAGGGGTACTAACGCCGCCTTCTGCGCCGGAGGTCCCGGGTTCGATCCCTGGACAAGACAAATATTTGTGTGCATGAACATGTCTATTTGTCTTGGTCTGGGTGTTTAATATGTATATTAAGTATGTATTTACAAAAAAAATAATGAAACTTAACGTGGGCTAGATAATTGGTGTGATTGTATGCAAATATTTATTTATTTAAGTAGTACTTAGGTACTTGGTTATTGCTAGTAATATGCTTTTTAGTAGGTATGTAGGTACTCGACTCGCAGTGTCTATCACTTAATAAGTATTGGAACTAACGATTAGTTGAATCTTTCCAAGTTTAAACAATAAGTTTAAGTTTAAAACTACAGGATTCACTATAAATTAACACCCAAACTTGGTTTACAATACAAGTAGATAGGTCAATGACCTTAAGCTGTTCTTAAGTTCGTAGAGTTAGATAGAGTAGATATCGTTAGAGTTCATATTAGCACATTTATGATACCGTAGCCTACGTGTTAGTTCACTAATTGAAGTACTGCCATTATTGCATACCAAATTTAATCCAAATCCATTCAGTAGTTTATGCGTGAAAGAGGAACAAACAAACAAACTTACACACTTTCGCGTTTATGATATACTAGCGGCCACCCGCAGTGTCACCCGCGCGTTTCCCGTTCCCGTGGTAATTTCGGGATAAAAAATAGCCTATGTGATCGTCCACTACTTGAACTATCTACATACCAAATTTCATTCAAATCCGTTTAATAGTTTTGCGTGAAAGAGGAACAAACAAACAAACAAGCAAAGTGACATACCTTAGCATTTATAATATTAGTAGGAAGTAGTATCATATATGTTGGATTTGTATGATATGATATGATTCTGCCATCATTATATCGTGGACCTTAGAACAACGCGGCTCCCTAGCACAGAAGCCGTGGACTACGGGAAGGTCGTGGGCACAGAGCAAGGAATGTTCTGTGGTTGTGGGATTGGGCTTTTTAAAATCCTTCTTCCCTTTTAGTTCTAAACAATAATTTGCACAATACCACAGAATATGCCTTTTATTTTATATAATATTTACTTATTACTTTGTATTGTATTGTATATTTACTTTATACTTTATTTTTGGAGACATTTTATTGCTATACTTATTAATATTTATGTTGAAATTTAGTGACGGCACCCCCGACGGATAATTAAGTCGGCGGTTTTTTAATTATTTAATCCTTTTTCAATTACATTTTAACCGTCGTGGGTTTTTTCGTATTTTTTGTCTTGCCTGGTGTGCTCATCAACCTGCACACGCGAAGACCTTAATAGCACCACCGAAAATGCGGTATGTATCGCACAATACTGGTCTAGTAAGATTTAACGCCATGATCGACATGATAATAATATAAAAGAAAAATACTAGACGACTTCTAATGCAACTTTCTAAAGCAATGCATTTAATGCAATCTCAAATGCAAGGATATTCCTCGCATTGATGAAACAACGCTGGCCTGCAGCGTAGAAAAAAGTAAAAAGTAATAGCACAACGGTTGTTCACAAGTGGGCCGGAAGGCTGATTATCTAACGAAAACTCGGCTCAGTTTCAGATTCGTCGCTGTTGTGGCTGTCATACAGTACGCAAATGTGTCAGTTATGACAGTTACATAACTGGTTGCTAGGTGATTTTTGTTTGATAATCAGCATGCGGAAACATAAACGCTGTGGGCTCTAGTCCCGCCTGAGGATCACTTGTGAGCCGAGTAGATGATTTCTCATTATATTAAGTTGTTAATTAAAGTACCCAGGTGCCAGACTAGCAACTAATGTAGGTAAAAATGTAATAATGTTTCTTAAGTTTCATAAATTATGGTATCGGCATTAAATTGGTTATCGATAGTATTTTGTGTCTAACGTAACTGATACATTGATAATAATTAGAACTAGGTACGCATTTATTATAAATACATCATTATCGCTTTTTCTAAATATTGTACGAGTGAGTTACATTACAATAATATAATGTAAGTTACTCATTTTTAAGCACTCATAATTATTATTGAAATAAAACAACTTTTGCGGAGTATTTAGTGCGATTTATTTACCGGAAATATATATTTGGTACTATATTTTTTCGGTTTATTTACGGTTTTTTGGTTTCCTGACGTTTCGAAACCTTATCAGTTGCCGTGGTCACGGGTTGACTAGCTACTTATAAGTCTACCTTCACAAAGTTGATTTATTATTGCGTTCGGAAACGGTTAGATAATTACTAATTAAAAGTTAATCATTTATAGGTATCTACTATGGCAACAATTATTGAATTTAATATTTTGATTTGTTTGCTATTTAAATTATTTCAATTATAAAAATATTTCGGTTAAATAAATCGCACTAAATACTTCGCAAAAGTTGTTTTATTTCTTACTCATTTTTATTTCAAATTCGCTCTCTTGTTTTGTTCCTCTATAAGGACCGCTGGTTGAGCAATTGCGTTACAATTTGTGGGTTTAAATGTGTCAATGCAGGTTCAAAAGGCAGTGATCCGTAATCTAACCCTTAAAAAAAATGTTTTTGCTAAGTTGTTTTTTGTACAAAAAGCATTATTAAGGAGTGATATTGTTTTGTAAACTTTATCTGTTTTTTGTTCTATTCCAATAAAAAATAAAAAGTTTAATCATTTTGGGTAGGTACTCCTTTTCGTAACCTTTCAAATGATATACAACATTTCCCTCATAAATTGATTCCAAATAAGATTAAACTAAGTTTAAGAGCCAGATTTTTTAAAGGTGCGATTTTTCTGACGGTGATTGTAGTATATTGACGTAATGGAAGCGAATTTTTTTATTAAACTTACATGGTCATTGTCACTATAACTATAAGTATGATAAACGGGATTTTTACCATGTTTGTATTTGTTGTTGAGTATCCGATGTTTCGGCATAGTTCCATGTGCCATGATCACAAAGTATCGGGTAGTGGTATCACTCGACAACGTAACGTACTAATGGTTATTTTAAGAGTTTAATATCAATTGTGTTAACTGTCGAATTAGATAACATTCCATTCCGCTGTTATTAACTATTTTTAATTCAAAATGTTCCATTTACCTATATTATTTTACACACATCAAAAGTAGCTAGGGACCAAGTACGTTTTAGAGTTACTGCTAAAGAGGATTAATATTTTAACTATTTTGAATCGGTAAAGTTACTTTGTGTAACTTGATTATAGAAAGAATTAAAGTAAGAAACAAGTCTCAAAGACTAGATTTGGTAAATATACATTGGATATTTTAGTTTAGTTAAAACAAAGTGCTTGATTCCTAGACACTTTAGATGTGTAGGTATATTTCTGAAACACTTAGGAACTTTTACTCAGTGTTAAACATCGCTTGTCATTGTTTGTTTTATCAAAATCTTCTTATACTGTTAGCTCGACCATCACCGCCAAGAAACTGCACCGTATCAGCAGGAAACCTCTCCAACTTGATCGAGGACAGTCACGAGGACGCAGGCGACTCTCTGGTGGTCAGATGCGTGACGGGCTACGATGGCGGTCTACCGCAGTTGGTTATACTGGAAGTTCTGGATTCGGATAGTGACACTGTCAGATTCAACGTCACTGCTGATGAATCTTGTGAGTATTGAACCAAATGTAACATTTTTTTAAAAATTAACACAGTCAGAGGAAATAGTAGCTCTTTTTTAATTTTTTCAGCATAAATAAAACAAATATTTCCATTTTGTAACTTGTCGTTGTCTCAGCCACATGACACCCACTGCTGGGTTTCGGCCTCCCCCAACCATTTTGTAACTTTTAAAAAAGTTTAAAAAGAAGGTTAGTTATTTGTTTTTCTATAATTTATGAAAGTACCTTCTTATAAATGTCTTGTTAAATTGGCCGTTAATATAGTCTAACTCATCAGCAATATTGTAATAAAATAAAAGTATTGTGTTTTTTCGATCATTTAAACGTGAAGTTAGCTAAGGTTTTATAAAACAGGAGCATTTGTTACTCGTAAGTTACTGATAAATTTTCTATCAGATGGTGTAGCAGTGTTCTTGGTGCCAGCGGGTGTTTTATGGTCAAATGGAAACTCATTACGTCTTACCGTTCATGCGAGGAATGACAAAGGTGCTTCTGAACGTGTCATGGTCCATGCACTGGCGTACCAAGATCCTGAGAGAAGAACAGGTATGTGAATAGTTTATGTTGAATATGAAAAATTGTATAGGTGATAGAATATTATTTTCACGTTAATTAACGGAAACTTTGTGTTAAGATGACAAAATTTCGTAAATTTTCATCTAAATTGTTTATTAAAGAACATCCTTCTTTTCGCAATTTTTATGGAAAATATGACGGTACTTTTTACTACCTAAAATATTTATATTTTAGTGCCAGAAACCAGACTCGTTGAGTTATGGCAGGATCTAGATATGCTTATTTAGCTAACTAAAACAACATTGTGACCCACACAATAGCACACAGTTGCAGCTTTTTATTATTAATTTAAACAAGTAAAAATATATTATTTTGTAAAATCTAAAGAATATGAAAACAAATGTACTTACTTAACAAAACAAGACACTGGCATTTGGTCTCAAATTAAAAATGAAAGTCTTACCCGCAGCTTTTGCTAAAACAGCTCAGGCAAAATTTGCTTACACTTACGTGGGATATCGTATTAAGTCAAGCCGCGTAAGGTCAACAGCAGATTTTACAGTTAGCGCCCTTATGTCGCTCCTGATAGAGGCGATTTTTGCAGTGCAAGTGTAAAGTCTAACGTTCTGTTGACTGTACAACAGTGGTTGAATTATTTAGTGTTTTGTCTAGACAAAGTGCAACAGATGTCGACAAGCAGATGAGGTGTACGGAGCACAGTTGTTATTGCACCGAGATGTTTGCAAATTAAACTAATCGTTGTTTCCAGTTAGACTTTCATTTGGAGTTTTGAACTTTGCTCTGTGCCAGTTGGAAGTCGTATCTGTAGGATTTTAACTGTGTTGATGGATGACTCTTGTCGTGAACTATTGGATGCTGCTGCTATTGATAAAGCAGTCACTGGATATGAAGAAAACAAACCAATCGAGTGCTTTTATGAACAATGAATGAAAATAATTTTCCAAACTTGTACTAGGGTAAGCATAGAGCAACGCGGCAATTAGGAAGCCGCGTTACTCTGATGAGAGTAGGTACCGATTGTTGAAACAAAACACAAACGTAGGTATGACGATAGTGTAAAGTGCGAGTGCGATTGATAATGGGTTCTTATTTTTTTTTTATTTTGGTTAGGTGAATAACTCAGTCTGTACAAGTATAATAATATATTATGCTCTTCGCCGGTTAAATCAATGTAATTTTATTTGTCGCAGACGGAAGCGTTCATATCATGGCTGGAGTATCAAAAATAGCCTTCTGGGCCATAATAGCGACAGTCATCGTAGGAACGTGTGCAGCCGCCTTTACGGCGTACTTTCTACGAAAGAAAAGGTATTTATAAATTTTAACAATACTTTGTATTAATTAATTGTCACATCAATAATATATTGATGTGACAATTAATCATTATTCATTCATTCAATCATTAATTCATTCAATCATTATTAAAATTATAAAACTAATCGTCAAAAAGTTCAATATGCTCAAATAATACAATGCAATTATTTAAATATTTCTAAAATTGGACTTCAGGTTACATACGATTATATATTGCGCTTCCTGAAAATGGATAATGCGGTAACTGAATATTGTAAAGACCTGAAACCTGACAGATTTCTTACAACGAATGAGCTTTCCGCATGATTTTAACTAAGTACGTAGAATTATAGAACTGATAAATCTATAAACTATAGTGAAAAAAAAATCTCGATCCGACGAAAAATTACTATGCTACAGCGATTTTAGCAACGCAGTTTTTAAAAACGCATCTGAATAGCGCGCAATTCGCGTGACGTCTTGTCACAACGCTTGCGTTCTTTCTATAATATTTTATGTTTAATCGCTAATAAATTCGTCATTTGTCAATCGTTTTTCATAAATTTTTTTTTTTGTTAGAATAAGTTTTCTTCTGAGATTGTTTCATATTTTTCTATCAAAATTAGGTTCTAATCAAAATAATTGACTTAAAGGACCATGAGCAAAAATGTATAGAGTCTGGTCCAATACACCAACAGTGTTACTACAACTTATGCCAAATGAAAGCATTTGAAGTGTAAAATATTTCATAAAGCCGAAATCGAGCATGAACATGGAGTTTAAACATACTTTATTACTTTAAATTTCATACAAAAAAATGTCAAGTATTTTTCACAGTTTCACCTAGTGGTAAGCGACGATGTTTTCGAGATATTTTACATTATTTTTAGGGTTCCTTGATTCCAGTAAAGCGAATGGGTATATCTTTTTATATTTAAAAAGAAACAAAAAATATGATTGTACAATTATT
Organism: Chrysoteuchia culmella; assembly: GCA_910589605.1. Lineage (NCBI taxonomy): Eukaryota > Metazoa > Arthropoda > Insecta > Lepidoptera > Crambidae > Chrysoteuchia > Chrysoteuchia culmella. Next base: position 9,557,581 of record OU342661.1, on the reverse strand, counting down.
ATTTATTATCGCGGGAAGCCGCTGGATGCGGGCAGCGCAGGACCGAACGTCGTGGAGATCCTTGGGGGAGGCCTATACCCAGCAGTGGGTGGCATGTGGCTGAGACGACGACGCGCGACGTCGACAATCAGTTTTTTATATCAGTGTCATCGGTGATCGGGTTAGGAGAAAGGGGGAAATGTGTATATAGCGTCGCGGCGACGACGGTGGTGTATACAAAAAATAGAAAAAAAAACATTCGTTTACGGTTTTTGATGCTTAGAATTTTTGCTTGTTTAGGTTTGAAAATGTATCAAAACACCATCACCGAGTTAGACATTGACTTACCCGTCATAACCTTAAATATAGTGTATTTCATAACCGTTCATTTGGTACCACTTCCAACGTTGTTGTTGAGGGATTGAACCAAACTTCCAAGTAATACGTAGGTACGTATATTGCTTTATGCCTTTCCATCAGTCCTTTAACTTTTCCCGTTTTAATGTATGTCCTCACTTCAGGAGCATTGCCCTAAGTAATAAAGAGCATGGGCCATTAACCCCAATGTGGATTGGAGGATGTTAACTATTGCAGATGTGTCCGGGACTAACAACGTGACTTTGTGCCTGCCTTCCGTAAGATTAATCAAGATAAAATTATTAAGATTACTGATTGTTCGTCACCGTCCTAGCATTGGCCGTCCTTATGGATGGATTTATTTATAAGAGGACTGGGCCCTGACCCACCACACGGGCCCACCCAGTGTGGATTTGTAGGTTTTAACTACTGCAAATGAAGTTGGCACCAACGGCTTAACGTGCCTCTCGAAGCACGGAGGAGCTCGAAATAGTAAATTTTTGATCACCCACCCCGAGCCCGACCGTTGCAAAAGTTGCTTAACCTCAACAATCTCAGGCAGAATGCGCGGACCACTGCGCCACCTAGCTCCCTATTGTATAATAGCATAGCAAACCATTTTTTGTTAAAAAATAAAATATTTTATTTTCCAAAGATAATTCATAAACAAAGAAGTTTTGCCCTGGTTTTGCAATGGTTAGCGAATAAACATAATTTACTAAGGCTGGTCTTGACCTTAACGATGTTACCTTGATTACTCTGTTGAAAGAACGGAGATAAACTGTCGGTCCCAGGTGCATCTGCAATAGTTTAACACCTTTCAATCTGCTTTGGGTCCGCGTGGAGGGTTAATGGTCCAATCTCTTTATTAGTTAAGCCGACGTTCCTGAAGTGGGGACAAACATTAAAACAACGAAAGATAAAATATTGTTGCAAAGACACGAAAGCAATATACCTAAGCATCACCTAGAAGACAAATTTAAGTCAATAATTTTGATTAGAACCTAAACTACTGAACCTTTTTAATAAAACAAATTTAATTTAATTAATGTATTATTTAGTTTTTTCTGACATGTTATTTTTCTGACATGTAAACTTTAATTTTTATATTTGACATTTTTGTAATGATAACATTTGACATTTAAATAATTTTGTAATTTCACTATTAATAATCAATTGTATTTTTTATGCATGTACTAATTCCTACGCTTTTTTAATGGCAGAAAATGTTTGCACTTTATTAATTGTACCATCTTATACAATACCATTTTCTAAGGAATAAATGATTCTGATTCTGATTCTGATTCTAAAAAAAAAAATTTGAGACCATCTCACAAGAAAAATCTATCAAACAAAGAAGAATTTTGAAAATCGATTCACAAATCACGAACTTATGTGCGATTCCGATTATATAAAACAAAATATAAAACGCGAGCGTTGTGACAAATGACGTCATCGTTCGTGGCGGGCGGCAGCGCGTGTGTTTCAAATTAAGCGTTTAGGAAACTTGTAATAACTTTATCATTTCTGGACAATCTTTGCGTCATTTAAAAACTAAAATCATCAACAAAGAATATGATTTAATTACTTAAACTCCAAAATTCTGTTTCGTGCGGAACGCTCATTGTCTACCCTCGGAGTGGCTCGAGTCTGCCAATATTGTCATACCCGAAATGCCGCATTTTACAAGTATGCCGGCAGTATCGAGTCAACTTGAACGCGAAAAGTAGAATTAATTTATGGAAATCACTTTATTGATAGATTCATAATTATTTTAGGAGTAGACCGCCCACCAAACAACAAACGCCAGAGCTTCAGCTGAATGCTGCTGACGGCCAGTACGTAGTCGCATACACGTTGAAGCCTCCTAAGCAGCAACAACCAGACATTTTAAATCCTCCGTTTGGTAAGTTTTAATTAGGATGCCAAAGAAACCAAATATCAATTAAAAAACCAAACAAGCTGTTGTTAGAATCATAGTTTAGGTATTACTAGCAAATTATGAAGCGATGGATGGAATTATGAATGGAAATTTAAATTAAGAATTACCACTCAGAGATAACGAAAGCCTCAATGTTGCAAGTGCGCGCAATTCATACAGCACCTACAGTTGAAAGCATCACAGATGCAAGTGGGCGTGAATCGTACAGCACGTAAAGTCGAAAACATCACAGATGCAAGTGCGCGCGAATTATACAGCTTGTACAGTCGAAAACATCACAGATGCATGTGCGCGCGAATCATACAGCTTGTACAGTCGAAAGCATCACAGATGCAAGTGCGTGCTAATCATACAGCACCTACAGTTGAAAGCATCTTAGATGCAAGTGCGCGCGAATCATACAGCTTGTACAGTCGAAAACATCGCAGATGCATGTGCGTGCAAATCATACAGCACCTACAGTCGAAAACATCACACATGTAAGTACGCGCGAATCATACAGCTTGTACAGTTGAAAGCATCACAGATGCAAGCACCTACAGTCGAAAGCATCACAGGTGCAAGTGCGTGCGAATCATACATCACCTACAGTCGAAAGCATCACAGATGCAAGTGCGCGCGAATCATACAGCACCTACATTCGAAAGCATCACAGGTGCAAGTGCGCGCGAATCATACAGCACCTACAGTCAATAGCATCACAGAAATAAGTGCCCGCGAATCATACAGCACCTACAGTTGAAAGCATCCTAGATGCAAATGCGCGATGCGCGCGAATCATACAGCTTGTACAGTCGAAAACATCACAGATGCATTTGCGTGCGAATCATACAGCACCTACAGTCGAAAACATCACACGTGCAAGTACGCGCGAATTTTACAGCTTGTACAAATTGAAAGGATCACAGATGCAAGCACCTACAGTCGAAAGCATCACAGGTGCAAGTGCGCGCGAATCATACAGCACCTACAGTCAAAAGCATCACAGGTGCAAGTGCGCGCGAATCATACAACACTTACAGTCGAAAACATCACAGATGCATGTGCGTGTGAATCATACAGCTTGTACAGTCGAAAACATCACAGATGCATGTGCGTGCGAATCATACAGCACCTACAGTCGAAAACATCACACGTGTAAGTACGCGCGAATCATATAGCTTGTACAGTTGAAAGCATCACAGATGCAAGCACCTACAGTCGAAAGCATCACAGGTGCAAGTGCGCGCGAATCATACAGCACTTACAGTCGAAAGCATCACAGATGCAAGTGCGCGCGAATCATACAGCACCTACAATCGAAAGCATCACAGAAACAAGTGCCCGCGAATCGTATAACACCTACAGTCAATAAAATCACAGATGCAAGTGCGCGCGAATCAAAGAGCATGTCGTACAACCCGACATTCATTATGTTCAATATAAGACAAAATTAATACGACAGAAGTTATTTTTTTGTAAAAAAACTTAAACAACTTGAAACTATTATCAGTTGGAAATTGTTCACAAATCCGCACCAAATATTGAAACAGGGACTCAGGAATACTCATCACCAATTTAAACTTCACGTTTCCGCATTTTTTACTGTAATTCAAATACATATTTCAAAACGCCCGGCATTTGTAGACGGAGGTCCTCCTGTGAAGAGCTCAGAGGCTGTCAAAAATGGGCCTCTCCATGAGCCAGAGTGGTGCGAGAGCGACAGCTCACTGCATTCGCGCTCGTGCGACCAGCGGACCGTGAGTGCTCACCTTTATTTATAGCAATTTTATGTTGTTTCTTTTTAAAGTAAATGAATAACGGTCCGTGTCTGTGTTGTGATATCATCATAAGTAGAGAGAGTTTCGTCGTGTGTTTCCTTTGCCGACAAATTGGTACCCCTGTTTTCTAGAAAAACGCGATCGCGTTAGAAACATCATTAAAAAATCATTTTTCTTTCTTAATATTTTGAGCATAATAAATAATAAAAAACACAGAAACCAAAACTTTAAAACCTACAGTGAATTCCTATCATAAATTACTTACCATCTAGATAAACATTAGCAAGGGTACCAATATAACGGCATAGGAAATACCTGTGCGATAAAAAGGCACATTACTGGTATTGTTTTCTCGAACAGAAATTAAAATATAATGATATGAAATATTAAATGTTGTTGTTTGTACAGTCAAGGTCAAAAATATAGATACAAGCATCTTGACAGTATATAAGTATTCATCTAAAGTCCCATAAAATTGTATTCTTCTAATTTCAAATAATATATATGTATACAATATTGGAAACATAAATATGTAGACCATGGGCATTAATATTTATAAGCAATCGAAAACACAAATTTATGTATTCACTGAAGGGTACATTAATATGTATACAATCAACTTATTTATGTGTATACAATACAGTATTAACACGACGACAATAAAAAACAAGTTCGAAATTTGAATTTTGACAATCATCGTAAAAGAGTGCCTACCTGTCAATGATGTTTTGTCTATTTCATTTGACGTCATCAGTCAAGCAAAAATGTAGTTACTGTTTTTCATTGTTTTTTTTAGTAAGGCTAAGCGCGCACTACCATTGTTTTTACAACAAATGACGAATCTCTGCACTTGTATACCTTGACTTTGAGTAATTCAATAACTTCTATGTCATATCAACTATTGCTCCAAACGACTAGTTTTAACCTAGACCAGCCATACGTAGCAATTTTTTTGTTGCTAACTTTCAGAAAAGCCCAAATTGAATGGAGCCTGAATGATCTCCTTTCAAAAACGTCAATAAGGTCGAAAATTGTTTGCACCTGCTTTTTTTTAACTATAGATCACTAGACAATGTTTTCCTACCTTCACTTGTTTGCCCGACATTATTACGGGAAATAAAATTCCCGAAATCGTATACGGTTCGGACGTAGTAAGCGCCCTAAGCACACAAATCATACTCGCTAGCTTGCGCTCAAGGATTTCACCACCCGACACATCACATAAACAAAATGATCTGCGATTTTAACAGTCGATATGAAGCAATCTGCGATTTTCATAGTGTGAAATTGTAGCAGTCGATGATGTGAAGGGAAGGAGCAGGTGTGAATAATGAAAATCATATCATATGATTTTTGACATGCTATTCATGAAATGTTCCATGCCTAGACTCTAGTAGTATTATAGTATAGGTAAGTATAGTTTACACTTTCACAGGCGAACAATTAAAATTCGTAGTGCGCGCTTAGCCTTAAGTACTTGATATTTAAATTGAAAAAATCTATACCTATTATCATGTGGGTATATATTTATAATTATGTTGTTGTATCTAAGTTAATGAGGTACCTGTGAATACACATTATTGTACTTATCTGTTTACCAAGTAATGTTCAAATGTTTGTATACTTATTTTTGTAGTTTTGGCTGTTTCCATATCTATAGTAATTTAGATAGTTACATTTTGTGGCAACTTGTGGTGTATACATATATTTGACCTTGACTGTACAAGCAGATGTGCACCAATTTAATAATTCTGTAGCATTTTTGTAGACAGAACTAATTTTTGAAAATACTAGTGGTTTTTGATGAATTTTAGTGTAAAATTACTAGAGCAGATGAAAATAAACCTCTAAGACAGTGAAATAGGGAATATGAAACTGTATATTGCTGACCAGTAAAAAAAATATGTATTTCTTATTATGTAGCAGATTTTGATTAAACTAGAGCCGAACTATGCCACTTGTTTTTTGCTTTCCTTCCTCAGTATTTCATTTTAAGAAATTTTAAATAAAAATGCTTCTGACTCCCATATAAACATACTATCTTATATGTTGTTCACCTTTTTAAAAATACAATGTTAATTTACCAAAACTCTTAAACAACAAACCTGTACCTAACCTGTATCTATCGGTTATTCAGGGGTAAAAAACTAGAAACTGCCAAAGCTATTTATCTATACTATACTATATCTATACTAATATTATAAAGCTGAAGAGTTTGTTTGTTTGAACGCGCTAATCTCAGGAACTACTGGACCGATTTAGAAAATTCTTAGACCATTAGAAAGCTAAATTTCTCCCGAGTGACATAGGCTATATTTTATCCCGATATTCCCACGGGAAAGGGTACCACGCGGGTAAAACCGCGAGGATCCACTAGTCTTCAATATTATGTTTTAAATTAAAAGTAACTCAATATCACTGTTTTGTGGTTAGAATTACTAAAAACAACAGTAGTTTGTTCGCAAAACGTAATATTCATTTATAAAATATACAAAATATCGCTTCGTTTTATTTTTTAGAATTCGCTTTCACCAAACGCCAATCACTCGTAAAATGCATGTATTTTTTTGCGATACATGTTTTCACACGACACGTTGTCGCACGAACAAGCCGTCAATTTTATTATATTTTTCTATCCGCTATTCAAAATGCATTAAAACTTGTTGGATATAAATATTAATCTGATTTGGCTTTTAGATATTGTCCATTTATATAACTATTCCAAACTAGTATTAAAATGTGTACAATCGAGGAACTTCTTTTTATAGTTGTTTAAAAAGTTTAGGTGTATCAGAAATAAGATAACATTAATAGGTATTCCATTTGTTTTATTTTTTATTTAATAAATTATTGTTTTAACTTTATGACTTTTCGAAAACACGTTTCCCATATAACTCTACTGAACTTCTTCAATTGTACACAATGATCTGAAAAGGAAGATAATCCAAAAATGTCGACCTAGAACATTGTCTTTGCTACTTAGTACAGACGACGGTACGCCAAGCTACACTTTGACCTTGAGGGAGCCCTTGCGTCGCTCCTACTAGCGGTTGTCGTAGTGCAAGTGTAACGAGCTAGTATTGAGAGGATTCGCTCGCTCGTATTGATATCTTCAGCCAATCGCAAGCAAGCGGACTTGCCTATACATCCTATCTTCAGCCAATCTAATATACCGTGTGGGGCCTACAACCGGGGATAATCTTTAAAACGGAGGCTCTATAGGTCACTAGTAATTGAATCATTATGGTCCCAACTAATTAAAATCAAATCTTTACTTTTTTATTTTTTCTAACAAACTTAATCGTAAATTCAATGTAATGCAAACAACAGTACCGCTCAACTTTTTCGGAGCTAATCGGAACGTCTTTTTGACAATTTATGTGTCGGATGATAGAAAAATAATATTGTCTTACAATCGCACTTCATGAATCCACGTATGTATTGTTTTTTTCTGGAGTGTCTTATTGCACTCAAAGCCATTTTCACATTTAATTACAAATTGTGTAAATAAATCCAATTCAATTAATTTAAACTGAAAATAAAGAAATTCCTATGACAATATTCTAACTTTACTACTCAAAATTATTATTTTAAATTTATATTATTTTTACACTATGATCTTCTTTTTAAAAAGATCATAATGTAAAAAGCGTTGAGTACATTGAATTAATAGGTACTACGTACTAGTACTTAATCATTCCATGCTGAATCTACTTGCTACAAAGAGTATACTTGGTATTGGTCGACATGACATGTCATGCATGAAGGATAAAATAGTAAACAGATAATTGTCATTACGATATTTAATAATAAACTAGAGATGTTAATTAATTTGAAACAGAGATTTTAAGCTGTGGGAAGTAACGGGGGCTGTTGCAAGGAGTTAAAGGTAAATTTTCTAATGGATAGCGATATCATGATGTTTTGCGGCAAGTTTTTTTACTGTCCCCTGTACTAAGATAAGTTCGTAACGTTAGCGATAATATTGTTTTGCAATAATACACTGATTATGAATCGTAACTTTAAATTTCTTATTGTCAATGCATGGGTTTTGATTAACTAGAATCTTTTCAGAATAAATACTAATACTCTAGAGAGTCTCTATTTTCAAAAATTTCCTCGGTTCCAGGCCCCACGCTGTATAAATTAATCATAAACTATAGGGAGTGCCTCCGCTGCCGGTGCCGGTCGCTGATTTGGGAGCAGGCGCTAGCGGGTGCAGCAAAGGGGGTGCAGGACTTAAAAAAATTCGAGCAATAATTATTTTCTCAACTAAACTTTTTTTGACAAAATTACGAAAGACTCTGCTTTCAAAAGCGGAGGAAAAAGGTACGAAAGGTGTCTCTAGGTTAGGTTATGTTAGAACTGTGTCCAAAAAATGCGCGAGCGAGCGTGTCACGGCAGCGGCCGGCTAAGCGCCAGATAGGTAATTTTTTTTAAGTAACTACAGAAATACCTCTAATGACCTGAACATGAATATTTTACCCTTTGCACGTATTAATCCTGTTTTGTCGGTTGCCATTTCGAATGCCGACGCCGGCAGTGGTTGTTCTACATCTCGGCTGCCGGTAGCGTATCACCGCCAGTCTGATGGCGCCCAATGGCGATATTTTTGTGAGCCAGCGCTGGCAGCGGAGGCACTCACTAAATTACATATTCGATTGGCTGAAGAATGGTTTCCCAATCATCGACAACTGTATTTACGTAGTCACAAGCAATCGAGATTCATCGCCTGAAAACATCCGCGCTCTAAATTTATAAAAGCTTTTTAATCTCCCTCCAATAATAAAATAAATTCATTGTATCTACAATAAGATATTTTATTAAAGGAAACACATTGTCGCAAACAAAACACTGCTTTGCACTTCCGTAAAATTAAATACAAGTTGTCACGAAATACATTAAAACCGCATGCATCTCGTAGTGACTATTCATTATTACTGTTGCATTCATCAGTAGGTACCAATCTACGATTCTACGTGTTAGGTGTTCTATGCCTGATAATAGTATCAAGGGACATTTTTTATTTTGTTTTATTTTTACGAAAGAAAACGGCTGTTCTAGACATTTGGATCGAATTGTATTTTTGTATGGAACAGCTGATTGTTTTTCGCAATTTCGATGTTTGCTCTATTGTAAGTTGATCGTATTGATGGATACTACCACTCCCTGAAGTTATTATAGTAAGTTACTTAAAAAATACAGCGTATATCTGCGCTGCAAGTGTGCGTTAGCTGAAAAAAACAATGAAGTTTGTAGGATCTAGGTAGCTAGTATCTATACGGGGCTCGCCATATTACCTATCTTTGCAAGAGCAATGCGACAGCAAAAATTGCGCGGATTTACGTCACCAACCTACCGTTGCGTAACGTCGATACATACAGGTTGTTAAAAGACCCATACCGAAGCCGTTATATATGCGTAGTGTACATCAAACTAAAAAAGAATATGTAAAAATAATTGCTGGGAAACGACTGTTATTTTTCGTTTTTAAACAATGGGTGTTATTTTTACACGCCAAAAAACGCGTGGTTTTGACATTAATTGTGGTTTTGTAACTTTAAACGATAACCTTTAAAAAATGAATATTGACGTTGATCCTCAGTAACTCCTTAACTATCAGGAGTTGTACCACGCAATTGGCGTCGGCATCGAAATCGGCTTCATTAGACAGATGGATGTGACATATTTCGGCTTCTTTTTGACACAAATTAAAACTTACCAAAGACTAAGAGCGATATATCACATCCATCTGTCAAATGAAGTCAATGTTGATGCCGACGACACTTGTGCGGTAGGAACCCAGGTTCCCAGATTTGGCTCATTACAAGAAAATAATAGCAACGATGGGGAGAATATGTCATTTTCGTTTTGTCATGGGCCTTTTAATACCCTGTATAACCGAAGGTACGTTCGTACGTCATTGTATTAGAAGTTACGCAACGGAAGATCAGCGACTTAAAGTCGATTGAATGTGACTTAACCCTTACAAACCCACACACCATAATTCCTTTGCGGATTGGCTGAGCATCAAAGGTGCAACTTGAGACACAGCCACGCCTCACCGACGCCATATATGGCATTGATTAACAATAGACCCAACCAATGACTCCTAATAGTAGAGTCAACAGCACGCACGGATTTACGCTTTATTATATTAAATAGGCTTACTCTAGGCCTTATTCTGGATCAAAGATTTAGAAGAGGTTGACTTTGAGCGGCGGTTTTCGTAATGCAAATGTAAAGTCGTACGTGCTGTCGACAGTACATAATTGATAAAAGTACTTAGCAATTTTTTTTCTTTTAGCTGCTATCACCGAAGACGGCGACAGCGGTAAAGCCTATAACTTCTGGAAATATGACGATAAGCAGAAGAGAACATCTTATAGCCGAAGAAATCCCAGGACCAGAAAGTTGTGTATAGGAATCGTAGTAAAAATGTAGCAAATAAAATTTGTAATTTTTGTAAATAGTATTCGTATGTAATGACTGTGAAATTGTGATAAATAAATTGTAAATATTGGTAAAAAGAAAAACTAAGAAATAAAAGGAATAATTGGCCGCTACTTTATTTATTTCTTCCTTTGTTTTTTTCTAGTCACATCTATTATCTTGCCCATCCTAGGTTTCTTACGACCTTGTGTTATGGATACTAGAAAAAGGAGAACTTTTTTTTATAAATACTTACAAAATAATATACATATTAAACACCCAGACCAGGGGAATCAAACCCGCGACCTCATGCGTAGAATCCCTTACGCCAGACAGGTTTTCGTTTGTTTAGGTTAGGGCTTATAAATTCTCAATTAAGGTTTGTTATCTTTCTGGTACTTAGTTTTTATTTTATATTCACAGGAGAATCAACAGTTATTCAAAGCACTATAACAATTTAAATATGAAACAGAAAACCATTAACAGATTCACACTAATATAAACAACATAAGTAAAATTAAGACACAGTTGAGCTACAAGTTCCGACGACCATCGCTTATAAAAAAAAAAAAATAGGTTACTTAGTTAGCCACCAGGGGGCTAATTGTCTAATTTTAAATCTATCGCAATCCCTTTCAATTCGTAATTTGAAAGTTATTCAGGCCGTCACTATTTGACATTTGAAAGGGATTGTGATCGGGACGCGTTTTATAAAGTATGGAATAAACGAAATTGAACTGTCTAAGCAATATGACAGACGAAAATATCACAATCACAATACCTCTGAAAGGGATTGTGATAGATTTTAAATTAGACAATTAGGGGGCAGAAAGAAGAATAGGTAAAACTAAGGACACATTTTATAATTATACAAAAGAGAGAAATATAAAATAGATAATTCAGAAAACACAGCATTATTAGTCTGCACAATGTCAAAGTCAAAGATTTTTATTCAAATAGACTTATAGATAAGTGCTTTCGAATCGTCTAATTTTTTTTCCTACCAGCCATTCAGGACATCTCTTAACTGATAAGAAGAACGGCCGCAAGAAACTTAAATAATACCTAGAGAAAGAGAGCCAGATTACGCCTCACCGCTTCGCAACCAGTGTTAAACAAATCAACATCAATTTTGCCACATTTTTTAATTAAATAAGTACACAAATCGTGTTATACTTCCCAGCAGCGCCACTAAATTGTACAAGTTTCAAATTAGTCTCAAATGAACAAGCATAAATTGTTCTAAATGGTCCGCTGTCGCAAAAAATTGTTCTAATGATAGTTTCAGAGATAAAAATACTTTTGTGTGGCGCTGCCAGGAAGTATACTTCCTAGCAACTTCACGGCGTACAAATGTGCAAATCATTTTAAAATATCGGCCATAAATTGTTCGTAATTAGTTCGTAATTAAAAACCTCAAATATGCGTAGATTTGCTGAAAAAAATCCTTTAATCAATTACTTAAATTACAGATAATAATGCTCGGTCATTGCCACTGCGAACCCACGAAACCCCTGGCGATACCCCTGGTGGTATTGTGGTCTTTTAAAATCAAGCCATACCCCAACAAATAGTGTTGCGACACTAGTTAATTAGTAATAGCTTTTTTAATGTTTTTCGAAAGTAAAAAGGAGCGATTGACACTACCAACTCCATTTCGCTCGCTTTTGTAAAAAAATGCCAATCTCATCCGAAACAAGCTAGTTTATCGTTATCTTTGTAGGACGAAAAATGAACGATCAGCAATAGCTTAAATACGTAAGGAGCATTTTTTTCGGTTAGGGAATATATTGCATGATAGAAAATTGATTGACCAGGTTTTACTAAAATAATATGTTTATTTTAAAAGCGTAAAGAAATAATTTTCGTTAATCATATTATCATCATACAAAGGGCTTAGCAGGCTAAGGAAGGACGTGTGTCCCCTGTGAGGAATAGTTGAATTGGTGAATGTCAATTGTTTGTCCCCTCACAACTAGTAATCACCCCAACTTTTAGCCCTCTATCTTGAACTGTCACAGAGGTACTGTCAAAAATGTGTTTTTGAAACATTTTTTTTCAAACGTGTGTATCTCCTAAACCATAGCAGCTAAAGCATCGAAATAAAATCACAGCTACGTAGTTTGAGTGGGAGTATATCCTATAATTTAATTGATATTTAATACGTGAAAACTAAAAGAAATAAATGTCAATTTATTTTTTGACAGTTCTTTTCAACCGTTTTTTTTTTAAGTACAACTATGAAAAAAAAAATATAACTTGCTTATAGTATTAGCTACTAGCGTACGAAAAATCAATTGATCATATTTGGTGTAACATCAGTAGCTTGATTTTATATTGAACTACATGCGGCCGGCGGAACCGGCCCGACAGACATTCTCTTGTCTCATAGCTGACGGTTAATGTTTAACTAACTGACAGTTATGTCAAACGCCATAAAGTTGCATTCGTAATTACAAATAGTCAAAAGCACTAATAAGGTTTCATTATTATAGTAGATTGTAAGTATTAAAAGGGGGTACAATAATATTTACGGCGAGGACGCTATTTTGAATCCAAAACGAAGCGAAGGATTTTAAAGTGGAATCTCGATCATAGCGAGGGATTCTAGAGTACAATCCTGAGCGCACTGAGGGATTCAAAGTACATCGCCCAAGGGAAAAATTGTTTTGCTCTCGCCACTGCTATAACTACTGAGTTACCGAGAGTAGTATCGGTAGCTCAGTGGTTAGAGCAGTGGGCAGGATTCCCAAAGTTCATGCGTTTTTTATTTATTTTCTTATTTTTTTATTTTATAAGAACCTTCTCCTGACAGTAACAAACACAAAAAAGAAACAGCGCAATATGGGTAACGACATAAAAATCGGCGCAATTATATATGTTCTGAGGTCCCGGGTTCGAATCCCGATAGGGGCAAACGTTTGTATGATGAATACGAATATTTGTACCCGAGTCATGGGCGTTTATATATATTTCTACTCATAAATACTACTACTACATACATGTATAATTACATGTATTTATATCCGTTACCCTAGTATCCCATAATACAAGCCTTACATGCTTACTTTAGGGGTAGGTTAAGTTCACGGGGATCCCCTGGGGGATCTGGTTAGGGGATCCTAGTGGACGAAAGGGGTTAATAGGTGTGAGTGAAATAAATATTTATTTATATTTAACACCCAGACCCGGACAAAAACACATGTTCATGCACACAAAATAAATATTTGTATGATTGTGCGTAGAAGGCAGACTATGTACCTCTACGCCAGACGTCCAATAAGATAAGTTAGATAAGTGTGTTTTACATAAGCGTTGTCGAGTGTTTGATCGCTTCTTCTAATCTAAAAGAACTATTACCACTGCAATAAGCGAGCATTATTATCTGTAATTTAAGTAATTGATAAAAGTATTTTTTTCAGCAAAACTACGCATATTTGAGGTTTTTAATTACGAACTAATTACGAACAATTTATGGCCGATATTTTAAAATGATTTGCACATTTGTACGCCGTGAGGTTGCTAGGAAGTATACTTCCTGGCAGCGCCACACAAAAGTATTTTTATCTCTGAAACTATCATTAGAACAATTTTTTGCGACAGCGGACCATTTAGAACAATTTATGCTTGTTCATTTGAGACTAATTTGAAACTTGTACAATTTAGTGGCGCTGCTGGGAAGTATAACACCACAAATCACAGATGGCCGCGCTTGACAGACTGATCGTATTCGATCACTTTCGTTAAGCTCCGGTCAGGTGTCGGATAGGTGACCCTAAAGTGGCATTACAACTGAGCGCTTCCGTGCTTCGGAGGGCACGTTAACCCGTCGGTCCCGGCTGTTGTCAGTCGTTAAGCCAAGTCAGAGGCCTTAAAGACAGCCTGTTAAGAGGTGGCCACTAATTCTCATACGATAAGAAGAAGAAGAAGAAGACAAAGCAAAAGAAAAAGATCAGAAGTAGTAAGTTGGGAATGATGTCAGTCCATGCATTTCCCTTTTAAGGGCGCGCTCTAGGCCAAAAGCAAAAGTAATAACTGCAACGGCTAACTGCAAAGTAAATGCTGCCTTATTTCTATGAGAAATAAGGCAGCATTTACTATATAATTCTCCGGCCCCATTCGGCCGGTCCGGAATGAAGAAATGAAGGAAATTCTTTTTTTAAAGGATATGTAAAGGTTATTTACAAAAATATATAACATATGCCCTGCCTTATCTATAGTGTATACTAAAAAGTTCCAAGCTTTATTTTAATGTATTACTTGAATACTAGCAGTTTATCGTGTTAATTATAGTGATTTGGAGGCAATTTTTTTCTATCGAGAAAATTTTATGCAATCGTGTTTTTGAGTAACATAGTCACTAGTGTTAGGGTCGTTCACACCGAGACGCGACGCGACGCGACGCGACGCGACGCTGCGCGCACATTTTAATAGAGCGCCACAAAATATACCTTATTTACTCCACGAAAAGATACACATGTCATTGTGAGAATTCAGAATACGTTGCACCACGCAGCACTGCGCCTCGAGATGCCTCGCGGCGTAGCGCGACGTATCGCGATGCAGCGGAACATAGCCGGTACGCGCGGCGTCTCGCGATGCCGCGCGACGCAGCGTGACGCCGCGAGGCGCAGCCTGAGGCCGGTGTGGCGACTTGTCTACTATTTCCGTCCAGACTTCGTTTAGAATTGATGCAGTTCGGTCAGTAGACACGTCGCGCTGCGCCTCGCGGCGTCTCGCTGCGCAGCGAGGCGTCGTCGTTCTGCTACGATTTTACGATGCGCCTCGCGACGTTGCGATGCATCTCGCGGTGTCGCGCGGCGCATCGCGAAATCATTGGCCTCTTCGAGGGTCGTCGCGTCGCGTCGCGTCTCGGTGTGAATTGACGCTTAGTCCTGTAGTTTTCTGCATCTTAATTTGAAATTCAGTTTTTCATTAATATTGATATTACAGACGATCATGTAAAGCAATCTTATTTTCGTTGGCCTATAGCGGGCCCTTAAGGTCTTGAATTTCTACACATCAATGAATATCCTGCTAATATTATTATAAATGCGAAAATATGACAGTTTTTTAATCTTTCACGCAAAAACTACTGAACCGATTTGGATAAAATTTGGCACACAGGTAGAAGATAACCTGCATTAACACATAGGCTACTTTTTATTCCGATATTCTTACGGGAGTGAAACTTTGGGCTGCTGTTAGTTATTTATAATATAAAAAGAAAAACATTGTACCTACTTATTTAAAAAAAATTACAGTGTTTCTAATTTGGTTTTATCCTTCGATTTGGTTGCCTAGGGTTATTCAGTCATATGAGGCCATCATACTATCACAATGAGTAAGTATCATATTACAATTTTGTATAATCTGTGATATCACTAACCATTGCCTACACAACCTTAATACACTACACTTCACTTTACTTTTGAAGAGACACTGTTAAAAACCACACAAAATAACATTCTTCTTATTTTACACTAGACAACGTTCTTGCTGTTACAGTTACAGAATATTGATATTCTGTTTGTTTGTCAAAATGAAAATGCTCTCCCTATTCTTTATAGAACAAATAAAGCAAAACCCTTAGAAACAATAATATTATTAGAATCTTTTTCTTTACCTACCTAGTTATGGTTCCCCCTCACCCCTCCGTCTTAGATTAAGAAGGCTTACTTTGCAACAAAAGGGGCTTACAAAGTAAATGCTTGCGTCGCTCCTCGAGTTCCTAGTAGCGTTTTGTTTAGTCTAGCTTTTAAGACATATTAAAAATAAGGAATATTGCGAGTAGATTTGTTCAGACCTCCGAATCGGTCGGACGTACTCTCACCCTAGTTTTAGTGCCTCAAATTCGGCAATAGTATTAGTGCCTCAATATCGGCAACCTTGTATTAATAAAGTAGTTTTTAAAAAAAGCCTTGTTTCGCTCTCAAAACTTGACTGGCGCAGCCGGTAGGATTTACTCAAGGCTGCACGTATCGCTAATAACGGGTGTCCAAATTCGCCTGAAGTGATCGCGTCGCGAAATAGCTAAAACGGGTAAATCCGCGAACCAAACAAATTTGTCAAGAAGAGTTTCAACAGTTCCTGAGCATGGGGTTGATCGGTTGGTGAGTAAAACTTTTCGCCTTCCTTTCCATAATCCCTGTGTTTTTCTTGTGTTCTGTAAAAGCGTTTATCTGATCATATTACATGCAATTCTGTAAATGATTATTTATTAAGTTTAAATTAGAATACGGTAACTTACATACAACTCTGAAAGTGCCAATTAGTTAAGTGAAAATCTTATAGTGAATTTATAAAATTTAAAAAAAAATATATTTTAAATAATTTCAAACGCAGCTAATTTTAGTTCTAAGCTTAACGTGTTATACAATTGTGTTAGTTATAAGTATATATATTAAGAATAGCGTTGTGTTACTTTTCGTTCCATTCTACATCACAGATATTTACAATTTTACAACTTTTACAATATTAATCCTTTTACTTAACATCAACCACTTTACAAGAATACTAAATTTTAATAAATCACCATGGATGAAATAATCGCGATTCCAAATGAAATTCTGAGACTTATTCCTTTATACGGTGGCGATAAGAGGCAACTCAACTTGTTCCTTCGGAAATCCGAATACGTAATTAGTAAATATAGAGGATCTGAAGTACAGAACCTCTATGTTTATCACGCCGTGACCAGCAGACTTACGGATAACGCTGCCGCTCTTTTATCTGAACGCGAGGATGTTTTATCGTGGTCCGAGTTGCGCACGTTGTTAGAACAGCATTTTGGAGATCCTCGAAGTGAACAGTGCATTAGCCTAGAATTAGAAGGACTGAAGCTTAAATCTGGTGAAACGTATTTAGATTTTTGTAACCGAATACAAAGCGTTAGGTCCCTTCTTATATCTAAAGTAAATTTAATCTCAGATGACAGTATGAAAACCGCAAAGATAACAATTTACAATGACATTTCTTTAAAAGTATTTTTATATAACCTTCCTGAGGAAATGGTCCGTATTGTTAGATTACGTTCGCCAAATACCTTGGAAGACGCCTTAAAGATTGTTCTGGAAGAAGTTAACTTCCATGAACAGTATAAAATTAGAAATAAAATCAGTGCTAATACTAATACAAATACCAAACCGATTTTTACAACAGAAAATCAGGGATTTAAATTCGGGCATTTTACACCCAACAAAAATTTAAATCCTGGATTCTCACAGAAATTTAATTTTGGTATTCCACAAACATCTAATAAATTTCAATCTACACCACAGCAGTTAGGGTACCGTCCACCTTTTAATAAATTTCAATCGGCACCGCAACAATTTGGGTTCCGTCCTAATGTAACAAACCAACAATTTGGTTATAAACCGATATTGCCGCAGCAACAGTTCGGTTATCGCCCTAATATGTTGCCGCAACAATTTGGATATAAACCAAATTTTAGCAACCAGCAGTTTGGTTACAGACCAAATTTTAATAGTCAACAGTTCGGTTATAGGCCGCCACAAATACAGGACCCGAGACATCAAACTACTGACATTTCTATGAGAACCGTTCCACCTAGAATACCTAATCAACTTAAGTTAAATGAATTAGATATCAGTGAATTACATGATCCTGATAACATGTTCCCGACAGGCGACGAATATTACAATGAAAACTTCGTCGACTATGATGAGCAATATTGTTACGAAATAGAACCTGAAAATTCAGAAAACACTACGTCTGAAAATTTTCACACAGAAGCCTCTACCACAGACCCGAAATCATAGAGTTAAATTGTAACCCTAGTTTAAAATTACCGTACATATATTTACCAGAAATAAACGCAAAAATGATGATCGATACCGGTAGTGCTCGATCATTTCTCAGTCCACATATAGCTTATGAAGTATACTATGATTTTATTGAACATGAACCATTTGAAGTTGTCAGCACGCACGCTTCAAGTAAACATAACGAAGTTATTAATATTCCACTTTTACCCACTTTCCAAAGTAATGAATTTCACAAGTTTTACCTTTATGACGTAGACACCCAGTACGATGGTCTTATTGGTAATGATTTATTACAAAGTCTAGATGCAGTAATCGACTTAAAAAATCTTGTTCTAAAAACTAAAACTACTTGCATACCAATAGTAAATAATCTAAAGTATTCTATTCACTTACCTTCCCGATGCGAAAAACGCGTAAAAATACCGACAGACCAATATTCCGGTGAAGCTATTTTAAATTTCACGCAATTTAATTCCCACATTAGAATGCCAAGTGCGTTAGTAACATGTGAAAAGGGCTATGCATCTACAGTTATACAAAATATATCTGATAAGGCAATCAAACTAGTTTTGACTAAACCTTTGACCGCAACTAAGTATGAAAGTACTAACTGTGATACAAATTTCCTGCAAAATACGACAGACAGAATAGACACTGACCAACTATTAGAAACTAACTTACAGAAACTCCGACTCGACCATACTAATGACGAAGAAAGAAATAAGATATATAACCTATGTAAAGACTATAAGGACATTTTTTATTGTGATCAGCTACCATTAACATTCACGAATCAAGTAAAGCACCAAATTAGAACAAAAAACGAAGACCCTATTTATGTAAAGCAATATAGACAGTCACCCGCACAAGCGGAAGAAATCAATAGACAGGTTAACAAATTATTATCCGAAGATATTATACAAGAATCACATTCACCGTGGAGCGCTCCTGTACATTTAGTGCCAAAAAAAATGGACGCTTCCGGGGAAGTTAAATACAGAATGGTAATTGATTACAGACGATTAAATGACATAACAATTGACGACAAATATCCTTTACCGAACATCAACGACCTTCTGGACAAATTAGGGAAAAGTACTTACTTTAGCACAATAGACTTAGCCAGTGGCTATCACCAAATTGAAGTTGAGAAGGCAGATAGGCAAAAAACCGCGTTTACTGCGAACGGACATTACGAGTTTAAAAGAATGCCGTTCGGACTAAAGACAGCACCTGCTACCTTCCAACGTACAATGGACAACGTACTGCGAGGTCTTCAAGGCTTACATTGTATGGTGTATCTTGATGACGTCATAGTATTTTCGACCAGTTTGGAAGAACACATCCGAAAGTTAAGACTAATATTTGACAGATTACGACTTAATAACCTCAAAATTCAACTGGACAAAACTGAGTTCTTACGGAAAGAAGTGCTTTACCTTGGACATGTTATAACTGAGCATGGATTAAAACCCAACAACGATAAAATTGAAGCAGTGTTAAAATTCCCTTTACCCAAAACCACAACAGAAATTAAAAGTTTCCTAGGTCTTGTAGGATATTACAGACGATTTATTCCAGATTTTGCAAAAGTCACTAAGCCATTAACATCATGCTTAAAGAAACGGAATAAAATTATCGCAGATAAAAATTACATAGACGCCTTTAATAAATGCAAAGAACTTTTAACACATGCTCCGTTACTTCAATACCCTGATCATGATAAACCATTTATACTTACTACGGATGCCTCTAACGTAGCTCTAGGTGCCGTACTATCGCAAGGTACGATTGGAAACGACAAGCCAATTGCTTACGCTAGTCGAACCCTGAGTGAAACTGAATCACGATATAGTACAATAGAACGTGAACTCCTTGCCATAATTTGGGCTATAAAACATTTCCGACCATATTTATATGGAAATAAAATTTTACATCTATACTGATCACCGTCCCTTAGCTTGGTTAAATTCACTTAAAGATCCGAACAGTAAGTTAACACGATGGAGATTGAGATTGCAAGATTATAACTTTGAAATTATATATAAATCCGGGAAACAAAATACCAATGCCGACGCCTTATCACGTATTAAAGTTAACGCATTAGATTCAGATGATGATGGCGAATCAATGCAAGTAAATGTAGATGAAGATGAAATAAGTTTACAAGACCATATTAAAGATGTAGTTAAAAATATAAAACAATTATCAAAAGCACAAAAACGTAATTCTTCTTCAACCTTATCAATTTCAGATATCAGTAAAACTACCTCAGCTAGTCCAATTACAATATCAGATGATAACGAGTTAGAATATCCAATTAAAACACCATCCACGGAAAGTAATAAATCACAAACAATACATTCAGCCATAGATCTAGAGTCAACAGGTATCCCAATCCTGCACGAAGCAATTGACACTAAACCTAATCAAATTTTAATTTTCTCTTGGTTTAAAAACGAGCTAAATGTTAAGGATGTTTCCAGACAAAAACAAAAGATCTTAGAAGTATTTATGCCTATCAACAATCCAGAATTAGTAAAAACATTTTTAAAAGAATATATTCGACCAAAAATTAAATATTTCATTTACTTTGAAGAAGAAAAACATCGCTCATTATTTAGCAAAATTATAATAGAATTGTTTAAAAAAGACACGGTAAAATTTTATGAATGTACGGAAAGAGTAGTTTACGTTGATGATGAAGGAGAACAAAAGGCTATAGTACTGAAACATCACGATGGAAAAACCTGCCATAGAGGAATAAAGGAAACGTTAGTCAGAATTAGGAGAAATTATTACTGGGAAAACATGCCTGAAACAGTAGCTGCAATTATAAACGGTTGTGATTCTTGCCGTAAAATGAAGTATGACAGAAAACCAATTAAACCATTTTTACAACTTACCCAAACACAAAATGCTCCATTCCAAGAAGTTTTTATAGATACCTTTTCTATAGAAGGAAAATACTACTTAACACTTATCGATGCATTTAGCAAGATTGGTCAAGCCATAGAAATTTCAAACAAATCAACACCTGAAATAGTAAGAGCGTTAATGAAGTATTTTTCATTTTATGGGATTCCTAATAAAATCAGTTCCGATCCTGGTACAGAATTTAACAATGAACTTTTGAAAGAATTCCTTAATTTACATAAAATTACACTGCACATTGGTACACCTAATAACCCAAATTCAATGGGCTTGATAGAGAGACTACACTCTACAATAATAGAAATATACAGAATAGCCAAGTATGAAAGGAAATGCACTGATGCGTCATCAGTCATGAGTTATTCTATTATGGCGTATAATCACACCATACACTCAGTTACGGGCTTAACCCCATTCGAAGTTGTTTTCGGACATACTGATTCTAATAATCCATTTAACATAGAGTTTGAAAAATCTTATACCCAACAATTAGTCAAAGATCATTTAAAAAGAACTAAATTTCTATATCAACATTTGTCCGATAAAATGCTTATTAATAAAGAGAAAATTAGAAATAAACAAGGAGGAGAAGAATTGGTATTTTCCGAAAATGATCCCATTTATGTAAAAGACGTTAACAAACGTAAAAGTAAAGACAAACCGAGATATTCCAAAGCAAAGGTTACAGGACAAACAAGTAGAAATATAGTTCCACTCAAGATAGGTGATAGGGAAACTAAAGCACCAATTAAAAATATAAAACGCCCTCCACAGGTGGTGTTTACTGACCGTAGCGATGCCGGTGCGGGCCCTTCAACTTCAAAACCTTGACGGGAATCCAGGAATACTACCTGTAAAAGAAGGTCAAGCATATTTAGAAATAGATAAATGGACAATTATTAAAAACATAAATTTAAGTAATGTTTACAATGATTTAGAATATACAGTAAATAAATTTAATGAATTAAAAATATTAGTTACCTCAAATGGATCATTTCCTCACGATTTTATCAGCATCCTAGAACACGCAGAATATCTTCGCGATATTACAATAGATAAGTATCATCAATTAATTCCACAGCAACGATTTAAAAGAGGTCTTATTAACCCATTGGGTTCCATAATTAAGATAATTTCTGGAAACCTAGACCATGAAGATGCACTTAAATACGATAAGTTGATTTCCGAATTAGGTGAAAATCAAATGGTAGTTTCCAAGAAATTAACTTATATTTCTTCAATGTTTGATAGCATCATAAATACAACTGAAATTATTAACAATAACGTAGTCAATTTAGATGGCCGCTTAAAATTAGTAGAAACAAGTATAAAAGATTTATTAGATAAAGAAAATGATTGGTTATTGTCATTATATTTAATGGGAGTTTATAACATATTTGTTAGTAGTTTCAGAACTATTTTCATTAGACTAAGTGAAATTGAAACTGCACTAGCATTAAGTAAAGCCTCAATTTTACATCAATCTATTATAAATTCTACTGAACTTTTGGAACATTTAAAATTAATTTCAAATAATGGAAACTTAGTGTATACCCCTAATGAAAATAACCTTGTTAAATTAGAACAGACTATTTGTGTAAAGTCATATATTAAGAAAGATCAGATAACGTTTATCATGGAAATTCCTTTAATAGACAACATTACCTATAACTATTATAAATTGTATTCCCTACCTGTTTTCCATAAATCTGAAAATGTAACCCTTACCATATTTCCCAAATTTCCCTACCTTTTGGCGAAAGGTGTAAATTACTTACCGATCATGAAACAATGTCGCGGCCTTGCTACGAGAGATAACTTCCTATGCACCAACGATGATCAAGCGCTGTATCAAGATGTCACATGTATAGAGCAACTTATGAAATTTGAGAGTAACCTCAGCAGCTGTATCCAACACCCCATACAAATAGAAGATATAAAACTACAACGCATAAAGCCAGGAAATTGGATAATACATACCAAACTTCAGGAAACTCTGACAGAAAAGTGTAATGGCGAAATACATAAGTATTCAATCTCCGGGACATACATACTTACTATGGAAAAACTCTGCGAAGTGGAGATATCTGGATTGCGAATTAGACAACATCAAGTTTTCACTGAAAAGGATCATATACCTGCAGTACCTGTAATAAATCTACCTAAAATACCACAGAAGGCAACGCTATCCGGTGCAAGTGCACTCAACATGAAAGAAATCAATTTGGATGAAGTAAAGTACATGTTACACCATGTAAGAAATAGTGAAGTGTTAACCAGTGGTTTGAATAAGAAGGAAACTGATTTTCATGTGCTATTTTATATAATTTTAAGTTTGTTTACCTTAATTTTTATTATAATCATTTTTCAAGTTTTATATAAATTTAAAATCATAAAAGTGACTTTTATGAAAAATTATCGGAAATCCAAAAATGAACATTCCGATAATTTTCCATCTGGGGATGGAGGAGTTATGGTTCCCCCTCACCCCTCCGTCTTAGATTAAGAAGGCTTACTTTGCAACAAAAGGGGCTTACAAAGTAAATGCTTGCGTCGCTCCTCGAGTTCCTAGTAGCGTTTTGTTTAGTCTAGCTTTTAAGACATATTAAAAATAAGGAATATTGCGAGTAGATTTGTTCAGACCTCCGAATCGGTCGGACGTACTCTCACCCTAGTTTTAGTGCCTCAAATTCGGCAATAGTATTAGTGCCTCAATATCGGCAACCTTGTATTAATAAAGTAGTTTTTAAAAAAAGCCTTGTTTCGCTCTCAAAACTTGACTACCTTATCAATATTTACACTGTCAACATTGTTTGCGCTCACTTTTATTTTCTTTTTAACATGACATTTGCTGATATAGTACGAAGCTCGAGGCAACAAAGCAGCATAAACATTTTCTTGGAGTTAATTGACAATTTTGATTAAAAAAAAAAAACAGACAACTTCTTTGTATAATGTTCCGGCTACATGCACCGTCTTACTAGAAAGCAGGCCTGCACAAACCGGTTTCCGCAAGTAAAAAGAAGCGTGTAGCCGGCAAGACGGTATCTCGTACAGTCCTGAAAGCGCGGCTTGTGAAATCGTTGAAATGCTAAAGATTCAGTCCGCGCAAATGTGGCCGGTCGTTTAGTTCAAGACGAGTACCTACATCAGCATATAGCCTTGAAACCAGAAAAGGTAACTTAGGGTAAGTTTAAAATGAGATGCATCTATGACATCTGATAAGTAGGTACATAATAATGGATACACAAAGGCCAGTTTCACAGCTGCAGTAGGGACTTCAAAAATGGCTGACAAATAGGTTGTTCTAAACTTCTTATATACAACTTTATTTTCATATTAAAATAGAATGTTTCCACCACAATACAGAATTTAATGCGAAAGTATACTGTGGTGACTTCGATATAATGCCGATCCTTTAAAAGCAAATTGAGACCTATTTGTCTGCGCAAATCTGAATACCTTGGCCATTTTACCGTATTACGAAGGCACCTCATTTAATTTGAACTTAATTTAACCAAATTTTCTATGTAAGTTTTTATTTATAAAGCGAGTTATTAATAATGCCAGTAGTTGTCACCTGCAAATTAAGGTTTCAATTTGTTAAAAATGGTAATATGTCTGTTTTTGTTGATATTTTAGTGTTAATCGCGTTGTTGACAAAATTCCAAATAAATAAAATTAATAAATACGATGTCCGCAAAAAATATTACTTGGTCACCCTAACTCATTCTTCATACAAATTTCAATCTCGAATAGTATCGTAAGTACTGCACTGATTGGTTCCAGGTAAAGCTAGATCCTCAGTGACGGAAATTCTCTTTACTGTGAATTGCTTTTCAACATTCGTAACGCAAAATTCACGTAACGTAACGGGTTCAAAGATGGGCCACACAGTGTGACGGTGCGAAATATAGTTTTCGCTTTTTCATATTGATGCCTTATTATTTGAACGGGTTTCTAGTGTTAAATACTGTCACATATCAAACGTAACGCTGATAGAATGCTTCGTTTGGCTCCAAACGGTATGATTATTGATATTTTGGCAAACGAAAATCCGTCCACACGGTTCTGTATGTACCATGTTTAAACGTCGATTTTATGAGATCTGTTCTATTTTGTACGATGCTCGAGTGTTAAATCTTATTTATTTTTACGTCACTGAGGATTTAGGGACTGAAACTGGACTTTCGTTCGCTAGTTTTTGATATTTCCAGCATCCATAATCTTAAGCGTCATTCCGTGAGGCCAATCTTTAAATGCCAATAATTCTTAAACGCTTGCGTTACGAATGTTTTGAATACCGAAATAAGCCATTATTTATCCGGCACTAAAGGTTTTTATAGCACCCAAGGTGAAAGGTGTAAGGTACACACGGGGTGACTGTAATTGTTTTTTGACAAAAGCTGTGTGACGTTATCGCTCAATTTTTCGCCCATCGCCTTTAAAGTGTGTAGAGGGCCAAAATGTGACAACTTCAATAAAAACAAAACGAAAATAAAATTTTGTTACGACATGATGGTTTTTAATAGATGATGGTAAGTAGGCCCGCTGGACGCACCTTAATAGAGACATGACCTATATAAAGGACCTTTATGCTCATTGAATCTTCACCATAATGTTGATTAATGTAATTAGTCAGAGGAACCTTTGGTTGGTCTTAGTCAACATTCTGTCGGGGCCTGCGTTGCATGTCATCAAATCAAATCATGGTAATGGAATCATCGAATGTGAGATGAGATTGAGGAAATATCATGTACATTTAGTAAAGGTTTGATACCTAAGTGTATCTGATATGTATCTTATACTGAAGCGATGAAAAAATATTTATTGCACCCGAACAGCACTTATTTATGAAAATTTACAAAAAAAATGCCTGGACTCCCAAGGGCGGCGGTTCAAGTTCCGTCTGAGCCACATGAGACAATTTGTTTTTTATTTCTAGTAACTATATTTTCTTATTTAAAATCACACAAAAAAGCATTGTAAAATGCAAAAATAAGTATTTGATAGAATCAGGCGTTACTTGGCGGAAATCCATATCTTAGTAGAAAACGAAAAATTTGTAGCATAATTCCGCAAGAAAAACTTACTTGCAAGATGCAAGCAAATAAATACAGATGCAACACAGTGACACACCTAGCACCTTCACCGACTACTCTACAAGGTTTCGCCCACACACGGAGCATCCTCAGGAGTTGTTAGACCGTGCAATACAAGTACCGAGTCGGTGCTGCGGAATTATGCTACAAACTTTTCGTTTTCTACTATGCACAAATAAAAAAATCTCTTACTGTATATTAATTAATTATAATCATATAATTGTCGAGTTCAGAACAAATAATTTGACATCCCATGACCACGGTAGCAAAAAACCTCAAAAAACACGGAAAATGAGATTTTAACTTGTGTAATAAAGTGCGTTTAAAATCTGTAAAAGTTGTTTTATTTTAGTGAACAGTGCGCCCCAAAACTTAAGATGTACGTTTAAAACATTTGTTGTAGGTATCTGGGTGTTTTTTTTTGGGTTGACTGGGATATACTTGTAATATCTTCGTTAGTTCTGATATCCTTAATACAGGTGCTTAAGCTACTTATTATCTCAGAATCATAATTATCAATATTGCTCTGAATCATACATATTTGCTTTTTAAAACATAAATTAAACTTTCAGAAAAATTTATAAGATATTTCTTATTTTATGATTTTAGATTTTTTGCATTTTTCAATGCTGTTTTTATACTTATGATTATGATTTTAAATAGAAAAAAGTAAAGTGAAGAATTCTCAGATGGGACTCGAACCCACGACCTTTGGGAATCCGGCCTAACCACTGAGCTACCGAGACACCGTCAAAATTTTCCAATACTTTTATATTGTTAATACGCTGTAGGTTAGCGTTGTTACATCACTACGAGGAACAACGCTTGCCTACAGCAGCGTATTAAAAATATAAAGTATTAGATTAAAATTTGTTAAGATATTTCTTGTTTTCAATTGTAAAATGAACAGGCAAAAATGTACCACTTTAAAAAAAAATATACCTACTAGTAAACAATTCTTAAAAAAATTACTATACCATTTTTATGTATATCATTTTTTTGAGTTCAGTGTTCAAATAAGGCGTTCTCTTTTATCGCAAATTTTAACATAAGAAAATCATTACACTCTACGCTCCACAAGCTGAGGTTGAACCTAACCACGAAAATGTTTAATGTAGAAATAATTTTCATCGAAGCGAGACTCCAGATATTAAGCATGCAAATGTTTCAGTATATGTGGTGAATGCATCCAGCTAATCGGCGACACGTGAATTATGCAGTCGGCCTCTAAGGGAAATCCCGAAAGCGCAATTACGAACATCCAGCGTAATCCTGCATCTAGCCTGGTTAACCAATTAGGAGAACTCACGAACTTTATATGAGTGTTTGTGTAGAAAATGGAAAATTCCACCTAACCACATACCTATTCTATTTTGGCAAAACAATCCGTTTTAAGAGTAGGTACGCGAGCATATTAGCCCGGTTTACATTACTTGTAACTGTGTTATTTTAACGTGGAATCCCTAAAATTTTCATGTGAAGTATGATTAGAATGATTTTTGCTGAAAAAACAAACTAATTATAATGCGGACTCCTTTTAAGAGTGTAGTGTCAACTTTTCTGTGATATGGATCTAAAGATAAGGCTGATAAGAAAGATCTGAATTTAAAAGAGGCAATGTACCAGAGTAGTTACTATTATGTCAACTTTCAATGAATATTTCATGACTGGAAAAGTCAAACAATTCAGATATTAACTGCAAAACCACTAGCCATAAAGTCGCAAATATTTTTTTAAATAAAATAGTTAATCTGTAAAAAGACTGCAGACTTTAAAAAAGCCAACCACTAAATCTTACTTTACCATTTATTCAAAATAAAAATCCACATACATCCCAGAAGGTGGAGTTAAATTAACTCACGTAATGAACACCATATTTCATTGAAGTGCGTTCATCAGCTTTCTTTATCTAAGTTCAAGAAGGCTTAGACAAGCGAGCATTTCTTTCGTCACGAATGAGCACGAAATTCCCGGGCGTATGCTCGTTTCGCTCGTAATTTTTCATTGAGCCTGAGTAGGCAGGCCTCCAATTAAGTTTCTCTTTGCCCTCGGAAAAGGGGAAGAAAAATGAACAACAAGAAAGGGACAGTGCTAACGTAGTGTGATGTCAAGCAACCTTTCTGCTAACTGTCCTACGCGAGAAACCATTTTTATTGCAGTCTCATTAGGATTTTAATTTATAAGAGCATTTTCTGAATGAAAATGTGGTTTCAAGAAGAATTCGTTGCTTTTATTGCGAGTAGCATATATTTTCCCATGCATACTTTACATTGAAATAAAATCCTCTTTTGGTTGAAATAAAATGTGTATCGTTTTAGTCTATTGATCTATATAGCTATCTAACAATTACAGTTTTGTGGAATAAATATTGATTATTCTGTGATAAAAGTTATAAACTTTTGAGTTTAGTTAAGGGTGCTAGCATAGCGAACGACAATCGGTTCTAGCGGGACTATACATATTTATCAACACTTGGCAATATCGGAGGGTCTTCTACAAAAGATATCTCGAAAAAAGGTCCATTAAAAGACGAAAATCATACAGTTATGTCATTTTTGTCGTATGTATATTGGATCTTATTTTGATGGTGACATAAACAACTAAATGAGAAGTAGGTTTACAAACAATGATTAGATATCAAAGAGTATTTTTCTTGTGATAAATATTAAACAAGTAAATATACTAGAAAAAAGCAACTTGCCTCATGTCGCCTTGACGGGATTCGAACCAGTATCCTTGGGAATCCGGCCCAATGCACTAACCGATTATGCTACAGAGACCTATGAGGCCTATGAGGACACGTCGAATTTTTCTAGTATATTCACTTTACTACGGTGTTGGCCACCGTCGTTTCATTAATGAGAGAAATATCCTCGCATTCGAAAGATTTTTTTTACAAATGTTTGACTAACGATTAAGATGAAACAGCCATCTAATTATTATAATTTATATTAATATTTATCACATAAAAATAGCATTGTAAAATGCAAAATAAAAGAGTTATAAGTATTTTTCTTTATCTAGGAATTAAAAACAATGTTATAAGTCGCCCTATTATTTCCTGCATTTCTTTACATGGTACATAATAATAAGATTTATGTAACTGCCAAAATTTTTAGCGGCCATAAAATATTAATGGCGGCGATTCTTACGCTGAGGTGTAAATGAAACATTATTTTATTGGCATCCAGACGATAAATCTACTCACCTACGGAGCTCATAAAATTGTTTAGCTTGATTGAGCCGGTATTTTTATTGTTTTGTCCCGTGAATCAATGGCGAATGTTAGAGTAATAAAATACGTTTTACGATTGTTTTCACGGGAAATTTGTGGACCATGAAACACTCTTCTTGGGTTCTCTACTGCTACTTTTGGGAGATGCAAAATGTTTGTCAAACACTAACCCCCATATTCTAAGTCGTTCCTCCAAAACTTTTTACACTCCACTCAACCTCGTCGTGGGTAAAAATGGTAGTGTGCGCTAGGCCTAACACGGAGTGGCTACGTACTCTTTGGCTCCTCCAGTTCCTTACGGAGTTATGACTTAGAATACCGATTTCGAGGAGTATTTCGAACAAGTTTTCAATGAGGTTTCGTTAAGTCGAGGACGAGTAAGTTTTGGAGGAACGACTTAGAATATGGGTGCAAGTCACTTTATTGTCGTACTTCTGAAGTCAAACATTATAAAAAGTCTTCTTGCGTGGACAGAGATCATAAATCTTCTATTTCTATTTAGAATTTTCAAATTTTGCATTTTACAATGCTATTTTATGTGATAAATATTAAACAAGAAAATATACAAAAAAAAAACGACGGCGGCCAACACCGTAAAAAGGTGAACATACTAGAGAAATTCGACGTGTCCTTGTAGATCTCTATAGCATATTTTGTTTGTGCATTGGGCCGTACTCCCAAGGATGCGGGTTCGAATCCTGTCAGGGCGACATGAGACAAGTTGCTTTTTTACCAGTATATTTTCATAATTACTGTTTCTATTTTGCACAGTCGGGGAACTTCTCGGTCGACAAGTAGAGTTTTTATAAGGAGCGTTATTTAAAAATAACTTTTTTTCTTTCTTTCTTTCATTCTAGCGTGGAACTTGCGAAGATATCAATATACAGTCATGTGCAAACATTAAGCAACCTTGTCACATTACAATATCAAATGACATTTTTGTGGACAGAGAGAGAGAGATAGCTTTGTTTCCGTGTGTGCGTCAATGCGATAAGGTTGTAAAATGTATATATGTCATTGCTCATGACTACTGTGGAGATCGTATATGTTTCCGCACTGTAAGTAGGCCAACACCGCAGTTGCTGGCTGGTTTTGCTTTAATAAAATTAAGAGAAGAAGACCCATCCTGCGAAGATATGGACGATCACCTTGTCATTAAAATATTTTAAAAAATTGTGATAATTAATTGAAAACGAAATATAGGAAGCTTTTTATGATATTGGAATTTTTGTATTTTTCAATGCTATTTTTATACTTATGGTAAAGATGATGACTTGTGGCCGATTTGATTCTTCCAATACTTTACTATTGAAAATCCTAAAGAGTTCTCATTTAGTACCACTAGAGCCACCTCTGCCTCACACTACTATTTCTATGTTGTACAAGTAAATACCTACTGTGATCCATATACATTTCAGCAGGCTAAATAAACACAGTTGTCATGATTTACACCAGCGAATGAGTTTATTAACCTAATTGCTGGCCGGTTGTTCGGGGCTATCGAGTTAATAATGTATTTCCTAATTTCATTGCTAGATTTGATATATTGGTGATTATTGGGCCTGAATTATTGTAGGATGATGCAGCTGCTTCGAATTATTGCTATATTGGTTTGGAATAGCTTCTTGGTTTTGCAGTATTAGGTATAATAACTAGTTAATAACATTCAGACCCACTTGTTTTTTTTATATATTCGACGGGGAATGACGGGGATTATACCTTATGTTAAGTATTAGAAGTATCAGAAGGCATGGCCCACAGTGGATCCGTATGCAGTTCTACTGGAATCCTAGGCCGTTGAAGAACAAAGCAGCAATGCTGAATCTGAAATCATTTGTGTTGGGGCGTTTTAAATGTATAACCTATAATTGGGCATCGAACCTGGGACCTCTGGAACCGATGGATGTTACCACTAGACCACAGAGCCGGATCTTTGACACTGAATGCACCACCACAAATAATGAGTTAAACTCAAAACAGTTTTTACACTTCACAGCATGATTGAAATAAAATCAGAATAATAAAATTCGGTTCTGATATGGTTGCCAACAAAGCGATTAACTGCCAGAGTATCTTTAAAATAAAGCGCTATGCAGCTAAAAGCTGGCTATATAACAGCAAACAGTGATTAAGTTTAATACCAGCGTTCAATCCGTTGCAGCTAATAATCTCGCTGTAATTGCTACAAAATCAGCCGGTATTTGCCCTCCAATGCATTGTTCACAGCTCGGTGCGCCTGGCCAGCTAATTAATACAATATGGTATTTTGATGATAGCAGGAATTCACAAAAGCCTATTATCCTACTTATATTATAAATGCGAAAGTATGTGAGTTTGTTTGTTTGTTACTCTTTCACGCAAAAACTACGATTTGAATGAAAGTTGTCACACAGATGGAATATAGCCTGGATTAAGGCAAAGGCTTTTTATCCCGGCTTTCTGACGGGAACGGGAGCCACGCGGGTTAAACCGCGGGAGGCCGCAAGTTAAGAGGAAACACTATATTTAATACAATTTTTTTTCTGGGTGTTTGAACACAACGCAAAATCTGGTCATTTTTTAAGTTTTTGAACATTCAAATCCCTTTTAATAATAATTTATGATAAAAAGGAAATCATACGAACATGCTTATAATGGTCATAATGTTTAAAAAAACATTACTTTTACAAAAAATATTCTACCGGCATTATCCAGGGAGGTAACAGGGAGCAAAGTTTGTATGGAAAAACGGCCCTTGTATTTCCTCTTAAGTATAATACCTAAAATATGTGATGTGGTTAAAGGTGCCGTTGATAGATCTAGAAAGTATACTTTTCACAACACTACTTTGTTTTAGATAAATACAAAATAAATCGACTTGACTCAAGTACCTAGTTGTCGGCGGGACTTGAACCCGTAACTTTGAAATTCCGGTCGACTGCTCTCCAATTGAGCTTAAAAGTTTGAGTTGAAAGGATCTTAAAAGATAGTTAGTATTGATAATGCAAGAGGTTTGAACGCTTTGGTCTCGTCTGGTCCGCCATTTGAGTTTTTTTCCAAAATGGCACCGCACGATAATACCTATATAAATAGATAGGCAACGTTAAGATGAAGAAAAAATATTCTACAACATAATGCACTAGTGTCAGGTTAGTGAGATAATTGGAGTTAAAGGTACAAAAGTTATATTTTGAGTCGGCAAATATTCATTGTTAAGTGACACTTTAGTTTAGGGCATTTACTAATATAATGTTATACTATATCACAACATTTTTTGTTCCTCTGTGTGTCCTCCTGTTCATATTATTGTGTGACGCCATTTTTTTTTTTTTTTTACATAACGTCATGTGGATTTGGACGAGGCCAGCCTCTATACAAAAAAGTTCAAACCCTTTTAAAACTCATAAACACTACTCCATAATTATAAAATATTGTTAAAGAATATCACGATATCTCATACTTGACGTTGATGGTTGTGCAATAGCAATGAGCTAGAGCATTACTAACAAAAGGTATGTAAAGATTTAGGGTATTATACACAACGTAAGCAATATTGAATAATAAGAAGCTGTGTAGTGTCGGCTTAGAATAGCGCTAAGGGACTCAGCCTTCAGGAGACGCGCAGCAGCGTATCCTACAAACTTGGCCATACTGCGATCGCCAACCCGCCTGCCAAGCGTGGCGATACCCCCTCTCATGCCGTGGGTGTCGTAAAAGGCGACTAAGGGACTCAGCCTTCAGGAGACGAGCAGCAGCGACTCCTACAAACTTGGCCATACTGCGATCGCCAACCCGCCTTCCAAGCGTGGCGATACCCCCTCTCATGCCGTGGGTGTCGTAAAAGGCGACTAAGGGACTCAGCCTTCAGGCGACGAGCAGCAGCGTCTCCTACAAACTTGGCCATACTGCGATCGCCAACCCGCCTGCCAAGCGTGGCGATTATGGCAAACCCTCCCTTTTGTGGGAGGCCTATACCCAGCAGTGAGTGTTATGTGGCTGAGACGACGATGCAATATTGTCTAATAAAAGTAAAGTAAAGTAATCATTTATACGTAGTTTCACATATAAACATTCTTAATACATTTATTAAGCAGACGTAAATCAGTAGCAGTTCTAATATCAGTATAATTTAATTAAGGAAATTAAAGAAATCATTTATAGAAAATTATTGGTATTTTGCTCGTTCGTAAGGCGCAGTGATCAAAATCGAAAAATATCAAATATTTCATTCTGTTTGTCAGACAGGCAATTCATCTTTGAGGATGTTTACTCCGTCGTGAAATAAAACTGTGAGTGTGTTCAAAACGTGTTTACATTCATATGTCCATAGGGGACTATTTTAATAAATTATTTCATACTGGCATCCTTATCACAGATGAGTAAAGACGAAATTCGCACGAAAACGCGTTTAGGACGCGATAAAAAATCTCCTTCGGAATTTTTCTCATTCAACACTCATACGTGTCTTAGTAAGCCGATTTTTATTACATTTCAAAGCTTAGAAAAATACAGATTAATACACAAAAGAAGAAAGTGTGAATGGTGTTTTTAAAGGCACCCCCACTAAAGAAATATGAAAGGCAAATCCTTCTTTAGAAATGTATTTTTAATACTCTTATTCATGATTGAGCTTTGAAATCAACATAAGTACTACTAATGAACGATATTGTAACTCTGATATAAATTTTCCGTCTATGCATGCTAGTTTGATAACTAGTTGCTGTATTTTCTAACATTAATTCTCATAGCGAATCCAATAGCTGCAAATCACAGAGATATTTATTTTCATACATGCCATCAAGCACTCTAAAGGATCTCAATTCCGTAAAACTTATCCCCTAAGTAATAAGTAAAAAACATCTCAACTTCTTTAACTTTATAATTAACGTATAGGTACACGAGCTAATAACGTTTTCACTTTGGAATGTAAAGTAATTAGATGCTACTAGTGTCCGCCCGCAGTTTCACCCCGCTTGGTTTCCGTTCCCGTGGGAATATCGAGATAAATAAATCCTAGTATGTTTAATCCATACTATCTACTATCTTTGTGCCAAATTTCATCCGAAACCGTTTAGTAGTTGTAGCTGTAATAGTAACAAACAAACTTATGTACTTTCACATTTGTAATATTAGTAGTTTATTTGTTACTAGACAAAAATTGCTGTTTAGTAAAATATATGCATTTTCCCATGTTCTAACTTGAAAATGAAATTAATGGCAAAGAAAAAGAGAATCATTTTTGTTTTAGGTGTGTCATTAAACCATTTTATTATTATTGTTAAAGTTAGTGCTTGGTCAAGTGTTCAAGTAGTTATGTTACCGTATTCCAGAAGTATTCTCCAGAAATGTGAATAATTTTAAAATATATTACGCAGAATATTATATTCATATGGTTGCAACTTACTGACTAAGCGTGATGGCTGCTGTGACAAAATACACACTTAGGAGCACTTATAAAAATTAAGGTCCTAGCTATCCCTAAGAGTCTACATTTTCATGCCCACCATTATTCACAGAACAGCGATTAATTACTAAGGTACATTGACTTTTATTGCTTCCTCTAACTGCTACCTAACACCTAGTGAAGCTCAGAAAATGGATATAGGTGACCGAAGCGGAAATCCGAGCGGGTACGAGCTAAGCGTCACCTGCGAACCTCAACCTTAGTAGCCAGGAAATAAATGCGATATATAAAAGACGTGGGAAGTTGCCGCGAGCGGGTTAGCTAATTGGGAAAGGCGGGTCGGATGTGCGAACAAGGCAAATGAAGATTTATCATCGCTTGGTCCTTTGGGCTCAACGGTAACCTGTTATCACGGGTTACGGATATTTTTGAATTTACACCATTCCGGATCGTCGGCCACTGTGTATTTGTTGGTAACTTGACCGTGAGTTTGAAAAGGGTTACGCATACAATTACTTTGGGATTAGGACGAGTGTAACTCGGCTTATGCCGTCAAACGCTGGTTTTGACGTGACTGAAACGGTGTTAAGGATATTTTTATACAGTTTTCCCTGGTAAATTTCTTTCCTATGATTTTCTTGTACGCCATTTTTAAACAAATAGTGTGGGTCTGGTAAACAACAGACACTTTGAAAAAGGATGGCATCCTTTTGGTTTTGATGGATCGCAGTAATACTGGTAGTGGTTAGGTTAATCAGGCGTTCACTGTACCTACGATGATTCACACAATAACAGGCTCTACACATGGAAAGTACTCACATATTATACAGAATCCGGGTAAATGCAATGCCGACTTTTACTAAGTTTTGATTATTGTACCTTCACCCCTTTAAGGGTGGAATTCTCAAAAAAGCCGAGACAGGTAAAAGTTTATTTTCAATGACAACCTAAAAACATTTGAAGTTCCTAATACTTTTACATTGAAAATAAAGGACTTTTTTAACACAATTTCACCCTCCCCCCTTTCACCCCTTTTAGGGTAGAATTTTCGAAAACGTCGAGATACGTCAAAGTTCATTTTAAATCAACAACCTAAATACAAAATTTGAAGATCCTATCTTCAAAACTGACAGACTTTCATACAAACTTTCATCCCCTATTTCACCCCCTTAAAGATTGAATTTCGAAAAATTATTTCTTAGTGCACCCCTGCACCTCATAAGAAGTCTATGTGCCAAATTTGGAGTTTTTAGACCCAACGGTTTGGTCTGTGCTTTGATTATCAGTCATTTGTCAATCAAGACATTGAATTATATATATATAAACGAACATTTTAAAAAAAGAATTGAATTGGTCCAGGCGTTGTTGAGTTATGCGCTTACCAACACATTTTGCGATTCATTTTTATATTATAGATATATTTATATAGATAGATTTTGGTAAAAATGTTTATAGAAACAAAGGTAAAATTATGCTGCTTATACCAACTATCAAATACTGCTCAAAGGCTTAAAACACTATGTTTCGGCAAGTTTAGACTTGGCAGACCTTTTGATCCATTATCAGGGGCATCTTGTATTTTAGGGGTCTGCCATGTACTTCCAGCAGGCTGTACAATGGCAGACCTACTTTTTTACATAATTAATCAATGCTTAACAGCTGCCAGCACTTTTATTCCAGTACAAATGAGGAATATTTTACTCAAAAACCACGTCAAAAAATATCGATGTTTTCTATGACCCGGCAGAATCGGCGCTGGCAGACCAGTTTTTTTTACGTGTTTAAATGTCGGTAAACGATATTGGGGTACCCGATAAGGTACGTATCTACGCACGGCATAATTTTGAGGTCTGCCAAGTACTTCCGGCAGGCTACGCAATGGCAGACCAATTTTTTTATACATAACTAATCAGTGGTGAACTGCTGCCAGCACTTTCATTCGGGTAATAATGAGGTAGGTTTGACTAAAAAAATACGTCAAAAAATATCTATGTTTTTCAATGACCCAGTAGGATTGGCCGTGGCAGACCTGTTTCTTTTTACTTATTTAAGTGTCGGTTAACGATCTAATGATAGCCTGATGAAGAAGGCATTTCTGGGCCCGGCTCTCGTAATAGTACTAGCAGCTCGTCTCCGTGAACAGACTATCGAAAAAATAATTAAATAAAGGAGTAGGTAAGTAGGAAATTGAGCTCAAAATAAGTAGTATCCTTCTTGTTATCCTCAGGTATTAAACTAGTTTATATGCTTACGATTTTCTCAAGCAACGTCCATTCCAGCAGAAGACGTTTACACGTCACGACGCCGTAAGACGTACGAGCCGCGGACGTGACAACACGCACCATCGCTCAGGGGCAGCCGAGACACAGTCACTTCCGTCCGGATATTATTCTCTGACCGATTTACGTAGCTACTTAAGATGGCCGCTCTTCTTACGTAGAACTAAACACGAAATGTGTTAAGTAGGTAACCCTTGACATTATGGGTTTAATAATAGCTTATTTACTAAAAATTACAAAGAATCTTATCAATATAATTAGTTAACAGCAGTGCAAGTGTAACAAGTATATATCACACTGGGACTCAGATGATACAGATACACATTTTTTAAAAGATTTTATATCCGTATTGATTTATTCTTTATTATAAAAATAACTCAATAAAGACGTAAGTAACTGATTGATCTTAAAAGTACCTCCGTGTTGTCCTCAGGTATAATACATTCTTACGATTTTCTCAAGCAACGTCCAGAATACGTTTACACGCTACGACGCCGTAAGACGTACGAGCCGCGGACGTGACAACACGCACCATCGCTCAGGGGCCGCCGAGACACTGTCACTTCCGACCGGATATTATTCTCTGACCGATTTACGTAGCTACTTAAGATGGCCGTTCTTCTTAGCTAGAAACGCGAAATGTAAGGACTTAATTCTAAGTTTTGGAAAATATTAATTTTGCACAAGAAGTGTTAAATATAATAATAATACGTACCGTTTAAAATAGGATTACATAGGTTGTTAACCAAAAGGGAAAGGATCCGATCGAGTAGCGGAATATTTTTTTATATCGTTAACTATTTGATGAACACTTAATTGGTGATAGGTGAAAATTAATACTAAAAAAATGCATATAAAAATTTTCTCCTGAGAAACTTAAAAGTTGCTTCAAATGTTGAATACTGTCATGAAAAAAAACTCTCAAAGTTTAGACTTTTTGAGGTTCTAGTGTGTCAATTTTGCAACTTATCTAAATGGAATGTCATTCTAGAAGAATGCAGGTGAAAAATTATTGTAAAATATTGGTAAATTATAGACTAAAAATAAACAAATTTTTTTTTAGGCTTCTGGGAACTTAGCTGCATATAATAATATAATAGCATTGAGTAAGTAAATATTAAAAATAATGAATCAATATTAGGAATGTGACAAGTTTTCAATCTAAGTTGCTATCCAAACCTCACAAAGTCATCATACATGACAAAACACCAGAGTAAGTTTTTCTAGATTAAAATGGAAAGCCTTACTTCTACGAGTATTATTGACCATAGGATTACATACATCGTTAAAGTGATGAAACGTAGCGGATATGAAGCCAGTGTCGTGATACAGGGCTCATATCCGGACCTTAGCTTGTGCTGGCTTGAATGGACGTTGGAGCAACCAATGGTCAATTTCTAAACCGGAATAAAACAGTTTTATACTGCATCCAATAATAGGTAAAAAAAAAAAAAAATTATCGCTGATCAAGTTAAAGGTTACTAGCAATTTTCCACACCCTGTCCAAGACTGAACAGACTCCTTTAAATCTGCCAGTTTTAAATAGTTTGTTTTTTTTTTTTATCGCGGATAGCTTTATATTAGTAGTTATGGTTCTAAAAAATAAATAACAAATATTGCCCTTTCTTTTATTATTGATACTATATTACAACATCGTTAAGGTGATAGTAGAGGCGGTAAAAAGATACCGGATATGAAGCCAGTGTCATGATACAGGGCTCATGTCCGGACCGGAAGTATCCTGTGCAGGCTTGACGGACGTTGGAACATCCATTGGTCGATATCCAAAGTGGAAAAAAACAAAATGTCTACTGATTCCTGGTCAAGTTGAAGGTTACGGAGAATTAATCACACAATATCTATCATATATCTGACAAGACACCTCAAATATGTCAGTTTTTAATTATTGTATTTATTGCGCATTGATAGTTTTATATTAATATCACATCACAGTTATCTATCTTCAACACAAGCTATCTATCTTCTCTTCCATATAGTTGTCCGACAGACACGTTTTGACAGAGCAAGCGTGCGGGGTTCGCGGATCGAGAGGGGTGCTAGCGGGCCCCAACTGCCATATAACTCGTTAGGGACAATAGCAATGTCCTGTCAAATACTCAGAAGTCTTGTCAAAAGCGGCATTGCGCGAGGTTTCAAGGGCGTTGTTCCACTGTTAGTTCCTTAGTTACGCTGTGTCATAGAATAATCTTCGTTCTAAAAATACAATGGACAAAATAATAGCCTATTTCTTCTATTTATTGACACTAGGATTAGCTACAACATTATGGTGATGTAACGTACCGGATATGAAGCCAGCGTCATGATACAGGGTTCATAGCCGGACCGGAAGTATCCTGTGCAGGCTTGAGTGGACGAAACGTCCAGGAAATTTAAGATCGACCACGGAAAAAGGTACGGTAATTCATAAGAATAAAAACGTTTTGTGACAGTCGCTTGGTTAAAAGGCCGCTTAGCCAGATTTAATGGACAAGATTGTACAAAAACCAAAACTATATGAAACTAGCAGCCACCCGCGGTTTCACCCAGGTGGTTCCCGTCCCCGTGGAAATATCCGTATAAAAAGTAACCCACAGAACAGAAAACTGTTTTTTCTGTTCTGTGAAGTAACCTATGTGTTAGTCTTAGTACTTGAAGTCCCTACATATCAAATTTCATAAATATCCGTTCAGTAGTTTTGCGTCAAAGAATAAAACACAAACAAACAAAAAAACTAACATACTTTCACATTTATAATATTAGTAGGGTAATAACTAAAGTTGGGTTAAATATTAAACAATACTAGAAAAAAGCAACTAGTCTCATGTCGCCCTGACGGGATACGAACCCGCATCCTTGGGAGTCCGGTCCAATGAACTAACCAATTATGCTACAGAGACCTATGAGGGCACGTCGATTTTTTCTAGTATATTCACCGTTCTACGGTGTTGGCCACCGTCGCTTCATCAATGAGAGAAATATCCTCGCATTCGAAAGAACCATCTTTACAGATGTTTGACTATCGATTAAGATGAAACAGACATCTAAGATGAATAAGTAACTATTTATTTATTTATTTATTTAATCTTTATTGCAAATATACAGCAAATGGCGGACTTAATGCCCTTAGGCATTCTCTACCAGTCAACCGGAAAGGATGTAAGAGATATCTAGGCGGCAATAAAAAAGTATATAAATAACTAGTAGGCGACAAGTTACTTTTTTCTAGTATATTTTCTTGATTAATATTTATCACATAAAAATAGCATTGTAAAATGCAAAATTAAAAAGTTATAAAATTGGGTTGTCTATTAAGTAGGTAAAAGTAAGTAGGTCCAACAATTTGAGGATCTGCGTAGTATTTAATTCAAGGCCCATATTTCAATAATTGGGTATTATCTACAAATTGAACTCCTTATTTCTTATCTTATTATTCATTTAGATAGTCGATTATCCCTTAATTGTCACCAGCTATTGGACATCTAACGTCTCTATTGAAAAGCTTACATCTGCGAATTGGCTCGAGGCCAAGAGATAATCTGACTCGTCGGCAATACTTGGTACCTCACGTACTCTTATTCGGAGGATCGAAAAACTTTTCTAATATTCCCGATCTGTGGAAATATGGCATAGATTTGAATGCTGATCAACATCGGTCGGATTGTGCAGTGTGTGCAATTGGAAATTGTGAAACATACGTATTGAGAACTTATGGTATAACAATATGAATAATAGTTATTTGTTATGCAAGGCTGGAAAGTTGGTTATTTAGCGGCGAGTTACCTCGATTGAAAGCTGAGCAAGTGAAGGATTCTAGGATTTTTCTTTCTGCTTAATATAAGGTAATCCTTACTTAAGAAATGAAATATTTTAGCTACATAATATTACGCTAGTAACTATTTAAGGAAGATAGATAGACTGTGCTATTATCATTTTTCATTAGATTGTGTACTATCTTAGGAGCTTTGAAATAAAAACAAATGTTTAGGGTCTTCCCTATCATACTGACTTTGAACTCTGAACTTAAGAATAAATATGAAGCCTCTATACTTTCAAATTAAAAGATCAAATATACTAACATCCAAAACCAAAATGCAAAGCCGAATCATTGTCTTTGTTTCCAAATTAATAGTACAATTTCAGTGATTTCGGATTCATTGAATTGAAAACCGTCGCTGCCACCGAAGTTTTGCTAAGCTATAGAATATAAATTCATTCACGTACAGCCACTCATTATCACTTCAACGCTCTGATAACAGACTAACTCACTTTAGTCGTGTAAATTAATGTTGTCGTAATGGTTTCGCGCGCTCGGCCTGCGATTGTAGCCGTTAAGCAATTTTCGCAATGGTCGGTCACAGGATGGGTGACCAAAAATTTATTATGTCTAGCTCCTCCGTGCTTAGGAAGGCACGTTAAGCCGTCGTTGGTCCCGGCTGTATTTGTAGTTGTTAAAACCCACCAATCCGCATTGGTCCCGCGTGTTGGGATATGCCTCATTCTCCTTGATCATTTGTAAGAAAAGCCAGTGCCCCAGCAGTGGTGACGTTAAAAGGCTTATGAGTAATGACTTTAAACACAGAACATAACAGGTTATTTCGTTGTATACAGTGGTGATAAATTATTATTTTTATTCTATTCAAGGCGAAGACAAATTTATTGATTCTTTTACATATATTTTAGATTTGTTTTTTTATTAAGTTTTCGTCAATGATAATCGCTAGAAATTTTGTGGAGTCAACTTATTAATTTTCATGCTTTATGTAAAAATTTAGTTTTTTAGCTTTATATGTAAGAAATTGTGTAGCCTTAGTTTTACTGATATTTATTTGCAAATTATTTATATTTATTCAATCGTAAATATAGTAAATAGATATATGTCAATTTCCAGCATGTCAATATTTTTGTTTTTGAATAATGTAGTACAATCAGCAGCGAAAAATAAGCAATTATTTTTTGTTACCTCAGGTAAGTCGTTATTGTAAATAATAAACAACAGCGGTTCTTTAATGTCGTCGTCGTCGTCTCAGCCATATAACACCTACTGCTGGGTATAGGCCTCCCCCAAAAGGAGGGGAGGGGGGGGGGGGTTGCCATTATCGCCAAGCTTGGCAGGCGGGTTGGCGATCGCAGTATGGCCAAGTTTGTAGGAGACGCTGCTGCCCGTCTCCTGAATGCTGAGTCCTTTAGCCGCCTTTTACGACACCCACGGAATGAGAGGGGGTAGTGCTATTCTAAGCCGGCACTACACAGCTAACGCTGGCTAACACAGGTTCCTTAATGTAAATAAGAATACTTGGCGCTCGATATTGGGCCCGTAAGTTAAGAATAGCAATTTTGGATTTTAGATTTAAGGTTAGTGCAAAGCAATTTTTATTAAGATTAAGATAGATACGAATAGCTGTAAGCGATTCTTAAGTTTCGTGCAAATGGATGTGAAACTCTTTTTTTATGCAAACTTTACGCATAATATTCATTAGTTATGCTGGGTTCATCTAAAATCTTTGTTGCTTTATTATTTGGAAATGTAGGGTTGCCAATGCGAATGATTATAATACAACAGTGTTGGTTCATTATGAGTTTCCGACGACGCGGTAGCCCTGCCGGACGAGCACCGCGCGGGGCCGGCAGTCGCCCAATATTTTTCATTACTATGCTAATTCCATTGTGCCAATAAACGCGACAGCCCGCAAAGAGGTTAGCTGTTTCACGAACGCTTTTACCACGTCCACTGAAAAATTTGAATTCGCTCGCCGAAAGGGAGGCCTGTTAATTTAAAATGCAGTCGGCCATTTTTAGTTTTTCAACGGCTCGCTTTCGAATTGCCGATAAAACTTACTATAAAACACCACCTCTAACTTTCTGTGTTTGCATTATTTATAAGAGTTGGCACTCGTGATAAACAAGAAGCATAATGGTTTTTCTTGTTGAAAACGGATTTCATAGCTGGCTCGAACGCTTTTGTTTCTGCTTTGTTAAATCGTATCAATATTTTACGTGCTAAAGATTTTTATTACTCATTCTCATAAGTGTCGCCGTAGTGAGTAGGTAAACTTGTTGATTGGTCGCATATCATCGGTATATGAAGTAAAAGCTGTTAAAAAAAATATGCTAAAAAACAGAAAAATAATAAGACATAAAAACAAGCTATCGAAAAAAATATTCTAGATACTCTTATTTACTTAACTTTTTTCTTTCAAAATCTAAAATGAATGAACTTTCTTTCTTCTATTAATTTAATTTCATTTAAATAGGTAAAATAATTCACATTAATTTTAACTAGAACTTTTTTTTTCTACCACATTGACAATTTACATGAACATTTGAAAAACATTTTTACTTTTCTTCGAACCTAGTTATTCATGTATTGGGATGTGTCATTATAGTGTACCCTTATCCCGAATTCCCGACTAACGAGCAGCCGTCATCACCACGTGGCAGTCATCCCTTGATGCGTGAACATACATACTTACATAAATAATCACGTAGGTATTTCTGCTGCAGCAATTTCCTTTTTCGGTTGATCCTTCTCCTCCCTCTTACTCTCACGACATTCCTTACACATTGAGGAACCTCCCGCTCGACCAGTAGAATCTTTTTGGAAAACTTTTTCGAAAAGTTGTAGGTTAAATAGTTTAGGTATACTTATGGTAAATTTTAAATAGAAAAATATTGGAAAAAATTAACTCGGCCACAAGTGAATTCTCATACGGGAATTCTCCAATACTTTTATATTTTTAATACGCTGTAGGCCAGCGTTGTTACATCAATGCTAGGAATATCCTTGCATTCGAAAGAAACATATTTTCAGGTGTTTAACGATCGATTAAGATGCAACTGCCAATAATTTATGATTTTGTAATTTTTGCATTTTTCAATGCTATTTTTATACTTATGGTAAATTTAAAATTTTTTTTTTTATAAAAATCATAAATAGTTTAGGTATTATTAATATGAAAAACCTATTTATGATCTGTTATTTCAAATTTTAAACATTTTTATAAATCTACTACTTTTTGAAATAACGACACTTCTAAGAACTTTTTTTGAAATTGAAACTTTACTGGTCTAACGGGAAGTTCCTCGATATATGTACAACAATGTGATCTAGAAATTGATGCTTAAAATTCTTCTAGTATAAATGTAAAAGATAGGGTGTTTGTCACGCATAAACGAATAAACGAATTTACCTACAAAGCACACATAGTTATAGCCTGGACTGAAAAACAGGATACATTTTTTATTTACTTTGATTCCACAGTCAAAAACAAAAGATCGTGTTAAAAAAAACAATTAACGATTCCGAACGGAAAATCTTCACGATACATTTAATTAAAACTTCATTGTAACCCAACCTCATTTCAATTTCTTATCGATGCTTTTTTCCGTAAGCTTTTTAAAAAAGTCACGTCTGCGCGCGTCAACGCGCATAATCCGCAGATTCGTATAATTAATGGCCGTCATAAAACCTATTTACTTTATTGTAAACAATGTAGAAGTTCATTAACTAGCGGCACGTTGTGGCGGTAGTACGTGCCTCTCAGGTGTACTTGGAGCGTTTAAGCCTTGTCTTGGTCTTAAATTATGAAAAGTTACACCCTGTTTTGTGCTTCTCAACGGGATTAGGCAACTATTACTCGAATGCTCTCAGTGAAGGGCGATTAAGGGCCCGCTATAGGCCAACGAAAATCAGATTGCTTT
This sequence comes from Chrysoteuchia culmella, assembly GCA_910589605.1. Lineage (NCBI taxonomy): Eukaryota > Metazoa > Arthropoda > Insecta > Lepidoptera > Crambidae > Chrysoteuchia > Chrysoteuchia culmella. The sequence continues at coordinate 9,512,693 of OU342661.1, read as the reverse complement.
ACATGATCGTCTGTAATATCAATAATAATGAAAAACTGAATTTCAAATTAAGATGCAGCAAACTACAGGACTAACACTACTGACTATGTTACTCAAAAACACGATTGCATAAAATTTTCTCGATAGAAAAAAATTGCGAAGTTGCCTCCAAATCACTATAATTAACACGATAACCTGCTAGTATTCAAGTAATACATTAAAATAAAGCTCGGAACTTTTTAGTATAATTACACTATAGATAAGGCAGGGCTTATGTTATATATTTTTTGTAAATAACCTTTAAATATCCTTTAAAAAAGAATTTCCTTCATTTCTTCATTCCGGACCGGCCGAATGGGGCCGGTGAATTATATAGTAAATGCTGCCTTATTTCTCATAGAAATAAGGCAGCATTTACTTTACAGTTCGCCGTTGCAGTTATTACTTTTGCTTTTGGCCTAGAGCGCGCCCTTTAGTAACGATATTACGGATAGACGGATAAATGGAACGGGCACTGTTAAATAATTTGGTAGTCTTCCTATTTTATAATTTTTTTATTTTATTAATGTCAAATCATAAAAAAAACAACAACAAAATAACGTCAAGAAAATAATTAATTTACGATTCCAAACGAAAAGTCTTCGTGGAAAACGATGCATTTAATTAAAATTTCATCGTAACTCAACCTCATTTCAACTTCTTATCAATACGACTATTAGTTCAATGCTCTTATAAAACGGACCGATAAACGGGAACTCTTATACATTATTATGATAGTGTCTTCTAGCATAAAGTTTGTTTTTAATATGTATCAAAGCGGGGGCGTGCTCTATTGAATTAAAACTATATTTAACTCTATACTGTTTTTATATTCAGTAATTATATTAGTAATTTTTTACAACATTTTATAATATTTTTCACCTCACACGCTCTGAAAAGGAGGTTTTGTCTATCAGTTTAGGCGTAGAAAATGTTTGCGGCCTAGCGCGGCAAAGTACTTTTTTAATTTAATACCTCAAAATATGTCATAGTGCGTTCCGAATCGCACTATTGACTTTTTTGTTACATTTTATTCTTATTTTAAGTACTTTAAAATAATTATAATACTCCGTTTTGGTTTTATTATATTATTTTAGTTCATTGAATCATGAAAACAATAACTATATGATTATACTATTTGTTATAAAAAAATATATATTAGGGTGGGTGAGATTTCGCAACCTATAATTGGATTTCGGAACTTGACATAAATCTTTATTTTTAATATGTCTTTGTCTTGTACCTCATGTCAGTGTCAACATTTACGGAATCGTTTTTAATGATTTATTTGTAAGTAACAATATATTCCTACTTCTAATAACTTTGAATTAACTATAACACTCCCTTTTTTATAATTTTAGTTTTTAATATAATTAAAACAATGAGAATAAGGTATATTTAGATTAAACTTTATGTTTAAAGAATTTTTACCGGAAGTTGACCGCGGAAATAACCATAAAATGTTCCTCGCTGTTGTGAGGTGAAAAATAGTGAGTTGCGCTAGGCAGAAAAGTTTTTAGCGTCTTGTACACCTTTGAAATCCTCGCTTCGCTCAGGATTCATTCTTTGAACCACGAGCGTAGCGAGTCCTAGAAGTCCTAGAATCCGTCACTTGCTCAACTTTTAATAGAGGTAACTCGCCGTTAAATAACCAACTTTCCAGCCTTGCATAACAAATAACTATTATTGACAAGGCGACCATCCATGTCCACGCACGACGGGCCTCTCTTTCTTAATTTTACTATAAACAAAACCAGCCAGCCAGCAACGGCGGTGTAGCGGCCTCCTTGTAGTGCGGAGACATATACGATCTCCACAGTACTTGTGAGAAGGAATGATTCTTAGATCAACTCGCACATGCACATCTTTTGCGTCACTACAATTACGGTTAAAGTTACAAGTTGATATTTTAAATCTGACAAAACAGACTCTAAAGATATCCTTTCTGCAAATTTAAGAAGAACATGTATTGGCAATTTTAGGAATAAATAAGATATGCGTATATAGAATGTAGAATATATGAATGTAGATGCGCGATCAAATTGACCTTTGCGTTAGCAAAAAAGACAAACCTAATTCTGCAAAAGTTTGCAACATTGTCCATTTTATTTATTCAATTCTATTAAATTGAAACCACTTTCACACAATGGTTAACAAAACAAAAGTCTTAAATTTATCACAAAGCCCAGTATATCCAGAGGTGACACGTAAAATTGAACTACAAAAGGGAATCCAATTCAGTATAAAGAGTAAACTATAGATTTATCTCAGTTCGTCCTGAGAACATAACGTATTTTATTACTTTTCTGCTGTTCTCGGGGAAAGCTTCAAAGGTTTTTTCGGCCATTTCAGTATGAAAACGATAGATAAGAGAAAAGCTAACAAAGCTTAGGATTAACACCCTCTAGATAAAGTGTGTCTGCCAATCCTTGAGCCCATCAGTCGTTCGGAAAGATGCCCAGGATTGAATGAAAAAACGAGTGACATTCCAAATGTATGTTTTTTTTTACTTTTTTTAATTTTCTCAAGAGGAAAAGATAGAAAGAAAGATAGATAGAGAAACCCAAGGCCATTTTGTTGTCTGTTTCTCTTTTTGTCTATTAGATTGTCTTACAAAATCCATTTTTATCAGAATCGCGTATGAAAGTTTGATGTTGACATTAATATCTGTTTTCATCAGCAAATACGATAGAAAATACATTTAAAACAGAAATTAGAGGTAATTTAACATGGTTCATTAAAATAAACCATTACAAAGTTTTTACATAATAGAATTGAAATAAACATTGTTCTGATATTAGGGGCGACATTCACCAACTGCCACTAAACTTATTTAGGTGTTTAACGATCGATTAAGTTTAATTTAGTTAATTTTTTCCAATATTTTTCTATTTAAAATTTATCATAAGTATAAGAATAGCATTGAAAAATGCGAAAATTCAAAAATCATAAATTATTGGCTGTTGCATCTTAATCGATCGTTAAACACCTGAAAAGATGTTTCTTTTCGAATGCAAGGATATTCCTAGCATTGATGTGACAACGCTGGCCTACAGCGCATTAAAAATATAAAAGTATTGGAGAATTTCGACGGTGGTTCGCAAATCCCGGTAGCTCAGCGGTTAGAGCATTGGACCGGATTTCCAAAGGTCATGGGTTCGATTCCCATCTGAGAATTCACTTGTCATATATGTCATATATTATCATAAGTATAAATATAGCATTGAAAAATGCGAAAATTCTATTTTGTGGTAGTTGGTGAAAGTCACCCTAAGTAGTAGTATGTTTGTGTAAAGTACATCTGGAATGAAAGTATTACTTAAATTATTTAAAGATAATTACACCCAGAGCTGAACAAACACAAATTATGTTCGTCGCATAAGTATTTGTCCCGCGTCTTGGGACCTCGATCCTTTTAACTCAGTGGGCACCACTGCGCCATGGGGGCCATAAATACCATTTACTAAAAGCACATTTTCAGTATGTACTGAAATAACATAAGAAAAAACTATGTAATTATTGTTTATAAGCAGTCAAATATTTAAAGTTATTTGCATATGCAAGAGAACTCTAAAGCTCAAAGATAGTAATCCTTAAAATCAGTCAAACATTTAAAGTGTTCAAAGTGCCGAGTATCATTATTTGCATCTGCAAGAGAACACCAAAACTCAAAGATGGCTCCGTACCCTCCCTATAGAGACAGCTTAATTTCAAGGATCCTTAATTCCGTGAAGTATGCTAAAACTAGCGTTTACGTCGCGCGTAATCTACGAGACACTTTGATTACGATCTCTGAACGTTTAGATTACAACTGTAATTCTTAGACTGAATTTAACACTCCGGTAGTTTGAAGAATTTTCACTGTGTGAGAGTTAACTATTTATGAGTAAACTTATATTATGTTTTTTTTTGTTATTTTATTGTCCACTGATTTGAAAACTAAAGTTTAGTCGTTCATGTCATACAAAAAAGATCACACATGTTTTCAAAACTTGATTGTTTGGTGAATTGAATTTTTGCATTCACAAATTGATTATTTTTATTTTTATAAACTATATTATATGTGTCTATCCACATCCATGTAGCCGTTTTGTTCGTGATCGAGTAACAAACATTTAAACTTTTACATTTATAATAGGACTAGAAGCCTTATTATAATAGCCCAAAATTTTCTGGAAGTATGATGATTGATGAGTTTGATCAAAATGTTGTTAATATAAATTATGTATCGTGAAATTAACTTCAGTTAACATAAGTCGCCAGTTCGCTTTATAATTCAGCCGCAAAACACAGCCGCAAACAAAGTTAGTTGTAAGGTAAAGTTTTAATTGCACCCAGGCAAATCTCAGTTTATCTTTAGCAGTCTCTACGAAACAGCTTTGTTGACTATAAATTCAATTTGAACGGAGAAAAGATTACAGTTTTATTTATGGGGTGAACTTTCAATTTGTGTTCGTAACGTACAAAGTGAGGTGCCTTTGAGGCTCTCAAAGTAATTATTGAAACATTCGTAGATTTAATCGTTTCTTTAAATTGATTTTAATTTTATGTCTTCTTATTACTGAAACCTGATAAACGAAATTGAAGTTTGCATTCAAAACTATAAAGCCAATATAATTAATAAGTGATTTACGAATTTGAGTACCAATCATGTTTAATAAGAAGTCACCAATTAGTCTGAGGTTGGATTAAACTATTCGAAGAATTCCTTTAATATGCACCTGAAAGGATTCAAGCACGTATCTAATATCCAAAGGTCTATTGGGTGCTATGCTCGAGTATTGGAATGTAAGGTTACAAAGAACACGTTCAGAATCTTCAAACAGGTGCAAAACACAGACTCTACATTTTATGACAGGACTACAGAGATGGGTTTAATGCCGCAGTGGCACTGATCATAGCTGCTCAGCCAAGTGTCGTAGGTTTGATCCCCATCCAGGAAAAAAACTTGCGATGGACATTTGTGTTTGCTCCATGTCTGGGTGTTAATATTTCTTCAAGAATATACATATTTTTTATCTGACTTATTTAAGATGACACTGTATGATGTTGTCCTATTTTCATTTTGTAACCTGTAATCTTTTTGTAACCTGTAACCATTTCACCTGTAACTGAGATAGCATTTAGTTCTGTAACTTTGTATTTTAGTTATATTATTGTATTTACTGATGTATATCTTGTTGGTGCTAAATAAATAAATATAAATAAATATTTTAACCTACTTAGAAATGTGAAAGTTTTAATGTTTTATACTCAACCACGTAAAAACGGCTAAATGGATTAGGATAAAAATCACACTATACGCGGTCGGGTCATATGTATTATCACACCTGGGCCCTTATTCACTATGACCACTTAGCGATTCCTTGCTCAAACCACGCCAATGCGTACTTGGTTTTGTCATTTTCAAAAGTCGTTTTCTCCATGATACTCCCAAATTATAAAGTTATTGTACAAGTACATGAAAGTCACAAGTTGTATAATAATTTAACAAGTAAAATAACTTTTATATTTGTAAGTGTCATAGAGAAAACTAATTTTGAAAATGTCGAAACCAAATACGACATTCGCGTGGTTTGAGCAAGGGATCGGAAAGTGGTCATAGTGAATACGGGCCCTGTAGATTTTTTTATTTTTAAGGGATATTTAAAATCTATTTTTAATAATCGATTTAGATTTGTAGACATTCGAGGAATATAAACACAAATAAATTAAAGTATTTTTATAATTTCTTACAATGGAGTGATCGCTAATACTAGATGGGGTCGTGTTTCTCGGTTTACTTCGTTGTGGTTAGGAGACAAGTCAAATTTTCAGTCTCGTTGAAAATTTAAATATTACTCTGAGTAGAAAAATATTGGAAAAAATCAACCGAGACTTTAATTCTCGGTAGCTCAGTGGTTAGAGTTTTGGACCGGATTTCCAAAGGTCGTGGGTTCGAGCCCCATCTGAGAATTCACTTGTGGCCGACTTGAATTTTTACAATATTTTCTATTTAAAATTTATCAGTATAAAAATAGCATTGAAAAATGCAAAAATTCAAAAAGCATATCGTACCCTCGGAGAAACAAAGGCTCAAATGCAAAAATAGCAAAATTTTGTTAATTATGCCAAACCATTTAACCGTAGAAACAAAGATCCAATTTCCGCTAAATGTCGTGATGTGTCTTTGAGGTTCCGTTGTAAATTTTGTACGGAGTCGGTGACGCGGGGAGCGAACTGTCAGTTGTGCGGGGCGCTCCGCAGGTAGTGAATTTAATTTAGGGACACAAAGGCACATCTTCAATTTTATGTCAATTAGAATATTATTTTTATCGCTTTTTTTTGTTTCCTTTCATTATGTTACTATTTTTATTTAGATATTCATAATGAAATACAATATTACGAGGTAAAAATGTACTTTTGTTTTCAGATTCTGTCACAACTGTACTTAGCAATTCAAGTACTAGTGCCACAAAGGCACATTTAAGGGACCTAATTACTTCAGATTTTTTTTTTTACAGTTGTTAGCTATTTTAAATAAAAAAAAATAATGGTTTTCTTAGTAAACACCCTCTTGTTACAGAAATCGTGAACAAAATAAATAAATAAATAATTCCCTGATCAGGAAATCCACAAATTATAGAAAAAAATCTTTAAACTCAAGTTCTGAAAAATGTCAATTTTACAGTTGTGCCTTTATTTCTCCGGAGGTACGATATATTACTCTGAGCTATAAAGCTACTATTCAAGGGTTGGGTTAAAATTCAAAAAACGGAGAGGGAGAGAAATATGGTCATTCTGGTACGGTTCGGATGTTAGCGGAGGTAAATCTAGTGAAGGTGCGTATTCGAAGAAATCCGGTCCAAAAGAAAACATCATTACAGACGGGACTTAACAGAATGACCGCAGAAAGTGTGAAAAAAGAAGACCTGGGATTATAGGCTAATCGTAGGAAAAAATTACTTCTCCTAGATACTTGCCTGAAAAAAATGTATTTTCACCTCACACGCTCTGAAAAGGAGGTTTTGTCAATCAGTTTAGGCTTAGAAAATCGCTTTTTGCGGCCTAGCGTGGCAAAGTACTTTTTTAAATTAATACCTAAAAATATGTCATAATGCGTTCCGAATCGCACTATTGACTTTTTTGTTATATCTGATTCTTATTTGAAATAGCTTTAAATTAATTATAATACTCCGTTTTGGTTTTATTATATTATTTTAGTTCATTGAATCATAAAGACAATAACAATAAGATTAAACTTTTTGTTATAAGAATTTTATATTAGGCTGGGTGAGATTTCACAACCTATAATTGGATTTCGGACTGTGACATAAATCTTTATTTTTAAATTCTCTTTGTCTTGTACCTCGTGTCAGTGTCAACATTTACGGAATCGTTTTTATTCTTATTAATAAGTAAGAATATATTCCTACTTTAAATAACTTTGAATTAACTATAATACTCCCTTTTTTATTATTTTAGTTTTTTTTATCATAAAAGCAACGAGAATAAGGTATATTTCGATTAAACTTTATGTTTAAAGATTTTTTTACCGGAAGTTGACCGCGGAAACAAACATAATGTTCCTCGCTGTTGTGAGGTGAAAAATTGTATGTTGCGCTCGGCAGAAAAGTTTTTAGCGTCTTGTACCTTTGAAATCCTCGCTATGCTCAGGATTCAATCTTAATCCTAGTATCCTTCACTTGCTCAGATTTCAATAGAGGCAACTCGCCGCTAAATAACCAACTTTCCAGCCTTGCATAACAAATAACTATTAGCCGATCTCGTGTTTTGTTAGAACGGCACGCAGGAAATAAGCAAGGTCCGATCTTATAATCGATCAGTGCTCGATTTTATATGGATCCACTTGCAAGGCAGGTTACAAGCTAAGTTGACTCGCTACTCTCCGATCGTTTACACCACTGTACTTACCAACTTCACTAAAGACTTGAGACATGTTAATCGGGGATTAGTGACTTCAATAAATTTAAACGAATCAATCCTCATTACAAATTAATTTCTTGCAACCATACTTTATTAAAAAAGAACGTACAAACTAAGCGGGTCTCGCAATCTGATAAATAGTGTTATTGTATTATAAATGCGAAAGTGTGTTTGTTTGTCCTTCCTTCACGCCCTAACTAAGCAACCACTTGACTTGATTTTTAACCGACTTCGAAAAAAAGAGGAGGTTATCAATTCGTGTGTATGTTTTTCATGTTTGTTACCTCGGTACTCGGTCATTTATGAACCGCTTTGAGTAATTAGTTTTTTTGTTTGAAAGGGTGTACTTTCAAGTTGGTCCCATTATTTAAGACATGATCTGATGATGGGATCTTGGTGAAATTGAGGGAATATTATAAGCACACCTACATCGACTTCGATGTTTTCAAGCCAAGGCCAGAAAAATAAGATAGTGGGACCGCAATGTAGAATGCCTTGGCTGCCAACGACTCCAAAAGGCTTACGTTTTGCTTTTAAATTTTTTGACATAGAGTAACTTGAAACTTCTTTGTATACCGATATTCCCACGGGAATGGGAACCACGCGGGCGGAAGCTAGTAGATAATAATTTTAACCAATTGGTAAGGATTGCCTCCTATGCAGTCTCACTGCCTAACCTTAGCAATGGGGTGGAAATAAGGCGGAAGCTGGTCAAGAACTACCTCCTCGCGGTTCACCCTGGGCAACGGTAAAGCTATTGAAGCTAACCCGACTAAATGCTATTGACCCCTACTGGCTCACCAAACCGTTCTTCGAGAAATCTTAAAATTGGCCATCGCATTCCCTGACAATGCGTATTTGGTTGTATAATCTGCAACGATAGTGGTAGTTCTGAGTTAACCACTCTTTACATAGCTGGCAAGTAAATAGTCAAAGATTTCATTCAACCCTTTTTAAATGATATGATATTCTCATGTTGAAATTCGGAGAAGTATTTTATTCGTATTTACCCAGTTAATATCCAGTTATAGTGAAATTTACTTAGGATTAAACTTAGAATATATTTTTACATTTTATTCGTACCGCTGGGTAGCTAATCCACCATTATTGTCTCGTGTTACTGGATATTATTCTTTTTATATTTGTCTACAGGCCTATCTACATGTGTTTTAGTTGAAACAGTTCTAAAATTGTAGATTTAACAAAATGCTTAATGTTAACGCTTATTCGAGTAATTTATATGCTTTGTGTCTGTTATTTTACACAATACTGGGAACGGTTCGCGGTTTCAGCCGCATCATTCCCGTTGGAATATCGAGATGAAAAGTACCTTAAATTTTAATCCAGGCTATCTAAATATATAAATATGTGTGTCACATCACGTATTTCCATTTCCGTGTTCAATTAAAGACACCGGTTGCTTGAAAAATATTTCGTGCTACAAATTCGAGTGGAATTTGTAGCACGAAATATACAAACCAAAACCTTGTTCAGTTCGCGTATATTTAACACTGTTTTGTAATCGAATAATTGCGCTTTGCTTTTACAAAACCGTGTTTATATGAGTTGGACATTGTTTTGGAACGATCTGTCTTAATGCAAAACCGTGTGGATTTCAGCATTCGTTTGTACTTGTCCAATAACATTGGTGTTGCAGTTGTCACTCAACGTTTCGGCATCGATTAAACAATATGTTTTAAGTTCTTAGAGAGGAGTAAGATCCAATAAATATACAGACATTAATAATAAAATACTCCCCCGTTCGACGTTCGCGAAAAATAAAGTTTAAGTCTACCCCCTTTAGGAGTCAACAAAAGCAATTACTAAGAATGTAGTAGCAGGATACACTCGGCCGTCCTGTAAAAACAAAACGTGCATATAATCGCTATAAAATAGCAAAATGAATTTGTCGGAGAAAAATCTCGTTTTTTAATATAAAAATTACGTTTTCGTCATATTATAATTTATAATCTCTATTTAATTTTCACTTATAACCCTTGCCAGATTGTTATTATATATAATCTTTCTAATCAAAACATGTGTGCTGTAGCGTGGTTTTGAAATCCACACGAGTTTGTATTATGCGAGGTCGTTTCAAATCAGCATTCAATTCAAATACACACGGTTTTGTAAAAACAAAGCGCAATTAATAGATCACAAAACAGTGTTTCGTGCTACAAATGCGTGTGGATTTCAGGCAACCGGTGTCTCAAATTGAACACGATAAGGGAAATACGCTGTATCATCCAAATTCGTTCAGTGGTTTTTGCGCGAAAGAGTAACAAATAAACGATCAAATTAATAAACTGACATACTTTCGCATTATCTTATAATATTAGCAGGATAGTATTTTAAATTTTTTAGTAAGAAAATATCGATCAGGTATGCCCGAATGCATAATTATGAATATTATCTAGAACTTATTTAGCAATTTAGCTTAGCATTACAATAATAATAATTTATATGTTCAGACGTTTATTTTTTCATTTAATTCTTCAAAATTTGATTTCCTTACAGTTCTCCAAAAGTTTTTTTTTTCATTACAGTGGCTTAAGTCAAGTTAAGTAACTCAGACTTTCTTAACCTTTCTTAATAATTTTTATTTGAATACTTCCCAAACATTATAAGAGTGTTCTTCCTGAATCAGACCAAATGCACACCTGGTTTGAATTCATACAATGTCGCAGTACAAGATCATGTAGAATTACCTAAAACAAAGGTGCTCTGCAGTGAACCACCTTTTCGTTACGTTCGCGTACCGCTAATTCCGGAAAATAAAACTGACTTCTGGGTGCGGTCCTAATGTTAGCGAATACGAAATAAAATACTTGATGAGAGAAAATTACTTTAATTGTTATAAATATCAATTTATCTTAATCAATATACATACTTTTTTCAATGTAAAAAATATATTTATTTATATTGTATAAATAAATTATTAATTCACTTTGAAGAGACACATAAACAGTGCGGGTTTAAAGCCGTAAAAGTCGTTTTGTTTTATTAAAATTTCGTCTAAGAATATAATAACTCTAGTTTAATAATAACTTTAGTTCAATAATAATTTAATTTCTAAATGTTGATCTTTAAAGAATTTTGTGTCACTTATGCTATGTATGTGTACCTACAATATAATATCATGTAATATTTATAACGACTTTTATATATTAATTTGTTATTTTCTTTTTAGGTTTTCTATTTTATCCTTTAATAAACGCTTTATTGTGGAATATGCATTTTCAATGCGATAAGCCCTACCTGCCTTCATAATCAGTTATGATGAAGGATAAGCGTCTCCCTGTACTTCATAAAAAAGTAAATAAAATCCGGTGTTATTATTATTTGTATGATATAGGGGCTATGCAGCTCCAGTCCGAACTATAGTCACTGCGACCTAAATGATCTACATATATTCGCCACTTAGTTTTATGGTATGGTATCTCTTTTAACCTGGCGGCTCTAGTCTAAAATCTTCCTAGCTCTGAGAGATTTTAGTTCCTCTGGTGAAATTATATGCAGGCCCAGGTGGACACTGCATTTGTGAATTAGGGGGCCGCAGCAATATAGATGTTTGGGTGTTCTTCTTCTTCTTTCTTAATTAATGGCGTGCTCGCGTTAAATACGCGAATTTTGCCAATGTCAAGTAAATATATTTTGCATTAAACAGAAATTGTACGGTAGATTGAGTTAAAAATGGAGCCTCACAACAAGTGTTATTACGAAAAGAACTCGGGTGAATTTCCTGTTTGGGTGTTTTTCTCTTTAATCCGCAGTGACGGCAAACGTCAGTGTCACTCAACCTCATGTGAAATTAGTGCCTGTTTATTTTGCAGTGTCCAGTTAAGGCTCTGGCTATCGCACATATGTTAACCCTGCTGAGCTCTAGAAGTTCAGCAGTTCGCTTTTGCGAGTAGCCTTCGATAAGGGATATAAAACCCGCTGTTATAGGCACCCCACACCACAGGAAAATGTAGTACGGTCCAGCAATTATTGGCACGTGTTCTGCTCACGTCCGATACCTTACTGGCTCCACTGCTCCATATTGACTTACAATGTGATCCGGGAAAGGACACACATTCTTACAGGAAGGTTGGCCAGGTCAAACTGAGAGGCTGATAAATTATAGGTCTGTAGTTTTACTGGGATGCAGTGTTTGTACTATTGAGTTTAAAGATGCTTTTGCTATACAATTTGTGAATAGTGAAGCGTAATTTTCAGTGAGGGAATAGGCATCCCTCAAGGATAGACAACCCTTAAAATACAATTTTCGTATAATTATCATGAAGAAAATTACATTTAATACTTGGTTGCTACATCATGGCTCTTCAAAATGATTAAGGTAATTAACAATTTAAAAAAATATATATAACATAATAAAATTACTGTTAGTGTGACCACATCGGTCTATAAGCTAATACTACCACAATACTAAGCTATCACGTTGTTATGTAATAGTTTTTTCTTTTACCTATCCGCTAGCCCATACATTTGCACTTGTCAGTAGAATAACAATTCTTCGTGTGCTCAGAGTTCCAGACAATTTATTCAGAGGTTTTACACAAATATCTACAGTTTATATAAGCAAAATATCATTGCGACTGCAAGTAAAATCGTAATTAATGTATTATTTACACATACTTGACAATATTCAAAGCGTGCTATTGAACTTGAGAATGAGGTTAGACAGTGATAAAGTAACTCATAATTGAGAAGAACGTTAAAAATACTCGCGAAGAGCAGGTCTGAGCCCTCCCCATTACAAGCTTACATAATTCAAAGAAAAATTCGGATTAAAAATCACCAGAGGAGTGCGCTTGAATTTGTTTCGCACGACACGAGGCGTTTCGTTACTTCCTAGTTGTAATATAAATAGCATGAAATTCTCTAGTGGCGCGGTGACTCCATGAATTTTTGTAGCCACATATTTCTTGACAAATACTTGACTTCAGGTGGTATGTTTGAAATTGGATCTTTTTGAATTGCCCTCTCAGGTTATTGGCTGGTTGATTTATGTTCTATCTATATGTTGTTTTAGATCCGCGGAGTTGCGGTTGTTTAGATATTGGGTTATTACTCAAAATGTGAAGTATTTCTTCGTTAGGTAGGTATATAAGTAATTTTGTAGCAAAGTTATGCGCCCCTAGACGCTCAGTTAATACTGTGATACATCATTATTTATTTTCTTTTGTGGTATATTTTATACTGATCGTGTAGTCTTGTGTATTGACAACTGTCAGTATTTATTGCGGATTTCTAGATTTCTTTCCGTATAAGTCAATTGTGATAAATACTGACGGGTCTATATTAATTCGCATAAAGTAATACTCCTTATTCAAATTGTAAAAATGTTATAACGCATAATTTTTAAATCGCATAACATTATTCTGCATAATTTGCAAAATTTTAATGCGCATAACGTAAATTGCCATAATGATGACTTACTACTGCATGTGTAGGCTTTCTTGTTCGCTCTGATAATGAAATAAAATTTATCAGTATTTTTTGATCACAATATTAACTGAGCGTCTAGGGGGCGCCTTATTGTTTGAAGATTTAACATTGATTGGAACTCTGTATTAAAAGATAAAATCAGAAACTTACAATGTCTTTGATTTTTACCCGCGACGCGACGGTACAGAGACGCGTTATATGCGTTTGGGGTGAGAGGATGTTTGTTTGTGCAAACCAATGTTGCCATTTATATCAAAAACTACTAATCCAATTTTGAAGCGGTTTTCAGTTAAAGGTTCTGGTTTAGTTGGTGCATGTTCTTAAATAGGTGTTATGGTGACAGCTCACCAGGGGGCGCTGCATAAAACATTTGTTTGTGCAAACCAATGTTACCATTTATCTCTAAAACTACTAGTCCGATTTTAACGCGGTTTTCAGTGATGGGTTCAGGTTTGATTGGTGCATGTTCTTAGATAGGTGTTACGGTGACAATTCATCAAGGGGCGTGGCAGTAAATATTTTGTTTGTGCAAAACCAAAACTACTAGTCCGATTTTGATGCATTTTTCAGTACAATGTACATAATATATAGGTATTATATACACTGAAAAGTATGAAATAAAAAGCAACAGTTAAATAAAAAAAAACAAAGGTCGTTACAATTTGTCATTACGTTACGATCGGTCGTCACGACGGATCATTCTGTATAAGGGGCCCTTAGAGCTAGCGCAGACGACGGATAACGGAGGACTTTTTGTCCGCGACACGTCTTTATTGTTAAAAAGTGTCGTGTGAGGCGGGTCGTTACGTTCCCTAAAATATGGTTAAGCGAAGCGATGGCTGGTTCATGCGTCATGCTCGTGAACGGGTGCCGCCAGCGGAAATGGGTCTACTTCAGTCTGCTTGTCTTAACGTTGTGCTTAGAGATTAAATATTTTCATCTAAAATAAATTGCTATCGACCTGTATGTACCTACATCACAACTTGCAGTACAGTAACCTTGTAATGCGAGAAATGTTAAATGTAAGTCCTTCCTTACGAGTTGTGTACGAGTAATCGTACATGTATGTATATCATTTATTTAAATTGCAAGCAAGTATTTCTGTTGACCTAAATTATAACTTACGTTATTGTAATATTACAGCAGTGCAATAAACGCATTCTATCACCGCGGTCGGTTTATCATTTTAATAGCATTTCCCTTCCGCAAATTAGCAGCATTTTTATCATTTTATCATTAGCATTCAGCATAGTAATCAATGTGTGGTATAGTATCACACAAGTTGAAAATTGTTTACGGTTAGGATAACCATAATATGTAATATTTTAATTAGTATTTTCTTTTGTGATGGAAATTGACCTTACTGATATGTTAAGCTCACTTTTCAATTTGACGACTCTGTATGAAATAAAACAGGGAGAAAAAAATAACTCTTGACGAGTTTCTTGCCGGTTCTTCTCGTTACAAGGTCTCCCGCCGTAGGGTTTGTGAACCGATGGCGTAGCTTCTTTGACGTTCATAAGTGCTTGTAACAGCCTAGACTGAATAAATGATATTGATTTGATTTGATTTTTTGATTTGAACCAAATAAGATTCAACCTAGATCGCGTATATCCAAGAAAAGTACGCGATAGTCCTCATTATTTATTCAACTTTATGTTCTTAGTAATAAGGTCGTGTCGCGGACAAAAAGTCCTTCAATGTCCGTCGTCTGCGCAGGCCATTACAGTGATTTCGGCGAAAGTTCAACTGGGCGAAGTGTATTTTGTTGAACGACTGAGCTCAAAGCCTACTGTTGGCTTTATATATTTGTTATAGCACATAGTTTAGTAATGCATTAGAAAAAAATATTTGAATGCGCAATAGGGGTGATAAGCTTAAACTTTATCAGCTTACTGTACAAATACGACAAAGGAGTCGGACTACTACCGATAATTATTACGGACTTAAATAATTTGTTTATGAAATAACTCCATAATAATAGAGATATTAACAAAAACGTTATTACGTACGAATTTAAATTGATCTCCGGTTTCATATTGAATTTACGCGAGTGTATTTATGAGACTGTATTTATACACCTACCCTCATTTGACGCGACGAGGCTCTGTGGTGCACATTTTTCACTGTCGTCAACGTTTTAGGGTACCGCAGAGAAAATATTACGTTAAAAGAAATAATTTCCACTTCATTCTATAGGTAGTTACATTATTTGGTCTTCAATGATAATGCCAGCCAACAAAACAAAAATCGGCCAAGTGCGAGTCGAACTCGCACATGAAGGGTTTCGCCTCTCACCCAAGGTTGCCTTGAAGAGACTGCTACGTAGCTATAAGGCCGCCTATTGTGTGTTCCTCTTTTTGTCATTTTCTCTGTTTGTGTTTGTTTTTGTATCGTGTGCAATAAAGTTTCTATTATTATTATTGCCAAAATGCAATTATATTTTTTTGTATGCATAAATAAGTTTGTTTTTCATAGTGTTTGTATAAATGACAAAGTTATATTTGCGGTTTTGGAAAATGTGCTATAGCTCTGAAACTATTAGATAAATTTCGTTCAAACCAATTTTCGTTAAAAGTTTTTATATAGATCTAAATTATATATATTTTTTTGATTTTTCAATTTCTTATTTTAAAAGTTAGAGGGGGGACACACATTTATCCATTTTGGAAGTGTATAACTTTCAAACGGTTGACTTTGAGAAAAAACTATTTTAGAAGTCTCAATGTAATTTTTAAAGATAGTACACACGTATACACGTATAGGTTTTATAAAAAAAAAAAAACAGTAACAGTTTCATGTATGGGGAGCCCCCCTATAATTAATTATTTTTTTATTTTTGTGTAAAAACCGTAAAGCGGTTTACATAATACATCTACCGACCAAGTTTCAACTGTGTGATCCTTATAGTTTTGGAATAAAAAGGGTGTGACATACATCGGTTTGGCCGAATCTATAAGGGTTTCGATTTTTGCCTTTAGGCTACGAAACCCTAAAAATGGCAGTATGTTAGAACTTGCCTTTGAGTTTCACATTTTCTGAAAATGCTAAATAACGCGAAAGGGTAGATTTATTATTTGTACTGTATAAAATGTTACAGTTGTTTCAAGACTTAAAAAGAGTGGATGAACTCTATATAATAAGGGAAGTATACGAAAAAGTGCGGATTATGCCTGGGATTATGTACCCACATTCCCCATGCATGCGTTGCTGACATGACTCTACAGCTATTTATAATACAGTAAATTGCGAAAAATTTTCGCTGACAATACGCATTATATAATACCTTTAATAAGTATAAAGTTTAAATAAAGGATTTACAAAATAAAAGCTTTTTGCTGTAAGGAAATAGCTGTTGCTACAGTTAGTATTAATGATTCAATTTATCGGCAACTGTTTCAAAACTCTACAAACTAAGCAAAATATAAGTGAGAACCATAATATTGCTCCCATTCGCGCTTGCCTCATTTTTTCAGTACATATAGTATTTATCATTGGTGTTATCTCGCAGGGATCATATTTTCACTGGATGCAAACATCCGGCAGCAAATTATGATCGCCATGTAATTTATCGTTAGTCATGATATGTGATACATATCTATGGCACTTGACATTATTATCATTACCCCGGGGAAAGATGTGTGTAATAAGAAAATAGTTATGACGTTCTGGGGCGTAATGTAGAACTGTATTAAGATTGGCATCGTTCGCGCTTGCTGTGTCAATCGACGTTACTGCCTAGACTTATCTTACAGGAGTCCAAACGATTATTTTTCTTGATGAAACCAAAAACAGTTAACGTTGAATTTATTAAATAACATCCACATTTATTCATCAGACGACCAGACTTATAAATAGCTGCATACATCAGAGAGTCAACCGCCTCTGTGGTATAGCGGTTCAACCACCGGTATCAGACCCAGGGGTCCCGGGTTCGATTCCCAGCCATATTGTATTCGGTTTGGTTGGTGGTAGGACTAACGTGAGTCCGCCTGTCTAGTCCATCACCATCTTATCTAAGTCTGACGCCATAACAACAATGTTTTCAGCATTTTTGTGTTCCGGCAGTTAAAGATAAGATAGCCAGCCAGTGATTGGGGATTCCGGGAGAGTCTTGCTTCCATCTTCAGCCTTATCAATACTTATCATCAGGTATGATGAAGGCTGAAAGTCTGTCTGTAGTTCATAAAAAAAGAGGCACTAAGCGTTTGATTCGATTTTACCATACGTAACTCTAGAGTGGAATTCCTTGCCTAGGCCTGTTTTTACTGAGTCATACAATTTGGGTGTCAATACACGTGTAAATAGGTATCTTCCAGGCAAACGCGTCACACACTAGATCGCATCATCGTTACTATCAGGCGAGATAGCGGTCAAGGGATTATCAATTTATTATTTGAAAAGAAGGGCCGATCAAGTGTCTCCTAATGTATAAGCCCAATGGCGAAGGTAGCTATAACTGTAACATGAGCCATCCTTACTCCTCATCCTGCTAAGGTAATAATAATAATAATAATATTTCTTATACTCACACCAATTAACCTAGCCCCAAAGTAAGCTCTGTAAGGCTTGTGTTATGGGATGCTAGGGTAACATTATATAAATACATATTATAATTATACATAATATATTATATAAATACTTATGTGTAGAAATATATATAAACGTACATGACTCAGGTAAAATTTTTATTTTTTTTTATTAACGACGGGGAGACTCTTAGCCTTCATCATACCTGATGTTAAGTATTGATAAGGCTGAAGATGGAAGCGAGCCTCTCCCGGAATCCTCAACCACTGAGGAACTGGCTATCTTACCTCTAACTGCCGGAACACAACAATGCTGAAAACATTGTTATTATGGCGTCAGACTTAGATAAGATGGTGGTAGCTAGCCAGGCGGACTCACAACAAGTCCTACCACCAACCAAACCGAATACAAATTGTACCCCCGCTGGGAATCGAACCCGGGACCCCTGGGTCTGATACCGGTGGTTGTTACCACTAGACCACAGAGGCGGTCAAAAAAAAAATGCTCGTATTCAGCATACAAACATTTGCCCCTACTGGGATTCGAACCCAGGACCTCAAAGTAGGCGACACCTTGAAAAGGTGCCTTTTAAAGGACTCCGGGTTGCAGGAAGGAGGGAAGACGTGCGCAAGCATATTATTCCTTTTGGGGATAGTGCGACAAGGACAAAGTATAATTACAGCGAAAAATTATAGCTTTTAATTTACTAGCTCTTCCACAAAATTTGAATATTTGAAATAAAACAACTTTTACGGATATCAAACGCGGCACCCGCGGCACCTTAACGTACCAAGGTGTAAAGGTTCTAAAACGTCGGTAAAATCAAAAAATCCCTTAAAAACTCAAAAATACGGACAATTACAACTTAGTTCGTGAAAATATAGCGTTGGATATCCGTAAAAGTTGTTTTATTTCAATGAACAGTGACCGCCAAAATATAAGATGTACGTATTTGAATATTTATTCTGTCACCTTTATTGTGTTATGAATGTACACCTATTTTTTCCTATAAAGTTTAGATTTTTATTGCGTGAGCAAATTCAATTTTAAGATATGGTATTAACTTAAACAATATTATATTAAGAAGAGAACTTTATGACCTGCATAGAGGCATGTTTCCTCGTAGAATAGGCGATATTGTGCCTCTCTAGGCGATCAAGACAAGCGCTTGCAGCTTTAAGCTCGTTGCCAGGACTGCGCCAAAGTTTGGCATGAGTCCCAAAGCCGGTTCGGTTAAGGCACTTTTATTGGTGTGCCTTTTTACTATAACATTATCTGGTTATATACTAAAAGGCTTTTGTTAAAAAGTCTTTAACAGTTTTTTTTCTGTTTATATTTTCTTGCGTAACTTTTTTTTTCTTATAAAATTAGTTTAGAGGTTCCAGAATGACGCGGTAAAAAATACATTCATATATAACCATCTAACCTAGCATTACGTTTGTGACACCTACTGTATACGTCACAACTTTGAAGACACCAACCTTTCAAATAAGACTGCGAACTTTACCATTGAAAAGGAGTGTCCAAACTGCTTAGTATTTTTGTACCATGACCATTTCATTGATGTTGGTTTCAATACAAACAAGACTTAGGGCTAGCGCATATAAACCTACAACTTTTCCATTGACTTAATCAAGTGTTTGAGACAAATGTTACTAAACAGTTTAGTAGATGGAACTTTTTTGTCAAAAAACTATCGAGTTGATAGTAGTGATAGTATGCGCGCTTCAATATATTCCTATAAACATAATATGATACACAACAAAATAGTTGTTTACCTAATATTTTTATATATTATGTGCTAGCCTCTAAATCCTAAAATCCATTGGTCGGTTTAACAGTCACTTGCAAGTATTTCTGCACCTAAATTAATTTTAATTTTTCATTGCACCACTCGAAAATAAACAAAAACGCTTTTCCTTCCTTCTTTGCGTTGTAGAATGGATTTATGGTTTGTAGTATTTCAAAGAGCTGAATTTTTGCTTATAAGTCTTATACCAAAGCTACTTCAGACTTAAGGGGACTGAGGTTTCCAGCTCATAATAAAGTTTTTATTCACTTAATTTCATTGCTTTTTTAGTTTCTTTTGCGGAAAAGGATGGCACTGCAATTCTTCGCTAGGGTAAACTTTATATTGTAAAATGGTAAAATAAATAGGCTCTTTCTTTGCGAATGTTTTCATTTGATAATGTTTTGTATTTTACGACGATTTAATATAACTAGATGCGTTGCCAGCTTTCCAAAATGTCTAGAAAAATGGCAGGTAGTTCTACACGCAGTCTTGACAGTCTGTGAAGCGACACCTTCGAATCCCGCCATCCGGACGCCACAAAAATTTGCGAAAATTTTGCGTTAAACATGCCTTCCTTTAGACGGTGTAAAAATTATAACGGTTCAATTAGGGAGCGGAAACACATAATTTCACGGGTAAGTACTGTATGTAATTGAAAATTGTTATTTCACATTTTTCTAAGTGTGAAATTTGAAATGTGACATTTTGGTGAGAAAGAGCGAGATGTACTCTGTTAGCGTGTGAGAGAGAAAGAGATGAATATGACGGTGGTACTTACATATTTTTAATGTTTAATCAACTCTACTCCAAAACCTAAAGCTGACTGTGACTTTATAAAAAATAAAAACCTTAAAAATCGAATTATCCTCAGTCTTTTTCCTAATTGTACGATAAGCCCTATCCTACCTCTATCCTTCTCATGTTTGTTCTTTATCCCTCCCTCCAATCCAGGATCTAGTCGATTTTGGAACATGACCCTTCAGGCCAAAAAAACGTTTCCGATTGCCAAAATCTCATGTGCAGAAATCAAAGGGGTTTTCAATATTTAACTATCAGTAAAGGTTTAACCTAGACCGGGGGCAGCAGGCCCGGCGCAGGACCGATCGTTGTGGAGAACTTTGGGGGAGGCCTATACCCAGCAGTGGGTGCCATGTGGCTGAGACGACGACGACGAATGGTTTGACCATCAATAGAGAGTAAGAGAAATTACCTTTCGGGACATTGTCATACGACCCATAACATGACTGTTTATTATTTACATAGTAACAAAAATTCTATGTCACTCCAAAAACCTATCGCGCGCTCGTAGCAATATAATTTAGACGCTTTAATCAGCCAATAGAGAATGAGCCTTCAGGTTATTACCGCAAGACTTATATCACATGCCATGACAATCACCCCAATCAAAAGAGCGGACACGTGTTGCCACAATGCCCTCATCAATAATCAGCGAGAGAGTACAATCACGCGGACAACCCATAAATCATTGATATTCATACGCCGTTATCATATGTCTCATTATACGCTAAATTCGGTCATTTTCCAATGTAATTACGCATTGAAAAACGTTACGTGATACTGAAGAGTTCAATGAAATGTTTTATTCGTAACTTACATAAAATGAGTTTACGCTAATAATACATAATAAGCGTTTATAAAGTTATGTTACCCAATAAAGAGTTGCTTCTCCGTCGATATCTATATATTATGTCTATCACTTTTTTATATATTTTTTATGAAATGAAGTGAAATTCATTTATTTGTTACAAACACGGTAAATACAGAACTAAAAGATTAAATAAGATCATACGTGTTTCGCCAATATTGGCATGCAAATGTCAATAGGTAATCTAAGAAATTATTCTAATATAAAATAAATACATCATCATGTCATATTCACGTTATCATCATGTCACATAATTTCTAAGGAAATTAGAATTATTATCTTATTTATATTCATATTATATAAACCAATATTTTTCATTTAATTAAATAGGCAATCAATATAATTTATTCAAAATGGTCCAGAAATTGGCGAACGGTATAAAAATTATTTTATTTCAATAATTTACTTTGCCTAGCTTTAAATATATTACTTGACAAAGATTCTTTATTATTCTTAGGTAATTTATTATACAAGTGAACGCTCATCGCAAGGTAACTTTTACTATAGAGGGCTGCGTTCGGTTTTCGGGGCAAAACTAGTCTGTCAACATTTCTCAGTGAACGCGGATATACTCGTATATCCCTAGCTTTCTTAAATAGATGCAAATGCTGTCTTACGAAACAACATAGCTCGAGGATATGAGTTATTCTTCATACTCGGTATCCATGTCAGCCCTACACACACACCAGTCAGATATGGTTAGGGTAGGTATATCTGACTGGTGTAGGGCTGACATGGATACCGAGTTTGAAGAATCACCGGCAGGTTCCCCACCCACGTTCATCTCGGGGTCCCCCGAAGCCGTGGCTAGTGCCAGCCGTCTTCTCCGTGGACCCTTCGTGACGGCCCATCGCGGCCGTGGTCGCGGTGTTACAACTGAGCAAATATCAACCTTATTGTAAGATATTTTCCACAATGCATTAAGGATAAAGCATATTCTATTAATAAATTACATTTAAATAACATTCAATTTTCCTTATGAATACTTTGAATACTTTGACACATGGAACGGGATTTGGAGGAAGAAGCGGAAGAGAAAGTGCAAACTCCCAAGCGGAAACCATAACAAGCGGGTCAGAAGTCAACGAAGCGGCCCCTGCTTAAGACGAGAAACGGAAGAGGACCACAACACAATAAAAGCAATGACATTACCATTGAATCTAGTGAAGGAGAACCAAGAACAAGTACCCCACAACTGGCAAACAACCCCGAAAGCAGCACTCTGGATCGCAATATGGACAACCGAGTACATTACGCCACAGAACATAGAGTATCTCCTTGGAAGGTCATCGCTGACCACACAAACACAAAAAAGAAGCATTACCACCTCATACATCAGCACCGCCAAAAACTAGGGATATAATTCAAAGCTTGGGAAGGCTATTAGATCCAGAAAACACAAGTGTACCGCAATTGCATGTCTTCAGTGTTTGTATGAGTATATTACTTCCGGCCCTGGTCGTAACACATATAAAGACATTCTCACAGCAGGAGATGAAAGCGTTTTGAAGTGTGTCGCTCATAAATTGGGAATTCCATTTAGGCGACAAAAAGGTAACACTGGAGGTTCTGAAGGGGGGAAACATTGCATTTCTCCAGCAAGGCCAAGCACGAAACAATATTCTCGGACCAGTGGCTGGCAGCTCTAATGTACCCCATGAAAGCATACTTGAGGATGGAGAATTTGATAGAGAGCATGAGTTTAGTGAGCGTGAGGGGTCATTCGATTATACTGGAAATAAACAGAATTCAATTTTTAGCAAAAGACAACACCAGTCTCATGCAAGAAATTAAAAACTTGTACGAGAAAATCAAGAATTTGTGTTGTACCATTGCGAGAACAAAGCTTTTAGCGAAGGAGAAGCAACGCGATTATTTTACACAACACCTGAAGGGATTACGCTTCAGTTCCAGCGAAATTTTTGGCGACCGTCATAAAACTGCACTTCACATATCCCAGACACCGGTATTGCAAGAGAATGCAAAACAGAGATTTGAACGAGCCAAACAGCTGCAACTACGAATTAACCCAACCATCAGCGACTACAGATTAATACAAGTAAGTCTTGAGAATCTCGAAGAGTTATTAAGAGAAAATAATATTAATTAATCGTAAGTGCAAAAAATTATAATGTAACAAACTCCATTGATACGATATACTAAAAATCGTATACACCAACAGATGGAGTATTTCACGCTTAAAATACCGCGTGGAGATTTCTAAAGTATGATTATTTAAAGTCAAGAAACGCAATACACAATGTGGAGCTACGTGACGGTATGCGCACAGCGGTGAGTCATGGAGCAGCCGAACCAATAAAATATGAGAATGCAACTGTTGACAGTTAGTTGTATATAGTAGTATTTTAAATGTACCAAAATTGGGATATTGTTCACCTATTGGAATAGGAATATTACCATTACTGAGTTCTGATGGAAATCATGAAAATAGTAAGTATATTGAACATAATGGCAGAAACGGGTATAGAAGTTGAAACAATGTCACACGGAGGAAATATATTATTTACTGCAATGAGAAATTCACAGCCAAATCCAACAGTCATTGGATACATGATAACGGGTCACAAGAATGCAGAGGTTATTTTGGGACACCAACCTATAACGTCATTGACCAAAAATGCACAAGAATACAGAGCTGAGCCGGTTTCTGAAGTAGTACAAATTGCATCTCGTTATAGACAAAGGGCTGGTGGCGATGATTATGATCATACACTTTTAGAACAAAAAAATAATTTAACAACACAAGAAACACAGGATCATAAAAATAGAGTATCATATGCAAAAGGTGAAGTACGTACTTTAAAGAGTACTGTGACAACCGAAAGAAATGACATTAATAATTTAAAACAAAAAACCGATACAGTTGTAAGAGAATACAACGAACTCAAAAGAAAATTTGATGAAATAAATAAATCACAGCAGCAGCAAAGCACAAGTGCATCAACGCCAGCTAAAATTGAATGTTATTTATAAATAGAATATGCTTTATCCTTAATGCATTGTGGAAAATAAATTGCAATAAAGTTGATATTTGCTCAGTTTTAAGACCGCGAAGGGCCGTCACGCAGGGTCCACGGACACGACGGCCATCACGAGTCACGGCTTCAAAAATAAATATATATATTTGTTTTTGAAGAGGCCATGATGAAGATTTGTCTTGATGTAGACGTATTATGAGACGAGTGAGCGAGTGGGCTATCACCTATTCTTAATATAATTTTTAACTAAAAGTTTTAGCAGTAAGTACCCCTTGGATGGATTCTAGAAATATCTACCTTTACAATTGCAGCTAAACAACACTTACCCTGCAACTAAATATACTTTAAAATCGAACCGTTTCAAAGCGAAACAATGTTGTCGAAACAAAATAAAACTCGCAATAAAACTATCCAAAGTTTATTTTTATTTAGCGCAACGAATGTATTCAGTTCTCAAGAAAAAGTATATTCCCATCAGGTTTCCGGTAAATAAAACGTACTGCGGAGTTATATTACCTCATTGAGTGGTAAAAGCATTAAAAAGTTATTTATATCACAGCGACAACGAGTAGATACAGGTTTTATATAGTCGATGGCCCATTATTTTCAAAACCCGTTAGTACGATAAGTTGTAAAGTGGCTAAGGCAGTGACAAAACACGATAGATGTATTATTTATAAAATCAAGGATATCTTAAAAGAGGGGTCATCTAAATATTTCTATCAACGTTATGGTATTTCAATATTTACATCACATCACTTACTGCTCTCTGAAGGTTCAATTCACTGGCATATATCCTACTTAATTTTATAAAATTTGGATGTATACTTCAATGGTTGGATATTGGAATGCTTGTTACTAAATCACACATAAACGTAACGTCCCTACGGATTTGGATGTTTGGCACACAGATAATTTATAGGCTGGATTAAAACAGGAAACATTTTATTTCAAATTTTTTTTCTGGAAGGTACGGGTCAAACCGCGGGCGGCCACTAGTATAAACATAATAGTCTTCAAATTTTGCAATATAAAACAAAATTAAAGATTTGCAATCGTTATTGTAAGTTTGTAGAATATTTTGTATTGATTTTTGCTAAAAGTTCACGTTTGCTATAAACTAAAAAACAGTACAAGAATTTGGAGAAAATTAATGTATTTAAGCAATGCACATTTAACGGTTCGCGGGAATACACCAAGTCAACTGAGATTTGCGCTAAATACTGTTTTCAAGGCGGGTTCCTTTGTCTCCGAAGCTTTGTTTACTTTTGCAATTGTGGAGAGAACAATACGAAAGGTCCGAAATCTACCAAAAGGCTGGTACAAGAAGTTTTAATTGCTTCGGAATAAGTCCACACCTAACGATTGAGTTGATTGACTCGATCCATTTGCTTAAAATCTGAGCATTGAGTTGTGGAACTTTCAGTTCTTGATGTCTGTTTATGTTAGTGTGTACTTGAGAAGTTACTTCACTGGATGAATGAGGATTTCGCTTTTGTAGACTGCCTTATTAAACGACTTCATTATCACTTTAATATATTTCTTTAACAGTAACTCTTTTGTTACCGCAAAGAAACAAAAGACAATCTTACCATGCTATTTCGTACTACGCATCTCTTAAAGTAATCTTGTTTTTTGACGGAAATTTTGTGACACTGTTCGCTCAATCATCGCCTCCAAAGTGTGAAGTGTGTCGAAATGTGTGGTTTTTCATAGTTGATGGTAAGCCCGCTGGTCAGGCTTAGTAGTTTGCTCTTGAGAGTGTCCATGTCATTCATAATAATAGCGGCTTTTGTAGTGCAAGTGTAAACATGGACGTGCTGCTGTACCTATATAGTAACATTTATTTGCTGCAGTGAAAACGCACCAAATCGAAGTAAATGAATATCCCGAAAAACGATGCAACGTCAAAACATTTAGTTTACTAGCGCTAATAAATGCACCAGTTTATGTACTTAGAAATTTATCGGCGAAGCACACCTGCGACCACTCGTAAACTTTGTTACGCCGCCTTGCTTCGCGCAAAAGCCTTATTGAGTCGGCGCGATAAGTGCTTTAGGGCCGACCCACAATCTCCGAACATGGAATCTTGTTCGGGGTAATTTGGAATTAAGTAATTCGGTTTGGCTACGGCGAATTAATGTTTTACAAGCTCGATTTGCATTCTAAAACTCGATAGTCAATTAAAATTTAGACCTTCAGTACAGAAAATAATAAAATGACCGTAAAATTTTATCCATACGTAACAGTACTTAGAATAAAAAATATTATTAAAAAAACAACTGCAAATTATAACGACATGCTAGAAGCAGCACAACATTTAAAGATAGTATAATTATGTTACGGTAAGCTGATTTAGCAACTCAGCCGGCCTAGCATGAGCGGCTTTTATCGACTATTGACGCATGATAAAGATCCTATATCTCGCTTACACCTTAGTGAGGTAAGCAAGACAGCATGACGTATCATATCATATCGCGTGATATAATGATGGTCATGCTAGGCCGGCTGATATGCCAATTCACGCAAAATGGCCGCCACAGACGAAAAATTAATTTGCATTAATTGTGCTTCAAATTGTAGTCGATTTATATCTCTACCAATGTTCATAAAACGAAAAAACTACAGATCTCCAACTTAATTCTTCGAAAACTAATTTTATGTTCATACTTACAAAAATTCAAGAACATTGCATGTCCCTAAAGGGCCGTACCGCGCAAGTGGCGTCGACATCGAAATCGGCTTCATTTAACAGACGGATGTGACACATTGCTGCTTCTTTTTGACACAAATGAAAACTTACCAAAGACTAAGAGCAATATATTACATCCATCTGTCAAATGAAGTCGATGTTGTCGTGCCGACGACACTTGCGCGGTAGGGGCGCAGGTTCTGAGTTTAAAGCAATAGATGATTATTGTTCTTTAATCTTAGAAAAAAATATAAAATAATCTTCAGTGTATCCTAAAAATATACAAATTTATTTGTATTTTAACTTTTTTTTTAATTTTATTTTTGTAATGTTTTGAGAAGGCACCAATATGAATCGACCCTTAACGTCTTTATCGTTATTGAGAAACATTTGATATTACGGATTTAACGTCTGATATTAGAGTGAAGTTGAATCACAGAGAAGTTTATTATTGTGTGAAGGGAAGACATTTCTCTTTATTGACTCGTCTACTTTTGCAAATGTTATTGTACACCTGGACGTTGGCGGAATTTCTGTGGAAAACGGGAGAAGCCAAAACTATAAAAAAAATACTGTACACTTGTGTGCTAATTTTTAATTATTAAGTAAGCTATGCTATCTAAGTATGGTCAATGTATGTGAAATACAGTGCGCTTGAATTCCGTAAAAGTTGTTTAATTTCACTTATCGACAACTTGAGCTCATCATCGGTATGGTACGGTGTTTCGAATGTCAGTCAGATGCAGCCGGGATCAACGGATTGACGTACCTACAAATCTTCGTTATATGGGCAATGGATAGTAGACCAATAAATTGACATCTCGTGCTCCTGTGAAAAGTGTCTCGAATCGGAAGACACTTTTTGCTGTACTTTCAGGCAGCATTTGTGGTTTTTAACGTCCCACCAATCCACATCTGTCCCGAGTGGTGGCTTTATTTTACATTTTAACCATTTTGCCGCCAATTTCCCTTGTTTAATTAATGGTTTTATGTCCATTCACGAACCTTATCCAGCAGTTTCAAGCTCAAACTTATTCAATAAACTTAGCTCGTGTATCTTTGGTGAATTTTTCCCAGATAGCAAACTGAACACAATCGGATGTCATTAGCGTTATTTATGTGCGCGTCGTGGTCCGGACGTGTCCACCGAACGTGACTCAAATCGGGAATGCGTTACCAGGCGCGCCTGCATTTTTAGTAATGGCTACATTGGTAACTGCTATGCTTTTTAAAGAATGAATTTTGTTTAAGTTTGTCCATTTTGAGGTTAAAGACATTTTTATTCTCAAAAAAGACATAATGTCACTTACAGGAGAACAAGATAACTTAAACGTAATAGTTATAAAACATTCCGTCGTCCAACTATACCTATCTACTCAGTTAGTGCATTCAAATTACAGTTTTTCTAACACATATTTTCTAAATAGTGATTTGAAAGCACCAAATGAGTTTACATTTTTTATAGTCGAAGGTATTTTATAAGAAAGCTGCGCGCCTTCAAAATTTGATATGTCATCATCAGCATCAGCCATGGCATGCGGCGCTATATGACTGAAGCGAGATAGCTTGACAAAACGACGCGCGCGGGAGCGAGACCGTTTTCGCAGATTAGGCGGAAAAACCACGAAATCAAATTTCACGAATTTCCTGGGCAAGCAACAATGCAACACCTTAGACCACATCCTGTTTTTTAAGCACGATGGTCAAATGCCTGCCCAGTTATTACAAAAAAAAAAAAGAATTACTTCGTAGTAAATAACTATTAACGATTAAAGACAAATAAAACTACACGACACTAAATATTATCGGTGTCCACTAATTAAACCAGTTTTCAATAGTACCTATATCTATGAGAATAACCCCAATTGAGAATAATCTTGAAGTTTTTTGATGGAAGTTTTGTGACGTCTTCGCTCAATCATCGCCTCATAAGTGTGAAGTGTGTCAATATGTGACAACTTCAATAAAAATAAAACGTTCTTATGCCATGATGGTTTCTAATAGATGATGTAGTAGGTAGGCCCACTGGACCAACGGATTAAGCTTTTTTTATTTAATAATTAGCTTATTGGTAGGTATTTAAAATTTATTTATGTTTATTTTACACATATTCAACATGCCCTTTTAATTATCTGGTTTAGCCCAATATATACGAGCCAATAAATCTATTATTCAGCAACTCTAAATAAACCAACATGTGACCTGACATTAAAGCCGGCTTATTTTGTAAACGCTTTTGATGAATGTCTGGTCTCAAAGCGGATACTTTAATTTTAGAATTAGGTAGGTATATCTATTTTGAGCACTATATAACATTTAATGGGTGTTGGACTGTGAAGCGTTTTCGTATATATTTGGTCAAGATTTTTTTAAAGGACATGTAGACATTTGCTATTTTCGACGCAAAAATTCATTCCCTCTGTTGCCCTTTCTAAGTTTGATTTGGCAACAAAATGGTTTTAATAATTTATTTCAAACGGTTCAATCTTTTGAACCGGCTCCAAAAAATTAAGTAGGATAGGTGGTAGGTAGTATTTAAGAAATCATTAATATTTTTTAAATAAAAATTGACGCTTACTATTTCTTTTGTTTTCAACCTCTTTTGAGTATTAACACTTCGAAACGTTGGTACATGTCGTGCTGCAAAGACACTTTTATCCCATTGTAAAGTCAAAGCCCCAGCAACGCCGATGCATCCCATTCATCTCGCTACCCGGAAAATTACATCCACATTGGTTCAATATTCAGTAAGCAACGTGAGATGAACTCTCGCTTGAGAGTTTATCATCGCGCTGTCACTCCAGCGTTATTTATGGACCAGTAAACTTGGAAATATATTTTCCTCCGCGGCCGACGCGTCCATTTCAGGTTGAACCCCTTGGGTCCACACTAGACGAGTCGAGCGTCATAAATTTGAAAACTGTTTCGTGATAGCGAAAAAATGAAACAAATATTTGACGTTCGCTCGCCGGCCGATCGTCGATTGTCGATCAAGGTAGGTACAGCCCGATTTTTATTCAGGTGCTGCGGTGCCTAGCCTAATAACGGCTTTGCTATAGTCATATGTCATAGGAAGCTTGAAGTCACTTTTAGGAGACCTCCGGCATTTACAGGTTGTTTCAGTTAAAATACCCCAAATGCTTAAAAAAAATTATAAAGTATCCGCTTATAAAAAACAATCCACGTAATTTTACTAACTGCTAAGCATAAATACGATCGCTCATAAAAACCAATTTTACTTATTTTAGTCCCCTTAAAATATTTGATTCGCTCAATGCTAACAATGAAACAATTTATTAAACTATTTCAAGAAGGATGATCCATGAAAGAAAGCTTTGTTATAACAAAGCATTCTTTCATGGATCACGATGGAAAAATATTATTATCTAAATAACTCTTGCAATTGCCACCGAGATAGCAAGAATAACAGAGATTGCTGCTATATGACGGGGTACTAAAATTATTTAATGACAGTTTGATTACTTTTATCGCAAGTTTGCGCTTCAGTTGTCACGTTTTCGAACCATTAGTTTTATTCGGATTACTACTGGATTGCTTATTTATTATTCTTATTTTTATGGTCGATCGCTTGCTTTAGAATTGCCATAAACTCAAGTAAGTCAGGTTAAATTCAAAATATTTTTGATCAGGAAATTTTTTTTTGTTTAATATAACAATATCATTCGAAAACATTTGACTTGAGAGAATACATTGTAAATATTTCACATGTTGTCGAAACAAAGTCAATATAACATTAATGAACATCCCATTTTAGTAGATATTTTTTTATTAGATTTTTGTCTATTTTGAGAAAAAACAAGAATATTTATTGAAAAAAAGGAACCATTTATTGGCACAATAGAACTACATATTTCTTGAAAGTGTCTTTAAATAGTAATTTACAATAATTTCGGCCCTATCAGAAATCATCATCTGGCATATATAAGAATCAGTAATGAGATGTTAATGGAAAAAAGACCATAGTAATAAACAAGGCAATCAAAAAAAGTTTTGCACAGAGTAAAACGACTAGGACTTAATTAAATGTTATTTAAGTTAAACTATACAGAGTTTTTAGACCGACCAATAAAAAAATACCTTTTTTAACACACTAATTACCTATCTAGCCCAAGGTTTTCTAAGAACTTTTCTTCAGAACTTGTGTTATGGTTCATTCGTATAATAGATAACAGATAAACGTGCTTTTTTGTAAATACACACATAAAATACATGATTATACACCCAGACTAAGACAAATAGACATGTTCATACTCACAAATATTTGCCCGTCCGGAAAACGAATCCGCCGGGACCTCATGCGCAGTGGGCAGGTATCTGTCTGTACCCCTACGCCACACAGGTCGTCAATAATTTGTATGTATGTAGTTTTTTTTTAAAGGTCCCGTTTTGGATTACGACATACAGTTTTGTGCTAAAAAAAATAAAAGACAATATCATTTTGTTACAAGCACTTATAAACGTCAAAGAAGCTACGCCATCGGTTAACAAATCCTACGGCGGGCAGACCTTGTAACGAGATGAACCTACAAGAAACTCGTCAAGGGCTGTTTTTTTCTCCCTGTTTTATTACATACAGAGTCGTCAAATTGAAAAGTGACCTTGACAAATCAAGAAGGTAAATTTTCATCACAAAAATATACTAAAATAAAATTACATTTTATTGTAAACTATTTTCAACTCGCAAAGGAGGACTTATCATACACTAGCGGCCGCCCGCGGTTTCACCCGCGTGGTTCCCGTTCCCGTGGGAATATTGGGATAAAAAGTAGCCTATTTTTAATCCAGGCTATCTTCTATCTGTAGGTATACCAAATTTCATCAAAATCAAATGATTATTTTTTGCGTGAAATACATACAAACATCCACACATCCTCACAAACTTTCGCATTTATAATATTATGAGGATTACAACATTTCTCACATTATCACTTCACAATAGAAAGTTAGATTACACATTTTCTTAACAAAAACTCGCATCTTCTTTTCATTTGTCACGTGCGATGCGTGCGGTCGTTGCGGAAAACTATGGCAGTTCCACTAAGAGGAAAACCTGCTCAGCCATATTTGGGGGCTCCACATCAAAACAATATCCTCATTTACGCCGGGATAGATAATAATGATTCTATTTGGTCAACAAAAGTAATAAATGTTGTGGGGAAAACTAATGGTTCGAACGCTCGAACTTTCTTCAATTTTGGCGAGGATTGTTTCGCTATTATTTTGACAGCGGAATTTACTTAGATAGAATTTGATTTGTTTTTCTTTAGTTTCAATATTAATTACCTACTTTAAAATATGAAATTGAAATTGATTTATTTAATGTAGGCTATTATGATTCAAAGGCAAAAATTAAAAAATCATGATTTTTGAATTTTTGCGTTTTCAATGCGATTTTTATACTTATGATAAATTTTAAATAGAAAAATATTGGAAAAAAACAACTCGGCCACAAGTGAATTCTCAGATGGGAATTCAAAAATCATAAATTGTTGGCTGTTGCATCTTAATCGATCGTTAAAAACCTGAAAAGATGTTTCTTTCGAATGCAAGGATATTCCTAGCATTGATGTGACAACGCTGGCCTACAGCGTATTAAAAATATAAAAGTATTGGAGAATTTCGACGGTGGTTCGCAAGTGTCGGTA
The DNA here is from genome assembly GCA_910589605.1 of Chrysoteuchia culmella. Lineage (NCBI taxonomy): Eukaryota > Metazoa > Arthropoda > Insecta > Lepidoptera > Crambidae > Chrysoteuchia > Chrysoteuchia culmella. Next base: position 9,479,953 of record OU342661.1, on the reverse strand, counting down.
GCTCGGTGGTTAGAGCATTGGACCGGATTTTCAAAGGTCGTGGGTTCGAGTCCCATCTGAGAATTCACTTGTGGCCGAGTAGTTTTTTCCAATATTTTTCTATTTAAAATTAATCTTAACTATTACAATCACTTATGAAATTCAAAGATGCTACGCCATCGGATTGCAAAAGCGTACGCCGCGCCGTGGCGGGCGAGAGGCCTTGTAACAAGAGCAACGTGCAAGAATTTCAAATATCTGCGTATTTTTAAGTGATGTAAAATATGTACTAATAAAAAAAGTGTATCTTAAATTGCCTAGTAGGTACCCATAGAATAAGTTCTGCTTAGTTTGGGCAACGGGTCCAGATTTTATATTGTCGAAGAATAGACAGGGTTTACCTGAAAACGAATGTAAGCTGGGCTGACCACCTATAACTATTGTTTCCAGACAACCAATGCCCAACCCAACTAATGCCCATTGTAGCATTTTTTAGCTTTGACTATGAGAGTGATGAGAAGTGTACCTACCTTGCTTGTCAAATGTTTGATCCACGGTCAAAGTTATCCGACCTAAATCAGTCCGCTTGACACCATTGCCGTGAAAACACGCGTTACTCAGAAACGGAAATGGTTAATTGTGCAGTGCTTTGTTGCAAGAACTCGTCAATAAATTTTCCCATCACTTAAATCTCGATTGTGAAGTCATCGGAGGTGCGAAAAATTCGACACGCTAGTATCTCATACAGTTTGAAGCGCTCTTTTCGTCTATTTCGTTATAGGTCTGTGGTTTATACATATACACTCTCAAGTTGTACCTTTGATGTTTGGCCAATCCTGCCAGAGATTTATGAGGTGATTGTATTTCTGTACTAAAAAAAACATGTTTTAAAATAAATAAACCACACTAATTCCAAAAATTCACAAAATTTCATTTTATGGATACTTATTCTAAAAAAACAATAGGTGTTGTATTAATTTTAACTATTAAAATACTGTAGTTTTTCCATAACACAATTATTTTTATCACGACGCCAGGATAAAAAAAGTGTTTTACTGACTAGCAAACAAAGTTATTTTAAAGTGCATTTCCGAGTTTACTGTTATAGTTTCTTATTTAAAGTTTCGCCGCATATTTTGTATCTACCCGACGCGTTGCAACTCTGACCGTCAGCACATTAATCAAATTTGCCGTCTCCAGTCCGAACCCGCTATACCTCGATACGGAGCGTGTATTTTTATCTGCAGTCGATACCATAGTCGAGCCGAGCGTGTCAAAACAGCAATTTATCATAGTTATCTCACCCGCCCGCATTGTCTGAAATGTGGATTTGCTGACCGTACCAACCTACATTTATTAATACGACCATTTTCCATAAAACCTGCGTAAGGTACTCGAGGGTTTTTCCGGTCGACCAGTACAACTATTTGAGTATTGTTCAGGGTTTTCGAAAAATAATATATGGTTATATGCCATTTATTATTGGTATTATTGGTTGCTACAACTAGATGCCGCCCTCATACATTTAGCTCTTGACCGTTTTACTCTGCCATAAACGGCACAGTCTACTGTGACAACGGCATACGGCATTAATAATCATCCCTAGCAACGCAGTCAGTTGATTGAGGAAAAACGTCGAAACGACGGTGCCGGAGAATAACGTCATATCTGCGTGACAGTTGTTTCGCAGGAAAGCTGTTCTTTTATATTTTGCCGAAAGGACTATGAGACCTATTATTAACTATCAGTATAACAAGTTTTTTCGTAATTGTTTTTTTTTTAAGATAGGTAGTAGGTTCGATGTTTATACATTTTAAGATAGATTTATTGTAATCACATGTCTATCTATATCTGACTTCATTCAACGGAAACTTTTGAAAAGTGAGGGAGCTATATGAATGTTTTTTTATTGAACTGACACATTATATTTTGCCTTATATGATTTTAAGTTTACTGATATTTGACTGGTATCGAATGTGTAAGGGCATTAAGTTCACCTTTTGATGCTCTTTGTAGTTAGCAATAAAATTTTAATTAACATTACATTTTACACATGTTTTAATGACATTTTTAGTAAGAAATAATGTGAACCACATTCTCCGTGAAATAACCGCCCGCCCCTCGGCCCATGTGGAGACGTCACGGGTAAGCACGTCGACCCGCCAAACAACAACTCGATCGGGTTACGAATGAGGGGAAGATCAACAACGACCGGTTTCCAAAGGTGTGCTGAGGAGACAAGATGACGGCTGCGATCACGATGGCTTCAAAAAGATGGACAAGAGGAAGAAGCCAACTCATCGCAATCTTTGTGGCACCGCCCCGACCGGATGGAACCAGCCGCTGCGGCCGGCGGCGCTCCTGACGACGCTTTTGTATGTGTCCCTGCATTATTCCACTACACAATATGAAAGGTTTGTGGAGTACATCAAAACGAAGACCAATTTCATCCTGAGGGTCGAGTGGTTGGAGTCCCGCCACAGTGTGAACTTCAACTCATTTGTGATGAGAGTACCGACTAAACATCTATCGACTTTCATGAAGGAAGATTTTTGGCCGAAGGGGGTCCTGTTCCGGCGATTTCTAGGTCGGCTATCGGACACCGCAACGCGCAACACATCGCCGCCGTCTTTACGTGTGCAATAATTTTATTATCTAATTTGTTATTTTATATTTTATACATGTTTAGTTTCAAGGTATTTATCTATATTCCATTGTAGCCTGAGTACAAATAAAAAAATAAAATAAAAATAAATAACGTCTCATGTGAACATGGGACACACACACACAACTGACGTTAGGCCGGACAACGCTTGCTGCCCCCGCCCCGCACGGGTAGTCATATGCGGTACGTTCCTTTTAAAAATTGCTTAAAAATCTCAGAAACTATAAGGTATTAAAAATAATATATATATATAGGAGATAGAGCTGTACATTCATATAAAAATAATAAACGGAAACGATTTTCGTATAAACAGGCTCACAGTCCAAGCCAAATCCTAAGATATGACCCCCAAGTCCAATACCTTTCCTTTGGTTCATTTTTTTATTCTGAGGTTTTACGTAAAAAAACCGGCTGAAAATGACCCGGTACTTTTCTGATAGCAGTTATAGTTTGTTCTATCAAGTCTACTTTTGTAAACTCTAAACCTAATGAGTCCCACCTCATAACAAAGAATAGAAAATGTTCGCGTGAACAGGTTGCTGTAGATAGTCCACAGCCCATATGTGGACTGTGTAAAGTGAACCTGTTCAAATCGCATATGACGTTATTCTTCGGGACCGTCGAAAATTTGTAATCACATTTTTTTTTATCCATTATTTGTATGAAGCGCGGTATCTAGTGGTAGCAACTAAATCTATGATTATTAGTTATAGCAATACCTAATTTACGTAATTACTAGCTGACCCGTGAACTTTGTATCACATTGACATCCTGCAACACTGTACCTACTCGTATGTCTGACAGTAAAGTACATAGGTCGTCGTCGTCTCAGCCACATAACACCCACTGCTGGGTATAGGCCTCCCCCAAAAGGGGGGGGGGGGCATAATCGCCACGCTTGGCAGCCGGGTTGGTGATCGCAGTATGGCCAAGCTTGTAGGACGCTGTCCTGAAGGCTGAGTCCCATAGTTGCCTTTTACGACAACCACGGGATGAGAGGGAGTAGTGCTATTCTAAGCCGACACTACACAGCTAGGTAAGAACAGTTTATATTTGAAAATTAAATTGATTTTTACTATGTTTTCGCAATTTTTCCATATTTTTCACTCTATAAACCTTCCCTGGACTACAAAAACCATTTGAAACCCAAAATCAGCTAAATCGGCCCACCTGTTTTCGCGATTTGTTTAAGCGAGCGTAACACACAGCAACTAATTTTATATAAATAAAAAATATAATTAAATACTTATTATTTTTTCTTTTTGAAACAACATATCTCAACAAATATATCTCTTCTGGTTGGCGGGGAAGTTCCTCGATTGTACAGTCAGCAGCACGCACGACTATACTTTGACCTTGAGAGCGCTATTACGTCGCTCGTAATAGTGGCGGTTTTCGTAAAAGCCGTACGTGCTGTGGACTGTACTTTTAGGATAGAGCAAACAATTGGTTATTTTTCACATAACGCTTACACACAACAAGGGTGTCCTCGTATTACTTGTAAATAAGTAGGTAAATATATATTTCAAAATAATCCAGGACAGGAAATCAGTGTCTATTTGATAAGGATATTGAATTACAAAGCCAATTTCCTCTCCTCTCAAATTGAGTATTATTTAAGTAAGCCTTAATTGAAATAAAAAAATGTTGAAATGAGTTTTGGTTTTTATCAAAGCTTTTCCAGTTTTAATGAAATTTATATTTATATAAAAATAATGTAGCAAAATTAAATTAAGTTCCAATCTTTCGGGACCTGGTATGTTCAAAAAGTAACTTAACAATTTTTTGTGACAATTCAAACGAAATATTTTAACACCAATTTTGTCTACTATAATATAACTTGTTGTAACCATATGCATACAAATAAAGAATTTATTATTATTATTATAGTAGTAGCCAAGGGTTGTCGCTTCGATTCTCGCGCGGGTTAAATATGTTATATATTAACATTTTTGTTATATAATGTATTTGTATGTTAGTCTATAACAGGCGTGTCAAAAATCCAGCCAGATGCAGAAAGTAGAAAAATTTTAGAGTATGTATCGAGGAAGTAAAGTAAAAAATGCATGCCATAATGAGCAGCGTTCCTACCGGACGTAAACGCAACCACGTCCTCCATACTATTTCGATAGCTTTTCGTGCTATAGTATCCTGATGTGGTCCGCGTCCGTGTCTCAATAACAATTAAAAGCGCAAAAAAGATGTCAAATATCTGGAAAAAAAATGCTCTTTAAACACGAGATACATCAGTTTTATACGTTTCATTTTTTTTTTAATTTAAATAACCGTCTGCTGACTGTATATTAAAAAAAAAAAATGGATAGCGGACACAAATAAAAAAAAAATAGAAATCGAAATTTGCAAATAGTTGTATATGTATAAGGGTTCAATAGTACTAACTACATAAATACATATTTCTTATCATTAAGGAACCCCGACACGCGAGAATTCTTAAACACGTCCGCAAAATTTTACAAGCAATTTAACATCCCTAACATAAGCTTAAACTCACAATGTATTCTAAAAGTTTGCTCATCGATTTATTTATCCTTCCGTTACAGTTCGCAGACGGCCCAAAAAACAATAATAGACCGTCGACACCAGAATTAAGAGTAACGCAGCACGTAGCCAGGGGCTATAAACGTCGAATAAGCCTGATATAAGGTAGACAAACGACCCGGGCACTCAATTTACTAAGAACAAAGAAACCTTTTCGCCTACTTTTCTTTGTGGAGAACGGGGCGACAGTTCGTAGCCTATTACCGACCCATTCATTCGATCAAATGAACCGATTAATTTATTGCTTTTCAAACTGCTTTTAGAGTTGAAAAGTGAGATTTGCATTTTTGACCTGACGTTTCCTTTGATTTTTCTCTGGATTTATTGTAGACCGGCGACGTTAGTTTGTTTGTTTGGGGTTAGGATCGCAGACAATAATTCTGTTAATTCGTAATTCAAGTGACATTTTACGAGGATATACAAATAGGCAATTTTATACAAAAAAAGGTATTTCTCAAACTTATTTTATTGTACGTATGAAGTAAGAAATAGTCAATGTTTAAATATATACCATTATTAGTTTAAGCCAATAGTTGCAATGACGCTGAATGAACTAAAAATGCGTGAATATAAAAATTTGGTCTCTACCGCCTCTCTCTGTAATGCAAATATATTACCTAAACAAAAAAATAAGATCGAAGCCTTTTACATGCAGCTGCTTAGCAATGGTATTGATTGCCATTTTAGTTAAAATTTTATATAAAATGTTAAAGCAGAAACAAATAAACAAATTTTGCTTTTTTCTATACTTTTTTCTAAAAAATATCATATTCACATTTTTGTTTCCTCTGGTAACGATTTGTTTTAAAAGCGATTGTATTTGTTGTAAAAACATTTATTACTAAGGCACAAGCTTTCAAGAAAGCGATGTTATTGAATTGCATGAGTCACATACAATACAAGTAATATAAGTTATTGGAAAACTTCGCTACAGCAACTATGTGAAGACCACCTCCCTGCATTCTAACTAGAACTAACTAAGTCTGTATTGTTACTGTTAGTCAAAGAGCCACAATTGGTATTAGATTCAGTTATAACTGTGAATGTATGCGGAGTGCTTCGGAATATTGGCACGGGTAAATTTCGGTTTGGCTAAGTTTCCTATGGAATTTAATTATTGTGTTCAGTTACCGATTGTGTACAGAGTCGGGTCAAAAATCAACATCTGTAATTTTAATGTCCCCTCTGGAGTAGGTACAGATCTTCTTTAAGCATGGATAAGGAGAATGGACCTTTATGAAGATTGGTGGGTATTAACGACTGCATATGCAGCCGGGACCAACGACTTACCGTGCCTTCAGTATTGTCAGACAATAAATATATTCGATCGCAATCATTTAAATTCTTAAGACTATCATCATCATATCAGTCATATGACACCCACAGCTGCTGGGTAAAGGCCTCCATCAAGGATCTCCACGACGGTCGGTAATGCGTTGCCTGCATCCAGCGGCTTCCCGCGACCTTCACCAGATCGTCGGTCGTCGGTACACCTTGGCGGGGACAAACCCACGGAGCGTCGTCCTGTACGCGGTTGCCGTTTCAGAACCTTTCCACCCCAACAGCCATCGACCGGTCTCTTGGCCATCTCAATAATCACGCGCGGCAATACTTGCCTCCGGGGTTAATGGCTTACTTGACTTTTGATTAAGATTTCTCAAAAATAATAAAAAATTAAGGAAACCAAATGCTTGATTCGTAATAAGATCAACTGTTGACAATAAGATGGAATCTTCACTTTTATATTAGATTAGATTTGATTTTAATATGAATTTAATTAATTAACATTAAGTATATTGTATGGACACTGTCTGAAATAAAATGATTTAATTTAATTAATAATTTATCGCGATTAAAACAAAAAAATATCGACAATTAACCCTTAAATTCAACTCTTATGTATTTATGTATTTACTTGCCTCCAGGAGGCAAACAACCGTCGAGTAGTTAGACCTACTATTCAATACCTAAAGCGTTTATGTGTTTTAGCGGTGTGACTTAAATGTTGAACATATATTAATGAATTTCGTCGATTGATACACGTGTAAGATATGCTGCCTCTTTTGTCATGTCACCGTCATGGCATTTTCTCTTTGCATGCAACCCTCCTAAAGTCACTCCCTTCAGTATTAGCGGTGATCTTTTATCCGGATCTCATCAATCTTGCGGCATTAACACTACGTCTAGATAGTCGCGCCTTCCCTAGTGACCTGGACAAATGCAGGTGCCGCCTAATGAGCGACGAAGACGGATATATCCCCAATCAGCACGCCAGAGAGAGACAAATACATTCGGCAAGTCAATCCGTCACTGTCCTTTTAGGTAATCTTGTAAAGCGAGTGATAAATCCTGTGACTTCGCCATGATTTTTGCGTTTGCTGTTATTAAATAGGGGTTGACATGTGTCGAGAAGAATTTTCTCTGTAATACATTTCCGAGATCTTATTGTCTCATAAATAGAGGAAACGATTCTTACGTTTCATGTTTAAGGAAAGACGTATCTCTTTGATTACGTATATATGTGACTTTTCTATTGCCACATACATACCTCGCGTGCCGCCGAACGAGAGAAGGACGCTGAACTTCGTGTATTGTTTTTATGTAGGTATCAAGGCAGAATATTTTATATAGAGCATTATATTACAATAATAAATAATAATATATCATAGCATAACTTTGCATACCACTTACAACTTTGAAACATCGAGTATAACGATATTATACCCATGGAGTGTCTACAGGGCTTAGAACACTAATTAATTTTAAATTCTTTCTTTCGATGGTATTTGGTTTTCAAAACATTGACACGCATACTCAATGATATTATAATTGTGTGTACTTGTCATTGCATAGACTAAAAAAAATATTTGATACACGCAAAGAACACACAAGTATACAACCATAAACACAATATAAGCAAATAAAAGAAACAACAAAAATTTTAAACAGAAATTAAACATTAGATATATGGATGTGATATTCTAGGTATAGGTGTTCTTTATTAAATAAAGCAGTCCGTTTTTTGGCAGTGACATTAATAGGTAATATCGTTTCCGGGTAGGGTTGCCACCTGCCTCTTCCTGACTTAAGGGCTTACAACTCTAAAATACGGGGTTTTGTTTTTTTACGGGAGACAATTAAAACAGTAGTGCTTTAAGAAGTTTTTTTTTCGCCTTTCTATTTAAATAAACCGCTTTTAAATACTCTTCATTTTAAAAAGCAAATATAAAAAATATTTGCAAGTTAAAAAAAATACACATGTCCATTTTAAACCACAAAGCCTGACAAAACGTCAGCATAGTTTTCGCCAGCCAGCTCTTGGCTGAATTAGTAAAAATACGGGGGCTTTACTTAACCCCGTACTTTATTTTCTCAATTACGGGTTTACCCTATTAAACCCTATTTCCGGGTCACCCTATTATCTTTGATCCGTTTACCGCCTCTGCTTTATCATCTTATTAAATAGTGACAGAGGCGAGGTAATAATGCAAGTCACTAAAGTATTAAACGTTTATTACTTTGAAATCCTAATCCTAATTAATATTATAAATGCGAAAGTGTGTTTGTTTATTCTTTCACGCCCTTACTAAGCAACTTGATTTTTGGCATTAGCTAGTTGAAAGGATGGAGAGTAAATAGGCTTTTCATCCCGATATTCCCACGCGAACGGGAACCAAGCGGGTGAAACCGCAGGCGGAAGCTAGTAAAAATAAAAGGGTCGTTTATGCCGCTAAAACATAACATATGTTTTGACTCTGTCAACTTCCCGTTGACTTAGAACTATGAAATTTAGCAAGTAATATCGTATTTTACTACAAATGCAGGAACAATTAAAAACAACACATTTGTAATATAATAAAAAATAATTGTAAATTTTGTTAAATATTTATCACAAAAAATAATTGCCTTTAGTTTTGGAAACTTTCGGGAAAAACTCAAGAACGCGTGGAGGTATCAAGCTAAAATTAAAGCCATATATTCTAGCCAACAGTCTCTTAAAGCTGTGAAAAAAACAAGCTTGTGAATTTACGTACAAAAAGATAGAGTGTAACAAAATATATTTTTTACTGTACACGAGTACCGTTACTCGTCACTAGGTGACGCTTTGTGTTTGCTACTGTAATCAAAATAGGGTACTTTCCGTTGACCTAGAACTATGTTTGGATTGTTGGCCAACTAATATCTTCTTTTATTACAAATACGAGGAAAAATCTGAAAACTATACCTACATTTATTGTAAGTATACATAAAAAATACAGTAATTGGTTTCGGAAACTGAATTTCGGGAATTATTCAGAAAAGTTTCCGTTCAGTTCCTGAACTATATATAATATGTATGTACCTAGGTACAATCGGGGAACTACCCAGTTGATCAATAGAGCTTTTTTTGGGAAACGTTTTTTCGGAAAGTACTAAGGTACTAACCGGGAATTTTCCCGATTGTACCTACGAATTTGTGCGGAACCCTCGGTGGGCGAGTCCGTGTCGCATTTGTCCTCGTTTTTTTTTAAATACATATTATTGGTCGTAGTCATACAACGAGTTAAAATAATTATATTGTTTTCTGTGACTGTACTCGTAGCTATAAATTGTAGAACTCTTTTGTTTTTAATTCAAGTTAAGTATGTACGATCAATATAGCGTTTAAAAGTATTTCATTATAAATAACATTTATAGGAACATCAAAATTGAAACATTGCATTTAAATTCCATGTCTCGATATATCTCTTACACGGGAAACCTCATATCATAGGAAATTGAAAATAAATTCCTTTAAGCTTTCAATTACCTCAATCGGGACATTGAGTTCGCAGCCACATAAATTTACAAATGTACATATCTAAAATGTACGTGTACATTCAAATACTTTTGGGAATTTTATCAGCAGATTTCTCTGAGGAATTTCCTTTGATTTCAACTAATATTGTTAGTTAGTTTAACGGTTAGATCCATCACGGTTGTGCCTGATTTTTTCACCATTGAAAGGTGATCATGTCAAGTAAAGTTTTTTTTTCACAATATATTTTTATAACTTTCAATCTAACATAAAATTTCGTTCAACCGCTGCGACAAAATAAACTAAATCCTAATTTGACTAAAATTACAAATTCGAAAGTGTGTTTGTTTGTCCTTCCTTCATGCCCAAACTAAGCAACCAATCGACTTGGTTTTTGGCATAGAGTTAGTTGAAAAGTTGGGGTCGGAAAATAACATAGGCTACTTCTTATCCCGATATTCACACGGGAACGGGAACCACGCGGGTCAAACCGCGGGCGTAAGCTATCATTAGTAAAAAAATAAGAAAAAAGTATTCCCGAAAAAAAATATCTAGTCTCCAAGTTGCTCAGACAGGACAGTTTTTCCACACTATAAAAAAATATGCATTGAAAACATAAAATAGAAACAGTGAATGGTACATATTTACCACTGTCTGTTTAAAGCTGAATTAAACAGACAGTGGTAAATGTAAATATAACATCTTAAGTTTCTTTGCGCACTTGTAATTGAAATAAAACAACTTTTACGGATATCAAACGCTCTATATTTCACGAACTAAGTTGTAATTGTCCGTATTTTTTGGATGATGGAAATTAAGGATGGTTTCCTAAGAACGTTTTCATGTAGCTACAACGGTTAAGGAACCAGCCCTTCGTGCCCCGTTTTAAATTTCCACCCTGTATTTACCCGAAACATATATTTATTTGGTACTATATTTTTGGGGTTTTGAATTCCTGACGTTTCGGCACCTTTTCAATTGCCACGGTCAGTCTAAAATCTGCAAAAATGTTTTATTTCAATTTAGAAATCATATAGTTGAAATACGTATGGTTCACATAGCAAGCCTATACAGCCATTTAAAGCAATAGCAGCTATCTGCTATATACCCATTCTCTGTGAACCAACTCGGTCGGTGCCAACAAGCAAAACAAACGGAAGACGACGTACTTTCAACTTTAATAAATCACCTTCCGCTGCTAACCATCCTCTGCAACGACTGTAAGCATTTCGTTTGAATAACATTTACTTTACACACCGAGTAAACTTTAAGGTTGGTTTGCACCACCACATTTTCAAAAACTTTTGAAAACGGAAAATGTATAGGATTTGACAGCTTCATCATCAGCCAGTTTTACGGCCTCTAGTAATGGTTATCTAAGGAGATTAGCTTTGTTCGCCGCAGTCTAAGAATAGGATTCGTCGAGGTTGTATACTGCATCTTAAATAAAGTTGTTTTCTAAAATAGAGATTCAGTAATATAATAGGATTGTAATTTTGAAAGGTTCCTAATCGTTGCTTATTTCGAGTATTTGAAATTACCATCAGAAACATCAACATTAAAAAGTTCTGGACAGTCGACAGTTTACGTGGAATTATTAATCATTGATTCTAACTTTCAGACGAAATGTCGCGAGCTATAAGTGGTAGCGTTTATTTTTCTTTAATTATATAAATCGAAATAGAAAGTATCACAAAATGTTTTCGATATTTCCGTCAGTATCCGAGATTCCTTGGTAGTAAACTTTTAAACCTACTCACTGTAATTTCGGTGGCAACCGAATTCGAAAAAGTCATTAATTTACAGTAACCGTCGGTCCCGGTTGTTGTCATTTGACAACAGTCGTTAAGCCAAGTCAGAGGCTTTATAGGCGGCTTGATAAACTCTTACACAATAAACTTTTATTATTTTTATTTTTCGTTAAATGCAAGTGCTTCTTTTTCCCTTTCTATGGTATTTAAAGCATCAATATCCACCCAGCGAGAAATTAACGTAGGTAACATAACTAAATGAGAACAAGGGCTCGAAAAACGATATTTATTTAACATGTTTGTCAAACACGTTTGTTGCATCAAACATAGTTAATTTGAGCAGAGGGTCATATAAAATTGACAAACAAGAAAATCTGACAAAACATTTTTTTTTTAAATGTACGGGGTGCTTAACGTACGAAAGCACTGTCCTTAATTTACAGTATCCATAAATATAGTAAAAATAAATTATTTTTATTTTTATGACACAAACTGCAAATGCTACGAAGCCCATAATTATATTATACAAACTGTGATTTTATCACCTCGCACATTTTTTTAATCATAACATTGGAATGAGTCGACTTTCAAGTTGTCCTCAGGCAAGACTTTATGTTTGAATATATTTTCAATTTTTTTTAAATAAATAAAAATCTTAAAATAAATTGTAAAATAAATATTGCTTTTAAAACGCCTCATCTTATGACTTGACACTGCCTTTACCTCCAAATTGCCATTGAAAGTTACAAACTAAAAGGACTGGGCCGGTCTCTTCGAAGTTTCATGTGTCTGGCTGAGGGTCACTGAGCAAGGAAACGTCCGTACCACGCATCAATATTAAGTCATTAACTTGGGCTGTTTACCGATGGGCACGAGTTTGCTAGTTCGAGAGTAACGTTCCGTGTGTTTTAGTCATAGATTAATCTGGTTGGCTATTAAAGTTTGAAATCGCCTTACCTACGTCTACGTTTAGATTTCGAATAGTGATTGATGAGTTTCTGGTGTTACTGGTTGTTGCGAAATTGTGTGAATTGAGTGTGAAACGGTTGTTCAATTTGTTTTCATTGTAAAAAACATATCCTACAATGTTAATTGCTGTGACGAATTAAGAGCTTGGTAACAAAGATATTGTAGTATAAAAAAGAGCTTGGTGATCTTTATGACACATTTGTTTGACAAACACTTGTCAAAAAAAAATCCGGAAACGCATCAAAAAAATCCTCAGACGGTCAAATAAAGACAAAACGAAAGTCTGACAGAAATTTGACAGAAAATTTGATCGTTTTACAAGTAACTATGTTATAGAAGTTTAAATTATACTTACTCTCAAAACTCTTTAAATAAACTATTCAATTACCTAAGTATAAAAATAATTAAGGAAGTTATTGAATTCGTTGCTAGGCAAAAGTCAAGTTACCTGTTTATCAGGTTTAGCATCTTGAAATTTGAAGATGATTAGCTCCTGAGCACTATAACAAACAATAGAATGCCCGCTTCAAATTTTGGCTCTAGTTCGTAGTAGTGTCGTCTCTAATTAAAGCCGGATCAGATGTTGGCTTTTGGTTCCACGCCAACTAGCTTCTTGTTCAAATGATTCGCCAGTTAAGTTTTATGTTTTTATTCGGGGCTCAGACTGGTAATTATGGGAGTTAGCTCTTTTAATTTTGTTGTTCTTTACCTAGTTTGGAGATTAGCTTTTTGCGCCTGTCGCCCGCCGGCGCCGGCAGCGCTAGCTGTCACAAAGATAAAAACAGCCTACCTTTTTATAGGGGGAAGGGAATGAATACCTTGTATGTTAGTTTAACCGACGCTTAACAGCGATACGAGAAAATTCTTTTATTATACCGAAATTATTTGTGATGTATTTAAAACGTGAAATAATAGAAAAACGAATTTTCATTCTAAAAGCTCTCTTTATTTTTCTTTGGTTTTACCAACGTGCACTAAGACTCCTTTTATGAGTTTCGTAGAACCCGAATGTGAGCTTCACTCATATAGCGTGTGGTTTCCGGGAACCACCGTTGGGGGTTAACGTAAATATTTGAAATAACGTGAAAGTACTAGAACTTGAAATAGTAATAAAATTTCAAAAAATAAATAAATTTCAAAAACAGCACCTCTTAAAGAGTTTGTGATTTTACCAATTATGTTATTTTAGTTAGTTATTTTAGGGTGTCATTCCATGCATTGATACAGCAGTAGATGATAGAGACTTTCTTAAACCTCAGGATAGATTGTTCTATAGATAATACCAAGTGGCGCTGTTATCACTTTCAATATAACTTTAATTTAAATACAGTCAAATAAACTAGTCAACAACAGTCTATTCAACGTGAATAGCTCAGTGGCTCAGTGATTTGCGCGCTTGGCCTGCGATTGTAGTGTTAAAGGAACTTTTACAGTGGTCGGTCACGGGATGGGTGACCAAAAAATTATCATCTCAAGCTTCTCCGTGCATCGGAAGGTAAGTTAGGCTGTTGGTCTCGGCTGTATTTGCAGTCATTAAACCTACCAATCCGACTAGACCAATCCAGACAGAAAGGCGGAGTCTGGTGTTCGTCAGGGATGTATTCTGTCGCCTCTACTTTTAAACATGTACACTGAATATATTATGCGCATTATTTAAGATGATACTACTCTTCTTGTTAGATCCGGATAAGATTTGGACGAGCTCTTGACTCGTAGTACAAGGCCACAGAGCGGGGAAGAGACCACGAGGCTGCTCTCCGACTCGTTGGATCGACCTCATAAAGAGAACTACGCAGTCGTCCGCAGAACAGTGTTTTCGCAACGCTAAAATAGACAAAACTGGAGAGACATCGCGCGTCGTGCGGCAGCCCTGGAGCGAGTGGCGACGGCGAGCCGCAATCCTGTCCATCGACAGCCAACACCACTCTGTCAAGAGTGCCCGACTAAACTAGGCTGGTAGTAAACTAGGCTGGTGGTAGGTGGTGGGTCATGACCTATTCTCCTTTCCATATATACGGAAGGCAAGTGCCTCAGCAGCGGGGACATTGAAGTGGCTGACTATGATGATGATGATGAAACTAGTACTTTTACCATCACCCGAGACTTACCGCTGCCTAACATGGAGTGGTACCTAACTTAAACCTTTTCTTTAGACGTTTGACAGTTCAATAAATACATCTTCTTACAATTACACCAATTATTAAGGTGGAACGATTTTCATACAAAAATCAATCGAGATAATCTTGGTAAATGAACATAATTAATACCAAAATATATGTGCAACTATCTGATTTCAGGTATTCATTTGCGCAAAATTAATTAATAAACATTGTTTCATTCAGAAATCCACCATAAATGAACACAATTTTTTTATAAATATTACAAATGTCGTGTACAAATACAAAAATTGCGACGTTCCCGTTCAATGCGGCTAAGCCACATATTAATAAATAGTTACTTCATAAGCTAAGCGCGCAACGCGCGATGTTGCAGCTATTCCGTTGGTCTCATAGACATAATATACTAACAGGACTCGCAGCTGAAAAGCGAGCCGAGCGAGATATGTAGTACAGAGGCCCTGTGTCCCTTTCTATGAGAGTGACCACATTTTTTTTGCTACGAGGGAAAAATAATTTAATAGAGAATTAAGTTAAAGAGATGGCAATATGGTCAGTAGGATAATTTTACTAAACAATCGCTACCGTACTTCAGAAAGTTAGTCACCCTTCGGAGTTGCGCATAGACTGATGCTATCTATATCAAACAATATTAACAACAAAATAAATACAAAGTCTGTAATTTTG
Organism: Chrysoteuchia culmella; assembly: GCA_910589605.1. Lineage (NCBI taxonomy): Eukaryota > Metazoa > Arthropoda > Insecta > Lepidoptera > Crambidae > Chrysoteuchia > Chrysoteuchia culmella. The sequence continues at coordinate 9,464,449 of OU342661.1, read as the reverse complement.
TATTAGAGATTGTAGAATATACTTTAATAATAATAATAATAAAATAAACTTAATTGCACACGATACGAAAACAGACATATACAAAGAGAATGACAAAAAATTATAACACAGAATAGGCGGCCTTATTGCTATCTCTTATATAGGCCTTACTCCCCTATAACCAATTATTTCTATATATATATATATATATATATATATATATATATATATATAGAAATAATTGGTTATAGGGGAGTGGGAGCGTAAAGAGGTTAACGAAGAATATAGTTATGTACAAATAAAATAAATACCGAAAGAGGAAATATTTAGATAATATGATACATTTTAAGAAAGAGAAACGTAATGACTTCTGACTTTTGCATCAAAGGATCGCAGAGTCTGAGTCTTTCTAATTTCTGGAAGAGCATGCACGGAAAAGGAGTAGGAAAAGATATCGGAAGAGTGTTGTGGGAATTCAAGGGTAAGGTTAGATGAAGAACGAAAGGTACCGTTTGCGGAGAAAGAAAGAAAGGCGAAGCATTCTTTCGGATAAGGTGGGGAAGTAGGTAGGAAAATAATAGAGTAGAGGAGTTTAAGAGTGTGTAAGTCCCTGCGCCGGCGTATATGGAGCCAGTTGAGTTTGGTGCGGAAGTGTGACACGTGTTCATATGTATTTACGATGACTAAAGATAAATCTGTTGCAGACGCTCCAACTTATCAAGTAGTGCCACAGACAGGTCAATGTAACAGATATCAGCGTAGTCTAAGATTTACAGCAAAAGAGATTGTGCCTGAGTTATTTTGGTACTGGTCGGCTGAAAATTAAGTAACCGGTTTAGTGAACCATACGCCGTAAACACTTTCTTTCTAACTTGTTCGACATGAGCGTTCCAGGTTAAATTTTCGTCGAAAATACTCAGATTCCTGAGGGTGCTCGAGAATGGAATAACTGTGCCGTCTAAGGAAACCGGAATTTGTTTAAAATCGATCCTCGAAACGAAATGAGAGCATCCAATGACAATGATTTGAGTCTTAGCCGGATTAAGAATCAGACCAAAAGACTTACTTCCAGGAACTAATTCGAGCGAGATAGCGCTGTTTCAGTGTAGATCTGTTGATCGTCTGCTTAGAGGTGATAGGAACTTGAAAGGAATTGAGTTACGGAATTAAGAAAGATGGAGAAAAGAAGTGGAGATAGGACGCCGGCGTTGACATCGCACCACCCACCCACCCACTACTTTAGTTACGAGTAGATTATTTTTATTTTCCTACTTCACTCGGCATAATCACATCCCTGTAAGAAACATCAATTTAATTATATAGGGATTAGAGAGAGTTAATATTTCTAATTAGAATAAAATTGTAATAAATCCAATAATATCTTTGTAAGTGTTCACGCGCCATCTAGCGGTTATGTGAGGAGCGCCGCCATCACCGCGGTGGTTCAACAACGACCGACGAAGCAGCATACATTATAACGTGGCCTGCATAATACATCAAACCAACACCAGACGGCGCTGATTTTGAAAATATAAGGCGCCGCAGGCGCAGACGACCGCCACTTCTTCTCAACTCCTAATTTTTCTTCCATATTTTTTGTAAACTTGTAACTTGTAATTTTTTATCTACATAAAGCACAGTATTTTATCATAAACGTCGCATTATTTAAAACCCAGACAAAGCAGACAGGTACATTCGATCTGTACCATTGGACCTCCGAGCCGCATCATCGAGGGAACCACGAAGGGTCTGGCCAATTCGTTCCTTTTTTCCTCCCTATACCGTCGTATCCCATTTCAATTTGTACTAAAACTGTGCTTTTTATCATTAGATTCTGGTGTACGCCTCTACAACAGGCAGAAATTTGGTGAGTACCCTACTTTTTATAATTCGTCAAAATGAGTGTTGAAAACGTGACTTTTCGCAGTAAATCTCCTGTTCCTAGTGCTAATTTACGTGTAGAATCAGATGAAAGTATCAAAGAATTGAATAAAAAACGCGGTTCGATCAAAGGTAGACTAACTTTATTCGTAAAATTTGTGAGCTCGCTCCGTAATATCGATTTAAACGATAAGCAAGTAACGGAATTGAAATTACGTAGTGATTTATCAAAATTGTTATTCAGTGAATTCAACAATATTCAAAGTTCAATTGAAATGTCAATGGCGTCCGAAGATGACATTGCAGTTCAGTTAGAAATGCGAGAATCGTTCGAAAATGTTTTTTATGATACCATGGCGGAAGTAGATACTTTGATAAAACGTTTTAGTAATTCTGATGTAACTACTTGCGAGTCTAAGTGTGGCGCAAAATCGTTAGTAAAGCTTCCTACGATCTCACTACCCTCTTTTGACGGATCGTACGATAATTGGTTAGAGTTCAGGGACACCTACCTTTCTATGATTCATAATTCTACTCAACTTGAACAAATACAGAAATTTCATTATTTACGTTCCTCACTAATAGGAAATGCTGCTCAAGTAATCAAGTCAATTCAATTTACGTCAGAAAACTACGTAATAGCTTGGGATTTGCTTTTTGAGAGATATAATAACACGAAACTGTTAATACACAATCACGTAAAAGCAATATTTTCTATGCAAGGTTTGAATGGGGAGTCTTCTTTCCATATTAGAAAATTAATAGATATCATTTTAAAAAATATACGCGCATTAAAGATTCTTGGCGAACCCACTGAATATTGGGACACGCTCATTATTTACATAATTACGTCAAAATTAGATTCAGTAGTTGAGAAAGAATGGGAACAATACAAAAATAATTTAATTACCCATGGTAATAAAAACTTTAAGCTAGACGATCTTATTTTGTTCTTAAGAAATAAAGCAGATACTTTAGAAATGATTAAAGCGCATAATTCTTTTTCATTTTCTAATACTAAAATTATTCCAGAAACTACTAAACGACCTCTTCAACAAAAGGTACATAGTTTCACTTCAACAAAAAATAATTCAAAGAATACTACCCGCACATGTCCGTTGTGCAGCGGTAATCACGCGCTTTATACGTGTTCACTATTTTTAGACTTTACAATCCAGAAAAGATTAGAATTCGTAAATAATAAGAAATTGTGTATTAACTGTTTACGTGTAGGACATTCTTCTTCAGATTGTTATTTCAGTGCGTGTAAACAGTGCAATAAAAAGCACAACAGCTTATTACACCAAAATGTCGATAACGCATTATTGTCAGTCGTGGAAGGTCGATCGGAATCGAACCCCGAACCCCACGCGTCATCCGTGTTACATACGATTCAGCAGCCACGCATCAATATTGGTTGCACGGAATCCCAACAGCCACGCATTAATATTGGTTGTAAGGAAACCGTGAGTAATATCGTAAGCGCATCGGAAACGGTTTTATTATCCACAGCTTTAGTGGAAGTAGCAGGCAACGATAATGTCTACGTTAAGGCCCGTGCCTTACTAGACAGCGGTAGCCAACATTGTTTAATTACAGATAACTTACGTAAAAAGCTAAACGTTAAATCGATACAGTCCGCTTTTCATATCACGGGTATAGGGCAGGCGCACACTCACTCAACGGAGTCGTGTGAAGTTAAACTAAAATCATTAAACGGTGAATTTCATACACGCTTTAATTGCATAGTTTTGAATAATATAACTACTGCACTACCGTCAGTCAGCTTAAATTATAATACGTTAGAAATTCCAAATAATATTCAACTCGCCGATTCCTTATTTTATAAATCGTCACAAATCGATTTATTGATCGGTGCAGATGTGTTTTGGGACTTATTGATAGACGGTAAAATTCGGTTAAATACGGGTCCATACTTACAGAATACTACGCTAGGTTGGGTCATATCTGGTATCGTTTATGATAATCATTTAAAATCACATAATAAGCAAATAAAATGTCATCATATTCAAACAGTTCAATTGAATAAACAGTTAAGTAAATTTTGGGAATTAGAAGAAATAACATCTCCTAAACAATGCCAGACAGACGAAGAACGCTATTGTGAACAATTATTTTCCGAAACGACAAAGCGGGTAGACGGCGGTCGTTTTTCGGTTAGGGTTCCAGTAAAAGATTCGCTTTATGAGTTAGGCGATAGCTACAAGATAGCTGAGAATCGATTTCTGTCGTTAGAACGGAGATTAGAAAAATCACCAGAATATAAAAAAAATTATTGTGATTTCATGCAAGAATATTTAAGCTTAGGACATATGACGCGAATCGAAAATTATACGTCTCCTTATTATTTTTTACCGCATCATGGTGTACTGAGGGAACAGAGCACTACTACAAAATTACGAGTAGTTTTTAACGCAAGTCAAAAAACGACAACCGGTAAGTCATTAAACGACGTTCAGATGATAGGTCCGGCACTACAAAATGAATTATTTTCTATTATTTTACGTTTTCGTCAGTACAAGTTTGTAGCATGTGCCGATATAGAAAAAATGTTTAGACAAATATTGATTCACGAAGATCAAAGAAACTTACATTTAATTTTATGGCGACAAAATTCATCCGATCCCATCAGTGTGTACCGCCTTAATACGGTCACGTACGGCACTGCGTCCGCGCCGTATCTTAGTAATCGATGCATTAAACAATTAGGATTAGAATGTTCGGACGAGGATGTATCACGCACTATTCTAGAAAATATGTATATAGACGATGTATGTATAGGTGCGGACTCGGTTCCTAAGTTGTCACAGTTATGTAGGGGAGTTTCGGATACTTGTTTATCGGGTTGTTTTTCATTAAGAAAATGGATTTTTAATACATCCGACATTACTCTTAATTCCAATGTAGATAGTAACCAGACTAAAAGTTTATTATTTGATGAAAACTGTTCTAATAAGACCCTCGGTATGGGTTGGTATAATAAAAGTGATGAATTGCATTTCACAACTAGGATAAACTTAGAAAATAATAGTAAAATCACTAAACGTCAAATATTATCAATCGTTTCTCAGGTTTACGACCCACTCGGTTTATTAAGTCCGTTTATTATTATAGGAAAATCGTTATTACAGAAGTTATGGTTGTGTAAACTAGATTGGGATGACATAGTGCCTGATAAATTATCAATTCTTTGGGAAAAGTTTATAAAATCGTTAGAATGTTTACAAAATATTCGTGTACCTCGTCATGTCATATAGGATGTGATTATTTTAAAATTGAACTTCATGTATTTACGGATGCAAGCGAGACTGCGTACGGCGCGTGTGCTTACATACGGACAAAAAGAGCAATGGTGACGTCACAGCTAGGTTGTTGTGTTCGAAGAGCCGCGTCGCGCCAGTGAAACCGGTTAGCATTCCTCGGCTTGAGTTATGCGGTGCATTGTTAGGCGCTAAGTTAGGTGATAAAATATTAAAAACATTGCGGTTAACTTTTGATAAGATTGTCTATTGGACAGATTCAACTATTGTTCTCGGCTGGTTACGAATGTCTCCACACAAGTTAAAGACTTTCGTCCAGAATCGTGTTGTTGAGATAAATGAGTTAACAAGCGATTCGACTTGGCTTCATGTTAGCTCATCTCAGAATCCAGCTGATTTAGTTTCGCGCGGTGTATTTTTAAACGAATTAAATTCATCCGAGTTATGGTGGAACGGACCCACTTTGTTACGTGAAAATGGGGCAGATTGGTTACAAAACCAGTTTGATACATTAGAAAATAATAATTTACCTGAATTAAAACAATCTACTGCAAATATGTTGTGTAATAATTTTGAAAATGTCGAGATAATTAATTTTAATAGATTTTCGAAATTTTCTAGATTACAGCGAGCGTGTGCATATATGTTGCGGTTTATACATAACACACGGGTTAGAAACAATGAAAAGAGAATAAGGGGGCCGTTAAGTGTAGAAGAACTAGATAAGTCTTTAGAATTATTAATAAAGCAAGTGCTCAAATGCAATCATTTTATTATGAATACAATGCGTTAGTTAATAATCATAATTTAAAATCTAATCGTAACATTTCTTGCTTTTAATGTATTTTTAGATAAAAATAATATAATAAGAGTTGGAGGCAGACTAGTTAATTCAAATTTTGCATATGATAAAAGACATCCCATTTTATTATGTAGTAAACATGTTTTTACCCATATTTTATTTCAAAGTGAACATTTGAACTTATTACATGCTGGCCCACAACTACTTTTATCTCATATCAGAGATAAATGGTGGCCATTATGTGGTAGAAATTTAGCAAGAAAAATTGTAAACCAATGCGTTAAATGTAGTCGTATGAAGGGTAACATTTTAAAACCTATAATGGGTAACTTACCTGTCGAGCGCGTAACTGCAAGTTTTCCATTCAAGACTTGTGGGGTAGATTACGCAGGACCCTTATCTATTTTAAATAAAAAAGGTAGGGGTTCCAAACTTGAAAAATGTTACATATGTCTATTTGTATGTTTTTCCACGCGTGCCATACACTTGGAACTTCTTACTAGTTTGTCATCAGAAAGTTATATTTCAGCTTTAAAAAGATTTATTTCTCGGAGAGGAAAACCCTCTCAAATATTTTCCGATCATGGTAGAAACTTTGTGGGAACAGCTCGTGAATTTTCAGACTTTTTAAAAAAATATTCAGAGTCTATCATTGATTATGCGTCAGATCATCACATTCAGTTCACGTTTATACCTCCATACGCACCTCATTTTGGCGGATTATGGGAGGCTGGGGTCAAATCCTTCAAACACCATATTACTCGAGTAGTAGGAAATGCACATATGACTTATGAGGAGTTCAGCACAGTTTTAGTACAGATTGAAGCTGTCCTGAATTCCCGCCCCATGTATCCTTTATCTTCAGATCCCAGTGACTTTACTCCACTTACTCCTGCCCACTTTATGATTGGCCGGCCGCTGACCGCTCCAGCAGAGGAAGACGTGACCACTACGCCCACGCACTCATTATCCCGCTATCAACGAGTCGAACAATTACGACAATCATTCTGGAAGCGATGGTCCACCGAGTACATTTCGGAACTACAAAGGCGCACTAAATGGCAAACGAAGAATGACAACTTAGAAGCAGGAACTTTGGTTGTCATTAAAGAAGATAACCTACCGCCGCTCAAGTGGCGTTTGGGACGCATTTTCTCTCTGATTCCAGGCAAGGACGGAATACCCAGGGTTGCGATCATTCGTACAGCAACTGGCGACATTCACAGGGCATTTTCCAAAATATGTCCACTACCAGTCACTGAGGAACCAGGTTCGATGCCCGACACGACACAGCCTGTTTGAGAGTGATCTCTCAAGGTCCGCCGGGATGTTCACGCGCCATCTAGCGGTTATGTGAGGAGCGCCGCCATCACCGCGGTGGTTCAACAACGACCGACGAAGCAGCATACATTATAACGTGGCCTGCATAATACATCAAACCAACACCAGACGGCGCTGATTTTGAAAATATAAGGCGCCGCAGGCGCAGACGACCGCCACTTCTTCTCAACTCCTAATTTTTCTTCCATATTTTTTATACGATAAAAATAATTGAACTTGTAATTTTTTATCTACATAAAGCACAGTATTTTATCATAAACGTCGCATTATTTAAAACCCAGACAAAGCAGACAGGTACATTCGATCTGTACCAGTAAGTAAAAAAAAGATGAAAGGGGATTTTGGCTATATTTCTATTAATTCCTAAAGGATTATTAGAACCTGATTGAATTTTAGTGCAAAAATCGCAGGACCTACACGTGAAAAGTAATTCCACCAGACTTACCAAAAATCATTCGTGCTTTTTTGCACATGAATACGCTACGATCAACTAATCCCGCATCGCATGGTTACCCTTTTTGTATACATCTGGCGTAATACTTTTTCTTCCAAGTCCCAACACTGTCAAAAAAAATTAAGGAATAAAAAGTAAAGAAAATTTTACGTGTTGTGTGAAAATAAAATTGTCATTGATTATGCCACGAATTTAATATTTAAATATTCATATCTTTATGTCGACCCTTTTCAAATATAAAAACGAAATTACATCTACGTAATGGCAGCACCGTACCGTTTCTTAGGTTTTGTTTTGTTGTATTTATTTGACATTACGTGAATTACGTCTGGTGTAGTTGTAGAAAATGTTTTACAAAGTGTTTGTGGGATTATTCTTACATAATTAATGCGACTTCTATTTCTAGTTAAATAGAAAACATAGATATTTCCGATCCAAGAAAGTGCTAAACAAGAGTTCGTGCTCTACTGAAACACCATCCTAATGGTGAAGAAGTATCGTAAGTTCTTTACGTTCTCCTTGGTTGGATTTGGTCCTTTTCTATTTCAAGAAACATTCTAGAGTGGAGACGTGCGCAGACATAATTATAAATAATTTATTTTTTTCAGTCATGAAGAGGTATAGCTTAAAAGAGAAAATAGAAACTAATGAAAGCGAAGCTTATTCAAGTTCAAAGTTAGTTTAAATTTTCTTGTACATACAATTTGTGACGGAGACAGTGCGAATTGGCGTCAATCAGGCGTCAATTTATATTCTATGTTTCAGGCTAAGCCCTGATGGTATAGCAATATTGGTCTTTATTTTACATACTGCAACAGTATTGATTGTTAAACTTGTAACATTATATTGTTTACTAGTTGCATTGCATGCTTGCCTGCATGCTTGTTTGCATGCTTGCTTGCATGCTTGCTTGCTTGCATGTTTGCTTGCATATTTGCTTGCATGCTTGCTTACATGCTTGCTTGCTTGCATGCTCGGCACATGAATTAATTAATTAATTGATTTGATATACGAAACGGGCTAGGCGCAAAGTGGTTGTACGAATCGTAATTTAGTACTTGCAAACAGTAGGGATAATTAATAAATATGCCTAATGATGAATTTGGGAAGCGAAAATGTTTCGAAAAAAATAAGGCGAAGTGAAAATAGGCTAAACTAATTTAGGTACCTGACAACTGTGCGAAAAAAATTAAGGCCTATGATATGTGTGACAAAGCCCAATAGTACAAAAAGAAATTAGGCGTTCCAATATATACCCGATCCCGTCAGAGCGACATGAGACAAGTCATGTATAGCGTCTAGTATATTTTCTTGTTTAAATTTATCACATAAAAATAGCACTGTAAAATGCAAAATTTAAAAAGTTATAATGAGGTGGCTGTTTTGTCTTTATCGATAGTCAAACATTTTGTAAAAAAAAATATTTCGAATGCAAGTATATTTCTCTCATTGATGATTTGACGGTGGCCAACACCGTAGAAAGGTGAATATGCTAGAAAAATTCGACGTGTCCTCATAGGTTTCTGTAGCATAATTGGTTTGTGAATTGGGACGGATTCCCAAGGATGCGGGTTCGAATCCCCTCAGAGCGACATGAGACAAGTCGCTAAAAATATTTAAAGAAAAACACGCTTTTTGCTCGAAAAGTTGGTCTCTGTGAAATTAATTGTAAAATTGAATTTTAATCCCTAGGGCAATAATAGTAGATTATGCACTAAGGGAATATAGCAGTGTTTATCTACAGAGATCTACAATGTTTGTCTATTATCAAAATGATTGAGCAAGCAATCCTGAGCGAATAAAATGATTCTGTAGTGAATTCCCGAACTAGTGAGGAAATGAAGATGTTAATTTTCCGAGCAAAGCGAGAGAATTATGTTAAGAATCCTGAATAAAGCGAAGGATTCAAGTCTGCCCAAGGGTACGACATTTTTATCCCCGAGGAGCATACTCTACTATACCAAATTCTTAAATTCAATATCATTTATTCAGTCTAGGCTGTTACAAGCACTTATGAACGTCAAAGAAGCTACGCCATCGGTTCACAAACCCTACGGCGGGAGACCTTGTAACGAGAAGAACCGGCAAGAAACTCGTCACGGGCTATTTTTTTCTCCCTGTTTTATTTCATACAGAGTCGTCAAATTTAAAAGTGAGAAAATACTAATTATAATATTACATTTTATGGTTATCCTAACCGTAAACAATTTTTAACTCGCAAGGAAGGACTTACATAATAACATTTCTCGCATTACAAGGTTACTGTACTGCAAGTTGTGACGTACATACATTTCAATAGCAATTTATTTTAGATGAAAATATTTAAGCTCTAAGCACAACTTTAAGACAAGCAGACTGAAGTAGACGCATTTCCGCTGGCGGCACCCGTTCACGAGCATGGCGCATGAACCAGCCATCGCTTCGCTCAACCATATTTTAGGGAACGTAACGACCCGCCTCACACGACACCGCCGAAGAAACGTTTGAGTGAGCATGAAGTACTTCAGGTACTTATGTTAAAGTGTATAAATATAAACAATACAATGGCAACAACAAAAAAAGAAAGATAACAGTGCATTAATGTAAGGCGCAACTTACAATGTTACTGGAAGACGCATCAGCTGGGTCATAATCATAAAGTGTATTTTAAGTATTTTAATAATGACTTTCATATACTTAATTACAATAATTGGAGAACATTACTTATTTTTATTTATTCTGATCAAGCAGATCCAAAACATCATAAATAATATAAAATTTATAAAATTGAAACAAAAATATAATTATCTCAACACATTTTAACACAATCAGACATGAGCACACCCATATCCCACTGGCAGCACCCGTTCACGAGCATGACGTTAGGGAACGTAGCGACCCGCCTCACACGACACCACTGTAGAAATGTTTAAAGAGAGCACGACATACTCAAGCTAATTTTATTGAAAAAAATTATACCAAGACCCAAGAAAGATCCGTGAACCTTTTTTAGCCTGTATCGAGGCATTACAAGTTTATTTTTATTTCTCGTATTAAGATTGTGCACATCACTATGTTGCGTATATTGTGATAGAATGCGACGAACAAAAATTATACAGATCAAAATAGATTGAGATTAACAGAGACAGCTGTTAATATACCTATCTCTTTGAACTTATCCCTAAGAGATGTTTTAGACCCTAGCTGATAAATGGCTCTTATTGCTCGTTTTCGTAAAATGAATATAGTGTTTATATCAGCTGCTGTCCCCCACAAAATAATACCATAAGACATGATGCTATGGAAATAACTAAAACATACAATCCTAGCAGTTTCAACATCTGTTAACTGTCTAACTTTTCTAATAGCATATGCAGCTGAGCCAAGTCTACCAGCTAATGCCGCATTGGAGTTTAGTGTCTAGAGTTACACCTAAGAAAACAGTTGAATCGACTAAATCTAATTTTTCTTTAATAATTTCAACATCTATTGGCAGGACTTTTACATTAGGCAAATAAAATTGGATACATTTGGTTTTCCTTGCATTAAGTTGTAAGTTATTTGCATCAAACCAAGTAAGAATTTGAGAGAGTGCCATGTTTACATCGTCATAATGAGTTTGATTTCTGTCAATGTTAAAAATAAGGGAAGTATCATCCTCAAACAAGACAATCTCACAATTTTTTTCTGCGAAGAATGGTAAATCATTTATGTAAATTAAAAATAGGAACGGACCTTAGATAGAGCGTTGAGGCACGCCCATCTTTACAAGACAGCCGGACGATTTTACGCCATTAATATCAACGGTTTGAGTCCTCGAACTGAGATACGACAGTAACAACTTCTCAGCATTGTTCTTTGGATAAGTCGCAAAAAATGCCTAGAGCATTCTGCGACCCCTTCCAGGCCTTAAAGACGTGCTTTAATAGCGTGACCCCAGCATCAGTTGTAGACCGACCCATTGTAAAACCAAATTGTTTATTATGCAAGAGATGATTCATATAAACCCTAGAATACAAATATATTTTTTTTACTGCTTACTACTACTCATCGCTTGGGAGGCTACTCATTGAAAAACAAGCAATTTAAAAATATATATTTATTCAAGCACAAAAAACATATCCAAACATAATAGGTCAACCTCTGCCTTATAATTTCATAAGTAAAAAATATCTAATATTAATCAACACAGCCTCATATGGTACTTACAACTTAACACTTACGTAACTTAAAAAAAATAAACAGAGTATATTTCAAATATATTAAATTTAAGTTCTTTTTTCAAACATTTGAAAAATGTTACATTTTTATAAAAATATATTATCAGTCTGTTGAGATCAGCATATAAAACTAACACTATGTATCACAATTTTTATGGCACATAACTTTAAAATTTGTGTGTTTTCATTTCTTATCACAAGAAAAACAATTAGGCGATCGATGCTCTAAACAATAAGGTTTATTGCATTTCGCACAATAATAAACACTCATGCGCCTTTTTTTTGCTGGGCATGAGTTGCACATGCTTCTCATTTAATTTTTTATAACATTTTCTTCCATATTTTGTGCATCCTCTACATTCAAAACATCATCTATGGCCTCTCTTACTCGCTTTCTCATCTTTTTTCTTTCTTCGCCACGAATGGCACACCATGGGTGAATCAGGTCATTGCTTAGTGCTTTCATGTACGCTCTTAAATAAAATAACTCCGATCACGTCAAAAACTTCAAAAATAATAAATAAGTCCATTAAAAAATAATTACCTTTAATACTAAGGATCGCCTCCCAGGCGACCCGACACTCTATAAGTCGCAAAGGACAAGAGCCCGCGGGATGCACGACCACTGTCCGCCGTGTCGCGGGGTGCACTGAGTTGGTTGAGAGGAGCGCGCGAGTCGCAACGCCCGCGCGTTTTGAAATTATAACGAAAAAACTGTGCGAGCGCGGCCTCCCAGGCGATGATTAGTACTCTTGGGTTAAAGTGCGTTAATAACTGTTCGAGTATTATATTTTACTTAGGACGGGTAATATTGAAATTGGTCTATAATTACTAGGGTTTTCTTTATCTCCAGATTTAAGTAATGGTATTACTTTACTTAATTTCATATACTTAATTTCATAAGATCAGGAAAAATTCCTTGATCAATACACAGATTAAAAATGTCAGCAAGATAAGGAGCAATAATAGTATAAACAATTCCTTTGATTATATTTACAGATATGCCCCACAAGTCTGTAGATTTTATACTTATGGTAAATTTTAAATAGAAAAATATTGGAAAGAATTAACTAGGCCTCAAGTATTTAAGATTTTTGAATTTTTAGTTATTTAAAAGCTTTTACAATGTCTATAGCATCGATTTTTTTTAAAGTAAACAATGACCCGCATTCCGTTACGTTCTTTTAAGCATAGAGAGTGACGCTGCTGGTGAAGAATCCAAATTCGAAGTAGTTCCAAATAATATACACCTACTGGGCCTACTGTGACATTAAAATAAATGGCAACAATTTAACAATTCGTGGAAAAAATATCGAAATGATCGAAAATCACAGATTTTTTTCTTTAGATATTTAGTTCCATAGGCAATGTAATAATAATTTTCATTATGTTAACAATTATAAATTTCATGAATGGAATGATACTTATTCGTTATACTTGCTATTTAATAATATTAGTTTACTCGAACGTGGCAACACCGGTCGGCCTTTGACAGCTGTTGTCATTCCTAAAAAAAGGAGGGAAGCTAACTTTTAGTCTTCCCGGTGAAAATAGTGTGTTCGTTGTAATTCATTGTGATAATGTACAGAATCAAGAGTAAAGGAGTTTGTAAGCAGTATCCAGGTGTTTTACTTATGTTCTTTAATAGTTCAGAAGTGCAATGCACCCGCGACAATGAACGTATGCCTACGCTCTAGGCCGTGTGCTTGGTAAGCTCGGATACATCGGTAAGTTTATTACATTTTATAGATAAATGAGTATTGCAGATTGTGTAGTGTTCTTTTCTGTGATAGTGTATTGTGAATATTGTGATCTCTTTCGATTCGAGGCAGGATACTTCACACTTCTGCGGTACCTAACATGAGCATTAACCAAAAGCTTGACGAAAGTCAAAACTAAGTATTTATATCTACGAATTCATTGAATAAATTATAGAAAATTACACTGACGAATTATGCAGTCACAGTCACCTTCATTGGAAACCTTGTTCATATCATAATTACTAAGATTATGAATACCTTAGGTAATAACAACAACATATACCTACATAACACTACTGTATACATTGTAATGTAAAGTGTAACACCTTTTATAAATTATGTGCATCATGTTAAAATAATCTTACCAACAAAATAATCCATTCCACTTGTTATTAGTTATTAAAATGGTGATTCAATGATAGATAAACTTATTTCAATCCAAATACCTAATGTTCATATTCCATATACAAGTACATCATTTATTTCCATTTAAAATTGATTGTATTTCTTACAACACAAATCAGAAGAGAAGTTTAGAAGTACTTACTCAAAAGCTATTATTAATTTTCACTTGGCTACTTATTGTACAAACCACTAAAAACTAATTCAATATTTATAAACACAAGTTGTTGTTAACTTCACCAATCATTAAATTGATAGAGTCATACACATGTTATGGGGCAGGATGCTATTAAAATAGTAATAGCATCACAGTTAAATAAATTTACAAATTTATGTAGCTATTTAATTATTCAATAACGTTGAACATGTAATAGTTTACACAATGAGAGGGTGTAGCAATTTAATAATTAAATTTAATACTGATAAGATAGACCACAAAACTGATTAAAATTATCACTTTCTAATTAAATGAGATCACCACTGTGTGGTGCTTAACTAGATTGCAATAAAAATGAACATGCACAATAAAAATTTATCAGATTGATCCGCTGAGTCAGCCCTGTTTGGTTTCATGGGGTATTATTTTATAGCTTATTCTTGGTAGTGAGCAAAAAAAAAAAAAAAATAATACAAAAAAAAGTTAAAGCTACTTTTAACAACCTAAACATTGTTGTGTTACCAGATCACAGCAGCTCTAGTTTTCAGGCAGGACCCTTTGTTTGATATATGGTAACTGTAATAATTAATTGATAATGTTTAAGGAAAGTATTAGTATTCCATCAAAAGGGTACAAATTAGCTTGTCTTTTCTAATATTTAATTTAATAGAATCCAACTCCATTTATTGATTTACTAAATAAATCTTAAATGGTATTAATGGTATACACCCAACACTGTTTAAGCCTATGTTTTTGTTTTTTTTTGTATGTTATGTATGAAGCAAAAATATTAAAGTGGTAACATAAAATTATATTCCGATTATTATTGAACGACTCAAGTGAAATTGAGTATTAAATGTTGTCATATTAATCGACAAGTAAAATAACTGTGGGAGTTATTCATTTCATAGTATTGTGCTATTATAGCATTTATCAATTAATAGTTTTGACTAAACTATTACCACTGTTAACGTTAGTACTATAAAGTTTGTCTGGTCAACCGGCAACTTATTTTATAGAAACGGAGTGAAAATAAATACACTATTCTCAGTCATCACTGTTTGATGATTGTACATTACATTTCATAAGCATGTTATATATGTATGTGTTTGCAAGAGGAAAGTACAAGGGTGTGTTTGTCACCAAACAAAACTTGACGAGGCCGCGAGGGCTAGATAATTGGTGTGACTGTATGCAATTATTATTATTGAAACAGCAGCTATTTATGCTTTACAGTGAATGAATTCTAAATAGTTTTATTGATTTTGCATCTGTCTATCTGATTATGCTTATTGCAGTGTTAATAATTATGAAAGCATAATAGTAAGTGCCATTCAGCATTAGCACATTTTTGATAAAGTATTCTTCTTCTTATTGTGTGATGATTGTTGGCCGCCTCTGGTTTCAGAGTTTGTTGGGCCGCCTATGGTGCTTCCGACTTAGCCTGTTATCAGATGACAGCAGTATGTGAATGGGTTAATTCTGTGAACCATATTTTGTCTTTTAAGTAAAGTAAGTAAAAAAAAAAAAATTGACAATAACAAACTCTTTCCCGAGCAGAGATACCATCTGTCGGGATAGGAGCGGAACCGCGGACATGTCCGGGATTCTAGACCTTTGTTTTGGAATTATAAGCTGAGTCTGTTATGATGTGGCAATATCTACCATAACACTTGATAAGGTTAAAGTTGGTATTTTGTGTTATTGAAGTGTCTGGGCTGATCATGATAAGTTCTTCATTTTGACTGCACTTTCTAGCAGTTTCGATGTGAACCCACATCCAGGAAACCACCGCTATCACACAAATCGCCATGTAGGTAAAGTGTTCAACATGTCGCGATTAGTCTGCTTAATGCGACATTTTACGGTACCTACATACCTATGTAAATTATTTGTAAACTGTCATAGTAGATACAGTCCGAATAACGTAACTGCTACAATATATTATTATAAAAAACTGTATATTGGCAGAATGTAAACGGCAGCTGAAGCACTAATTAAATAGTCTGTTATATTCTGATAAACGTTAAAGGCCACATTTTACAGATTAGAGCGATGAAGTGCTGTTGTAAGCAGGCCTACATTAAAGCGGGGTTACGCTAGTATATTTAACAAACAGCTATCGATAAAAGCATTAGTTAGCGCTAAAGCAGGATTCATGGCTCAAGTTCGACTATAAAGAAATCAACGAAACGGTCACAAGATCGAGTACATATCGTTAACTTGTTGTTGTTGATGTTTTGAAAAAAATGATTTAGCAAGAGATTGGGTAAAGTACTATACGAACTGTCCGATTGTTACATTAACAGTTTGTGTTTGGTAGCGTTGTACCGTGCCGAGTGTAGTCCTATTAGTACCTAGTACGTTTACTACTTATTCGATTGATCTCGAGCGCGTAATACCAAAAGCTCGAACACCTCCGTACTGTACTGTACCGCCTAGGTGTACTGTTGGAAGCAGATGATAAAATCGGCCAATTAAGTTAAATCTTAATGTTCGAGGAAGCCTCCTCTGCACATACACACTGACAAAAGGAGATGAGCCTATTGGTCGATCAGTCGAGTCAGTCGCTTGCTTAATCCACTAAATTGCAAAATCCTACTTATATTCTAATGTAAGGGTTTGGTTGGATGTTTGGAGGTTTGTTACTTGATCACATTGGATGAATTTTGGCATCCGGATGCTTGTAGCCTGTACAAGTTGTCTCGATGTTTCCAGGGGAGCAAGGGACACGCTGGACGCGGGTTAACCCGCCGACTGAATAGTTAAATACACTAAGCGTTAACACTACAGTCTACATTACAGTAGTAGTGGAGTTACAAATCGCGTAGTAACATTAACCCTGACGAAAAGGCATAACATCTAGAAGAAAAAAATCTTTTCTTTACTAAATGATATGACACGAACTTTACATACACTGAGAATGTAATCATATATTTATTATCTTTTTGATAACTTAATTATATTAGTTGTTTCAATTTTTAGTATGACGATCTAAGGAAATTTAATAACTCGCATTCAATTTAAGTGCATTAGATTGCGAATTGAATCATTGTTATTTATACGGTCAACAACAGATACGGATTTTTAGAACCGTCGAGTTCTTCGACTATGCACTTTAAACATAAGCCGTCGAGTTCAGAATAGTAAGTAGAAGTTTGACATTTTCTATAGGCAGTCGTTGCCATTGACTGTACTTGGCAATAGTTACACGTCGACTGTATCGACTGAGTATACTTGTAGTCCAAACCTATATATGCCGATATATTTGTTGATACCATTGATTGCAAGGGAACATAATTATCACTTGTATTATGACGAACAAGATACTATAATAAATCTAAGCACTGTGGTACATTTCATGAATAGCAGGTGAAATCATATGAAAACAACCAATTCGTTGAATGAAAATGAATGAAAAGTAGGAAATAGTGAATGGCGTCATTTGTAGACTTAACTAGATTTGAGGACATTTGTACTCTGATTTGAGAACTTTTTGAATTTAATTAAACCAAACTTATCTGTACATTAGCCTGAAGGATTATATTTTCCCCGTGTGAGATTATTACGGTTCTATTAGATGCGTCGGATATGAATACCGAAGCTTTAGTTGACTTTCAGCTATCCTAGCAATATTGGTGAACGAATTATTATTATTATTAACTAAATACGTGTCGTAATGAGTGTCCTTTTTGCTGAAAACACCCTAGCTAGTATTTAATAGTGTTCAGCCTATTGTGAACAGGAATCGTTCACGGGTTGTTGGGTTAATTTCAGAACTGTTAATTGGCACAAAGAATAAACCGCAGAACAGTAAAAGGTACTGATGAAAATGCAGATTAATTTTAGTGAAGTAATACATTTATGGAATATAAGATTAGTGAGTTGAGTAACACTACATATTAATTCTATTCTTTCTCTCAGGACCATTTTGAAAATCGCAACATGATATTTGTGTGGCTTGAGAGCTTGGGACTGCAGCTCCTCGTGTGGGCAAGCGCATGGTGGATGAGCATCTGGAAACTGAAGTTCCTCGCGTGGCCAACGGGTATCGGCTGCGTGACTTGGGACCGTAGCGACCGTGTGGTGAGTGCGTGGCTTGAACCCGTAGCTCCTTGCGTGGGCAGGCGGTAATTAAATGAGATGGGGTCGTAGCTCCTGGTGTGGGCAAGCGGCAAGTCAATGGAATAAGGCCGAAGCTCATGGTTCGGGCAAGCGGTAAATCAATGGTAAAAGGCCGAAGCCCATGGTGCGGGCAAGCGGTAGGCCGAAGCTCCTGGTGTGGGCAAGCGGCGAACGATATTTTTAGGTTATAGCCCTTGAGTGGGCAAGCGTCGTCGTCGTCGTCGTCTCAGCCACATGACACCCACTGCTGGGTATAAGCCTCCCCCAAGGATCTCCACAACGATCAGTCCTGCGCAGTCCGCATCCAGCGGCTTCCCGCGACCTTCACCAGATCGTCGGTCCACCTTGTCGGTAGTTGATTCTTATTCTAGCGCCAGTTAATATATATATATAGGAATTCAAAACTAAGGCTATACGACCTCATGGAATAAAAACCCACAGCAAACCCAAGCCATACTATACGAAGGCACGCTGTGGTGGCTCATTATTGTAACAGCAATAACCAAGAACGGATTACATCAATGAAGACTACCTGGGACACTGCATCGGAAGACGAGAATCACCCCAAGAAATGAGGAACACCAATAGGATGCTAACTACCAGAGCAAAGTAATCTTAAAACTTCATATACCGTCGTCTGCGGATTTATGATCCGACCTACATATCTGCAAACTGCATCTGGTTTGACTTGTACGCAGATAGGTTCCCGCACAGAGACTGCCAATCAGCCAGAGTCGTCCGTCAGTGCTCGAGTCGGTAACGATAGCAAGACTTTCAGCTCGGCGGGTCACACCAGATGTATGTGTGATGTGTGGGTGGTGGGTCTACTTGATAAGGAGATGATCGTTCTTTTGAAAAAAAAAAGTAGCCGGTCCCTTCCATTAAGATCCACAAAATGTTACTGAACTGCCTTTGTATAACTTTAATTAAATCACATGTCAAAAAGACAATTCTATTCAAAGTTTACAGTATACTACCTATTGATTTACCATGGGAGTCGAGAGCGCCACTCACTTGTCGCCCTAATATGGTACTAGGTCTATTACAACCGCAAAACACTTGATAGAATGTTGATAGAACACTTGATAGCATGTTTGTTAATCAGCCTCCTACAAAACGTTAGATCTAAAAATGTCAAAACTATATTTAAAAATAATGTGAGAAAACATTTTCTTGATAACATAGAAATATTAAATTAAACACCTATTGTTAAATACACATATTTTTATAAAATAATATTATTAATACCTTATAAGTTCTTTTAAGTTTGAGACCAAAAATATATTTATTTAAAAGTAAGACTGACATCATTGATTCATAATTTTAACATTTACTCGATTTAAGTTAAATACAACATACTTGTAAACTAAACCTTGTTAAATCCAACTAAGTTATTTATATTATAAATAAGTTATTACAACAACCAAGTTATTAATATTTTATCGAGACTCCAGATTCTACAGTCGACTATGTAAATAGTTTTGTAGGGCAAATGAAAATTGTATGATACCTGTGTGCTTAATAATAATAAATAAATAATCACATAAAGTATACGAATATTCATAACTTATAAGAATATATATTATGACGATGTTGGTTAGCAATTAGCATTTAGATTTGAGCGACAGTTATTAATTAGTAAATCTAAGTAGAACTCGATCAACATTTAAATTATATTTCATTCGCTAATAACTTAAATATTCTGTTACATTACATTACCACATTAATGTAAAATAATTATAGAAAGCTAATGACTGCATTTTGTTTGTATTTCATCCATTTATGTAAGTACCTTAATTTGATGAATACGATTCTATATAATGAGTGCGGTGTAACTTAATATTAGAGTGCAGGTCTAGGTTATTATGTAATCCCATAAAATTGTACCATGTCGATAAACTGTCATCTTACCCTAATAAATATTATTAAATATATAATAAATTAATATAATTATATAAAAATAATTGGAGTTCTTGCAGATAACATGTTAGTTATTTATAAAGTGTTAAAAAGCAAAAGTTGAGACAAGTTACTTTATTACAAAGATTATTGAAAAGAACGCAATGCAGTAATGTGATTTGCAACTTATAACATAGTTTCTTAAAAAGGGAAAATCTTCTAAGAAATTAGTATGTATGACATATATTTTGTCGTCTTTTTAGTCTTTAGAAAATATGACGTTTTATAATAGGTATATTTACTTTACTTAAAACGAATGTGGTCATTCGTAGTGGTTGGATGGCCGAGAGTTAAACTGAATTTTAAAGTCATAGAAAACTAATTTGACTACTATTGTTCAATATTATTACATATCACTATCAATTAAATTATAGTATTGTCGGTATAAGATAGTGTTTTCGACAGTTATTAGTTAAATTGGTTAATTTTGATTAAGTATATCTACTTAGTTAATAAGTGATTATTATGTAAAATTAGATTTATATTCAGTTAATTGTTATATATATAATTTTATTTCCCATTGGCCAAGAGTTAAATTGAATCTTTAACTCAAACAAAACTAATTTGACTACTATTGTTCAATATTTTATACCACTGTCAAATAAATTATAGTATTGTAGGTATAGGATAGTGTTTTCGACAGTTATTACGTTGGTTAATTTTGATAAAGTACATCTACTTAATTAATAAGTGATTATTATTATGAAGAAGAAATTATTAAGTAATATTAGATTTATATTCAGTTAATGGTTATAATTTTATTTTCCATTTATAATCTAGTTCAAAATCAGTGTACGTTGAGTTAGTAATTGTTATTAATGTATTTTATGATTAATGTTTTCTATTTCATCTTGCTAACGAATTTAATTTGAGTGTATATATTAAACTTATTTGCTTTATGATTGAAGTATGTACCTAGTGGCATATGCATCATCAGAATCATACAATTGTTGTGATATTTGAATGTACTACCTAGTGGTTGTGTTGATGCATGCCTGCTGGTGCAACTTTATGAATAAATAGGTAAATTAAATTTATATAAATAATAAGATAATGCATTGCCTGCTTTAAATTGGATAATTATTTTTCAATTTAATACCTAGTTCAATACCGTAATGTGAAATTGTCATTAATGTGAAATTCCACTGTTCTGTTAAAAACTCCGATATTTAGGATAAATTTTATTTGTGTCTGGGACAGACACACTATCAGGATGGCCGACTGTTAACAATTATAAATTTCATGAATGGAATGATACTTATTCGTTATACTTGCTATTTAATAATATTAGTTTACTCGAACGTGGCAACACCGGTCGGCCTTTGACAGCTGTTGTCATTCCTAAAAAAAGGAGGGAAGCTAACTTTTAGTCTTCCCGGTGAAAATAGTGTGTTCGTTGTAATTCATTGTGATAATGTACAGAATCAAGAGTAAAGGAGTTTGTAAGCAGTATCCAGGTGTTTTACTTATGTTCTTTAATAATTATATCTGCGACCAAGAGTCAAGACAAGACTACACACATTTACAATTTGATGATTTGCCATGATTTACTGATAAGTCAGACAAAAGTCACGAAAAAGCACGGAAATGATCCAAGATGATCTTAACAGATTGACCACCTACTGCAGCGATAATAAACTCAGTCTTAAACTTGACAAATGTAAGTGTATTACCTTTACCAAAAAAACTTGTCCCTCTACTTTTAACTACTCGCTGTGCGGCACTAACCTGGAAAGGGTACAAAGTATTAAGGATCTAGGAGTGACACTGGACGCGAAACTGACACTGGACTCTCACATCGAAAGCATCTGTTGCAAAGCCTACAAAATGTATGGTTTTGTCACTCGTGCCTGTAAAGATTTTAAACGCCCTACTACATATATCCAATTATATAAATCATTAGTACGCTCACAATTGAAATATGCCACATCCATTTGGGACCCGTTCTATAATGTGTATTCTGACCAAATCGAACGAGTCCAAAAAAAATTCTTGCGATATATACAGTTTAAATGTCATCGTAGTCGATTATCATATTCAAAATTGCTCGACCAATACAAATTGCAATATCTTAAACATAGGAGACAACAATTACATGCGATGCTGTTGTATGATCTTTGTCACAATAAATATGATTACATCGATTTGATAAACAACATCAGTTACCAAGTGCCAGTCAGACCGCGAATGCGGGCCTGTCGAACAAATAAGCTATCCGAGATTCCAAACTAACGCAGGAAAACGATCGCCCTTAACTCGGCTGACTGACACTTATAACAATAACTTTAACGATGTTGATATACTTATACCTAAAATTGGCTTGTTTAAAAAATCAATTATTTTAAAACTTCCTAAAATTGCTAGTTCAAACGAAACATAGTTTACATACCTACTTTTCTTTGTTAAAAATTACATATAAAACAACGTATCTCAAAAAAATTCACCTAGTAAGTCATATTTTTAAATTATTTAAGAAGTCATACTCTCAACTTGTTTAAATGTAATTTGTGGTTAACGGTGCTGGTTTCATAATCATTAAGTCTTTGAAAGTATTTAGACACTTTAAGTTATATACATTGTGAAACTGTTTGTTGACCCCATAAATGAAAAAAAAAAAAAAAAAAATTATAGACTAGCTATTACATTATATTTGAATGAGTGCACAATATCACATAATTCCAATTTGAAAAGTTTTCTTGGTGCTAGGGACCCCCGAACAGCCATGTTTATATTTTTCATAAAAGTAGTATCTTTGAAGTATCAACTTTATAGTTAAAAACTTCTTGCACCAGGGAGTTATGCCTTGAACAGCGTTGTTTTTTTTTTCGAGACTATTTTTGATAGAAGTTTTTGTTGACAATTTGGCGTTCCAAATTTAAATGTTATCATTATTACACAAGGGACGTTCCATTCAACATTAGCTCCCTCCGGGCATTAATAGCACCTTACTTTCAAATCGAGAATACTTGATATTTAATACGTGCTACAGATGCAGGTGGTGTATAAAAAAATTTGAAAATTTAACTTACCGCGACCTCTTTGGTACAGGTTCATTTGCCACTATGTTTTTTTTTGTGGCAATAGAGTTTGCCTATTTTGCCATGCCGTTTTGTTGATACCCCTGTTATGGGAAGGTTACATAATAATTTTAGTACTTATTATGTAATAAAAAATTCCCTGCATTTAATAAGTGTTGTATTTTGTGTTGTAATCATGCCCAACACATTAAAAAGTGGCAAAAGAAATACTGGTTGCTCGTTCGCGCCTTCTTGAAAAACAGCGGTACCAGTATAGCGGTAGGAGGAAACGCACTTCATGCGTGCATTGCGTTCCGTTACGGTTACAGAAAAAACAAAAAAACACTGTTTCACCATCTTTTTTTTAGAATTATTTTCTCATTACAAATTGAATCGGTGACCGTAATTTATTTTCAATGGTTTATTTATTTTCTCGCAATCGTAGTGAAAAGTAGAGTGGAATACACGGCGCTAAAAACCTATTATACCTCAGTTTCTATTTACTCCATCGCTAAAGCTCGGGAGTAACAATACCTCGTTACAATAGGACATTTTATCCCTTCGTATAACAATCTACTATTCATTCAGGTACAAAGGTAACCAAAATGAAGAAATGTTATTTTATAAGTCTTGTGAACCCGTCTACTCCAATTACTGTAGTAAAAGTCAATCGAAATTAAGATTTCATCCAAAATATGATCCCAAAACTTGTTGAATTTTCAAGAACTCTATATTTTACCCGATATGATACTTCTACGAATACCGAAAGGGTCTAAGTGTATTGATCTGGAATAAAAGTATTTCAGTTTTTATTCCAGATCACTACATTTAGTAAGACCCTTCTTCTATTACAGTAAATGGAGTAGATAGGTTGACAAAACCTATAAAATAAGTAATAATAAAATATAAAAAAGTCGATTGTACGACAAAATTTCATTGTAAATATTTGTTGTGATTTATTTTCTAAAACAATCACATTTTTGGAAGACTGAATAAAATGCACAGACACATGATGATTTAAAAACGTGTTTCTCCGAACTATTAGATGGATTGTGACCCAACAATTTTAATCAAAATGTGTTCAGCAGTGGTTCAAAAAATAAAGATTTTATATTCTCAATATGAAATCTCAAAATTTACAGTTTTCATCAAAATCTGTTCAGTGGTTTTTATAACGGTCAAACTCAATATAAAACAGTTTATCAATTAAATTCTTGTCACTTGTACAATTTATGTATATATGAATCGCTATTTCCCTCGGTCATCACATCACGCGTTAACGAATGGACCAATTTCGCTAATTCTTTATTTGTTGTGTTGTTTATTGTCAGGAGAAAGTTCTTGTGAAAGAAAAACAAATAAGATCGAAATACTGATGTGAAACTATAGCAGTCCAGGCAAACTATGAGAAATATGAAAATAGCAACTGTAAGCGTCGCGCTCATTTCAAATAATTTTAAAAACAATAGTCAAATTTTGAAATGTATTAAGATTTTATTTTGTATACCCTCATATTTTGATATTTCTCCATAACGGCGCCTGCGAGCTCCTCTCGGCCCGCGTTAGCGATGGGCCGAGTCGCAATTTTTTCAACTCGAGTTAACCGAGTTGATATCATTGCCGACTCGGTTTGCAACTCGGTTCAAACCGGTTCAGTTGAGTTCACGGTGCGATAGATGGCATTTTGTTTGTGTTTGATATATTTAACCAAACCGACTCGATTGCGGTTGCAACTCGGAGTCTGCAAGTCGCAACGGCAATTACGGCAAAGTAAATGAGTTAAACATTAGCTTCGATTTTATTACTATTTTGAGTAAGGTCGTTTCAAAAATATCTTGATTTAGGTATTCCAATGGAAATTAATATTTAAACAAGTAAATATACTATAAAAAGCAACACTTTTATTAAAAACCATGTCTAATAAATAAATAGCTACACAAAAAACAATACAAGATAACAAACAACGTAACTTTAGTTAAAAGCAAGCGAGCTAAGCAAACAATAACTTACTACCTACTATTTTACGACAAATTAGTTGTGTAGTGACTCGGCTTGGGCTCCCTTGATTCGGTCGGCTTAACTCGGTTTGGCGATCGGTCACGGAGCGGCGACCGGCGACGGCGGCCGAAGCGAGCCGAGCGATCCACACAACACCACACCAATCGAACCGAGTCGGCGGCGGTTCGGTTCAAACCGCCGCCGGCCGCCTGCGTACGCGACTCGACAACGAAGCGAGTCAAACCGGGCTAGGACAAAATCAACTCGAGTTGACCGGTTAGATAAGCAACTCGAGTTAACCGAGTTATTTGATTCGAGTCGCCCATCGCTAGCCCGCGTCACATTCAGTCCGCGACCAACCTCCAGCGACGCCTCACGTCGTTCCAATTTTAGTTATTTCCATGTGCTTTGCAATATACCAAGTTTTCAAGCAATTCGTATGTTATAAGTATTTTCAATTGACGTATAAAAATCGAAGGTCTGGCACACCTGATGTAGATCTCAGCAGCCCAGCTTAAGTATAAGAGATACAAATATAGCGCCATAGGTAGGGTTCTTCAGCGAATCAACACTTTCTGTTTAGGTTTAAAAATCAACGGCAGTTGGGCAGAATAGTTCCGGTATGGCCGCGCAACGGGCGATGCTCTGTGGGTAGGTAAATCTCCGTCAAGATGGACCGACGATCTGGTGAAGGTAGCGGGTAGCTGCTGGATGCGAGCAGCGCAGGACCGATCGCTGTGGAGTTCTTGGAAATCGTGGTGGGGGCCTATAACCCACCAGTCAGTGGGCGTCGTGCGGCTGATATGATGATGATAACGAAAATTAAAGATCAGGAGTCGTATTGTTAATAATAAAATAAATAAAAATAAAAAAATAAAATAAAATATATTTATTTCAGACAAGGTCCATATCAGAATTTAAATAAAATATGTCATAAAAGAAATAAAATCATTATTATAATTAACAATACCAAATTAAAATTAGAATAAGATTAAAATCAAATAAGAATAAAAAATAAAAATTACAAAATGTCAAAATTAGGTACATTATTAAATTAATAAAAATAAAAAATTAAGAAATTCATTTAATAATTCTAATTACATTCGCATGCGAATCTTGCAAATGTCGCATGCGAATGCGGTGTTAAACAAAGGAAGTCGCTTACGAATCTTGAGAGTCTGTATGCAAATGTATACCTATCGAAAAAAGGTATGCATGTGTGAGTGATTAGTAAAAAATCACCTATTTTTTACTAATCACTCACACATGCATACCTTTTTTCGAAAACGCTCTCTCGAGATATTTGGGTGATTTTTGTGCAACAAAAAGATAAATGTTGGTTTCGAAAATTCAATATTTATTTATAGAATGCGCTAAAAGTATTTTGAGATAAATAGATACAAATAAAAATTTACAAAAACATGAAATAACACTAATTAGCGAAAGTGGCCCCATCTATTGACCGTTCAGCTTTTTCTAACTTAATCGTTCCACCTTAAGTAAGTTACTTAATTAAGACTTTGTGTTAAGGACACTAGATAACAGACAAAGATTCTTGTGTTACTAAATTTGTAAATATGCACATAGAAAACACCCAGGCCAAAGAGAAATAGACATGTTCGTATATTAGGATTTAGCGGGAATCGAACACACGACTTCTGAGCAGAAGGCAGGTACCCCCAGAGGTCAAAATACAAGTGATAATCGGATTACCAACTAAAAAAAATAACAATCACAATCAAGTGAGTGTGAACGACAATCAAAACTGAATAACTGAATAAAAATATCGATTATATTTAAACAAATCATAAAAATCAAGCTGAAAAAAAGCTTCAGTAAAAAATTAAAGATTCTATAAATTACTTCGATTGCTGGAAGCCATTTAAAATAATTTCTATTTGTTAGACCAACTACAGACTACGCCTTCGGCGTGTTGCTGACCTCGTTTTGCCTTTAACTAGAAGCTAAAAGTGCGGCGGTGCTATTAAAACTTGAAGCCAAGCTACGGTCGTTAGAACGCTGTACTTTTGCTCCAAAGTGCGGTACATTCGGTACACACTACTTTTAAGAATCGATAGCTGTGCGTGTACCTATTAAGTACGTTTAATTCCCCCCTTTTTCAGTTTTAGAATGAAAAAACACATTGTTTTAAAAAAGTGTCGCTTCTAATTAGCATGTTGCTATGATAACGCGAAATAATTCATAAGCAACGGTTGTATTACGCTGTACTTTTGCTCCAAAGTGAGGTGCATTCGGTACACACTACGGTTTACACATAAGATTCGATAGCAGTACGTATTTATTTAAGTACGTGTTCCTAGTACTAGTTGTATCCTTGGGTGTATCGACTTTGGCTTATATTTGTGATGACCAAAATTCAGCTGCAGAAACGGCACTGCTAGTAGCTTTATAAAGGTAGACACAATTGTTGAATATATAAATATTAAAGTGGTGTTTCTTAAATCATTTATCAGCGCACAAATTAGAACAGTAAAAAAAAACAAAAAAAAAACTTAGACACGATGATGAATAAGACGTCGTCTTGACTTACGTCGTATGACGTAAGACGTCGTCTTACGTCTGACTTGACTTGTCATGTCAGCATTTGTTGTAAACAAATGACTAAATAAGGAAACATGCGTACAATTAATATTGATTTACTAAATTATGAATCAAGTTTAAGAATAAAAAACATTTTTTTTAAACCTGGGGCCCTACCGCCCTCTCTTAGCGTAGTATTGTTTCAATCTTAACATGATATTTCGTACTAGGAACCTCTTAAAGTAAGCTTGTTTTTTGTTGGAAGTTTTGTGACATCTTCGCTCAATCATCGCCTCCAAAGTCTAACATGTGACAACTTCAATAAAAAAAAAACGCAAACAAAAGGTTTTTATGACAAGATGGTTTCTAATAGATAATGGTGGCCGGCTGGCTCCATTTTTCTACTAACCGCTATCTAGACTAGAAAAACAAAAATATATAAAAAATGTAATCACGTTTCATTAGCTGTCTGTTCGGCATAGCAATGTGTATTATGTAACGCATGCACTAACTTCTTGCCAACAGCATTGGGACTTTTTGTCTTGTACAATGTCTAAACGTATGTAAGTACACCTTAAGGCAAAAACATTGTGTGACAATAATTTTATCTTAATTTCAAACACCACAATCGAGCAATGACAAATCGGAGCTTGCACACCAAAGAGTCGAAAAATCGGAGCTTTTCGACTCTGGAGCGCGTTTTCAAAGATGACATCATCCGAAAACGAAATAAATATTTATCGGGATAAATATTTATGTAATGAGCATTTTGTTTTGTGTGTCTTCTGTATTCATTATTTAAGTAATTTCCAAGCACAGATGCAAAGATTGCTTTTTGGTTTGTTAATTCACATTTTCACATGCTGTGTTTTTTACTAAATTAATTTCTTCACAAGAATTAGATTTTGCAAGAAAACTTGTTTGCCTGTTGAATGTACAGAAGCGTTGTAACGTTACACGGTAAATAACAAAGAACTTTTCCTCAAAGCCTTTTGGCCCTGATAATAACACCCATAGTTGAAAAGCCGCTCTGTGCATGACCTGCCCGGTGATTGTACTAAGTTAAGACACTGTAAGTGTCTTTTTTGAAGCTTTTATTCAGTTATTAGACGTTTTTAATATTACGTTTCGAAGCTAAAATAAACCAATGATCAATTGTGGTCTGGTTAAATATTGCTTAAATAACCCTAACAAATAATTTATATAAAAATAATCTTAGTAGAAAACGAAAAATATGTCGCGTAATTCCGCAAGAAAAAATGCAGATGCAGCCCAGTGACACACCTTGCACCTTCACCGACTACTCTACACGTGTTTCGCCCACACACGGAGCATCCTCAGGAGTTGTTAGACCGTGCCAATCTCAGCACTCGGTGCTGAGATTGGCACGGTCTAACAACTCCTGAGGATGCTCCGTGTTAGCGTTTAGCGTCCTTTTAATGTAATTGCATTTCAGTCGTTTGTTTGATGTTAAAAGGACCCACCAAACAAATTGGTAGTATAAAACATGTCTTATGCGACTTCCGGTTATATAACTGTTGTATAGATGTTATTTGACAACAGCAACGTCGGACAACCATTATGCCTACAACTTAAATTAAGTTAGTTAAGTAAACGTTGCTTTCGTTTGAAAATAGTTTTAAAATAACGATTATTTTTATTATTTGATAGAATCAGGCGTTACTTGGCGGAAATCCATATCTTAGTAGAAAACGAAAAATATGTCGCGTAATTGCTGAGCACTGCTGAGATTGGCACGGTCTAACAACTCCTGAGGATGCTCCGTGTGTGGGCGAAACACGTGTAGAGTAGTCGGTGAAGGTGCAAGGTGTGTCACTGGGCTGCATCTGCATTTTTTCTTGCGGAATTACGCGACATATTTTTCGTTTTCTACTAAGATATGGATTTCCGCCAAGTAACGCCTGATTCTATCAAATAATAAAAATAATCGTTATTTTAAAACTATTTTCAAACGAAAGCAACGTTTACTTAACTAACTTAATTTAAGTTGTAGGCATAATGGTTGTCCGACGTTGCTGTTGTCAAATAACATCTATACAACAGTTATATAACCGGAAGTCGCATAAGACATGTTTTATACTACCAATTTGTTTGGTGGGTCCTTTTAACATCAAACAAACGACTGAAATGCAATTACATTAAAAGGACGCTAAACGCTAATTGGTTGGTTATTCAGTTGGTGAACTCAATCTAAAACATAAATGAAACAGACAGTTACAATGTTTTCCATCATACCAACTACCGTAGCTGTACTTTGTACATGTCATTGCAGAATTAATTAAATTTGTGTGTACACTAAAGATTACATGCGCCCGCCCATGTTTGGTCGCAGGTTAATCTATTATTAATATGCAGTTGCATCTGCCTCGGTCGTTACACCGCCATTATTTTTTAGGGTTCTGTGCCTCAAAAGGAAAAACGGAATCCTCATAGGAGCACTTTGTTGTCCGTCGTCCGTCTGTCTATCAGACCTCGGAAACGTACGGAGATAAATGTGTTGAGATGAAATTACAATTAAAATTATATACTCAGTCTACAGTAGTCCTTTGAAGCTGATAGAAATTTTCTAAGTTACGTTAATAAGATAGGGATGTTTAAGCCATAAAAACATATTATGTTTCCTCACTCTCAAGGAATAGATAAGGTACTTTCCATCGAACTAGAACTATTAAATTTGGCCAATAATATCGTCTTATACTACAAGTTGTAATGTCGTGTTTCGTTGATGGCCGTATGTCTCGAGACATCGGTCATTTTCAAAATTCTTTATATACAGGATGGAAAAATCTATGGGCACTGGAGGGGAACTATCTTAAATCCATAGTTAGCTCATTTTACTGAAAGGAAACATTCCTTTTTTTTAAAATAAGTAATCCTGCATTTAAAGAATTTTGATAAATCACTTGCCTGCCCCGGGATTTGAACCGGCTTAAATTAGAAAAAATAACACTATGTACTTTTATGGTACCAATTGATAGTCTTATTCATAAAGATCAATTTAATTTAAGTACATAGTGTATAAAATTAAAGACAAAGCCTAGAAAGATAAAAGATCACCAATTAGTTCTACCTTGCCCACCCTTTAGTAACCTCCCCTTTTAATCGCCTCTGTGTTCAAGTGGTAACAACCACCGGTATCATACCAGGGTCCCGGGTTCGATTCCCAGCAGGGGTACATATTGTATTCGGTTTGGTTGGTGGTAGGACTTATTGTATGTCCTCCTGGCTAGCTACTACCTTTCTTATCTAAGCCTGGCGCCATATCAATAATGTTTTCAGCATTGTTGTGTTCCAGCAGTTAGAGATAAGATAGCCAGTTCCTCAGCGATTTAGGATTCCGGGAGAGGCTCGCTTCCATCTTCAGCCTTATCAATACTTAACATCAGGTATGATGAAGGCTAGGAGTCTCCCCGTTGTTCAAAAACAAAGTCCATAGATTTTTTCCATAGAATTCATTTCCATGTCCATAGATTTATTGTGAGGTAGGTAGGTACTATTGGTAGGAACTAGTAAATAAAAAAGAAAAAAGAAAATAAGATGCTTTCTTCAGTGAATGACTGTACGGTTAAAATGTTTTGTTGTGGTGGCCGAAACTGCTCTTCGAATCTTGTTAACTTTACAGGTTTTCATGGTTCAGAGGTAGCATCAGCTTTGGCTCTGATTTTGGCCACCTTACACCAGTAATATTTATCTACACTGATTTACGTCTAAAATTCCATACAAAGGAACACAACGTACCGGCTGACAGGCTGGCAGTGACAGATGACACTGACAGCAGAAAGATTGACTTTGATAGGACCTTCTTGCTTGGTTCAGATTAATAATAATTTCTTATGTAGAAGTGTCCAGGAATTGAGGTTACTTTACTTATTGCACTTACTTAATCCATTTTGTTACATTACAAGTATTATATCCGGGACTCTGCTACATAAAAAATCATTGTTCACTATAGGAATGAATAGCTGAAGTCACAGGTTAGTGTTATTTATTAACAAAATAAACTTTTACAAATAATAAATATAAAAAATAAGTCACAGAATTTTAATATGCAAGTTGTCATTTTAGAGGTTAGGTCTGGGAAATCAACATTCCCCTTGCTCAAATGCTTGTAATAGTGAAGATTGCTCTAAGGTTTCGTTAGTAGGACATTACAGTACGGCCCCCTTTGTTAGAATTCACCAGTTACAATAATATCTGAGAATTAAAGTAGTGAGTTTAATACTTTCGTCCATTATCCACTCTCGCAGGTGAAGAGACACGTACGGCGCCCCTTCCGAAAGACCACTCCGCCCGCGAAGGAGAAAATTCAGTACCCTCGGCGTTAGAGGACAGTTCAGGGAAGACCGGGAGTCGCCTCCGGCTGTTTTATTATCCTGCTTATACCCCGCTGTGAAAATTATATCAGAGGATCACCACTCCCCAATCATATCATCGAGCGGTGACTATTAAAACTATTAAATTAACCAAAAACTAACACTTAGTTTTATATTTAAACATTCACATCTCAACCACCATTTATTCACATCATCAAGTTTAGGAGTTCACCTATACTGTAGTATCATTTATAAATTTCTCATCACATTCAATTAAGTTAGTCCAGTTCTGATATTCTTGAGCAGGCATTCATGAACCCTCAGTTTATTTAATATTAAACAGTTTTAATTGTTATAACATTGTACCTAATTTATTATGATTTTACAGCTTTGGTTTATATAGAGTCATTCGCTAATAAAAATCCATTTATTTGTCACTGAATAGTGTTTTGTCTCATTTACCCGTTGTTTGTCATAGCCTAAAAAGGTAAGTGATAGCATAAGTACTTTATAATAGTGAAAACTCAGGCACTACTTTATAATAGTGAAAAGGCGGCGTCCTATCTCCCCTCCTTTTCTCTATCTTCATCAATTTCCTTACACCTCTCCTCTCTTGCAAATATCACCTGTATGCTGACGACCTGCAAATCTACTCTCGAGCTCCTATTGAGGATATAGACAACTTGATTGCTTCCGTAAATGTTGACCTTGCGACTATACACGAATGGAGTCGAACACATGGCTTAATAGTCAATCCTAACAAGTCGCAAGCGATCATTATTGGTGGGTCAAAACAGGTCGCCAAGCTTAAGTCCACCCAAGTTCCTCCTCTCCTATTTGACTCCGTTCCTCTTCCTATTAGTAACGCTGCAAAAAATCTAGGTATCCTCTTTGACTCCACTCTCTCTTGGTCTCCTCATATTGCGGAGGTCAGTAGAAAGGTCTATGCTGCTGCCGGTGCCTTGCGGAGATGGAAAAATCTACTCCCTGTCAGAACCAAGATTGAACTTGCTCAGTCGCTTCTCCTGCCAATTCTGGACTATGCTGATGTTTGTACTGTTGACCTCAATGAGGATTTACTGGACAAGCTTCAGCGTCTGCAGAATCTCTGCATACGTTACATATACGGCTTGCGCAAGTTCGATCATGTCTCTGAATTCAGAACTGAACTAGGGTGGCTTCCAATAAGACTGCGACGCGAGGAGCATGTCCTCATACTTCTGTTTAATGTGCTGTATGACCCTCGAACCCCTCCTTACCTCAAGGAACGTTTTCAATTTCTTGGTGTGGACCACAGTCGTCCTCTTAGGTCCAAGGCTGATAATCTGCTTAAATGTCCTTTCACGCGCTCTGGATACTACAAGGACTCCTTTACGGCAAAGTCAATCAGCCTCTGGAATAACCTCCCGTATGAGATCCGTCATTCGAAGTCACTTGCCATTTTCAAAAACAAACTGCATTCACATCTTCTCTCTAAGTCCTAGTTTGCAACTACCTTCTTCTTTTTTATTTGTTTATTATCAAGTATATATTATTATAATATATATAGATATATTAAATATATATTTAGTTGTTATTTATTTAAATATTTTATTTTTATTTATGACTATTTATTTAGTAGTTTATGTAGGTAGATTTATTTATATATTCAGTAATATTGTTAAGTAAAGTTTGTCATTCTTGCTTGTTGCCTGTGCACTACCTCTCGCTCTCTCTCCATTTTTCCTATGCCTCAAAGGTTGTCTGGAAGAGATCGCTCTTAGCGATAAGGCCGCCTTTGCCCACATGTATGTCAACTCTTTCTTGTGTTTCTGTCTGTATTTTTGTGTGTGCAATAAAGTGTTTTATCTATCTATCTATCTATCTATCTATCTCAGAAAACACCATTACAAAGTAGGTACAGGAAGAAATCTGAGAACTACAGAGAACATTAACATAAAAAATATAGTCTTTAGTTTTAGAAACTGAATTTCGGGAAAAGCTCGGAAAAACTGCCTGACTCGATTCCTATTTAGAATTACCTAGGACCTAGGTACTATAAGTGCGGAACCCTTGATGGGCGAGTCCGACTCGCTTTTGTCCGGTTTTTTTTAGCTTTTAGCATTCATTTGTTTGCGTACTATGCATAGTTAGAAGCGCGTTTATGTTGAATGGCTTAGATTAAATTATTATTGCTAAAAATAATTTCGGCAGATTTTTTTTTATAAACGAATAAAACTTCTTTCGTTAAAATATTATCATTGCTTTTTAAATAACAAAAGACAAACATCAAACATTACGTTTGAGTAAGTAATAAGCTGTTATTTACTATGAAAATAAGTAGCAGAATGTTTGTAATTTGAGAAATTTAATTCATGGTACGTGTCAGTTGACACAACGGCCATGTTTGCCACGGTTCATCGTAATATTAATTTGAAATTATTCGTATCTTATGCGATCGCGGCCTCTGTTTTCTTTACACATGAGTTATATTTTGACCCGAATAAACAAAAATATTGAATGTGTACCTACATAAAACGATGAATGTGAAATTTATAAAATGCTGGAAGTGTTAGGCCCTGTCATAATTGGCTATTAGTCGCACAATTGGGTGATGCAATTTTATTGTACTATGAAGCACACGATTCTTTTTAGTCCGGTTTTAGAGTCGCGCTGAGACGGCGCGGACAGCCAAACTTGTATAAACTTTTAGGAATCGTTTTTAAATAAAGGATGACTCACCGACCGATCGACCCCAGGATCATGCCGTTCAGGTGAGGTTTCACCAATGCATTTTGCTCGGCCACCACTCGATTGCCCCACGATGTAAAACATAGGGGACATTTATTTAACCGTGCTAAAGCAGAGACTCGGCTCGGATTGGGCATGGTATACTGTGAGTCATTCATAAATAACGCATAGCTATCAGCGCGAATGGGTTCAGAGAGTTCATACACTTCGGCTGTTAGCGCCGATGGTCAGCGTGACACTATAATGTCAGATAAGTGGGAAAAGAAGGTCATTCAACTCTCAGCGGTCAGCTATTAAATTTTATATTTCGTAAAAAGTTTGTTTTTCGTTTGTTTCAAGGACAACTTGTACCATGGCTCTTTTGTTTAGTTATACTCTTCATAGATTTCTCTCATTCGTTTTTGAGTAAAACAGGTACAAGAGGGCAATAACCTTCTTTGCACACTTATTTTGCTTGAACTATAAAACAAGCCTGAGTGTTCATTGCGCGACAGTCAGTTATAAGATAGTCAGTAGACATCAGTTTGATAGCACGGTCGTGCGATCGTGCGATGATCGAGGGATGACCAATTATGCATGGCTTTACTCTTCATCATGATTACCTGGGAACACATACCTTAGTTTTTTTCTTTTGTTTATCATTATCATAACTGAAACAGTTAAATATCACTTACAATAAGACGAAGCGAAGAGGTGTTCGAGTTTCCTCATAAGTCTCGATAGCTAGATTGGGAGATAGTGGACCGGAAATCCAATAGTAGCGGGTTCAATTCCCGTCTGTCTGCCTAAGGCGGTACTTGTGTTATGGATACCAGAGACAACTCTGTCTCTCTCTCTCTCTCTCTCTCTCTCTCTCTCTCTCTCTCTCTCAATGTTACTCTCCGTCCTTTCAACTAACTCTGTGGCAAAAATAAAATCGCTTGGTACTTTCAATCGATTAATAGTATCTTAGTTAGGGCGTGAAGGAAGGACAAACGAACACACTTTCGCATTTATAATATTTGTTAGGATTATACATAAACAGACACTTGTTAACATCCAGACACGAAACAAATAAAAAAAATCACCACATTAATAAACCCACGACCCCTGGCTCAATAGGTATGATTATAGTACCATTGCACCATAATCATAACTAAAACACTTCTAGACGTTATTGTTCTTCGCAACCACCCTCGTCAGTCGCGTCTAGGCGGGTACACACACGTTAATTGTTTAACAGACGACCGTTGTTAAGAGTATGAAGCATCCCTCAGCACGAATTACACTTAATATCAAGCTGGCAACGTTTTTCCTTTGCTCTGACATAAATCTATATGGTCATAATTTATTATAGATGAATTGCACCAAAAAATATTTTTACGATTTCGTATAAAGTAACTGTCAATTGCTTGTCAAATCTGTCAAATTGCATATAGTATTTTTAAACCATAAACCCTGTAAAGTAAAAGTATAACGTAAAAAACATTGTGAAAATTTTCGTAGCATTTTCGCGCATGAGCAGGGTGCCTACCACCATCTCTTAGCGCAGTATTTCTTCAATCTTACCATGCTATTTTGTACTACGAACCTCATCAAATAAGCTTGTATTTTGCTGGAAGTTTTGTGACGTCTTTGCATAATCATCGCCTCCAAAGTGTGAAGTGTGTCAAATGTGACGATTTCAATAAAATTTCAATAAAACGCAAACAAAACGTGCTTATAACATGATGGTTTCTAATAGCTGATAATGGTAGGCCAGCAGAACAACTCTAAAACTGACTGCGAGTTTAGAGTGTAGTGGTTCAAATAAGGAATGCGGGACATGTTTTCGGGTTCGATCCCCAGACCAAAGGGACAATGATTTTATATGATGAATAATAATACTTGATTTGGTCTGGGTGTTTCTAACATACTTTATGTGTTTACAAAAAGTATTTTTATTTACATATAATATGTGATAATAATATATACTTACTTACTATTTATTATTTGCGGTGACAACTGGGTTTTGTGGTGGGAAGAATATTAGACAACTTTAATTTTGATTTTATCATAAAACATTAACGCGGTTGAAGTATACAGTTCAGAACAGTTTTAAATAAATCTAACTTTTGTTATTATACGTTCTATATTATGTACTTACCTTTGAATTCAGATATATCCTGGGTACATTTATAGAACGAGCATCAACAGAACAAATAATCATGCCATATCTATGATAAATTTTAAATAGAAATTTATCATAAGTCATGATATATATCAAAATTTTGTCATGCCATATTATTTATCATAATTAACTTTGAAGTTTTTAAATAAAAACGTTTTTGATTAACAGACTTTTTGATTAAAATTGTATTTAACCATGTTACACATTATATTACCATTGTAACAAAACATGGTTAAATAGAATTTTAAACAAAAGTCTGCTAATCAAAAACGTTGTTATTTAAAAACTTCAAAGCGAATCCGTTAAGCTGTTCACGTAGTTATATAAAAAGTTCATATTTTCATGTTGAAGGTTTCTTAATTAAACATCAAACGCACACTTTTAATACGCCTTTTTAATCCTAGCTTTTATCAGTAGTTTCCTATATACGAGTACTACACAGATCGGTACGGAGAATTTATTTGCGGAAATTCAATTTCGAACGATGTAATAAATATGACAAATACGAGGGTGAATCAAAAAGTTCTTAGAATCGCCAATAAAGCATGAGTAAAATGTCAAAAAAATTATTAATTTTTCTACGTTATCTCCTTCTTACTCTTTACATTTGGTATAACGCTTCTCCAACTTTTTTATTCAGTCCGAAAAAAAAGAATTTCCTTGACTCTCGAAAATTCCTCTACCGCGGCCATTACCGCGTCATTGTCGTGAAATCTTGTTCCATGAACATGCTCTTTCAATAAGTGAAAATCATTAGGGGTTAAGTTCGGTAAATATGGCGGGTAATCTTAAATTTCAAAGCAATACTTACGGATTGCCGTGAGTGCAACGTCGGAGCGATGAGCTGAAGCGTTACCAAGGTTAAACAAGACCCATTTTTTTTATGAAAATGAATTGAAACTTATCAAATGAAATCTTTAGGATCTCTGCAGGTTATTTTAGAGAGTCATCAATCATCAAGTACCATTCTTTACATTTTTTTTTTGCATTTTTTTCGTTTAAAGACGTGGACGTTCGACCAGAACGAGAATCGTCTTCGTAGCTCTATTTTCCTCTTTTAAAGTCGGCTATTGTCGGCTACAGAGTAAGCCAACATGGAATAAGGTACAGCATCAGTCCCTAATGACTGCTAAATATGAATATTTTTTTCAGGGACTGGTACTTTGTCACCCCGCGTATCTCGTTTTTATCCTTGTTTGCTAGACTTTTCCCAATTGTTTTCTATTAAAAAATTATAAGTATAAAAATAACATTGAAAAATGCAAAAAATCAAAAATCATAAATTATTGGCTGTTGCATCTTAATCGATCGATAAACACCTGAAAAGATGTTTCTTTCGAATGCAAGGATATTCCTAGCATTGATGTGACAACGCTGACCTACAGCGTATTAAAAATATAAAAGTAATGGAGAATTTCGACGGTGGTCCTCAAGTAGCTCAGTGGTTAGAGCATTGGACCGGATTTCCAAAGGTCTTGGGTTCGAGTCCAATCTGAGAATTCACTTGTGGCCGAGTTGATTTTTTCCAATATTTTTCTATTAAATATTTATCATAAGTATAAAAGTAGCATTGATGAAGGCAAAAATTCAAAAACCATAAAAAAAGAAACGAGATAAATTTAGCGCCGCGTTGAATTTTATTTAATTTTAATAAAACTAAACGTGGAATTTTTAGAGCCCATTGTCTTGTATTTTTAAAAGGTATCGCTACATCTCGTCATAGTCATTCGTAGAAGTAGATAGCAAATGTGTCAAAAACGGCCACTTTTAGCAGTTTTGCTATCTACTTCTAGCAGTGACTACGAGGGAATGTAATGATACCGTCTAAAAATACTAGACTATGGGCTCTAAAAATTCCACGTTTAGTTTTATTAAAATTGTGTATTAGAATTACGATATTAAATAAAGTTCAACGCGGCGCCACTTTCGGTGGGGGTACCGCCTTAAAGAAAGTTTTTAGTTCACAGCTTTATGTCATCTAGAGGGCGCCATATTCAATTTCATGTGATGTGACATAGCCTATAACCAGCGGACAATCGAGACGCTACCAACGATACCTCAATTGTGAATATATAATCAACAGTTTAAAAGTTATGTGGGTACAGATGAACATACATACATACATACATAGGTACATACCGGTCAAAATCATAACCCTCCTTTTTAGGGTTTCGTAGCCTAAAGGCAAAAAACGAAACCCTTATAGATTCGCCCAAATCGATATATGTCACAGCCACTTTATTCCAAAACTATGAGGATTACACAGTTGAAACTTGGTATGTATTCTGTAAACCGCTTTACGGTTTTTAAACAAGAAAAAAAATGAATTAAGGCCTCCCCATACATGGATCTGACACTGACATTTTTTTTCATCAAACCTATACGTGTGGGGTATATAGATACCCCACACGTATAGGTTAATTTTTAAAGACCTATCTATAGAGATAGGTCTTTAAAAATTACATTGAGGTACCTAAAACAGTTTTTTCTTAAAGCCAACCGTTTGAATGATATACACTTTCAAAGTGAAAAAATGTGTGTCTCCTCTAACTTTTAAAATAAGAAAGTGAAAAATCTAGAAAAAATATATGCTGTAGACTTTTATAAAAACTTTCAACGAAAATTAGTTTGAACGAAATACATGATGCAGTTTCAGACATATGCCAAAACCGCAAATATAACTTTGTCATTCTTACAGATACTACGAAAAACAAAGTTATTTTTGCAGGCGAATAATTATAGTCTCATTTTGGGTAGCTAAATACACCTGTAATTAATATAATAATAGAAACTTTATTGCACACGATACAAAAACAAACACATACAGAGAAAACACACAATAGGCGGTCTTATTGCCACTTAGCAATCTCTTCCAGGCAACCTTGGGTGAGAGACGAAACCCTTCATGTGCGAGTTCGACTTGCACTTGGCCGATTTTTTTGTTTTTCCGAAGTCGGGTAAAAAATATTAAGTTAAATACGTAACTGTTTTTAAGAGTAAATTTAGTAACGTGTACTTTAGAATGGGCTTTCTAGATTGTCGGCCTGCCTCGTATAATCTTCTGTCAGGGATCCGTAAATGATAATCTTGATTCCGAATTATTGGTTTATTACTACTATATTCTAAATCACAAATACAATACAGGCGCATATTAAAATTAATGACAATTTCCCGGTTTTTCCGCGAGTGACCGCTGACATCTCTCTTTTTTTCTTACGCTTGTTTTTGTTTTATTTTGAGGCGTTTCTAAAATATTAATTTTATCAATTGACATTTTACAATAATATTTTGAACTAAATTAAATTTTGCGATTTTGAGATCGCTAACACTTGTAGCTATTTTTTGGTTAGTGTCTTCGTTAATGCATCAGTCATTCATTTTCATCTCTATCACGCAGCGCAGGTATCACGTATTTGAAAAAATCTCGCAGTCTCTCAAAGGCAAAAGAATACCTTACGCTCTTCTAAAGAACATGTTTTGAGTGTTTACTTAAAACGTATAACCATAAAACAAATGCTTACAGTCGCTTCCTTAATTAGACTGTGTTACTACTCAAGCGTGTCGTATAAAACAATGCAAAAACATTTGCAGTTACTCAAGAAAATGCTGAGAGAAAATGATCCTTATGTCAGGGCCTTAAGCCATTTGTTGCTTAAATGTGTGAATGATACGTTTGGCGAAAAGACTTTTATGTGGGAATGTTTGTAAAGTGCAAGTGTTGAGTGGAAAGAAGGCAGTTTATCGCCCATCCATATGGGTCGCCGACAGGTAAAGAGGTCAGACATTTTTTTTATGTGCGTCGTGTGACTTTTTACTTAGAACTTCCGATGAACCCCTATTCCTACTTCGGAAATAATTTAGATTTCAACATTGAAGCCGAAAGTTAAAAATAAAACATCCGGTGTGATATCAGGTGACAAGACCGAATAATATCGGCCCTTATGTCTCGGCTACACGCTCCTTCTTACCTGAAAGCATGCCTGCCGGTTTAACAAACCGGTTAGCGCAGGTAAGACGTAGCGTATTATGCTGAATTCCCGCAGGCTAATTAACTAACAAAAAACCACCTAGCAATCAGTTTCGCGTCATTACTGTCACATTTTCATACTGTACCTATGACAGCCAAAACAGCGACGAAATTAAAACTAAACGAGTTTTCGTTAGATAATCAGCCTTCCGCCGGCTACAAACTCCGTTTTGCCTGCGCATACCGGTTTGTGCAGGCATGCTCTCAGGTAAGACGGAGCGTTTAGCCGGAACCTTAGACTTGTAAGAATACATACTTCGAAACCAAAATAATTGAAAATACTCATGTCGCTAACCAAATTAAACCAAAGGCAAAAATAAATTATGTTTATATATAATTTACTGACGTACATTATTAAATCTAATTTAGTCCCAGCGGATCATCTAAAATGGAAGCACAAAAGATTCTTAAAGAAAAGATTAGTCCTACATAATTTTTTATAGACCAAGATAAATCGGGAAAAAGTTACAATTCGAAAGGGAATAATTAATGAGTGCCCACGGAACCATTGTGACAATAATATTTTTATCACAGGGTCTTTTATTTTCCTTCTGCAAAAGTGCTTTGGTAAAATCCTGAGTCTCAGCGCTCGGGGGAGTAATAGTGGTGATAATGTTTCATACAAGGGGATAAGAAGGGTCGAAAAGTTTTCAGTTTCAACTTTCCGTATTTCGTTGCTTAATGCTGTTTATGAATCTGCGATAGGTTAAAGATTTAGTAAAGCAAAAATGTTTTTTTTTATACGTAGTTTATGCTGCTCTGAACTTTTCCACAAACAATATAAAAATAAGCAGGTAATATTTTTTATTGAAATGTCAGGTAAACATTTTCGTAACGCGTTTTGCATGCATTCTACTTATAAAAATGCGATCATTAGTGTTTTACACCTCTGCTAAGAAACACTTAATGTAGCTTAAATTTTCCTTTATTTCTGTAAATGATAACGCAGGTGTTTGATAAAACTAAAAGAAAATTGTTTTCATTAAAAGTTCGAAATTGTAAACCTATTGTCACTTTATACCCTTGTCTGATACTCCACTCAAACTTGTAGCCGCTTTGAAAGGTTATTTTAAGACTGAATCGCGGTCGTAATGAGATTAAAGCGCTGCAAATTGTATCGATTTAAGATTATATTGGGATCAATATAGATAATAATAGAAGAATTTAGGAGATAACAAAAATAAATGTAGAAGTGATACACCAAGTGAAGAGTTGCATAGAAGTACTTCACTTGAAACATAAGTGAACAAGATATGGATTGTGACCCGAAATATTATGATATTCGCCTAATTTTTAAACTCTGGCACATAAATAATTTAATTATAAAAATCTATCTTTCATTGAATTTTTCCTTAAAAAATATTTACACAGAGTAATTTTAATATCTCATCACTAATTTTAGTCAATTCATGAATACTAAATTTTGAGACTAACTATACTATTTGCATATACCATGACGATTTTTCTTTTTGTATTTTTATTTGACTGTAAGTTAGAAAAGTGAAATCTTTTGCTATAATAATCGTTTACTTTTAAATAACCGAATGAATTGTAAAACATTGACTCCATGAAAGTTGTAGGACTGCAATAAAACTATCCCAGGTTTCCCTAACAACTATTTTCTATTTTTATCATCAGATGTTCACCACTATTGGAAAAGTTTTTCGATCTTGTGAATGGTGCTTCGTACGTGGGACATAAATGGTGCAGACAGGATGTAGTTTGTTATTCCACGGTGTTCTCTACGGGCTAAACGATTTTATTGTTTTCATATTATGTTTTGAATGGTCCGCAAAAACTGCTACTTTCTGCATCAGTGTTGTTGTAAATTTCGTATTTTCAGTTTTTTTGATCAACACATTTTTCAATTAATGAAAATTGGTTTTCTTCGATTATTCTACACTAAAAAATCGTAATTTACACTCAAGCCTATTCAAGTTTCAAAGACATATTCATTAAATTAATAATAAAAGAAAATCTATCTGTGTTACTTATTACCGAAAATGATCTGCGATTGGTCAAAGTTAATTTTCATTGTTTTCATTTCACCTGCGCCCTGTGGGCTAACTGTTTGCAAAGAACGTACAACGCTCTCCGAGTACAATTTAATAATGCTTTTAGGGCGATATTGGGGTTGCCCAGTTTTTGCAGCGCCTCTGGTATGTTTGCGGCGGCACGCACTGACTGTTTTTATGCGACTATGCGCAAAAGATGCACTTCATTGGTGCGCAGAGTGCGGGCCAGTCCCAATGCCGTCCTAGCCATGATAGCTGAGAGGATCGATTGCCCTTATATTCGCCACTGCTATAACAAACATGCCTTTTATGGTGACATATATGGCGGTAATCGACGTAAATAAATAGTGTGGTGTCCCAAATGCTTATTATTATATTATTATTTTTATTATTTTTTCTCTTTTTTTTTTTTTCGTAATGTCTTCGAAATATCTATTCAAATGCTTATTATTGTCATATTTTTTAAATTTTTATATTATTATTATTCTAATTTAGTTTTAGTAATGAATTGTTATTTCAAATATGTTTATTTTGGTCTATTTTAAATTTTTAATAATGAATTGTAAATTGTAAATTGAATAGCTTTTTATGCATAATGAACTAATTTTATATATTTTCAATCAAATCTTAGTGATATTGTGTAAAATTAAAAAATATATATATATCATTATTGTTATTCAAACCAATTATGGGTGCAAGCCTGAAATAAATGATTTTTATTTTTATTTTTATTTATTTATTAAGTATTCTGTCCAAAGAAATTCCAATTTTTTTCTCATTGTAGAGGCTATTCAAGTATAAAAGCTAAGTAAATTCATTAGTCTAAACAATTTTATAATTTTGAACGGTCTGCTACAAAACTGTCAAAGACTGCTACTTAGTATATCTTTGTTTTTTCGTGATTTTAGAAATTTTTTGATATTACGATATAAACATTTTTAAATGTAATATCGAAGAAAGATCAGGGCGCCTACTGCCATCTCTTATATTATTTCAATCGTACCATGTTATCTCGTATTACTTATCTCTTAAAATAAGATTGTTTTTTGAAGGAAGTTTTGTGACGTTTTCGCTCAATCATCATCACCTCCAAAGTGTGAAGTGTGTCAAAATGTGACAACTTCAATAAAAACAAAACATTCTTATGACATGATGGGTTCTGCCCGCTGAAAGATTTAGGCATATACTTAGGTAGTTAAATCAATCTCTCTAAATAAATCTATCTTACTATTAGCTTCATCACGAGGCTACGCCTGCATTTTTCTTTGTTTTTTTTTTCACATTAATCTCTTC
This sequence comes from Chrysoteuchia culmella, assembly GCA_910589605.1. Taxonomy (NCBI): domain Eukaryota; kingdom Metazoa; phylum Arthropoda; class Insecta; order Lepidoptera; family Crambidae; genus Chrysoteuchia; species Chrysoteuchia culmella. The sequence goes on along the minus strand of OU342661.1, from coordinate 9,420,005 downwards.
TTTCTACACAATCCTTTATAATCTCGATCCCATCAGGTAAAAAAGCTCGCACGGGCTTCTAAGATTCCCCATACGCGATATCCAACGAACTTATGGCATGCTATATTTTGCATTCCCCACTTGTAAACTACGTAATAATATTGTGCTCGAGCCGGAATTGGACAAGCTGGTTTATTGCTATAAATAATAATTATCTAGAATTTGTTTATTAAAATTAGCGATAAACGTGATAGTTAAATTATTTATTTTATAGGATTATATTTTACCTTTATCCTCACCTCAAGAAGTCGCTTGCATTTTTTCTTTGTTTTTCCACATTCTTCCGCTCCTTTATATCTCGATCTCATCAGGTAAAAAAGCTCGCACGGGCTTCTAAGATTCCCCAAACGCGATTTCCAACGAACTTAAGGCATGTTATATTTTGCAATCCCCCACAACGGGTAAACTACGTAATAATATTGTGCTCGAGCCCGCATTCGGGGTAGAATCATCGATAGTCATTATCGGAAAAGCGGGTTTAAGAGGCGTCCCTGCCCCTACGGAACCCTTACAGAGGTCTCATCCCGTGTTCGATAACTATGCTAATGTTATTTGCGTCGGCGGGTTTGAAAACGGCATCTAGTAACTCGCAAGACAAGCCTTCGAGGTGCGACTGGAATGAAACATCGCTAGGGGTTAGCTTTGTATTAAATAGTAAGCCTGATTAAATTTGATAATTAATTGATGATAATAAGAACAGTTGCGATCGAAAATTCGCTAACTTTTATAAGTAACAAGTGTGATGAAATGAAACATGTCTTTTTAAGTCGTTTTTTAGTAAACCTTATTCCTCGTAAATTGGTTATTGAATTGATGATTATAGGAAAACTGTTAGCATTTTTCGCTGGTCGCAGTTATGGGCTGATTGATATAAAAATCACCATCTCGCGTTCTTGTTTGTAGTAAAATACTTAAAGGTTAAGGGTCAAGAACAATCCTTCAAGGTGTGGCTGGATTAAAACATAGCTTTATGGTTTAGCTTTTTATTAAACCTTTATAAATTGGTTAATGGATCGGTGATATGACTAGAATGAAGCTTGCAGTTAATCATCTTTCGCCAAGGTCCGTTGGCGTCAAATGCGATTTCCTCAGCTTCAGCTTCAGTTTCATTGGTTTGGGTTAGTGTTTCTCTCTCATATCCATCCATAAGAATTGGCTAGGGTGTATTCTATCATAAAAGGATCTTATAAAAATTTAAGTTTAAAACATTTTAACATGATAAATATTAAACAAGAAAATATACTAGAAGCAACTTGTCTTCGAACTCAACGACCCGTCAGAGCGACATGAGGCAAGTTGCTTTTTTGTAGTAGCTATATTTTCTAGTTACATATTTAACACATATAAATAGTTATAACATTTGAACATGCTTTATCATTTAAATGTTTATCCATATCTTCTTATTCACTTTTACAGTAAATAGAATTTGAATTAAGAAGACAAAGTTTTTGATATTTTATTTTAATATACAGGATCAAATATCATCAGGGTTAATGAATTAATTCAAAAGTCGATTCAAAAGCATACCCGTTGCGAAACAATGTATAAATGTATGAAAATCTAAAAGTAAGCATTGTAGCTTTTTCGACCGTTATTAATTTATGCTTTCACAATAAAGAACAATCGAAAAAACAATTGAACGATTCTAAAAATAATCGTGATTTTAAACATCCCTGTGAAGGGTTAAAAAAATCATGGTGATCTTCACGGTTGAAAAGGTAGGGTTAAATTATTCGTTTCGTTTACATACGATCTTTTCATCGAATTGTTTTTTAAACCTTTTCGAGATTTGATGGCCGAGTTGGTTCAGCGGTGACCTTAATCGTCAAACTAATGATGGTTGGTCAGAAATTTAAGTAAATAATAACATAAAATGACATATAAATTCGGATCATATATAAGCGCATATGCGCAAGGGTGCAGTAAGCTGAAACTAATCGGTTACAGAATTCTAATGCTCATCATAAAATGATAAGTGACATAACAGGTTACAAGGATTTTCGACGTTCTAACAAAATACATTTTTGTACTCAATATTATAAGTAAAATGGTTAGGTACTATTTTTTATAATACCTTAAAAAAGGAGGACATCATCACATAATAACTATATTATACTAACGGCTGCCCCCGCAGTTTCACCTGCTTGGTTCCCGTTTCCATGGAAATATCGGCTATTTTCTATCTGTGCGCCAAATTTCATCATTCGTTTCATCAGTAGTTTTTGCGTGAAACAGTAACACTCAAACTCAAAACATTTATTTGTCACAGGCAGTGGACACAACATAAATGACAATAATACAAAAAACAGTTACAACGAAATGTTCCATGGATACATCAAAAAGGGACCTAGTTCATCGTGTGTCAGTGTTGAAGATAACGCTGGTTTTCAAATGGAACCCCTTTTTAAATGACACGTGTGGATGCCATTACGTATGCATTTAAGGAAAATAAAACTAAGACTAAAACTAACAATTTTATAGTAAAGAAATAGAAATAAAAAGAGATTCCACTATTCCACCATGGGACAGCGAGGTAGTGAAGTGAGATATTACAGATCTCCATTATTACCTGTGTCTATTTATTTTTATATTTATGTATATTAGCTGTATATAAGATAAAATATAACAACATCCATCCATTCAAACATCCTCACAAACTTTTGCATTTATAATAATAATAATAATAGGTTTATGTTGAAGTTCATTCGAATACTATGCTTTGAGCAATAATTTTAACATTGTTTTAATATCATTACCGCCTACTTCAAATAAAATTGGGATGAAGACAGAAAGATGTTGACTATGTGCGTTAGTGACTCCTATAAAATAAGCTGGCATAAAAAGGTCTCAATCATGACTTGCAAAACCTTATCATGTAACACAAATAAAATGGACCCCAAACACCTTTTCCGAATACAAACAATAGGACAATCTCGGCCGAAAACACTCCTCAAATTCATGTGACCACTTAGATGGAAAATTTTCGATTAATAGACTTTTCTCTGCATTAAAAGACGATGAAAGAAAGAGTTGAGCAGGCGTGAAATTCAATTTCTTACAGTCCTTCAGGAAATGTTTTCAAATGAAACATTTTGTGTTCTTCGGGAAAGTTAAATTGTATTTCCAAGACTCCAGTTCGGCTTATTTGCTTTGCGGATAGAAGTTAACGTAAACCATTTTAATACTAAATATATACAAATTATTGTCTAATGTTTTGGAATTAGTTTGTAATTTAAACAAACGGTTGTTCGTGAAAGTTTGACATTTTGTTAGGTGACCGATTGCGGAGAGCTGTTAAATCAAGCGTACTAGAAAGATATTTATTTGACATATATTGAAGTTACAAACGTGTTTTTTTAGACTCTAAGAGTAATTATTTATAATTATATTCACATACATTAATATCACTTCTTCTCTTATCGTATGAGGATTAGTGGCCAGCTCTAGTGTCAGAATTTATCAGGCCGCCTGACTTGGCTTAACGACTGTTATCAGATGACAACAGCCGGGACCGACGGTTTAACATGCCCTCCGAAGCACGGATGCGCTTAGTTGTAATGCCACTTTACGATCACCCATCCGACACCTGACCGAGCCGGACGTTGCTTAACAAACGTGATCGAATACGATCAGTCTGTCAACCGCGGCCACGAGCTCTTCACCTTAATACATAATATATAATACCGAAACACGTAGATTCGAGAATTTATAGATTATCAAAACCCCATCATGGCCAATTCTCCTTATCCACCCACAAGGAAGGCCAGCAGTGGAGACATTTAAAATAGACATAATTCAAATCTGAGTAATTAAAAAATCTGGTGTGTTTTTCTAATTGAAATTTATATAAACTTCGTTTTTACCCGCGACGGTACTGAGACGGTGAATGCGTTTGGGGTGAGAGATTGTTTGTTTGTTTTTAAACTTTCGCGTTTCGGTTTTGAATGATCATAAACCACTTGAAAGTTTGTAAAAAAAAGAGTTTACATGAAATTCCTTCTCCAAGGTTACAATGTTTAAAATTAAAGTTATTAAGATATAACATTGAATTTAGATATTTAAAAGGTAAATTAAGTTTATAGCAGATTTATAGTCATGTTTCTACTTAGAAGAAAATGACAGAGATGATTCCTATACGTATAAAATTCAAATTCATTGTGTAGGGTTAGCATCTTACTTATAGTGTAATCCACAACAAAAGAACGAACTTATTAAGTCATTGATTTAAGTAAATTACTAGATTATTGTAAAAATGAATGGCCTGATAAAAATTATTTGCTTGGTAGTTTAAAATATTATTTTCTATTAAGATCTGAGATTGTTAGTGATGAAAATGTATTATTCTGTAATCAAAGAATTATAACCTACATCTATAAGATTAAATATTATAAAGAAATTACATGAACGTCATTTAGGTATAACTAAGATGAAGCAATTACCAAAATGTTGTTTGTCAAACTTACAGTAATAATAATAAGAAAGAACCGTTGTTGAGTCATAATATCCCGTCTTTGCCATTTTCAAAACTAGCAATTGACATAATGAATTTTCATTCTAAAAGTTACCTTATCATTTATGATTATTTTTCTAAATGGCTTGATATAAATAAATTGAACGATAAGTCGGCTTGTTCTGTTATTAATAGTCTTACTGATGTATTTTATAGAATTGGGGTTCCTTCAGAAATTGTTTCAGATCAGTTCCTTTTGAGTCTTTAAGATGTAGAATTTTTGCTAACGAATGGAGTTTTAAGTTTACTTACTCAAGTCCAAAGTATCCACAGTCTAATGGCATGGCTGAAAGGGCAGTACAAATTAGTCGTAATATTCTTCAAAAATCCTTTCAGGATAAGACTGATTATATAATCTCTTTATTGAAGTATAGAAGTTGTCCAGTGTCGGGAATAAATTTCTCACCTGCTCCATTATTAATGAATATAAATTTAAAGTGAACTCTTCTAGTAACCACTAATTAATGAAAAGTAAATAAAATCATAATATACCGAAAGAATTTAACAAATGTAAAAAATATAATTCAAGAACTCGTCATAGAGATTACTTTAGTTGGGGCAGGGTATTTGGTACAAAAACTTTCCTAGTAGTAATAAATGGATGAAAGGTACCATAATAAATGTAAATGGGTTTAGGTCATATGAGGTTAAAGATTGTAACACTGGTGTTATGTATACTAGAACTTCATATCATATACGACCACAATAATGATATGACTGCTCTTCATATTTGCATTTCTGTTGACTATTGGTGTTCTGATTAAGAGTGTATCTGCCTCTTTTCTTTGTCTCATTGGTGTATTGTATAAAGAAAAGTCCATGATTGTTTAACATAATTTATTAAGATAACCATTATTGTTTGTATAGGTTTAAAAAATAATTTAACTAGTTTAAAAGTGTGTTAATTTAAAAGTATTATATAAAATAATAAAAATAGTAGTACTTACTGTGTAAACAGATTAATTTGTGTTAGTTTTTTTTTAAGGACAAGATTATATTTGACAGATAAATACTAGGCTCATAAATCTCCCATGTATGAGACTAGTATTTATCTGTCAAATATAATCTTTAATATTGTCTGTGCACAATGACGTCTCCGTTTCCGCACTCTCTTTTGCTTAGCGCTTAACAGCGAACACACCACCTCTGTAATATTAACTGAGTATTAATAAAACCTCAATTAGCCTCAAGCAACATTTTTTATTTAAGAAGACCCACCACTTCAGTATGTACAGTTAAGGCGGTACCCCCACCGAAAGTGGCGCCGCGTCGAATTTTATTTAATATCGTAATTCTAATTCACAATTTTAATAAAACTAAACATGGAATTTTTAGATCCCATTGTCTTGTATTTTTAGAAGGTATCGCTACATCTCGTCATAGTCATTCGTAGAAGTAGATAGCAAATGTGTCAAAAACGGCCACTTTTAGCAGTTTTGCTATCTACTTCTAGCGCAGTGACTACGAGGGAATGTAATGATACCGTCTTAAAATACTAGACTATGGGCTCTAAAAAATCCACGTTTAGTTTTATTAAAATTGTGAATTACAATTACGATATTAAATAAAATTCAACAGGGCGCCACTTTCGGTGGGGGTACCGCCTTAACATAATATCTATGCTCTCTAAAAGTTTGTAATAAAAAGCAAAAATTTTTTTTTAAAAAGCCACGACGTGACGTTTAAGACGTAATTGAAAAGGGTAAAATAATATAAAACCCCCGATTTAATTATACGTCGGGGCTGCCATCACTATTTTCAATTTTAACATAAATATTAATAAGTAGGTAAGTATAACAATAAAAAATCTTAAATTTTTCACGTTACTATGAAACTGTAAAACTAGTTCATTTAATGGCAGCCCCCAACGGATAATTAAGTCGGAGGTTCTTAAATTATTATATCCGTTTTACCCGTCGTAGGTTTTCCAAATTTATTAAATTTGCTTTCTTTAATGTATACAAGTACAACCAATAGGTTATCACTAACATCTAATTCTATATTTGTACAGTATGAACAGTCAAAGCTGAAATTAATAGCTTTAACGTAACTGTCGATAATAACGTAAGTCAAAGGACATACGGACAGCCAACGGATTTGCCTTAACTAAACTGCGACTGATTGGGAAGTCAACCAAATAAATTAAGATGGATTGGCACTTGTCAATGTATTATACATAAACCATGAAGCTCGTGCAAGCAATAAAATAACAGCTGTTGAGGGTATTTTTTTCATATAAATGACACATTAAGCATTGTAATAATTATGTTTGATAAAAAAAATCGTCTTGGTGTGAATATTAGTAACTAATGCAAGATCTGATATGATTTCCTATATTTTCGTAACTCATTTATTTACTTGCAAAAAAAAAATTCTTTCATAGACGTTGTTATTCATCATTTTGCGTGCCTGTAATTTCCGTATATTTTGAAATCACCGTGCTCACTCAAGTACAGTAAACAGAAAAAAAAAATAACCGTACCCAACCACATTGACTGCGTGCTTGATTAAACGAACACATTTACGATTCAAATCTTTCTTTTTACTGATCATAAAGTATTCAAATGTCCCAGTTAATATTTCCGACACGTCGTCGGGTGTGGCAAAATTTTAGACAAACATTTTTGTGTGGTGTTTCTGCACCATTAGTTACAGATTTTGGTTGTTGTGCAATGGTGACACCTTCCAACAGTATAACAGCTAGTTTTTATCTAACTATTGAAATTTATTGAATGGGCAGTTACACTTTAGTAAGATAGCTGTCACATTGATTTTTAGTAGAGCAGCAATGTGACTGCACATGCAATCAAACGTTGATAGAAACAAGTTACATAATCTCAGGGGGCTGATCAAACCATAAAAAAAATATTAATTGCTTTATCATTTACTTTTAAAAACATACTCACTACAGAAAACACACAATAAGCTTACGTAATTCAGGGAAAATAATAGATTGAGAACGTCGCGACTGTATGTAATTTTCGTTTTTGCTACTGAAAAGTTTTGTAGCTGAGATTTGAACCCACTGGAGAAACTTATTGTGTATGGTATTTTTATCAAAAACTAACCGCCTTTGTGGTCTAGTGGTAACATAAACCACCTGTACCAGGGGTTCCATGTTCGATTCCCAGTAGGGGTACATATTGTATTCGGTTTGGTTGGTGGTAGGACTTGTCGTAAGTCTGCCTGGCAAGCTACCACCATCTTATCTAAGTATATAACCCCCACTCCAGCAGTTACAGATAAGATAGCCAGTTTCTTAATAGTTGAGGATTCCAGGAGAGGCTCACTTTCATCTTTATAGCCTTATCAATACTTAACATCGGGTATGATGAAGGCTTAGAGTCGCCTCGTCGTTAATAAAAAACAGTTCAGTATTTTTCATTCTAACATTGCTATTGCGACAAATAATTATAATATGACCGCACAGTAGTGGGCTTTAGATTATTCAAGAGACGAAATAATGATATCTTCTATTCCTTGACACGTCTTTGTCTGTGTTTATTCTATTGGTTTTCACATAAAACCTAAATTCTTCCCGAATCCGCATGTGAATTATCTTAATTTAAGTTGTTTATTACGAAATAAAAATAAACGCGTGGTCTATTAATTTGACAACAAAAACTTCACGAAAAACTGACTTTATCTTGTGTTTGAAATAGAAAATTGAACTTAAAAAACACAAAACCCACCTACCAAAAATTTAACGGTCTCCCTTCTCAATTTTTATGGCCCTTACATGACGTCCTCAATAAAAACAACGTAACATCGCAAACTGCACAACAATAACATCGTAAGCGTGGCAAATACGACCCTTAGGAAATTATTGCTTTGTAAGAAAAGTGACGAATTCTCATTTCCTTTCGTAGTACAAGAACTTGCACTATCAAACATTATTATGTGCACGGAACCCCGATAGTGGGATGAATATGGCCCGTAGGAAATGATGAGAGTGGCGGGCGGCTATCAAAGGGGTCGTCGCGAGGTAATGTCATCCGAGCATCACCGTAACATTGGGGCTAGGGAAACCGCAGGAATCAGAATACAAATATGATTTTATGTCAATAAAAGAGTGTGAACTTTTTTGTATGGAAGCTGGCCTCGTCCCAGTCCACAGTAGGTGTAAGTGACGTACGTTGGCGTGGTATCCAGGAGTTTGGAAAAAATAACACTAGACTAGTAGTTTGCGAATAGCTTTCGGGACATATATAGCAAGCGGGTGCTTCGACCGACTTTAGCTAGGCAACTGACGTACGACTACGGTCGATAAAAATCGTTGGTGGGTAACCAAAAATGAGTAATTTAATATTTCTAATGATGCGTACACGCACAAGCTCATGCCAATACCACAACAGATACATATTTAGATAAACATGAAAAATTTATGAAAAAAGGTAAGTATGGCATTTTAGGGAATTTTGGCTATAAGTAAGAGCATCGCGTCGTCTATCGTAGGTATTACGATGAAACGCCATTTTGTGTTTTTTTTAACATGGCGTTGCGCGATAATACCTATATAAATGAACAGAGGATATACAGAGGAACTAAAGTGTGAAGTTACCCAGATAATTAAAGTTCAAAATGAACCAAGCTGACCCAAAACATCACCTTTGTATCTTTATCTCCAATTATCTCACTAACATGACACTTTAGGGCATTATGTTGTAATAATAAAATGTTTTGTTCATCTTTACGTTCCCTATCCATTTATATAGGTATTATCATGAGGCGCCATTTTGAAAAAAAAAACAAAATGGCGAATTGGGAACGAATACTCGTTAACGATATATTTACACCGTATCGAGGTATTGGTAAATGTTTTTCAGGGAGAGGATGATATCACGAACAGTTCTTTATGATGACGTAAGTGACTCAAGGTTAGCAAAATGTGCCTCCAAAAGTGAGGCTGCTATAAAAAAGGCAGATAGTTGACGCATAGTAACATTTATACAGTGGTGGTCACATAATTAATGACACTAGCCGATTTTCGTACAATCGAGGTAACTTTGGAGCTTTGGTTCTCTGCGAAGGATTGACCGGGTGGGTGGAAGATGGCCATTATCAGGTCACAGCTCAGTCAATCCTTGGCAGAGAGCCCAAGAAGCTCCCAAGTCAAGACCACCACTATTTCTATTTATCTATTGGATTTACTTTTACATTTTTAGTATGAAAGTGATAGCATCAGCGAGAGCCTTTTGTAGGGGGTTTGAAAAATCGATAGCTATAGCGATAGGTATAGCTTGACCTATCGCTATAGCTATCGAATTAGACAAAAACCCTATCGTAGAAGGGTTTTATGAGAGTTTGAAGTTTGATAGCTATAGCGATAGCACAAGCTCAGTATACTGTTAGGCGGTCGGGGTGCGGGTCGCTGTTAGAGCAAATTATATATTATTATTACGTAAAATTAATTATGCTACCCAGGTCAATACTTAAAAATCTTATTTTAGTAATAATTTATTATTCCTGTGGTAACATACAGTCATAAAATACAAGCAGAGGTAGCCACAGGCTGCCACTTCTAATAATAATTATTATTCTGAATTAAAATGAGTTATTTCCAGGCTTCATCTAACTCAACCAATGCCAAAATGTGGCATCGTTAGGCGATCGAGGTGCAGGTAAACAGTAAACATTTTTAAAGAAATCAATGTAATATTCATTACATACTTTTCTTCACTAATACATTCATCACATCAGTAATATTGCCGAGAACCTTCCATCTATACATAAACTATAATGAAATCGCTAAATAGACTTCGAACACAGGTCGGTCGGAGCAAGAAAAATATCTTCGTCTTCGTCTCAGTCACATAACACCCACTGCTGGGTATAGGTCTCCCCCAAAAGGGGGGGTTTGCCATAATCGCCACGCTTGGCAGGCAGGTTGACGATCGCAGTTTGTAGGAGACGCTGCTGTGCCTCGTCCCTTAGTCGCCTTTTACGACACCCACGGGATGAGAGGAGGTAGCGCTATTCTAAGCCTACAATACACAGCTAAGAAAAATATATTCAAATTTGCTGATGGCACCAACCTAAGCAGCTTATATGGTGCTATACAAACAATGGCCCACCTCAAATCGTGCTCTGCTTGTCCTAAAACCTGCACGCAAGCTGACCTAATGTCTGCCACCGACAACGCTATCGAGGTGGCCAAATTCTGGACCTAACGATTTCAGTTTCTTGTCGAAAGGATAGGAAGAAGAAGTAATATTATAACAATGTTTCTTACCTGTTTTACGACTGTTTAATAAGGTTGTTATTTGGTGGACTGCAACACCGCAAGCATATTATTATGCAGTCGCTATATGCATGAGGTCAGTTGCAGAAGTGCAGGTACTCACGTGGTCAACTTCAGAGGCTTACCGCCATCTCTTAGCGCAGTATTCTTTCAATCTTACCATGCTATTTCGTACTACGAATCACTTATAGTAAGCTTTTTTGGCGGAAGTTATGTGACGTCTTCGCTCAATCATCGCCTCCAAATTGTGAAGTGCAAAATGAGACAACTTCAATAAAAACAAAACGTTCTTATGACATGATGGTTTCTAGTATATGATGGTAGGCCTGCAGAAAGTTGCCGAAACAAATATTTAGCTATTATAGCTGTTGGTTTTTAGTTAATATCTAATTTAAAATTGTGCTCAGATCTTTTATAATTGAAAGTAAAGTTATCGCCGCTAACTTCGTGGCCTCAAACAATACGCATTGAAAACATCCCTCCCCAGAGAATACATACGCGTTTTATTTATTACTATCGACATGTTTATTTGGGATGGATGTAGTTATTTTGCGTAATTTACAAATAATATTTATTGCATTTGAATCGAAATGTACCGTGAAGGGAACTCATTTTGTCATTATGCGTAACTTGTTGGTATGTCTTATTATTATTTTATTACTTATTAAGTCGTAAGTATTTCGTCCTTTTTGCGTCTGGGAGATAAGGATTAATTAATATTAATCCGGCTTTGCGGATGCGGGTGCGGATGTTTCTTTTGAATGTGAGGATATTTCTCTCATTGATGAAACGACGGTGGCCAACGCCGTAGAAAGGTGAATAAACTAGAAAAATTCGACGTGTCCTCATAGGTCTCTGTAGCATATTGGTTAGTGCATTGGGCCGGATTCCCAAGGATGCGGGTTCGAATCCCGTCAGGGCGACATGAGACTAGTTGTTTTTTTTCTAGTATATTTTCTTGTTTGATACTTATCACACAAAAATAGCATTGTAAAATGCAAAATTAAAAATTTATAATTAAATGGCTGTTTCATCTTAATCGATAGTCAAACATCTGTAAAGATGTTTCTTTCGAATGCGAGGATATTTCTCTCATTGATGAAACGACGGTGGCCAACGCCGTAGAAAGGTGAATATACTAGAAAAATTAGACGTGTCTTCATAGGTCTCTGTAGCATAATTGATTAGTTAGTGCATTGGGCCGGATTCCCAAGGATGCGGGTTCGAATCGCGTCAGGGCTACATGAGACTAGTTGTTTTTTCTCTAGTATATTTTCTTGTTTGATATTTATCAAATATCTACAAATCTTGTATTTTCAGTATTTTTTTGTAATTTGAGACTCATTGTATCGTAAATAATTTGCTACTAAAATAAAATACTAAAAATGTCTAATATATTTTCTTAAGTATCCATAAATATAGTTACTACTATAAAAAGCTTTTTATTACTTTTACTAGCTATTCTTAAAACTTCTTCCATAGTGGATTCAAACTCTGGGTAATTACTCTTTGGGGTCTATAAACATGAATGAAGTTGAACTGTCTTGTGTGGAACTTGACTAAATAATATTACTATTATTTAGTCAAGTTCCACACAAGACAGTTCAACGATTCGTTCAATTGAGAGGGATATTATATCTTTGCGCTCTTTGTATTGAAAATCAGTATGTAAAATTATAAGAGACTCCTTTGATAGCAGAGTGCCTAAAGAATGAACTTATAATTCTTAAATTATTTCAGATTCCAAATTAATTTGTCCATTTTAACCAATGCTCAGTGATACATAAGACATCAACATTTTCACAGTTTAAAAATAAACATACTTCTAGGTCTTTGTCAGAAAAGCCTTGTATATTTTGATGAAAATTTTTTAAACAGTTTGGCTTTCCTCTTGTCACTGGGCTAGAGGACGCCTCTGGTTGTCTCTAAAGGTAATTTAAATGTACCGAGTCAGTACTTGGATTTAAAGTAATTTGGAACAGATTCCAAAGTTAAATTAAACATGTCAACATTAAACTGCTCAATAGAAGCAGTAGCATGGAAGAAAAATCATTATGGTGTAGAAATTTACAAAAATGAGATTTGTGAGCGATACCTAACTATAGCTATAATGTGTAAAGTAAGGTAGGTATGTGTATATCACCTTCGATTTCACAAGTTTGATCCGATAATTATTAGACGACCTTATTTTAAGTTCTCTGAAAACTGCTGATTTTTTAATTTTATTTAATTTTTTTACATATGCTTAATTTACTATAAAATATTTTAGTGTGTTGATATTGGTCCATTAACGTAATTGGAATTTTATCGCTATGAATTTCAAAGTCAAAGGCAAATATCATTCCAATTCTTACCCAGTAGTATCTCACAGAATGTATCCTATAATAAGTATCCAAGTATAATACGTATACCTACGTGCGTCAAGGGAAATTTCTGTATCAATCTACTCTGGGCTGTGACGTTCGGATATATGTAACTCAAAGGTATGCTGTGGCATGTATATATATTAAATTTCTATGGTCTTATTAAAGTACTAAAGCAATTTCAAAAGTTTCTTTGCGATACTCTTATTACTTTTGGTCTGCTGTCGTTTCTTTAAAATGATTGGATCAGATTATTCTAATTTGATTTAAAATCAAAAGTTATAAAACAGTCAATAGCAAATCAAAATTTGCATTACTAAAACAGTTCGTATTATGTATGCGATAAGAGCCAATTATGAAAGGCCATTTAGGTCGAGAAATAATTCAAAAAACTTCTCAAATAGTAAATTAGAGTTTTGAATAATGAAATTGAACATATTTTATATAAGAAATAAAAAACTAAGTTTCAACAAGATTGCGGAGAGACTGTTACATCTGAACTAAACTCAAACGTTTCTTCGGCGGTGTCGTGTGAGGCGGGTCGTTACGTTCCCTAAAATATGGTTGAGCGAAGCGATGGCTGGTTCGTGAGTCATGCTCGTGAACGGGTGCCGCCAGCGGAAATGGGTCTACTTCAGTCTGCTTTTTAGGGTTTCGTAACCTAAAGGCAAAAAACGAAACCCTTATAGATTCGGCCAAACCGATGTAAATCACACCCTTTTTATTCCAAAACTATGAGGATTACACAGTTGAAACTTGGTAGGTAGATGTATTATGTAAACCGCTTTACGGTTTTTACACAAAAATAAAAAAGAAAAGAATTAAAGGGGGCTCCTCATACATGGAACTGTAACTGAATTTTTTTTTTTTATCATACCTATACGTGTGGGATATAATTAGATAGATCTTTAAAAATTACATTGAGGCTTCTAAAACAGTTTTTTCTCAAAGTCAACCGTTTGAAAGTTATACACTTCCAAAGTGGAAAAATGTGTGTCCCCCCCCCCCTCTCTAACTTTTAAAATAAGAATGTGAAAAAAAAAAAAATATGATATAGATCTTTATAAAAACTTTTAAAGAAATTTGGTTTGAACGAAATTTATTTAGAAGTTTCAGAGCTATAGCACATTTTCCAAAACGCAAATATAATAATCAAATCCTTGGGAATCCGGCCCAATGCACTGACCAATTATGCTACTGACCAAATATGGCCGTTTCATCTTAATCGATAGTCAAACATCTGAAAAGATGTTTCTTTCGAATGTGAGGATATTTCTCTCATTGATGAAATGACGGTGGCCAACACCGTAGAAAAAGGTGAATATACTAGAGAATTTCAACGTGTTCTCGTAGGTCTCTGTAGCATAATTGGTCAGTGCATTGGGCCGGATTCCCAAGGATGCGGGTTCGAGTCCCGTCAGGGCGACATGAGACAAGTTGCTTTTTTTGATTAAAAATTATCAAACTGACATACTTTCGCATTTATAAAACTAGTGACCGCCCGCGGTTTTACTTGCGTGGTTCGCGTTCCCTAGGGAATATCGGGATAAAAAGTAGCCTACGTTTTAATCCAGGCGTTCTTCTATATGTGTGCCAAATTTCATTTAAATCGGTTCAGTAGCTTTTGCGTGAAAGTTTAACAAACAAACTCACATACTTTCACATTTATAATAATAAGTAGGATTGCACAAGTTTCATGAAACTTTTACTATATACCTAATTAGTGTAAATTGGTGTGATTGTAAGAATTTTGTCGCGACAATTGTAGTTATACGTGTGGGCACAAGTTTAGGAGTAGTTTGTTCGACGTACAATTATTGGAACGATCCACATCTTTGGACGCCAGCGTTAGCAGAATTCGGAATGCTTCCAAGTTTCTCTACAAGAATTCAAACTGATTACTAATAACTTTAATAAATTTATGATTTTGAGTTTTTTTCATTTTTCAATGCTATTTTTCTATTTAAAATTTATTATAACTTGAATGAAAATTGAAATGACTAAAATAACTTGTAGTACTATTCGCCTGTAACATTTTGATTTTACAGGTAACTTATAGGTACTGTACATTATTTTCCCATCAAGCAACAAATTAATTTAAAGACATAAATGAACAATAATTCGAAACTAATGGTTATGAGCCTAAGCACACGGCGTATTTTAAACGCGCAGACGCAAATCACGCCCTATGGTTACGAGCTTCAAACGAGATTCTAACGCAACTGACACGCTTTGGACGGTTATGTAGGACCGGTGTGCAGAAAAGATAAAAGAAAGACAATAATCAATCGGTTCAAGTACGAAATCTCCAAGCCGTGAAGTTAGCGACTTCCAGGGTATGCTGTAATATTTAATGAATTAACTCTGATAGTTAAGTTACGTTAAGTTTTATAAATCAAAGCAAAGTAAACAACAAGTTAGAATGGTAAATTGAGTGGTTTTTTATTTAATTTATTTAAAAGTAAGTACTAGATTAGGATTTAGGAGTGTAGGTACGGTTTTTAGAACCGTTACACAACCTTGTAACCTATATAATCATACGGAGACTCCTCGTCAGTTGTATCGATTCTAACGCACGTATTCTATCTAGCTCAAATGAATTTCGAACGCGCTTCACGCGCGCATTTGCATCGCGTTTTACGCGCGTTTGAATCGACAAAAACGCAACAATCAGCATCTACGGCGCCGACAACGCGCGAACCTGAAGTCCGCGTTTAAAATTTTAAACGCGCACTTAGAGCAGGCCTACTTGCGCCAAGCCGAGTTAGCAAAGTTTATGTTAACTCTGAGTTAAATGTTAACCCTGCTTGGCGGAAGTGAGCCTAGTCAAAGTCAAAGTCAATATCATTTATTCAGTCTAAGCTTTTACAAGCACTTAAGAACGTCAAAGAAGCTACGCCATCGGTTCACAAACCCTACGGCGGGAGACCTTGTAACGAGAAGAACCGGCAAGAAACTCGGAAAGGGCTGTTTTTTTTCTCCCTGTTTTATTTCATACAGAAAGACACATTGAAAAGTGACCTTAACATATCAGTAAGGTCAATTTTCACCAGAAAAAGAAAATATTAATTATAATATTACATTTTATGGTTATTGTAACCGTAAACAATTAACAACTGGTAAAGAAGGAATTATCTATCATACATTACAAATTTCTTGCATCACAAGATTACTGTACTGCAAGTTGTGAGGGAGATACAGGTCAGTATCAATTTATTTTAGATAATAATATTTAATTTAAGCACAACTTAAAAAAATCGGCCAAGTGCGAGTCGAACTCGCACATGAAGGGTTTCGCCGCTCACCCAAGGTTGCCTGGAAGAGACTGCTACGTAGCTATAAGGCCGCCTATTGTGTGTTCCTATTTTTTGACATTTTCTCTGTAAGTGTTTGTTTTTGTATCGTGTGTAATAAAGTTTCTATTATTATTATTGCCAAAATGCCATTATAATTTTTCGTCTGCAAAAATAAGTTTGTTTTTCATAGTGTTTGTATGAATGACAAAGTTATATTTGCGTTTTGGAAAATGTGCTATAGCTCTGAAACTTGGGACGTCGTCCATTGCGCGGTCGCATTCTAGAACTTTTCCGCCCCAACGGTCATCGCTTCTCTCTTTCCCGCCCACTGCTACTTAAGCTGAGCAGAGCAGTCCCTTTAGCTATGTCAGTCACTTTAGTTCTCCTACGGATCTCCTCATTTCTGCTTCGATCACGTAAGGAAAATCCGAGCATAGCTCTCTCTCTCTCCATTGCAAATAATATTAATTAGGTAATCCAAATTAATTAAAATATTATTAATTAGTAAATCCAAATTAATTAAAATATTATTAATTAGGTAATCAAAATTATTAGCGACGCGACAAAATTACAACGCAAATACAAATTTCTGCACTACCCCATACGAGCACAATATAGATGCTTCAAGTATCAAATTAGCGAGACTTGCACAATAATTAAGCGTTCCCGACACAAGGGAAACTACGTTTGACTAGTTCAAATTAAGCTAAGTTATAGGGAACGAATTAAGTTGTACAAACTACGTTGCTCACCTTTGACAAGTTGAAGTATTCGTCTTTGTGGGATCTCTTAAGCGTTGTAAAAACTTTGTCGAGCTACTTACAACTGCTATAAGGAATTGTTAGTTCAATATTGTCTTGAAACAGGTTTTTTTTTATGTGAATTTTCATGAGCTTAATTTAATAATTTTGGTGCTGTTAATATTGTTCTTGAGGATAAGCTTTTTGTTGAAACGCTTTCGGCGCGGGCGGCGGTTGACAGACTGATTGTATTCGATCATGTTTGTTAAGCAACGCTTGGTCCAGCCAGCTGTTCGATGGGTGACCGTAAAGTGGCACGTTCAACCGTCGCTCGGTCGCAGCTGTTGTCATGTGATAACAGTCGTTAAGACAAGTCGAAGGCCCTTTATAGGCAGCTTCATAAGCCAGAGGTGCCTACTAATTCTCATACGCTATGAGAGAGAAAAGAGCTTTTAACTGAAGAATTATATGTAAAATAGTAACTGCAACGCGGAAAAAGAGAGTATAGATTAGAGTAAGAGTAACGAGTATTTACTATGTCGAGCTGCTGCTCCGTGCTTCGGAAGGCACTTAGAACTGTTGGTCCTTGATGTAGGTATTTGCAGTCGTTAAAACCCACCAACCGGGTCTGCATGGTGGGTGGGTCATGCATAGCTCTTTTTCTTTATCCATCTTTAAGGAAGGAGAGTGTCCCAGTGGAGTTGGAGCTGGAGCCATTAAAATTTAAATGGCTGTAACGTCAGATTTTTTTATAAATAGCATTTTCCTTTTCCACGAATTCATTTTACTAGCCAATAAGAAGTCAATATATATTGTGAGCTATTATTTTGTGTGATAAGTTAAATAAATGTGAAGGCTAAGATACTTAACTACTTAAGATAAATTTGGGCGTAGGTAATGAGATACCCTAAGTGATCGGATAACAAAAATATCTTTCAATAATCACATGACGAGACGATATAATCAGAGAGTCAATTTATCAAATATTTGTTTCGTCGTTAACGATTGTTTTGGTACAGTATTTGCGAAGCAAATGACGGATACCGACCTTTATAATTGAATTGGTAACTTGGTAACGGTTCGATGTGATGTTACTTTCAGCTCTTACCATTCGGTTCATTTTCGGTTTTGGTTCTCGAAACAATATCACTTGTTATTCGATCGCTTTAGTGTACCTTAGCCTTAATCATGTCTGATGTTTGATGTTAAGGATTGATAAAACGTACGATAAGTACCTTACCACGATGATGATGATGAAAAAAACAATATCATTTAACATTGACAAAAACAATAGGTACGTTGCTCAAATAAACTTCCAGAAGTAAAGTGTATTATACATAGCCGCAGACTGAAAATCTGACAGAAAATTGGATCGTGACGTGATCTGGCAGAAGATTTTGCAAACCGATAGCGGAACTTCTACGGCATTAACATTAGTTTTAAACAATCCAAATTTAAGAAAGCTCTTTTGTTTCTTCTCTTAATTGTCTCTTTTCCTTAACATGGAGATAATTTTGAAACTAAATCCTTTAAATAAATTGGTCTATCAATCTCTCACTTCCTTCTTACGACTTGACATTCCACATTTGAACATTATCTACAAAACTAATCTAAAGAAAATAATTTCTTCTCACCCACGCTCAAAGTAAGAACTTACTTTTCACAGCTGACTTATTTCCTAAACTTACGTTTCTGATCTTCCGAACTAGTAGTAAGTCAAATATCATTTTGTCCTACAAATAACAAGGTCACTTGAAAAGCCAACGGAGTGTAACAGTTTAGGAAGTTCCCATCTGATCTCCGGGCCTCAGAGCCGCTTTGATAACGCTCGCCAACGAACCGTAAGCCTAATTAGAATAAATCAAATTTGATATAATTCCGACTGTAGTTGGGGACTATTCTCGTAACGCGATGGCTATTTGGGTTTGTAGGGGTCGTGTTTAAATAATATTCGATGTGCAGTGTATCGATGGTGAATGGGAGTTAATTGAATCACATACTTAGTATTATTTTTAAAGGATTTCTAAACAAAAAAGGACGAAAGATAGAGTGAAATATTTTATTAACACAAGTCGTCCGTATTTTTTACCCCACGTTCTTCGTCAGATGTCAACCGATTGTTTTTAATCTATACTCACAGTTTAGTTGAAAAAAAAACAACTTTTACGGATATGAAACGCGGTTTTTTAGGGGTTTTTTTTTCCCGACGTTTTCAGCTGCCGTAGTCACGGGATGACAACATAAGATGTACGTATCACAGTTAGGTTTAGATGGAGTCCCATTATTTTTTTACAGAGATCTGACTGTTACATAGACGACATCATTTTGTATGGACCGCTTCTTAGTGAGGTTAGTACGGGACATAATGTAAGAAAACACATGTAAAATAAAAAACCAAAAATATACCTACTTCATAAAGTAAAAAAAACTTTTGGAGTGTTTTACTTTTTTATATTGGTTTTTGGTAAATAAAAATCCGTTCAGCCATTTGAGAGATAAGAGGTAATAAAGATTATGACAAACACACAAGATACTAGCAGTCGCACGCGGTTTTACCCACGTGGTTTCCGTTCCCGTGGGGATATAAAGATAAAATGTAGCCTATGTTTTAATCCAGTTTTTTTCTATCTGTGTGCCAAATTTTATCCAAATCGGTTCAGTTTTGTTTTGTTTTGAAAATTCTTTATTTCATAACGTTGATTACAATGTATAACTTAAAAAAATAAAAGTATACAGTAACATAAATAAAAATACACTTTTGCAGGCTGGAAACACCTATGTAAGCTTAAAAGAATACTATTTGAATAACTATTTAGACCTTAAATTTTAAAAGTAATAGTATAGCTACACAATACAAAATCATTTTTTTTAATAACGCGATTCGATCGTAGCCGATTCGCTTAACTCATAAAAGTGGGTAAGATAAAATGCAAATGCATTAGGCATTAGCCACTAAACAATGAAGTGTACACTGACACGACCAGCGTACAACGAGTGGCGAGAGCTACCGCTCCCCCCGCCGCCGTACTAAGTATGGACGACAGAGGGGAAATTAATGCGGCCGCTGAGTGTCACTAGCTTTGTCATGCGCGTGCTCATCGCTACTGATAACGTCACAGGCAAAACCGGTTGGTGGGAACAAGACGTAGTGATGCGGTAAACGGAACGTGCCGTATCTGTCGATATATTCAATGTCAGCTATTTGGGTATTGCAAATGTTTGATATTAATGGATTAGAACTATTTTTATTTTTATTATAAAAATTACGTGTCAGTTTTAATATAAAAGAAATAAGTAATGGATAAAAAATATTTTTATGTAAATTTACTAAGTTTGTTTTTAAAGGCGTATTGTACGCAATTTTTAGTGCTTTATTTTGAATAACCTGCAAGATTTGGTGATTTGTTAAACACGTATTACTCCATACGGGGCAAGCGTAAGTAATACAAGGCCTGACCAGCGCCGAGTACAGTCTAAGTTTTGTAGTAGAACTAATTTTACTTTTGCGGTTTAATATGGGGCTCAAGGCTCCGAGTGCTTGAGCTCCCTGTATGCGTAGTTGAGCTATATGTTTAGACCAATTCAGTTTACTGGCCAACGTTACACCCAAGTATCGTACAGAGTTGTTCCAAGATATGCTATGGCCACCTATTTGAAGTCTCCTTGTGGGCAAGATGCGATGACGGGTGAACATAATGGCTTCAGTTTTCGACTTATTGAGCTTAAGTTTCCATTTGGTAAAGTAGCTGTACAACAAGTCGATAGATAGTTCAAGGTTCAATCGGTTCAGTAGTTTTTGCGTGAAAGAGTAACAAACATCATGACATCCAAACGTGCTCACAAACTATCTATTCGTAGGATAGGATTTAAATTTTTAAACAAGTATACTAGAAAAAAGAAACCTGTCTCATGTCGTCCTGACGGGACTCGAACCCGCATCCTTGGGAATCCGGCCAAATGCACTGACCAATTGTAATACGTAGACCTATGGTAATACGTAGAAATTCTCTAGTATATTCACCTTTTCTACAGTGTTGGCCACCGTCGTTTCATCAATGAGAGAAATATCCTCGCATTCGAAAGAAACATCTTTACTTTAATAATGTTATAACTTTTTAATTTTATTATCCTACTTAAAGTTTGTTTTGGACTACATGTAAGACCCAACTAACGCGAAATGTGGCCGTGCCACACTTGACAGTACAATGTGTGTTGTTGACATTGTTCTGTCAAAGTGCCGCTTTGATGCTGTACCTAATCCCTGGTCATAATGGAATTCCTGGAAATGTCACAGCAGACTCGTGCGCAAAAGCCGCTACTACTTCTGGAGCTTTGGACTATTCGGAATTATTTTACCAGGATATCTGCATACTATCTCATCAACACCTCAAAAAATCTTGGCAGACTCATTGGTCACAGACGAAAGATCGAGCTGGAAAATATTACTTTGATATCCAACGAGAGATTCCACCCAAACCATGATTTTTTAAACAGAGAGATTTAAATAAAAGAACTGTATCCGTTATTTGCCGCCTACGCATAGGTCATGCCTGTACATCCACCCTTCTGGCAAGATTTTAAATTAAGGACTACTCCCTTTGTGAATGTGGGATGGAGGAGGGTTCCGTGGACCATCTATTCTTTAACTGCCCTAATCTACATATATCCCTGTACGATACCCTACCCAAATATATTCCTCGCCCTATTAATATGAAATCCCTGTTATGTCTCATAATAATAATACCCCCTTATTGAAAATATTGGCAAAATTCATCTGTCACAACAATCTAAAATATTAAATATATACTTCTCCCTTAATATGTTAAATGTCTGTGATGTTTATTGTCGTCTTTTATTTTCAGTAAAATAGCTTAGAATAATATAATATTAAAATTTTACATCCCACCTCACCGTGTAAAAGCTACCTACACGTGACATTGGCGGAATTATGTTTAGAACATAGAGCAAGCCATTCATAAAGAAGATGAGGAAAAAGAAGCTGTACCTAAAAACTCCGCAAGGGGTTTATGACGTGAGGGTATGTAATTGCCTTGCTTCTGCCTTCTACGCCAGGGGTCCCGGGTTCGATCCCTGGACAAGAAAACTCTTTGTGTGCATGAACATGTATATTTGTCTTGGTCTGAGTGTTTAGTATGTATATGATGTATGTATTTTGTATGTTTATCTGTTATCAAGTATCCATAACACAAGTTCTTCATGAAACTTAATGTGGGCTAGATAATTGGTGTGATTTATCATTTATTTATGTAATGTAAAAAATGTATTGTTATTTCGTAATAATTTGTATAACGTTTTATGCTTAGTAAGTTAAAGTAAGTTTTATTCTTTACTGAATTATTAATGTTATTATAGCCATTTTTAAAGATAAGGTAAACGACTATCATCATTTATCAATTCAAAACGTTAAAAACTTGTTCAACCCTAATGGTTCTGTTATTTAAAAGATACGTTACCTAATTTTTCTTCAGCAGAAATTTATACTTCAAATGTTTTAAAATACGATTACGTGAAACATAATAACCATAATTTATATAAGAAGATTCATCAAAATGCAACAAAAAAAACTTTATTTATGTTAGAAGTACCATCAAAATATTTTGAATACTTAATTATTTCTATTTTTTGGGTAAATCTGTCTAATATTATAAAGAGGAAAGATTTGATTTTTCTTTGTTTTGTATGTTTGTAACGAATAAACTCAAAAACTACTAAACGGATTTAAATGAAATTTAGATAGCTTGGATTAAATTATTCCGATTATTTATTCCGATATTGCCACGGGAACGACAACCACGCAGGTGAATACGCGCGGGCGCTAGTGCTTAGTATGATACAACGGATAACTAACTAACTAAGGGCATAACCGCGCCGGCAGGTGGCTTGCTTAGCGCCTAGAGCCTCGCGAGTCACCTAGTGTAGAGTAGAGTAGCTAGGTAAAACGAAAGGTCTTATATTTAATGAGATACTAGAGCGGACGCTCGCGGTTTCCCACCGCGTGGTTTCCGTTCCCGTGGGAATATCGGGATAAAAGTATCCTATGTTCATAACCAGTCTATCTACTATCTGTGTACCAAGTTTCATCCAAGTCCGTTCAGTGGTTTCGGAGCCTATTCAATGCAAACAAATAAACAATCAAATCTTTTCTCTTCATAATATTAGTATAGATATTCTTATACTCATGAGAGCGCCTTACTAGGCGTTTTGCGTGTATAACACCGTGTATACTAGCAACCAAGTCACTAGGCGCTAGGCGCTAAGCAAGGCGCCTGCCTATGCGGCTGTGCCTTAAGGGCTTGCCCATATATATACAACTGTTCCACCGGGAAGACTGTTTTGTCGAGTTGTGTACTTCTCGCAATTTCCACACAACTAAACAATTTAGTCGATGGAAAAGTCGATGTCGACTTTTTTGTCGAATATCTATCGACATTATGATGCATGTTGTATCTATGGAAAAGGGTACAATCAACGCTGTCTCACGCACAAAAGAGGGCAACACTAGTAGCTGTCATTGTCAACGATAGATTGACAGATGACACATAGCCAAGCGGGAGGTCTGTGGACATTACTTTTTGAGTGCGGATAAGATTCGGCTTCAGGAACCCTGGTGTGTTCATATGAATGCCTGTCTTGGTGTGAGGGTGAGCCTGTGTAAGCTTCTGTAGGACTGAAAATCTTACAATTCACAGCAAAATAGTTGTTCATCTAAAAGTTGTATATACTTATGCGCTAGCCCTAAGGGACCAAATATATTTTTTTTACTGATAACTGGGGAGGCATTTTCACCCGAACTGTTATTAAAACCAAGAAACCCGTCAATACAGTTCAAACAAGAGTTTCTCTTTAATCAATCAACGAAACAAAGCCATTGAACAACTCATTTATTATGTAACCGCTCACCAATAAAATAACTATCGCAGTAATTCATCGTAACTACGCTAGAATTCAGAACTCAATAGTTGAACTCGGTATTCCGGCAATTACTGATCAAAACTTTCACTTATAGCCTGGGATAGTTTAAAGTCATTTATTAGCGGTTGCTATCAATTTAACCCTAGTGAGATAAACTTATTTTTTAGTACTGAAAAGATAAACTGGTGCTAGAGAGGCGCACAGTTTTAAATACCGACTTTTCTAAAAATTAAATAATTTTACTATTTTCAATAATTTTAGTCAAGTGTAACATTGTTAATAAGTAAATAAAACACAAACATATATTATTATTTATTGATTGTAACAAAAATGTAAGTACCTACCTATTAATAGTACCTAGTATCTATACAGGGTTTTCAACTTAGCGCCGTGAGTGATTAGCTGCTATCGCCAAGCCGAGCTTGGCGCACGCTCAATAGTTAGTTTTACTAATATTGATTTGATTTTAAGTTTGTTTTCCTTTTTTTTCATTGTTTAGATAGGTTTAATATCCAAATAATCGACGCGAGCACTTGATAAAATAAAAATAATAAATGAAAAAAAACCGAAAAAATTTTTTTTTAAACTCTTAACACAACCACCCTCTTAAATTTGGGCACAAAGAAAAAGAAACACAGTACCTATATAAGGAGATTTTAAAAAATATATTTGATATTTTTGATATTTTATGTTTTTTACTAATTCTAAAAAAGGGTCATTCTTTGTAAATGGGTTTTAAATCCATTACATATAGTCTGCCATATTAGAAATTTCTTAAAATTGGGAGTTCATTTTAAGAATGTTCATTATTTGCAATACAATAAATACAAAATTACAATAAATACTGAAAAAAATCAAGATTTATAAAGTTTTGTTGCAAATTTTTATTTTATGCTCATCACACACCGTCTTTTTACATTTTGCACCGGATTTTTTCACAAAATCATATTATTATACTTTTTTATAATAACTTCAATCAAGTGTGATGTTATTAATAAGTAGGTAAAATAAAATACTATTTTAAATTACCATTTATCAATTCTGAGAAAGATGCACGATTTTACTAAAAGTAGCAAAAAATATTATAAGAATTTATAGTAGCACCTTCCTATACGATTTAGAAAATAAATATACAGGATGGAAATTTCAAACAGGGCACGAAGGGCAGCAGTTCAATTCACGTATTTTGTAATAGTCAAAATGTCGCTAACGTTTAGAAGTCGTCCTATTGAAAAACAGTCATAAATCCGTATTCACCTGTCATTTCGATAGAACGATTACTCGATAGGATCGTAACTCAGCGATTTGTCAACTATTTAAACTTAATGTTCTCTTTCTCAGTGTTTTTTTCGAGAACAGTAAGAAGAATAAAAAGGAATGAAGGAAATAATTGTAAAGTTTCAATGTGTGTATTGTTTTGGCCACCTCTGAAACGTCTCATGATAGCCTGGGCTGTTGAGCGTGACTTTGGCGCAGTTACAAATACAGTGGTCCCCGTCACCTTTATCTTGGCAAATAACTCTTTATGCATAAACTAGTTATGACTTGCGCTTGCACAATTTTTTTGTTTTAATGTGATATAAACTTATAACAATACTTACTCACCATCATCACATTTAAGGAATGATACCCTTTCCGGTTGAAGTATCTCTCCTCATTGAGAGAAAGTCTGATGATACCAACATGTGTCCCGTCTATACAGCTTATTACTCCAGGGCATTTCGTATTTTTCATAAAACCTTAAAGTAACATTACGCTACGAGTACGACGGAAAGGAGAGCTTTTTTTTTTACCTATTGGGAACTTCCGTTACGTATGCTGCGTAAACGGTAAAATTACGCAAAAATCGTGTATCAAGGAATTCTTCCCCTTCAAAAGTTAAAAAAAAGTCCGCGACAGCATCTCTATCTTTTAAGGTTGACTCACTATAGGCTTTTTATGGTCATCAAATTTGTTCCAAAATAATGCATTATTTGCGAAGGTGTTTTTATAAACATGATATTAATCCTAATCCAAATAATAATAATAAAAAAAACATACAATCACACCAACTATCTAGCCCACGTTAAGTATCATGACGAACTTGTGTTATGGATACTAGATAACGGATAAACATACTTATATACTTTTTTTTTTGTAAATACATACATAATATACATATTAAACATCCAGACCAAGACAAATAGACATGTTCATGCACACAAATATTTGTCTTGTCCGGGGATCGAACCCGGGACCTCAGGCGCAGAAGGTGGGGTTAGTACCCCTGCGCCAAACAGGTCGTCAATAAATACGTTATTTATCAAAAGTATTCAATTATAAAATGGAAGGGCATTTTTACCATTGACATCACTTGATTTTAGTGAATATCTTAGGAGTTATCGTGGTTTTAAAATGACTGCAACAAAATAATGATCAAGTACAACGGGCACGCCACGAGCGGGTTGAGTAAAGGTGCTAGCCGTCCGGCCGCCACAGGGCGCTAGGAAGCTTATTCCACGCGGACGAAGTCGCGGGCGGAAGGCTTGTCATGTTCAAATATCTCAACCAGTTGCTTAAAACATAATAATATAGATTTTCCAAGGAACTCTTTGAAAAATCTGTATGTTTTGATGTAATCTAAAAAAATAAAAAGGATTAATTGAGCTTTTCCGGAGCTCATTTCAACGTCGGCGCCTGTCTCTCTTATTGGCTACGTCCAAAACTAAGAACTCTAGTCCCAGGCTAATTTTTTTACAGAAAATCTTGGAAAAAAGCATACAAAAGTTAACAAATTATGAACTTCTATTCAACGACTTAGAAATTGTATAATTTGACGGTTAATCGCTGACGTCCGATCAAGCTAATCGTCAAAATAATAGGTGAATACCGCGGAGGCGACGATCAAATTTCGATTAATGCACGTGAATACGCTTATACCAAACCGACTTAAACAAAATCGTACGATTGATACGTGAATACGAAAAGTGACTCAGCGATCAAATCGCTTGCATGTCGTTGAAATTTTGTCACGTGAATTAGGCTACAGGTACCTTAGCCGATGTAGCTACATGAAAACGTTCTTAAGAAACCATCCTTAATTTTATGAGAAATTTGGAATTGCAATCACCAATTTTGAAAAAAAAAATACAGTCTGCAGAAAAAAAAACAGTTTTCAAAAATGTTTTTATTGCCTGCCGATCCTGTTTCTTATGAGATCAAAACACTTTACTAGAAAAGTTAGAAGTCGCGAAAAATTATTTCCACTTATTCGCTAAGAAAATAAGTTCATTCAACAAAGGTACTCGTAGGTGAAGCTAAATACGACTGCGTGTAGCGTCAGCGCGGGGTTCTTGTTTTTCGCGATTTCTGACGTTTCTAGTACTCAAACCTCCGTTGGTGTCTTTAAAGTGTTTTAATCTTCACGAGGAACAGGATCGAATGTCACGAAAGTCAGCATTTTTTCAAAATTTGTGAAACAGTTCAAAATTTTTTAAAAACTAAATGATGGTCTCTATAGAACGTTTTCATGTAGCTAGAACGGTTAAATATCTGCCTTATATATATATATATATAAATTTCTTTTGAAAATTTTAGATTTTGTACACGTTATCTTTAAACATTTTTTGTTATTTTTTTATTGATCATAAGCAACAGTTACGCCTTATTTTAGCCAGAGGTACTTCATCAGCTTCTTGAGGAACATCAACGTCATCCATTTGGTCCTCCATCTCACTGCCACTGGCATCATCTGTCCTTTATTTTTTTTTGGTTCAAAAGAAAAAAAAACAACTTTCTTGTAAAATCTTTTATCCACCACGGTGTTAAAAGGGGTCATAATAAATCCTAATATTAGCCATATTAGTAGAAATATGTAAAAAGATGCAAAAGATTAATCATAAAAAAATCTGTAAAACTTAAAAGAAGCAGACATGCGCCTCTCGAGCGCACACAGCACCGCATCCGCAAACCAACAAAACTGTGATACTTACTGAACAGCAGCAGTCAGCAATCGGCAGAGGTGACCAACTACTGATTTGGTTCAGAAACTCAAGCTTGTACATCCATCGGTTAAATAAATATAACGATTTATCCATTTCGCGGGCGCCTCCGAGGCGCACTTTATCTTTCTAGGGTTAATTGGTACCCCTAGCATGAAAAACTATCGAGGACGCATCGTCAAAAAAATTATGACATATTGAGCAGCGTTCCTACTGGACGTAAACGGAACTACGTTTTCCTAGTTACCAATACATATTTTGACGATACGTGAACGTGGTCGATGCGAAGACGCAAGTTGTTCGTGCTAGAGGTCCGGTATTGTATGAAAAACTAAAAAGAATGTTCCTCTATGTTGATAATCCCTTATCAGCATAGAGGAACATTCTTTTTAGTTTTTAGTTTTTCAGCAATCACTGTTGTGAGTTAGGTTTTCAACCGATCTAAGCATGGTTGTCTGGAAAAGATTGCTCTTTAACAATGAGGCTGCCCTTTTTATAGGTTTTGTGTCTGTTTTTGTTGTTTTCTTTCTTTGTTGGCATTCAATATTTTATTAAATATCATTTTTTCCTATCCTAATTTTTTCGCATTTATAATACTAATAATAACTAATATTATTAATGCGAAAATGTGTTTTTTTGTCCTTCCTTCACGCCCTAACTAAGCCACCAATCGACTTGGTTTTTGGCATAGAGTTAGTTGAATAGACGGAGAGTAGCTTAAGTTCTTTTTTATCCCGATAATCCTACGGGAACCAGAACCACGCGGGTGAAACCGCGGGCGGAAGCTAGTACTTTATAAGTAATCAATTTAAAATACAAGTAAAACAAAAATGCTAAGTTGTTGACTACAAGAACGAACAACGACAAAACTCTATTTTTATTTACTTCGCAAATCGCGGCACAATCGAACGAGCCTTCATTGAAAAAAGCTACATTTATTTGTTCGTTTTACAATCCGCCCTTACATTATTGAGGACACAGCCTCGAATAAATAATAAACAACCGCTAAAACTCAAACAACGTCTGCGACAGGTGTTAAAAGTATTTGACAGCATTAACTAACTTTTACGATGCCGAAAGAAAAAAGCTGTGGGTGGGATAAAAAAAACACAGAAGTATTCCCCTTGATTGAATTGTACAGCTGTTCAGACCTTCACGAAATTATTTCTATTGGAACATTTTGTGCGTTGCCAAGTTAAATTGGATTTCTTATGGTGAGACTGTCTTGAAGTGGCGATGGAACTGCTGGTTTTATCTGCCACTGTTTTATTACAATAGACGTTTTATCGTCTGTAAGTTTGTTTTATTGTTGTAGAGTAGTTTGTGGGCACTTGTGACAAACTGGGGGGAAATTAAAACGATTTGTGGAATTAGTAATGTAGTAGACAGTTAATTTTTTTTAAGTAAGTCTAGGGGGGGGAGGGGGGGGGGTTACAAAGATGGCCGCCACCAGTCATTTAAAAAAAACACATGCGTGTCCAGGTGGTTACTAGGGCAAGTTTGGTATCATTTTCGTATAAACCTAAGACGAAGAATTCATTGCTGAACTTAATTATTATCATTTACATAGTAATTTTACAAGAAAAACGACGACGACGATACAAAAGTTCTAAGCTTTCAAAGCAAAAATTTCTAACCGAGATATTCGCCTTTTTACGTTTTTCTCGTAAAATTACTATGAAAATGATAATAATTAATATCAGCAATAAATTCTACGTTTTCGGTTTAAACGAATACCAAACTTGCCCTAGTAGCCCTCTGGACACACATAGATTAAAAAAAATCGAGTGGCAGCCATCTCTGTACCGCCTCCCACCCCCACCGCTTCCTAAGCTAGAAATGCTTAGACTGACTGACAGACAACGCACAGTCCAAACGGCTGTACCGATTAAGCTGAAACTTTGCATACAGGATCCTTTAATGATGTAGGCGAGCACTAAGAAAGGATTTTTTATATTCCTACGGGAACGGGAACCAAGTTGGTGAAGCCACGGGCAGCCGCTAGTTTATCATAAATAAACATAATTTTATAGTTCAATAATCATATTCATCATGGAATTTATCAGCCCTTACAATAAAAAAAATGCAGACTGAATTACACTTTATTGTATTACAAAAACCCAGTGTAGAATAATAATAATGCAAGTAAGTATACTAAAAAAATCGTCATATAAAATACAGCATCAAAAGTCGGAATTCTCCAGAAATGTCTCCTACAATATTTTGAACAATTATGAAGGTCGGCGTATAATTAGGTCACAGAAAATTTTCTGTCAAATTGCCTTTTGTAATTTTAAACCCAAGATAATTTGATCGCTGATGGTTTTAGTTTAAATTTAACCGTGTAATGGTCTACACTGCAGCTTTGGGGAAGTCTGAGGGCTGGTGTCATATCTAAATGCCTGAGGGCCTACCGTCATCTCTAAATGCAGTATTGTTCCAATCTTACCATGCTATTTCGTACTACAAATCTCTTTAAGTGCTTGTTTTTGACGGAAGTTTTGTGACGTCTTCGCTCAATCATCGCCTCCAAAGTGGGAAGTGTGTTAAAATGTGACAACTTTAATTAAAACAAAACGTTCATGTGACATGGTGGATTCTAATACTTAGATGATTGCTGGCTCGCTGCACTGTGGTCTGCGCGCCACATTATTTCGTTATTTTTTTCATTGAATTGGAAATGCTAACAGAATAATGAACTAAAAGCATATTTTAGGGTATATATAAAGCAAATCGGGTGGATAAAAGAAATAACAACCGTATGCACACACCAGCTGTGTAGTGTCGACTTAGAATAGCACTACCCCCTCTCATCCCGTGGGTGTCGTAAAAGGCGACTAAGGGACTCGGCCTTCAGGAGACGGGCAGCAGCGTCTCCTACAAACTTGGCCATACTGCGATCGCCAACCCGCCTGCCAAGCGTGGCGATTATGGCAAACCCCCCCTTTTGGGGGAGGCCTATACCCAGCAGTGGGTGTTATATGGCTGAGACGACGACGATGCACACACCGTGAGTACAGTAAAACCTTAAATTTTATGCTAGTTGAGACTATCTAATAAACTTGAAACATTAGCAGACAATATAAATTTCTGTTCTCGCGGCAATTTTCTTTTGGAAGTGATCAATGGATCTAAATTCAGCAAAAGTCTGTTAGAATAGTTGTGTTTGTGAATACCCACGACATTTTTTTTTTATGCAAAGGACAGCTTACAAGATTCACACTTATATATAAATAAATAACATGATCGAGTACAAAAGACACGTAGTGTGGCCTTAGTTACAAACTGCCACGGCAAGTTAGGTTCACAAAAAGCAGTACATGAAACAGTTCATGAAAATCAAAAAGTTGTATAAACAAAAAAAAAGTAATATAAACAAAAAAACACTTATTATTATGTGTAAGTTACTTAGTAGACAGAATTTCCAATAACATTATCTTGAACTCGGAAAATCTATCTAAATCATGTTAAATCATGTCTAAATCATGTTGATATCTAAATCAGAGTTTCTTTATATTTTAGTTTGATGATTCTGCGGCATCTTCGGACGTTCACTAATAGGAACTAAGTAATGCGTTATCGTTACTATTGACCATGTAACAGCATTTTTGAACGGATGAAGGTGCCTAATACCACGTGGTATAGCCGAGTATAGCACGCCAATCTGCAAATTTCTAAAGAAAATTATCTATGGTCATTATTATTGACACGTTTGACTTCTCAACTCAGAAAAAGTTTCGTTAAAAAGATTCAGAACATAGTTAAAAGTTTAAGTAAGGTTAAAAAATTGTCGTGGGGTCATCGGTATTTCTATATTTTTCAAACGAATATATAAAGCCTAGTGGTAACATAAACCACCGGTATCAGATCCAAGGGTCCCAGGTTCGATTCCCAGTGGGGGGTACATATTGTATTCGGTTTGGTTGGTGGTAGGACTTGTCGTAAGTCTGCCTGGCTAGCTACCACCATCTTATCTAAGTCTGCCGCTAAAACAACCACTCCAGCAGTTACAGATAAGATAGCCAGTTCCTTAATAATTGAGGATTCCAGGAAAGGCTCACTTTCATCTCATCAAAGCAAAACAACATACCCTATTCATAAAGCTCTAATAAATAAATAGTCACTTATATGAGAAAATTACGAGAAATCATCTGATTAAGCTCGCATACTACGGGCTTTGTGTTCACTTTCGAGTTACATTAAACAATGAAGGTAAGTTGTAATCCGGGATTCGTTTATTGCTCATTGTAGTCCATTTCACGGAATGACATGATAGCATTCAATCATTTTAAATACCAATTTAATTGTTATTTAATTTTGACCTCTATCGAGACCACCGTGCCTGGTCCGGTCCCGCCCCGTGCCGGTTTGAAACCGTTCTCGTCAACATGCACCCTTAAAGAACATAATGAGTTTAAAAGTTGTTTTAAGGGGTTAAAAAAGCAATGAATACATTTCTTTATATAAGGATGAGGTACCAAATTTTAAGATTCGTAACGTTAAAAATAGCTTCATCGTTTTGTTCGCAAACGAAAGGACAGATAAAGCAACAAGCGTGCTTCACGAAATACCATTCAGACATTTGTAATTAAATTAAAGGGTTCTGATACAACCAACTCCGGCCCTTTCTAAAGTTGGTGAGTTATTTTGGCAAATCTGAAATATTTGGCTGAAAGTCTACTGGATTGTACTGATGCGGGACGCGATTTGAATCTGAATTGTATGTTCTGACTTAGTGGAATGCTTTGTTGGCAAGCAATTAGTTGGAAATTAATTTGATGTCCTCTTAGTAATAATCATTATTTTATTAAGCTCTTCACTACGGTTACAATAAGGGCCCTTGGATATCGCGTTTTTTAACCGCGCCATTCGCACGCGCACACGCTTCGAAAAACGCGGTGTGCAAGGGACCTATGGTTCATAACAGTATGTATCATTTAACAAAACATATGTATAACTAAAAACACACAAGCAACAGACAATATTATTTTAATTATTCTCTTAATCAACACAGATAAAAGTACTGATAATAAAAGATTTCTTACGATCACCCTTTATTCTATCAAAGTAGAACTATTAGTAGAACCATGAACTAGACGTTTATCAAGCCCAAAGTAACTCTTCTAAAGAAAGTAGTTGTGTGAAATACACCATGCGAGTAAACCGTTAGGTTAAGATAACTGGGGCCTTACCATCAACTGTAATGCAATTCATTGTAGGTTGTGAGAGTGGGATGCTGCCATATGGCGCGTATAGCGGCGTCCCGCACTTACTACCTAAAAGTAACTAAAATGAATCGCATTACAGTTGATGGTAAGCCCCTCGTAATGTAATGTGAATTCTTTCGCACTGGTCGGTCACGGGATGGTTGACCAAAAATTTCGTATCTCGAGCTCCTCCGCGGTTCGGTTCCGGCTGCATTTGCAGTCGTTAAATAAAACCTATCAATCCTCTTTGGGCCCGCGTGGTGGATTATGGCCCATTCTCTTTATCCATCCATAAGGAAGGCCTGTGCCCCAGCAGTGGGTACATAAAAAAAGGCTGATGACGAATGTGTATGTTTATTGCAGTCATAATAAACATATTCTTCACAATATCTATTAAGCAAATACATTGGAATTCGATAAGACACATTTTAATAATTCACCAACTACTTTCTCGCCCTTCTATCGCAAAGCCAACTAAAAACCAACATGAAGATCTATCACACATTTGCACAAGTGTTCACATGAGTTTTCTTTCAATATTTAATGAGCACTAACGTTCTGCCTTCAAGTAAACGCATGTCAACATTTTCTTCAGGTGCTATATGCAATACGACTGGAGCGAGATTGTAATGAGAAATAGACGTGCGCGGGAGACCGATTTGGCAGATTAGGCGGAAAAACCACGAAATCATTTTGTAGTAAATAACTATAGCGATTAAATAGAAATGCAAACTACACGATACTAAACATTATTGGTGTCCACTAATTAAATCAATTTCCAATAGTATATGTAACCCTATTTGAAAATAATCTTGAATTTTCGCTTAAGAAAAAGTATCGAGGCAAAATCTAAATAAAATTATTATCGCCAGATTTGTATATTTTCTAACAGATTTGTATTTTTTTTATATCTAAAAGTACATACTTTTTCCGTGTAGCGTCGTAAGCAAATAGGTACATTGGAATTCGATAAGACACATTTTAATAACTAGCCAACTACTTTCTTACTCTTCTATCGCAAAACTAAAAATCTACACGAATATCCACCACACACATGCAAAAGTGTTTACATTTTTTTTCAATATTTAAGGCACTATACGACTATAGTGAGATAGTAATGAGAAATAGGCGCGCGCGGGAACGAGGCTAATTTTGCAGATTAGGCGAAAAAACCATTAAATCGGTGTCCACTAATGAAACCAAGTTCCAATAGTATATGTAACCCCATTTGAGAATAATCTTGAAGTTTCGTATTTTTATGGGGTCCTATCGAAAGTGCAAAAACATAAAATCGTGTTTCTGGTGCATTACTAATTTATATAAAAGTATGAAGAAATACACTGACGAGCAATGAAAAAGTTCCACCTTCAAAATGCCGACAAACACCTTAATATCTCCTAAGACATAGAACCTTCATAAATTAAAAAGTATAATGAAATTTATTTTAAAGTATTATTGTTGTTGTTATCTATCTATCGCTGTTAAATGTACTTCAATATTGCAGACGGCGTCATTAAGCTAGCCTTTACCATTTAGGAGTAATTTGGTGCTATGTCACTGGAACTTTTTCATGCGAGTGTTGTACGCGCCTTCGCGATTCGAAGGGCGTATAGGATTTAACAACGACACGAAAATATAACGATTGGTAAAACGATCCAGTGACGGTCTTAAGTAAAAGGTCGAAAGCCTACTCACCGATCTTCTGCTGTCGGCGCCGACCTTTGGCAATGTTCCTGGTGTTCACAATCACAAATCACAACGAAAGTTTAATTATATTTTGGGTTCGCACTACGGCAGCGGTACAACTGATAGTAGATGTTGTCCGCGCAGCTCCGTCTCGACAAGTGGGACGAATGACGGCAATGTCAGTGAGAGGCATCGACGAAAAATACAAAAGTACCCTCACTGGATTAACAATTTCAACAATAATTCGCGAACAACTACCTACTAGAACTGTCACTATTAAGTGTTTCGTTTTACGTAAAAACTATCAAAGTGCAAATATGAAACTACAGATAAAATGATTATAAAATTAATTGAGCCGCTGCAACAAGTGTATTTATCTTATTACAAGATTTGTAACTTCTCTAACCATTCTATAGTTTTGAAACAGCCCGTAGCGCGTCGCAAATATATTGAAATTCGATAAGACACATTTTAATAACTCACCAACACCTTTCTTACTCATCTATCGCAAAACTAAAAACAACATGAAAATCCATCACACAGTTTCAGAAATGTTTACACAAATTTTCTTTCAATATTTAATGAGCACGAACGTTCTGCCTTCATGTAAACGCATGTCAACATTCTCTTAAAATTGCTTCCGGCTCAACTTAGCAAAGGTGTACAGAAACTTCGCAGAGTATCCAACATACTTCTCCGTAGTTTAAAACTGGTTACTTAAGTATCTGTTAACGAGTAGTTATCGTCTATTAAAAGTAATACGATCGGTTGCTGGTTACAAAACCTTCAGTAAAACAGAAAAGCTTGAACACTTGAAGTCGTATTGTGTTAAGTTAAAGGTCTCAAAGGGGCTGTTTACTAGCCACGAACTTTTCAACTCTTTTGCATTCTAGTTGAAAAAGAATATTAATTTGGTACTCCTTCATTCATCATAATGGTATAAGCACGCTCTTTTAACACTCTCAATATCATTTAAATAGGATGTATAGCAGGGCTCACTACAGCCGCGTCGTGACGCATAAATACGCCTAGTAAGCGATCCATCAGAGCACGCGTTCATATAAAATGTACGACAGTGATGTGGGAGGATTTTTGTTACACGATGCGGTGCAGCGCGACCTGCACTAATATGCACGAGAATTTAGCTTTACATAAGTAGTGATGTTGCCATGTGTTTGTAATAGCAATGATGAAATCAAATTCTATTTCCTACCAGCACCCCGACCACCTAACGGTATAGCTTGTGCTATCGCTATGGCTATCGATTTTTAAAACTCCCTACAAGGGCTCTTGCTGACGCTATCACTTTCATACTAAAAATGCAATATTTATAATATAATAATATAATAGATGAATAGAAATATCTAGGAATTAGACAAAAACTCTATCGTTGAAGGGTTTACGAGAGTTTGAAGTTTGATAGCTATAGCGATACCACACGCTTTAAGTACAGTTAGACCGTCGGGGTGCAGGTCAGTGCACTGATTCATAACATTTTTTTTTGTATTTGCTATCTCTGTTAAAATATCATGTATTCATCATATATCCATATATCAATAAATAACCGTGTGTTGTAAAGGCGACTCTTCTTGTCCATCGAGCAGCCAGATGAGAACGCGATACGGCACGACCTAACCTCAGCACTATGACGCTTTGAGTGATAGATGTTTGTGAAAGCCTAGCTTATTAATTTTCTTTGGAGATGAGCCTACTTGATGAGATTCTCTTTAATACGATCAGTTGATATAATAAAATTTCATATAATTTCATTTGACATACCGATCATTTAATAACCTTAATCTTGATCTTAAATTCTTCCAAAATGTTATTACCGGTGTAGTTGAAACTAGTGAGCTTTTGTCTAAGGTTAAAATTCAAGTACCAGTTCGCGCAAATTGCAGGAGAAAATACCTTAAATTCCATACCAATCCAAGTGCGATAAAATATAGACAAAATTATTTTTTTAATATAGTAACTAATAATTTCAATCGTAATCATTCTGAGCATGTTGGCATATTCATGGCACGGTCCACTTATTTTAATAATCAAATCTGTTTTGACTTTTTTGAAGAATAATAACTACGATTAAGACTAACTCGAATTTGATATGAATCTTTCTTTTTCTTAT
This sequence comes from Chrysoteuchia culmella, assembly GCA_910589605.1. Classification (NCBI taxonomy): domain Eukaryota; kingdom Metazoa; phylum Arthropoda; class Insecta; order Lepidoptera; family Crambidae; genus Chrysoteuchia; species Chrysoteuchia culmella. Next base: position 9,382,882 of record OU342661.1, on the reverse strand, counting down.
CAATGTTTTGATATGGGTATAATATTAATTAGTTATTTATGCTTAGGATAAATTTTAAATAAAAATATTGGAAAAAATTAACTGCCACAAGTGATCTCTCAGACGGGAATCGATCAGCATTCATGTGACAACGCTGGCCTACAGCGTTTTAAAAAATATAAAAGTATTGGAGAATTTCGATGGTGGTTCGCAAGTCTCGGTAGCTCAGCGGTTAGAGCATTGGACCGGATTTCCAAAGGTCGCGGGTTCGATTCCCGTCTGAGAATTCACTTGTGGCCGAGTTAATTTTTTCCAATATTTTTCTATTTAAAATTTATCCTAAGTTTAAAAATAGCATTGAAAAATGCAAAAATTACAAAATTATAAAATAGTTATTTATGTTTTAATTAAACTCAAAATTGTGCACCCAGTCTCTTGAGACTAAAATATGGCATTTAGAACACCAATAATGAATTGTCTTATTTTTTAATAACTTTCATATGAATTTAGATTTTGGATCAACATCTATAAGTGAAAACTGTCTAAGGCATGTTTTGTACTATAGTCCTATTATTAACGTTGTATTTTTAATGCTGTTAGTTTTCCATGTAAAATAAAATAAAATAAAATAACATACGAATCATAATTTCATTTAACATAATTTGATTTAGTATAAAAATCAATTGGCCTAATAATCATTTAACCTAATAATTAAATGATATAATGCTCATTTTATATAACATTCATATAGTCTAATCAACATTTCACACAAGTTTATTTTACCTATACTTTTACACCCATATTCTAAGTCGTTCCTCCGAAACTTACTTAGATCTTTAGCAGCCAGAAGTTTTTTAGTAGACAGTAAAACTAAATACCTGATTTTCAGATACCAATCTTACTATTGCGATCATAAATGTACTTGACCTAACTACCCTTCACGTCAAAAAAACGTCAAATAAAAAGAAGAATTCAGCAAAAAATAAAATACGGCATTTTTCATCTCGCTGGTTTTCAAAGCGTCATTCAAAATGGGGTGTCTCGGTGCAGTGCGTGGAAACTCTATGGAAACTTTTTTCTCACTTTCCGTTTTTTTTGCGTCCTTTATAAAGGAGCAGACGAGGGAGAAAGTTCCAAAGATTACCGAGGTGACGCATGGTGGTTTACTACAAGCAAAGCCAGTTAAATACTTGACTATTCATAACTGGAGAGTTTTATCTTGTAAAGCGCCCCGTAAACTATCAAATTTTCAAACTTCTGTCACATTTTCGTGTTTATCAATTTTATTTGACCGTCTGCGGCTTTGTTTGATAAGTTTTACTTCCGGTTTATTTGACAAACGTATTAAAATTTGTCAATTATAAGTTTGATCGTTTACCGGGCCCTTTAATATGTAGTCTTATGTTACTAATATTAAAAATATAAGTGTATAAATACTATCCATTATAAGTACATAAGAATGTAGAAATCGGTTCCTAAACATAGTAGTCATCCATGTCACCGTTACGAAACCGTAATCAAATCAGTTAATTATATAAGTTCATCATATCAAAATTCCAAAAAAATCCAAAAATTCAATAAGTTCAGCCATTATCGAGCAGTCCAGTCAGTGAACATACATAAAAATTACGGGACGAATTGATAGCCCCCTTCTTTTTTGAAGTCGGTTAAAAAATTTAGCTGCTATTGGATGCTATATTTAGGATAATCAGTTAATTTAACGAAATAACCGATACTTGACGTCACTTTCTTGTGTTTTTCAACTAAACATGCAGCAAAGCAATAAGTACAGTCTGAGATTTCAGACATGCATTATTTTCATTGGTGATCGAACTACTCGTAATGTCGACAAGGAGATGTGAACCCTATCGACAGCTACTTAGAGTCGATTCCGATTGTAAGTGATCCGTCTTGTATCGTACCTTCGTGACTGGTCGATATAAACAACACGCAAGACTGTTGCAGTGCTTTTCTTTTATTCCTCTAGCTTTAATTATTTCGTAAGATCCAATAAAACTTGGACTACTTTATGGTTAACGAGTGGCAACAAACAAAAGGAAACGTATGAGATAACATCAACATTGGTTGTCGTTTTCTTTTAAGGGCTCCTTACACAAAGGGTAAAAACGGGACCCTATTACTAAGACTACACTGACTGTCTATCTGTCACCAGGCTGTATCTCATGAACTGTGAAGCTAGACTGTTGAAATTTTCACAGATGATGTACCTACCCATTCCTGTTGCCGCTTTAGCAAATACTAAAGGATAATAAATATCTATTATTTATTATCTAACGGGTTTTTTTTCGCATTTTTTGCTCGATATTAACAATAATAGTACGGAACATTATTGTGCAACTCGCACTTGGGTGGTTTTTTACTACTACTTATTTTTTATAAGATTTTATACTTTCGCGTTCCATTATACTAATAGTTCAGAGTAACTGAACTCAAACGCGACATTTATTATGAAGTACATATGTTGTAAGTACATATGTACTTCATACGTGCTTGACGTTGCGGCTGCGTTGCCTCGAGGTTATTAAGAATAAACTTTACGATAATGAGCTACCGGAAGAATATATTGTTCTGATTGAAAATTGCTTCGACGGAAATTATCTACTATTCAGAGACCACTTCCATCTCCAGATCGACGGAGTTGCAATGGGTAGCCCTCTCGCACCGGTGATTGCAAATATCTGGATGGAGCATTTTGAAGTTACAGCATTAGCCACTGGACCCACAACTGTGAAACTCTGGAAAAGGTACGTGGATGATATTTTCTGTGTTATACACAGAGATCAGAAAGAAGTCAAACAATATATTACACATTTAAATTCTAACCACCCTAAAGTAAGTTCACATTTAAGATGGAAAATAACAGAGCCTTGGCTTTCCTTGACGTGCAGATCAGGGTAAGAGCCGCCGGGACTTTAGCTCACTCTGTTTACCGAAAACCTACACACAAAGACAGGCACCTACCTACCTACATGCTTCATCTCATCATCATCCTCGGCAGGTTCAATCCGTGATAACGTCGTTAACTAACAAAGCTCAAAATTTGTGTGACCCTTAACATCTTCCATCGGAGCTTGCTCATGGTCAGGAGGTACTAACACGAAACAGATAACAGGTGTCGCAGTGATGCAAAAGGCAAAAGAAAATGGAAAAATGTCTGGAAGTGAGTCGTCAGACAGCATTTTTGCCATATATCAAAGACGTAACTAATAAAATTGGAACAGTGCTTAGAAAATTCTCCATTAAGACTGTATATACTCCGTTACACCAAATATCTAAGCAACTACGATCGCCAAAGTACGTAATACCTTTTCAGACCCCAGGTGTCTATAAAATCTATTGTAGTTGTGGTAGTCCGTACATTGGACAAACAAAGCGGACAATCGCAGAACGGGTCAAAGAACATATCGCAGATGTTAAAAATCGATAGACGAGTAAATCCGCGGTAGCTAAACATCTTCTTGAAGCTGGAGTTAATCATTGGATGGAGTTACATGATCCTAAAATCCTCTCCACCGATCGTCATTATCATACAACATAAAATAATGGTTCGGGGATCGGGGAACTGTCCGTTTGATCAGTAGAGTTTTTTTTAAGAAAGTTATCTCAAAAAGTAATAGACTTAAAGAAAACGTTTATATCACAAATAATAGATCTTTACATCTCTCATGTTCGGTAAGTAGGTTCTTATTACCTCCAAATGGGGCTTGTAGGTGACTAATTAGCGCTCTAGGGTAATAATGTAGCTAGAAAAGCCCTAGGGCGGTAAGTAATTAAAAAAAACACTTCTTTCTTTCAAAAAGTTCGCGTACATCTAACCATCATACTGGCAATAGACATCATGGATTCAGCCCACTTCAGCCCAATGACCAAAGAGGTCGCCTTGCTATCAGTCATCAATTTTAAATATCGAACGGCGAAGCTCAATTTCGATCTTGAAAAAAAAATTAAAAAGTTCTTTACTTGATTCTTTTTAATGAAAAAAGGCGGGAATAGAAAACTTTTACTTTAAATATTGTTTGTTTTTGGGATTGTTCTCACTTCACTATAAATTTCAACAAATAAAATGTTTTATTCTTGTAATGCTTTAATGTTTTTTTCTACTTACCTCACAAGCTGCGCTCGTGCGCCTAAATATCTAGGGCTGCAATTGATGCCTTACAGCTCTTGGCTACTAATCTACTATTAATAGGTATTTCATTTTATAAATAAATTATTTCATTAACCTTAATACTTTCCGAAATATCGTTTTTCAAAAAAAAACTCTACTGATCAACCGGGAAGTTGCCCGACAGTACGTGAAGCGATTGAAATGAAGAAGTATAAAAATTTCAATCGGGAGGACGCGTTAAATTGTCAATACCGTGGAATTCAGTGATTAACAAGTGTAAGCCACGAGTTTTACCGTACAAAACAAACCCCGATACTGTCAGTGTTGTGTGCCGCAATGACATCAATAACAATAATAAAAATGAAAAGTGACAATTTGAGGGTGGCCAAAGATCATCAAGCCCGCCCGAATAGACGACGCCGCTCATCACCAGTCTGCTTGTGACCACGGCTGTAGCAACACAGCCGAAACGTCAAGCTATAAGTACTCATATGTACTTCATAATAAATGTCGCGTTTAAGTCTCGTTGCTCTAAACTACTTATTTTTTTGTGAATAGCGTTTCGCCCGCGACTTCGTCCGGGTGGAAATAGGTTTTATCGCGCTCTGTTTTTGTCGCAAAGAAGTGATCCCTATTTTAAACTTTTGCAACAACAATAGCCTATATCCTTATTCAAGGACCGATGTACCTCTATGCAAAAAAAACAAACAAACAACACAAATTGTGGATTGTTTTTAAACGAAATGTAACACGACAGTCAACGGAACCTGATAGATAAATCTGAAATAATTACAGTTAACCCTGCGAGCTTAAGGTTAAAATTTGAAACAGGGAGCATACCTTATGCTCCCTGTTTAAAAATTTAAGGCACCTGTCTCACCACGGGCGAGTGAGTGAATAACTATGGGCTATTTTCTCTCTCAAGAAACGTTCTAAAGATAACACATTCCGTGTAAACAAAAGAGATGAATGTTTGATTATTAGTTAATCGCTGGCTGTTCACACCGCCGCCGGTGAGTACTCGCTTTGCTAGTTTGCAGCTGACCGAGAATATTTTTTTTGGTATATTACTAGGAGCCAGTATTTTAATACATAACATCAGGTATCGTGAAGGCTAAGAGTAGCCCTGTCGTTCATAAAATACATATATAAATACTTTTTTTTTTGCGATAATGTATAAATAAAACATGTATCAAAATTCGGTAATTTAATGGGTACCTATATTTGGCCTCTGTGAGTCGGTATACTTCAGTATTTTTGAGGTTCCCCGATATTTCCGTCTGTAATCTGGTCACACTGTGTCAAAGCTCACGCCAGCCGCTCCGACATTTCTACCTAGAGTGCGGATCTGAGTGTACATAATAATTGTTATGAAAGTAGTGATAGTAACAAGTAAGCCCCGAACGCTCTAAAACAGATAGCAAGCGGCGAGTAGAGCGAGTCCTCGCCCGCCGCACAAAAACACTCGCTCATAGCCGAGCAAGAGAACTATAACTCTTCGCTCGCCACTTGTCATCTGTTTTTAGTTTCTAGTTTTACTCGATAGTCGCTCATTGCCGGCGGCGGTCTGACAGCTGCCTAACCCGTGTGATTTAAACCCATTTTTACATGATCATATTACTATTTTATATTTTTTTATTAATTGTTGATGTTATTTCATAATTCGAAACCCGATTCCGAGGGTAAAATTAAATACTTTGCTTGAATTTTTATATTTATTTAAGAAATTGCCGGAGTTAACATTTTGAACTTCAGCGTAGTAAGACACAATGATTTGTTTTTTTTTTAATACAGCAAACAAAACGAAATGCATTTCTTCTAGCTAAATAAATTATACTTTTAATCATCATTAGAAAATAAACTATTTTGTGCCGTTCTTCTTAATCAAATAGATATTTTTATGCCGTTCTTCTTGGTCAATTACCTTCACTCCCAAATTCTTCAGAAACAGCATCTTCTTCTTCATCATCTTGATTAATCACTTTCACAGCTTCCTTGACTAACATTGTCGATTTCAATCTCAATACCGGAATCATCATAAGAATCAACATCAGGATAGTCAGAAAGAGGAAATTATCTTCGTAAGACATAAAATTATTTTAGCTTGCAAGAGTAAAAGAAATTATAAAATAACGTAAATTTAAACAAAAAAAGTATTTTCAAAAAATGGTAGCACGGAGCGTATGGTGGTTGTAACTCACCAAACCGCAACTTAGACCCCATCTCAACACCTCGCCGGTCGGCAGTCATCAGCGATATTGAAACACAATCTGTACACGTCGTAGCTACTCAGACGCACATCTCGTTTGGACGATTAATGTACAAAATATCGATCAATTTAATAGCGTGTGGGTTTATTACTGCACCCAACCTTATGCTCGCCGGGTTAAAAAACTTTGAATGAAATGCATATGAAAATGTAGATTTTAGTCCGAAAATAGTTTTCGATGTAATCACACCGTTATAATAACATTTATGTAATGTATTTAAGATATTGAGTAATGAGTATCGAATTTTTGTCCCTAACTAAACTTCGTTTTATCGGATCATACAAAGATTTTTTTCGACGAGACAAGTAGTGTCCTCATCGGCTTTCAGACTAGACTTGTCTTTTTAGGCAACCCACTCACGTTATACTTTTTAACATACTAAATAAATTAAAACTATCAGGTAATTATCGGAACATTCCCAAATGCACGAGTTACTTATAACGAGTTGTTTTTATTTTTGAATCTATCAATGTAATATTTAAAATATTAAGAAATGTTTTATTTCCATGTTTTATACTATCAATCCTTATTTAGTCATCATGGGCAACTTTGATTTGAATCCCATACTTCTACACAAAACCCCAAATCCCCAAAGGTTACGTCTATGATATCAGCGAAAAGCGGAGCGTTTATACGAACGAGGAAAAGGAACTATAAATTCAATTATTTTTAAGTGATACTGATGTAGAACTAAAAAAATCCGACTAAAAGAGCATTAGTTATTCGAGTTATCGATCACCAGTTTGTTCTATAGTGAAATATTTATTTTATATTTATAAATAAAAAATACACTTAGTAGCTCAAAATTTAAACGATGTACCTATGTACTTTGAAATAATTTATTTATTCATTTATAATATTCTATTATTTATCAGAACTCTGCAATACCTATTTATTTTTCGTTAGCTTTTTCAACTAGCGGTCGACTGAAACTAATGTTGAAAAAAATCATGATAGAAAAACCTTTCTTCTAACGACTAGTTAGGTAAGAGTCGATTAACCGTCAGTTTTTCTCTGATCTGACAAGTAAATCTCATAAAAATATTTTTTGTTGGGGATGAGTAACTGCGTCACTTTTTCTCTGACCAACAAAGTAAAGATTGTAAATACCTTGTGTAAAACAGCCACCACTCGCTACTAGTGGAGTTGGGTAATAGCTGGTGCACCAAAGATCCCGGCGTCAATTTTTGCTTGGATCTCCAGCAAGGATCTCGGGATACCGATAACGTAGTATAAACATTTTCATGTCATTTTTATATTTTTAAGAGATAACACAATCCCCAAAACTCCAATAAATTATTAAGATAGAATTTCTACTAAGTAATTCCGAATGTTTTTAAGAATATCCGATCTATTAGAAATCGTTACCGTGAGAGAAATTTATTAACCTACCATAAAAATTACATAAACAATTACAAATTAACTTTATATTACTATTTACTATCTACGTAATTCCTATACTATAAATAATCTGCCTCCTCAAACAATAGTTTGCTCCTATCTCGTTTCCTACGAACTATTAAATTTCGTATCATCCTATACCATTCAACCACATTTTACAGTTATACGATCCGTTAACTAACTCTACTAATAAAATTAGTTATGCGAGAATAAAATAATTTACTTTATCATAGATAGCAGTTTATTAAGCTGTTGTGACAGACGAGTATAGGTAAACATGACAGACAAGAGAATATTATTTTTATTATTGAATTTAGAATGTACAGGCTGTTCGCATTGTCCAAGAAGGTTTTAACAAATAATAACAAACCATTTACAACCCGGATACTATACCGTCTAAGTTCTACTATTTAAGTGTGTGAGACCCAAATCAGGGCTCCATGACAAATAACTTATTGCCTTATCATGTTACACCCAATAATAATACTAGACCCACAAATCATATTTTACTAAATCGTTACCATCCATATTCCAAATTTACTACTTACTACAATCCGACCCTTATCAGCAGGATAGATATCCTATCTAAAACGGTCCAACTACTACTACAAAAACTACATGTTATAAAAATATATAGATTATACCCATGTGTTAATTCACTTTTTCACTGATCAATATTGCAAGGTAAACTTTAATGTTGGAGATGATTGTTCTGTCACTTTTTCGTTAAGCAACAACAAAGGTTTCAAAGATCAATTGAAAACACCCGCCACTCGCTACCACTAAGGCCACACCCTGCGGCAGTGAACGCGATAGTTGAGTAATGGCCGGTGCGCCAAAGATCCCGGTGTCAATTATTTCTCCTTAGAGATAGCAAGTATCTCGGGGTACCGATAATAACGTAGTAAAATCATTTTCTAGTCGTCACTTTTTTCTGATTAATCTTGGTATCGTTAACTTTATTGTTAGAGATGATTGTGCCGTCACTTTATCGCTGTCCAACAGCAAAGGTTTATAGATCCATAGAAAACACCCGTCATTTGCTACCACTGAGGCCACACCCTGCGGCAGTGAAGAGGCAGCAGTTGAGTAATGGCCGGTGCGCCAAAGATCCCGGCGTCAATTTCTCCTTGGAGATAGCAAGTATCTCGGGGTACCGATAACGTCCCTCTCAGACAGCTGTGTAGCTCTTTGTTTTAGCCTGTTTTTTAGAATCGATGAGATTGATTCCCTACATTTTTAGATAAGTGAAGAAATACTTTGAGGCGCAATTTTTTTCCAAATTGTGAGGAAAAATTGAGATAAGTTTTTCCTTGAAAGTTTTCAAAGAAAGGTACTCTGTTTTTATGATCATTATCTTTTGTAACTTTAATAATTTTATCAGAGATTATTCCGGTATTTACCTTCTGTATGTTAAAGCTATCATTGTGGGGTAGTTATTATGGTGTGATTAAGTTAAATATAAGACCAGTTCCAAATGCACAACACTGTAATTTTTTTGCAAGATCATAACAGTGTGGAATCTCAAAGTTGTAATGTTTTAAATAGTACGATAAACCTATAGAAGCCAAACAGGCAGGCAATGAGTCGTAAAAACAGCTTGGTACATCGGTTAAGACTTTACTAGATGCGCTTGGTTTGAAATCTTTATTTGTTAGTAATTGCTTCTGAGATGAGCATAAGCTTTTGTTTCCTAGCCATAGAGTTCGTTTTCTTACTATCTTTTCAGTTTATTTATTTTTTGTATTGTTTAGTATTTTATATTGATCGATGACTCGATAACAGACATGTCTCCGATAAAAACTGCAATATCAGACATCAAGAAAGAGGAAATAATTTGCTAATGGTGCCGATTTTTCTTTTTTATTAGAGCTAAGTAAGTGTGGTACTGTGGAGATTGTATGTTTACGCACTGCAAGCAGTGCCCTGGCGCACGGCCGTGTACTGTTGCTGGCTGGTTATATTTTAACCCTAGAAAGGTAATTTACGTCCGCGAGACGTAAAGCACGACAAAATTTCGTTACTGCTTACTTTTTAACCGACTTCAAAAAAAAAGGAGGAGGTTCTAGAGAACCTCCGCCTTTTTTTTTGAATAGATTCGACGGTTTTTTTATGAGTATGTTAATCGATTACTTCGTTAGCTCGAAGACGGCTGGACCGATTTGAGTAATTCTTTTTTGTTAAAGGGTATACTTCTCATGTGGTCCCATTGTCATCATGTCAGGATCTGATGATGGGATCCTGGAGAAATCCAGGGAACTCTTTAAATATTATAGGCACTCCTATTTCGGTGTTTTCTATAGTAACTTATGCATATGCTACACAATTTGGTGAAGTGGAACTGATGATGAAGATCACAAATGGTCATCGGAACTATTAAATACTTAGCATTTCACGGAAGCTATACGATTACTTTAATGTGGTTCATAAGCAATTTTTGCTCGACTCAATGCATGTGATGAAGTGGAGCTGGTGATGACGTATCGGAAGAACTGCTTAATAAGTAACGTCCCAGCACCGGGAAAAGCAGCATTTTGTAAAAGGTGATCAGGGGTTGACATAAGGTTATTAGCGTAGTCACGGGACCTTTAAAAAATGTAAAATAAAAAACTTAAAAAAATAATCAAATGAAATGAAAAGGCATTCTACTTTGCGGTCCTATTATTTTATTTTTCTTGCCTTGGCTGGCAACGACTCCAAAAGGTTTATTTTTGCTTTTTAGTTTTTTAAAGTCAGTTTTCATTTTTTAGCTATAAACCGCAGAGTGCTGATTGTTTGACCTAACTCGGTTGGCGGCCGGAGCTTGCGGGGGATGGTCGTGGTGCCGTGGTAAGTACGCGTAGTAAGCGGATACAACAGTGGTCTGCGTCTGTGAGACGTATGATTATCTTTTATGCAACTTTTGTGTAGAATCTATTTGTCGTTTTCTATAATTTATTATGGTATGTTTTATTACTTCTCATGTAATTCACTGTTACAAGGTCCTTACGAAGGACGAGAAGCCTCTAAGTCGTAAAGTTTAGACGGTGAAGCTAAGTACAGATCTCGCTTCACCTTGGATGCAAAAAAGACTAGTAGCTCCAATTTTGAAAAGGACTGTTCGCAAAATTCTAATGCAGACGAAATTCTGAGAACTGATGAAGGTCCTCCTGCGAGAAAGAACAGATATTGTCCGACCAAAATAAGAAGAAGGTCCAAACTTTTGTGCGTAAAGTGCAAAAATCCTGTTTGCGGAGAACACATACATGATGTATGTCATGAGTGCATCAAAATGTCTATTTATGTATTTTGTTTTATATAAAAAGTGATTTAATATAGTGGATTAAAGGAACAAAATGGCAAATAAGTAAGTTTTAAGACTGAAAGTCATCTCACATGTTAATTCAGAAAATAAGTTGTTTAGTAAAAAAGTTTACGTTTTATGTTATATTGTCCTAATTCAACTATATTTTATTTCATTGACAACTGATTAGTAAATAATATAAAATGCTAAAAATATAGAACGTGTTAGGTTTTCATACATCAATCATATCTTATACGTCTCTTAGACGTATGATTATCTTTTACGTTAGTACCTTTAATTAAATAAATGAAAGCGACCGTCAATCTCTACGCACGACAGGCTCTCCTCTTTATTTAAAACAAAACTAGCCAGCAACGGCGGTGTACTGGCCTGCTTGCAGTGCGGAAATATATACGATCTCCACAGTTCTTAACTGAACAAGTTCAACAATCAAAGTATGTGACGCAGTACCAGCAATATTTTTAGACTAAAGCAATGTACTTTCGAAGACATTGTAGCTGTGAAACGGCGCGGATAAGTAATGACCCCACGTGCCAGACAGCGCCACAGCCATTTTTCGTTGCGATAGTACTGCGTACATCTTGGAGACAGTAATAATATCTTGGGATTGTGAAGTTTGTACTTTGTGTTGTATTTTACGGTTGTATGAATGAGGCAGCTTTGAACTTTTTGGTGGATTTTAAGAATATTGAATATGATAGAGAGAACTTGAACTTCAATCGCTTCCACTTTCAGTTAAACGTAAAGTATAATGTTTATGTCATTCGTTTTTCGAGTTTCTTTGTTTATGCTATTTTGAGCATCAAAGTCCAAAATGCAACTATCAAATCCGTTGGAGCTTAGTAGGTTTAGCATATAAAATCTTTGAAATCGGCGCAGACCAGTTTTAAGGTATTATTTTATTTATGAGATAACCCTTTTTAAATTGATCTGAAATAGTTGCTTTTTGTTTTTGATACGAATGGTAACCCTATAAAACGGGATGTATTTATGATTCGAGTGCGACTTTGAAGGTCGCTTAATATCTCCGGAGTGAGGTTTGAGCGTGCCTTATCAGCAGCGAGGTCCCTCTGTAACTCCCTAAACATTACATAACGTTATTTATTGCTCATGCAAACCTAAACATTATCACTGCTGAAATGTTTAGCGGTTACTAATTTTGGAACTAAACAATGGCCCGCGTTTACATTTGGTTTACATAAATGTTGTACAAAGTTCCGAGTGCATTGCGGTCTTTCAAATAATCGTCTATTTTATCTCCTTTTTCTTAAGTTCATGTGTAACTTTTTAATTTATATCAAGGTAGTTCGATTAAATGCTTTAAAAGTTAATTAATATATTTTTTTTAAATGGAGACTCACTTGGATGGTTAACCTGATGTAAAAAATAATGTTTGAATCATTTCAATCGGTTCAGACATCTTTGAGTACAAATATACGTGACGAAATTGATAAACTCCTTCTTTTTCCAAGCCGCATAAAAATTTAGTTTTTCCCTGAAATCGAAACTAGCTTTTCAATTAAACTTTGTAACGGCAATTGAGTTGTATTTAATTATTTTTGTTTTTTTATGAACATCTGGGACACCCTTAGCCTTCCTCATTCTCGAACCCGGGACCTCTAGGTCTGATACCGGTGGCTGTTACCACAATACCTCAGAGGCGGTTGAATAAATAATTAATTATTAATTACATACAACTACACCAATTATCTAGCCAGAGGAATGAAACTTATTCATACGTATTACGGTTATGGAAGATAACTGATAAACATAGCTATACTTTTTTGTAAATACATACTTAATATACATATTAAACACCCAGACCAAGACAAATAGTCATGTTCATGCACACAAATATTTGTCTAGTCCGGGGATCGAACCCTGCGTAGAAGGCAAGATACGTACCCCTACGCCAGACTGGCATCGAATTGTTTTTTATTAACATGACAATCCTTGCTGCACCTCAAAATAGATTTGCTTATGTCGTCTGAACATTTACCCGTCCAATTTCAAACTTTTTTTTTTTAAACTAGGAGAAATGCTTTTACGCATCCCTCGCCCCCTGGTGCAGGGGCGATTCGTATGTTGGACTCACCTGAAGTACGCAGCTGTTAGGCCACGCACCCCATCTCACGCCCCTCCCTTGCCCCCACCCAGCCTATTAGGTCCAATTTCAAACCCTAGGTAAAAACTCTCAAAATAAAAGAACCTACAATGAAATTCGTGGGTGAGAAAGTTGCAAAAACGTAAGCAAAGTTGCCCCTAACAGGAATAACGCGTTCGAAAAGCCGTTGAACAAATTAAGCCGTTTGTTCCGAATTGTATAAGCCGGAAATCTCGTTGTGTTTACGTCTGTCTGTCTATTGCGACGTCCTGACGTGAGTCTGTAATCGGTATACGGCTGTTTGAGTTGACTTCATCAGCAGCTTCAGAGCGAAGACTCACATTGTTTTTCTGTTTTATGGCGCTATACGACTTCTTCTTCTTCTTCTTATCGAGTGAGGATTAGTGGCCACATCTGGTGTCAGAGTTTATCGAGCCGCCTATAAGGCATCTGACTTGGTTTAACGACTGTAATCAAAGTTATAATGCCACTTTACGGTCACCCATCCGACACCTGACTGGGCCGAACTTTGCTTAACAAACGTGATCGAATACGATCAGTTTGTCAAGCGCGGTCATGAGCGCTACAGGACTGAAACGAAAGTAATAAGAAAAGAACGCGCGCGGGAGCGAGACTGATTGCAGATAGGCGAAAAAATCACGAAATCACATGGTAGTAAGCAACTATTAGCGATTCCAGAGAAAATCAAACTATACGATGTTAAATATTTTTGGTGTCTTATAATTAAACAAATCGTATATGTTACATCATTCATTCATCATCCTTCTTTAATTTTCGTATTTTTTAGGGGTCGTTTCGTAAAGAAAACAATCGAAAAGATCGTGTTTCTGAAACTTTACAAATCTGGATAAAGGTATGAAGAAATATTTATCTTATTGCCCGATTTGTAACATCTCTAACCGTCCTATAGTTTTACAAAAAGTACGTACTTTTTTAGGATAACATCTAAGATTTTAGAATTTTTGCATCGTTCAATGCTTATTTTATACTTATGATAAATTTTAAATAGAAAAATATTGGAAAAAATACAACTCGCAGTCAAACAAAACGTCTCGGTAGCTCAGTGGTTAGAGCATTGGACGTTCTTTGTTCATTGTTAAGAGTTCCATCTGAGAATTCACTTGTGGGCGAGTTATTTTTTCTAACATTTTTTATTTAAAATTTATCATCAGTATACGGCTGTTTGAGTTGACTTCATCAGCAGGTTCAAAGCGAAGACTAACATTATTTTTCAAACATGCTTGGAAATATAAGCATTATTTTGATAACCTTCTTCGAGATAAATCGATATTGCGCTACTGGCCACACATGCGAGCAGTGGCCGGCAAAATTTGTATGAAAATCCATATCTGTCGTGTTTAGCTGCCAAATAAATTACATAGTAAACTGATATCTGTCGTGTAATTAAAAAATGGAACGATCTTTTACTCCGAAATATGGCAACCAAGGAGGTAACTTATCAAAGTTTTTATTTCAATTTCAAACTGGCTTACAAATAGAAAGATGTTTTAGAAAAAAAAAACAAATGTTCTTTGACGCGGGAAAAATATTCTTATTCGTTGTTCTTTCTGATTTCGAAAAGTAGTTTTAATTTCCGCGCATTATATGAGAAAAGTACTATACAAGCTTTGGCCACAACTAGGCATTGATGGACTTACGTATGTGTGTCCTTTACACGTTCGTCCATCAATGTCTCTTTTGCTGATAGCTGCAGTAATGTACTACATCTGTTTCATCACGGCTTGGGAACGGGTAAAAATGAAAAATAAAACAGCGTGCTGGCCGTAATTCAGTTTCACCGAAATAATTTTCGGTTATGAATTTTTAGTATGCTATAAAAATAGAATGAATTTTCATATATTTTTTAAATTAATAAAAAATATCAGATACAGATACAGATTTGATTTAGAGTAAGTTTTAATAATATTATAATAGTATTGCATTTGTGTTACGGATATAACCAACGAAAGCATCACAATAAATATAATGCATAAAAAGATAGAAGATTTTCACAAGCGTTTATTACAATGGTCCTCAAACTTATTTCTCTCAAAAAATCAGTAAAATTATTTTTCAGCGTCCCCACATTTTCGTTTTACTTTATCATAGCAGAAAAGCCTCAATTGTTCTAGGCCCCTTACTGTCCCCTCTAGGCCACCAGCGCCCACAAGAGGGCGTTATCGCCCACTTTGAGAATAACTGGTTTATTACATACGTATTTGTATGGAGGCGAGTTGAGTTAAGTTGAGTTATAGTGTGACCGACAGTGTGTTTACCGACATGACCAGCGAGCATACCATCATCTGTTAAAATCCATCATGTCATAAAAATGTTTTGTTTATTTTTAGTGGTCATATTTCATGCTTAGGAGGCGATGATTGAGCGAAGACATCACAAAACTTCCGTCAAAAAACAAGCTTACTAGAGATTCGTAGTACAAAATAGCATGGTAAGATTGAAACAATACTGCGCTAAGAGGTGCGGTAAGCCCCCTGACGGTACATCTGTAGGGCAAGCACGAATAACTATCAAAATAGTATCGAGTAAGTATCGAGCACGTAATGTTAAAAAACGTATAGGAAAATGTAGTTCCGTTTACGTATTGTAGGAACTCTGCTCAATATGTCATACATTTTTTTACTTTACTTCCTCGATACTTACTCGAAAGTTATTCGTGCTAACCCCACTGATGGTTTTTTGATATACCTAAATATTTGATAGTTAAAAGTTAAACACAATCCAAACGTCACCGTGTAGCACGCTCTGTCAAGTTACCCAGATCCAAGTAGTCAAGCTTCTAACTCTACACGCCTTATCTCTACAAGCCCTATCTTCACAAACTCTACACCTTAGTCAAAATAATATGGCTTGGCTGTTTTTCTACCTTCACATGAGAGTTGAAAAAAAAACAGAGTTTATAGTTTATTCTGCTGTGTGGTGAAGGCCTAAGAATACAAGTGTCATCACTACCATATATACCCGGGATGTCGTAAAAGTCGACTAAGAGGCTCGACGCATTGAAAACCTGTGCGAGAGAAGGAAAACTTGAAACAAACCCTCTACCAACCCGTCAGCAGTAGGCTAATAGCCTCCTATGAACGCCACAATAGGCGTGAGCTAGGCAAGTCCAGTAGTGGACGTCCACAGGCTGATGATGGATAGACTTTCTGCTACACAATAGTTCTTGTAGTAGGAAACGAAACGGCCAAGCCATATATTTTGACAAGGTGTACAGTTTGTGACCTTTTCGAAAGGAATAGCCATTTATTAAATCAGATCATAATTAACAAACAATAATGCCTTCTTTCGAATAGCGAAGCTATTTCGCCCTTATTGCGACTGAGTGATTAAACAAACGTTCCGTACAATCGGGGAACTTCCCGGTTGACCAGTAGAGTTTTTTTGGGAAACGTTTTCTCGGAAAATTCTAAGGTTAAAGAAATAATTTATTATTTAAATGAAATACTGTTAATGTAAATACTATTATTTGTGATTTAATCGTTTTCTATAAGTATATCTTTTTCATTTTTTAATAAAGCTTCCTATAAAAACTTTACTGGTCAACCGGGAAGTTCTCCGACTGAACCACTGCACCATAAGGTTCGTTATATACTGACTGTATTTAACTTACGTTTGACAGTAAACCATAAAATAAATAATATATATTTAAACCTAAGTGCATTAAAATAAGATCGTCCTCATTCAAGGTTTTGATTAAAATTACACGAAAGTCCATAAACATAACAATTATGTACACAGAGAAAAATCGTACGGTCGGATAGGCCGACCGCTTTACGCTATATGCAAAAACAAACAAATTTAATTACAGTGGCAGCCTTTATTTTGGAATCCAAATCAAGCAGCGCCTGACCCGCTAAATAAATATGCGACGATTATAATTGGACGATCACATTTAATTTGGTTATATTATATGTAATTCTTTTCGTCGTCTCAGCCACATCACACCCACTACTGGGTATAGGCCTCCCCCAAAGGGAGGGTTTGCCATAATCGCCACGCTTGGCAGGCGGGTTGTAATTCTTTTAACGGTATTGAATCATCATTTAAATCAGTTGTTTATTTGAAGACAGATCAATGGCTCATTCAATAGGTAAAAGTTCACATTCGTAAATTACTTTTTACGTAAGTGAACTTTTCGATTGCATGAGAAGTGGACTCCAAGGCTGACCAACTGTCATGTATTTTACTTTTTGAGCTCCCGTTTTTCAACATAAATTATTTTGACCATGTCATGTATTTTAATAACAAAAATACAGGACCATATACGGTTAAATAACAAATATAATAGGTATATTAACACGATTATGATAAATTTATAAATAGAAAAATATTGGAAAAAAATCAACTCGGCCACAAGTGAATTCTCAGATGGAAATTGGAATTTTTTCCAATATTTTTCTATTTTAAATATATCATACGCATAAAAATAGCATTGAAAAATGCAAAAACTTAAAAAGCATGTAGGTAAATCCTGTAATTTTATATCACAATGAACTGTAAAAATAGCACACAGGTTCGATACCCTCAGATGAAAGATTCAAAGCAATCCGTTCACGGACTGCTCTACATACGTGACAGTATTGTCTTCGAAGTAAAATCAGACCTATAAAATGCGTATAGCCAAAATTTTGCCCAGATTTTCACTGCTAGGACACGAGTTACTTGGGTCTAAGACGTAGTCCGGAATCAATCGTGACAGGTGACCAGTCTATCGCCTACAGTACCTACCTACCTAGTTTTCGAAAATAACTTGTCCATTGATAGACTTTACTATTTGTACGAGGAGCCCGTGGCGTAGTGGTTCGAGCGCTCTTAAACAACTTTCGCAATGGTCGGTTACGGGATGGGTGACCAAAGGTTTACTATCTCGAGCTCCTCCGTGCTTCGGAAGGCACGTTGAGGCGTTGGTCCCGGCTGCATTGGCAATCACCAATCCGTATTGGACCCGCGTAGTGGGTCATAGTCCATTCTTCTTACCCATCCATAAGGAAGGCCATTGCCTCAGCGCCGTAGGGATATTAAAAAATGGCTGGATACTCACTCACTGGAATGCTAGCAATGGCACATTATATTATTATATTTTTCTTATACCATCATATTTTTCTTACGCTACGAATCCAGCGTGGGAAACTTGTAAATCTTTATTGTTATTCATTTAAATTTCGTACCTTACCGCCTTTCCAATGAAACAGTTTTTGAGAAACAGACAGATGGAGAGGCATACTCGTAAAACCCAGGCTTAAAAAAAATCAATTTCACTCTCCATATCACTCTCTTCACTGAAAAAGTAACTGTTTGAATCGTAGAGATAATTAAAAAAGAACTACTAACTAAAAGTAAAACTAACTAAAAAGAATACTAACTAACTCAAAAAACCTTTAAGAAAAATATTCGAAATGTAAATCAGGATCAATTGACAAACCGCAAATAACCAATCATTTTATTCATAATCCATAAAATTATTAAAGACTAAGCAGCCGCTCGCGGTTTTACCCGCGTGGTTCCGTTCCCGTTGGAATATCTAGATAAAAATTATCCTATGTTTTTAACCAAGCTATCTACTATCTGTGTACCAAATTTCGTCCAAATCGGATTAGTAGTTTCGGAGCCTATTCAATGCAAACCAACAAACAAATATTTCCTCTGTTTATAATATTAAGTATAGAAAATCGCTGACAGTTTCATTTCAGTAAAATTACACATACATACCTTCTGAAGAATTCGAAATGAAAGAAGCTTTGGCTGAGTTAAACGAACTGAATCATTTGTGTATCTCTGTCTAGCTGAAGAACGTTTTGATATCATGAATTTGTTCAAAGAAATTGAAGATATGACAAAATTCCACACAATAACGTGTACCTGTCTTAATTAAAAGTTTGAAATGATAAATAGGCTCCTTTGAATTTAACAAATTTACTCATTTTATGAACCTAAATTTCTTTGTGGGTATTAATTAAAATCTAGATCTCAGACAAGCAAATATGAGATCTTTGTTCAGTTCAAATCATATAAGTATCGCTATCACCATAAATAACTTAGGTTTCCTAAAGTATTTAATATCATACTTTTGAATCAAGAGTTTACAAAAATAATTATGTTCGTTTTCACACTTTTAACGTAATATTTTGTTTGAAAAGGAAACAAGAAACAAATGGGGCTTAATAAATCCTATTTGGGCACTCCAATTTCTTCGAATTAGGTATTTCCGAGAGTCCGAAATTATGTCCTTATACAGCTTCTAAGAAAGTCCGAAACATCCGTACGTTGACGAGATAGGTACTGTTTGAAGCACCTTTTCAATTAGGGAATTCCGTACTCCAGCAAAAATATGAAATTCTTTCTTCAAATCGTATCGAGATGAGCCGAACGGGTGCCGAGGAGTGCCGAGTGTATCCGAATTGCTCACCTTTGGAGTTCGTCGGCTACGTCGCCCGATGCCGAATCAGTGTTGGCTAAGGGTAGCTGGCGGGTGGATGTGGCGTTCCGTTGCCGCGTTTTCCGCGCGCGCCGCGTGCTAAATAGATTAATCGCGCGTTAATGGTGTTGCTGTGACATTTCACTTGTTGATTGGAGATTGCGAATGTGTATGTTTAGATGTGACGGTAGAACCTTATTACGTTCTAATATTTTGTTGTAGTGTCGCTGAAATTTTGATTTAACGAATTATGGGCCAGTTGCTTTGACGTTTTTTTTTACTTAAACACACTGCTATAAAACGCCTTTTAACAGGGCATCAAATGATTAAAATGAAACCATATTTTAATTAAGTATTATGGAGTTGCAAATTTATTTACAAAATGTACAAAAGAAAAGTGAATTTGTTAAATACCTAATCTATATCCACCGGATCTGAGAGGTGAGCCTAGTTAGTATAACTAATTAAATGGACGTGACTACGTAACTTTGTCAATGTCTAACAGAATCTATCTTTCGTAGCGAAATTCCGGGTCAAAATATTGAATACCTATTTTGGTTTGTGAAAAATATAACTATAACTACAAAAAGTAACAATAGACACGTGTTAAATGTAACATAATAATAAAACTGAAAGATAAGACTTAAGCTAACTCAATACTTAGCAATTAGTTTCCATCAACTCTTATAATGTGAAAGTTTATAAAGGAATTCTTTTACTTTGAAAATCCACATCATTTGACAGGTCAGGAACCACCATAGAATAATAGTACCAATTAATAAAAATCTAAATAAAAAAATGT
The DNA here is from genome assembly GCA_910589605.1 of Chrysoteuchia culmella. Taxonomy (NCBI): domain Eukaryota; kingdom Metazoa; phylum Arthropoda; class Insecta; order Lepidoptera; family Crambidae; genus Chrysoteuchia; species Chrysoteuchia culmella. Next base: position 9,362,436 of record OU342661.1, on the reverse strand, counting down.
GAACTTAACATCAAAGGTCACAACCAAAATGATGAATATAAATTTCATTACCAAAAAAAGGTTTTTTCTTGATTCAACTTAAACATTGGTGATTGATTAATTCGGTGTCAAAAGTTTCGAAAGCGATAAGTGTCGTTAATGACATGACATGGCGACAAGGCAATCTTTGGAAGTTTGCAGACACAAATTCCGTGGTAAACGCCGGATTATGCCCATTTAACTAATCATTTTAATAGCTTTTTGACAGTAACATTAGTGAAACTTGTGTCAAGTATAATCTCTGATCGTTCATTTGTTTTATAAATTGTTCTCATAAGGTTTAGAAAAATAAATATTAGGTTTTTTTTTACAATTACTAGATTTTTACAATATTTAGTAGATACATTTAATTTACAATTAAATGTATCTACTAAATATTAAGATTTTCGGTAAATGCCTCATTGATCAATAGATTTAGTAACAGCTGCTTCATAAAAGTTATACAATAACATAAAGCTTGAAACTTTGTGTGAACTCGTTATTTTCTAAAAACAGACGGCTTTGAAAAATACTTTTGCATTTGGTAGCCCATTTCTTGAGGAACACTAGACTATTCCTACGAGAATAGGAACTCGACGGGCACGAAATCACGATAAAAGCTAGCGTCTTCATATTGATTGTAAAATAATATCAGTAAAAAAGAAAGGAGGCTTGATAAATAATGATTGAAGTCGGAATTCCTTATAAATGTTACTAAAAAGTATTTTAATCACCAAAAAGGTTGACTCCACTAAAAAAAGAAAATAAGTACGAATTACCAGCGAATCTCCAACGAGCATACTTAACGAAATTAGAAGCGTCCTTACCAGCCAGCAGCGCAACGTTAAAAAATGTAATTTTTGGACCATTACGCAGTTTATCTCGTGCCGCTTCTAATATAGCCCACAAAATTTTTACCGACAATTTTGAGGTTTATTTACATCTGTAATTTACTGCCGCTCTCATCATATTCAGGCGATATGAGCCGCCATTCCTCATTGCTACCTTTTTATGCCACACTTTACGATCCTGAAGGCTTATCTTACCTTTCAGCCAAATTAATTTCTAACTACGTTCTATTTAAGGGTTTGTAATGACTTTGTGGTGTGCCTCATTGAAATCTCTTGATCGCATTTAATGGGTAGGGTTTTCATGTGTTATGGCTTTTGATTTCACGTGTGTTTTTTCTATTGCTTAAAGAAATGATGGTGCTTTGTTTTTTTTTTTTTTATTTGTGATCAAGTCTTTTTCATAAACCTCTTCAGATATCGAGTGTATTATAACCTTTATTCAATGAACTTTATTCATAATTCGAAAGTTATTATATAGTACTGTATAATTAAGTAGTGATTGAAATTTTTATCTTCTTTTTATACTGATATAAAAATCAGACTGAATAAGTTCTACTCCCAAATTTTTGTACTTTATTATTTGTCTTCTTCTTCTTATCGTATGAGGATTAGTAGCCACCTCTGGTGTCGGAGTTTATCAAGCCGCCTATAAGGCCTCTGACTTGGCTTAACGAGTGTTATCAGATGACAACAGCCGGGACCGACGGTTTAACGTGTCCTCCGAAGCACGGAAGCGCTCAGTTGTAATGCCACTTTACGGTCACCCATCGACACCTGACCGGACCAAACGTTGCTTAACAAACGTGATCGATTACGATCAGTCTGTCAAGTGCAGTCATGAGCGCTTTATCATACGTAACTTTTAGCCTTGTATATTATTGATGTGTTATGATATTTAGAGCAACATCGAACCAACTAAAAATTTTGTATTATGCTTGTTGGTTATTATTATTTCCACATTGCACAGTGTAAGGTACACACAAAATTCAAACAACAATATTTTTCAAGTTGTCTTGTTTTATTTATAATTCTTCAAGTTAATATAGTTATAACAGTGTCATATAAAGCAATTCTGATTTTACCCGACACTGCTGTGTTCATTTTCTGAACGCTTAATTACTTACATTATTTAATACAGAAATAAAATAATATCGTAGTAATAATATCTTCATAATACATTTATAGAAATAGATACAGGGGTACACATGATATTTTTTTGGCAGTACCAATATATGTTGAACGTTGAACAAGCCCCACCACTGTGCATTGGCAAGACATGTAGACAGTTGAATGGTCGTCGTAAAATTTCTCACCAAGTGTAACTGAATTAATTCCAATAATTTTAACTAGAAGACCCTTTGACTAATAATATTTATAAAAAAAAAGTTATAAAATCATTAAAATTACCTAAAAACGCTTCGCCAACTTTCAGCGTTCAGTAATTTATTCCGATAAATATCGCATCAGGGGGAACCTTCTTAATATTTTTATAGACCGTCATAAAAAGCAAGTTGAAAATTTCAAATTGCGTCCGAATTATCCCGGACCGGTTTCAAAATATTCCTCGTTTGTGGATAAAGTCGCTACTCCCCCAGCACGAATAAACGTTTTACCTAATTTATGTATGAACTAGCCACCGAGCTAGGTTGGGATTGAGAAAGTAGTTTTCTGTGAGCCATTTTGCGTTCATATTCGCGCCCCGTTGGCAATCTGGCACTCTTTGTGCCTACTCAAGAGTATGTTATTTTAAAAGACGTGTGTGCGAAATTATGTGGACTAATATGTTTTAATGAGTAATATTATTGTAATTCAGGATGTTTTATTTCTGTAAGTTTGTTTGGTGATCGTTTTTGTACCCGTAAAATAAACGAAAAGTAAACATCCTCATCCTAAATAATATAATATAAGGTATACCTATACTCGTATAACAACTAGGAACGGCTCCAAACTGCACCACCTTCGGTCGCGCTTTGGAGCAAAAGAGAGGCGGAGCGCCGCGAGCTTTTACAACTTTATATCGGCATAACTCTGTGAGGACATGACGGATTTAGACGCGGTTTGTTGCATTAAACGCAGAATTACATTCTGGTCAAATTTGTTATGTATCGCGATGCACAAAAGTCTATACTTTTCGAGCAAAACCCTAAAACCGAATTTGGCTCTTCTTTGGCGCCAAAAGCTAAGGTTATGGTGATGGTAGGACATCGAATTTTTGTCACCTCCTAGGTATGGTTGATGTCTAAGTATGTGCCAAGTTTCATTAGAATCGGTTAAACGGTCTGGGCGCTATGACCGGGCGGACCGATTTTCAAAAGAGTCAACATAAGAGAGGCTCCGCTACGCTCCGCCTCAATAATTATTATAAATGCGAAAGCGTGTTTGTTTGTCCTTCCTTCACGCTTTACATAAGCAACCAATCGACTTGATTTTTGGCACAGAGTTAGTTGAAAAGACGGAGAGTAACATAAGGTACTTTTTGTCTCGACATGCCCACGGGAACGGGAACCACGCAGTTCCAACAGTGGACAGCCGCTAGTATTTAATACATTTGGGGGTCTAACTATTTGTATTGAAGTACGAGTATCTCTTTAAATAAGCTAAATGAATTTGGTTAAGACAATGATGGGGCCATGTGGAAGACTCACTTCGGGTCACTGAGCCACTGGAGTAAGTAATGTGGAAGGAAGGCCTGCAAATGAGACATCAAATGTATTTTCAGAAAAATAATGTCGCTGAAGCAGGATAAAAAAAAATATGTAATATGTAAATGTATTTGAAATATGTAAATTTGTCAAACAGAACATACATTTGTATTCACAAGCAAAAGATTTTTACCAACATCCACGTAACCTAAGGTACCAAAATAGACTGGCTTTACCTTTCGCAAAACTACATATGGTGAGCTCAGGCACTTACCATACGTCAATTAAAATATTTAATAAAATACCAAAGGAATTCCAGGAAATACAAACAGAAAAGATCTTTTGCTCAAAACTGAAGGAATATTTAATACAAAAATGTTATTATACCTTGAAGGAATTTTTTGATTGTACTTAAAATGTTTATGTTTAAGAATACATACTTTTAAAATATTTAAATTGCCATACCCTTGCAGTTTATGGGTCATTTTTTATGTATTTACCATCTGTAATAACCAACATGTTGCAATAAATATTATGACTATGACTATGACTACACCAAGAGATTTGTTGGCCTAAACATCTGCCAATGCAGTGCAGGTTTTCAATAAATGTTCAGTTGAGGGAAGCGGTTTTGTCATTAGTGGGAATAAATTACACATCCATCATTATCCACATCCCTGAATTAAGTACAAAATATGTTTTTATTAGACTTTTATTTAGAAAGCATTAGGTAGGTACATTAAAAGAAAATTCCAAATAAAAAAATTATATAAATTAAAATTGTAATTTCATATACATGAAACCTCCTTAGTAATCCTAACAAGAAATTGCTTTACTAATAATATCTTATAACTTAACATACATCGACTTAACTATAATCACTGTACAGCAATTTCAACTTTATGACCCCATTATTAAGACCCAACATTAAATCAACCCAACCAACATTTACGGTAATACCCAAAACATAATATTTGTTTATTATTAATTACTGGAGGTAACAGAAACGGAATTATTCAACACAGAAACAATATTGAGTTGATTATATTAAGGTAGCATAATTTCAAATTAATTTGTAATTTTGGTTTGGGGTAATTTTGCATTAGTAATGCTTGAATTATATTCAAAGATGGAAAAGTCTGGGAGTTTATTCTGTAACTTTTAATCATAATCATGTCTTAATCGTGTTTCAATTATAGTGTAATTTTACACTGTAATAACAAAAACTGTGTAATGAGCATTCGTTTGAATAAAAATAACTTGTACGGATATTTAGCGCATTATATTTCACGAGTAAGATTGAATGTATGTGAAACGTAGTGCGCTAAAAAGTAAAAGTTTTTTATTTCAATGAACAGTGCGCGCCAAAATTGAAGATTTACGTACTACAATTGAAATCCGATTGTGACACGATTGACATTAAACATTACCAAAATTGGACCCGATATGGCACGGAAATTATATTGAATAACTCAATCAACTGTTGATAACTTATATTAATTAAGGTAACGTAATTACAAATGAATTGGTAATTTTGGTTTAAGGTAATTTTGCATTATGAATGCTTGAATTAAATTCAAAGATGGAAAATTCTGGGGAGTTTATTCTGATAACATTTAGCCATATTGTATCTCAATCGTATTTCAATTGGAGTGTAAATTTACACTGTAATAACAAAACAGTGTAAATGAGCACTACAAATCGAAACACGATTGAGATAAGTTTAAGATAAGTAAGACACTAAACAGTTGCAGAATTCAACACCGGGCCCGATGGCACAGTCGGTCGATAGTAATCTTGCTTATACGGCAGAGGAAGTTTGTTCGATTCCAACCTGGGACATGCACTCACTTACGTCATTCACTACATTCTAAGTATGATGATTTTTTTTGTATGTGAGGTATTCATGATAAATAAGAGAGATCTACAGTACGTTTAAGTTTGGTAGATGACATATATATCAAGCTTTCTTGTTAAAATTTAGATTAGGTCCTTTTTAACCGACTTCAAAAAAGGAGGACGTTCTCAAGTCGACTGTATATTTTTATGTATGTTTTAATATAACGTCGTCAGTTGCCAACCGATTTTAATAATTATTTTATTATATGAAAGAATATAGTTCAAGTGTGGTCCCATAAAAGAAATAAAGAAATTTTTACAAATATCTGGCTAGTAGTTTTTTCATAATCCTGAAAAATATATATTACATTTTTTCAAATAGTCGTTACCTAGATGACATTATTGTTGTGTATGGGCTGATTTTAGTGTAAGTAACGGGACATTATGTAACTAAAAACTTGTAAAATATAAAACTTTAAAAAAGTTATTCAAACCGACATCATAAAGTAAAAACTAAAACTTTTGGAGTCGGTGCCAGTCAAGGCAAGAAAAAAATTGTAGTTAATATAAATGCAATGTATGTAGAATGCCTTGGCTGGCACCGACTCCAAAATATTAATTTTTTACTTTTTGATGTCGGTTTTAATTTATTTAACATTGAACAAATGCTTGAAATTCAATGATATTTTAAATATTTAAAGCGCTATTTGCGTCTTAAAAGCAGTCAGAGATCACGATTCTCAGGTATGAGGAAAATAAAGAAGAATTGTATTTTGTGGCAGTTGTTGAAAGTCGCGCTTAGTACTAATCGTGGAACAATATTGGTATCCACAAATATATTGACACTCTACGAGGGCGACATTAGACAATCGATATGTATTTTTATCGACAGGTACTTAGAACTACCACGTGAAATTACTAGCATACGTCCGCGACTTTCTTCGCAAGGACTTTCGAAACCACTTGAGCGGAATAAATACATATTTTGATTTAATCTAGGCCTTTTAGGCTGTAAAGCATCGGTCTGCCTCATCAACATTTAGTAGCTTTTGCGTACCTAATTGAGTAACAAACATCCAAACATAGAAACTACCAAACTTTCACATTCATAATAAACTCATTTGCAAAAAAACGGGCACCTAAGCAATGAACCATTTCAAATGTTAATATTGCTTTGTTTGATAATTATAGGTAGTTTTATCCTCACAATTTGGTAAATTAATAAGAAAATAATCGTTTTCATCAGTATTTCATAAAATTTAGATACAATTTATGGGAAATAATGCTAAACCTCGCTAGTAGTGTATGTTCGCTAGTAGTGCATATACTCATGAAGTAAAAATAAAAAAGTATTTTTGTTTGTTTTTCTTTAATAAAGTAAAAGCAGATAAATGTTTAGTATCGAGTGTGACCCCCTCTAGCTAAAATCACAGCTTGAATTCGTCTGGGCATGCTAGCGAGTATATCCCGGATACTTGCTTGCGGAATACGTTCCCACTCCGCAGTAATCACATTCTTCAGCTCTCTGATGGTCTGCGGAGCCGGGTGTACTGATCTCACACGCCGTTTCAGAACGTCCCAGACATGCTCTATGGGATTGAGGTCGGGACTTCGAGCTGGCCAATCCAAACGACGAATGCCGACCTCTTGCACATACGCATTAACATCGCGGGATCGGTGGGCGCGAGCATTGTCGTCCATAAAAATCGAGTCTTCACCTAGAGCGGCCAATGCGGGTTGTGCATGAGGAATTAGAACTTCCGTTATGTATCGATGCCCAGTGAGCCGTTTTCAATGAAGACTAACTCTGTACGATCCATTGAATTTATTCCTGCCCAAAACATAACAGAGCCCCCACCATAAGGTGTGATTTCTTCGAAACATGCCTCTGCAAAGCGTTCTCCTTGTCTTCTTAGCACTCGCCGACGTCGATCTTCACCGAACAGAGTTATCCTGGCTTCATCAGAGAACAAAACCCTATTCCAATCTTCTTGAGTCCATCATTCACAATTTCTAGCGAACCTGTGAACTCTGTGCTCACGGAGTAATTTGAGGCCGCGGGCCGGGCGGTGACTGCGTATATTGGCAGCGAGAAGCCTCCTCCTGACCGTCCATAGACTAATATGCACATTTCTTACTTCTTGGAGGTTGTTCTTAAGATCCACATACGAAGATTTGCGATTTCTCAATGCGCGACTCACAAGAAAACGATCATCCCGTGGTTGGGTACATGGTTTTCTTCCAGAACCAGGCCTTCTCTCGACGGAACCAGTCTCCTGATATCGCTGCCAGGTCCTTTGGACTGTCGAGCGACTAACATTTAGCCTCCTAGCCACGAAACATTGGCTGCAACCCTCTTCAAGCAGCGCGATAATTTTGGTAGCTTTTACCACTTTATCTACCATTTTTGATACAGCCAAACAGCAATAAATAAAGCTTTGACAGTCAAGGATATGAAATTAATCGATAAAAATTGAATAAAAGTTATGAAAGTCGATGTTAACTTCTGGAACTTCGAGCCAAAAATGTAGGATAAAAAGGGTTTTCTGTAAAAATGAGCATCAAATGAAAATTTGAATTTAGAACGTACTTTTTTAAATACCACAGCATTTTTAAAACCGGCCAGTAACGTGTACAAACGATTGAAACCTTTTTGGTATTGTATCTTTTTAAAGATTAATGAAAATCAAAACCGCCCGTTTTTTTTGCAAATGAGTGTATTAGTAGTAAAATAGGGTGTCATATTTTCTCAGATTATTTCCGGATGCAATGCATAAAATTATAAGGGTTTTTTTTTTGTGTTTTGTTACTTTTATCTACTTAAAAGCTGTTGACCGTATATCATTGAAAGTACAGTGGCAATCAAATAACTTGTTTAGTTGATATGTCTGCTGTCCTGTAGGCTCTGTTTAGTGAGTGAACAAATAAAGTTGTTTTTACCATCGGTTCTCGACGCTATCATTCTTAAAGAAATAACACAACAAATATTCACTTTAACATGTAATTACAGTAAAAAGCGCATTAGATTAATTGTACAAAAAATATATTTAGGAAACTCCTTGATTCTCTGAAGATAAAGTCGATAAGAGAGAGTTCTACGTAAAGTCCAACCTCCTTTTATCTACTGTTGACAGTACTTACAGTATTCTCAGTGCAGTTACTGTATTCAGGAAAAAATGCATTTAACGACCACAAGCAACATCATCTACGTGAACTTAATTCTTCTTTCTCTTTTTCATTCCTGCCAGCGTAGCATACGCATCGCGACTCGTTGTCGACGCTTATATCGCGATGTCTGTCCCGCTCATATCAGTACGGGGTGTGAGCGGGACAGACAATACGCTCGCGCGAGAAAAGTGTCGAGAAAGCTTTGTCGAGGTGCTCATGCTACGCATGCTGGATCTGAATTTCCAAATACCTTTACGTTATAGTTACTATTTGCTTGCCAAATATGAACCCGAACCGGAAAGACTAATAATTTCAATTAATAACTTTTGTAAAAAAAAAACAACTTCATATCATGAAATATGTTACGCAACTAATTGACGGTGTGAAGATTTCTCGGAAAACATTTAATCCGATAAAAGTTTGATAGTTTTATTTCTTTAAAATTAAAATGGAGTTACGTCGGGAGTGGATTCTGTTGATTAACTTTTCCTCTTTCGAATTTATTCATCATAAAATGTGTTAATACTCGTACCTAATACCAAACAATCCAATTACGTACGCTTACATTTCCTTTCATAATCCAAGCGTCTATTTTTAAAATTAATTAGCTAAGAAAAGTTCACTTGTAATTTAATTCTGGAAGTTAATTCCACGCGCAATTTACGATACAATATTGTACTCGTAGTAAGATGTAAAACAAACTACAATTTATTTTGTAGCGTTAAATGTTAAAACGGGGAAGTTCTATAAACACTTTGAAATAATGTCGTATCTATTTCTAATAATGGGTACAGTTTTGTCGTAGGTATTTAATTATTTATAATGATAAAAAAATAACTTAAAGTCTAAATTAAATATCGCTTATGTGTCACTCAATGCTAATAGAACAACTGATATTATCCATGATACCTAAATATGTTAGTACCTATAGTTCTGTCACTGAGAACTACTAAATGTAAGTATACGCAATTTGTTAATACTAGCGAACTTCTGCGTCTTTATCCACACAAATTAAGGTTTAAAAATACGCCTTCCCTTAAAATGTGGTCAATTAACAAATACGTCTAGTACTTTCTGTAACTTTCAATAAGTTTAAAATAAATTTAAAATTTTACAAAATATTTTGTTTTCCTTTTTAGAGTTTCGTAGCGGTTTGGCAAAAAATGAAACCCTTATAGATTCGTCACAGCCACTTTATTCCAAAACTGTGAGGAATACACAGTTGAAACTTGGTAGGTTACACAAAAATAATATATATATATATTAAAGGGGGGCTGAAGCTGAAAAATTTTTTTTCATCAAACCTATACGTGCGGGGTATCCATAGATAAAAATTGATATACACTTTCAAAGTGAAAAAATGTGTGTGTCCCTCCCCCATCTCTAACTTTAAAATATGAAAGTGAAAAATGTAAAGAAACATAATGCTGTAGACCTTTATAAAAACTTTCAACGAAAATTAGTTTGAACGAAATATATAATGCAGTTTCAGAGCTATAGCACATTTGCCAAAACCGCAAATATAAATATGAAAAACAAAGTTATTTTTGCAGGCGAAAAATTTCAGTGGCATTTTGGGTAGGTGTATTTAATATAATAATAGAAACTTTACTGCACAAGATACAAAAACAAACACACACAAAGAAAAGACAAAAAAGAGGAACACACTATAGGCGGTCTTATTGCTACATAGGAATCTCTTCAACCTGCAACCTTGGGTGAGAGACGGAACCCTTCATGTGTGAGTTCGACAGACATTTGACCGATTTTTATTGTTTATTTTATTAACAATAATCATATTTTAACTATCATTTCTAAAAACGTATCTACTCACTTCTTACATTCTTCCTAATATTATTACTAAAAGTCAGTGTAATTGTAGGTACACAATACGCTGAACTTTAATTTCACAGAACGTTTACAACAGAAAAATAGCTTTTCAAAACCAATAGTAATGGTAGAAAGACAATTACGTGGGCACTGTTTGTTCGTGCCAGAGCCGACGGCACAGAGAATTTCTTTCAATCCGTATTTCCCGATACAGGGTCGTGACTCGTGTTGACTATTGTTGGTAGTGTACGGCCTTTATCGGACTGTGAATTTGCTGTGGCAACATTCGCCGAAAAGTGTTGAATGGTTGCGGGGGTTATAAATACATATAAAATAATAGATTTTTAGGATTTTTATGTTCGGTTTAGAAATTAAAGTCCGACTTACGTGTGATGGTATAATGTTCCAAGCACAAGCACACAAATAGCACAAAGCACAAAACACAGAAGGAGAAACAGTTGACAAGCACAAAGCACAGTTTATAGAAAAGTAGAAGAGACAGCGGAGAGAGTGAAAAGATTATATAATAACAATACAACAAGCATAAACGTCCGGATGGCGGTAGACAATCGACAAAGTCGCGACGGAGGCAAAAGCGGCGTGCGGTTTGCGTCGGGTTATGATCCTGACTGGCGCGCGGGGCGACACGCAGGCTGCGCGTGCGCCGACCGGTTCTCGAAAGAATGTTAGAACAATAGGCCGATCGACGAGAGCGCGAGTCCGTTGCTACGGACGGCAATCAGGTAGCACGGAATGCCGGATGAGTTTTGTGTGCAGTGTGAATACTTGTATTGTGTAAATGAAATGAAATGTAATAAATATATATAAAAGAAATGTTATATAATAAGTATGTAAATATAGTTAAAGTTTATTTTAATTATTTATTAGATGTAAATTACTTAATATTTAACTTTTAATACTTTAAGTTATAGATATTTATATTAAGTTTGTTTTTTATGTATTAAATGTAATATGTGTGTACAATAAATAAATGATACTGAGTGCCCACATCACTCCCCTCCAGAGACCGTCACTACGGGCGATAATAGTCGGGGAATCTGACACGCCTGCCCGAACGGGTGGTTTTAATGATTTCTGGTTCGGGTTCAGGGTTTTCCTTGGCACTTGCTGGACTATTCGTCATGCTCGTGAACGGGTGCTGCCAGCGGGATGGGTCTGCTCATGTTTGCTTGTGTTAAAATGTGTAGAGATATATGTTGTTTTGATTTTATGTTATTTATGATGTTTTGAGTTGAGATGCGTGGCACTGCTTGATCAGAGTAAACAAAGGTAAATAATGTTTTCAATTATTCCAAATATATAAAAGCTTTTTTTTATTTATTTTTTTAACTTTAATTACGATTGAGATTGTGACCCAGCTGATGCGTCTTCTAGTGACATTGTAGGTTGTGTTGTGTCTTACATTAAGGCACTTTTATCTTTCTTTTTTTGCTGTTGCCATTGTGTTTTTTATATTTATGCAGCTTAACATAAGTACCTGAAGTACGTCATGCTCACTCAAACGTTTCTTCGGCGGTGTCGTGTGAGGCGGGTCGTTACGTTCCCTAAAATATGGTTGAGCGAAGCGATGGCTGGTTCATGCGTCATGCTCGTGAACGGGTGCCGCCAGCGGAAATGGGTCTACCTCAGTCTGCTTATCTTAATGCTGTGCTTAAAGCCTAAATATTTTTATCTAAAATAAATTGATACTGACCTGTATGTACCTCACAACTTGCAGTGTAGTAGTCTTGTGGTGCGGGAAATGTTGTAATGTATGATAGACAAGTCTTTCTTTGCCAGTTAAAAATTGTTTACGTTTACAATAACCATAAAATGTAATATTTTCATTAGTATTTTCCTTTTGTGATGGAAATTGACCTTACTGATATGTTAAGGTCACTTTTCAATTTGACGACTCTGTATGAAATAAAACAGGGAGAAAAAAACAGCCCTTGACGAGTTTCTTGCCGGTTCTTCTCGTTACAAGGTCTCCCGCCGTAGGGTTTGTGAACCGATGGCGTAGCTTCTTTGACGTTCATAAGTGCTTGTAACAGCCTAGACTGAATAAATGATATTGATTTTGATTTTGATTTTGATTTTGATTACTATTACTGTTGGGGACGGCTTCGGTGAAAATGTATGCCGGCTTAAGGCGGTCAATCGATACCGAAACAGATTTACCCCTTACTAAAATTTTAAAAACTTTGTCCGATCTTTCTAAAACCTGGAAGGGACCAGAATACGCAGGACTTAATGCTTGTCTTAGTAAGTCTTCCCTAAGAAATACATGACTAGAAGTCTTAAGGTCCTTGAATATGAAAATTTGGTCACTGCAGTGACGTGAAGCTGGAGATGGCTGTACTTTATCTGCAAACGATCGGATACGGGCGGTAAAATCTGTTACGTCGGTAGTTGTCTGCACCTCACTTTGGAAAAATTCTCCAGGTAGGCGCAAGGGCTCGCCATAAAGTAGTTCCGCTGAAGAGGTTTGCAGGTCTTTTTTGAACGCTGAGCGGATGCCGAGTAGAACCAATGGCAATGACTCGGTCCAGTTGTTGTCGGCATGGCATACTATGGCGGCCTTTAGCTGTCGGTGGAACCGCTCGACTAAGCCGTTACATGCAGGATGGTAGGCCGTGGTTCGACGATGTTTGAATCCAGCTATTTTTCCCAAGAATGCAAACAAATTGGATTCGAATTGTCGACCGCGGTCAGTAACTATGTCGGTTGGAGATCCGAAACGCGCAATCCAACCAGACAAGAGAGCGCGACCTACCGTTTCCGCCGTCATGTCGACTATTGGGACAACTTCTGGCCATCGTGTGAAGCGATCTACGCAAGTGAGGCAGTAGCGGTAGCCTTGTGAAGGTGGTAAAGGTCCGATTAGGTCAATGTGGATTACCGAGAACCTAGCACGAGGCAAATCGAATGTGCCCAATGGAGCAGACACATGGCGACTCACCTTGGCGCGCTGGCAATCTACGCAGCATTGCGCCCACTCACGGCAGTCTTTGCGAATACCCGGCCACACGTAACGCTCCGCAACCAATTTAGCAGTTGCGTTCGGGCCGGGGTGACTTAAGCTATGAAGGCAGTCGAATACTTGCTTTCGCAATGGTTTGGTCACGAACGGTCTGGGGGGTGACTTGCTCACGTCACAGTATATATGGCAGTTGCCTTCTAGCGGGATCTTTTTCAGACGAAGTGATGTCTGTTCGGTGAGAAGGTTGACAAGCTCAGAGTCCGATGATTGAGACTTTGCCAACTCTTCATAGTCGATAGCTGGTTGGATCTCCTCGATGCGAGAAAGAGTATCAGCAACCACGTTGTCGCGACCGGATATGTGTCGGATGTCTGTGGAGAATTGCGATATATAATCGAGATGGCGGTACTGACGGGGTGAGCAGGTTCGCTTCCGGTCACTAAACGCGAAGCTAAGTGGTTTGTGGTCAGTGTACACTGTGAAGTGTCTGGCCTCCAGCATATGGCGGAAGTATTTTATGCCTTCATAAATGGCGAGAAGTTCTCGATCGTAAGGTGAATACTTCCGCTGTGCTGGACTTAGCTTGCGTGAGAAAAATGCCAAGGGTTGCCAGACGTCTTCCTTCATTTGCTGCAAAACTGCTCCTAATGCGATGTCAGAAGCATCTGTGACGAGAGCAAGTTGGGCGTCGCAGTCAGGGTGTGACAACATTGCTGCGTTGCAGAGCTCCTGCTTGCATTGCTCGAATGCTGCCCGTGCTGGACCCGTGATACTTACCGGGTGCGAAGCCTTGACTGAACCGGTGAGGAGAGCGTTGAGGGGTGCTTGACTCTGCGCGGCGTTAGGTAAAAATCGCCGATAAAAATTTACCATCCCCAAAAATCTCCTAAGCTCCCGTATGTTTTTGGGGGGTGGACATTCTTTAATGGCCTGGACTTTCGTCTCCTGAGGTTTGGTACCTTCCGGTGAGATTTGATATCCCAGAAAAGAGACTTCAGATGCTCCGAATACGCACTTGGAGGTGTTGACCAAAATGCCGTACTCTTTCATCCGCTCAAACAGTTGACGAAGGTGATCCTCATGCTGGGGCTGATTCCGGGAAAAGACGAGGAAGTCATCAAGATAAGAGTAGCAGAAGTCTAGCCCTCTCGTCATCTCGTCGACAAACCTTTGGAAAGTTTGGCCTGCGTTCCTTAGACCAAAGGTCATGTAAGGGAACTCGAACAGGCCAAAGGGTGTCGTGATGGCAGTCTTCTGGATATCTTCCTCAAAGACCGGGATCTGATTATAGGCCTTCACCAGGTCTATCGTGGAAAACACCTTGCAACCTGAGATGCTGTGAGCGAAGTCGTGAATATGTCGGATTGGGTACCTGTCGGGTATGGTACGCGCGTTTAAAGCACGGTAATCGCCGCAGGGTCGCCAGCTGTTGTCCTTTTTGGGTGCTAGGTGCAGCGCTGATGCCCACGGACTTTCTGAAGGACGCGCGGTGCCGCTATCCAACATCAGCTGGAACTCGTTACGAGCAATCTTCAGCTTATCGGGAGCTAACCTGCGGGGAGCACAAAAGACAGGAGGGCCTGGAGTGGTGCGAATGTGGTGTACTGTATTGTGTGGTGGTGTAACACGTGGTGTACCAGACGGACGCGTGATCTCGGGAAATTCGTTAAGGATCGCGTGGTATCGTGTATCGCCTGTCAGGACCTTGACCGATAAAACCGAATTTAAAGCATTATTAACATTAGCTACGGTACAAATTGAGGTCAAATTATCGATCAAGCGGTGGTTACTAACATCAACAATTAAATTATAATGCCTAAGGAAATCAACTCCAATAATGGCTTTGGTTACGTTAGCAACGACAAAATTCCAAGTAAAGCTACGTCTAAGGCCTAAATCTAAGTTTAATTGGAGAAAACCATATGTGTCGATGATACTACCGTTGGCTGCCGACAATTGGTATGTAGTCTTCTGGCGTCGTTCGTGTAGCGCAGATCGCGGGTATACGCAGAGGTCGCTTCCGGTGTCCACCAAAAACTGTGTTTTGGTTTTGCGGTCAGTGACGAAAAGGCGACCACTGGAAGACGGGCAGTCGTTTGTCGCCATTATCGACTGCCTTGAGCATTTCCCGACCTCGCATGGTCACAGGGCTTGATGCACTTCGTTGCTTTTGAGCCGAATTTGTAGTGGTACCAGCATATCGGGAATCTGCGGTAGTTGGAGCTGGATCGTGAAGATGAACGGCTTCTTTGGTGGTCCCTGGAGCGGTGCCGTGGTCTGGACTCTCTGTCACCTCGATCAAGCTGGAGTGTCAAATTTTTGACAGCTTGTTTCAGCTCGGCTATCTCCAGTGCCATGGTCTCCATAGTGCTCGACGATGATGCTGCTGGTGCGGTTGCGGCAGCTACTTGACGCACAGGTGACACGATGTCTTGTACTCTGTCGGCTAAGTCCGCTAGCGCTTCTAAGGACGTAGTGGGCTGTGATGCTATCAGTGCCTGAATGTTGCTAGGAAGGCGGCTGCACCATAAAGTGCGTATAAAATCCTCTGGCACTTCAGAGCCGGCCAAACTTTGTAGATGCCTCAAGAACTGTGATGGCTTCCTGTCACCTAACTCCTCATGCATGAGAAGTTGCTGCACCTTCTTCTCCCTTGAAGCAGTCAATCGCTTAATGAGCTCGAACTTAAGCTTTTCATATTTGTTTTCGGCCGGTGGGGCCACAATGATGTCTTTGACCTCCTTAGAAAACTGCGGATCCAAATGGCCGATCACATAGTTGAACTTCGTGGCGTCTGATGTGATACCGGATATGGCGAATTGACCTTCAACCTGCGCAAACCATATCTCAGGTTCTTCAGGCCAAAACGGCGGGACTCGTATTCCGACGCGGCAAATGTCGGATGGTGGAGTGGACACGCGCTCTTCGCGATGACGCCGGCCGGGACGTTGGGCGGTTGTAGAGGTAGTAGTTTTTGCAGAGTCACTGCTGTCGCTCATTTTTGCACTTGTTCTGATCTTATAGTGTTCGATAGGGGTCACCAGTTTAGGATTTTTATGTTCGGTTTAGAAATTAAAGTCCGACTTACGTGTGATGGTATAATGTTCCAAGCACAAGCACACAAATAGCACAAAGCACAAAACACAGAAGGAGAAACAGTTGACAAGCACAAAGCACAGTTTATAGAAAAGTAGAAGAGACAGCGGAGAGAGTGAAAAGATTATATAATAACAATACAACAAGCATAAACGTCCGGATGGCGGTAGACAATCGACAAAGTCGCGACGGAGGCAAAAGCGGCGTGCGGTTTGCGTCGGGTTATGATCCTGACTGGCGCGCGGGGCGACACGCAGGCTGCGCGTGCGCCGACCGGTTCTCGAAAGAATGTTAGAACAATAGGCCGATCGACGAGAGCGCGAGTCCGTTGCTACGGACGGCAATCAGGTAGCACGGAATGCCGGATGAGTTTTGTGTGCAGTGTGAATACTTGTATTGTGTAAATGAAATGAAATGTAATAAATATATATAAAAGAAATGTTATATAATAAGTATGTAAATATAGTTAAAGTTTATTTTAATTATTTATTAGATGTAAATTACTTAATATTTAACTTTTAATACTTTAAGTTATAGATATTTATATTAAGTTTGTTTTTTATGTATTAAATGTAATATGTGTGTACAATAAATAAATGATACTGAGTGCCCACAGATTTGAAATCAATTTAAAAAATAATCACTAGCCTTTTTTGTTGTTGAATGGCACATTGAAAGACAATTACGGGCCACCACTGTTTTTTCGTGCCAGAGCCGACGGCACAGAGAATTTCTTACAATCCGTATTTCCTGATACAGGGTCGTGACTCGTGTTGACTATTGTCGGTAGTGTACGGAGGCCCTTATCGGACCTTGTGCCAGCAAGGGTCAATTTGCTGTGAAAACATTCGCCGAAAAGGTGTTGAATGGTTGCGGAGATTATAACTAGTTAAATGTTCAAAATATTTACTGTTTTTTGTTTAGGGTTTTTTAACGGTTTTATAAAAGAGATCATTAATTTTGGGCCTATTTCTGAAAGTGCAGCCAACAAAACAAATGGTACGTGTGGTTAGAACTGCCCCCTACTAACTACTTGTCTAATTTCAAAATCTATCACAATCCCTTTTAGAGGTATTGTGATTGTGATAGTGATTTGTGGAATTGTGTACCTTATAGTCGCAAACCCTTATGCAACGAATGGTGTTTTAAATGACACTTCATTTTACACTACTCTACACATTTGAAAGATATTTTCGTCTGTCACTTTACTTAGACAGTTCAATTACGTTCATTCAATACCTTTCAAAACGCGTTCCGATCACAATCCCTTTCAAATGTCAAATAGTGGCGGCTGAAGTATGTAAATATCTTTCAAATGACAAATTAAAAGGGATTGCGATAGATTAAAAAATTACACAATTAGTTCCCTGGTCATTTGGAGCAATAGTTAATATGGCACAAAAGTTGTAGGATTACTCTTAGTCAAGTTAAAAAAGCAATAGCAATGGTACTTAGAAAGACAATTACGGGCCACCACTGTTTGTCCGTGCCAGAGCCGATGGCACAGAGAATTTCTTACAATCCGTATATCCCGATACAGAGTCGTGACTCGTGTTGACTATTGTCGGTAGTGTACGGAGGCCCATATCGGACCGTGTGCCAGCAAGGGTCAATTTGCTGTGGCAACATTCGCCGAAAAGTGTTGAATTGTTGCGGGGGTCATAAATAGTAAAATTTTCAAAATTTGGACTGCTTTTGTAAAAAAATATATATACATTATATATCTTTATTATTTTACTGGCTTTTAAAAGCTTTTTAAATGCTGTTTCCTTTTTATTGTATTTGCGTTTTACTCGATCGAATTTTGAATAACTAAATATATATGCTAGAAAGGAATTTTAAACACAGTTATGCTTTACTTTGTTTCATTCTACTCTAGTTTAATATTTTCTGTAAAATAACTGTATTTTTTGCCATAGAAAATAAAAAAAAATACTTTATCTTCCTGAGACCCTTATCTCAATAGTTTTGTATGTTTAAAATATGTAAATAAACCTAAAAAAGTTTGCTTAAATATTTTCTAATCTCAAGCTCAACTATTTATGGCTTTTTCTGATACTTACAGATAATAGAAAGAAAACAAAGAAAATTATTGTCATTAAGATTCTTAGCAACATTTTACAATAAGGTAGTTTATCTATATAATATCTCTATAATATGCTTTAAATCCAACTAAAACCGATAATTCTTCCTTAAAACGTTTTACTACGCTAAAACATTCACAACATCTGATTAAGCCAAGATTTAAACAAATCCGGACTTTCTCGTAAAATGAAATTAGCCGAAAAGCGTGCCATTAAAATTACATTAGCATAAATAAGAGAAATGCTAATCTAAGAAAAATAAATCTCGGGTAAGAAATAAAAATAATCCCCTGGGCTGGTCATTCGGTGACATCTTCATAGATTTGAAAGACAGAAACCATTGAGTGTAATTAATAAAATAAATTAGTCCAAAGCTTTTGGCTTTAAATTATATTTTGTAAATAAAAATCATTCCCATTGCTGTCTAAAAAGCAGCTTGACTATCACAAGAACTTGTGTTTTGGCATGATCTACGGTTACGGTTACCGAATTAAATAACCACTATGTTTAAGATGCTATACTGAATAGGACGGTTAGATGTCATAAATCTGGTACTAAGACATATATTTCTTCATGCCTTTAGCAAGATTTGTAAAGTTTCAGAAACACGATTTTATTTTTGCCTTGACACATTTTCCTTTCGGAAAGACCCCTAAAAATACGCAAATTCAAGATTATTCTTAAATGGGGTTACATATACTACTGGAAATTGGTTTAATTAGTAGACACCAATAATATTTGACATCGTGTAGTTTTTTTTTTATCGCTATACTTATTTACTACGAAGTGATTTCGTGGTTTTCGCTTAATCTGGAACATTGGTCTCGCTCCCGCGCGCTTTTTCTCATTGCTATCTTTCTTCTCATTGCAATCTCGTATCAGTCGTATAGCGCCTTAACTTCATACTATTTCTCGTTTTCAAAACCACGATCCCTGATTGTTAGATGTTGTAGGTAGGAGAGCTACCTAACCCACTGCATCCTCAAGACCTTTTGATATTTATGAAATACCTCTGCACTTTATCTTTTTAGGGTTCCGTACCAAAATGGTAAAAAAGGAACCCTTATGGTGTGACTCAGTCTGTCTGTCTGTCTGCCACGTCATGATGCATTATTATATCCAGTATATCAAGAACTATTAATGCTATCAACTTGTAATTTGGAATAGTTTTAGATGAAGTTTGCCTATTTTAAACTATTTGAGAAATAAAAAAAAAACTTGCAACAGGGATTGAAAGGGCGTTATTTTAGGCCACATAGTTTTCGACTTTTAATGAAATTGAAAAAAAAAAAATACCGTGACATAAAATAAGCATTGTAAAAGGCAAACATTTTAAAGTGATAAAAATATTTAAAAGTTATAAAGAATAGTTATAGACATATTTTCTGATGTCCAATAGTAACAGAATGAATTTTATATCGAATTGCAAGTAGTAATAATCAAACTGAACAAATACATGTAAATGTATCTAGCCTGTCTCGCCATATAAATCATTAACCACCCGATTATCATAGAAACGTTACAGTCACGTAACAAGAAAAAAAACTAAGAAATATGATATCGAAAAGTAACAGAATGAAGTATATATCAAATCGCAATTGGCAATTCGGGATAGGAAAGGTTCGACCTATAAAGTACGTGAGCCGGTCAAAAACAAACTTGTGCAATAAATAACCCGATCGGATAAGAGAAAGGTACGCACTCTGCCATTTTATATTCAATAAAAAATGAGATAAACTGAATTGTCTTACGATACAGTTTGACAGGATATTTATGTCGTTAATGTATTCTGACAAAAATTCATAGTTGCATTAGAAATGCGAAAGTTGGTGTTTAGTTTTGGCATAGAGATGTAATAGGACTTGAAGCTGAATGTGCGCTACGCGTTTGTCGCAAAAATGTATTGAAATATTGAAATGGCTTGTTGTTGTAACATAAAATAAATAAATAAATAATTGCACCAATTATCTAGCCCACGTTAAGTTTCATGAAGAACTTGTGTTATGGATACTAGATAACGGATAAACATACCTATATACTTTTTTTTTGTAAAGGCATACTCATAAACACACAGACCAAGACAAATAGACATGTTCATGCACACAAATATTTGTCTTGTCCGTGGATCGAACCCAGGACCTCTGGCGCAGAAGGCGGTTATAGTACCCCTGCGCCAACCAGGTCTTTAAAGACATATAAAGTAATTTTAAGAAAAACTTATTGTCTTTAAGTTGGTTCGTATGACTTATCTTGTAAGAAATGTTTGAAGCATATTAAAATACACAAAATAACGTATTAAAACCGCGTATTTAAAAAGCGTATTTTGATTCGAAAAATTCTGTTTAACTCAAGGGACAGATACATTAATGTGAGCGACAAGCAAAATATCGGTTTCAATTTGTCTCGTTTTCTTTAATAAATAAAATAAAAATAAATTCACAAAAAGGGTACTGGTTAGGCTGTTCACCTCGAGCAAACTGTCATTTTTCTAACACAGCATGGAACATGTCGGACATGATTTCGCAAAGGAAATTGACTTTCATTTGATTTTGACAGTCGACGCAAAGAATGAGTTCCGTGGTTTATTCAGGAAATTGTCGTTATACCTCTTTTGTTTTCAACAAGTAATTCCGTTTGTTTATATCAGGGTATTGATGTTTGGAACATTTTTTCTAAGAGCATAATAATTATATTGCAATAATAGTGTAAATGCACTATAAGTACTACTACGTGTCAAAGTTTTGGTAAAAAAATCAAAATTCAATATAATTTATTCCGTCTGGGCTGTGCAAGCACTTGTGAATGTCAAAGAAGCCATCGGTTCTTAAACCTTACGGCGGGAGACCTTGTAACGAGAAGAACCGGCAAGAAACTCGTCAACGGCTGTTTTCCCCCCCTGTCTTATTACTCGTACGTACAGAGACGATGAATAATTATGTTTAACGACTCTGTGCGTACTATTTAATTTAAGTTACATTGAAAAATGACCTTAAACTAGTAAAACGTTACTAAACTAGTATGAGGTTTAAAGACCGCAAAACCATAATTTCGTGGTTTAATCTTCACATTTTATTTTGTCACCGAATAAAAAAATCTAAGTTGCCTCCTTGATCGATGACTCCTTAAGAACACTTCATTAATTCAATAATGTCTTTGAACAAATATCTTATAAAGATTTTTTTTAAATTTGCTTCTATTTGTTTAGATGTAATGGCGATAATTGGAAACATTTTTTTTACATTATTTTAATTTGTTCAACTTATTCACAATGTTATTTTTGTACTTCCTTAAAAACATTACTCTATCCATCCAAGAAGATAAAGACATCTTCTTTAGATGTTTTATTACGTCTTTAAGTAATAATATTCGCTAGACCGTGACCTCAATGATAACCTGGTCTTATCACGAACTGTTGAGCAATAACGAAATAATATTGTAAGCAAGATGGCGCTATACGCAATGTATAACTCAGCCCTTTAGTCCATCAACATTTTAATCAACATTACTTAAAAATGTATGCTAGCTAATTGTAGAGCCTCAGCTCATTACTACCACGAATTGCTGTTAAAACGACTATGATAGATAACAAGAGATAGAGCTAAGAAAATCGGCCAAGTGCGTGTCGGGCCGCGGGCAGTATAGGGTTCCGTAGTTAAAATAATAATAATAACTTTGTTTTTCATAGTGTTTGTATAAATAACAAAGTTATATTTGCGGTTACGGAAAATGTACTATATCTATCAAACTACTTGCTATATTTTACTACTTTGGAACTGCACATACATCTTTCAAACGATAAATTTTAAATAGAAAAATATTGAAAAAATTTTACTCGGTTACAAGTGAATTCTCAGATGGGACTCACTCACTCAGAATTCACTTGTGACCGAGTTAATTTTTTCCAATATTTTCCTATTTAAAATTTATCATAAGTATCAAAATAGTATTAAAAATGCAAAAATTAAAAAATCATTATATAAAAAAAAATTAAACTTCCAAATGGTTGACTTTCAGTAAAAGAAAACGTTTTAGGAACCTCAATGTGATTTTTAATATTCTATCTATAGACACCCCGCATGTATAGGTTTGATGAAAAAAAATCCGTTTCAGTTCCATGTATAGGGAGCCCCCCCCTCAATCTTTTATATTTTATTTTTGTGTGAAATTCGTAAAGCGGTTTACAGAATATCTACCAAGTTTTAAGTGTGTAGTCTTAATAGTTTCGGAATAAAGTGGCTGTGACATACGGACGGACGGACAGACAGACAGACATGACGAATATAAAGGGTTCCGTTTTTTGCCATTAGGCTACGGAACCCTAAAAATGATTATGGGCTTTAAATAGCTTAACCCCTATGTTCCATCTGAATTTTATGATGAAAGATATGAACTATATCTATTGAATGATTCATAGTATAGATCGTCGCAGTTACAAAAATATCAGTCCTCGGTAGAGCAACATAGAGTTGTGCTATATAACAAATTATCAAATATTCTTATAGGTACGTTTAAAGTATATATGACGACCTATTTGGCGCAGGGATGCTATACCCGCCTTCTGCGCCAGAGGTCCCGGATTCGATCCCCGGACAAGACAAATATTTGTGTGCATGAACATGTCTATTTGTCTTGGTCTGGGTGTTTAATATGTATATTCTGCATGTATTTACAAAAAAAAAGTATTGAAGTATTTTTATCCGTTATCTAGTATCCATAACTCAAGTTCTTCATGAAGCCTAACGTGGGCTAGATGATTGGTTTGTTTGTGCTTATGCAATTATTTATTTATTTAAAATAGGTAGGACGGCCGACTTTACGGTTGTGGCCCCTTTCATTTGATCCAAATCCTAAGGCAGTTTAAGTATTTCCCCGCGAACCAAATCGTGGTAGATTAGGTTAGGTGTCCAAAGCTTGTTTGATGACCACCGTGGTTGAGTGGTGTACGTTCGAACACCGGTTTTAAGATGTCGCCTACTCTGAGGTAATACTTTCCGAGAAAACGTTTCGAAAAAACTCTACTGGTCAACCGGGAAGTTTTTTCATCTTCATCTTATCTGATGTTAAGTATTGATAAGGCTGAAGATGGAAGCGAGCCTCTCCCGGAATCCTCAATCACTGAGGAACTGGCAATCTTATCTTTAACTGCCGGAACACAACAATGCTGAAAACATTGTTGTTATGGCGTCAGACTTAGATAAGATGGTGGTAGCTAGCCAGGCGGACTTACAATAAGTCCTACCACCAACCAAACCGAATACAATATGTACCCCCGCTGGGAATCGAACCCGGGATCCCTGGGTCTGATACCAGTGGTTGTACCACTAGACCATAGAAGCGGTTAAAGAAGAAAGAGCGGTTGAATACCAAAGTAGTTCCCCGATTGTACCCGTGTCATGGACGTTTATATATATTTCTACATATTAATACTACTTTAAGGCTAATTAAATGTATTTAATTTATATTCGTGACCCTAGTATCCCATAACACAAGCCCTGCAGTGCTTACTTTGGGGTGAGTGTAAGAAGTAATTATTTATTTTATTTATTATTTAAAAGGCCGACTGGGCTTTCAATTGTAAACTTGCTCAAACAAACTGTTTCGTTTAAAAATAACATTACTACATGGATTTAAATCAAGACTAAATAAGTGACATTAACAGAATTACCCAAAATTAGAGCAAACCCAAATTAATATTAATAAATGAAGTAGGTGTACTAACATTCAAACCAAAATGTTACAACAAAGTTTATGAGAATAAACAGTGCAGTATCATTGAGTAATCCTGTTTAAGTTTAATTTCTTTATGAAAAGGTCGAATTTTAGCCAGCACGTTGCAGAACAAAAACGGGTACATCAGTTAAATGAAGTTTAACACTCTTTTATTCAAATTAATCCTTAGAGAGCAAACTTAGAAGGACGTATGGTCGGACAGACCCAAGGGGCACTTGTATATAATTCGAGTATGATCAGAACTGTCATTTCGCTAATTCGAAATGCGGTATAC
The DNA here is from genome assembly GCA_910589605.1 of Chrysoteuchia culmella. Taxonomy (NCBI): domain Eukaryota; kingdom Metazoa; phylum Arthropoda; class Insecta; order Lepidoptera; family Crambidae; genus Chrysoteuchia; species Chrysoteuchia culmella. The sequence goes on along the minus strand of OU342661.1, from coordinate 9,337,921 downwards.
AGTACATCGTTTAAAATTATACATGCACGATTAAAGGGTTACGAAGCTCATAAGCTGCGAGATTTATGAATGTAATCGCCATTTTGAATACATGTTGGTTGTTTAATGCCAATATGTTTGGATATAATTTTGTTCTGGATTTGAGTATTAAATAATGTTTAGAGTCCAAAACTTTTTTAATCATGATAATGTATGCCGTAGAATAAATAAGATGTAAGCTTTATAAAATATTGTGAATTTTAAAAGAACGCTTTGACCTTTTAGCTCTGTTTTATCATTCAAGGGTGTATTTATACACTTACATCATTTTGAAATGTTTGACGATAATTATGCTACATAATGATCATTCTCGTTAATTTTGGAAAGGGACTTTCCAAATTTTGAGAAATCTTAAGTAACATGCTATACCTTTACTTACTATACCTTTAGTTAATGTTTTCTAAATGAATTCCCATTTTTGAGCTTGACAGTTTCGCGATATAGTGGTATACCGAAAACCCATCTATTTCCAGAGTCCTGCAATTTTGTCTTGTACGTACACGGCAAGGGATTCAATTCGGGACCCTTACATATTCCACGTCCAAGAAAATAGTCGATTCTGCTCCGGGCAGGGATAGATGGAACTACCCCTGGAAAAGATGGTGTGATATCACAACAGATGTGGACGACGGTTATGCCAACGGGCCTTCCATTCACAAAACTAATAAAAGATTCAGCATTGTCGTTTGCCTGAAAGAGGGTTCTGTGTTGGGCCCATTCCGAGAGCAGGTTTGGAGGCCACTCGGGCCCGTCTGGTCATTATCGGAGAATATGACCTCACCCGGTACACGGATTATGCTCGGGTATTTTGACAACGTCCCTCAGACCAGTTACGAAAATAAACGCCGCAAATTCGTACGCAAAATTCGGTGTGAGAACGTTATCGTTCGAACGAAAGCCGTTCAAGTCTATTTAAATTTTCACAAGTCATAATTACTTAGAAGGATGATACAGGTGGTGCTTCTAAGTCGTTACAAGCACGATCACGTTTAACATCTGCAGAACATATGTTTAAAGGGTCGGCTTTCAGTCCCCTGTCAGAAATATAAAACTTTGACGCTTGGTTACGCATACACGGGTAAATAATGTCTTTTAATCTCCACAGAAGCGGCCGACCCTTATCCGAGGGAATAAAAAAGTTTCCAGAAAGGTTAGGAACAGTAACGCGAAATTTATTTTTCGATTAAGTTGTATTATATTCGGTCGAATGGAAAGGTTCAAAACCTTATGATGAGGTTGAACGGAGTTATTGTTGGGGTTGTATTCTGCCGTGAAAGCCGTGAGGACTTTTGATATCGTCTGAGAGTTACGTGGAGGTTAAGATGAACCGTCCTCTTTTGTTCGCCTAAAGCTTGAGTTATCGCTGAAAAAAATAATGTTTGATTGAAAATTCAACTGAATTTAAGACTGTATTCGAACAGATACAAGCAGCTCGTAATAAATGCTGGTTCAATAACTCTGTGTACCTGTCTAGTGTTAATGATGCATGTTTTTTTTTGTTGTTTTGTTTTTACTTAATATATGGTATATTTATAACTTGCGAACTCTCATGGTCACACAAAGGTTTTGATGATATACAATAAAGTACGTATGTTTGGAGCAATAATTAAATAACAATTAAAAGTACATGAATACAAGCACAGTATTAATAATATCTAATTAGCTTATATTATAAGTAAAGGGAGGGATTACGAGTTGAGTTTGAACGAAGAATACCTATTACTCAGTTAAAAACTTGTTTTGTGAAGAAGTTCTTGTCAAATAATTATATTTTAAATATTATTAAGAATAACATGGGATCAAATTACCTATATTTTATCGTTGTATCGTGTTTGGCTTATTGACCTTCTTAAGGTACAAAGTAGCTCTTCATAACCCTTCTGTCTTAATAACAAACTTCCAACAAGGAATTTACTTGTCTCAAGAGACTGTTATTACAAAATAATGAAGAGTTAGTTGATCAAATCTGACGATTATATATCTATTAGGCAATAAAATAATTATAACGTCTAGTGATTTTCGGTACATACTACCAAAGAATACTAACTATGGCAAAGAAGATAGATAGATAGATACTAAAACCGTTTATTCTAAGACTGGATTTATTACCTATATGCATGAAGACAAAGAAGTATGGGTCAAGTTTAAAAATTTGTTCCTATAATTTAAGGAAACATTTTTTTTGCGTTTGAGAAAGTACCAACAATCACATCAAGCAACTGGCCCATCATAGTTCCTTGTTTCCACTTATAAATATTTAATTCCAAAAATATCCTCCACAGAAAGATTTACGTAAACTTATCAATCTGGACGCTGTACCTTCGTGAGCCAAGATAATGGAAAAATAATCTGGACTCAGTCATATGGCGGGGCTCAGTTTATTTTTGTTTATTCCGTGTGTTATTGCAAAGTCAGAGCGGTGGCGCAGAAACATAAGCTAGGTTGTGTAAGGCTGTATAATCCGCAATACCTTTGTCGGTAAAAAAAATAACCATGGTGCTTGGACAGAGTGAGATAACGCTTACTTCTTTTCGTGTTACGTAGTGGAACTATGGGAATGACATAGTGTACTTTTGTGACGTCATTATGTGATAAGTTTCTGGAACAATGTGGTCAGTTAAGTGGCGTCTTGTGGTGTTGCTAGCTGTGTGCTGGGCGCAAGAAGGGGAGTGGAGCGAGGATGCCGAAGACTTGGGTGAGTTAGCTTAAAATGTGTAGTTGTGTAGTATCGGCTTAGAATAGCACTACCCCCTCCCACCCCTGGGTGTCGTAAAATGCGACTAAGGGATTCAGGAGACAGGCAGTAGCGTCTCCTACAAACTTGGCCATACTGCGATCGCTAACCCGCTTGCCAAGAGTGGCGATTATGGTGAACCCCTCCATCCGCTCCATCTTAGGCCTCTTTTTAATTTAACGATTCAGAATGAGGCCGAGAGTAAGCCTATTTTATGTAAAAAAGAGGAAATCGTGTTACCCTCCCGAATTGTTAACCACTGAGGAGCTGGTTACCTCTTAACTTCTGGAACACAACAAGCAACAGGCATAAATAAGATGGTGGAAGCAAACTCCGCCTGGTTTGCCAAGTACATACCAACGGGAATTGAAACCAAGATTCCATTCTCCTGCGCGGTAAAATGATGAGGAAGTGCTTTTGTTTTCTAAGACATTTTGTATTTTCTCATAGGTCATATCCATGTCTGTTGAGTTGTAATTTTACCGCACTAGAATTCTTCCCATCCGTTGTTATTTAAAGTTATTCAGATTCTGCATCGAACGGTCTGCTGGCCTACCGCCATCTCTTAGCGCAATATTGTGTTCTGTCAAACATTATCGGCGCATTATTTTTATATGTCACTTCGTACCGCGAACCTCATAAAACAAAATAATTTTTTGACGGAGGTTTTGTGCGAAGTGTCAAAATATGACAACTTCAATTCGTTCGGTGGCAGGAACAATGAATATATCATGGATCTGAGATATCCGTTTATAGAAACTAACATTATTCAATTAAATCATGAGTATTTGGATGTCGATATTTTTCTTGTGAATGTTCAGGAGCTGCCTAGTCAAGTCCGTCATTACAAAGTACCATTAAGTGCAGGTAGGCACGTTCTTATTTGTAATATTTCATCTACATAGATATATCTTAATGGTTGTGTCATTGGGCAGGAATGAAAAAAAAAACTTTTTGAAGTTCGCGGTACGAATTTAAACACTATTGAAACAAAAGGAAAACAAAACGTTCTTACGACATGATGGTCTCTAAAAAATGGCGGTAGGCCCGCTAATCGCTTTTGGCACAAACCAACATTATACAACAAAACACAAAAAATCGGCTCCATTGTACATTACGTTGTGATGATAATCAACCAAATAGTTGTGATATTTGAGAAATAGCTCTTTACCACTTGCAACTATGCGAAGACTAACTCCGGCTGTCCATAGGAAATCAATACAAAAGACTATTTTATACAAAAATCACGTACGAAGGTAAAATTTTCGCTGAAGCGCATTGCGAAAATGTGATAAACGACTTTAAAACGTAATGCTATGACATTTTGACACAATTCGTTGAATTCCCATTCAGAAGTTAAAAGCTTAAAAGCGTTTTTCATAACTTTCCCTCGCGTGATTCAGTTGGGGCTTTGACAGCTTTCTTTGTTTCCTTTGACAGTCGTGTGAATACTAAAATATTTTTCAACCATTTAGTACTTTAGATCTAGCTGCAATTTTCTAGACATGTTTATTAAACTGTTTGAAGAATGAAAGGTTTTATAATGCCTTTTTCGTAAAATGGATCCATATATTACTTGTTACAAAGATTTGCAGGTTGTGACCGAGATGGTGCAAAAGCTCAACAAAAACCAATTTTAAAAAAATGTGTTGGATAATTCGTCACTTGCTAACAGGGCACGCGGCCTACTGTCATCTTTTAAAATCCATCATGTCATAATAACGTTTTGTTTGCGTTTTGTTATTCTTGCCCATTGAAATATATCTATAGATAGATATACTCAATGATACTTTGTAATGGCGGAATTAACTAGATAGCTACTGAACATTCGCAAGAAAAATATCGATATCAAAATACTTACGATATATTTGTATACCTAATTTATGTTTCTAAAGTCAAACAGTTCCATTTACTTCTAAAATCATTGTTCTTGACAACGAACAAATTGAAGTTGTCAAATTTTGACACTTTGAAGGCACAAAACTACTGTCGGAAAATAAGCTTATGTTAAGAAGGTCGTGGTACGGGATAGCATTGGTATGATTGAAACACTACTGCGTGAAGAGATGGCGGTAAGCCTGCCGGACACCGGAGTCCAGAGAACAAATCTATTGTGTCTCATAACTTGGGGCCTAAGAGGTTAAAATAATTTATGTGCAAAGATATTTGTCATGGAAAGTTAATGGGCACATCCTTCGGAGCCAATCAGCTCCACATTCGTTTAACAATGACATGATGATTTCTTCCTAATGAATACTATGAGCTTTCCAGTGCAGATAGTAAAATCCTGTAAATTTACAGCAGTCCTACATCGAGATAGACGAAAAGAGTTCTTCAAACTGTATGAGAACCTACCGCGTCGAATTTTTCGTATCTACGATGACGTCACGGCCGTCAGCGAGATTTAGTAATGTGGAAATGTTATTGACGAGCTCTTTTAACCATTTTCGTTTCTGAGTGACGCGTGTTTTCATGGTAATGGTCTCAAGTGGACTGATTTAGGTTGGAACACTTTGACCGTGGATCAAACTTTTTACACGCAAGGTAGGTAAACTTTTACCGTCTATCTTGATATAGGTCTGTGGACAGGGTATATTCGAAAACATATGTAGGCGATGAACGAGCCACCTCTCACTATTGTACCGGACTACATTTTAGACTCAACCAATGCAAAGTGTGGTGTGGTTTAGGTGTTAGGTGGCTAATGGTATAAGGTTCATACTTTTCACTCTCAACATGCACCTTTGATACTCTGTTGCCCGCAAGGAATTAATGTCGTGGAGGAAGGGTATGTGTGATAAATATTAAACGAGACAATATACTAAAGAAAGAAAGAAACATTTATTAACCACGCAAGAGAGCATAATTACTATACATACACAAAACGTTATGATAGGAAACAAACAAAATGAAAAATTAAAAGTTACAAATAAACAAAAGAACCTCAAAAGTGCGCAGGCCAGGTACTAGAAAAAAACAACTTGTCTCATGTCGCTCTGACGGCCCGTCACTTTAATATCTTATCTATCAAATAGCACTATTAAATTAAAAATTAAAAGATTTAAATAAAGGGTTTGTGTGTAAAGGAGCAAAGAGTTTTCAATTTATACGCTCATCTGCTTCATTTTACCACATTTTACCTTTGTACGGAAGTTTCAATGGATACGTATTACGTAAACTTCAAAGGCAATCAGCTTCACATCCGAGTATGCGACGATATGATATCGTTCGAATTAGTGCCATGTAATCCTTAATACGTGATCCTGAGTCGCACTTTACCAGCTTTTATTACAGCCATTCCCAGCCACACCTCGCCATGAATCGCCGAAGCGATCAAATGAAACAAATCGAACAAACTCAAGTGGGAATCGGGCTCAACCCATTAAACCCGATTGCTTGTCGAAAATGAAAATGGGCAGATATATTTTCGTTTGTTTCGCGACTCGCTTATTTCATGTTTTTTGTCTGATTTTTATGCAACCCGTCGGGAGCTGCGTTTACACGCAACAAATTGCTCACTTTGATTGAGAGCGTTCAATATTGCGATATTTCAAGCCGGGGTAATTCGCGAAGTTAAATTAAAACTCCGTCAGAGTCGACCGCACCAATTATTGAAACTGTACTATTTGTAGATAAATAACGAGTAGCTACATCGCAGTTTCGAACTCGCTAATACCAAGAGCTACGTGGAGGTCTTAAAAGTTGGACTCGTCTCTAACTGTGGAAGTATCTTCGCCAAGTTCGATTTCTCGTTTGGTTACGTGGAATAGAAGTAAAAAAGCGACCCAATTAAAAAGTGTTCATGCATGGCCGGATCTATTCGGCTCCAATTTTATTGGAACGATTAATTTTATTGCGAAAATTTCTGGACAGCGGAACGAATGGGAAACGAGAGTGGCCGATGTAGATCCGGAGACCTTTTGTGGCACATCGAACGGTTTGCTCAGCGCCGAATCTAATCAGAGAGCAGCACGAAAAATCATCATTCTGAGTTTGTAATGAATGAATTGAAATTTTAATGTAAAAACGGATCGTTCGGGTTTGTTTACATTAATTATACTGATGTCGTGTAAGAATCGATGGGGTTCAATTTTAGAATCAACGATCATGATTTGTATTATTTCATTTTGATTTTGGTGTTAAGTTCACTATTGTTGTTGAAAGCTTATAAATTCAACTTAATAAAAATTAGATCTGAGCAGTATTTTTTGAGTAAATTGTGGACAATCATATTTATATAGCTACATACGTACACTTCTGAAATTTGAACAACCGGTTCAGAAGCTTATATAGACTTACATGCGAATACAATTGCAACAAGACAACGTTTTTCATGAAGCTGTTTAATAAATCCTTATGACACCGATTCTGATAAAATATCGGCCATCGCACAGCCTATATATACAATCAGAGATACGTTTTTGTTGTTCACAAGAGCCCTTACGGTCTGACACAAACAAAATAGATGCTTGCGGTCGGATAAAATATTACGTGGTACAGTTGTGGCTTTTCTTTATTTTCTTCCTTGTTTCACGTGCTTAGTAAGCCCGTTCGGTTTGTTGACCTGGAAGGCTTTGTTTCAGCAATACGATATTATTTCTTATCACAATAATCCAATAAGCCGTCATGACAATATGCAGTCGGTTTTTTTATATAAAAGAAATAGAGCAAGGACAGATCTGAGAGTGTGTTTTTGATTTAAGTTTTCTATTTCAACATGTTGGTTTACTTGCTTATTGTTCCGTTAAGATGGTCGCTTAGCTCTATTTTAAAATTATAATCTATTTCTTCTATCGTATTTTTTTTATCATACGTCTTGTATTAATTTTTGTCAGAAACTGATGCTCTCCGGCAATTAGAAACATCGTTTTATTTAGTTCATTTTACATTAAAGAGTTGTTAATTAAACGCACATGCCATTATATTTAATAAAATTATGTTAATTAGCTAAGAAAATGTAATTACCATAAGTTTTTTTAATCATGATCACCGTATAAAGGTTAACATATAAAGCAATACCTAAGGTCGTTTTTTTATGAACGAGGACGGGAAGACTCTTAGCCTTCATCGTACCTGATGTTAAGTATTTATGAGGCTGAAGATGGAAGCGAGGTTCTCCCGGAATCCTCAACCACTGAGGAACTGGCTATCTTATCTCTGACTGCCGGAACACAATAATGCTGAAAACATTGTGGTTATGGCGTCAAACTTAGATAAGATAAAAATGTGTATGTATTACACGTGTATTTTGACGGTATAATATATTAAAATGTTTTCTTTAATAGTTTATTTAAACTGTAATTCACACAGTTCGTTCATTTATCATTGAAAATCTTCTATAAACTGGGAAAATAAAAACCTCTTTATGAACTCCAAACACGTTTTGTTTCACTTAATTTCTAGCATTTTCCACGTTTCTTTGTATTAATCGACTTATCTGATCTCCATAAATAAGTCTAGGTTTGTTTTGTTTTCAAGAAGCTTTGTGTAAAATAGCTTTGTGCTTTTACTGGGGTCTTGATAAGTACTACACTGGCGAGCAAAATAACTGATCATTTATATAAATGATATTTCATCAACTAGCAAGAATTACTTCATTAAATAAAGGGTAGATAGGTGCATTAAAAGAGTTTTTATTTTACATATTAAAACTCTTTTAAATACTTGATTAAGTCTATTTGCCTGCTTTTTAGGTTGCAAAAACAAAAGAATGCGATTTAGGGCTGATTTTTTAATCCTCAGTCCATCAGTCCATTACATTCATTACCAACTTAAAGAAATGGCAATCACAAACTAAAAGAGATATAAATGACAATTAATTTCAATCTGCCTGTATAATTAGATATCAGTGGAATAGTTTGTTAACTGAGCACTGAAAAATCGGCCCTTCGTAAGTGTTTATTTAATTTTGATCGTGAGTGTATAATAAATTCTGTGTTACTGATATCTTTGCAATGGCCAGACTTATATTACAGTTACTGGTTTATGACTTTTGTAAACTAATTTTGTTCAAGTGAAAAGTGATATGGATGATATCCGTTAGGCCCGATGGCAGAGCGCTACTAATGTAACCTAATATGCCATGGGTCGTGGGTTCGGCCCGCACCCTAGACAAATATTTATGTATTGAATATTTTTGTAAATCATGTGTCTGTAATTTTTGTAAGCCACTTATTTGTAAGCCACTTATCTCGAAATCAATTCGATGTACCTATGTGTTTCTGCGGTTAGAAAAAAAAGCCCAGTAAAAAAAAAAAAAAATCTTACACCCACACCAAATAGCCTAACCCCAAAGTAAGAACTGTAAGGCTTGTGTTATGAGATACTAGGATAACGGATGCAAATACATAGACAAATAGACAATATTTTTTTTAAATATATAAAGAGCCATGACACAGTTCTAAATTCTCTTATGCATTATACAAACGTTTGCCCTACCGGGATTTTAACCCAGGACTTCAGAGTAGGGGACACCTTGAAACCGGTGTACGTGCCACTTTACCACGAAGGTCGTCAATGGTTGCGGATTTCGGTAACAGCAGCGCAATTCTACCTTCAGGTTTTAACGCGTTTTTTCGTTGTTGGTTAAAATAATCCGCTTATTTTTATGTAAGAGTAAAAATAAAACATTTCTCTATAAAAATGAAACGCGAAAGTAAATGAACATTTTGTCTGCTTCGCTAACAATACCCTCGCTCAATGGACAACTTAAGGAACGTAATTTAAACCGAAGTTCTTATGAGAGCTCTTATATGACAAAGCCTGCAAACGTTCAAAGTTAATTACGAGGCCAAACAGCCTCAAAGGCAATAAATCATAGAGTTTTAACTGAAAGAACGCGGGAAACATTATGTGACCTTTGAGAAAGTAAGAAACATCGCTTAGAATGACTGCTGTTTACGGAATAGAATGTTTGTTTCTTATTATTAAATTCTTAAAATTAGCAATTTTTTACGACTTCAAACAAGTGGTTTAAAACCACTCGCAATTAGGCAGTGCAGCGCCTACCTCATGCAAAACCTAAATAAATATAGAATTAGTGTTGGAGTTATTTTATTTTAGTTAACTTCTATTCAACACTCACCCACTAAGATTTTCATTACGCTAAATACTGAATTCCTACAGGTAGGCAGTCTCCGAATTGCCTACTCGAAGCAAGCAGCGTAATATAAAAGTATTGGAGAATTTCGACAGTGGTTCGCAAGTCTCGGTAGCTCAGCGGTTAGAGCATTGGACCGGATTTCCAAAGGTCATGGGTTCGATTTCCATCTGAGAATTCACTTGTGGCCGAGTAAATTTTTCCAATATTTTTCTATTTAAAATTTATCATAATTATAAAAATAGCATTGAAAAATGCAAAAATTAATCGAATTTCCTTACGAATTTTATCATTTATGACTTGCGGACGCTCTTGGTTTCACCAGCCGCGTGGTTGCCGTTACCGTGGGAATACCAGGATAATTTGCAGCCTATGGGGTTTTCTGATGTATAAGCTACATTGCTGTTAAGTTTCATCTTAATCAGTTCAGTAGTTTTGCGTGAAAGAGTAACAAACATTCATCCATCCAAATATCCTCATTTCGAACTTATAATATTAGGTAGCAGGATAGGATCTTTCAGTTTCAGTTCTATTCAAAGTTTCAAGTAAGTTTATTACGATGACTATAACTGACTTGCAAACAGAATAGCAGACATTGATTTGATTGAGGTAGAATCCGAACCAACCGAGGAACACGAGCTGTAGGCTAGATTAGAATTTCAGTCTGTTTCATCCAATGCTTTGAGTTGACATCAATAGATCATGCAGCCTCATTCCCTCTATGTAAATGCAAAGTTCAGAATTAAATGCTTAAAGATAACAAAAGACGATAAAGTCCTTTCAAAGTCAGAGGAACAATTATAATTACTTCTTTTATTACTATACGATACGCACACATGTTCCACACATCATGTAGCGTTAAAATGAATAGGTCATGCCAGCGTGATTTCAACACGTGTCTCCACAATAACTTTATTAACTTTAAGTATAAAGCTTCAAAATTACGCTTAAAAATAAAAGATGACGTTCAAGTCCATCAATTTCAGGGTAACCATTATATGTAATGTACGCCACATGATCTGTATACAGCGTGCAGCGTAAAAGCGCAAAACGAATAGGTCAGGCGGGACCCAAGACGTGTCTCCACAATAATTTTATAAACTATAAATATAAGAGTTTAAAATTACGCTTAAAAACAGAAGATGGCGTTCAAGTCCTTTTGACAGTCACAATAACAATTATAATTACTTCTTATGTACTGTACGCCACATGTTCCATAAACAGCGTGTAGCGTTAAAACGAGTAGGTCAGGCTGGGCCCAAGACGTGTCTCCACAATAATTTTATTAATATTACCCTCGGAAGCTTGTCACGCGCGAAACCACCGCTCGTATATCTTCAAGCTCCGGGAAAAAATATGATATATTGAGAGAACGAGAGACGTTAGAGCTTCCCTTGACTTCACTGGGGAAGTTTAGCGTCTTTTTAGTGTCCTTAAAAACTCGCAAGTGAAAAAGTTGCCGCCCCGATAGAAATAATTTGTCCGTGCGGTTTGCGTTCTTTTGTGATTAAACGCTAACTTTTTTTACGTTGTGAAAATATTTTATTATAAGTTCGCTTTCATAAAATCAACGTTCATTTGAATAATTTAACACGCTTCGATAATAGCTGAATAATATAATAATTTGAATAAATATTCACACTTTATTTTATGCAGTTATTCCTGCACATAATTATCACTAACATTCATTAACGAACTAAAACGTTAGTCAAATAAAATCAGATTAAACATTTTAACAAACAGAGGGGCTATTAAAACTGTTTTAATCTTGTAATTACCGTAAGAGCACAATCGCATAGGCACCTTGCTTAGCGCCTAGCGCCTAGTGACTTGGTTGCTAGGAAACACGGTGCTATGTTATACACACTAATGCTATGGCCAGACTTGGGCGTTGTCGCGAACTTTTGCTGTTTTCAAGACAAGTCTGGCCAAGCCATAGTCACATTTCAGAACACGGACAGAAAGGTGATTGTTGCTTGGCGACACTTGTCGTGGAAGTATCAAAAGTTTGCCACAATTCGCAAGTCTGGCCGTAGCATAAGCGCCTGACCAGGCGTCAAGCGCGCACTGCGCCCGATCTCATAAATAGTATAAGACCCGTCAGGGCGACATGAGACTAGTTGCTTTTTCCTGGTATATTTTCTTGTTTAATATTTATCACATAGTATAAGACCGTTCATTTTACCTAGCTACTCGCTAGGTGACAGGCAAGACCTCGTGGTGCCCTAAATATAAAATTATGATGCCCAGTTGAACTTCAATCCTTTATATCAAAGGTTCACAAATCACGCTTCGACGCTACGAAAAAGTATTTTAGTGAAATATTTATTAACGTATAAGACTTTGATAATTATCATATTAGAACAAGAATCCTAAACAAATCTGACCCAAACAGCTTTATAAATAGGTCATTCAATCATTGCCTCATACAAAAACAAATTCATTTTACATTATTTATTCCCCGTATATTCCGCTTAAGTGCCCGCAACACACATCAAACATGCAAAGAAAAAACCTGTAAAACAGAAGTGTACTTTAAGCTGTTACGTAGTTACACAGAACTTTTACGAGAAAACGCTACGACACTTAAATAAAAATTAGCAGGGAAAACGTCTGTTTTATAAACCCGGCTTTTGTAAGGCGATTTATGGACAACTATGCTAAAAAGCTAAATCTTAATGTACTGTCGACATCACGTTTACTACCAAAGGGCTTAGTTTCGATAGTATACTGTTTTAGTTCATGTTCACTGGATTTGCCTGCATTAGAATCAAGTTCCTTCTGAGTTTACTTTTTTTATCTCAAACGGGTAATCGCTTGGCATTCATCATTGTTTGATGTTAAGTGATTATAGAATTATACTCGTACAATCTGTGGTGATGCAGGTTAAAGGTGGAATCACACCTCTCCCGGATATCGTCCAAAGAGAATTGTGCAAACTGCTTCTGAATTTTGCGCATAAGCTTATCTGTCAATTCACTTCTACTAACCTCTTTGAAATAAAACAAGGATTACGGATTTTAAGCGCACTGTATTTTACGAGTTAAGATTTATATTTCCGATCATCATCCCGTGTTATCCCGTGACCACGGCTGCCGAAACGGCGGGAAAACCAAAACACCTTAAAACCACAGAGAATTAGCTTTAAGGTAACTCGTGGAATACGGTGCGCTTAAAATTTGTAAAAGTTGTTTTATTTCAATGAATGCGTTTCAAAACTTAATATGTACGTACATACTAACCTTTTTCTTGCTCTGTAGTTACAACCCTACCATAATAGTATAATAGTATTTCGATCTCAACCATTAATGAGACTTGACTCTAACTCATTTAGATATCCTAACCTTATTATATTAAACTTATTAGGCATACGATAATGTTACACAGGTTTATTTTAGTTTAGTTAAGCTTTCGAGGAACAACAAACTACAATCAAAGAAGCCGGTTGTATGAGTCATATTTCTATATACATATAACCTATTATATTTTGCTTGAGGCTTTTGGTATAAAAATAGAAAATAAAGGATTTGTTTTGGCAAATGGAAAGGCTTGAAAAGGTTACCTTTGCGTTATTCTTTGTGAAAACGATAAAAATATTCTTTGGAACGGGTTGTTGTTAGATTTGCTGGCACTGTAATCGAAGAATGAAAAAAAGATGGTTTTCCCTAGAGTTGTTTTACGTCACATTACTCTTTAAAATTATAATTCACAGTAAATCGATTTATTATGTTAATACAAACAAAAAAACAATTTTAACCAGTATCGATTTTGTATAAGTATATTAATATATCTTAGGGCCTGTTTCACAATCTAAAAGTAAGTTCTGAGTAGCTTACTTTGCAGATGATTTGACAGTTATGATAGGACAAATATGTCAAATCCTCTGTCAAGTAAGCTACCCAGAACTTACTTTTAGATTGTGAAACAGGCCCTATGACTTAAGCTTGTTTTAAACAAACAATTATTATAAACTGCTAGATGTAATAGTCTCTAGCCTCTTAGTCGGGGGAAGGATGAAGAGCTAATATATAATAATAATAAGGACGCAGCACAGCTTGTGGCGACCTGTTGGTGAGTGGCGACACCACGGGCAAACCGAGTGCTCCAGATAGTCGGACGCAGTCAAGAGGGCCCGGACTCTTGCCCCTGGCTGGCCTTCAACGGCTGATCAGGGTGGAGTCGCAAGAGCCATACGCTCGCAGCGTGGAAGGGAAATATGCATAAGACGCGAGTTGGCACACTGTCCCTTGTACAGTGGGTAGAAAGTGGTGCACACCTCTCGACACCCTGAAGTCGAAGACGCCGATGTTGCTCTCTTGACATCGCAGCTATTTAGTTTTTGGCCAGTCACCGCCTGCCAATTTTTCAGTCAGTAGACTATGATAAGGCAGGTGTCCGGTAACCACTATCCATAACCCAAATGCTAATCCATCCAAATCCCAACCCAATAGTCAACTAACCCCTATGCAGTAGATGCAATAGCCCCTGTGCAGTTATAGTCGCTGAGTATATCAACCTGATGTGGTCAGAGATTAGATTCAGCAATTGTACCACACACGCATAACAGATTAAAGTCGCTAATGGTGGCATCTACGTGTTGGATTCATATCTCCACGCACGCCCTAAAGGACCGAGTCACTTTTGACCCGTGACTTCCAAAGCGTACAAATAATAATAACAATAATGCATTTATTCCAGGTACTTACAGACCCATGAGTAAAAAATATAAAGAAAAGTAAAAGTTAAAATAAAATTAACATTATACAGAATTGAATTAAAATAAAATTACGTAATTACAAAAATAAATAATAATAATGTCATAATATCGAATGTTATTTATAAATTAAAATCTTATAATGTCTTTTAAACTACTAAAATTCTGATATCAACTTTCCGCCTCTGTCCTGTTGTACTTGGAAAGCATAAGTATCATCGTCAAAGTCTTCACATTCCCGTAACAAACTTCGCCCTGAATTGAATCCCTTTTTAAGTTATTAATTTTGCATCGAAAAGTAAGTCTGTCTTTATCCTTTTTTACTGTTAAATATGTTTTATATCAAAGAAATCATAATTGACCAGAACCTTGAACAGACTTAACATTAATTATACGGATTTTTGATTTTTTGCATTTTTAATGCTATTTTTATACTTATGATAAATTTTAAAAAATTGGAAAAATCAACTCGTGGCCACAAGTCAATTCTCAGATGGGAATAAGTCTCGGTAGCTCAGTGGTTAGAGCATTGGACTGGATTTCCAAAGGTCGTAGGTTCGTAGGTAGGTAGATATTTAGTTAAGATTTTTTTAAACATTATAATGGTCTAAAACTTCAGCTCAATGCTCGATTAATTGAAAGAGTTTTGAAAATAAAAGGGCGAAATTTTTTAAGTTTGCCAGTATTTCATTACAATCGCGAAGATAAATCTTTCAAACTCCGTCAAGGCACTGCCCTAAAAGGGCAGTTAAACGTCAATTTATTAGTCATCTTTTGACTGTTTTCGGGATTTTTTTCCTGTATTATTCCTTTTTTGAAATTGTTTAAGATTTTTGTTATTTCGTTATTGTTTGTTTTCGTTAATTGAATAACTTATATTTTGTTATTTAAATACTCAAGTAATTTCTATTATTCCAGCCTTAATTCAAAATTCAATATCATTTATTCAGTCTAGGCAGTTACAAGCACTTATGCATGTCAAAGAAGCTACGCCATCGGTTCGCAAACCCTACGGCAGGATCCTTGTAACAAGAAGAACTGGCAAGAAACTCGTCAAGGGCTATTTTTTTCTCCCTGATTTATTTCATACAGAGTCGTCAAATTGAAAAGTGACCTTAACTAAACAAGGGTAAGATCAATTTTCACCACAAAAACAGATACTAAAATAAAATCACATTTTATGGTTATCCTAACCGTAAACAATTTTCACCTCGCAAGGAAGAAACATACAATTATAACATTTCTGGCATTACAAGATTACTGTACTGCAAGTTGTGACGTATAGCAATTTATCTTAGATGAAAATATTTAAGCTCTAAGCACAACTTTAAGATAAGCAGACTGAAGTAGACCTAATTCCGCTGGCGGAAATGGAATTTAACAAGACTCGTCACCGACTGTTGATTAGACAATCAGTAAAATTTAAACAACCGACTAAACTGCAATCACCTTTAAAAGATTGTTCAAGTACGCGTTTAAAGTCGGGAATGCTTTATTTTAATTATGTTTTATAAAATATATTTTACCTTCACAGTAATGTATATTGAAATCTGTGTCGAAGACTGCAGACATTGACAATTGACAAGTAGGAGAAAAGAGAGGAAAAAGCACGGAACTTAAACAGATAGCAAATTGAATCGGACCCTGTATAGGATCTTCTCAATTTTTACAATGCTTCCTCGTATGTCATTATGTCTGCATCAATCAAGCAATCGCCTAGAACCGTGCCGTGTGGTGACGGCCTAAGAATACTAGTGTCACCACTCCCTTACATGCCTGGGATGTCGTAAGAGTCGACTAAGAGGTTCGACGCATTGAACACCTGTGCGCGAGAAGGAAAACTTGTAACAAACCCTCTACCAACCCGTCTGGCCAGCGTGGTAGCAGTAGGCTAATAGACTCCTATGAACACCACATTAGGCGTGAGCTAGGAGAGGCCTATGTCCAGCAGTGGACGTCCACAGGCTGATGAGTGAGTGAATCGCCTAG
Source organism: Chrysoteuchia culmella (assembly GCA_910589605.1). NCBI lineage: Eukaryota > Metazoa > Arthropoda > Insecta > Lepidoptera > Crambidae > Chrysoteuchia > Chrysoteuchia culmella. The sequence continues at coordinate 9,321,346 of OU342661.1, read as the reverse complement.
AACTTAGTTCTTTCGGTCTTCTGGCACACTTACAACCCATTTATTTTCTTTTTTCACCTCCAAAAAGATTTGTTATCGCGATAAATTTATATTCATCCCCTTCCAATCTTTCTACTTTCTCAGTCGCGTTCAAACTCCTCGTATTTGTTATATTTGTTATTATAATATGCCAATGGATTGTTAGAACCAAAGTATTGTTTGATTATTTCAATCAATTGTTTGTTTGATTTATGATACTGAAAACTACTTATTGCTTAGTAAAATATAGAAATGTAAGTTATTTATAACTTTTTAATTTTGCATTTTACAATGCTATTTTTATGTGATAAATATTAAACAAGAAAATATACTAGAAAAAAGCAACTAGTCTCATGTCGCCCTGACGGGATTGGGCCGGACTCCCAAGGATGCGGGTTCATATCCCGTCAGGGCGACATGAGACTAGTTGCTTTTTTCTAGTATATTTTCTTGTTTAATATTTATCAAATGTAAGTTATCTTAAGATTGCTCGAAGGTGGCGGTGGTGGTGGTCTGATTTTGGGTGGGTTCGAACGTCCCCGTAGTCTCCAGGTGAGTTCCCTTTTGGTCGGCTTTGCCTGGGTCAACACCGACGGTCGACTAATTAGCGTCTCGCTTAAAAATCCTTTCACCCAACACTCACCAGCATGAAGAAGCAAGAAAGCAAGGGTGAATAGCCACCTTCTGGGTTAGCTCGCTCCATCGTAGAGCCTGTCTTAGCCCTTGGGCCCGATTGGGATGAAAAGCAACTGATTATAAATAAAAAAATTAACAACACTTATTTGTCTAACTATACCTATTTTGTTACAAACAAACATCTGACTACAAAAAACCTACTACAGGCACAATTACAATTTGTAGGACAGTATTCAAATTCCTATCAGAAGCGAAGCCACGATCGCAAACTAGTTCTGAATATAAAGAAGGACCCCTGCTTTCGAGTGTAGGTCACGCGTCAATAGTAAGAAAATGGATGACAAAGCCGTTCTTTTGCAAATCATACCTTTTTGCCTGCGGTCAGCTCGCTTGTCTGGCGGCAAAAAGCTAAAACGAGATCTAACATACTCGTAACTAAGTAAAAAGTAAAGTTGATGTATAAGCTATAGTCATAAAACATCGTTATTTAATCACTAATACTAAGATATTTATGTGTTATTTTTTTTTCATTTTGGTTCATCAGTAATTCGTGAGCAAGTATGACCCTGTTCATATTAAAGCACGAATCAATAGATAATTGTGCGGTAGGAGAGAACTGTCTCATAAAAAAGTGCAGTATTGACATCGCAACGAATTCACTCGTTTCTGAAGTAGCCCGTCAGCTCGAAACTACGGAGTCACGGACTGTAAAAATGTGTTTTCACTCATTCTTAGTTCGGGCTCCAAACTAATACGATTCCGTAAGTGATACAGAGTAGGAAACGCCCGTAACTTAGGCCGAAACTACGGGTTTCGTGCTTATAGAGTAATATAATATAAATAATATAATAAAATCCATTAATATATGTAGGTATTAATATATATTAGAGGATTAACAAAATGAAAATAGAGTAGTAGTAAGTATATTTACTTTTCAAACACTTGTATTACAGATTCTACTTTCGAGTATAATTATATATCCTACATAATAAGCCCGTGGGATGAACGCCGCTATATCACGCGATATGACAAGATATATATTTTTCTTTTACAAGTAACTGGGCAGGCATTTGACCACCATCATGCTTAGTATATAGGATGTGGTCTAAGGTGTAACATGGAAGTGCAGGCAGCGCATTCCATTATTTAGCGGTTCGCATTAGAAATGTGATGCGAACAAATGTCAGCAAAGCGCTTGGTACGGATCGCTGGAATGTCAACGACGCACGTACGGGTGATAAGCTAACCTGCGTTTGGTACCCCGATGGTGGAAAGGGGCTGGAGGAACATGGTCGTGCAGTTCTCTAGCACTCTCCAAAGTGTGAGTATAAATACACATTATCAATCTACGATAGTCGATATAAGCCGCTCTTGTAGTGCTTAGTTACTATAGCATTTTTTTAACGCGCAACTTTATGCCGTGGCTTGTAATTATCCAAAAGGGCTTTTCAGTGATGTTATAATGTAAGGCTGTCCTAATTTTTTAAGTTTGTGGAAAAGCTCATTAAAATAAAGAATAACGATAGTTACAGAGTTCGCTTAATTACTTTTTTATTCAGAACTTTCCGCTTGAAATTGCCATCAGAGTAAATTTATGGTCGTTATTCAATAGCGAATTATTTGAGAGACCAAACGAAAAGTTAAAGGGGGTGGGAGTCGGTTCTAAAATTTCTTAGATATCGTCTGTTTAAGTAATAAAATATTTGTATAAAATTTAATCGCTTTGGGACTAAGACGAGAGTTTACAGTTGATTTCCAATTTATAATTTGGTAAGTTCGTAACAGACGGTAAGTCAATAAAATTAATCAATTCTCTTAGATATCTTCTGAAGACTGCTCTTTGAAGTGCTGTAAAAATTTCTTTTGTTTTTTAACCGATGATACTAAAAGGCGAGGTAGTTACGTTTCCTATCGTTGAATCTTGTTACCTCTCAAATCAGACAAATACCCCAGTTGCTAAGTTTAAAAATTACAAAACATTCGCTTTAATATTGTTTCTATGTATTTGCTTTATCAGCTGTCCACAAATGATTACGCTGTTGATGCCTTTTTGAATTGTACATAATAAGCCTATAACGTTTCTTTCTAACGCCCTAAGATGTTTAATGTTCTTACTTATTGCTAGATTTGCTTATAATTTAACTATATTTCAAGATAAGGTGAAACTAACGATGAAGCCGCAGCTGGCGGTCAGGCAGACAGACGACACCTGAAACAATATATATCAAAAATAACAACATAATAAAATATAATATCTTCAACAATTGTCATAATCATCAGCCATTCGACTCAGGCTTTTATATGTGTGAGGACCAAAACTCAGCCACCGACACAGCACCATCAGTACTTTTGTATAGATCCTCGCGTGTGCAGGTGTTGGGAGACGCAGGGCAGGACAAAAGATGTGCCATCGTTTGGGGGAATTAATGACTGCAAAAGTAGCCGGAACTAGTGGATTAACGTGCCTTCCGGAATTTATGAATTTTTGGTCACCTATCTCATGACCATTGCGAAAGTTGCTTAACCGCCTCTATCGCAGGCTTAACGCTCTAACTACTATGCCACCGGGCTCCACGGGTATTTTCAATATCCTCAATATAAAATATACTTAAATCTTTCGCGTGATATTCGCGCTCTAAGCCCGACTTCTTAGTAATAGCTTTATCGCAGAATAATTCGAAGCGGCGGTAAAATCGGGATAAAGAACGATGCCGATTTAGAATTTCATACGTTTATTCATTCATTCCGCCATTCTTATCTTAATACGACTAGACGTTCGCGTGTTGGCTCCAACGTACTGGTACAAGTTACGTTTTGACAGAATTTGTTTATTCGTAACAAAGAAATGTCGCAACTAATATTGAATAACACTGTGATGCTACCGAATCGTGAATAATTTTCATAGACTAATGCTACTAGTATTATAAATGCGAAAGTATGTCCGTTTCTTTGTTTGTTTGTTCCTTTCATGCAAAAACTACTAAACCGATTTGGATGAAATTTGGCACACCGGTAGAAGATAGTCTGGATTAAACATTGGATAAAATGTATTAAACAAGAAAATATACTAGAAAACAAAAATGTCTCATGTCGCCCTGACGGGATTCGAACCCGCATCTTTGGGTATCCGGCCCAATGCAGTAACCAATTATGCTACAGAGACCTATGAGGACACGCCGAATGTCTCTAGTATATTCGCCTTTCTACGGTGTTGGCAAAATCACGGCGTAAGTCGTGTAGCGAGAAGAACTCCTTGTGGGCAGTTTTGTTCTTCTTCTTCGTGGAATTCAGTTATTATCGCCAAATTTGGCGTCAAAAACTACCCTATAATTCGAAGGCCTAATATTTTCATCGAATTTACTTCATGTTTAGAGGTGGCCAACAGTTACTTTCGTTTTCGTAATATTAGTTGAGAATAAAATAATGAAACAACATGGACAGTAAAAAATATGTTGGAGTTTTGATTAAATGATTTACCGAAAGCGCAATTTGTGCGATTAATGCTGATGTCACGAAAATCCAATAGCAATAAAATTTTAATTACAATCGAAGAATGACTAAATTATTATTCAAATACAACTTACTGTATTTACAACGCCAATAATTTTCGAATTGAAGTGAGTAAACACGTTTTGAATACGCTTTAACGATTTACGTAATCAATGGCAGCATTTATCAATTTGGGCATTAAATAACGAACACGTCATTTTAATAATCTAGATTAAGGTCAAAGGTTAAATCCCATTAAATCCCCGTACTTAGTTGTTTCAAATTCGTAAACAAAATAAAATTTTAAATAAAAAATATTTGAAAAATCAACTCGGCCACAAGTGAAATCTCAGATGGGACTCGAAGCCACGACCTTTGGAGATCCGGTTTTTTTTAACAATGCTCTAACTACTGAGACCACCTGCGCATTGATAAAATGAAATAAAAAACAAATAAAAAGTTACTTGCAAAATAAATCTTGAAGAGAATATTTTCGTCGGATATTCGTATTCGAAAGTGTACATGTCCTGTGTTGTAACTTTTTGTAAAAATAACTTTAACTACAATTTATTTTGATAGCTTAGGAGAACGTTTTTTCAATATTGGTGATGAAAATTTGTAAATAATAAATTTTGAATTTTCGCAGGAACATAACGAACTTGAACACTTTTACAGACATAATTAAGAATGTCATAGAATGAATTATGGCAGCATTTATATAGATTTCATGGCGCAGTGACTCACCGTGTTGATTTCTATTGCGGTGGTTTAGCTATGGTCAAACAAGAGATGGATAGTCAAAAGTTATTTGCTTCGGCCTCATGTTTAGGTAGGAACCTCAAAGTAATGGTTCTGAGTTAGTTCGCAGTCGCATTCGGCCCGCGAGTTACATTTATATGTCTTAGCGATGCGTTTTTTAACAATGGATAATTTCATTCATACTAAAGTTATGGGTGCAGCGCTTTTTTGAGACAGATAGAACATTTGAAGCAGGGATTTTATATATGTTGGCTGCACAACAGTTACGCAGTTTTCACTTTCTTTCATCAACCTAACTAAGCACATTTAGGGCTAAGCATATTTAAAATGTCATTGTCAGTCAATGGTTTGAAGTTAAAAGTGTCAGAACGAAAATATGTTTAGCGCTAAACGTATTTTGTGGCATCTGGTAAAGTCACCCTAATCGTTTTTAGGATTCCGTACCAAAATGGTACAAAGAATTTCTTTGGTGTTTTTATATCAGTTTTTTACTCAGTCTGTCTAGTCATGCTATCAATTTGAAATTTGCAATAGTTTTAGATGACATTTGCCGAACTATTTTGCAAATAAGAGAGATTTTTCTTTTTTGCTACAGCCCCTGATAGGTGGTCTTAAAAATTCAAATTGGGGCTACTAGAGCATGTAGGGTATCATACTGTTTCTTATGAAAGAACGCTGCTTGCGCATTTTTAGGCCGCCTATATTTATCTTTTGATGAAAATTGTAAAAAAAACCGTCCGTATACAGGAAAAATAAAACAATGTTTCTAATTGCATACTTTTTCAGAAATTTAAAAATGTTATACTAGTTGCTTTTGGTAAACTAACTAACCTATGTCGGGGTATGGGGACATTGGCAACGACATGTTCCTTTGTAAATGTTGTTGCTTCTGTTAAAGCTGATAAGGTTCTTGCGGCCGTTCTTCTTATCAGTTAAAAGATGTCCTGAATGGCTGGCAGGAAAAAAAAATGTATTCGAAAGCACTTATCTATAAGTCTATTTGAATAAAAATCTTTGACTTTGACTTTGACAATGTATGATGGTACGGAACCCTCGGTGCGCGAGTTTGACTCGTTCTTGACCGGTTTTTATTTAAACAAAAACATGTCGGGATGTCGCGGAAGCACGAGACGTCATATTTAATTCATGTCAAATTCGATAAATTTTAAGGATACTTTACGCCTACTAAGAACATTTACAAAACAGTCTATCAAACTAAAGTAGGTACTTCACTTTAATTCGGTAAAGAAGTCTTAAACAATATCATATTCTCTAAGACAAATAACAGTATTACAATAACATTACCAAAGGATGGCTACAATATGATGAAAGACTGACTGACTGACCTCTGTTAATGTAAATTACGTTTCAGAAAGCACTTGAATAACATTATTGTGTTTATGCCGAGTACAAATGTAAGAGAAACCCTTTACTTTAGTCTCTTAGATCTGACATTTATGAAATTTTGATGTACCATCTCCTCACTTTGATGTGCCACACTTAGCATATGCAAGATTGATATTTCATCCATTTTCTTTTAGTACTTTGATTGTTTCTAAAAGACTCAGAATTCTCTCTTTGTAACGGTTATTTTAAGAAAGAATAGTTAAGCTGCAAAAATACGTTACTTTTACAATCATGTTTATAGTCAAACTCAAGCACATGCTTATTGTAAGTAGATTGTTACAAATCCAACTAATAATTATAAATCGACGGCGCCTAATAGATAAAGACAACTACTTTTATTTTTCATAAATGTTGTCTAATTTGCATGTACTTTAACAAAAATGAAAAATATCTATAATATGAAAAAAAAACGAAAATGGAGACATCTACATGGTATCGCGGGTGACAAGCAAAGTAAACACGGTCAAAAGCACTTGTTCGCCTTGACGTTTTAAGCCTAAAATAAGCCAACCGTTTCTATGCACATTGTTTATGAGATAACTGCCATTTGTCTTTTATATGGTGTTATGTATAGGTGAAATAAATGCCCCTTGTTTGATCAATTTTGACTACCTAAGTAAAAAAGAACATTATCTTTTACGAGCAACTTTTTCACTCGCAATGGAGTCGATGTACTCGCCAAAGGTTGGAAGACAGGTTCAGGCCAAAAGGTAGAGATTTTCTGTTATCTGCAAAGAAAGTCGGAGTCAGTTGGAAGGGACTTCGTCTAGCGTAAATAAACAAGCCTGTGTTTTAGTGGTATTGAAACTGACAAGGTTTTCCTTGCCTCAATTGGAGGCGGCCTCGACATAACTGAATTTCATCACTGGTAGCCCTTGCAGTTAATACATAATTATCTTCTAGTAATAGTGGTTTCATATGCATGGTATCCAATATTAGTTGTAAACACAATACGGCATTATTTAGTATTTGGGTCTCGAAGGTCTCTGTTTAACTGTCATGTAAATGCACTGATAATGTAAGGTCTTGAATCATACCCCTCTCTCTTGTCATCTGCCTGTCTGAACCATTTGCTGTATTTTTGATTGTGCTCTAAATTAAAATTATAATCTTCTTATATCACATAAATCTTTCAAATTTCCGGCCATAATCCAACACCCAATGGTATCTGACACCAGCAGATCGTTGATATGTAGAAGAAACAATGTCGCAGACAACATGGATTCTTGGGGGACACCTGCATCGATCGACCTATCGAAGGCTTCGGAGATGTCGAACGATACGACAATGGCTTCGCCGTGTTTCTCGATCGCTTCACTCCAAAGATGAGTGGCATACACGAGAAGATTGCCAGTCGACCTGCCACGGCGATCAAACTAAACTGGCAATCACTGACGATGTCGTTATCTTCGAGGTATGCCAATAGACGGATGTTGAGTACACGTTCCATAGTCTTACAAAGTAGCACAGGCCGCACATTTGCAAGCCTCCACGATTGAGGTACTTGACCAGTCTCAAGTGAGAGACGGTACAGGCGAGTTAACACCGGAGACAATTAGATACACAGTTGCGCAGGAAAATTGCTGGGATTCCGTCGGAACCGCTAGCTTTGTTCACGTCTAAAGTACGGAGAGCTGAACCTCTTTGTTGTGGATCTTATACTCTCCGAGTCAGAACGAAGTGTTTTAGGTGGAACTTAGCTACCGACAACTAGATGAGAATTTTCCGCAAAAAGATAGGTAAACAATTTTGCTTTCTCAGTTGTAGTATGAGTGAGTGAACCGTCAGGCTTCAGCAGTGGTGGAAATTTAATTCTGGTGCTTTAGCAAGGAACCAAAACTTTCTACTTCCAGATTGATGAGAACCAAGTTTGGCTATAGTTTTACATGTATGTGGTAAATTACTCTTTCTACGTGTAAATATGAGCGCCGTAGAAGGAGACATCTACATATGTGGTAAAAATTTTACTGATTTATCTAATATTTTAAAGCTGTTGCAGTATAAATTTGTTTTTAATAAATTATTTAAATATACCTTAAATAAGATTTTGATGTAAAAATAAGTTAAGTGGCAGATGACCTACATTGCGTTTGATTTTAAACAAAGAAGACAAAGATATCTACAATTACTCTTAAAATAATGCAGTTTTGGCAATTTTTTTTCATTCGGATACCTACTAACCAGTAATATTTTAACCCACTTCACCAAGTTTCATTGAAATACACCGAAAAACAAAGAAAATAATCAATAATTTACCTTCAATCTGCTCTCCTGTAAAATTGACTTTTCAGTTTTTCGTATCTACATAGGCATTGTCAAAATGTTAGGGCGCTAAATCTAACGAACATTTCAACTTCATTATAAAAGTATAGGTTGCCCCAAACCTATATGGAGTTCTTAACAACATAGTATCAGTATCAGCCATTTTAGTATCCTAATTGCTGGGCCCTTTCTTACGGAAAGAGAATGGACTACGACCCGTCATAGTCCGATGCACGTTTGGTGAATTAACAACTCAATAGGTATCATCTAGGCAAGTGCGTTATATCCTAGATCACCTCTTCGCTTTTCATCTGGCAAACGGTCAAGCGTTTTACCTATCTAATTTACAAAAAATCGGCCAAGTGCAAGTCGGACTCGCACATGAAGGGTTTCGTCTCTCACCCAAGGTTGCCTGGAAGAAATTGCTATGTAGCAATAAGACCGCCTTTTGTGTGTTTTCTCTGTATGTTTTTTTTGTATCGTGTGCAATAAAGTATCTATTATTATATTAAATACACCTACCTACCCAAAATGCCACTATAATTTTTCGCCTGCAAAAATAACTTTGTTTTTCATAGTGTCTGTATGAATGACAAAGTTATATTTGCGGTTTTGGCAAATGTGCTATAGCTCTGAAACTGCTTAATATATTTCGTTCAAACTAATTTTCGTTGAAAGTTTTTATAAAGGTCTGCAGCATATATTATTTTTAGATTTTTCACTTTCTTATTTCAAAAGTTAGAGGGGGGGGGACACACATTCAAAGGCAACTCATCACTTTCCCAATTGTACTCCCTCACTTCTTGACCTTGCAATCGTCTCTTCTCCTGCCCTTGCTGTCAAACATGGCCAACTTTCTGCAGACGCCTTTTCTTACCACAATCTGATTTATCTGTCATATCGCATTCGTCCCCCTAAGTTGAAACCTACTGTGCAGCTTCAGTGTAGCTTTAACCACATTGACCGTGAACAACTACTTGAAGATGCTGCTAATATGGACTGGTCGGCAATCTTTTCATCCAGCTCAGTGGATGAGCAGATTGATCTGTTTAACATATTTATTACTGACCTCTACGACATACACGCTCCCATTAAACCTGTTAAAATTAAACATCTTCCAGCTCCTTGGCTCACTAAAAATAAATAATGGATAAAAAATCATTAATGGATAAGAAAATCAGAACTAAAGCCAGGTACCAAGTCGATCCTTCGGAACGAAATGAAATAAAAATGAATCGTGCTAGAAATCGGTGCAATACGGTGATTAAGGACGCACAAAGACGCCATATTCATCAATCCATTGATAAGATCCAGCTAAAGTTTGGATATTTTTAAGAACTCTGGGTATTGGCAAATCTCACATCAATGTCTCCGAAAATAACATCAACGTCAACCAACTAAATGGTCATTTCACATCGTCAGTGCCTATCGATGGCACTCGTAAAACCAAAACTATGGAATATCTTTCAAACTTGCCAACCCCCGATTCCTCTTTAAGTTTTAATCAATTTGCAGATTGTGATGTGAAGAGAACTATCCTGTCTATTGACTCCAGTGCTGTGGGTGCCGATTCAATCAGTCGTAAAATGATCCTACCTATCCTGGACATCGTTACTCCCGTAATTACCCATATCCTTAATACCTCAATTTCCTCTGGAACCTTTCCTACCTCCTGGAAAGACGCAACTGTTATTCCACTCCCCAAAAAGTCTAAACCGTCGTCATTGTCTGACTTTCGTCCTATTTCGATCCTGCCCTTCCTTTCCAAAGTCCTTGAAAAGCTTATACATCGTCAGCTTACTGATCATCTCAATAAAAACCATTTCCTTAATCCTTGTCAGTCTGGCTTTCGTAAGGGCCACAGCACCTCTACAGCACTTGTAAAGGTTATGGATGGCATACGCTCTGCGATGGAAAATCGTCAGCTCACGGTAATGACAATACTAGATTTCAGTAATGCGTTTAACTCCATTGACTTTGATATTCTCCTGTGCGTTTTACGTTCTCTGAACATTATCTCCGGCTGCAATTGATTGGTTTCAAAGTTACCTGCTAGGGCGACGGCAACGTGTCCGCACTGGGGATTCCTTGGTGTGATATCATTGCCGGTGTCCCTCAGGGTGGCGTCTTATCTCCTCTCCTTTTTTCTATTTTTATTAATTCTATTACTCAATCTCTTTCTTGTTCCTATCACCTATATGCCGATGATTTACAGATTTACACGCACGCACCATTACATGAGCTTTCACGTGCAATAACCGCCACTAACTCAGATCTTTCACTAATTAGTTCCTGGAGTAAGTCCCACAGTCTTAACCTTAATCCGTCTAAGACGCAGTGCATTATTATGGGTGGCCCTCACTTTGTTTCAAGGATCGATTTTGATCATCTTCCAGCAGTTTCTTTGAATGGCACAGACATCCCGTTCTCATCAACTGTAAGAAATCTTGGTGTCACTCTCGACCTGCAGTTATCGTGGAGACCACATGTGGAAGAGGTCAGGACAAAGGTGTTTGCTGCATATGGATCGTTAAATCGGCTTCGCAATTTTCTGCCGACCAGTACAAAAATCTCTTTAGCGCAATCCCTCCTATTATCCATTATTGACTACGCTGATGTCTGCTATACGGATCTTCTTCGTAAATTTGACCACGTGTCATCATTCCGTAACAAACTTAACTGGCTCCCTATTCGCCGGCGCAGGGACTTACACACTCTCAAACTCCTCTATTCTATTCTTTGCCTTCCCACCTTATCTTAAAGAGTGTTTTTCCTTTCGCTCTTCGTCCTCTCATTGCACTCTGCGTTCTGCTTCTAATCTTTCCTTAGAAATTCCTCGTCAATCTTCCGACTTTCTTTCCTACTCGTTTTCTGTGCATGCTGTTCGGCTATGGAACGCACTACCGGAGGGTATCAGAAGGGCTCAAACTCTTAGATCATTTGGCGATCAAGTTAAATGTCATTTCCTTTCATTTTCTCATAATTTATAGTTACTTTATCGCGTGCACTAAAGTTTATTTTATTATTTTTTTACTTTTAAAGTGTATATCTTCAAACGGTTGATTTTGAGAAAAAACTGTAATAGGAACTTCAATGTAACTTTTAAAGACCTATCTATAGATATGGCTCAAGTATAGGTTTGATAAAAAAAATGTTTCAAATCCCTTCGGAAAAAATGCTATATTTCTAAAACTGACAACCATAATGACAACCGAGTAAATTTTTTCCAATATTTTTCTATTTAAAATTTATCATAAGTATAAAAATAGCATTGAAAAATGCAAAAATTAAAAAATCACAAATGATTGGCTGTTGCATCTTAATCGATCGTTAAACACCTGAAAAGATGTTTCTTTCGAATGCAAGGATTTCCTAGCATTGATGTAACAACGCTGGCCTACAGCGTATTAAAAATATAAAAGTATTGGAGAATTTCGACGGTGGTTCGCAAGTCTCGGTAGCTCAGCGGTTAGAGCATTGGACCGGATTTCCAAAGGTCATGGGTTCGATTCCCATCTGAGAATTCAATTTTTTCCAATATTTTTCTATTTAAAATTCATCATAAGTATAAAAATAGCATTGAAAAATGCAAAAATTAAAAAATCACAACCATATTTCGTTCAAACCAATTTTCGTTGAAAGTTTTTATTAAGATCTACAGTTTTTTTTTTTTCGCTCTCTTATTTCAAAAGTTAGAGGGGAGGGGGGGGGACACATTTTACCACTTTGGAAGTATACATCTTTATTATACATCTTCACTCCACACGTAGAGGTTTGATGAAAAAAAAATTTTTAGTGTCAGTTCCATGTATGGGGAGCCCCCCCTTAATTCATATTTTTTTTTATTTTTGTTAAAAAACCGTAAAGCGGTTTACAGAATACATCTACCTACCAAGTTTCAACTGTGTAATCCTCATAGTTTTGGAATAAAGTGGCTGTGACACATCGATTTGGGCGAATCTATAAGGGTTTCGTTTTTCGCCTTTAGGCTACGAAACCCTAAAAAGGTGGATTATAAATGCGAAAGTGTGTTTGTTCTTTCTTGACGCCCTAACTAATAACCAATCGACTTGAACCCGATATTCCTATTGGATCGGGAACCACGCGGGGGAAACCGCGGGCGGAAGCTAGTAAATAAATAAGTTTGCGAAATAAGCTCGGAAAATCTCGAGAAAATACATTTTTGGTCACCTATCCCATGACCGACCAATGCAAAAGTTGCCTAACCACCACAATCGCATCAAACCCACTGCACCGTCAAGCTCCTTAGTTAATTCAATAGATATTAATAATTATTTCTTCATCATCTAATATGGTCTCTCTTATCTTATAATAAGAACATTATTAGAACGAGCTTGCTCAATATCACGTCTTTTATATTTTCATATTACATGTGGTTTCACTTCATGTCACGTTCAATATTAGACAAAAGTAAGCGACTAAGGGATTCGAGAAGCTACGACATGCGATTTACTACCCTATTACGTGGTGTGAAGAACTTTTACAGCACGTGTTTATTTGAATTTGTATCTCTTCATCGAGGGTGATTTATTATTAATGACATATAACATTACTAAATATTAATTAAAATCACACGTGACTGATAAAACTTGCTCAATTAATTACGTGGGTTGTCGAACCCTTTTCAGACGTCGTGGTTTCCAGACTACAACCTGTAAGTAATTTTGGTTCAGACAAAGATTTTAGAATGTTTTCAAATATTTTTAATTAGGGAAAAAGAATGCATAGTTTAAATTCTAAGTTAAAACTGCATACATAATACCTTAATGGCTGAAACAGCTGTAACCAAATTATTTTTTCGTAAAATCTGTAGAGGTCAAAGAATACACAATAGGAATAATGGTCACGTGCAATATGTATATTATGTATGTATTTACGAAAAAAAGTATATAAGTATGTTTATCCGTTATGGAGTATTCAAGTTCTTCATGATACTTAACGTGGGCTAGATAATAAGGTGTGATTGTATGGAAATTATTTATTATTATTATTATTATAATATACACTGAGCAACCTTGTCACATTACATTATTGAATGACATTTGATGAAACAGAGAACTTTGTTTCCTTGTTGAACGTGACAAGGTTTTATAGTGTATACATATAATTGTTCGTGACTGTACAATTACGTTCTTGAAAGCTTTTTATCAGGTAGCATCTTGGCTGCAACACCTTGAAACCAGTTTGAAATTACTTATTTCTTTTGAAAATGCAAAATGTAAAAATCAATTATTTTTTATATCAAACTCATTAATCTTTGAGTTTTATATAAAATTATTACATGTTTTGCTTTTTGTGACCGCGAACTGTTTCAGTAAAAATGTTTTAATATGTTATCTTTGATAATAAATTCTTTAAACTTGAACTTTTTTCTTGGCGTGTCAACTCTGGCTTATACAATTTTTGCTTTATTGGTAAGTATTTTAGGCATATATTTTATGGTTCTACACGAAAGACAGTTTGCGTTTGCCAAACGATTTCGTCTTAAACATAGCTTATTTTGATGCTGGTAAAGTCTCTAAGCTAAACAAACATTCGTTCGAGTAACGTTGTTGATTAGAATAAACCACCAGACATGCAGAGAGTGTGCAGTCATGTCACGACTCTACTAATCAAAACGCCATTAAAAATTAAAAACACTATCGGTTCGTATTAAAAACCCGCCGCCTCAGTAATCCATCTTTATTTCAGTGTTCACACGGCAAATTGAAAATTGTTCCTAAGTATGACTGATGGTTAACATTACTCGTAGCAACATGGTGACAGTTTCGCGTAAAGAAAAGAGGATTATTTGCGGTGGGAACGGTCGAGGAAGACGAGTTTTAATATTACACCTATTTATATTCATACGCCCTTTATAGCCTCGAGAAAGAAAGAGCTAAGAATCATAAACGTGTACTGGGGAACAGTGTTATTCACTTAGAATTTCTTTGCGGGAGATACATCGCTAATATTTCATAGATTACGAGAAGCTTCGGGTATTACTTTGACTTTTGTGCTGATTCCAATGCATGGTTTAGATTTATTAAATAAAAAAAATACAATATGTATCTACGCGACGAATTGTTAACTCCTTTTATGAAATCTGTTAAAAATGGATTTTGTTGACGCCTTAGGGAGTCTTAACCGCCTCTGTCTGCGGTCTAGTGGTAACAGTCTGTATCAGACCCGGAGGTTCCAGGTTTGATTCCCAGTGGAGATAGCTAGACTTTGTTAGTCCGCCTGACTACTACTGTCATTGTAGCTAAGTCTGACAGTAGTGACACTATATCAGAATCCCTATCGAACACGAACGAAATATCATGAACCTATTGATTCCTAAAAATATGTTTTCTTCAATATTCTGCTTGAGCATTGTACGAAAACTAAGGATCAAAAGACTTTAATTTTAATCTTTCACACTATATCGAAACTAGTTAAATATTATATTTTCTTAGATACAGTAACTGCACTTACTCGTAGATACAAAACAAAAACGGAATTTATTTGCATAACAAAGCTTGATGAAAAATCGAAGCACGTTTTCCGAAGGAGTGGTAATTATAAATCTTCAACAAGGTTTCATATAAATCAAGTTTGTAATTATAAATTGATTGACACTTAAAGATTAATCGAGATTAAGCAATGCCGACGTGATTAATTCGAGAACATATATTATTATGTATTTATTGGTACTTGTGAGTCGTTACCGAAGATTTGATGTTGTTACAATTAATTAGAGTTACTAATAGCAAGGGAATAGACTAAACGCGGTGCGGTATTAATTAGTCGATTACTGTTCCTTGTTTATTATATTAAATTGTAGTAAATACGATGTATTATATGATAATTACATAAGTCCTTATTTATTACTCAAGAAAACGGTTTCAAAGAGCATATTACGTAGTTAGTGTTCCATGAGGTTAACACGAAAAACTATCGAAATAGTATCGAGTAAGTATCGAGCACGTAAATATTTCCATTTACGTCCGGTAGGAACGCTGTTCAAAATATCATTTTTTTTTCTTTACTTTCTCGATACTTACTCGAAAGTTATTTGACCTACCTACTGAAAGAAGTATAGCGATCGTCACCTCGACGATCAAAGAAAGGACTGTTTTGGGATAATTTATATTTATTTAATTCATCAGTTGATAGCAGGATACCGGTGTCCAGAGAATAATGGAATATCTATTGTATTTCATGAAGTTAATAAACAAGAAGTTATCAAACGAGATACACAAAATACTTCTACAAAACCGATTAGTTTATTTTTATTAAATCGAAAATTTCTATTAAAGGTAGGTATTTCTTTTAACCATACGATTAAAGCTATCCTAAATCAAACAAATGTTGGAGTCATTCATACATTTTTCTCATTAAAACAATAAAGTACGACTAAGGACTTACGACATTAAAGTATAGCCAGAGTTTTACACACTGCGGTATGGTTATAAAAAATATTGCTCTATACATATTGTAAGCGAATACTCCACGGTAAAGAAATATGCTAAAGGAATTAAAACCTTATTCATATTCTATTTCGTATGAAAATCAGACACCAATTTTAGGCGCTATATGCTCTCTACACCGGAACTATTTAAACAATTTACATTGCCTTTGTGCGGAACTTCAACTTTTAGCATACAACAATGTCGTCTCATAATTTTAATTTTAAATAGTTTCAAACATACGGTGTTCGAATTTTTCCATCACTTTTGCTTAGCTAGGATTTTCAAGTGGAGGAAAGAGAACTCATATTGCTCCAGATTATTTGAAAGCACTGCTCGTTCGTGCGTCTACAATTTGAGCAACGAAATTGGCTTTTCATTAAGTGAACATCGCAATTCAATCTGTAACTAGGAATAAAGATAAAATTGATAAAATTTCAGTTTTATCATTTTTTGCAAGCATTGTCACATTTTGCAATTGTCCAATCTAATATTCAATCTTCTTTCTTCCGAAATATACTCTTGCTTTCCACGTTTCATTTAATCAAATGACAATATCTGTCAATAAATGAATTTTCAATACTACTGTTTAAGTAAGTAAAACATCACTCGTAAATATCATTTTATATTTGATAGTAAAGTTTATGTTTCTCTTATCTGCACGACAAATAATATAGGTACTAAAATGTCTCGTCTCTACAAAATGGATAAAGTCAGAGTCAAATACTTTTTATATTTAAATAAACTTTTAAGCAAAAGAGGACTTTTGGGTACAAATGTTAGTTATGATATTGACTTTAAGTTATTTATTACATTATGTTTTGCGGAAACAATACTGGCGGTAAAGGTTGTTAGCCCACCGCCTACAGCAGTTTTCGAATAGGCCCTATTGAAAGGGTTAGCCCACCGCCTACAGCAGATTTCGAATAGGCCCTATTGATAGGGTAGCCTACCGCCTACAGCAGATTTCGAATAGGCCCTATTGATAGGGTTAGCCCACCGCCTACAGCAGATTTCGGATAGGCCCTATTGATAGGGTAGCCCACCGCCTACAGCAGATTTCGAATAGGCCCTATTGATAGGGTAGCCTACCGCCTACAGCAGATTTCGAATAGGCCCTATTGATAGGGTTAGCCCACCACCTACAGCAGATTTCGAATAGGCCCTATTGATAGGGTAGCCCACCGCCTACAGCAGATTTCGAATAGGCCCTATTGATAGGGTAGCCCACCGCCTGCAGCAGTTTTCGAATAGGCCCTATTTATAGGTCTTTACTATCTGCGCTGGAAAACTAGGGGTGGCTCAATTTATGTTTTTCTTTGTTTGATCTAAGATAAGATAATATTTTGTTTGCCTTTAACATGGTATGTCTATGTTTACCCATTCAGCATGGAAGTAAATAAAAAACAAAATTCTTATAGATATATTTGAAAACTTGTGAAGAAGTTGGGCTTGCAAACTGTTACTCATTGGTTCTGGACAACATCTTAGATTAAACAACTACCGCATGTGGCATCGTTGAGGTGTGCCTAAGAGAGGTGTTAATATATTTCACTTTCAAGTTGCACTTTTGATGCTCTTCAAACCACGCAACGGATAGATGGCCTGTGTATGTATGTCATTATCTCAAACACATTGACACCCACAGTATAGGCCTCCCCCAAGGATCTGCACTGCGATCGATCCTGTGCCACCCGCATCCAGTAGCTTCCTGCGACCTTCACCAGATCGTCGGTCCACCTGCTCGGTCATCGTCTCGCGGTCGTCATTCCAAAACCTTCCCCCCCAACGGCCATAGGTTCTTCTCGCTATGTGTCCCGCCTACTGCCACTTCAACTGAGCAATCATTCCAGTTATATCGGTTACGTTAGTTCTCATATGAATCTCCTTATTTCTGTTTCGATCACGTAGGGAAACGTAAATAGATGTATGTATAATTAATTCTATTCAATTTTCAGTATCAACGGTGGACGTGGACGCGGTGCTGGGCCGCACGGCGTCCCTGCCGTGTGACGTCACTCCGGACACGAACGAGGACCGAGTGTACATGGTGCTCTGGTTCCGCGCCGGGAAGGCCACCGGAGGGAAGCCTATATACAGGTAAGACGGGAGCTTTATATTTTTTTGATACATTACTAATTAAGGTGGGTTTCCACAGTGCTGGGTTCGCAAGAGAATTATAAATATTTAATTTTGCATTTTACAATGCTATTTTTGTGTAATAATTGTTAAACAAGAAAATTTGTAAAAATGTTTCTTTAGAATGTAAGGATATTGCTCTCATTGATGAAATGACGGTGGCCAACACCGCAGAAAGATGAATATACTGGAAAATTTCAACGTGTCCTTAAAGGTCTCTATAGCATAATTGGTCAGAGCATTGGGCTGGATTCCCAAGGATGCGGGTTCGAGTCCCGTCAGAGCGACATGAGACAAGTTGGTTTTTTCTAGAATATTGTACATTACATTTACAAAGTTAGGTACAAAAGGCGGACTTAATTCTAAAAGTGTTCTCTACCAGTCAACGTTTAGGGGAACAGAGAGCAGCGAAAGCGGTACAAAATGCGATTTGTTAACATTGATATGTACATCACTTTCAACAATTTCACAAGAGAACTCAAAAAGTAACAATGAAGCAAAAACGTTTTTTTTTTTTTTTTTCGATTTATTGACCAAAAGTATTACAAAATACATGATATTTAATTTACACACCGCTACAAAAGCCGTTTCGGCTTTAACTGTGGCGGAGGAGTTCAGCAAATACAACAAATTTAAAATGTTAATAAATTGTTAGAAAACATAAAAAGTATAAGTACATGTTTTTTTTAAGTATTATAACTTAAAAAACAAAAATTTCTTTCTCTCCCCCTCTTTCTCTCTTTACTGGGTTTAAAAGTCCCCGTTATACCACCAGTGACGTAAGCTAGGTTAGGTTAGGTGTCAAGGCGGCAAAATGATATTTATTCTCATTGGTACAGAAAAACCGAACGGGGAATAAGTTTAATTTAATTTAACCTACGACTAAAAGTAGGATATAGGTCATAGGATGGTAGACCGATATCCTACTACCGATCAAAAATATCTAGAAGTCTTCGATATTTTCATAGGCGAGCGAAGCGAGCGTATTGTTTCCAAAACTATATTATTCGAGCACCTCCTTTACGGCTCTTTAACCGACAAATTATGTTCGGTGGAATATCCATCACTTTGGAGAGTGTGCAAGGGAAATACACGACCATGTTCCTCCAGCCCCTTTCCCATCGAGGTACCAGATGCAGGTTAGCTTATCGTCCGTACGTCGTTGACATTCCAACGGTCCGTACCAAGCGCGTTAAAGTCACACAAGAAATGTGTCATTTCTTATTCGAACCGCTAGAGAATGGAATGCGCTGCCTGCTCACGTTTACCCCGTTCCTACAACCTTGGTCTCTTCAAGGCAAGAGTGAATAGGCATTTCCTGGGCAAGCATCCAACACCTTAGACCACATCCTGTTTATTAAACACGATGGTGGTCAAATGCCTGCCCAGTTATTACTAAAAAATTCTCAAGCAAGACCACTTACGTCTAACTTTCATGTTATCCTTATTCTTCCTTAAACTATGCTTAACATACTTACAGGGCATGCATTGGTTTTCCAGCGTAGTAGGCACTGTAGATCTAACTAGTAACTTTGCATTTATCCTATCCTGCTACCGAATATTATAAGTTTGAAAGTTTGTGAGGATATTTTATTTTCCTTGACCTCAAAAAAGCCTTCGATACTGTCTCTCTTTCCATTCTTCTACAAAAGCTAGAAAGCATTGGGATCCGAGGTGCTCCCTTAGACTTGTTTAAAAATTACTTATACGGTCGTAAGCAGAGAGTTCGGATAGGCGAATATGAGAGTGATGACTTGGAGATTTCTTATGGCGTTCCCCAGGGAAGTGTTTTGGGTCCCACTCTATTTCTCATTTATATTAATCATTTGACTAATCTCAAAATTGACGAGGGAAAAGTTTACTCGTATGCCGATGATACAGCACTTGTTTTTGAGGGTTTGACTTGCGAGTCTGTGTTTAATGCTGCTAATCGTGGCTTGAATGTGGTGTCTACTTGGTTAAAAGCTAATCTATTGACTTTAAATATTTCGAAAACAAACTATATATGTTTTTCTATCAACAAGGTAACAGAACCAGATAATAGCCTTAAAGTGAAAATTCATGATTGTGACGGAAT
This sequence comes from Chrysoteuchia culmella, assembly GCA_910589605.1. NCBI lineage: Eukaryota > Metazoa > Arthropoda > Insecta > Lepidoptera > Crambidae > Chrysoteuchia > Chrysoteuchia culmella. Next base: position 9,301,108 of record OU342661.1, on the reverse strand, counting down.
CGATTGGCAAGGCTGTACATGTGCAACACTCGAAAGAGTTGCTTGTACTAAATACCTTGGAGTGATAGTGGATCAGAGGCTGTCTTGGCACCCACATATTGAATACATCAATAGCAGAATAAGGAAACTAGTTTGGATTTTTAAATCACTACGGCATGTTGCTTCAAAAATGTTGTTAAACCAAATTTATGTGTCGTTGGCACAATCGGTAATAACTTATTGTATTTCTGTTTGGGGGGGAGCGTCAAAAACAACATTTTTGGAACTAGAAAGAGGTCAGCGATGCTTGATTAAAGTAATGTACTTTAAGCCATATAGATTTCCAACAAAGGAGCCTTATGAATTGTGCAAATTGCTTTCGGTCCGAAAATTGTATATCCTGATGTGTACACTCAAATTACATAAAACACTGTAGCATAGTACTAATCACATTAGCTTATCAAAACGGAAAAGAAATTATAATATTGCAACATATCCACGTGTTAGAACAATGTTTGCACGTCGACAATACTTTGCTCTCTCGGCACATATCTATAATAGGTTAAATGCAATACATGATATTAATAATATGGAACTCAAAATCTGTAAAGATCTTTTAAATAAATGGTTACTTACACTAGATTATGAAGACACTGAGGCATTTTAAATAAAATAAATTAATTGCAGATATATTATGTATAGGTGTGAGGTGGGAATTTAAATTTATATATACACGCACTTACACACACACACACACACACACACACACACACACACACACACACACACACACACACACTCACGTACATATACACATACATACACAAACACACACAGAACATATACACACACACACAGGCGAAAGATCGGTTTTGGATTGTAGTAGTAGTAAGTAGTTTAAATTAAATTAGCTATCTTAATTTGCCTGTGATTTTGTCTGTTTAATTTGTCTATCTTAAACTGTCTATCTGAATTTTTGTATGATTGTGTTTTTGAAGAGCGGGGCCTCCTGACACAGGCATTTCAGAATGCCTACTAGGTTGGTTCCAATCACTGTTCACAGCTTTGTAAATCCGATGGACTGTAATAAAGGATTTTTGATTTTTTTTTTTTTTTTTTTGGTTTTGATTTGATTTGGATGGATGAATGTTTGTTACTCTTTTACTCAAAAACTACTGAACTGATTAAGATGAAACTTTACAGCAATGTAGCTTATACATCAGAAAACCACATTATAAGCAAATATTTATAATTATCCTGATATTCCCACGGTAACGGCAACCACGTGGCGAATGAAACCGAGAGCGGCCGCTAGTCATAAATGATAAGGTTCGTAATATTTAGTAGAAATATTAAAATGCTGACGAGTTTGATTGTTTGAGCACGCTAATCTCCGGAACTACTAGTTCGAATTGAAAAATTATTTTTATGCTGGATAGTCCATTTATCTCGGAAGGTAATAAGATATTTAATATCACGCTACGATTAATAAGTGCAGAGCATTAATGTAAAACGTTGCAAAAACGGGGAAAAAATATTACTTTTGGGAGCTTCTGCTGCGGACGGTGTGTAACGGTTACGTAAAAGTCATGTATGACGAAATTATTCCCCATCAAAAGTTCTAAAATAAAGTGCGCGACGGCATATGTCTATGCTTTATGGTTAACTCACTATAACCATTTTTAAGATAATAAAATTTGTTCTAAACTAGTGTATTATTTGAGATGCTGTTTTCATAAACATGATATTAATCCTTATCTAAATAAATACGTTAATCATCACAAGTATTTAATTTTGAACAAAATTGTCCTTTACATCATTTAATTTTAATGAATATCTTAGGAAATATGATAGTTTTAAAATAACTCCTCAACAAAATAATTCGCGACCAAATTCATTCGTCAGGTAGGCTTGCTTACTTTATACTGATATATTCCGGAAGTTTAAGCTAGAACGTTACACGTACAAATAGCGCCCTTCTTGCCGTGGGCGGTTTATACTTGAACAATACTTTTTCTATTCCTCAGGGGTCCGTGCTCGGGTGTGTCCTCTTCCTTATTTACATCAATGACCTTCCGAAGGTCATTGACAATCATTGTGTGATGTTTGCCGACGATTTTTCCGTTGTATTCCCTTGTATCGATAGTACTAAACTTAATGAAAAAATAGGGACAATCATAAATAAAGTAAAACAGTGGCTAAGTGACCATAATTTAGAAATCAATTTCAAAAAAACTAAGTTAATACAATTCAGACCAAGACAAAAAAATGAGTTAAACATAAATTTTACATATAATCAAACAAAATTAGAATGTGTTCAAAATTTTTCTTTGCTGGGTATAAATATTGATTCTAATGTTAATTTTAAATCACATATTCAAAAAAATAAGTCAAAATTATCACAGTTTATATACGCTTTAAGAGAACTAAAAAAATGTACAAATTTAAAAACGGCAGTCACAGCCTACCACGCCTATGCACAAGCGTGGCTGAACTACGGCGTCATACTATGGGGTAATAGTGTCGATGCACATGAACTTTTTATTCTGCAGAAAAAGTGTATCCGTATACTTGCAAATATTGAACACAGAGAGAGCTGCAAGCCCCATTTTCGGAACCTCAGTATACTAACATTACCGTGCTTATATATACTGGAAATGTGTAAGTTTGTCAGGAAACACCCAAATTTTTACACCAAAGTCATAGACGCACCCCGACACAACGTGACTCGATATAAAAATAACCTTTTACAAATAAGATCCAAATTAGCATTGCATAGTTCAGGTACCTACCCGATGTCCATAAAAATCTTTAATAAATTGCCAGAGTATCTGAAGGCCGAATCGGATATCGGTGTGTTCATTCGCTCCTTGAAAAAGCTGCTTGTAGGAAAAGCTTACTATTCCATTAATGAATACTTTGAGGAAAAAAGTTTCTAAATGTCTGCCCCTCTCCTGTTCGTTGCAGTGCCTTTCGAGGTGCATGCGATACATTGGTGCTTGCATGTTTTGTTTAGTCACTAAGTCGCATGTAACGCAATTTGTAATAAATAAATAAATAAATAAATAAATAAGTTGTATTCTTGTATAAAACGCTGCTTGTTTCGAGTAGGCAATTTGGAGACTGCCTACCGGTAGGTATTCAGTATTTAGCGTAAGGAAAATCTTAGTGGGTGACTTTTGAATAGAAGATTAAACTAAAATGAAATAACTTTAACCCTTATTGTATATTTATTAAGGTTTTGAATGAGGTAGGCACTGCCTGCACGCCCCTGCATACTTATCCTAACAGTGACACTAAAATCTGGTGCTGTAGATCATGATGATAAAATTATTCAGCCTGCAGTCTATTGGTTCTATTTTTTATAATGCCTAGATTACAGTAAATACCGAAAAAAAGGAATACGAAGGAAAGTAAATACGAAATCAAATCTTAAGAATAATACTAAATTAAAAATGTACTGGCAAGTAAAAAGCATTTTCCTTATTATCTTTGAGCATTCTGCGGTAAAAGTATCTTTTTTACATCAATCACATTCCCGATATCGCTCAAAAATTAATTTTCGGAGCTCAAAGGAAGCCTATCTTTTAATTATGATATTTGCTCAAACGTTAAAATCCATTTCGCTCCCTCAATATTTTCTAAGAAAATGTTTCAAAATATAACGCAATCATATTGATCTAGACTACTCGCTTAAAAATATTATACGTAACTCTCAATTCAGTAAGTATTGAGTCTTTGAACTCATAACTATTATTCTAGTTTAAGACAAAAAAGTATAATATTACACCTACTTAAAAAAAAAATTAAAGGAAACAATATTAAGAGGATTCAAAAGGTATCTACCTAAGTTTAGTAGATGAGCATTAACTTTGGCTTGACTCGGACTGATATCACTTGGTTTGTACAGTTGTACACATTACAGCAGGTAAGACTTGAGTTACAGTGGCGTATAAGTGTTAATCCTGACATGCTGTTAACTGTACATTTACATCAACTTAAGCGTAACACTTCAAAAACTTAACGTAACATTTTCAACTACCTATTTTATTCCTTAGAAAAGTAGTCTAACAATACTGACAAGCAGACTGACAAGTATTATTCAACAACCGTAGTTTGCCGTAGTCGAATCATATATTTTGTAGCTCTCGTAGCCTTCTCGTAGCATCTACACGTTGCTTCGTAGTCTAGACATGAACAAATGAAGAAGTAGATTTCGTTTCATTTTTTTACGGAATCGAGTTACGATCGAATTCGAATCAACGTCAAAAGTCGTTAATTATTAATGATTCTCGACGTTGCGTTGATTCGATTTTAATTGGCGCCACTATCGATTTCAACAAGTACAAAATTACTTTATTTACTTGACTATTACAACTTTTTTAGTTTAAGTATTACTTTTGTAGCGCGTGATAGTTATTATAGCTGACTTTTGACGTCGATTCGCTCTCAATTCCATCAGGACCTTGATTTAAGTAAATAGCTGATTATTATTGCAAACGTTTTTTTTTAAATAGGTTAGCTTACAATACTTTTATTTTTTAATTGGAATTTAGTTTTGTCCTAAAACGTTTCAATAGAAAAGTTATCCGGTATTATGAAATCTATAAGAAAAGCTTAAAGCAAAATCACCAACAATTCCTATATCTTGTTAATTAGGGTGGGTAGTTACCCTACGGCGGCAGATAAGCTCGGGTATTGATCATTCGGCAAATTTATGTGATTCGCAAATAGATATGTTAACCATTAAAGGTAACTTCTAAAAATATAACAGATGCAGATCGAAGAATATGTTATTGGTTTCGCAGGTTCTTTAGCATAAAACTGTGATGTTATTTATAAAAAAAAAACATTATCTTAATATGATATTAGTTGATAACGAAAAATATGTAGCATAATTCCCCAAGAAAAACTTACATGCAAGATGCACCGCCCGCCCGCCCGCAAATAAATGCAGATGCAGCACAGTGACACACCTTGCACCTTCACCGACTACTCTAAACGTGTTTCGACCACACATGGAGCATCCTCAGGACCGTGTAATACCAGCACCGAGTGAATATTGTATTTTTTTTCAATTTATTCGGTACAAATAATTATTTTCATTATAAAGTTATGTATGTATTGTTTAAATTAAAAATAGTCTAATTTCAATACAAAGTTGCGTCCGAATCAAACAATATTAACCATACGGATGTTTGTATATTTGATACTCAATCACGCAAAAATGGTAGAACCGAAGGCTGTACCCTTATTACGAGTTTGCTTAACATGACATTTACAGGACTCGTGAGCGTAGACTATCGGATACACTGCTCATGTCGGTAAAACAGTCGCTAAATATGAAAGAGACAGAGCTACATTTTACATTAACGTTTACTGTAACATCGAGTTTGCCAAACTCGTAATAAGCCTACTGTACCCCTATTACGAGTTTGCTTAACATGACATTTACAGGACTCGTGAGCGTAGACTATCGGATATTCTGCTCATGTCGGTAAAACAGTCGCTAAATATGAAAGAGACAGAGCTACATTTTACGTTAACGTTTACTGTAACGTCAAGTTTGCCAAACTTGTAATAAGCCTACTGGTTATCTAACAGAAACGGTTCAGTTTCAGTTTTGTCGCTATTTTGGTTGTCATACAGTATGAAAATGTGACACAAATGACAGCGAAGAAACTAGTTGCTAGGTGATTTCTTGTTAGCCTGTGGATTTGGATGAAATTTGGCACGCAGATAGATTACAGCATGGATTGTCATTGCACATTTTATTTCGATATTTCCACGGGAATGGGGAACCACGCAGTTGAAACCGCGTGCAGCCACAAGTACACCATAAATAACATCCTTAGTACCCCCTTAGTTTGCTGTTGGTTATTTTAGTTCCGGATGTGAACTTAATTCAATCAAATAACGTACAAGACTCCTTGGAAGCTTTACATTCGATATTAGGTTCTACGAATTGCAGAGCAGCCCCATGTTATATATCAGGAAAAAGCACCAAATTGTACTCACTCTTATTAATGCAAGGATACCGTTTATGCAATTAATAACCTTATTAATTGTAAAATAAGGCTTCAAATTCGTTAAAATCACTTCTATGTTTCAAGTACGATAATGGGGAATGCATTGTTACTGTCTGGTTTGCTATTTGCTTTGTGTGAACTGGTTTTGTAGAATGTTATGCAAATAAGTTTTATGCATATGATAAATTTTAACAAGAAAAATATTGGAAAAATTAACTCGGCCACAAGTGAGAGTCCTATCTGAGAATTCACTTGTGGCCGAGTTAATTTTTATAATATTTTTAATTATACCAAAATTTATCATTAGTATAAAAATAGAATAGAAAAATGCAAAAATTCAATAATCAGAAAAAAAGTTTTATGCGTTTTGTTATGTATGATACGAGAGAGAGAGTTCTTTCTTTAATTTGTAGCCATTCATCTAAGCTAGGGTCATGAAATCAATCGCCAATCGGCATACATGCTACTTTAGAACTTTTAGGTAATACAGGTAAATAATTAGAGGTCACTGACCCATTAAGCCTAGAACCAACAACGGAGACAAAATCATGTTCTAAGTATTAATTTTGCAAAGATTCTACTTTATGAATGGGAACAATATTTTAATTAATATTACTGTTCAGTCGAATTCATTCGCTGTTTTCAATACGAATTGGTAAACAGATGTTAAAACATTAAATTCGACCGGGAAATAACTTCATTTGGACATTGACATTCGGCAGCAGTTGGCGGTTGGAAACAACATAATTAGCGATGGTCAGTTGACCTGAAAGAGAAACAAACCACAACCGTATTGACACTTGCGTGTAAGCTCAATGCATTAATTTTATTTTAAGCTGGCCTACCCTTTTTTATTTAAGCGAATGGTGTGCGATGTTAAGGCTATTTAGAGTCAGGCTGATAAATACGAAATGTATGAACTTGGCTATCAGCGTGGATGGTGGTCAGCGAGTTAATTCATGTACTTTTGCTGTCGGCACCGATGATCAGCGAGTTCATTCATGTACTTTGGCTGTCGGCACCGAAGGTCAGCGAGTTCATTCATGTACTTTGGCTGTCGGCACCGATGGTCAGCGAGTTCATTCATGCACTTTGGCTGTCAGCACCGATGGTCAGCGTGCGGTCAGCGTGCTGTAAAACCAGCTTTCAAGCTCAGCTCAGCTCTATCCGTGAAAAAGGGGATCCAGAAAAATCGGTCTGATTTCGAATGTCGCTTACGTACTGCGATCAGAATCTGATACGTAACTTCAAAGGATAAGTTAGGATCTTGGCTTCCACTTACTTCCATTACCACGTAGAACAAATTCATACACTATTTTTATTGATTTCACAACACAAATTTCTTAAAAACTGAGTTTATGTAAGCCTATTCACGACTAGTGATTTTGATTCTGTTTTAAACAAAATGGTTTGTGCAATCAATAAAAATGATGCATAAATATGGTCTCCGTGGTGGTGGAAGTGGAGTACAGGATGCTAACTTCTCCTTTGACGTATAGGATTAAAACAGTTTGTTCATAAGGTCCATCATGGAGATTCACGGATGACGGAGAGATGAAAACGAACACCCCTTAACCTCGCCAGAGCCCACAAACAGCTGGAAAACTCGATTGGGGGCCGGGGAGAAGGAGGGACGGCCCCTACCCAAAGCTAGCCTATACCCTGGCCTAGCTAATAAATGAAAAAGAAAAGTCAACTGAAAAGATGGAAACAAGATCAAATATAAAAATATTTTGTTCAACTTAATAACATGCAGTCCGAGGCATAACATGATGAATAAATCGACTTATTATTAAATTCTATGCCTCCGACTGCACGATATTATGTTTTAATATAATCTCGTTAAAGCAGCTAAAGTTTTTTAAATTTAGATATTTTTAGTTATTTATCGGTCATAATATACCTTTTTGATTTCCTTAAGACCAGCTCTTTAAATTCATCAAACCTGAACCGGACAGGGGTGTCCAGAGATCAATGGAAAATCTATTGTGTCTCATTATCCGGGGCCTGAAATGTTCATTTGGTAATTTTATAAAGGATTCTAAAAATAAATTTCCCTTTCCCTTCAAATAATAGCACCTCGCAGCCGCTATGTTCACTATATTTTAACATCACTTATCTAAGAGCATTTGGGCTGTCAAGACAAATCTAACGACACCTTAATCATCGAAATCCGTTCAGCCGTTTAAGAGGTAAGAGATAATAAAGAATATTACATATAAACAAACAAACATACATAAAAGATACGCGCTAAAATTGTTGAAATTGATGACAATGATTAATCGATGTGTTGAAGAATAGCATAGCTGGAGCCGAAATCTCAGTCAAACCTAAACAAACATCAAAACCATTGTTATAATAAACAGTTCGATAATCTGCAGCATTTTTTATTTTTTATAATTTCGTGCACCTTAAAAAAATAAAATAAAATAGAATTGCGCAGAACAGCTCGCAAAATACGATACAAATATAAACATAGACATAAACTTATAGCATGAATGTAACTAAAATCAATTTATGTTAACGCAACTCCCAAACAACTTAATACTATTATCCAGTGTATCGACAAAGCAATTATTAAATTACTACAATGATTTAATTTCATCTAGTATCAAACAAACCCTATCCACCAGATCATGCTTACCTGATTCCTGGCAAATACTATCTCGTATTTCATATTTGCCTTGGCATTAGTGCGAATGTTTATTTGGTAGGTAGAAATGCAGTTGTGACACCACTGGCGAGTAAGCGACTAACTATTGGCTATTTTCTCACTCAAGGCACATACAACACATTCCGTGTAAACTAAAGATATGCATTTATTAATAGTTGATCTTTGACTGTTCACACTGCATGCCGGCGAGGACTAGCTTCACAATCGTAACTCCTAATCAATATAATACGAGTACATTATATTATATATTCTATAATATTATAAATGTGCAAGTGTGTTTATTTGTCCTGCCTTCACGCCTTAACTAAGCAACCTTTCGACTTGACTTTTGCCACAAAATTATTTGAAAGGACGGAGAGTAACATAGGCTACTTTTTATTTTGATATTCCCACGGGACTGGGAACCACGTGGATGAAACCGCCGGCTAAAGTTAATGTGATATATAGATTTAATATTTTTTGATAAATCTAAAATATACTCACTCAGTCGCTCAGCAATACTCGCCCAGGTATATAGGTACTCGCTCAGCGATACTCGCTCGGCGGTCATATCTCACGTCCGCGCTGTGAGACCAACCAGCCGAGCTCGTGTTGTGAGTACTCGCCCGTCGCACAAGAACATTCGCTTATGGCTGAGCATCAAAACTATCGGAACTACAACTCCCCTCTCGCCGCTCGCCAACTCGTTTCTAGTTTCCAGTTTTACTAGCTCATCGCTGGTGGTAAGACAGCTGCCTAATCCACTAGCGGCCATGTTTGATTTCGTTCCTATAAGTTATTCTACCAGTGTACTCCGTGAGTTCTCATTTATTACCACTAATTGATTGCCTTGATGTTCCTCAAGACGGTTTATGGAGTAGGAAAACTATAAAATAAATCAGTATACAATTCTTCGTCGTTTAAAGTGCATAAAATTGAAATTTGATACGAAAGTTTTAAAATAAAGATCGATAAATCAAATTCATAAAAGATTATTTTTATGTTTACAATATTACCGATACGTCGTCGTCGATAAAAATAAAAAAGTGGTTTAATGTAGTAGCTGGGGCTTGTTGTAGGCCTCCTCCTTCTTATCGTATAAGGATTAGTGGCCACCTCTGATGTTAGAGTTTAACAAGCCGCCTATAAGGCCTCTGACAAGTCAGAGGCTGATAACACCCGGAACCGATGATTTAACTTGCCCTCTGAAGCACGGAAGCGCTCAGTTGTAATACTACTTTACAGTCAAACATCCGATTCCTGACCGAACCGAACGTTGCTTAGCAAACGTGATCGAATACGTGCCACCAGCTACTGGATCAATGTAAATCCGGCTTAATGTATTTCTTTGCTCGAGTTTGCCTATCCCGACATTCCAAGGCAGATAAAAATAGGATTATCGACCTTACTAATGTAGAAAATCTAGTAATAGATACAGCTCTGTTTATCCTTTGAATTGTTTAGTTACTGTTGTCGAGAAATGGTACTAGATCAGAAAAAAAATCAGTTATCATCATTATCTAGATAAGTAGGTAGTGGCCTTACTGACTGCGACAGGGGTTGATATTATGCCCATCCGCAGGTTGATTTTCGAAAAAAAAACTACCTAGCAACCTTTTTAGTTTTTTTATAAACGACTGTGAGAGTTTTAGCCTTTCATCATACCTGATGTTAAGTATTGATAAGGCTGAAGATGGAAGCGAGCCTCTCCTGGAATCCTCAGCCACTGAGGAACTGGCTATCTTATCTCTAACTGCCGGAACACAACAATGCTGAAAACATTGTTGTTATGGCGTCAGGCTTAGATAAGATGGTGGTAGCTAGCCAGGCGCTATTAATTCGCATTTCAATCATATTTTACTTGAGTGAGATCAGTGTGTTTTTTATTTTATTTCAAAATTTGTTAGACAATTTTAATATAATGTGTATTTTTTATTATTTAACCTTTAACATTCTCCTGTCTGAGTCAAATAAATATATTTTCTTTCTTTCTTTCTTTCTTTCAGCATTGTTTCAATCTTACCACGCTATTTCGTACGAATCTCTTAAAGTAAGCTTTTTTAATCCCCGACGCAGCGCAAAGAGGGGTGTTATAAGTTTGAAGCCAATGTCTGTCTGTCTGTCATTCTGTCTGTCTGTCTGTCTGTACGTATATTCGTAGAGCCTAAACGAATCAAGCGATTTTAATGCGGTTTTTTTTTTATTGAAAGCTAAATTAATCGAAGATGGTTCTTAGCCACGTTTAATGAAAATCAATCTGGCCATTTATGGAGATGGTCAACTGCCCGCCGAAACGGTAAAAGATACAAAGGTAATGCTTTGACTAAAATAATGTACACCCTCGGCAAATTTAGGTGCAGCAAAAAAAAAAAAAGGCGGCAATTTTTTTTTGTCTTTCTGTATATAAATATTCGTAGTGCCTAAACGATGTGTGTAATTTAAAAAGGATGAAATAAAAATAAAATTTTAAAAACTTCCCAACACAAAAAAAAATCCAAAAAAATAAAATTTCTCTTTCGGTCGGGGGACCCCCAACGTATAATATACCCTTTTAGTACTTCTCTTTTTGTGGTCCCCCGACCGAGAGAGAAATTTAATTTTTTTGGAATAATTTATTTTTATTAACGGAAGTTTTGTGACGTCTTAGCCTCCATAGTGTGAAGTGTGTCAAAATGACATGACCTGATGGTTTCAGTAGATGGTAGGCCCGCAGTCTGCCGAGCATATTAAATATGCTCGGCAGACTTTGTGATAAACGTTTGTGTTTGTTCCGCTTCTGGATGCAATATTGTCTGTTTTTTGTTTAAAATTCTGTTTCCGCACTCATCCCAATGTGTTTAAGGTACATTATGTTGTATAATAGGTTTATATTTATTTTGAAACTAGCGATCGCCCGCGGTTTCCCGTGGGAAAATCGGGATAAAAAATTGCTTATGTTACTCGGGGATAGTGCAGCTTCCCAACGGTGAAAGATTTTTTTCAAATTAGTCCAATAGTTTAGGAGCCTATTCAATTCAAACAAACACACAATAAATCTTTCCTCTTTATAATATTAAATTAGTATAGATAAAACTTAATATTTGATTTGAAATCTTGATATACGATGTTCTTGATGACGCAGTAAGAGATTACTTGTCTTACTTATAGGAATTCAAAATTATCCTAATTAAACAATAACCGTTTATAACTTATTAATGAGTAAGGGAACCAATAACTGTATTAACTGTCGCATAGTGTTAATTTTTGTAATTATTGTCTGTCATTTATCATCAGTGTTTGCTTATCAAAGTAAAACTTACCTTTAAAACATTCCTAAATACTCCCTAGGTTAATAGTAATAAGAATCAAAATTGCATAACCAAACACTACTTAAATGTACTAGAATTAGTTGCGTCTGGGTGATTTAATGTTATTATGTGAACAGAATAATAATTAATGAACAGCTTAATGGTTCATTAAGCGGTTGTTTCAGCTTGTTGATGATAGAAATATAATGTTGTCATGATTCATTGGAATTGATGGAACCCACTAAAAGTATATTAATTGGTTGAACAAAAGGTCGTTCTTAAGGCAAGAAAAAACCACAGTCTGAACATAAACAGTCGTTGCACACGGCCGATTCTATTCTATTCTATTCTACATGGCCGGCCGCTCGATCTCACTGGTTTTCACTGGTAAAACAATATCGAGCGCACGTGTAGCGGGTATATGTGTGAATGCGTCATTTCGGCCGTTTCAAGGCAGGGTAAAGCCAGTTTAGACTTAAAAAACCGTAATTTTAAGTCCAATAGCAAAATGTGCTCTCACTGAGAAATACACTGATAATCTGATACCGGTGGTGTTATCACTAAACCGGAGAGGCTGTTAAAGTGTTCTTAAGTCCACGTAGACGAAGACCTGGATAGTTTTGTTAATAAACGTAGAGTGAAGTTACACACCTAAGTTACTTGTACTATTAAGTATTCTGTGCCTAGGTTTAATCCAATGTTTTCTCCCACTTCTTTTTAGCAAATAAAAGTAACAGCATCAGTTTTATTCCTTGGTGTAACTTTAATCTACGTTTATCAATAAGACCGAGAGTTTATAGTAATATTCTTAACTCATTGTCAAAATATTGTCGATAACAAACAATAATTTATCGTTCTGAACATTTAGCGGTTAAGCAAAATGATTAATATCCCGACCTCTGCGGCTTAAGCGACCAGAGAATTACTGACCATCCTTATCAGCAATACAGTTAACAGATGACTAAACTGTTTTGTGAAATCTACAACTGCAATATAATGTTTTACAGTAGCACCAAGGTATTAAATCAATTACTTATACTATGAGTTAAGATCATTACAAGGAGTTATTTTTTTTTATGATTTTGTAATTTTTGCATTTTTCAATGCTATTTTTATACTTATGGTAAATTTGAGCATTGGACCGGATTTCCAAAGGTCGCGGGTTCGATTCCCGTCTGAGAATTCACTTGTGGCCGAGTTAATTTTTTCCAATATTTTTCTATTTAAAATTTACCATAAGTATAAAAATAGCATTGAAAAATGTAAAAATTACAAAATCATAAATTATTGGCAGTTGCATCTTAATCGATCGTTAAACACCTGAAAAGATGTTTCTTTCGAATGCAAAGATATTCCTAGCATTGATGTAACAACGCTGGCCTACAGCGTATTAAAAAAAATATAATTAAGTATTGGAGAATTTCGACGGTGGTTCACAAGTCTCGGTAGCTCAGCGGTTAGAGCATTGGACCGGATTTCCAAAGGTCGCGGGTTCGATTCCCGTCTGAGAATTCACTTGTAGCCGAGTTAATTTTTTCCAATATTTTTCTATTTAAAATTTACCATAAGTATAAAAATAGCATTAAAAAATGTAAAAATTACAAAATCATAAACTGACATACTTTCGCATTTATAATATTATTATAGTAGGATGGTGATCAGCCATTTAATAGATAGATAACCTTATAGATAGATAAGGAGAATGTTCCATGACCAAGCCCAATGCTGGCAACGACAAATACAGCCGGGATTAACAGCTTAACGTGCCTTATAAAGCACAGAGCAGCTCGAGGTAATACATATTTGGTCACCGATCCCATGACCGACCACTGCGAAAGTTGCTTTTATCGCCACTAACGCAGGCCAAGCGCGCAAATCTGAAAGAAAGGAGTTCTTTCATTATTAAATGTATAACATGTTCTATCCTTTTTTCTGAGTTCTGTGGTCCGATCCTATTTTTTATTCATTTTACAATACTTCGACTCAAGTGGTCTCAAGTGTAAGTATAAAGTATTTTGATGCCGCAATCCATCTCTGCTACGCTGGCCGTCAAAAATATGTTCCTATAGAGCAGTAAATAGGTATTACTAGATCTAAAGGTTCTATAATGGTTTCACCCAAGCAGTGCAGGCGATTATCAGGATTTGAAATATATAAAAAAATAGAATGAAACTGTCATCCATCATCAGCCTGCGGACGTCCACTGCTGAACATAGGCCTCTCCCAGCTCACGCCTATTGTGGCTGTTCATAGGAGGATATTAGCCTACTGCTACCACGCTGGCCAGACGGGTTGGTAGAGGGTTTGTTTCAAGTTTTCCTTCTCTCGCACAGGTGTTCAATGCGTCGAGCCTCTTAGTCGACTCTTACGACATCCCAGGCATGTTAGGGAGTGGTGACACTTATATTCTTATGCCGTCACCACACGGCAATGAAACTGTACTTTATATTTATTTTTGATTTTTTAAGTATAGACTTTTTACCATGATTTGAAGTGATGTTCGAGGATCGCGATATAATCAAATTCCACGCGCACAAAATAACCCGAAAAGATAAAGTAACACTTGAATAATAACTTTCAGTGTAAAAATATTGTTTTCACATTTTCAAACTAATAGCGGCCGCTCGCGGCGTTTTACCCGTGTAGTTCCCGTTCCCGTGGGAATATCGGGATAAAAAGTAGCCTATGTGTTAGTCCACTACTTGAAGTCCTGTCATTCCAAATTACATCTATATCCGTTCAATAGTTTTTGCGTAACAAAACAAACAAATAAACAAACAAATAAACTGCTAAACTTTCTCATTTATAATATTAGTAGGATTTGTAGGTAAATTGAACTTTAAATATGAATAAAAAAACAAGTTATCTATCGAAAGCCGCGGGCAAAATGATAGACGAAAATAACATCCGCTTCGTGCGTTAGAAAATAACTAGAGCACTGGGGCGGAAAATTCAGACCCATTTGAAAAAAAAACAAACTGCATGTAAAATTATTTTATACGAAAATATATTTTTTTTTCAGAAAAAATATCTGACTAACCATTTTAGCTGTATTAAAGTGTGATAGTTATTTATTGTATCTTTATCAAAATGTGACGGTAGAAATCATACATATAAATTATTATAAACAAGAAACTTTTACGTAATTCTAAAATAAAAAAAGGATTCATACATTTATTATCTTTATTCGATGTAAAAGTAAAAAGGTAAGAAATACCATTCTTACCCGCCGAATCAAAATGTAATCCAAGGGTCAGTCGTTCCAGTCAATGACTTACATTAACTCAACTAACTTTTCTATAAAACGCCAAATCATGCCACCTACCGGTTGATCCCTAAAAATGGCGGATTGATTTACCGGCTACCATAGCCGGATCTCCGGAATATAGGGACTTCCGTATGTACCGAGGCACACCGCTGACCCACTACGGCCAACCAAGCAATTTTTCACTATATTTGTTTACTGCATGAGTTCAAAATTGCTTACCTTTTATGATATTGGAATTTCAAACAACGCGTCACGATCACGAACGGTATCGTATCGTCTAGTATGCGTCAATATCGAAGTTTTTTATACAGCCTTCGAAAAGAATTCAATTTTAAAACAAATGTTATATTGCTTTTTTTATAGGGAATGTCAGTTTTTTATAAACGATATGCTATGAATATAAAACGAATCACTTGCGACTTGGATAGCAATATCGTTGCTATTGTTTAGCTTGGTTATTTAGGTTCACACACAAGTGAATTAATTTAGTAAAACATTTTGAATTGACATACAACTATTCACTGATTTTAACCGACCAAAAAATTGTTGACAAGTAACACAATACCGCACGGTTAAACGCTTGATAAATGATGATTCATAATTTTCCTCTATAAATAATGTTTGGCTTAGAACTTGGATTACTTTTTGATAAAAAAGGACAAGGAAATGACACGTGGCATAACACACTCAAACTATAATTAGTACATAATAATATGTTTTAATACAACAATGTTTCTTAGAATATGCTCTATGTAAATCTGGAGTTGGCACCTTGTTGATATCCTACTAATATTATAAATGTTAAAGTATGTCAGTTTGTTTATTTTTTTGTTCCACTTTCACGCCTAAACGGTTGAACGGATTTGGATGAAATTTGATACGTAGATATTTCATGTAGTGAACACCTAGGCCACTTTTTATCCCGACATTCCCACGGGAACGGCAACCATGCGGGTGAAACCGGGCGGCCGCTATTTCTGTATAATTAGTCTTATCAACGCTTATCCAAACTAAATATTATAAATGCGAAAGTGTTTGTTTTATTTTTCACTAGCGGATCCTTGCGGTTTTACCCGTGTGGTGCCCGTTCCCCTGGGAATATCGGGATAAAATATAGCCTATGTCACTCGGGAGAAATGTAGCTTTCTAATGGTCTAAGAATTTTCTAAATCGGTCCAGTAGTTCCTGAGATTAGCGCGTTCAAACAAACGAACTCTTCAGCTTTATAATATTATATATATAGTATAGATTCTTCACACTCTAACTAAGCAACCGATCGACTTGATTTTCAGCATAGAATTAAACGGACGGACAGCATAATAGGCTTTTAATCCTGATATTCCCACGGGAATGTGAACCACGCGGGCGAAACCGCAGGCAGAAGTAGTTAGTACATAATTAAAAAAAATGTATAGTCAACAAGATCCTTTATGTAAATTCTCAGTTGGTTTGGTACAATTGGGGCGTTTCCCGGTTGTCCAGTAGAGTTTTTTTGGGGGAATGTTTTCTCGGAAAGTACTAAGGTTAAAGAAATAATACATTTTTCAAATGAAATACCTATTAATGTTCTATTATTTGTGATAAGAACGTTTTCTGTATATCTCTTACTTTTTAAAATCAATCTTCCTAAAAAACCTTTTTTTTTTATGAAGTACTGGGAGACTCTTAGCCTTCATCATACCTGATGCTAAGTGTTGATAAGGCTGAAGATGGAAGCGAGCCTCTCCCGGAATCCCCAATCACTGAGGAACTGGCTATCTTATCTTTAACTGCCGGAACACAGCAACGCTGAAAACATTGTTGTTATGGCGCCAGACTTAGATAAGCTGGTGGTAGCTAGCCAGGCGGACTTACAACAAGTCCTACCACCAACCAAACCGAATACAATATGTACCCCCGCTGGAAATCGAACCCGGGGCCCCTGGGTCTGATACCGGTGGTTGTACCACTAGACCACAGAGGCGGTTGAAAACTCTACTAGTCAACCGGGAAGTTCCCCGACAGTACCTTATTGATATTCAGTATTTATTATATAACGCTAAATATTATTAATTCTCACTATAATGACATGAAATTAAGGCATTGATAGCATTGTTACGTCAAGTGCGTGTGAGCGGTCTTTTATCTTATTAAGTTGTTAACTTAATTGGATGCTAGCAGTTTCACTGTATTGTAAACTACATTACTTGGTGTGGTTTCATTATCACGCACATGTATTTAAATGTATCTACCTACTTTTGTTGTTAGACTCGGTTAAGTCGGTTATCTGAGAGTAGCTTTTTTTTAACGAGGGGGAGACTCTTAGTTTTTATCATACCAGGGCCCGTATTCACTATGACCACTTACCGATTCCTTGCTCAAACCACGCCAATGCAGTATTTGGTTTCTACATTATCAAAATTCGTTTTTACTATGACACTTACAAATTTTAATATTATTTGACTTGTTTAATAACTATACCATTTGAGACTGTCATGTACTTGTACAATAACTGTATAATTTGTGAGTATCATATAGAAAACGAATTTTGAAAATGTCAAAACCAAGTACGAGATTGACGTGGTTTGAGCAAGGAATCGCTAAGTGGTCATAGTTAATAAGGGCCCTGATGTTAAGTATTGATATGGCTGAAGATGGAAGCGAACCTCTCCCGGAATCCTCAATCACTGAGAAACTTCCTATCTTATCTCTAACTGCTGAAACACAACAATGCTAAAAACATTGTTGTTATGGCATTAGACTTAGATAAGATGGTGTAATTAGCCAGGTGGACTTACAACAAGCCCTACCACCAACCAAACCGAATAGAATATGTACCCCTCGGGAAATCGAACCCGGGACCCCTGGCTCTGATACTTCTGTAATTCTGTTCCTGTAATTTTCAAGTACATAATTAGTTTATTTAAAATTATAAGCTTATTAGCTTCGGTACCATCGAATCCTGGAAGAACACAAAACTAACTTACGCGTTCTTAATTTTATGGATAATAAATTATTTCCAAGTGTTGAAACAAAAGTGAATAAAAAAATGCGCTCTGTGTCGGGTATAATAATTGTAATCGTGATTCTATTTCTTTATACAAATCATTGTTGTGGCGGTATGACCTTGTATTTCGAAATAACATAACAAGTTCATCATAGCCTAAGGTCGACAATACACGTGTACCAAAAACTGGCAAATCATATTTTCTAATTCGATTTGCTCGTCTTATCATTACGGGAACATCAAATTACTTTACACTAAACATCTTTTCAACACCACAATCTTGTTGCTTCTATTTTATATCAAACTTTTACAACAGTATCAGTTTATTAGGTCTTAACAATGTTAACTTAAGTTATAGAACAGTAGACATTAATCATGATTTACACTTGGTTTACAAAACCTGCCTTATTTGAGTAGATGATAAGGGCGCTCAAGGTCAGTATTTCAAGTTTGACGTGCCTCCGACTGTACACGTTTAGCGCTGTAGTGCCCTTGTACAGGCAAGCTTTTCATTTTGACCTTAAGAGCGCCCTTATATCGCACGTAATAGCGTTGGTTTTGGTACTGCAAGTGTACAGCCTATCCTGTTGTTGACTGTACACTGAAGCCTGTCATTAATCACCAAACTCGTTTAGCCCTATAATTGGTACGCTGACGCCTTTTAAATATCTATCCTCATAAACTACCGGCTTTTCTTCCAATGTTTCCTTATTAGATGAAGCGGGGTAGTTTTAGATGAGACTCTTTTATTTTCGATGGGCAAAAAACGGATTTTCACATACTCATATATCTGCAAATATTTATATATATAAAATTCATTGTCCTGACTGACTAATTGACAGATAATCAACGCACAGCCCAAACCGTTGGGTCTAGGAACTCCAAATCTGGCACATTTGGCACATAAGCTCCTTATAAAGCGCAGGGGTGCACTAAGAAAAGATTTTTCGAAATTCAACCTCTAAAGGGGTGAAATAGAGGATGAAAGTTTGAATGAAAGTCTGTAAGTTTTGAAGATAGGATTTTCAAATTTTGTATTTACGTTGTCGATTAAAATGAACATTGACCTATCTTGACGTTTTCGAAAGTTCTACCTCCAAAGGGATGAAAAGGGGGGATGAAATTGTATAAAACAAGTCCTTTATTTTCAAAGTAAAGTGTTAGGGAATTCAAATTTTGTATTTAGGTTGACGATTGAAAATAAACTTTTACTTCTATCGGCGTTTTTGAAAATTCCACCCCCAAAGGGGTGAAAAGGGGGATAAAGTTAAGTAAATCCTTAATTTTTATAGTAAAGGTCACTTATTTTTTATAAGGTTTATGGTTGGACCTTAAATAAAATCCCCCTCTCGAGAAATCAACCCCTAAAGGGTTAAAAAGGGGTAAATAATGTTAAATCCATATGGGTGTCGTTATTGCGGTTTTACGGGATATTGATTGCAAAAATGTCATTGATTTTGAAATCCGATGGACATGAATCAACCCTCAATGGTTTAAGAAAACGGTTTAAATTTTGTATATATAAGTAATGTAATATAGACATAGACATAACGACTTTAATCGCAATAGCTTTGGAGCATTTTATACTTTTCCATTCACACTTATCCATGCAATTATATTATATATGCAAATATATTATGAGAGACTGCACGTCTGTCTGGCTGTTCCGTTTCACGCGTAAATCGCTGAATCGATTTTAGTTTATACTTATGGTAAATGCAAAAATTACAAAATCATAAACGATTTTAGTTTAATTTGATATGGACGTAACTTGAACCGTGGAGATGGATATAAAATACTTCTTACTTTGATAAATGCTGATAAATGGTACACTTACGGTAGTGAAAGTGGTCGCTAACTATGGGTCTGATAAGAAGGCTCAAGGTCACCCAGCGTGCTATGAGAGATGGCTATGCTCGAAGATAGAAATGAGGACATCCGTAGGAGAACTAAAGTAATCGACGTCGCACAAAGGATTGCTCAGCCGAAGTGGCAGTGGACGGGACACATAGCGAGAAGAACTGATGGCGCCCAGGACGACGCTTCGTGGGTAGGCCCCCGACAAGGTGGACCGGCGATCTGGTAAAGGTCGCGGGCAGCGCAGGACCCATCGTCTTAGAGATCCTTGGGGGAGGCCTTTACCCAGCAGTGGATGTTATGTGGCTGAGAAGACGAAATGGCACCACCACGCGACATCCTATATCCGCGCGATAACCTAATTCCTCGCGGACGAAGTCGCGGGCGGCAAGCTAGTTCCAGTATAGGACGCTAGCTAGTTTATTATGTGCAACTACGTATACTTACACAATGGAATCAATTCCAATTTCATTATTGTATTAGTTATATTATAATTATGTAGGTCATTGAAATAATCTTACTGTTCTAATGTAATTGGATCTTCTGTAGCTACCAAAAATTTCATATCAAATCAAAACACATATCAAAGTCGTAAAAACGACAATGTTTCTCTAAAACAAAAACATAAACCCTAGCTTTCTTCTTGTGAAAAGCAAATTTTTATATTTACCGCCCGCAGAAACCGTTTCTAAATATTACAAGAAAAATAAAAAAGCTTGACGAACTATAAAACCTCCTTTCAAGCAATTGAGGGTAATAAAACTAGGTGCTGTGGAAACTCGACCTTAACGTTCGTAGTTAAAACCCTTTTTCATTTATTTATGTGTAGGAGAATTGGGGATGTATTGGAAAATGTGTTTTGTGGTGTTGATTTAAGGTTGTCTTTTCAGCTTCGACGTCCGAGGGCGGTCCTTCAACAAGGCGCTCCAGTGGTCGGACCCGAATGCGTTTGGTCCTCGCGCTTACTTCGCGACTGTGGCGCGACCGGCTGCTTTGACCCTTGACACTGTGCAACTGGATGATGAGGGCATATACCGATGCCGGGTTGACTTCAAGAACTCTCCGACAAGAAACTTTCAAATCCGACTTGCAGTAATAGGTAAGGATTTTTTTACGAAATTTTATATAATTATTAACTAATTATTAATTTTAATAAATTATTGCGATAAGATTAAAACGTTAGTGACTAAAAAAAAGTCGGTTAATTAAAAGAAAAGAAATATAATTAGACAATTGATACCGTCAATAATTGCTCCAATATAAATATATTATTAGAGGTTTAACATCAAAATACTGAATCATTGTCGTCAAGGTATACACGCACAGTTGTGATACGCGCAATCAACCCTACTAAATTTTAATGACGGTTCACTTCACTTGCCCAATATTATAATTCGATTCATTATTCAACGTCGTAGCTAACGAGTGTAACCATTCCGCAAATATTACTACAGAACGACCCCTCGAACTAGAATGAGAATTGTGCCAGCTGTCCGCATTCCCACACTGAAAAACTTTAGCGCAGAACGTCTGGTCTATGCTGGAAATTTATAAGAGGGCCTTATCTAAAAAGGCAGCTTTTCAACGGCTTCCCAAGCGAGCGATGCAAAACAAAGCTTTGTTAGAACTCCTTTGAATTTCGGTAAGGAAAATGAGAGGTTACACACGACCCCGGCCGTCAAAGAAGCTCCGAGTGTTATTACAATAATGTACCGCGATATCGCGTTTGGAGTGGCGGCTTTCAGGAAGTGAGAACTCGTGCGCTAAATATATTACTCGCCGTAATATGTAATATGTGCCAAGCTTTAAGCAAATGTGCCGCTTCAGCAGTTACAAATAATTTGTATGTAATACTGCGCTGTGAACAGCTGTTATGCCAAAAGATTTTGTGCAGTGTTTTGATCTTGTACACGAGCGAGTTATGTTTTTAGAATGCGCTTTAATTTTATCTGGTACAATGGATTGATGGAAATAGGTAGGCGTTTTTATAATTAAGTTTACGTTTTTACTCATTTGTTACAATCTTAAAATATATGAGAGGTTACATATGAACCCGGCCGTCTAAGAAGCTCCAAGTGTTATTACAATAACGTACCGCGATGTCTGCTTTCAGGAAGTGAGAACTCGTGCGCTAAATAATATTACTCGGTGTAATATGTGCCAAGCTTTAAGCAAATGTGCTGCTACAACAATTACAAATAACCTGTATGTACTACTGCTCAAACAGCTGTTATGCCAAACGGTTTTGTGCAGTGTTTTGTTTTTTGTACACAAGTGAGTTACGTTTATAGAATGCGCTTTAATTTTTACTCATACAACGGATTGGTGGGAACGGGTGTACATTTTAATAATGCCGTGTACGTTTTTATTCAAATGCAACATTTTTAAAATCTGTTTTGTGAAGTCAACATATGAACTCCGATCTGTTAATTCTAAACCATGAAAGTCAATTCTCTTGCGGCGTTTTGTTAGCGTAATGTCAAAGTTTCCATAACATACAAACGCGACATGAAAAAGGTCGTAACTTCACCTTGGCGGCGTTTTCCGCCATACTGACGCTTTTTTTTTATGAATGACAGGGAGACTCTTAGCCTTCATCATACATGATGTTAAGTATTGATAAGGCTGAAGATGGAAGCGAGCCTCTCCCGGAATCCTCAACCACTGAGGAACTGGCTATCTTATCTCGAACTGCCGGAACAAAACAATGCTGAAAACATTGTTGTTATGGCGTGAGGCTTAGATAATATGGTGGTAGCTAGCCAGGCGGGCTTACAACAAGTCGTACTACCAACCAAACCGAATACAATATGTACTCCCGCTGGGAATCGAACCCAGGACCCCTGGGTCTGATACCGGTGGTTGTACCACTAGACCACAGAAGCGGTTAGACCAGCTAATACCAGCTGTTATCGCATTGTTGAAGAAAAAGACATAGCTAAACACTGCTTATAGCGCCATCTTGCTTATTACATACCTTTGATATTGCTCAAAAGCCAGCCGAACACTTGACAATATTATTATTGTCATCTCTCTCACAACACTATACATAAGATAGGAATATTAGCAAAAATATTGAGAGTGTGGGGCTAGCGAGACTAACATCTCATAAGAAAGCCCTAGATCATTTGAAATTAGTACGTACTTATTTCCATTCCATAATCGAAGATGAAAGAAGAATATTTTCTTCTGTGAGAACTCCCAAAGCATTTAATTTTAGTGTGAATAATATTAGTTCTCGAAGCATTTGTAAGTCGTGTGAACAAAATATTTTTTAAATGTAAAACAAGCAAACACTATAACGGGCATATTTTATAATGGTAAACCTCGTAATGTTTCCTGTCTGAACATAAAAATATTTCTACAAATGAAATAAAAGAAAAAACGTGGCGTGAGATTCAGCGAGGCTTATTATTTCAAATTTAATTTAGTTTACGAACGAAAACAAATAACGATTACATTAAATCACAAACACTAAAAAACTAAACACGCAAAGAACCTTTTACAACAGCTATATGACAGGGTATGAATTTTCTAGCTTCTAGAATATTATTTTCAAAACTTTTGTCAATGCAAAATATTCGTCAACTGTTTTAACAATTTCGATTACCGTGATGATAAATTATTTGTTTTTAATAGTAACAAAATACGATCTTCATCTTATTTTTTTGTTCTTTCTTTTCTGCTCTGGCAGGCGTGCTTAAAATGTAGCATTACTTTCTTTAGCAAGACTATTAATTGCCTAGTATGATGAGGCTAAGAGTCTCCCCGATGTTAGTAAAAAAAAGAATTGTGATTATGGCTTAACCGGGGGGCATACCGCCAGCTCTTAGCGCAGTATTGGTTCAATCTTACCAATGGTATTTCGTACCACAACCCTCTTAAAATAAGCTTATTTTCCGACAGAAGTTTTGTGCCTTCAAAGTGTGAGGTGTGTCTAAATTTGAAACTTCAATTTTGCTGGCCTACCGCCATCTCTTTGCGCAATATTGTTTTCTGTCAAACATTATCGGCGCATTATTTTTATGTGTCACTTCGTACCGCGAACCTCATAAAACAAAATATTTTTTTGACGGAGGTTTTGTGTGAAGTGTATCAAAATATGACAACTTCAATTCGTTCGTTGGCAGGAACAATGAATAAAGATGTATATGGATCTGAGATACTGTTTATAGAAACTTACATTATTCAAATATATCATGAGTATTGTCGGTATTGTGAGGATGTCGATATTTTTCTTGCGAATGTTCAGGAGCTGCCTTGCCAAGTCCGTCATTACAAAGTACTGTCAAGTGCAGGTAGGCACGTTCTATTTTGTAATTTTATTTTATTTTATTTATTTATTTATAATACAGTTTTAACAATTACAATAACATTTTATACTTACTTAACCATCTACTTATCTTACAAGTTTCTAAATATTAACGTAGGTACTTCGCATATAAGCCATAAACGCCATTGCAACACTGAGTTTCACAGTAGGATAGTCTCCTCCACTCGGGACACAATCACAACAGACGCACATTACAACGTTATAAAAACCTTTGATAAGAATAAAAAAATACAAAATGAAAACCGACTTCAAAAACTAATCACTTCACATGCAGTTTTCGTTTTACATCCTTAAGCATAAGGCTTATCGCGCTTCTTAATATTTCATCTCCATAGATAATATCTCAATGGTGACATTGGACAGGAATTAAAAAAAAATACTTTATGAAGTTCGCGGTACGAATTTAAACACTATTGAAACAAAAGCAAAACAAAACATTCTTACGTCATGATGGTCTTTAAACAATGGCGCCAGAGTATTAAAAACAAAACGCAAACAAAACGTTCTTTTGACATGATGGATTCTAAAAGATAACATTAGGACTCCAGGGAAACCTAAATCTCTCTTAGTACGTTTGGCAAACTATTATTCGTTATCAAAAACTATAGCTGTGTCTTTCTTAACCTTAATCTGCTTTATCGACATAAACATTGCATACGATAGTATTCAATAATGGTTATAGTTAATATCAACCTCTCGTACTAGGGGTACTGTGCTAAAAATGATGTAGATGATCATTTCGACGATCACTATTAGTTCAGTCGAGGTAACCTCCCGTTGACCAGTAAATATTTTTAGTAAGCTTTATTTAAAAACGTCTAAATCACAAATAATAGAACATTACAGGTATTTCATTTGTGTAATAAATTGTTTCTTAAATAAATATTAAATTTTGCATTTTACAATGCTATTTTTATGTGGTAAATATTAAACAAGGAAATATATTCTACAAAAAAGCAACTAGTCTCATGTCGCCCTGACGGGATTCGAACCCGCATCCTTGGGATTCCGGCTCAATGCACTAACCAATTAGGTCTCTGTAGCATAATTGGTTAGTGCATTGGGCCGGAATCCCAAGGATGCGGGTTCGAATCCCGTCAGGGCGACATGAGACTAGTTGCTTTTTTCTAGTATATTTTCTTGTTTCTTAAACTTACCTTACCTCCCAAAAAAGGTCTACTGGTTACCCGGGAAGTTCGCCGATTGTACCTACTTTGTGATTTTATTTAAATAACGATATTTTTGTGTTCTTGATAAATAAAGCTTCGTTTTTCTAATTATAAAAAAACCGTTTTAGCCTAATCATCTTTGTGAAGGGCAAAAGGCGTTACAACATTTTTACCTTAACTGCTGTTACTGAAGATTAAATAGACCTAGAAATCTATTTTATTTCTAGTTAGTGGAAAGTTACAAGTCATGGGTTATCTGAAATCGATTTAACTAACAATAGCCTTTCAGTATTACTTCAATTCAGAAACATTTCCCTAAGGTTCACGTTTTCTCGTCAAGATTACGACGGAGTTACGATAGAGGATAAAATTTTATGAAATAACCAAACTAATATATTCTGAGCATCATCATTCAAATTATATACTATGTTTATCTCAGCTTAAGTACACATAAAAATTGTTGAAAGACTATCTTTATACCCAAGAAAATATACTTTATGCGAAACATCTAAGTGGTAATAAAGTTTGGAGTATTTACTAAATAGATTAGTACTCAAAACGTTGAGTTCTGAATAGTTTCTTTATGGTCTGTTTCGTTCCTTCTTGAAAATCCATTTGTATTTATTAAAATGAAATAAATGTTAGCTAAAAATTTAAGTAAGTATTATAAAAAGAGAAGTTATAAAAACTTAAAAAAATGTTAATAGATTTATTTGTAAAGGGTTGACCTACATAACCCTATTATGAACACCATTACTTGGATCCTTTCCTCTTTAGAAAGGCAAAAGAGAGAACCACATTATTGAAATACTAACCTACTTCTTATTACATTGATTAGTTATAATATCCATCGAAATTCATTGAATTATTAACCTTACAGTTTTAGTAAACATTCAACAATTTTTTTTTTCAAACCATTTTTTCAACATGGATCTATGTAAGGTTATCTACCGTAATAAACAGACACGCAATGCTGCTAAAATCATATTAATGGTCCCCAGGTTTACTAATCTTTACGGCAAACAATTGCTACAATATCAAGTACCTAAATTAATAAATGAACTACCCATAACACTAAAACATGAACTAAATGAAAGCAACATTAAAGTTAAACTTAAAAAATATTTCTTATCTACATTACTGCAAAATAAATAGTGATTGACTTATATTTGGTTTACTACTGAAAAATTGAAAATAATAAATCTAAAAAATAAATACCTAATCAAATATGATAAAAAAAATCTAAGTACCTAATTAGTTTATTTATTAACATCAATTGATATAATTATATAATTTGAATGCTTAATATTATACATTAATGTCAATTTCTCAAATGTTTAATAAATTAATGAATCTAAATAACAAAACATTAAATATAATAAAAATAGTAATAAGTACTCAATTAATTTAATTAGTAATATTTATTTATATACATTGAATGAATAATATACAATAATGCCAATTACAAAAAAAAAAAAAACTATTGAATTTAATCAATAATGCATGAATGCTTAGAATTCCACCCGTGAGTACGCGCCGCTGCACGCTCGTGCGATGGTTGGACTAGGCAGGTAGAAATATTTACGATGTATTGTAATAAGGAAAATTACAAATGCATACCCTACAAAAAATATTGATAGTTATTTTAATTAATTATAATAAATGATTGTACAAGATGACGAAACCAAACAGTGTAAGGTAACCTAAACAGGTTTTTGTGACACTGTTTTCATGTAATGTTATAATGTATTAATATTGGTAAAAAAAATATTTAAATAAATAAATAAATAGCATTCCCATGGATATTTGGAATCGAGCGGGCGGTCGACCATTGAGTTTATAAATTTTAATATACTCGTATGTATTTTGATAGGATTTTAGTAATGTATAAACTTTTCTTTTTTTTAACGTTTTACCGGCCTTAGCTTCTATGACCTTCAACTGGGGGGCAACTGTCATCTTTTAGAATCCATCGTGTCATAAGAACGTTTTGTTTGCGTTTTTAACCGACTTCCTAAAAGGAGGAGGTTCTCAATTCGGTTGGAATGATTTTTATAAAACTTTTTAAATTTGCATTTTACAATGTTTTTTTTATGTGATAAATATTAAATAAGAAAATATACTAGAAAAAAGCAACTTATCTCATGTCGCCCTGACGGGATTCGTACCCGCATCCACTAACCAATTATGCTACAGAGACCTATGAGGACACGTCGAATTTTTATTGTATATTCACCTTTCTACGGCGTTGGTCACCGTCGTTTCATCAATGAGAGAAATATCCTCGCGTTCGAAAGAAACATTTTTACAGATATTTGACTACCGATTAAGATGAAACAGCCATCTAATTATAACTTTTTAAATTTGCATTTTACAATACTATTTTTATGTGATAAATATTATCTAGTACCGATTCGCACGTTTCGCAATCGCACTATAATACAAGTACATCACAAGGAAAAAGTGGTAAAGTAGTTGTATTGTGTGAACAGGTATTTTTTTAAATAGTATTCAAATTCGTACCATGACCTCCACAAAAGTAAAATTTTGTTATTCCTGTCCCAATGAGCAGTTTAGATAGTCTATTGAGATATATCTATGGATATGAAATACCTACAAAACAAAATGTGCCTATCTACACTCGATGCTACTTTGTAAAGACGGAGTTAACTACTGAACATTCGCAAGAAAAATATCGATATCAAAATACTTAGATATATTTGTATAATGTAAGTTTCTAAAGACAACTACCTCAATTCCATGTACTTCTTATTCATTGTTCCTGCCAACGAACAATTGAAGTTGTAAAATGTTGACACACTTCACACCTTGAAGGCACAAAACTTCCGTCGGAAAATAATCTTATCTAAGAAGGGTCGTGGTACGAAATAGCATTGGTACGATTCACAGATATCAAAATTTAATGCTCTGTGGTACGATTGAAACAATACTGCGATAAGAGATGGCGGTAAGCCCAATGAAATGGATAAACTGTTTCATATCGTCACCACGTACTAAAAACTTATTTTAACTTTTAAAAATATTATAATGCCACAGATTACGAGATACTACCCACTCAGTTTGTGAAATACTTAATACTTTGCTGCATAAGCCGCAAAGAGAACCAAAGAAAAAATACGGCTTTTCTACGTTCCTTCCAGAGCGAAAGCTATCAAAGCCATTTTATTGGCGTCGCCCACTTATTTTGCACTGAGACCAGCCATAACAATTTGCGTTGTGAACTTTACGAGTTAATATTTTGCACATCAATTTTAAGACTTAAACCTTTTTTGTCTATGAAAAGAATATTTGTATAAATCATTTGAAGCGATATAATTTTACAACGCCCTATATTTTATTGATTGTAACCGTCTCAATAAATCTCTTAATTTTTATCAAGAAACTCATAAATTATTTAAATTTAATCTTTGATTAAATGTATTTAAGTCAATTCGCATATGTAGTTTTCTCAAAGTCGATTGAGTTATTCCGATTTTTTTCGATGAGTAAATGAAAATTGCTACAGTTTTTTTTTTATGAACAACAGGGAGACTCTTACCCCCATATTCTAAGTCGTTCCTCCAAAATTTTTTACATTCCACTCAACCTCGTGGTGGGTAAAAATGGTAGTGTGCGCTAGGCTTAACACGAAGTGGCTACGTACTCTGGCTCCTCCAGGTCCTTACGGAGTTATGACTCAGAATACCGATTTCGAGGAGTATTTTGAAGAGGTTTTCAATGAGGTTTCGTTAAGTCGAGGCCGAGTAAATTTTGGAGGAACGACTTAGAATATGGGTGTTAGCCTTCATCATACTTGATGTTAAGAATTGGTAAGGCGGAAGATGGAAGCGAGCCTCTCCCGGAAAGGATTCCGGGAGAGGCTAGTTGAGGACAACTACTGAGGAACTGGCTATCTTATCTCTAGCTGGTGGAACACAACAATGCTGAATACAATGTTTTTATGGCGTCAGACTTAATTAAAATGGTGGTAGCTAGCCAGGCGGACTTGCCATAATTCTAACCACCAACCAAACTGAATACAATATGTATATAAAAATATCGTTATACGTTTTGTTGCAATCAGCCCTAATTTTAACACAACATCCCCACACTTCATAATTCATGTTACATCAAAATCCTACAACACTGGTAATTTTCTTATTCACATAAGAAAAAAAGCTACCACAAAATCCAGCAACGGCTTTATGGAAACAATTCGGAATAAATCATGCCGAAACATTGTAAAACACAGAGTAATATAGTGGAGAGTTAAGTTTGGTTCTAACAGTCAGACAACACGGCATCGGCTATCAAAGTGATTTTATTTAGCCGAGCGCCAAGCCGACTTCACCACAATTTATTATGGCCTCTTATCTACATATGTTTATCGTGGAATTTTAAATTGTAAACGAGCCTTACTCGAATAACACCGCAGTTTCCATTGAAAACTCTTTACTGTTTAGAAAGGATTGGGGAATTTAATTGCTGCTTTTTGATGTATTTGGACTTTTGTTTTTCTGATAGCGGTAGACAAATTGGCTTTTCAAAGGGGTAGGCAAATTGGCTTAATAATAGGTAATTTATTTACTTATATTGTATGTTTTTTTTATTTTTTTTATACTAATGATAAATTTTAATTAGAAAAATATAGGAAAAATTTAAAAGCAAAAAAATTGCCTTTTTAGTCGGTACCAGCCAATGCAAAAAAATAAGCCTTGGCTAGCACCGGCTCCAGAAGGCTTATTTTTTGCTTTTCGGTTTTTTACGCAGTTTTTTTTTGCTTTTTAGTCTCTATAATATGTTGTTTTGTAAACTACAATAGGATTTATCCAGATTAGATTAGGTTTAATGTACATTATAAGCAAAGTATCGTGAAAATTACATCGTCCAGGTCAAAAAATATGCTCATATCTGATTCTGATTCATAAAATAAAAACTCCTGGAGCAAACTGAATCAAATTTTTACGGGACCAAATGGCAACTATTCCACATCGAATATAAAATAGAATCACGTAAATAAGTTTCGAAATCTCGGCGTAATCGGTGTACATACATAAAATGATCATCATCATAACTTAAGAGCCACACTCTTGTCTGTGTATCTTCCTCCATTCGTTTCGTCCTAAGCCAGCTCCTTGGCTTCTTGATAAGACTCAACTCGGCCATAAGTGGTTTTTTAGATGGGACTCGAACCAACGACCTTTGGGAATCCAGCCCACTGCTTTAACCTCTGTGCTACCAAGACTTGCGGACCACCGTCGAAGTAGGTTCGAGTCCCATCTGAGCATTAATTTGTGGCCGTGTTGATTTTTCCAATATTTTTCTGTTTAAAATTTATCATTGGTAATAGTCATAATCATAAATTATTTATATTGATTTGATAGTAATGGTCAATATATTCGTATAGTCCGTAAAGGCCCTTTTCCGGAAAAGGACACACGGTACTAAAAGGACTTATTCCTAAAAGGACTCATTTTGGAAATGGCTTAAAATCTCTAAAACCAGTTAAAATCAAACAATTTTACAAAACTTTATATAACGTTGAAATAATACTATTACTAGTAGAGATTTAATAAACTATCTTTATAACGGAACTATGTTCAGACAGTCCTAAAAGAATTTAGTACCGATTCGCACGTTTCGCAATCGCACTTTATTACAAGTACATCACAAGGAAAAAGTGGTAAAGTAGTGGTATTGTGTGAACAGTATCTTTACGATATCTTTGTAAAGATACTGTTTTTTTTAGTATTGCAAGCAATTGTATTTTTTACTACAACATTTTTCTTGTCACCTACACAGGGGGCCTACCCTTTTCTTAGCGCAGTATTGTGTCATTCGTACCATGATATTTCGTACTACGAATCTCTTAATGTAAGCTTGTTTTTTGAAGTTTATGACGTCTTCGCTCAATCATCGCCTCCAAAGTGTGAAGTGTGTCAAAATGTGACAAATTCATTAAAAACAAAACGTTACATGATAGATGATGGTAGGCCGGTAGTCAAGTCATGATAACTTCCCGGTAAAGAAGAAAAAGAGATGCTAAAAGTTTGTATGCAATTTGGGCCAGATACAATAAAAAAAAAAAGTGACGTGGCACATAATTATATCTAAACAAAATTACACAATTCGAATTCGATAGGATTATGAGAGATTTTTAGTGCTAATGGTACTGTCAATTTACC
This sequence comes from Chrysoteuchia culmella, assembly GCA_910589605.1. Taxonomy (NCBI): domain Eukaryota; kingdom Metazoa; phylum Arthropoda; class Insecta; order Lepidoptera; family Crambidae; genus Chrysoteuchia; species Chrysoteuchia culmella. The sequence continues at coordinate 9,269,362 of OU342661.1, read as the reverse complement.
AACTTTTTTACCTACTACAGGGAAGCTGCATGCCTACTTCATCATACCTGATATTAAGTAATGATAAGGTATGCAAAATTTCATCTAAATTTGTTCAGCAGATAACACGTTATTGATTAACAAACTTGCAACCTCTCCCATTTAGAATATTTAACTTTGAAATGGGATTTGTTAGGCGCCGCCGTTTAGATTTCAGTAAAATAATGTTTTTCCAATCTAACAAAAAATGGTTGACTCTAAAAAAATAAAAATCTAAGTTTCAAACCTATGATCCTATAAATATGAATATAATTGGTCAGAAATGTCATTAGTCCATGATCGTTGACAACAACAATTACAAGCAATTATACAAAGTGTCCAAAATCAGAACATTGGTGTAATTAGTTTAATGACTGACATAGTAGTTATACCTTTGATTCATGTCTGAAAGGTTAATAAAATCATAATTACGACACTATTGATACATAGGTTTTTTTTAAGTAAGTAATGTGTTCATAACTTGCAACTCAATAAGTAAAAACGAAACATCGTACACGAAAAATATAGTTTCAACTTCAAAATTATTTCCTTATTTAAATGAAATGAAAAATTTGCAATTAAGAAAAACTGTTGTCAATGAAAAGTATTATTGTGCAACTCCTCTTTATATTTAAAAGAAAAGAACTACGCAAACCTCTGTGCTTCATATTTAAGCAAATTCCTAATTTAAAATTCTTTCTTTTTCATAACAACAAATTAATTCATAAACTCTACTAACTTTTTCGTCAAAAAACGCGCACTAATCAACAATCGTAGTTCGGAGCTGTTTAAATTACTGCAATCACCGAAGTTCGGCCACTGCACGTCGACCAAACTCGTTTTTCCACTTCGCAGTTTTGGTCGGAACCTATTTATTTGTATGCAACTTCACTTTATTAGCTGTCGTTTAGCTCAATTGGTTTAACTTGTGATTTGTGGGCTGGCTGGTGTTGAGAAGTGCTACTTTTTTTTTATTAATAATTTTTTACACTTCTACCTCTTGTTGGGTATAGAGCAAATAATGAGAACAGTATGGTTAACACGAAAAACTATCGAAATAGTATCGAGTAAGTATCGAGCACATAATGTCAAAAAATGTATAGGAACACTGCTCAATATCTCATACATCTTTTTAGTTTACTTCCTCCATACTTAGGTACTCGAAAGTTATTCGTGCTCGGCCTACTGATACAACCTATGTATGTAACACAATGAACATAATTAGGCTTTTGTTTCAATTTAATAGTTTTTTTTGATAAATTGCAATTTTCGTTTTATAACTCTGAATAGGATTAGAGGTGGTAAGACAATTGTTTTATGTATGGTAGCAGCATCTTGGATTACCACAACATCTAAAATTTCCTCAAACAATTTTGTAACTAGCGCTTACAACGACAAGGTCGAAAATTTATTGTATTTTCATTGAGTACTGCTGACCGTACCACGCCCAAACAAATTTCGCTGTCCAAAAATCCATAATAGCGGGCACACTTAATAGTGCTTCCGCAGCAATTCTTCACGAACGATTTGAATAAAGCGAAGCAATACGTAACGTTTACGTGGGCGTTTACGTTAACGTTTAAATGGGGGTTGCAGCGTATCGTAAGTCATCGCCGCAGTCTGAGCTAGCACGCCAAGGCCTATACATCACATTGTTTGAACAAGAGTACAAGCGTCTCACGATCGGTACACGCTAGCGTTGAGTGATGGGCGAAGGCACGATATCTCCAGCCATTTAATGTTGCAATGCGCAAAGCATAACTGCCTAGTATGTATCTTAAAGGCTCGCGCATACTACACGTATTGATACGCCTAGGATGCGATCCTCCAGTGCGAGAGTTGTAGGTTGTGATACAGCCCGCCTGTATGTGTGATATTTCATACGGCACACTAAGGTCTATAATACATCACATTGTTTGAACAAGAGTACATCGAATTCACTTGTATACGAATAATCGGTAAAAATATACGAATAATTGAACTTATTGATAACGAGTGGTTATTATTCCAGCCATCCAGACAGAATTAATGATACTGAACTTTCAGCTGACATCCTTTCAGATTTTCAATGAAAACACATAATTGAAATTAAAAGTATATAAGATTATAAATTAGTCTGGCCAAACCGTAGTATTATTATTAGTACGTAAAGCGTCCACATTATGGAGTGTTAAATTTAAAGATTCGACTACGACATAATTTATAAATCCGAAAACTATAATCGATTCATATACTCAAAGAAATATAGATATCACGTATGAATCGGATATTATATCTTTGACCTCATCCTTATTTTTGAATATGTCAAAGCTGTCAAACGGAACTTCTTAGATTTGATAGAATATAGGAAGCGTTATAAGACGGCCCGTCAGTAGTGTAATAGTTGATAGGAAATGTACAAAAGTGATGTAGGGGGATTTCGCGGTGCGCTGTAGTCGCATGTGCGCAAACCCTAATTGTGTTTAAAATAACGAAATAATGTGAATTTAAATTATTCACCTAAAAACAAAATACTGAACATTTATTAATGTAAAATCTTATATTTTACGTTTATTGCTATATTTTGTCATTTTCGGTATTTTCTTTAACTAGCTTTATCTACGAAGATATTCCAGATGTTACTCATCATTTGGTTTTCAAAGGTAAATATTTTTCTAAATAGTAGGTTTGTTTTTCCGAAGATAAGCGCCTTCAAACATAGATATTTTTTTTTTAACAATATTAATACAAGTTACATTGTGTCGTCATTTAATAGCCACATGTTGTATGTTCCCAACAGTAGACTAATAACTTTGTACAAGACCTATAAGTGAACAGTTTCATTAATTATTCCACGAACATGCCGATATTGGTTGTCTGTAATATGTTATAGTTTGAATACCCAATAATATCGTAAGCCATATTACCAAGTATTTATACATTTGTAAATGTGTTATATAATTAAATTATCAAAAAACATAATTTGTTTTTATGTTCAATTCTTAGATTTCCATACGTATTGATATTACGAGTACATGAAGAAACTAAGTTTTTTGTGCGTCAGTCAAGTAATTTTCATTCTTCACTTCTCATTTTCCCATGGGAATCCGTACACCCGTTAGAACTGTTCAGAAGCTTCTATCAATTAATAAATATACTGCGCTAAAAGGAAGATCTCGTGGCACAGTGGTTCGTGCGCTCGGTCGGCGTTTGTAGCCGTTAAGCAACTTTCGCAACGGTCGGTCACAGGATGGGTGACCAAAAAATATTATCTCAAGCTCCTCCGTGCTTCGGAAGGCACGTTAAGCCGTTGATCCCGGCTGTATTTGCAGTCGTTAAAACCCACCAATCCGCATTGGGCCCGCCTGATGGGTCATAGCCCAATCTCCTTGTCCATTCATAAGCACCAGTTCAGCAGCGGGAACAAATACTCGTACAGATGTGGAGTTAGTGTGCGCTCAGTGACGGGTTATCGTACTAAAGTAACAGTGAAAATAACAAGTTGTTACAAAGCACAGTGATAAATGTATCTGTTCCATTAATAGCTCGAGAATTCGCGCGAGGCGAAGTTTCTAGAAATATGATTATGTACGTAACTTTAAGTGAATTGCTTAACATGAACTTTTGAAACTTAATTGTTCTGATGTAACTTAGTGTTGTTATTGCCTTGATAAAATCTTGACGCTATATTTAACTAAAGTAGCAACTTTTGAACTTGGTAACATGTTGAGCAGTTGTTTGTCTCATACGGAGGGTTTTGTATTCGTCCAAGGTTTTGTATTATGGAGTTTTTACTCAATTCGCGTTATGTAAGTATCTGAAAGTATTGTAGAACATACTAATGAGAAAAAATCACCTCGGCCACAAGTAAGTTCTCAGATGGGACTCGAACCCACGACCTTTGGAAATCCGGTTCAATGCTCTAACCACTGAGCTACCGAGCCTTTCTCGGACTTTCTTCTCAATAGCATTGAAAAATGCAAAAAATCGGAAAACATTTATTGTAAAATATTCCTGAAACTGAAGAATTTAATTATTTCCATTTATTTATTTTGTCCTTTTCATTCCTTTTACATAGGGTTTTGAAATGTTTGGTGTTGGTTGATGTTATAATTATGTTCATAAAAGACATTTTTTATTAGAAGTTGTAAAAAAACATTACTTTCTAACTTATAGTAGTGCCTGCACCCTACTCAAACGATGAAGAAAGAAACTTCAAATTCAAATAGGCAATTGATGATGGAATAATTTAAGGACAGCTTATGTTAATCACTATTTCGCAACTCGAGAAGGGAACAGTTATTTAATCATTTATTTTTTTACCAAAATAATTCATAGCTCGAGCCAACGTGAACGCACTTACTTACCATAGACAATAAAATAATATTATCCTACAATAAAACATAAAACATACCAAAATTCCTTCATAAACACGAAATTCATTCACGAAACACGAATTCATACGAAAGTATCAAAAACGCCAGTTCCACACACAATTCTCGTTCGCAATTCGGAAAATTCCAAAACTTCCGCTCGCTTCAATATAAAAAGCACTCGCTTAGTATAGCAACGTACGGAAAAGCCTGAATTAATAAGTACAACACGAAATTTGAATTTAATGAAACAAGTTCGGTGGAGGCAGCTGAGCTTCTATCGATCGTCTTATAAGAAATGAGCCGGCGAATAATCGTTGAATAGGTGGCACAATGAGTTCCTAAAAATCTTTTTGACGAGCAAACGTGCACAAAGCTTCTCCTCGCTTGTACCTACGCGGAAGGCTTTGAAAAGTCTATTGCGAATTTCTGTAAGCAAGTGATATTTATGAAATAGGAGGTTGAAAGGAAAATTTGGGACGTTGTTGTACATTACATGAATGCTTTTAAATAGGTTTTTAACTGTTTTCTTTTACCTTACAATTGTTTCTTGTTAAAATGCGATTTTCCAACATTCTTCTGAAAGTGAAGAATGCTCTGAAGATAAATAATATACGAGTATAAAGATTAGAGTTATTTGGCAAGGTTAATTATCCAGATTATCCAGATTGGTGACAGTCTTGGGCTCTCTATAAACAGATCAAAGACCAAAGTCATGATAGTGGATCGAGCTAAAACTCTAGATTCCAACCAGATTTTGGACCTTTGGATTTCGTTTACCTCGGCTCTAGCATCAGCAACACCGCCTCCAGCGAAACTGATGTGCGAAGACGTATCGGAATAGTCAATAACGCCATGTCTCAGCTGCATAAAGTGTGGAATAACAAAGGAGTAAGACTTGAAATCAAAATAAGACTACTCCGTACCCTAGTCAAATCAAATCAAATCAAATCAATATCATTTATTCAGTCTAGGCTGTTACAAGCACTTATGAACGTCAAAGAAGCTACGCCATCGGTTCACAAACCCTACGGCGGGAGACCTTGTAACGAGAAGAACCGGCAAGAAACTCGGGAAGGGCTGTTTTTTTTTTCCCTGTTTTATTTCATACAGAGTCTTTTCCATCCTCCTGTACGGTGCTGAGACGTGGACTCCCAAAGCCGCGGATCGTGAGCGCATCGATGCTTTTGAGATGTGGTGCTGTAAAAGAATGCTCAGAATACCATGGACAGCACATCGGACCAACGTATTAATACTCCAATACCTTAGAATCACGACAAGACTATCCACCATATGTCTCAAGCGTATCCTTGATTTCTTTGGCCACATTGCCAGAAAAGAAGGCGGCAACCTCGAAAAATTAATAGTAACAGGGAAAGTCCACGGCAAGAGGTCACGAGGTCGCAGTCCAATGCGCTGGTTCGATCAGATCCGCACCACTCTTGGTAGCTCAGTCTACGACGCACTACATGCTGCCGATGACAGAGGAAGATGGAGACACCATCAAAGAGAGACTCCTGGGAGGTGGTGGTCACGACCCCCATACATGAGGAATATGACGAGAGGAGGAGGAGGAATTATTCAGAAAAAAAATTACAAGTGAGGGTATTGTCTTTAATTTTTGGAAAATTAATTCGATTTTTGCAATCCCATAAATTAAAAGAAATTTTATTAAATTTCTTGTCCCGGAGTGTTACGTTTCCTAAAAACACTTTCAGCCTTACCACAAAATATTTAGACTAGGTTTTATAATACTGTTTAACAAGTGTCTTAGAAAATGTCTACCACAAGTTTGTGTTTAGAGTACACACTTCAGACCATTGTTTTAATCATGATCTAAGTTGAATAGCAACGCAATAAAAAATCCGAACAAATGTAGCTCATTTAGACCAAAGTATCGGGATTCTCTTTGCTATTTTTAAAACTACTAATGACTCTTTTCGACACTAGTAATTTCGCTCAGAAATATATCTGTTTTATAAGAATTATTTTCTTTTTTTACCGACTTCAACAAAAAAGGAGGGAGGTACTCAATTCAACGCGTATTTTTTTATTTTTGTCTGATGTATGTATACCGATTACTCCGGTGTTGGTGATCCGATTTTAATAGTTGTTTTTTTGTTCGATCGGGTACACTGTCAATTTGGTCCCATATAAGTCTCATTGAGATCCGTTGATAATCTTCGGAGATATGGGGCCTAAAGTCATGGAAGTCATCTAGGTAATTGTTAGATTCTTGTTCGAGCTGAAGTTTCACGCAATAATTATAATTCTTCTTTTATCTGAAAGAAAATGGTTTATGTGTGGTCCCATATAATTTTTACGAAGATCTGGCTAGTAGTTTTTTCATAATCTTGAAAAATATCAATCACCTTTTGGCAAGTAGTCGTTTACCTAGATGACATTGTTGTGTATGGGCTGATTTTTAGTGTAAGTAACGGCACATGATGTAACTAAAAAATCTGAAATAAAAACATTTTATAAAAAAAAATCAAACCGACTTCAAAAAGAAAAAAATAAAACTTTTGGAGTCGGAGTCTAGCTAGCTAAGGCCAAAAAAATATATAGTTAATAGAAGTGCAATGTAGAATGCCCTGGCTGGCACCGACTCCAAAAGTTTTATTTTTTACTTTTTGAAGTCGGTTTGATTTTTTTTTATAAAATGTTTTTTTTTTTCAAAACAAGTTCACAACATTGCACAACAACATACAAACAACATTATACCATTATTTGTTACCTATAACAATGGGTATATCATAGTTTTGCCACGGGGGGTAATCAAAAAATAAAATGTGAAAGAAATAGTTATTTCATATTGAACATGAGTTTAACAGACCTGAAGAAACAATTTGAGGTTAAAAGTATCGTTGATCATATTAAACTAAGTATTTAGATATTTTAAAATTCGTTAAAGTTTTCGTCGCGTGGTAAAGCTTGAAAATTATTATTTTACCTTTTTTTTTCTAAACATAACGGGGAGTCTCTTAGCCTTCATCATACCTGATGTTAAGTATTTATAAGGCTTAAGATGGAAGCGAGCCTCTCCCTGCATCCTCTATCACTGAAGAACTGGCTATATTATCTCTCACTGCCGAAACACAACAAGCTAGAAACAAATAGTTGTTATGGCGTCAGACTTAGATAAGATGGTGATGGACTAGCCAGGCGGACTCACAACAAGTCCGACCACCAATCAAACCGAATACAATATGTACCCTCGGAATCGAACCCTGGACCTGTGGGTCTGACACCGGTGTTTGTTACTGCTAGACCACAGGGGCGGTTAAAACTTTCCACAAATCTCAAGGAAAGAAAACTTTTCAGTTTTTTCCACACCTTTTCTAGGTACGCAACCTTCCGTTTTATTTTCCTAATGTGGGTTTAAGTTCACTTAACGGCTTTCCTGTTGTTGAAGCCGCTGTGAGGTTGTCAACCCTGTTAAAATAACAAAAGGAAACAGCCGCTGTTGTTTTTACCACGAATGGCCTTTTGCAAGATTTAAAGCCAATTCACTACACTTTGTCTTAAACATACGTATGACACATTGTTAAGGCGGATTCATTCTTAAATAAACGAGAAAAGGATTAATTCTTGTCGAATGAGTGGTGGTGTGTAAAGCCTTGCGCACACTTTAGCCGCATCCCAAGCGCAACGCATAAATACGCATAGGAAGCTATCCACTAATGCGCACGTCGCGATATATGTGCATATAGTGTGCGACAGTACATATAAAATGTGCGAAAGTGATTAAGGATTTTTTTGTTATGCGATGCGGTGCGGTGCGGCCTGCCCTAACTAACATGTGTCATCCTTAACTTGTTTCTTTCGAAATAAAACAACTTTTACGGATATCAAACGCGCTATATTTCCACGAACTAAAAGTCATCCCGACCACGGTAGCTGTAAAGGTTCCGAAACGTCGGGAAAATCAAAGAACCCCTAAAAAACCTAAAAATACGGACATTTAGTTCGTGGAAATATAGCGCGTTTGATATCCGTAAAAGTTGTTTTATTTCAATGAACAGTGCGCGCCAAAACATAAGATGTACGTATTGTTTCTTTCGTTCAATTTCCAGTTCTGCTTATGGATTAATTGCAGATTTCTTACTAACTACTAACTAGGTACCGTCAGGTAGTGGAATCGCATAGTTACAGGCATTCTCTTCATGAAATACTCGACTTGATTTTGTGTGCGAACATAGTGTGTTGTGCAATTGCTGTTTAATGAATGCAATGTAAGTTTGAAGTTTTAAGCTGTATCCCCTTGTTTCATTTATAAATATTTATGTGGATAATGCGTGAGTAAAAAATAACGTACACCACCTGCGGACACTTTTACTTACTATTTGTGATTAATTTTAATTTTCAAACTTTTCCTGTCATTGTCTATGATACTATGTATTAATGCAAAAATTGGTGTCTCAGACGATAGCTGCAAGCAACATATCATATACGTGTATGAATCATTTAAGATCAACTTAATGGTGGCTAAGTATCAGGTCGAACTGACCTGCGATTTCGGCGTTCAAGTGACTTTCACTATAGTCAATCATGGGATATTCTACAAATAATATGGTCTCGATCGAGTTTCTCTAGGCTTTAGCAGACACGTCAAACCGACGCCGACGGTCTTAGAATCTGGATAAATACATTCGGAGTCGTTAACACCACATCCGCAATGCACCTATTTTAAGAAGTATTTACTTTCTAAAATAACCAACATCATAGATAAGTATATATTTAACATACCCTCAAAGCCAAAGATATTCATTCTAACTTTTAGTTTAGTGTAGTCTCAAAAATGTTTCGCAAACCAATAAACAACACTCCCCCATAAAACTGTTCTTTGCAGAATGTCTCGAATTATTTGGCATCTTCATAAAATTGGGCGTAATTTTATGTGAGCTCAGCAAAATAGTGACGGAAGGAGACCATAAGACGCGCAACTATAGTGTGTCGTAAAGAGTCGCTTTTGAATAATGGCTTTTGGGGAACATGGACAAATTTTAGTCCGACGAAAAGGGGTGCTGAAGACTCGTAAAGTCCTTATAATGCGGCTGCCTTAGGCAGCTGTCTCACCGCGGGCGAGTAAGCGAGTAACTATCGGCTATTTTCTCTCTCAAGAAACATATAACAGATAATAGATTTCGCGTAAACAAAAGAGGACGACGGGGACGCTCCGCGTGAAGCCCACGACAAGGTGGACCGACGCGACGATCTGATGAAGGTCGCGGGAAGCCGCTGGATGCGGGCAGCGCAGGACCGACCGTCGCACTATGGGATGCTTGTATGGAGATAGATGCGCATAAATACAAAATGCAAAATTCATCTCACTACTATGTAAGTCATAAAAACTAGATTGCCTGATAAATTTCCTACATGAAACCACCCTTATTTATATCAGGCAAATGGTATTTCATGAGATATCGAGACGAAAAGTTACCTTATTTTCAAAGTAATTTTATGCATACATTTGTATTATTATTATTATATTCATTTATTTCAGACAAATACAAAATACTTATTACAATATTTATGTTATGTCCATATTATTTGTTGTTAGTTACAAATTTTATCTTACATTCTATGTTATTAAATATTAAGGAAAAACAGATTTAACAAAGCATGTCATTTAATACATACATATGTATTTTATTGGGAAATTTTAACGAACTTTGCCCTCGTTTCTATATTACTTTTTATAATTGAATATAATAAAAGTTTAATGAAGGTACTGTAGTAACAGGTTAGTACTTTTTAAATTTATTTGTGAAAATCATAAATCTTGAGTATTAATTATTAAAATTAAATATACGTAAGTGGTTTAAATGAAAAACTGGAGATTTTAAAAAATATTCATGAAATTCAAAAAGGTTTATATCAAAAGTTGGGCAAATTTGGTCTTATCTTTTGATACACGAATGTAGCCATATTCTTTGTTAATCAGAACTGGAAGTATGTAATGATGAAGTTTACACAAAAACGCTTTGTTTAACATAATCCGGAGATGTGAATTCAAAAATTGATAAATAGATTTTTATTATTTTTCGTTATAAATGATGAATATATGGTAAATTACAAATCTAAAACATTTTTGCGTTAACAATACTACTTTTTAGACTTGATTATGGACTAAAATATCTTTGGGCAAGCTTTTACGACAAAACCCCATAGTGCTTCGTGGAGATCCTTGGGGGCGGCCTATACCCAGCAGTGGATGTCATGTGGCTGAGACGACGACGACGAAAAAAAAGACATGCTTAATTATATTTAGTAGTTGATCGCTGACTTCTCACACCGCGCCGACGAGTACTCACACCACCAGTTTGTCGCTGACCGACAAGAACTATCAAAGAAGAACGCTCAGCGATACACGCCCAGCTATGAATCTTTACTCGCTACTCGCTCATCGCTGGCGGTGGGACAGCTGCTTAAGCAATAAAACGAGCGAGTTGGATACGAGAACCATTAGTAACGCATTACAATGTATTGATAGTAAAGTTTAGCTTATTGTGATTTCGTTTGACATTGTTGTTTATGCGATGATGTTTGCGAGTGATAACGAAATGCCATCAACTTTACTGGTAAGGTATACTGCTGTGATATATTTTGATCTGCGTTAAAATATTAGTGGCATATTAAATGAGGTTTTGTGTTAAGATTGCTAGCTTTAGTAGTATTAGTATTCAGTGGGCAATACTTTTTAACGGACTTCAAAAAAGGAGGAGGTTATCAATTTGTACGTTGCTGAAACGCGTTGAGGTAATTCAAACGAACGTCAGGTTTGACTCAAGTTGTATATATTTTTTTTATTCATGACAGGGAGACTCTTAACCTTCACCATACCTAATGTTAAGTATTGATAAGGCTGAAGATGGAAGCGAGCCTCTCCCTGAAGAACTGGCTATCTTATCTTTCACTTCCGAAACACAACAATGCTGGAAACATAGTTGTTATGGCGTCAGACTTAGATAAGATGGTGATGAACTAACCAAGCGGACTCACAACAAATCCTACCACCAACCAAAACGAATACAATATGTATCCCCGCTGGGAATCGAACCCGGGACCCCTGGGTCTGATACCGGTGGATGTACCACCACTAGACCACAGAGGCGGTTAAGAAAATCTGAAATCGGTTCAGAAATTCTCATTAGATCTTGAAAATTTTGTCGTTTTCCTTACTATTTTAATTGAACTTATACAAAAGAGCTGACCCACTTCTTTCTTTATGTGATAGTAATATATCACAGATGGTGACACGATAAACATGATTATTTTTTAATGAGGATAGTTCAAGGACTACTTAAAATATAATAGTAATTGTGAAAAAAAAACTGACTTCAAATGTAAAAGTCGACTGAATCCAAAAACACATTAATCAAACTCGGAAAATAGTAAGTAGTAATAGTAGATAACAGTTGTTTTATTTCAACAAACTTGACAATTTAAACTTGACAATTACAATCTCGATCGTTACAACTGTGACGGCTTGTCCCAGCTATCACTCAACAGCAATTATTTTTAATTAATTTAGAAAATATTGTCGTTTTCCTTACCATTATATTGTTATGAACTCATACCGATGATTTGACCAGGCCACCTTGCCTTCTTTGTTTATGAACCGATAAAGTTTAAATATAATTTTTTGAATGAGGTCAAAGAAAGTCCTAAATAAAAATAAAAAATCACTTCTAAACGTTAAAAATAAGTACTTTAAAGTCGATAAAACCAAAAACCCATTAATCAAAATCAGAATCCGTAACCGTTGTTTTATTTCAACAAACTTGAGAAACTCAAACTTGAGAATTCAAAATATGATATTCCATATAATTTCATTACAATCGCGATCGTTACAGCTGTGACGGCTTGTCCCAGCTATTTCGCTGGCGGTGCACTGGTATGCATAATTCAGTAGCAATAATTTCACTCGAGTCTTACACAATTTGCCGCATCAACCAACCACCAACTATATACTTTAATGGACGAAGACCAGCTTGTACGCTACATTGTTACAAATTAGGTTTGTATAGCGCTTACAGGAACATTAGACATTGCTTTATAACATTACGTTTAAAAATATTGTGAAATGATTTTGATTCAATAGAGTTTGAATAAGCTTTTTTGGATATTCGACCTTTTTACCTGTCATTAACAAGATATGACACGTTTTTTAGCTTAAAAGAAAAATGGACGCAGAAAAATTATGAGCTTTATAAAGTGAAACGTAATTTACAAACTTAATGTGAGATACCCAAAGCGTAACTATGTAACTACATGTATGAGCAATTTATATTAAACGTAAATAATACACATAATAGGTTTATTTCTACAACGATAAAGATGAAATAGTTTTCCACGAATTCCGCGTGGTAAAATCCTCTTTCGAAAATAAAAACATCAACGCAGCATTCAACATGCCAAGCAAAGAAAGGGCACCAAAAAAAATAAAAAATCACCGGAAAGCAAAAACAATTGACAACTCCGACGCTGTCTAATACCGCGTTGTAACCGCTACTAAATAAACACCGACCCTGTAATAAGTTGCGTACAATTTTAAACCGTACGCCGTACACTGCTGCATTATTCAAAGGCTATAATTCCGGAGTGTCCGGTATACGATTTATTGCGTCAAACTCGCTATTACCGGACGCCGCGTGAATTGGCTCCGGCTAACATGCGTGCGTAAGAAACGTAAAATTGAAAAGGAGGTTGTGTTCTATGACCTTTATTATTCGAGTTGTTAGAGGAATCGATAAAATCCCGTCGTTTGTTTTTTGTTTTCCAATCATAAAATAAGAGTTATTTGTTATGCAAGGCTGGAAAGTTGGTTATTTAGCGGCGAGTTACCTCTATTGAAATCTGAGCAAGTGAAGAAGCGAGGATTTCAAAGGTACAAGACGCTAAAAACTTTTCTGCCGAGCGCAACACACAATTTTTCACCTCACAACAGCGAGAAACATTTGATGGTTGTTTCCGCGGTCAACTTCCGGTAAAAAATTCTTTAAACTTATGTTTAAAGATTTTTTTACCGGAAGTTTAATCTAAATATACCTTATTCTCGTTGTTTTAATGATATAAATAAACTAAAATAATAAAAAAGGGAGTATTATAGGTAATTCAATGTTATTTAAAGTAGGAATATATTGTTACTTATTAATAAGAATAAAAACGATTCCGTAAATGTTGACACTGACATGAGGTACAAGACAAAGACAATTTAAAAATAAAGATTTATGTCACAGTCCGAAATCCAATTATAAGTTGTGAAACCTCACCCAGCCTAATATAAAATTCTTATAACAAATAGTTTAATCTTATTGTCATTGTTTTTATGATTCAATGAACTTAAATAATATAATAAAACCAAAACGGAGTATTATAATAAATTTAAAGCTATTTAATATAAGAATCAAATATAACAAAAAAGTCAATAGTGCGATTCGGAACGCATTATGACATATTTTTAGGTATAAAATTAAAAAAGTACTTTGCCTCGCTAGGCGGCAAAAAGCTATTTTCTACGCCTAAACTGATTGACAAAACCTCCTTTTCAGAGCGTGTGAGGTGAAAAAATATTATATTTTCCGTTTCTCAATTATTTCGATCCTATCAATCTGCTAGTATCCTGCTTGCTACTTTTGAGCCAATATCGCCAATGAATCACAATCGCCGTTAAACATTATTTAAAGATCATTGCTTTTCAATCGTTTTTTGGAATTTCAAAGGAACTTAATAATATTTTTTTATGAAACATGATTTGAGTTATTCGTGATTCAGTGGGGTACTTAATCATAACAGAGTTTTATTTTACACAGATTTATGTATATTTCAAAACAAAGAATAAGAGCTAAGTATCTGCAAATAGATACACACCAAACAAAATTACAGTGGTTCAGATACTTCAAAAGCTTCACGCCACATTAGAGTTCACTTGATAATAAAAGCTAAAGCTTGTTGAATTAAATTAAATTAAGCAACTAAAAGTTTTCTGAAACCCAAAACCGTCTTTAACATTTTTTTTTACATTAGTTACTTAAAAAATTCTCTTAACATGCTTATGTAGTAACAATAATAGGTATCTAATAATATTTTTATCCTTCAGTTTTGTTAAATCATGTACAATTGTGGCCGCGTTTACAAATTTTAACATTTTGTATATTTTACTTTTTAAAACTTTACAGGGTGGAAAAAATACGGCTATTGGAGAACTTATTTTTGGAAATGAAGGAATGTTTCCTTTGAGTAAAATTAGCTTACACCAATATTTAGGGTCCTTCAATGACCGACTTTTTCCAACCTGTATATTTTTTCGAAGCATTTCAATTTAAATAAACAAAAAAAGATGTCATCAAACCAACATTTTATTAAGTTTACACAAATGAAGCAAAAATTAATCAAGCCAACACAACGGCACGTTAATTGTTCGCAATCAAAACGGAGGCAGGGCTGGCGGCGAATAATTGACGCCTATGAAATTCGTTCCAAATTGGCTGTTGTTTCGGCCACCGACTCCGTAGCAAGGCAATAGTCGCCCCGTAATGACTACTAACTAGCCGGGCGCGAGATGGGACGGACTGAGAGCCCTGCCCTGTTAGGGGTCTTTGAATAAAATAAATAACACGATAGAACGAGATAAATACGTGACATTGTATCTGTGAATTTTATTCGAAAATTAAATACTAACCTTCGGGATGTACGACTCGAAACCGCGATGTATCTCGCTAAGTGGTTCCCAACCTTTTCTGGATCAGTGGGCCTACCATTATGTCATAAGAACGTTTTGTTTTTATTGAAGTTGTCACATTGTTTGACACACTTCACACTTTGAAGGCGATGGTTGAGCGAAGACGTCACAAAACATCCGTCAAAAAACAAGCTTACAGAAGTACGTATAAGCATGTTAGATTAAAACAATACTGCGCTAAGAGATGGCGGTAGGCCCCCAGGGCCCACTTAGATTTGTTTGTTGTTCGCAAACACTAGCGGACACAAAAAACAAACTGGATCAATCTGTAAACAAAATTGTAACAAAAACTCAATATAAATGCATTATCAATGGTTTGGAGTCGACCGCAGGCTTCGCAGAAAGACGAATAACTTTAACAAACACAAAAATTTTACAGATTTTTTTTTTACTTGTGTACAGAGACATACAACCTCGTCATAATACTGGCAGTCCCTTTTGGCTTTTTTCTTTCGGCATTCTATTTCTAAATTCAATAATTACTAGGAGATCGTCTTTTGACTTCTGTCAGTCAGCCTATGTCAGAATTGGAATTGTGAACATGAATTTTGGTCGTTAAAATAAAATCTTAAAGTGTACTCGAATATTGTGTTATTGAAATTATAAGTGTTATAAAGTGCTCTTCACGTGCTGACCGTCGCAAACTTACGGGGCGCTTTATCTTAAAATTTCATTTAAGTTTATCAATGTCTCTGAATAGACGATTGCAGTTTGATTATACTTGTCGATATTTTCATGTTGACTTTTTTGTTCCGTAAGTAGGCTCAATACGCTTCCTACTATTTAACCCTAAATGCGTCCCCTGGGAGAACCTTTCCGAATGTCAGCTGCTTAGATACTTTCGTCGCCGAAGTAGTAAGGGCTTCGGCGTAATTCGGTTTTGCGGCGGGCCGGTACGTGCTCCGAAACTATTGTTTTGTGTGCTTAACCGTAATTAGTGTCATTTGTCATGTTGAGATATGGTTTTCGAAGGCATTCCATCACTTTTCGGATAATCGGTTTTAAAAATTCGAAACCAATTTATTCGATATTAACCTAGTTGTTTTTTGAATCTTTGTTTAGAATCGTTTCATGTTCGTACTATAATTAATTTTGTTAAATTTTGGTAGCACTTTTCAACACAATATAATGTCTGTAACGAGACCATAAGTCTTCATGTTAATAATGAAAAGATAAGAAATACTTTATATAAGATAAAAATTCATGGAAAGAAAAAGTACAAGCAGTTACCTAATAATATTTGCGATGCATCTTCTTGCAGTCTTTTGAAGTCTGTTAGAATTTAGACAGTATAGTTTTTTATCAGAATATCTCTATCATATATCCCAATACACAATAACCCTTTGAACAATCACTTCCAAAACCCAACAAAATCACAGAGCCAGAAGGCGAGAACCCAAATCACCGCTCTAACGACTTCAGGCATCCCAAATTTGGTAGCATCATCAATAGAGGTAAGCCCTTAATTCCTTCAGATAGGACCCCATGTTTTTTACACAAAGCTTGGTAACCCCGCTCTAGCCCCCATTGTGTCACAGGCGATGCATTATTCAATTGGCAACATGATACCACAGTATAAAGATACACAATATTCTGTCTTCTTACTGAAACGTGTGTACGTGTATCGAATTTTCTGTCAAATTTCATGTTTGTCAAACTTATTTCACTGCTAACGGATATGTTGGATGCGTTTTACTTCCGGAAAATTTATTCCGGCCATTGAATTTACATAACCTAATGTGAGTATTTTATTTACTAATCCCGAAAAAATAAATACCTAAATGTAAAACAAAAATATCTTTTTGCAAATCAAAAATATGTTACCAGATCCCGGATCGGCACTTAAGTCACTGGATTCCTCCGCTTAAATGTTGGCTAGTAAGGATGGACTTTAAGTGTCACTTAATTTTAATCGTTTATTGAAATACACATAAGTCAAACATATCTTCAATCCTGGATCAATTCAAGATAAGTCCATATTGATACCGGCCCTTAGACAACTTACTTGAAGATTCTGTTACCTTGACGATACTATATTGCGAGACCTTCGACATCGTAATACAAAGCATTTACAAGTGATACGGGACAGGCATAAATGCTACTCGCAGACCACCTTTTGTTACAAAGATATGTACAATAGCACTGTTACTGAAATAATAACAACAATTTACTAACAATAGGAGTAAATATGGCGGTCGGTAGTTTCGGGGCTGTTGAGTTATTACCTACAAGATTTTGCCATTGATTTCTCGTTATTATACTGTGCTTCTGTTTTGCCAGAACATTTCGGTTTCTTGAAAGGACAGCCCTTTACGGAGGTAACTAAGTGAACTCCGTTTATGACCTTGAAACTGTTTTTCTTCTTCTGAAACGACGTCTATTTTTTATTCTTAGAAGTCCATTCTACGTAATAAGTAAGAAGCTGAAAAACTGGTCGAAAATTAATTTGGTAGTAAATATGTACATTACTTCTTAAGTTTTTATGTGTGATTTTCATTGAGAGCATAGAAAAGAAACGGATTGCAACGCGTTTCTTTCATAGTTACTTTGGTGTTTGTTTTTTTTTGTTTTTTCAACCCAAGCAGCAGCTAAGCAGGGCCATGTCTATAAAGATAACTCGCTAGTTTGTTAGGAATGCCAAACCAAACCTAACCAAAATAAAGCGTCCAAACTTTATATATTTGGAATAGATTTTGAAAAAAAAAATATGTGTATTAAATTGATTTATTAAATGTAGACTGTTACAAGCACTTATGAAGTTCTAAGTACCTACGTTTATTTAGTGAAGGTTGTTATTAGCCAAAACACCAGTACAATGTGTACTTTCATTCATTCATAAATTTAAACGTCAAACTTCTTTCTTTTCTATCTTTCTTAATTAATGGCTTGCTCGCGATAAAATTCGCGAATTTTGTCAATGTCAAGTATTTTATATTTTGTAGTATTTATAGAAATTTTACGGTGGATTGAGTTAAAAATGGAGCCTCATTACACGTGTTATTACGAAAAGAACTCGGGTGAAAGTCTAAACGTCAATGAAATTCATAACAGTAGTGTGACAGAATGCTCAAAATTGCCTTTTTATCTTTCTATTATTCACAAAAATACAATAAAGGTTTTTCTTTCCGCAAATAACTCCTGCTAGATTTATCTTGTTCATTGTTAGTACGTCCATACATTACGAAGCATTTCTCGGCCTTGTTAGAGGCCGTGGAAAATAACATGTGCTCACATTCCCAGACTGCTTTTTAGGCTCGAGATCTGTGTTTACTGATTGGAAATGGGGAAAATACTTTCTTTGTGACTTTTTCAATAGCTTATTAAAGATATTAGTCATAATTATAATACTAATTTGTTGGACAGGATGCATAAATATTCTTAATACAAGTGTCAATGGCTAATAATAATCGCTTGAATGTGGAGTCGCGAATAAATTCGCGGCCTGCTCTTAGCAGTGGAAAACAACATGACATTCCCAGGCGCTTTTTAGGCTCGAGATCTGTGTTTAGGTACTGATTGGAAATGAGGGGAACAACTTTCTTTTTAATTTTTTAAATACCTTACTACTAAACCATGTAACAGGACATGAACATGATGCGTAAAGTTTCTACAAGTGTTATGATAATCACTCGAATCCGGATTTTCTTCACTATACAAAAGTCTATGTGCCTCCTTATGGTTTAATCTTTCTCTTCATCAAAATTCAGCATGTGTTTTTTATCATTCATACAATGCTAATAATATGGGATCAAAAACTAGATTTAAACATAAGATGAATTTTAAATAGAAAAATATTGGAAAAAAACAATTTGGCTACAAGTGATATCATAAGAATAAAAATAGCATTGAAAAATGCAAAAAAATCAAAAATCATAAACTAGATTTAATTCATCCTACGTGCTACGAATTGTGAGCAGAATGTTAACAGCAAAATAACGGATGTTTATCAAAAAATAAATGACAATAAAGTTTTCCTAAAAATTATCTTGATTTTTTTTTATCAACTCTAAATCCACGTAGACGAAGCAGCGAGCCGCCGCTATTTAATATGATAAAAGATCATTAGAGACATCTATACTTTATACTAATATTATAAAAAGGAAAGATTTAATTGTTTGTTTGTTTGTTTGCATTGAATTGGCTCCGAAACTACTGAACGGATTTGGATGAAATTTGGTACACAGATAGTAGATAGCCTGGTTATGAACAAAGGACTTTTTATTGCGATATTCCCACGGGAACGGGAACCACGCGGGTGAAACCGCGAGCGGCCGCTTGTACATAATGTAGATACATACAATGTGTGGACCAGTCTTAATTATGTTACATTCGAAATCGGAATAGTTCCGATACACCTGCATTTTTGGTATGTTGTTTGGGTCCACCTAGATAGTATTTATCCAGATTTGCAGCTCTTTATAATATAACCGCGCTGAGTTATTGCGTAAAAACCGTTTTCTTTTTAATTTTGTGCAAAAAATACGACATAGGAGGGCTCTGACGAGGAAGATCACTATTACTTCTTTAAAGTCGACAAAATTCCTGACAACTTGAACCCTTATAAAATTTTCTAGGTTCAATAGCTCCCAAAATAAAAAGGTTTTTAGAAATGGTAGTTTTTATGGATATTTTTCCTTTTTTTCCCATTTTACTTACTTAAATAGTAATCTTAATTAAATCTTACTTAAAGAATAATATATGTAAGTAACTAAATAACGAACACATAGTAGAGAACAATTCTATTATTTGTAGTGTAGTGTAACTTCCCCTTACATGATGTCCACACACACACACACACACAGTCACACACACACACACATAAACACACACATGTTTGTTTTGCGTTTGGAGGAATCAACAGCTCCTAAAATTCAGGATTAGTCCTAGTCTAGGAGTTGGGGACGAATTGTTAACGTTATAATTGTGACTTTTCTGAATAATGTGTATCTATTGTTTTAGTTCTACAATGTTATTGTTTATTGTTAAATAAAGTTTTATTATTATTATTATCAACAACCGATTTTTAGGTTTATTTGGTTTATGGACATTCTTGAAAATGTAGGTAATCAAATTTGCTACAACTTCATTTCTCATTAATTTCCCCGGAGATATCTCATTAATCCTGATAATTTGATCAAAAGAATCTATTAGCCGTAAGTCAGTGCGCTCACATTTTAGACAGCTGCCTATCAGAAATCTAGATGGACCCTAACAACATACCAAAAATGCAGGTGTATCGGAACTATTCCGATTGCCACGTAAATTTTTGTACGATATTACTGGCCTAGTAACCGTTGCAAAGTATCTTCAGTTGTTTTCGTAATAAGAACATTTTATTTCGCGACTTGTACCTAAAACGTTCCCTTTGATCTAGTATCCAATATATCAAAATCCCTCATACTGAGTGAAAAAGTAACCTACTCTTTTGGTGACATGTTTTCGACTATCTTTTGATTGCAAGCATTCGCCTAAGGGAAGCTAAGATATGAAATGGGGTTCGGCGCCTACTGTTTGCGTCCTACTTATGCTTTTCTATGTAGTTACGTTTTCCTTGAAAAAACGAATTTTGGTTCACCTGTTCCTTACTACTTCTGAAACATATTGAGGAAAATTGTAGACAAAAATGTATTTGCACAAATTGGCGATTATTTTATGTGTGTACTTAATCTTAATCATATAGTTAATTGAGCGGAGTTTTGCATATTTATTTTTTATTTTTATTCAAGACGGGGCGACTCATAGCCTTCATCATACCTGATGTTAAGTATTGATAAGGCTGAAGATGGAAGCGAGCCTCTCCCGGAATCCTCAACCACTGAGGAACTGGCTATCTTATCTTCAACTGCCGGAACACAACAATGCTGAAAACATTGTTGTTATAGCGTCAAACTTAGATAAGATGGTGGTAGCTAGCCAGGCGGACTCACAACAAGTCCTACCACCAACCAAACCGAATACAATATGTACCCACCCCCCCGCTGGGAATCGAACCCGAGACCCCTGGGTCTGATACCGGTGGTTGTTACCACTAGACCACAGAGGCGGTTATATAATAATATCAGTTAAACACTATTAACTTTTTTATATTTTTTATAAACAAACGCAAACACAATGTTGTATCATTTAAGATGCTATACGGAAAAAGTACGTACTTCTTGTTATAAAACTATAGGCCGGTTAGAGATGTTACAAATCTGGTAATCTATTCTAATAATATAAAGAGGAAAGATTTGATTGTTTGTTTGTTTGTGTGCATTGAATAGGCTCCGAAACTACTGAACGGATTTGGATAAAATTTGATACACAGATTGTAGATAGGGCTGTTCATAACCAGGCGGTTATGAATATAGGATACTTTTTATTCCGATATTCCCACGGGAACGGGAACCACGCGGATGAAACTGCGAACGGCCGCTAGTTAGTATATATATTTCTTCATAACTTTACATAGATTTGTAAAGTTTCAGAAACACGATTTTATGATTTTGCCTCGACACTTGTTCTTTTCGAATATACCCCATAAAAAACGAAAATATAAGATTATTTGGAAAACGGTTAAATTAGTGGACACCAATAATATTTAGCATCGTGTAGTTTCATTTTTTTTTAATAGCTGATAGTTATTTACTACCCAGTGATTTCATGTTTTTTTCGCCATAACTGTAAAATCGGTCTAGCTTACGTGCGCGTCGTTGTCTCATTGCTATTTCGCTTCAGTCGTATAGCGCCTTAAAATACCAAATAGTACTTAAAAGATTTTTCTAGTTAAAGGTTGCTTTGAATAATATTATGTGAAAATTGTATAACTAGCTGTTGAAAAAAACAAACTACCCCAAATATGGGAATCTTTTCGTTAATCGCAGCATAATATTATTTCATCATCATCATTCATCATTCAGTCGATTTTTTTATTACAAGCATTATTTTGCGTGTACCTACCTCGAAAATATAAAATAGACTTAAGCCATCAAATTTCATATTGATTGGATATTTGATAATACTGCAGTAGGCAAATTAAAATTCGAGCGGAACTAGGGTGAAGAATTACTTTTACATGTTTCATAACGACTGTTAACTTTTGCAACAGGAAACCCACAAAAATATTAGAGCATCAATATTCCAAATTGAATTTGTCCTCGCCGCTTGTTTGAAATGAGATACCTTACGAAATGTCACTGGCTGGAAACTTTACCGAAACTTGATCCCAAAATACCATGCCTTTATCCCTTGACCACAGATTAAATTAATAAACTTGACGTCGGCCTTTGTTGGTATAGAAAGGACCTCATCGACTCACAAATGTCTAAGTTAAACGATAATGTTAGTTAGCTGTCACTGCTTTGGTAAGTTATGGCTCGTAAGGGATGATCAAAGTCTGAAACTACATAACAAAACAACTGCTATTGACTGGGCGGAAGAAATAATTTGATGGTACGACACGAAATGTAGGCTAATAATTCTGTTTACAAACCGTGCCCTATAAATAGGTCATAATATTAGTTACGTTTAATAGTAGAGAATAACTAAAAAAATCATTGAGTTATTATCTTATTCTGACGCCATAACAACAACGTTTTCAGAATTGTTGTGTTCTGGCAAGAAGATAGCCAGTTCCTCAGTGATTACGGATTCTGGGAGAAACACCTTCATTTTCAGCCATAACATAACTTAACATCAGGTATGATGAAGGCTGAACGTTTCCCTGTTGATCAAAAAAGAGCTATAGACATAATATAGACATTCATTAATTTGATTCTGAGATGTTAATTGTTGCCAGCTATTTTATGGGTTTTTACACTTTTGACCAATGCTTTTCCTTTCCAAGTAACTTGTTTTTGTTTATAAATCATACATCCCAAAATTTCAATGTGAACCTTCTATTGCAGTGCCACCTCACCAACTGATCCTGTACGACAAGTCTGGTCGGGACGTGTCAGGAGTGGTAGGGCCTTTGGAAGAGGGAAACGAGCTCGTTCTGGTCTGCGAAGTCAGAGGAGGTGAGTACAAAACCCATACTAGTATTATAAACAAATGATCATGTCTGTTGATCCTAAACCCTCGTTCGTAAGGGAGCTTAATAAAGCGTTCGGAGTATGGAGTTTTTTTTTGTATGCGAGCTCCAGCCGTAGGTACGTAAAAAGCATCCGCATGAGATTGGACACACAGTCGAGAAGTCATATCGTCTATTTCGAATCATTAAAAATAACGCGCGTTAAAGCGACCTAAAAGCTTTAGTGCAATCTTTGTCTTACAAGGTTGTAGAAAATTGCTATCGAAATAGAGTTTAGCCTTGGAAAGACCTCTTTCTATCGAGTTAATATGTTCAGTTTCGAAGGCAAACGAGCAATTAGGCGACACTAGAGCAAGCACTAGAGGCATGACGTGAACGATTCCGCTTCTATGATGAAAGATTTACCGGACCAACAAATAAACAGATGGAGCTATTTAGGAGATTGACGTTACTTGAACGTTTTATAACATACTGTGATACATACACATCTCTAGGAATCCTTCCATAGCCAACGTTCTAGCTTCGTCGTTAACTGTTGCTTTACAGCCAATATATGACGTCACCATAATTCTAGAAAACCTAATCAGAGTTTTGACTAAATAAATAAATATTTCCGACATTTCACATACACACCGTCTAATTCCAAACTAAGTTGAGTTTGTATTGCGTGTTATATATATGTAACTACATGTATATGATACTTACGAATCACCCAAAAGTAGTTTTTTTTTATTTGTCATTATAATATGTTTGTGTCGTTTGGGAATCAAACCCGTGATATCACGATATACTGTCCGAAACCACGATCAGAAACGTTGTCATTGCTTTCTCATTAAAATTTCATAACACGCTTCGTTTCAAATTCGATATAAATTACAATTACCAATCCCAACGCAAATTATTGTATATCGACGCCACAAATCACCAGATATCAGTCAAGAAATAAGCACTTCCAAAGTAGGAGATGAGAAATTAAAGCGATTACTTTGATATATCACCGTTAAACTTGCCGATAAGTCAGTCGGGGATCGGCGCCAAATGGCAGCCGGTGTAAAGTTATCCATCGCCGGGGGCAGGATGGATCCAGACGCAGAATTAGACGGCCCGCTGCGCAATCTGAACCATTTGAGCAATTTATATTTTTTACACCCGAGTGATGATACAAGTATACTTAGTTTCGTTAAGAGAAATTTTTATTGAAGTGTTGCGGAAAAGATATTTTGATAAGCGTCTATTGATTTTAGCAATTGGTTGTAGAGAAAGTTGACTCCAGAAAAGTGCTGAAGTCGACAGCTGATCATAATCATGAGACGCAGGTCACCTTTTATGAGCTCATGCATCGGCGCCAAATGGCAGCCGGTGTAAAGTTATTAATCGCCGGGGGGTGGTTTGATCCAAATGCGGAATTAGACCATCCACTATGCAAACCGAGCCAGTTGAGCAATATATAACTTTTACACGCCTTGAGATCATATTATAATACTTAATTTCGTTTATGAAAATTATGATTAAAGTGGAATAAAACAACTTTTGCGGAGTATTTAGTGCGATTTATTTACCCGAAATATTATTTTGTTACTTTAATTTATCGTTTTCTTTTTGGTTTTCCGACGTTTCGGCACCTATTCAGTTGCCGTGGTCACAGGTTGACTGACTACTAAATATTCCGCAAAAGTTAAAATGTGTTTATGATTAAAGTGTTGATTAAATAAAATTTGGATAGGCTTTTATTGATTTAGGCTGTTGATTGAGAAGGTTGACTCTAGAAAAGCGCTGATGTCTACAGCTGATCATAATCATGAGACGCAAGGTCACCTTTTATGGGCTCATGCGTCGGCGCCAAATGGCAGCCGGTTTAAAGTTATTAATCGCCGGGGGTAGGATTGATCCAGACGCGGAATTAGACCACCAGGGCCGTCTTAAGCATATTCTGCGCTGGGACGCGGGGTGGTAAGCCTGCGCCCTCGCTCTTCTACGTTTATTTCTCAAAATTCTTATATTTTAGAAATCCCTAACCTAATAACTTGGATTTAATTTTCTTAAACTATGATTATTTTTGTGTCTAAACATTTTTTTTTTAATATGGAATTGTATGACATTGATGTGATTTAATAATATATATAAAATTATTCAAATAGAGCTCTAGAGTCTTAACCAATATTCCATTATCACAGTTACTAAAAAAAAATAAGTATTAATTGAGACCGCACGTCGGCACATAGGTGGTTAATTGTTGAGTAAATGATAATTTGAATAGCGTTTATTAATTTTGGCAGTTGCTTATTGAGAAAGTTGTCTCCAGAAAAGAGCTGATGTCGACAGCTGATCATGATCATAAGACGCGAGGTCACCTTTTATGAGCTCATGCATCGGCGCCACATGGTAGCTGGTGTAAAATTATCAATCGCGCGGGGCAAGTTGGATCCAGACGCGGAATTAGACGGCCCGCTGCGCAATCCCTACCATTTGAACAATTTACATTTTACACCCGAGTGATGATACGAGTATACTTTGTTTCGTTAAGAGAAATTTTTATTGAAGTGTTGCGGAAAAGACATTTTGATAAGCGTCTATTGATTTTAGCAATTGGTTGTAGAGAAGGTTGACTCCAGAAAAGAGCTGAAGTCGACAGCTGATCATAATCATGAGACGCAGGTCACCTTTTATGGGCTCATGCATCGGCGCCAAATGGCAGCCGGTGTAAAGTTATTAATCGCCGGGGGGTGGTTTGATCCAAATGCTTAATTAGACCATCCACTATGCAAACCGACCCATTTGAGCAATATAAATATAACTTTTACACGCCTTGAGATCATATTATAATACTTTATTTCGTTTATGAAAATTATGATTAAAGTGGAATAAAACAACTTTTGCGGAGTATTTAGTGCGATTTATTTACCCGAAATATTATTTTGTTACTTTAATTTATCGTTTTTTTTTTTGGTTTTCCGACGTTTCGGCACCTATTCAGTTGCCGTGGTCACAGGTTGACTGACTACTAAATATTCCGCAACAGTTAATATGTGTTTATGATTAAAGTGTTGATTAAATAAAATTTGGATAGGCTTTTATTGATTTAAGGCTGTTTATTGAGAAGGTTGACTCTAGAAAAGCGCTGATGTCTACAGCTGATCATAATCATGAGACGCAAGGTCACCTTTTATGGGCTCATGCGTCGGCGCCAAATGGCAGCCGGTTTAAAGTTATTAATCGCCGGGGGTAGGATTGATCCAGACGCGGAATTAGACCACCAGGGCCGTCTTAAGCATATTCTGCGCTGGGACGCGGGGTGGTAAGCCTGCGCCCTCGCTCTTCTACGTTTATTTCTCAAAATTCTTATATTTTAGAAATCCCTAACCTAATAACTTGGATTTAATTTTCTTAAACTATGATTATTTTTGTGTCTAAACATTTTTTTTTTAATATGGAATTGTATGACATTGATGTGATTTAATAATATATATAAGATTATTCAAATAGAGCTTAACCAATATTCCATTATCACAGTTACTAAAAAAAAATAAGTATTAATTGAGACCGCACGTCGGCACATAGGTGGTTAATTGTTGAGTAAATGATAATTTGAATAGCGTTTATTAATTTTGGCAGTTGCTTATTGAGAAAGTTGTCTCCAGAAAAGAGCTGATGTCGACAGCTGATCATGATCATAAGACGCGAGGTCACCTTTTATGAGCTCATGCATCGGCGCCACATGGTAGCTGGTGTAAAATTATCAATCGCGCGGGGCAAGTTGGATCCAGACGCGGAATTAGACGGCCCGCTGCGCAATCCCTACCATTTGAACAATTTACATTTTACACCCGAGTGATGATACGAGTATACTTTGTTTCGTTAAGAGAAATTTTTAATGAAGTGTTGCGGAAAAGACATTTTGATAAGCGTCTATTGATTTTAGCAATTGGTTGTAGAGAAGGTTGACTCCAGAAAAGAGCTGAAGTCGACAGCTGATCATAATCATGAGACGCAGGTCACCTTTTATGGGCTCATGCATCGGCGCCAAATGGCAGCCGGTGTAAAGTTATTAATCGCCGGGGGGTGGTTTGATCCAAATGCGGAATTAGACCATCCACTATGCAAACCGAGCCAGTTGAGCAATATATAACTTTTACACGCCTTGAGATCATATTATAATACTTAATTTCGTTTATGAAAATTATGATTAAAGTGGAATAAAACAACTTTACGGAGTATTAAGTGCTATTTATTTACCCGAAATATTATTTTGTTACTTTAATTTATCGTTTTTTTTTTTGGTTTTCCGACGTTTCGGCACATTTTCAGTTGCCGTGGTCACAGGTTGACTGACTACTAAATATTCCGCAACAGTTAATATGTGTTTATGATTAAAGTGTTGATTAAATAAAATTTGGATAGGCTTTTATTGATTTAAGGCTGTTTATTGAGAAGGTTGACTCTAGAAAAGCGCTGATGTCTACAGCTGATCATAATCATGAGACGCAAGGTCACCTTTTATGGGCTCATGCGTCGGCGCCAAATGGCAGCTGGTTTAAAGTTATTAATCGCCGGGGGTAGGATTGATCCAGCCGCGGAATTAGACCACCAGGGCAGTCTTAAGCATATTCTGCGTTGGGACGCGGGGTGGTAAGCCTACTCCCTCGCTCTTCTACGTTTATTTCTCAAAATTCTTAAATTTTAGAAATCCCTGACCTAATAATTTGGATTTAATTTTCTTAGACTATGATTATTTTTGTGTCTAAACTATATTTTTTTTTAATATGGAATTGTATGACATTGATGTGATTTAATAATATATATGAAGTTATTCAAATAGAGCTCTAGTCTTAACCAATATTCCATTATCACAGGTACTAAAAAAAATAAGTATTAATTGAGACCGCACGTCGGCACATAGGTGGTTAATTATTGAGTAAATGATAATTTGAATAGCGTTTATTGATTTTGGCAGTTGCTTATTGAGAAAGTTGACTCCAGAAAAGAGCTGATGTCGACAGCTGATCATGATCATAAGACGCGAGGTCACCTTTTATGAGCTCATGCATCGGCGCCACATGGTAGCTGGTTTAAAGTTATCAATCGCGCGGGGCAAGTTGGATCCAGACGCGGAATTAGACTGCCCGCTGCGCAATCCTTACCATTTGAACAATTTACATTTTACACCCGAGTGATGATACGAGTATACTTTGTTTCGTTAAGAGATATTTGAATTGAAGTGTTGAGGAAATGACATTTTGATAAGCGTCTATTGATTTTGGTTGTAGAGAAGAGCTGAAGTCGACAGCTGATCATAATCATGAGACGCAGGTCGCCTTTTATGGGCTCTCGCATCGGCGCCAAATGGCAGCTGGTATAAAGCTAGCCACCACCCGGGGCAGTTTGGATCCAGACGCGAAATTAGCGCAATCCGAGCCATTCTTCTTTTTCATGTAAAACAACTAGAAAATTTGGAAACTTGTATAGGTACCGATTTTTTTTTTTCAATAAGTTTTACATTTCTTCTGTCGATATGAAAAGGACATCAGATAACCTATACGATGAGGAATAAAACCATAGTATAGATTGACGCTATTTCCGAAAACAAAATCAATATAGCCACTAAAGACATGCAATTTGAGACAATTTATTGTCATCTCACCCTCAATACTTAAAAAAAACGTTAAGAAAAGTAATCGCAAAAGCAGTTAATAAAAATACATAATGCCTGTTAATATAGGCAGTAAACCAGATTAAGCACTAGATACCTTAACCCGACTCTTTATACACCACAATCACGCACAAACATATTTTGAAAACGGCAGCAAGTTTGAAATCTTCCTGTGTAAACCGACTTTAATCCATCCGAGCGCTTAATGTTTCGAGTTGGAATTATGCATAGCCCAAGGGCTTAGCGGGTTGTCACACCGTTTCGTTCACCCGACTTCGGCGAATCATTTTCATGGTACAATGTACTGATAAATAGATCAACTAGTTTCGGATAAGCTGAAACGGTTTTGTTTGCGGTCTGCTCACTTTGTTGGATGTTGAATTCCATTTTGCGATAGTTTAATGTCTTTATCCTGTGTCGATGAAATTGATTAAGTTGTCTCTAGAAGTTTCTAAGTTTAATAGCTTGTATTGTCTGCAGGGAACTGTATTGTGGTGATGAAATTTTACTATCATGAATAAACTAAACAAGGCTTTTAAATTCATTAGGTATAACGCAATAAGCTTTCAAATTACAACAGACAGAATAATATTTTGTTTTCAAAATAAATCTTGTTAGCTTGAAAAACTTTGGTCGTTGCACTTTTTACAAAGCCGTTCATTAACAGGTATTCCCAAATATAAATTAACGCAGTACACACGGTCCCGTTTGAACTTTTTAAATTGGCATCCGCTACGCTGTGACAGCTGACACAAATTCGTTTCACTGTCACGTGGGTAAAAGGCACATTTTATAAAATTTACACATACATGAATAAAAGTAACGCTTGCTAAAATATTACGAAATTCGAACGATTTAACACTACCTCTGCTTTGGAGAGCATTCATAATTTCAAGCATAGGTTTTATTGATAGAATAGGTGATAGCTATTTTATAAATACGATGAAAAAAAGAATAAGACATGAATTTGCTTCTGACAAATTATAGTCGTGTTTCATGTGTTTCATGATGACATAATGTAGTCCCTAGAATTAGCAATATGTAAAATTCAATGAACAGATTTTCATTTGCAGCGTTTCTTTCTCTTTTTACATCTTCATGAAGAGACTAGCAAATTTGAGCCGAACGAAACTTCTGTCTCCCTTATCCAATTATCCTCATCGATCGGTGGATCAAATATTCTACCTAATGCCCAATGGTCAGGCCGATAACTATCAGCAGTTAGGAGCTAGTTTCAACTTGTTTCTCATTAATTATGTGAACCAATATAACCGAAGTTTCACCGTGGGTGTCATTTGGTGTCGATCGATCTTCTACAGAATTACTTTACTAATAAGTACACAAACTGCCGCTCATAGCTGATACAAGACTTTGAATTGGATGTCTCGACGTAATTATAGAAGTTTGATCAGGATATTATGGAAGTATTGAAAAATACATTAAAATAAGAAAATTAATCAACGAATTCGTTACGTTTGCTATGTATACGTTATTTTAATAATTATTATTATTACGTTTTTACAAGTTTAAGAACGTTATAATTATTAGGTTGGGGAAAAACTCTTTTCGCATATAGTATGTATGAACTTGTAATAAAATCTCTTAGGCTAAACTATATGTATCTGACTTGTTTTGGTATCATTAAAAGTTTAAATTTTAAAGAATATAATTCCAAATTCAAATCGGAAAATGTGTGATTTTCATTTGTTTTTCTTACTGTCATGATGAGTGAATCTAATGAAGAAATTCGACACCTTTTAAAATTTTACTACAAAAAAAGTAAAAGCGCAACGCAAGCGAAAAAAAATTGCGATGTTTATAGACTTAGTGCAGTGTCTGTGAGAGTAGCACGAATTTGGTTGAAGCGTTTTCAATCCGGAAATTTTGATGTCAAAGATGCACGTCACTCACGCCCTATCTATTTATCTATAATATAAAAATTAATCGCTGAATGTGTTGCTAAGCGCAAATCTCGAGAGCAGCTGAGCCGATTTCGCTTATTCTTTATTTATTGTGTTTATTATTGTCAAGAGAAGGTTCTTATGAAAACAAATTGAAGATCGAAATACCTGATGTGGAACCATAGCAATCCAGCCAAACTATGAGAGATACGAAAATAGCAACTTAGGAAAAGTTGTTGAGAGTAATGAGCACTTTCTATTGACGTACAAATAACGAAGGTCTGGTACACCTAATATGGAAGCCTAGCAGGCAAGCTAAACTAGCTATCGTTTATACCCAACAGGCAGTGGGTGTCGTGCGTCTGATATGATGATGATAACAAAAATTTAAAGATCTGGTACCACCTGATGTGAAACCCTAGCAGCCATACTAAGGTACCTCACGAGCTCACTGAAAAAAAACCTAATGAACCGTGTACTGATTTGTGATTCTTTATTACGACGTAATGAATCCGAGCCATTTTTGAAGAAGCTGATTACTGGTGTTGAAAAGTAGATCACGTACGACAAGAACGTGCGAAAAAGGTCGAAGTCAAAGGCCGATCAGGCTTCACTTCACAGACTGTGGCGAAACCCGGGTTAACTCGCAACAAGGTGATGCTGTGTGTGTGTTGGGATTGGAAGGGCATTATTCATTATGAGCTGTTACCACCAGGCAGGACCATTGATTCTGAACTCTACTGCGAACTACTGATGAGATTAAAGCAAGAAGTTGAGAGGAAGGGGCCGGAATTACAAAAGGAGTGTGGTTTTTCATCATGATAAAGCTACATCTTTAGCCACTCAGGAAAAATTAAAAGAGTTTGGCTGGGAGGTGTTAATGCATCCGCCGTATAGTTCTAACCTTGCACCTTCAAATTTCCACCTGTTTCGGTCTCTTCAGAATTTCTTAGGCAATGTCAGGTTAACATCACGAGAGGACTGCCAAAACCACTTGTCGCGGTATTTTGATCAGAAGCCCCAAAATTTCTATAGCAATGATATATTCTTTCCTACAAGATGGCAAAAAGTTATGGAACAAAATGGCACCTACATACTTTAGTTAAATGTAAATAAACTTTATAAAAAAAAATGTTTTGAATTTTCTTAAAAATGCGAAGAAACTTTTCCCCACCCTATTATTTGAATATTCGATTATTGATTCTTTATACTTTGTATAGTTTGGTGGAATTATTTATTAATGTGATGATTGTAGGTAATTATTTTTGTTTAAATCTTATTTGTTTAACCAACCGTTACTTCAGAAAATATTTCTGTAAGACATATTTACCAATTATTAAGTAAACAACAGAGATCTTTGAATAGAACTCAAAAAAGTTACTATTGTAAGTATTTATGTAGTTAGGATACTAGAATAATATTCAAGTACTTTTTTTTACTTGATGATTTCATTTTCAATTTCATGTGGTCTTCTTATGAAGCGTATTTTTGCGGGCTTGCTTAATAATTTTAACTATCCATCATTTTGAACAATACCAAAAAATCATCTAAATTCTTGTTTTTTCGATGGCGCAAATAAAACCAGTTTATATGTTATGAACTTAATGATAATAGGGGATTAATTAGTCATAATGCCCAGGTATACCACCATCTAGAAAGATATACAGAAAGTATTAAAGTTAAGTTGAAAATTAATTATGTTTTATAATTCTGTTGTTGGTTGCTCTTTATTAAGTTATTTTTGAGAACCTAGTATCTAGATAAACTTAATTTAGGTTTTTAAGATACTACTAAACCATGAATGTAACATGTTTATTGGCAAATGAATAAATAAATAAAAAAAAATAAAAAAAAATATCATTAGGTTAGGTTAGGTTATAACTGTGACCAAAAATGCGCGAGCTGAGCGAAAGTAGCGAGCGTGCCGCGGCAGCGGCCGGTGAAGCGTTATAGACGATACTTTTACTTATAATGATTTCAATAGTTTTTATCACACTGCCCTGCCTATTATATTGATAAATTTGTATAATGTCCAATGAATCACTTGGTCTTTAAGATAAATACCGAATAGTTCAAGTAAATAACTCCAAACATCTATAAAAAGTACGCCAAGACAATCCAGAACCTAAACAAACTTTGGACCACTATTTTTTGCTTCCGCGGAGTAAGTTATCAGAACTTTAGCCAGAAGTTCGTAGTCTTTACATGTTTTCACAATTCCTTTAATTTCTAGGTTTTCTTTTATTTTCTTTTATTTAATTAGATTGTATGACGATTTAAGTTAAGTCGATTCGAAGAATGTACGTTATTCACGTCAAAAATAATATTTGTTTTTACTGATTGCACACTGTGTAGTGTAATGTACTAATGATCGTCGGGATAATCATTAATGAAAATAATGAACACATGCATTTATTCTGTGACTGAGTTTTATCAGTATGGTATATAAAATTTATCTTTTTTATAAAGTCATCTGAGAGCCTAACACGATAGCTCTCCGAAACTTACCTTATTCTGTTGAAATTACACATATATATCATAATATATTATTCTTTATGTTTGTAACATCTTTGTTGGTTCTGATATCAGCATCACAATCGGAAAGGTAGATTATAAATATTTATAAATAAATGTCAGGACAAAGATACGATCGCTCAAACAACCTCTTCAGCTTTGTTACATAAGTATAGTTTTGTTCCAAACAATTTTGACATAAAACGGTCTGTAAAGTTTATATCAAGACTATGTCTGTTTGCTGTCAAAAAACTTTGATCTACGTTTAGGAACTAACAAATTGAAATGATCAATACCAGCGAACAGCTGTTGCGATAACACAATTACGGTTGTTCGGTTGAACAAACATCTTTCCACTTACTTTTCGTGTGTTGTTTTACTTCTAGCTTTTGTGATAATAAATAGGCAGTCAATATTGTTAAAGTCAGTTGTGTTGCATCAGAAGTACTTACAAAATGTAATATGTAATGTAATGTAATTGCATACAAACACACCAACTATCTAGCCCACGTTAAGTT
The DNA here is from genome assembly GCA_910589605.1 of Chrysoteuchia culmella. Taxonomy (NCBI): domain Eukaryota; kingdom Metazoa; phylum Arthropoda; class Insecta; order Lepidoptera; family Crambidae; genus Chrysoteuchia; species Chrysoteuchia culmella. The sequence goes on along the minus strand of OU342661.1, from coordinate 9,235,654 downwards.
TCATTAAGAACTTGTGATATGGTTACTAGATAACGGATGAACAAACTTATATACTTTTTTTTGTAAATACATACATAATATACATATTAAACACCCAGACCAAGACAAATAAACATGTTCATGCACACAAATATTTGTCTTGTCCGGGGATCGAACCCGGGACCTCTGGCGCAGAAGGCAGGCTTAGTACCCCTGCGCCAAACAGGTTGTCAAAATGAAAGTATATAGGATTAATTATAGCCCCCAAATTTTACCAAAACTAGTCAAGAACCCTCAGTAAGTAGCCTAATTCTGGTAATATTTAGTCATAACAGTATTTCAATCGTGTTTCAATCGTACTGCTCTTCACAGTTATTTTACTACATTGTAAAAAATATCTCTTCTCTTAAAAAAATCTCTTATCGTGTGAGGATTAGCGGCCGCCTCCGGTGTCAGAGTTTATCAAGCTGCCTATAAGGCCTATAATGGCCTAACGACAGTTTAACGTGCCCTCCGATAACGAAAGCGCTCAGTTATAATGCCACTTAACGGTCATTCATCTGACATCTAGCTGGACCAAACGTTGCTTAACAAACGTGATCGAATATGACCAGTCTGTCAAGCGCCACACGATTGAAGTACGATTATGACAAACAAGCAAAATTGACCCCCAGACCAGCCGGTTTGATCAAAGTTAGCAACCTCAATGTTGCCGCAGTCTACATTTATTAAGACTCGAAGGTACCTAATTCAACATTTATGATTGCTCTCTAGGTTACTGGGTGGCTAACGTTAGCTAGGTCGCGTTTTGCATAGGAAGTGGGAACTTCATCGATCAGCTTCGGAAGTTCAATGTCCTGTTATAATACAATGTTTCACTTCGCTTACTATTTTCTACTTTCTTTTGTTTGAAGCCATTCTGAATGATAACAATATTTGAATGAGATAGCTTTGTATTTTATTCAATCACGTGTATCTACAATCAATGAACTTCGATTTTTAAGGCCAACCCACACGTACCACAACCACAGCTACAACCACAAGCACAAGCACAACAAGTGGGCATTTTGTATTGGAAATGAATAGTACAATTTACATGTACCACATTTTGCAGTCATTATCGACCGCGTGAGTGATACCTACTACAACGCAACTACAATGACGTTGCAAACTAGCGGCCGCTCAACGGGCAACAATGTTTATTTTATGATTTTTGAATTTTTGCAATTTTTGCTTTTTGTAACTTATGATAAATGTTTAATAGGAAAATATTGGAAAAAATCCACTCCGCCACAAGTAAATTCTCAAATGGGATTCGAACCAAATGGTTGGGTTGAGAATTCACTTGTGGCAGAGTTATTTTTTTCCAATATTTTTCTATTAAAAAATTATAAACAATAATGTTTTCTGTTCGAAGTCTATGAGTTTGTTCAGTCCGCGTGTTTCCTCTATGAAAGCCGAACTGCGTCTTCATACGACGTAACTAAATCGCAACTTCTAGCAACAACGCAACCACATCGACATTTTCACGCATTGTCGCAAAAACCACAACGCAACTGCAAAAAGCTTCAGCTACACTATTCACAAGTGACCACATTTGTGGCTGTGGTGTGGTTGTGGTACGTGTGGGTTGGCCTAGGGAGTGTTATTTAAATACAAGTTTAATACGTTTATATCACAAATAATAGAACACTATTGGGTGTTCCATTTGAATAATAAATTATTTCCTTTACTTATACTGTAAAAGAAATAATTTAAAAAAGAACCTTACTTAAAGAAACTCTACTGACCGACCGGAGCGTTCATCTATTGTACTTCATGGCTAACGGATTTGGACAAAATTGTAACGGCAGAAAAAGTCTAATAACAAGGCAAAGTCCTGATGGTCAACGTTTGTGATGCTGTATACCTATACTTATAATATAATACCCAAACACAGAATAAATAAATATGTTCATAACATGAATATTTATGTCATAAGTAGGTCCGTCAGTGGCTGAGGATTCTGGGAGAGGCGAGCTTCCGTCTTCATCCTTATCATTGCTTAACATCTTGATGAAGGCTAAGCATCTGCCCGTTATTCATAAAAAAGTACCGAACCCACGACTATTGATGCAGTCAGCAGAGTCACTACCTACCCACTGCACTATAGTGCAGCTCTATAGAGCCAAAACACGAAGGTGAAAAATATTAATTTAAGTTAGATATAGCTCAAATATAGGTTTATATTGAAATAAGGATTATCCATTTGCCTCATTAGCGAAATGTATAATCCAGGTAATATGATAGAGTAACGAATGTATTTACAATAGAATAATATGGACATAAATAATACCTGCGGAATAATGTACTACGCAACCTTTAAGGGGCCGTTACAAAGCCAAATACACATTTTTGATCAAGGATTTCACATAGTATTACTAGATTTATCGGCCCCAAAAAAATACTGTAGAAAGTAGACTATAGTACTCAGTTATATAATTGACAGAAACATGATTGCTAAAACTTTTCTCGATAGAAAAAAATCGTGAGGTTACTTCCAATTTTGTAATTTTTCAATGCTGTGCCAACCGCTATTAAACCTTTAGTCTTGAAACTATTATTAAAAAATACCGTAGCTAGTTCTCTAGTTTTGTGATTGACAGTTTTTCAAAATTTTAAATAGTTCATTAATAATAAATTAAAAACGATAATGTTTGCATCAGCATGTTTGCATCTCTATCGCATGCGTTATTTCACCGTATTTCTGTCTGATTCGCTCCTCGCTCTTCAGTCGTGAGTGCTCCATTGAGACGTGTGGACTGCGCTTGCCTTACGCTCCGCGACGATTTCGCACGTAGATTATTTAAAAAGTCTATTTGTTAATCATAACCTAGGTATAGGTAATTATAGCAAACAGAGATAAAAAATAAGCTTTTGTAGAAATTTGTAGAAAGTAGACAAGTATTCGACGAGCAGCATATTAAGATACAAAACTGTCAAATATCTGTCAGAAATCAGTGCCAATTTAAATGTTTGAAATTGATTAAAGATATTATTTGACTGTACTTTTTAGATAAAAGTAGTAATTTATTATAAGTAAATACATAGTATACTTTTTTAGTTTCAGGCACAAACAAAAGGGGGGGGGGGACAATAGCCATTGCCCCCCTCCCCCCGGCACACAGTTTTACGCAAAGTTTTTAAGCAAAATGTTTGCAATTATGATATAACCTCCCTGAACCAAATCCCCCCCCCCTCAAACAAATCCTGGATCCGCGCCTGTATTATATTCTATGTAAGTTCCGAACAAGACCAATTTGGTACCTCAATGGTCACATCGAGGAACCAAAATATTGCTCGGCACTTACTTATAGTAATGCAAAGTTTAGATGACGGAATTATTAAGACGGAATGATCAGAATTTCTTTTCTTTATTTCCTCGGGCTGTACCTGTTTCCGGTTTTTATTTCAGAGCCGAGTCTAGTAGTAACAGCATTTTAACAGGTAGCTCAATGTTCAATTCTGATATGACGGTGCAGGAAGCTACGAATGTCGAATGTATTAGTCCCAAAAGGTATCTTAAAATACCCAATACCTTAAAAGTGCTTTGGTGCATGACAAAACAAAACAGTTATAAAATGTATTATTTTTCGGTTTTTTAGAATCGTATTGGCAGATCTTACAAACATAATTCCTGATGTTACTTCTACTTTCATTAATGATGAGCAGCAACAACATTTAGATAATGACAATGTGAGGGCTAAAATGTAAGTAAGTTTGCAGACAGTGGTCCAGTATCGAGCGTAATAAAAGACTTAGACTTAGACGGAAGGTAGATCTATTCGTGTGCCCGCATAACATCAACCCGCAACAATCAACAGTTCTTCCGTGACCATGGCGCATGCAAATATCGGAGTCTCAAATATAAACAGGTACATGGTGTAAATCCAGTCCTAGTTTATTCTAGTAACTTCAATAACCATGGAAATTTAAAAGAAGATAAGCTTTGTAAAATTAATAATACTTATATTGTCGAAGACATTATACAACCCTACATGTTTTTATTGTTAGACACAAATACATGTTAGTGTCTCTTTTTCAGATCTGAGCATAGAAGTAGTACAATGTCCAATTTTGATCTGACGTTGCAAGAAAAAAATACAGATGGCGAATGTTTGTCGTCTCTTTAAATTTTCTAAATTTTCCTAATCGGCAGAATCAAATCAAAAACCTAAAAATACCCTTATTGTTTTGTACTGTGTGTGTATGAAAATTGAAAGAGACGACAAACTTTGGGAGACCTTTATGCTACCGAAACTCAAAGACTTTTATATGCAACGTGTTTTCCCAGAATTAGTGGATCCTCGTCAGACTCAAAATATGCCTTTAAGGTGGTACGACTTCCATACAAACAAACATTGCACATTGATTAGTTCATCATCCCTTAATAATTCATAAATACATGCGCAAGTAACTCGTTTCAGTTATTTGTTGGCGTGAAATAATAAAAAAAATGTACTTTCATACATAAATCACGAAAAACCTAACATCTTATAATTTCAATAATTTTAAGTATGTGTGTGTGACTCATCGCATTTATATACCTCATGTATGAAAGTACATTTTTTTAATAATTTCGCGGTAACAAATAACTAAAACGAGTTAGTTGCACATGTATTTATGAATTATTAATGTATGATGAACCACTTAATGTGCAATGTTTGTTAGTATGGAAGTCGTACCACCTTAAGCAGTCCGCTAGTAAATGTAAGCAAAAATAAACGAAAAGGAGCAATATCAATGAGTATTGAAGCTAAACGTAAGAAAATGTAAATAAAACATTGGTTGCTTGTTTAATAGTTTATTATTTTTCACGCTTCCTTCTTACATGGGTTTTGGGTATATTATAATATATTTTTTTGCATTTCTATACTAAAATCAAGAATTAATAAGAAAAGGATCTTTGTGTTGAGTGTATTAATTAGTATAGTAATTAATTATTATTGAGAGACGTACTGAACCCCTGTCAGAACGTGTACATTGCGTTTTTTCATATAAATTTCACGTAAGCAAACAGAACTCACACTAGGCGGCATACAGACCAATGGATCCCAAGATAGTTATTAATATAAGTAAAACGAATAATAATGCGGGAGGTTCACCAAACCACATTACAATACAAAATGTAATGTCGCACATTTTTTATATATTTATTACTTGTATGTTTATTATTAATCCTCAGGTTACCTAAGGATTACCATAATAAAAAGTACTCGTCTCCTGTTTTTAATCGCGCTACACTGTTGCCAATCTGAAACAGAAAAAACATTATAAATATTATTAAAAAACGTAATTTATAAAATAAACAATAAACAGTACTCACCAGGAATATCTATTTGAATGCATTAAGTATGTGTATATACATGCGACACTTGTCTCTGTTTTCTTCATTACACTGTGCACGTAAACTCAAGCGATCTTTGTTCTCGGCCTGCGATAACGACACGCGCGGAGCTAGTCGACAGCGGCATAGGACGCGCGGGGGAAATCCTTATTTCTTCTAGCTTTGTATGGCCCCTTAATTACATACCACAAAATAAAGTCGAAGTCAAATTATCTCTATTTACATAAACTTAAATGTATAATATTGCATTGGTCCTACCTAATGAGCTCACGAGCTGGACGAACATTAATGTGTTCCACTATTGTACTATATTTGTATCGGAATATCATTATCTATCCATGCATATATTTATCTAATTGTGTCAAATTAGAAAACTATTTATCGTGTAGAATTTATACTTCAACAGGCATATTTGTAAAAGTCGATTTTTTAGCTGGACACCTAATCATATGCAAGAAGAATCCCCTTAAATCAGACAGAAGCCAATTAAAAAAGGTTGTGCATATTACAAAACATCATGTAAAAGATAATCCCCTTTTTCATACAATAATGCATGTTCAAATCCCCAACAAAATTCCCAAGTCTAATACAATTTAAGCACAGACAATTTGGCCGTCAGTCTATAATAAAATTTATGAAACAAGACCGTAATCAGCTGAGTTGAACCACAGTAAATATAAGTATATACAGTACGTTATCTTAGCCTTTTTCTTGTTACATTTAATTATTATTATTGCAGCCGCGCGGTACACAATACGCGATAGGGTTGCCCGCCATAAAACACGCTTACTGCGTACAAAACATTCACAGCGTGCGTTCGTCACCGTGGCGCTGCCGAGCTCTCGCTGAGATGAGGCTCGTCGGGTATTACTCGCAACCTTTTGTAGAAAGATAAAATACTGTATGTATCTTTATACTGTGATTGATCCCGAGATCCGCTCACAACAGCATTAATAAGCCGCTTAAACTTTCAACAACGATTTCATAATACATTACACATATTTGTATTAGCATTTCATGAATTTAATCTAGGTTAAATCGGACGTGGGACTCGCCACTTTAGCAGTAAATATATATCCCGGTGATTTTAGCAACATGACGCTTTACATGGTTCAATACTTATATAGTAAAACTGAAACACAAAAGTCCAAATACTAAAATCTTATCGTATTCTTTATAAAAATCAAATATGGATTTCGCATCTTGTATTTTATCAAATAAAAAGAATAATTAAAATATGTTGACAACAGACGACGCTATGATAAAACAGACATAAAAATATACATATTCGACTTGAGAAAAGGAGGAGGCCTTTTTTGAAGTAGGTTAAAAACTAGCCTAGACAAAGTACGCAAATATGTAGGACCAAAAAAAAACTAAATTATTTTGTTGCTAGAATCCGTTGTACTGATTTTCCAGTGCCTTTTTCAACAACCTCAAGACTATACTTCTCCGGACTATAAAACAGCCTACTAATTAATTTACTAAGCTCAATCCTATATCAGGGATTTCTGAGTACTTATGCTATGGCATAACTTCTATCTTAAGACATTTAATCACAACTTTTCTCTCACCAGGTCGTCCAGCACCCACAGTGATGTGGTTAATAGACGGCACACCAGCTCCTCAATACATAGGAGAGAAGACTGACACACACGTGGTAGTAAACAGACTGGAGTTGCCACATGTGAGAAGAAACCATTTGAACACAACCTTCAAATGTAGAGCGTCGAATACCAACCTCGTCAGTCCACAAGAGAAGACCGTTAGACTTGAGATGAACCGTAAGTTCTGCAGCATGACTATTATTAGGCTGAACTAAGAAACTGGTTGATGGAAAAAGCAAAGAAGCTAGCCGGACATTTAGTTTCCAAAAACAAAACCCTGCAAAGATACTATGATTTCGGAACGGAATCTGAACGCCATAAAGCGGAATAGGCATACCATGAACCAGGCCTTAGGTAACTCTGTAGTCTTATCAATTTATTGAAGGAATCAAAGCGCAGCGTACTTAATTTTTTATATTCTATTCAATTTGTCCCGAATCCTCTAAGATAATTATGTAATTGAAGAACATTTTTACAGTGCGGCCGACTCTGGTGGAAATTCAAAACAAGCCAACAACTTTATCCTCCGAGAGGTACGTCAGTTTGACGTGCGTGTCAGAGGGTAGTAGACCTCCAGCGCAGCTCACTTGGTACAAAGACAACAGAAAATTCGAAAGGGGGAAGGTAAGTTGTACTAACAAATACTTCGAGGTGTTTGCTTTAAGTTAATTGTAGGCATCGCACTATATGTGTAGGGACACAAAATGTTACGAGTTGTAACGGCACACTAGCCGTAGCTGTAGTGACCGTAGCGGTATGTCGTAGTCGCAGGTATATAAACCGGTCGACCTTGCCATTTTGGTTTCGTGAGTTAGAGTATAATGGTCACTGTTTACAGAGTCACTCTTGAGCAGTCGTTCGCACAGTCGCATCCCTATACGCGTACCTGCCGGTCGGTACCGAATTCTTTGTGTAGTTGAAAATATACGGAGTTAGGAAGCGGTAAACGTGTTTTTGAAAAAATCCTTCTGATAACAACTAATAAGGGGAAATACTCTTTCAAGTTAACCTAATTATTATATACTAAAATATGTTAACTGACGGTTAATTGTCTAAATTTAAAAAATATTGCAATCCCTTTAAATTCGTCATTTGAAAGATATTTACATACTTAAGGCCGTTACTATTTGACATTTGATAGGGATTGTGATCGGGACGCGTTTTGAAAGGTATTGAATGAACGATATTGAACTGTCTAAACAAAGTGATATACGAAAATATATTTCAAATGTATGGAGAAGTGTTAAATGAAGTGACATTTAAATCATCATTGGTTCCGAAATGGATTGCGACTTTAGGTTACACAATTCCATAAGTCACTATCACAATCACAATACCTTTGAAAGGGATTGTGATAGATTTTGAAATTAGACAATAAGGGGGCTGGTTATTTCATTTTGAACAAAACAGATTTATATAAATATTTTAAAAAAGACATTGGCATAACAGTCACCGCCTAAACTATTAGCAACTTGAAACACATGAAAAACACAAGCTGCTTTCTGACAAGAAATGGTTTTTGCAATTTTAACCTTTAGGAGTAAATGGATGAGAATTGGGGTATAACTTCTTGTGTATCATAATTCTAATCTTTAACATTGGAAGAAGTACACGGGAGACCACTTAATCGTGTAAATAATGTTAGGTACTGACGGATGTTCTTGTTTTCTAGGTAACAGAAAGTATGAACGAAACATGGGTGAGCAGCAACCTTCAGTTCATGCCGTTGCCAGAAGACGACGGAATGCTGGTGAAATGTCAAGCGGACAACAGTGCACTGCCTGGGCAGAGCATCGACGACTCGTTCAAGCTTGACGTTGTCTGTGAGTTCATTATTTTCTAATTCTGCTAAGAAGTTAATATCTTCGGTTTTCAGACGTAAAGTTACACACCTATTGGGTTTTGCCTTAGCTCCGCTTGGTAGGCGGCTGGAAATTTGTTACCAATTTTTTTACTCCACTATCTTGTGTCTTTTAATGGCTCTACTTCTTAATTCGGTTAATAGTATTCTTTGCTACTGCGGTCTATTTGGTCTAGGCGAAATGGTATAGTTATTTAAGCTGATGCTGACATGACGCTGGAAAGTATTGTCACAGTCTATTTAACATCGCTACCCATTATCAACGAAAGTATTGCTAAATATTATATTAGATTCGCTCTAATCAAGTAAAAGGTACCTAAAATCACTTTTTATCTTGATGAAACACTAAATGTAGATGAGAGTACTAAGTACCATGTCGAGAAGTGTATGTTTCCAAGCAAATCAGCTCAATTCGCAAAATTAGCCACTTCTTAATTCTAACCCATTCTTAGAATGGATATTGCGCAGGAATAAGCAGTAAAGGGCTCGATTCACCAGTTTGCACATCTCTTACATCGTAACGCTTAATTATTATTGCTGCTTAAGCGCTTGCTCAGCGCTGTACGACTCCCGTGACGCACAGTCTCCGGAGCTTAAACAAATTGAACCATAATAACGAACGATTCATACGTGAGAAGTTAGCATGTGTTAGAAGCTTTAATCATTGATGGGTACTCAGATAAACAGATGCTGCGAGGGATTTTTCTTGCTAATTAAAAATTTTCATCAAAAGAGGTTTTACAAATTAGTTTTGGTTTCCTTATTTTATTTACGAACTACGGTGCTACGTTCGCAATTGCTCAATTCACACGCTACATTTTCGGTGATTATTTTCCATCATCAAAAACATGAGTACAGTTTAGTCACTATTGTATTCCAATCGTGACTAAAATGTACTCACGTTTTTACTGTATTAGGAAGTCATCACTGAAAATGAAACATTCTACCCCAAATCCATCGAGATAGCTACTATTTCGATAATATCCCATAGCGTCTAATTCCACAGAAGCATTTTAAGGTACGGCCGAAAGCAGCAGCAGGTTAGGTTTTACAGAACTCCAATCGACTTTGAACTGTAAGACGTAAGCCATTGAGTTCAGAATTGTCTGAAGAAGATATTGCATAAGCCGAAGTTCCAGTTAAATTGACAATATCCACTATGAATAAATTTGCAAAATTTAAAATGGCACCGAACTGAACTCGTCAAATCGTATCGAAACTTTTTCAAAGCAGCCGTGGTGGGTCAAAGCCTAGCCCGAGCCGAGGTTTCCCTGTTAGACTTTGCTCGGCCTCCACTCGGTTGCACCGTGGGGGTTGGCCGAGTTGTCCATAAGTTGACCACAAATTAAGTTGACACTCGGCTCGGGCTCGGCTCAAACTAGGCACGGTCAGTGAACTGTGAGTCATCCTTTAATTTAACGATAGCCGCTCTTATTACGTTTGCGATAAAGGCGCTCTAGGATAAGCTCTCGACAGTATTACGTAGGAAGATCAGTAGTAATAACAAATTATAATGAGCAATGATCAGGCCCGATGAAACAATGGTTCTAAGCCTGCTTACTGCGTCATGTGTCATGGGTTCGATCCCCAAATATAATATATGACAAATATTTATGTGATGTATTGAACCTACATTAATTTTGTGTTAGTCCTGTGTTTTTTTTTTATATTAAATGGGCTTACTCTTGACCTCAATCTGGCCGAAGGGCGTAGGAGAGGCCTACGATGGAGCGAGTTCGCCCAGAAGAAGCCTATTTACTCGCACCTTGAAGAGCTTTGGGTTGTATGAGCTCGGGAAAACAGACGTCGGCAGGGCATTTCAATCCATGGCTGTTCGCATGATAAAAGAGGACTTAAAGTGCTCTGTGCTTAAGTTTGGAATGACAACCAAGTATGGATGGTAGCCTGCAGTACGTCTGGTATCCCGATGGGAAAAGGAGAAGGTGGGATGAGGTTATGCATCTCAGATGCACAATCTCTAAAGTCTGTAGAAAACCGACAGACATGCGACCTTACGGCGGTGGCTCAAACTATGTAGATTTTTTACCAACTCGTGGTCACCGATAAGTCGCCTGACTCTGCGCTCTACCGAGTCGAGAGTAGCGAATCGGTATTTAGTTGAGCCATCCCAGAGGTGGCTACAATACTCCATGCACGATCGGACTTGAGCTTTATTGATTTATTTTATTTTTATTTTATTTATTGAAAAAGGTTCACCAACGACATATCTTTACACATTTCAATTTAAAAATTAAAACCTGACTAGGCAAAGACATGCCTTTACAGGTGAATACAACATTTTTTATTTTCTTATTTACTAGTTAAAATATTTACTATTTAAAATAACAAAGTAGAAATTTGAAACAGAACAGATAACTTATAAAATAAAGATTAATTATTAACCTTATTTTCATGAAATTTTGCCACACACAGCCTCTTAAACGCACGATCAGAAAGATGAAAGATCGACATTGCTGTTATCCATTTCGTTATAAGTACGCATGCACCGGCTTAGAGGAGCGCACCGACCTAGATTAGACTTGCAACGAGGCAAGCTGAAGATATTTGTCAACGGATGTCTAGGGATATGATATGGGATAGAGAGACTTATCTGTTGAAGAAGATTTGGGCAGTTCAATTTACCGTGGATAAACTTATGAAGTGTAACGAGATCCAAAAGTTTACGTCGGTCGGCTAAAGACGTTATTTTAAAGTGCGAAAGGCGATTAACGTAATTTGTAAAGAATAAGAATCTGTCCAGGCACGCCTGGACAGATTCTTTTGTATCGTTTGACCGTGTTCAGAATGCCCAGCTTTTCCGCCGCAATTTGTGCCTTCCTCTCGATGGTAGCGCCATAGTTAAGGTTAGCAGTCAACTCTATGCCGAGAAGTTCGAGATGATCGGATATGTCTACAGATGAGCCTCGGAAAGTCGGAGTTGAACGGAGAGTTGCACAGTTACAAGCTTCTAGGGCTTAGGCACTACTCCAGTCGAAAAAGAGAGGCGGTATAAGCGTGTCAGTACCGGAGACAACTCAGGAGCACAGTATTTTAGCACCCTAGCGGGAATACCATCTGGACCACTGGACTTGTTCACGTCATAACTTAGCAAAGTTCTGCGTACCTCTTTTATGTGAACCGTAATCTCCGGCATCCAAGAATCACATCGAGGTAATGTTGGTGGTTGTTTAGAGACTGCATCCATGCGCGAATTGTTCCCAAACAGAGAAGCAAATAAGTTCGCTTTCCCGTTGTGGAGTGAGTCAGTGTACCGTCGGGCTTATGCATTGAGGGGCGGCAGAAATTGGATTTGACCGCCTTAGATAGGGTCCAGAACTGTCTGCTACCTGGTGGGTAAGAGGCAAGTCTGGCCCCTATACGTTTGACATAGTCGAAAAACGCCTTCCGAAGGACCCGTTTGCATGACTTGGCAGCGGAATTGAAGGCTCTCTTCGCGCAAACCCTACGAGCTCTGATCTTGCGATTACGAGCCAAAACCCAGGCCTGGTATGCGCGTTCCTTGAGAGTTTCTGCACCAGCGCAGTTCGCATTATACCAAGGACAGGCTTTGTGAGCGGGCGGGGTGTCGGAGAATGTGATGAAATATTTAATTCCCTGCTGCAACACATCAACGATTTCGTCACAAGAGCGCGAGGGATCGCCCGAAGAAAAGCACACTTGCTGCCAAAGGTAGGATGCGAAGAAGTGCCTCATCTCGTCCCAATCTGCCAACTCGTATCTCCACATTCTCCTTGTGTCAGGAGGGCCATCAATAAGAGGTGAAAATTTGTGGACACGGATTTTACCAGACAGTAATCAGATGGCCCCAGCGGGTCGAAGACTGATACCGCGTATCTGTCTGGATCAGTTGTTATCAGTAGATCCAAGCAATTGTATGTATGTCTTGCAACATGAGGTACCCAAGTGGCTTCTTGCACCAACTGGGTGAGATCTAGCGATAATGCAAGTCTTCGTGCCTCTCTCCCAGCATGGTCGGTTCTCAACCACTCTTTGTGGTGACCATTGAAGTCCCCGAAAATAACCAGTTCAGCCGTAGATTATCGTTTTTGGGCTTTGGGCGCCGCATTCATCAGATGGTCAATGAGTCTGGTTGTCTCACGGTCTCCGCTGTACTATCAATAGACGCTAGCGTAGATAGTAGAATCATTACCAGCGTCCACTAGAAGCCAGATGACGGATAACCCAGAAACCTCAAAGCAGCGAAGACGGCGATAGCAAATGTCGTCACGAACATACGAGGGTGGATAGAAAAGTAGTCGGCCTAACCAAGAAAATAAACACATACTATATCAAATATATTTTTATTTTTCTACATAATCACCATCAAGTTCAATGCACTTTTGCCACCTTACCTTCAAAGCATTTAAACCATAAAAAAAAAAATATTCTTCCTTAGAGTCAAAATATGCGTCTACTGCTGCTTTGACCTCGTCGTTTGTCGAAAATCTTTGACCTCCCAAGTGCTTTTTTAGGTTAGGGAACAGAAAAAAGTCTGATGGTGCCAGATCAGGTGAATAAGGCGGATGCGGTAACAGTTCAAAGCCACCGTTGTGGATTTCAGCCATTGATTGCACAGACGTCTTTTCTCCTGGACGTTTTTCTTTTATTTCCTTTCGTAAATGACGTAGTAAGGTGCAGTAGTAATCAGAGTTTATGGTCTGACCCCTTTCAAGATAATCAACCATAATTACACTCTTCGAGTCCCAGAATAGTGAAGCCATCACCTTATTTGCCGACAAAATCGCCTTACCCTTTTTAGGGGTGGTGAACCAGGTCTTTTCCACTGTTTTGATTGTTGTTTTGTTTCTGGTGTACAGTAATGAACCCATGTTTCGTCCATAGTAACAAAACGATTCAAAAAATCATCGTCATCGGCTTCAAATAACTCCAAACAGTCGCGTGCAATAGTCAATCGCATACTTTTTTGTTCAACTGAAAGCAGTCGCGGAATCCACCTCGCAGACACCTTGTGGAAACCCAACACATTGACTATGTTGTTTTGAGTTCGTTCATAAAAGATGCCTATAGTCTCGGCTATCTCTCTAATTTTTAATCTGCGGTCTCCCATAATTAAATCAAGTATTTTTTTAATATTTTCGTCAGTAGTGGACGTCGAAGGCTTCCCAGAGCGGGGTTCGCCTTTCACACTCTCTCTACCACGCTTTTATTCTGGTATCCATTTTTTGACGGATGTATATGACAGAGCGGAATCCCTTAATGTACTGACCATATCATCATGGAAGGCTTTTGATGACAGCCTCTTCTTATGGAGGTACTTAATGACGGCACGCTGCTCGATTTGCTCCATTTGCTGAGATTATGTCCGATTGTTTTGTTAATAAATTTATAAAATCACAACTAAGTATAGCACACCTTTCAAACTTCACACAATTAACTAGTCTGAACGGAACTAAATAATGTGGGTAGAGTTGATTTTTAGAATTGAATGGATCTGTGTTAGGCCGACTACTTTTCAATCCACCCTCGTACATACAGACCTCTGCTTTCTTTTTAAACTTTATGTTCAAGTGAATAGTGAGGGTAGTTAAAGTACGCCGTGTCAGACGGAGCCGGGAGCCGCTATCTGCGTGTCCGTTATGAAGAAAAGGTGCAACTTCATGGTTGTGATGGACCGCGTCAAGATTGGGGTGCAGACTTCCGATGTTAGTGATGTGCACTTTGAACTCTTATTTGCTTTCGTCATGTTGGTGAAGTAATGGGAGAAGAGATGGAAAAAACGAGACATTTGAGACAGACGCTCAGTTTATCTGATGCACTTCGACCCATTATCGACAATGAAATAACTCATCTGGTGCCCGTTAAATAAATAAATAATAAAAAGATAAAACTATTAGGCTCGTCGAGCCTGACGTTATGCTCATTGTACTGTATCCATAAACACAAACCATTAACGCAAAGCTGTATTATAGAGCTTCTCTTTCAGAATTTAAAAACGTAGAAATCTTTATGTTTAATACGAAGCCGAGGCGGTAAAGTTTGCAATAAAATTGCTAACACCCCCGGATGCTCAGTGGACTCGTGACATGGCCAACTTATTTCCAACTAATTCCACCTCATTCGGACTGCAGCCTCGTAAGGCTTTGCCGGATAACCTAGTTTTACCTCGTACATTTCAATCTTGTTCAAGCTGCTGGTAATCATCTATCTATACACAGGGTTCTGTATTGAGAAAAACACAAATATTTTCTCCAGGTTATAATTTTACAAAAGAGTTACTTTTAAATGGGTTCTTTCGAGAATCTGCATGGCAAACTTAAGAGCTCGGTGGCTCAGTAGTTAGCGCGTCCAACCTGAAATCATAACAGTTAAGCAACTTTTGTAATAGTCGGTCACGGGATGGGGGATCTAAAAAAATATCTTAAGCCGTGATCCCGGCTGCCTGATAAACTGTGTGCCAAATTTGACACCTACTGCTGGGCAAAAACCTCCTCTAAAAACTCGTCTCGCTTACAAATACTTATCAAAATTTCGCTGCTATCGGAATTATGAAAAGTAGTAAGTATTGGGCGAGATACTTAAAGAGTACTTTATTTACAACGCTCATTATTATTACATCAATTCGTAGAAACAACATTTTGGTTTTTGGAACACCAGCCTGTGGCCAGCTTTGTACCGTTCAACGACGTTAAGATGGACAAAGCCCATAATCCCAGGACAGGGCGGTGTCAACTTTGCTAAAATGACCTACAAGATTTATACGGCATTTAGCATCTTCACTTGAAATTAAATAGAATTTTCGCAGCCCATTCGGTATTCATTTGCTTAGTCAACGACATCAT